>OZ014496.1:15278733-16725733 GCA_963966045.1 Xestobium rufovillosum
CGGTGGCGTAGTAAACCTTCAACTTGCAGCTACCGATTGTTTTTTATCTTCAGCATTTTATACCCTCCAACTGAAATTTTTTTTCAAATAAGTATGGACAATGTTATATCGCCGAAATCAGCAAAAAATATCCTATTTAGTGGTGCCATAGTCGCATATGGTTTCCATTTAAAAAAATATAAGTTTGCATTATTTCTCGAACACGACTGGTATAATACAACTTTTGATTATTTGACATAGTACTAAGTCTAATTCTGTACAACTTTTTCCTTTGCCATTTTTTCATATTTTGTGTTACAAGCCGGTTAGAAAATATTTTTAAATCTCGCAAAATTTGATTTTTCCATTTTATCTAGCAGACTATGCAAATTTTTGAAAATTTGAATTTGCTTATTTATTAAGCTCAAAGAACTGCACTTCTTTTCTCATTTAATTTACCTTCTATCTCTGCTGGTTTCCAAGAGCCCTGTAGCGAGAATAAAAAAAAACTCATCCTGGATACCGACTGTCTCTGGAACGTGATGATTTCCTCTTCCATCTGACAAATTTACATAGAAGAGGGATTTACACGGTGACTGTGTTATCCTGCTTATGGCTTCTCTGAATTATGTGCCAAAAAATGTCGGTTTTCACAAATACGCCGGTGTCTTCAAAGTTATAATGGATGACTGTCAGTTTGCTAATAGCCATAACAACTAGCCTACCTGACAGAACTGAAGAAAGGAAAAAAACCGCCTAAGAAACTTCAGAAATATTAATTTGACAGAATGCCCTTCAGTTTTTTTAGAATCTGCACGACCATATAGAGTTGATTTGAGATTGAGTTAATAACGCTAACGATTTGAATAAGTATTTTACTTCAGCTTCTGAGTTCACTTCCGCCGATAGAGATACGGTTGACTACTTTGCTAGTCACTTACACCCTTCCATCAATACTTCATTCCAATTACCTCTGCTTAGCATGGACGAGGTCAAAAACTGTGTTTACAGCTTCAACTCTGATGCCATGGGTGTTGATGAAATTTGTCCCAGCATGATTAAATTGACTTTGCCTTACTGCTTGGAAGCTTTGACGTACATTCTCAATTACTCTTTTATTCATGGACAAGTTCCGCGTATTTGGAAGCAGGCCTTGGTTTTCCCTCTGCCGAAAAAAGACCAATTGAACGATTTTTGTGATCTTCGTCCCATAAGCATCCTGCCATTCCTTTCAAAGATACTTGAGTTGGCTGTTCATAATAGACTTTTCAGATATTTGCATGAATTTCAATTGATACCTAACAATCAGTCTGGATTTCGCAGCGGGTATAGTTCGAGTTCTTGCTTAGTGGATATTGTGGACGATATTTTACGGGCTGCAGATGTGGGACAGTTTACTGCTTTGGTTATGCTGGACTTTAGCAGAGCGTTTGACACAGTCAGCCATCAATTACTTCTTGCTAAATTATCCTATTTCGGTGTTAATGGAGCTGCATTGAGGTGGTTTGAGAGTTTTTTGAGTCAGAGAAGTCAAATAGTTTCCTTAGCACAAGATTACGGTGGCGGTGTGTCGTCTGCTGTTGCAGTCAGTGCGGGAGTCCCACAAGGTTCTATCTTAGGTCCGCTTCTGTTTATTATTTACACGTTTGATTTTCAATGCAACATCGAGTTCTGCAAGTTCCATTGTTACGCTGATGACAGCCAATTGTATTTTTCATTTCCTCCTGATCAAATGCTGATTGCCCAGCAATTAATAAATGATGATCTTGATAGGGTGCAGAGGTGGTCCATTCGAAATGCTCTTAGGTTGAATGTAGATAAAACACATTTAATGTTGCTGGGTACTCACCAGAGATGTAAAAGAAACAACACCACCCTTCGAATTGAAATTGATGGCAAAAATATTTCTCCTGTAGAAACAGCTACCTCCTTAGGTTTAATCCTTGACAGTTATCTTCAATTTAGTGAACATGTTAATAAACTGGTTCAGCGAGCTTATGCTAGGTTGCGTCTCTTATATAAATTTAAATACATTCTATCCTCTGACATTAAGAAGAGATTAATCAGTTCTGTTGTTCTACCTGTATTTGATTATTGTGATATTGTATATGGTCCATGTATTACACAGGAGGTTGCATATAAAATACAGAAAGTGCAGAATGCATGCATTAGATATGCGTTTAATGTTCGGTGTCGAAGTCACATTAGTCCTTACTTAGAGGCTAATGGTATGTTCAATATGGAATTGAGGCGTCGAATTCATTATTTATGTTTTGTTCACCATGTTCTATACTTCTCTACGCCTAATTATCTTAGGGCCAAGCTTGTACTCAGGAGGGACATTCATGATGTTTCTATTAGAGCTACTAACAGATTGCATATACCCAGCCATAATTTGTCGCTTTTCAAGTCTTCGTTCAGCTACACGTCGGCTAATTTATACAACAACTTGCCTGATTCTTTAAAATGCCTACATCCTTCTACTTTTAAAAATAGAATTAAACTGTTTCTCATCTCATACTGGATGATAATTAGTGGTCTGCTTCTCTTCTTTGGGCCTTGCTGCTTTTTGGGGCTTCAGCGTTCGATATATAACAGCGTGAAGCGCTGAATGAGTGAGAGTGGGTGTGTGAATGTGAGAATGGGTGTGCGTGGTTGAGTGAGTGACTGCCTATTGTATACCTATAGTGTAGTTTTTTTTTCTGTGAATATTTTATGTTTTCTAATGTTTTTGATGGGGATATCAGCTTATAGCTGCCCTGATGTAACCAATGCTTTTTTGGATGATAAATAAATAAATAAATAAATAAATAGTTTAGTTATGCATGAAAACAAATCAGATGGTCGCATTTTTCTCATGGATTTTAAATTGGGAAATGAAGAAGCTTCGGAAGCTAAAAGTACCTACTTCCTTGATTGCTGCTGACTAGGTATATAAATATGACTAATATTCTAGCAAATAGACTGACGATTACAGAAATCACATTGCGTAAGTTGTGAAATAGACCAGACTGAGTTTGATGTTATACGTCGATGTCCTACGTTGACTAGACGTAAACTCAACTTTGATTTCTTAGAAAAGCTTTCGTATTCAGTATGTTACATTTCTATAATGTGTACTACTAAGTATTTTCTTACATTGTTTCGTCTATTGCTGGTTCTGTTGTGTAACCTCGTCTGCAACGGCGTCTATTTATGTGTATTACATTACAAAAATATGTACATGTAGTGTATGTGCGTCTGATGTGTTCCTTTGTGCGACACGAGTCGCCGGGTGGTGTCGCTGACCGTGACTCTGACATTCCATTTATAGTAAAGTGTCTGCTTTGAGATTTATTTATCAAGATGAATGCAGTTGGCAGATGCAGAGAGAGACCTGCAGTCGATGAATAAATTTCGTTGGAACTTTAGCCAGTACACACGTCTACTTGCTTAATGTTTAAAAATGAAGTGGCTGCCATAAGTTTAGATATGAAACCTTGAAATGTTCTGTAGTTCTTTGGCTGGAGCTGGGTGAGGTTCAAGTGGGTAGAAATGAAATAAAAACAAAACAATCTTTTGTGACAAGCTTTTTCTTATGACGTAACTATAGGTATCACTGGGGCCTTATTTATTTTTAGCATATTACGCACATCACTTACAGTATAGGTTATATAAATGAAAAATATACAGAAGTTGGTTCAAATAGAAAAATATTTTAGGTACATGTAGAAAAGTAAATGGAGCCAAATTTGTAATTTCAATTCAAATATCTAGACACTTATTAAATGCTTGTGCTTGATATTATAAAATAACAGTTGCCAGGAGGCCAGGACTATGTTGCCAGAAATTAGTTGTGACCAGTGCAAAAGTGTTCTTAGATAGTCATCCCATCATCTCTGTAGCTACGCCGCTGAATTCTTCGCCCATAACTTGCCTGAAGTTTCTTCCAGCATGTATAGTTACAGCAACTACGCCCCAGAATAATATCTGTAATTCATACACAGCAATTTAGCAAATTGAGAGTGTATTATTTGTTTCCTTCCCTTTCATTGCCTATAATTCGCATTTACAGAGCTTATTATTACGTACTTGGTTATGAAAAAGTACTAAATAAGATAGTAGAGGACATCTTCTATTATACGTTATCTATTATTTATTCTCCAAGGATCCTAACTTTATGAGTATCTGTACAAACACTTCTTATAACGAGAAGTACGTTATCATTGCCCATAAAGGAACTGCCTCGTATTCTATGGCTAATAAAGTTTTCCCATTCGTCGCAAAGGATTTCAATTTGGTTGAGACTGAAATAGACACGATCACTACTACAGGTGCATTTATTGTCTTTCTAGTGGTTGTTAAAATGCTGTAACTTTAAATACGTTCATGTATAGTAACGATAATGGGAACAAAGGGTCTAACATAAAAACAAAATGATCGTTGTTTGTTACTACTAATTCAGTTTTTACATGAGTATTTTGCTTGTCATTATTTTTGTATCTGTTCTATTAAAATTGACATATTTTTCACACACTTTATATTGTAGTTATACAACAATATTACCTACAGACTAGGTATGCAATTCCAAGCTGTTCTTGTTTTATCAAAGCCATCTTGTCTCTTGTCCAATTGAAAAGTAGTAGCTTCAACTGGAATCCTGAAACAAACAAAAAATAAATAAACTTCAAAAAC
Source organism: Xestobium rufovillosum (assembly GCA_963966045.1). Classification (NCBI taxonomy): domain Eukaryota; kingdom Metazoa; phylum Arthropoda; class Insecta; order Coleoptera; family Ptinidae; genus Xestobium; species Xestobium rufovillosum. The sequence goes on from OZ014496.1 coordinate 15,283,387, forward strand.
AGAATCTAACCTATAAAAGAAATGCTGCCGACACACTCTCCCAGTCGTCTGGCATTTAGAATTTGCAGATGCAGTACAAGTTATAAAAAAGGTAATGTTAAATCAATAAAAATATTTAATTTTTTAAGTCACAGCGTTAGCTTTTCAAGCGATCATCCCTGGATCCCTACGACTGAAACATTTTCAGTTTAAAGGATGACATATACCTAAGGGTATTACCAAAATCGGGGTTCTTAAGGTAATAATAGATTTAACGAGCCCAGTGGACTCTCTGGCCTCGGCTAAGGCAGCAGTCGAAGAAGGGAGTGGGCCGTCTACTACGAGATTTCAAAATCTTAGGTAAAACGAGAGTTAAATAGGAAAAATAAAATGGGCGCCACCTAGTACAGTCCAAATGATGACTTACCTACGAAGGTGCTAGGTCCAACGAAGGCTACTAAAATAGGTATCAAGCAATCAAAGTCTCTATAATAAAACAAACAATAATATTTATTAATTATTTGGTTGTCAAATTCAGGTCAAGTGTTCAAGTCAATATAAAATAAAATACAAGCCTCAAGAACAAATTCGAGGTGAACTATAAAAAATAAAAATATAACAATGAACTGCGCGAAATTTAGAAAATCAGTGAAAATTAAAATAATTTTGAAACGCAGTGTAGATATGCGCTTACGGTAGATCAAACGCCAGCTTCAGAGGAATACTAACAAATTTAAACAGGCAAACAATTTAGGAATTGTACTCTTATTTTCTATATTTATTTAGTGGAAATTCAGTATTTTATTTTTGATGAACTACCGACGGCGAGGCTCTGTCTCGGAACGTAAAAAAATGTCAAAACTACTCAGTCTATCTATAGGTACTTAGCTGTCTTCTTAAATTCTTATCCGCGTCTACGTCGGATTTCTGTCTTCGGTGTTGTCTGTTGTATTCTGTATTATTTGCTGTACAGCGAAGAAAAGTATCCACTATCTATCCAAAATACTATATGGGCTGGATAAGATTTGGAGCCTTACTAAAGAACCCTAAAAGAATAAACGAACTGTAAGTCAAATAACTAGCCAGGAAACCAAGAAAGCGGGACTTACACCAATTCCAATTATTGGAGGTTTAAATAACTATTACGCAATATTACGACACTGAGAAATAAACCCTTTTCTAAGGCATCGAAGGATCTTGCGAACAATTATTAAGATTTTCGATATTTTCTACTCTTGGCAAAATCCGAACGAATTCCGGGGACATGAAGCTAGTTCAAAACCAAGAGAGCTAGGTATTCATACGTGCGTATTGTAGCGTAGTCAAAATATCACTGGCAAGTTAGAACTTGCAGAACTATCTAGAAGCGAATTAATACGGCGTAGTTTTTAAAAATACGGTACTAGAAGAGCCATCTACGGCTTCGATCGATAATTCTATCTACCCTTTTATAGGAAACTACAATAACAAACCATAATATAAGGTAAACGCGCATGCTATTTTAAATAAAGAACTCTAAGTCTCATTCTGACTGTAAGAAGGGTAGGTAATCTGTAATTTTCAATACTTGCATGATAATCGCATGGAGAAAAATTGCTCTAGTCAAATATGAAAGTTATTAGTATCTCGATGTAATTTCGTTTTATTTTACAATAACAAAAAATTGACGAAAGGGCAAACTGGAAAAAACTAATTTCATTATCTTCTCAAAAGTTATGAGCATATCCAAAACTTTTTAAATAATTGATCATTTTCGATTCGAGTTTGGCGTTTCTGTGTTTTTAAGATAAACTTTCATTATTTCACCCGAACATTTCATAAGTCATCTAAGATTTTTTTTTGATGTAGTCCGATTTTTATCTCATTGGCGAGGTTGTTTAAATTTTAATTCTAAGCTTAATTCGATAAATAGTTGTTGAGGACTAGCTAACTAAATATGTATAGTGTACTTGTGGTCACGTTTTTTCTTATTGCGCTTTCACCACATTAACATCAAACGAAACATTTCAAACTTGGTGGTGGCCAAAATTCTGATAACTCGACCAAGTTGGCAGCACCAGCATCATTATTGCTTCATTTCAAATTGCATAGTTTTGCTTTACGAGGCGAAAATTTCTTCTGGCCATCAAGTTGGTATCAAATTCAACCACTTTTTTAAATGCTGAAGAAGCTCGTCATACGCGCATAAATGAAAAATTTCTAAGTTTTGACGACATTCATTGCTCTACCTCTTCCAACTGAACTTTGAAAACTGCGAGTTAAGGTTGGAGGCTTACTTGATGCAAGGAAATACATTCACGTCACCATGGTTGCGCCACCAAAATTTCTGGTCGCACGACCGTTTGTAGCATCGTTATGAAAAAACACTTAGTACCTCCTTATCAGTGGAATTACTCTGATATGCATGTCGCACCCTCCGACTTGAATAAATAACGTCCGACAGAAATGGGGCACTAGCAGATATGCCTATTGTTGTCAAGTGCATTGGTGATTTTGAGCCATTTCTACACCAGCAGTTTTTCGCTTATTTCATCCATCTCGGTTAAAACAATTGGAAAATCACATGCATGGGCATCCCATACCCTTTGGTGGAATGATAGATTCGTTAAACTCATCGATCCACGGCAAGAAATTGTAACGGGTGAGATGACTTAAGAATGGCAAGAAGACTTAAAGGTGCAATTCCTAAGAAGCGGCTGACGCACTGCTTTAAACGCATGCGTCAGCCGTTGCGCCAGTTCATTTCCTAAGGCTAAGCCCTAAGGAGCGTTAGTCGCAAACGACAGCGATGCAAGCAAAGGTGTCTCACGTTGATTAATAAAGAATTTTTTTGCTAAATTAACTTCTGCTTGAAGAAATTGAAGACGACGAAATATTATTGTTGTCAATGAACCAAGGAAATGCAGAGGTACATCCTAGATTCAAGGTGCTAATCGGCCGACATTTATTAGCAGATAACGCTGGAGACTGTAAATAAAAAATAATGAAGAATCAAACAATGAAGGATGCTTGGAACCACTGTCAACCAGTTTTTCATCTTCAGATGTGCCAAATAATACTTTTGAATCTGTTATTTCCACGCAACGGCTGCAACTATACTGTCGGTTCTCCGCAACGGAATGTTCGAGGAAACGAAGCCTTTTAGGCTTGGTTTCCTCGAACAGTCGGTCGCGGAGAACGGACAGTCTGTCGACCGCTCAGGACGGCGATTTCGGTTCGAGATGGTTTGCAAGAAATATAAAATTTTCTAGTTTCTTCCCGTCTGTTGTAGTGTGCGTCTACTCTCTTCACCGAAATAGATTACAGCATGGACAACAAAAAATTGGTTGCACTTTTAATGTTAGAAGAGGAAGATTTTTCACCCATTTTAGACAATTTTGTGTTCAAAACAACGGTAAAAAAGGAAACGCGGACTGTCAGTTCAGCCGAGCGAGTCGGTTGAAATCAAACTCAACAGATTCGAACCGACAGGTCGCTGTGCGCTGCGGAAACGTTCAGCTGATCGGACTCGAAGAAACCAGGTTCATTTAAATCCTCGAGTTGGATAAAGTCGTCAAATCCCGGCGGTCGACAGACTGTCGGTTATCTGCGAAGGAAAGTTCGAGGAAATCAGGGCTTTAAGGGGACTCGAAGAAACCAGTTTCGTTTAAATCCTCGAGTTGGGTAAAATCGTCAGATCGCGGCGGTCGACAAACTGTCGGTTCTCCGCGGCGGAATGTTCGAGGAAACCAATCCCTAAGAAACACGTGCAGAAGGTCCTGATGTTATATTTTATGGACATTTGTAATTCAGCTCTGAATAGTTTCTGAAATTACAATTGCACTAAACCAGAAGTTTTCAAAAGTTCTGTTGTCACTCTCCTCGTCTTTAACGGAGAAGTTTGGACCTCCAATAACCAATATCTTCATCAGATCACTATATAGCTCTGCTGCCACCTGCAGATGAATTTCGCGTACATTTTGGGTATAATAAATTTATAAAAATCAAATTTATTATAGTTATTTTTTATGTATGTTATACTTTGATTACAGTCGAAACTCACGACGTTATTCTTCCGTTCACAAACAACTTTTAATCAAAATATGCCAGAACGTCCTATATCTATGAGCATGATAGCATTTTCACATCGGTTATAAACTGACCCAGAAAGATTTCCCGCCAAATTGTTGCTATAAATTTGATATTGTTCATAGCATAAGGTCGTATCGTGATAATCAAATTACCCTGCAGGCTATCTCGTGCAGGTAGAACGGCGAACCAAATTGCACGTTCGCCACATGGGAGTCGTATCAGCAATGTGATATCATCGTTTAATATAAGCATTTAGTTGCGACGTCGGTGTTCTCGCCTTTCATGACCCATCCGCAGGGCCACACCGGTGTGTTTCTTTTATTGGAGGAAATTCGCCATCCCTTTATTAGAATTACAGCATATATAAATTGTTCGGGGGAAATTCCGGCTAAACCCCTAAATTAATTTGACCCTTTACGCGATGAATTACGAGCTCGTATCCATTAGGTGGCATATTGCCAGGCGATTGCAGCGCTTTGGCGGCGTAATTAGAAAGCCTCATGGCACAGCAGCGCTCGATAACGGCCGGAATGTAATTAATAAAGAATTTAGCCACCGCAGCCCCCCTTCCCCATCATTGCATGGGGTGTCTGCGACGTTTTCCTTCTAAATTAATTTTCCTACGTCGGGGTATCATACTCCAAACAAAATTTCCCTTGATATTTAGGTAAATTTAACTAGATGTTCGAAGAAACTTCAGTATTTCAGTTAACATGTTCTACATTTACAAGAGTTTAAATTACCATAATTTACCATCAAATATTATTTTCTTAGATTGTACCCAAGAATAACTTCGAGTGCTTTAAATTATTACTTGAGATAGGTACCACCAGAACACTTGTTACACAATTTTCCAGCATGTCTCTTATTTTCTACAAGTCGCCAGCGGCGGCTCCTTAATAAGTGCGCTCGTGTGCGCGCACTGCCTACAAAAATATGGTTTTAACCTTTTTTGATAAAAGGTTCAAACCTTATAATTATAAACTAATAAGTTTAAAACTTTTTATATGTATATTAATTATTATGCGAGATAATAAATAGTACGCGCTCTAAGCATTCCGCGTCGTCGTTCAAAAATCAAAATGCCTACCACACACGCAACCATCCGTCCGAGTACTGAGGTGCGGCACTCTAAGGCAAATGCACATTCGATATGGTAGCAAGATCGGCGCGACTCGGGAAAATTTCGTCGTATGTGCTTTTAGGTGGAAGAATAAAGCTCGTATGGGAGCGCTGTTTGAGCACACACTTACTGTTGGGCGAAGCACGGGACGCGGGAGTTGGTACTTCTGCGGCAGTGTTTATTGTTTTTGTTTACCATATTTAGGTCTGAGAATCCATCGAATCCACATGACTAAGATCGTGTACGCGGAACTAATCTGAGGGCCAGAGTTGATCCTGCAGGAGCGTCAACCCGATATATGTTATCTTCTGATGGTGAAAGGTATGTAAAAAGAATTACTTTGTGAATGCTGATGGAGAGTAGAATATGAAAATATGGTTTCGAAAAAATTATCTGCGATCCTTCTGGAATCTCAAATTTGAAGAAAGGAAACAAAAACTTTTTGATTTAGAAGTTATGATTTATAATTTCATTCATCGAATAATGTTTCAAGCTTATCGTATGCCACTCGTAAAAGGCAGCAGTAAACACTATTGTTGTAGAATAGCAATCAAATTAAAAACATTTTATTGACATTCTAAACATCAATTTATTCATTATTTGTCTAGTTAGAACATGATGTGAATGTTTATGATGTTCATATATGCTATAGAATTTCAGCGTACAATATACCTACTCACTTTAGTTCCTTCATCTCAAAAAAAAAATGAAACAAACAACAAATACATATTTGCGGATTTGACGCTGCCATATTGCAAACTTTTATAGTAAACCAATTTTTAGGGTGGGAAATTAAAAATATAAACTTTCGTTATTGCATTCTTTCCCCATAGGTATCGTCTGAAACCTTCAAATATTTCCTCGAGGGTGGAAGCACTATCTGCATCCCCGATACATAGGGTGATGAAATTATAACTTATTTGCGTAGAAAGTGGCTCGTTCGTTGCCAAATGAGATTCTCCGAAACTGGTAAATCTTGAATTTGTGCATCCCCCAAATGATTTTTCCCAACCCTTTACCCCTTGTCATTATACTATCAACCGTCATTATCTCGCACCTCGAACGTACTCTGTTCGGCTTTAAACTGCGGCAAAATGGCGATAAAGTTACAGGAAATGGCTCCTTTACGCGTGTTTATGTATCCTTATAGCATTCAGCGTTCATGTTCTCCAGTTACGCACCAAAATGTCTAACCTACATTACAGTGGCCCACAATCTACTATTATCTGACAACTTAATCAAAACTTAATGTCACATTAGAGGACGTTTGTACACCCACCTTTATGGAGGTACACCAAATAAACAAGACACTCAAGCAATGTCTGTAGACGCAGAGTCATGCATATTTTAAGATCGCCGCGATTTTGGTCACGTATTGTTGAAGGTTTTGAAGGAAATCTACTTGTTTTTAGACCTTTTGCGAAGTTCATTCACTGAGACATGAACATCACTATAAATTTTAAAGCAGAAGAAGCTAAATACAATATCCTCGTATAAGGTAATGTTTGTGAGTTAAGAGCTAGAAGAGTACCGTAGTCATCGCTGGAACATGCCGAAGGGAAAGGTGAGGGGAAATACTAACAGCGTTTTACATTTTTCTTAAAAGTGGCGCGGTACGTCTTTGAACTGACAACAGGACTTGCTCTGTAGTTCAATGCCTGTCGGGGTATTTGTCCGGGAAGTAGTTGTTGGAACAAATTCCGGTTAAATGTTATTATTTTCTTCCGACATTGAATAGTAATGTCTTAGAGGGGACGATCAGTGAGCCAAAACCGACTCTTTGAGTTGAGTGACCTTGAAACTCTCCAGATGTGCACTTACCCCATTTCGCCCAATCTAGTTTCTAGTGACCACATCCGACCATCTCAACATTTTCATGGTCACGTTCAACAATTCAGTTCAGTCCTGCCAAGATTTTCCCTTGTTTATGAACGACTTAATGATTCATAAATGATTGGATCAGTAACACTAATTATTCCTCGAACATGTTAAAGAAACTGATAAAAATATAGAAACAAACCCATATTAAAAGAGACCAGATCAAAAGCTGTGCTTTCATTGAAGAAAACCCATATTTTGATTCCTCAACGAAGAAGCCAACGGCATCCTTTCTACCGCAACAGGTTTATGCGCACCTTTACTGAGAACGTCCGCCTAGATTAGATAGCCGACGCAAATTGCGCAGAGTGTTTGCAAACGTTCGCTTCAGGAATATCGGAGCAAGCGTGGACTATTTTAAAGTTTTCGTTACCCATTTTAACTCTTACACTATTGTGGGAACGATGTCGACTCCAAACTAACACTTAGATATTGTCGTACTGATGTATCTAATGCGTTTCACAGGAGAACGGAAGATGACGTAACGTGGGGACAAACAAGTTTCGCTGGACGTGCCGCGGCGGCTCCTAGACAGCAAACACATTTTACTCTTGCTTCAGTGTCGAACGGTCACGGCGTTTTGTTTTTATAACAGCTTACGGGTGACGTCATTACTTTTGGGCAGCTTTGATGACGAAATCTTCTATTCTATTGTTAAACGAGCTATAAGGCGACATGCACAGTACCTGAGAAAGCAATCGCGATCGTTTGCAACCGTTCTGCGGGGTTCGCTACAATTTTCTGGTCGACACTTAGGTAACAGATCGAGTGTGAATATGAGAGGGATAGAGAAGAACTTATAGATATAATGGACACAATCTGAATGGTTATGGTGAAATGGCATGGGCATGTTCAGAGAATGAGCGAAAACGGCGCTCGGAATGAAATCCTCCGTGTAGAAGAATGGAAGGACGACCCAAAATATTAGAAAATGGCCGTTAAAAAGACAATTTCTTTCACAGCTTCAACTTTTAACTTAAATTTAACAAATCGGTGGTACATTTTTAGTATTATTATTTCACCTGTTTCATGCAATATTATTTGTGATGGTATTTTACTTTCAGCCCACAATAACGAATGTCCAAACAAAAAAATATAAACAAATACAAGAATGTATGTCAAAGAAATAGCCACTTTGTCTGGATTGCGCAACACACAAGTTCCTCATAAACGAGACCAGTCGGATTTTATCTCTCCGGTGAAGCAAGCAGTAAAGAAATTCCCGTCTCGTGTAAATCCTTTGCTTCACAACAAAAAGCGAATAATAGGCAGAATGCCGAAAGCCACGCGTATCACTCTAATAACTTTATATGAAATATCCTTGGCAATTGGCCCCAATAATGCTCGAATATTATCAAATTATCACACACACGAGCTCAGCGGACCGGCACTCTATAACATGGCCCATTACATGGCATTAGCTTTGTAACCGCAGTAATCCAGGTACTTTATGATGTCATTAACGCCTGCAAGTTCGCGTGACTTACCGAATTTAATCCAACTCCATCCAGGGTTTCATTTACATATCGCATGAGCTAAACAAATGCGCTATTGTATCTTATAGTGGGGCCCATTGTTAATATTTCGAGGTACTCTTTAAGTGGGAGACCGCCACAACACCCAGCAAAAACCCTTGATGCGATTTTGGTCCCACGATCATATAAATTTTATGGTTATTTGTAATCGTCGCTTCAGCTTATCTCACGTAGAAGGACATTATAATATGTTTTATTAATTTTAATTGTATTATAGTGTTCGTGTTTCACCGTAATTGCTTTATAATACAACAATAGCTACGGAGATTCCTTCCTGGGAATGTCAGTAATAAATTAGTTATTAAAATTCTTCAGTTGTAGTACGAGTATAAAGATACTTCCTGAATGTGTTTTTCACACAGCGTAAGCGTAATTATTTAATATTTGCGTGACGTCATTACTTCTACGCAGTTTGATGACGAAATTTTCCGTTCTCCAGTGAAACGCGCTTTACTATCTCTTCGTGCGTTGCAGCAGCCTAAAACCAAGTAGGGTATATGTAGTTAATATTTTCTGTCTTGACTATTTGGTAGAAATCCATGATGAAATAGAAAATTACTATGCGTACTACCAATAAGTATAAAAATTATTTTATTGACCGGTTTCAAGATTCACAAACGATCTCATCATCAGAAATGGTAAATAAAATTGTAAACAAATTATTATGACAGTTGACAAGGAAACTAAAATTGATAAAACAATACAAAAAATAATGATATCCATGAAACATGTTAACTAGATAACTGAATTTCAGTATTTACCTACGGGGCATAAGAAAACGCAAAGGAAATTCGAATACCTCGTACCTTGAAGGGAAAAAACAATGAATTTAAAGAAAACCAATTCGGGAAAAAACAATAAATTCAATTGAAAAAACCTTCAAGTGAAATATCAGAACAGAAAAAATAAATCAATCAATATCCAAGAAATCTTGACAACTGCCAACTGCTAAACTTGAAAAAACTGCGAGGTCAAGTCTATGTCGTTCTGTCTTGACAACAGCCAACTGTTAATCTTGTAATAAACTAAAAAAAGAGAAATAAGTCAATAAATGTCATAATGAGAGAAACTGTAATACCGACACCTGAGAATTATAATTTTGATCAAAAGATAATTACAAAAGTTTAAATAAACTAGATTGTATTAAATCGACCTGGTCATTAAGTAAGTTATAATTTGTATCATTTTTATGTTTATAAATTTCTATAGACTCTAATATATCTAATTGATAACTCTTTACAAAATTAAACAATAATTTAGTATTTTCTGGAGGAGGGAATTGATGATTGTTATCGAAGAAATGATTAGCAAAACTTGAACGATCATTTTTTAAACGAAATGACCTTAAATGTTCATTGTACCTAATACGTATAGATCTGCCAGTTTGTCCGATATATATACTGTTACAGTCTAAACAATTTAGTTGATAAACACCTGTGTGGTCAAGTTTATGTGTTTTGTCTTTACTGTTAAACAAAATATGTGATAATATATTTGATGGTTTAAATGTGACTTGTATGATACACAGGGCCTTTACAGTACCGCTATCTTTGGATAAATTGAATAAAGAACTAAACATAATTAGAACAATTGCAATAAATAACGGATTTAAGATTGAAATCATCAATAGAATCATTAACAATAAAAAATTTAAAATTGCTTGTAACAACATATATCCTAAATTATCTAATGATAAAGTTACCAAATTTTGCAGGATTACTTATTTTGGAAATATTTCTGAAAAGATTGCCAGTATTTTAAGAAAAAATAACATACAAGTCACATTTAAACCATCAAATATATTATCACATATTTTGTTTAACAGTAAAGACAAAACACATAAACTTGACCACACAGGTGTTTATCAACTAAATTGTTTAGACTGTAACAGTATATATATCGGACAAACTGGCAGATCTATACGTATTAGGTACAATGAACATTTAAGGTCATTTCGTTTAAAAAATGATCGTTCAAGTTTTGCTAATCATTTCTTCGATAACAATCATCAATTCCCTCCTCCAGAAAATACTAAATTATTGTTTAATTTTGTAAAGAGTTATCAATTAGATATATTAGAGTCTATAGAAATTTATAAACATAAAAATGATACAAATTATAACTTACTTAATGACCAGGTCGATTTAATACAATCTAGTTTATTTAAACTTTTGTAATTATCTTTTGATCAAAATTATAATTCTCAGGTGTCGGTATTACAGTTTCTTTCATTATGACATTTATTGACTTATTTCTCTTTTTTTAGTTTATTACAAGATTAACAGTTGGCTGTTGTCAAGACAGAACGACATAGACTTGACCTCGCAGTTTTTTCAAGTTTAGCAGTTGGCAGTTGTCAAGATTTCTTGGATATTGATTGATTTATTTTTTCTGTTCTGATATTTCACTTGAAGGTTTTTTCAATTGAATTTATTGTTTTTTCCCGAATTGGTTTTCTTTAAATTCATTGTTTTTTCCCTTCAAGGTACGAGGTATTCGAATTTCCTTTGCGTTTTCTTATGCCCCGTAGGTAAATACTGAAATTCAGTTATCTAGTTAACATGTTTCATGGATATCATTATTTTTTGTATTGTTTTATCAATTTTAGTTTCCTTGTCAACTGTCATAATAATTTGTTTACAATTTTATTTACCATTTCTGATGATGAGATCGTTTGTGAATCTTGAAACCGGTCAATAAAATAATTTTTATACTTATTGGTAGTACGCATAGTAATTTTCTATTTCATCATGGATTTCTACCAAATAGTCAAGACAGAAAATATTAACTACATAAAAAATGCCAGCACGGCAGTTCAAGAAAGACTATACAAGAAGCTTAAACTTAAACAGAGAAAAATAAGTCAAAACATTTGGTTTAATCAAGAATGTTTAAGAATGAAGATAGTTCCCAAATATGTACATGTCACAACGAGAAGTAACACGATTGCAGCAGAGAAGGCAATTAAAGCTGCCCAGAGAGTTTGGTTGAAAGAAGAATGTAGAACCCAATATAAACAAAGATACGTATTAAATCACTACATTAAAGTTTTACACTCTGAACTTTCATACAAATTACACGCTATAGAGTTTGACAGTTTAGATGACATAATTAGAGACAATATTAGTAAAGTCATACATAAAAAATACCTCACACAACGAAAGAAATTAGATAATTTGAACTATATTCAAAATTTTAAGAAAACTGACATCTATAACAACAATTCTAGGAAAGCAATATTTAGTTCCAAATTTATCAATTACAGTAATACAGTTTTTGACAATAATGAAACAGAATTACTATCAAAAGGTCCAAAATTTGCCCCCAATATGAACAATATAAATAGAACCGAAATTTTAATTTCAGAAATTGAAGTAATTTTGAAAAAGGATGATGATTCTCAGAATATTAGAAATAAAATTCATAATACCTTTCAGTACAAAAACTTAATCATTAATAAAATTAATAAACTTGATAAAATTACAATTAATTCTATTAAAGAAAAAATTAATAAAGATAATTTGATAGTTTCGAAAGCAGACAAATCCAATGCTATAGTAATTTTACCTAAAGATGAATATATAACAAAGATGCAAAATTTTATTAATAATGAAAAATTAACTGAACTAAAAAAAGATCCAACAAAACATTTTCAAACAAAATTAAAAGATTGGTTAAAAAATTGCAACAGTATTTTTAATAACAATTTTGAAAAATTAAGATTAATTAATATGAATGCATGTGCCCCTAAATTATATGGACTTATCAAGAACCATAAAATTAATACACCTATAAGACCAGTAGTATCATATATTAATGCTCCTACAAGAAATTTAGCTAAAAACATTAACAATATATTCAGAAATACAACTAATTTTAAATCCAAATTTAGTTTAAAAAATTCTTTAGAATTAATTACCAATATCAAAAATAAAAATATTCCAGCAGGGTCCTTTTTGGTTTCTTTTGATGTTACAAATATGTTCCCTAATATTCCTCCTAATGAATGCTTAAAATTAATTGAAAATATTTTAGATAAAACTCACACTAATATTGTTATAAAGAATGATATTATTACTGCTTTCCAACTTTGTATTGAACAAAATTATCTCCAGTTCAATAATAAATATTATACTCAAAATTTAGGTCTTGCTATGGGTTCACCAATTAGTCCTTTATTAGCAGATATTTTCATGTCAGATATTGAAGATAAAATTATGAATTCAGAATTAGGCAATCAACATATTCAATTTTGGTATAGATATGTAGATGATATTATTGCTTATTTTAAAGGAACAACAAGACAATTAGACAATTTTCAAAATTTTTTGAACAGTATTCATCCAAAAATTAAGTTTACAAAAGAAATAGAAACTGAACATAAAATTAATTTCTTAGATTTAACTTTAATAAATGAATATAATAAAATTAATTTCGATATTTTTAGGAAACCAACATATACAGATATTACTCTTTCATCAAATTCATTTCATCCCTTTTGTCAAAAAATTTCTGCTTATAATTCTATGATACACAGGGCCTTTACAGTACCGGTATCTTTGGATAAATTGAATAAAGAACTAAACATAATTAGAACAATTGCAATAAATAACGGATTTAAGATTGAAATCATCAATAGAATCATTAACAATAAAAAATTTAAAATTGCTTGTAACAACATATATCCTAAATTATCTAATGATAAAGTTACCAAATTTTGCAGGATTACTTATTTTGGAAATATTTCTGAAAAGATTGCCAGTATTTTAAGAAAAAATAACATACAAGTCACATTTAAACCATCAAATATATTATCACATATTTTGTTTAACAGTAAAGACAAAACACATAAACTTGACCACACAGGTGTTTATCAACTAAATTGTTTAGACTGTAACAGTATATATATCGGACAAACTGGCAGATCTATACGTATTAGGTACAATGAACATTTAAGGTCATTTCGTTTAAAAAATGATCGTTCAAGTTTTGCTAATCATTTCTTCGATAACAATCATCAATTCCCTCCTCCAGAAAATACTAAATTATTGTTTAATTTTGTAAAGAATTATCAATTAGATATATTAGAGTCTATAGAAATTTATAAACATAAAAATGATACAAATTATAACTTACTTAATGACCAGGTCGATTTAATACAATCTAGTTTATTTAAACTTTTGTAATTATCTTTTGATCAAAATTATAATTCTCAGGTGTCGGTATTACAGTTTCTCTCATTATGACATTTATTGACTTATTTCTCTTTTTTTTTAGTTTATTACAAGATTAACAGTTGGCTGTTGTCAAGACAGAACGACATAGACTTGACCTCGCAGTTTTTTCAAGTTTAGCAGTTGGCAGTTGTCAAGATTTCTTGGATATTGATTGATTTATTTTTTCTGTTCTGATATTTCACTTGAAGGTTTTTTCAATTGAATTTATTGTTTTTTCCCGAATTGGTTTTCTTTAAATTCATTGTTTTTTCCCTTCAAGGTACGAGGTATTCGAATTTCCTTTGCGTTTTCTTATGCCCCGTAGGTAAATACTGAAATTCAGTTATCTAGTTAACATGTTTCATGGATATCATTATTTTTTGTATTGTTTTATCAATTTTAGTTTCCTTGTCAACTGTCATAATAATTTGTTTACAATTTTATTTACCATTTCTGATGATGAGATCGTTTGTGAATCTTGAAACCGGTCAATAAAATAATTTTTATACTTATTGGTAGTACGCATAGTAATTTTCTATTTCTTCAAGTAGGGTATACTAAATCCGTCCCAATTACTAGCTCCCTCTTTCTCCCTAATAGTGCAAAATTATGATTTAGTAGATCGTACATATATAAAACAAGAAAATCAAAATTTCTTTGCATTCATAGTTAGAAAGGAAACCGTATTTTTTGTTACAAGAATAGCATGCACCTAAGTAATGTAGGTATTAGGTATGTCAATTTGCAATTACAGTAAATTATTGTTGTTATTGTTATATGTTATTGCATCGTCTTCTGGTTTCAAAGTGGTTTTTCTAACAAGTAAATTTATAGCTGTATTAGCAAATTAGATGGGTGTGACTAAAAAGAGATGTTTTATTAATCCTTGTTATAATTTATTGTTCATTGTATTTCTTATTCAGTTGGTTTGTAATTTCTTCTTTTTCGTTTTCTTCGTTTGTAAAAATCATTGAGTTTTTCACCAACTCTTAATGTTTTATAAAGTAAGGTAAGTAGTAGTTTTTGATGAGCTAATTTAATACCTCTCGTAGTACAAATATATTGATAAACATTCGGTGCCGTGATATAAATAAATTGTGCAATAAGATCAACAACCAAAGTTATTAATATTTCAATTAAATTTATTAATAATGTATGTTTGGATAAATTTAGCGTTTCATAAACACCTCCGCATTCGACAGTTACAATATGTTCAGGTTTAAATCTGAAAGTCACATTTACATTACAAAGTAACTGGGTCACAAAAAGGACCTTTTTGCTCAGGGACAACCGGGCTAGTTGCAAATGTTTTAGTATGTCAGTTGCCACAATTTTAGACGTGAAACGTCTTTTGTCTCTGTAGATTAAGTTCCTGTGTTGGCAAATGCGAGCGTCACGAAAAGTGAAACGGATGGAGGGGAGCAGTCTGAGAAGACGGGCAGAGGAGAATGGGAATATCGAACGCCCCACTCTGTAGCCACGCTCTGTCTCATGCTTCGCGCTGTTTCTCTCAGGCAAGCGTCAGTAAAGCGAGGACACAGCGTTTCAGTTCTCGTGACGCCACAAAGCGCTTGGTTAGAAGCATTAAAATTCGATTTATTCTTTCATTATTCTTATTTTGATACGGACAATACAAATTTTTTATTCCTCTAATAACGTTGGAGTTTTACTTCTATCGCGTGTGGCGACCACGCACCCAGTTTTTTTTTTAAGTGAATGTATTTTATAAAATATTTACGACGGCATTTTTGCTCCATTCTCTTCAAGACGTCTTAATATCATGCTGCGTCATAGTACATAACACCTTCGCCGCAGACAATTACTCACACAAGTAGTGACGTATTTTTATTCCAGACAAACCCCCGCACTATGCACTAACTAAGCCGTGACTGGTTCCCCTTAATTCCGTTATCTTCAAACAAACCCTCTGATTACAGAGAAAGGGTTTGTTTGGAATGAAAAGTGACAGCTGTGACGAGCCACTTTTGTAGTGAATTCACTAATACAAAGGATTTTCATCACGACCTTGTCATGTGCTTGTATTTCTTCGCGATTCAGAGAAATTAAGTGTTATCGTAGTATAGTCTGACGTCACAGAAGATCATAACTAATACTCGTCGCGCTTGTAGTCGCGGCTTATCATTTAAATTTGAATAACCTCTTGTCATCATATACCTAATTCTAATAGTTTTAGTACAGTAACTAAAAATTGTTACTAAAATTGTTCAAGTTGTGCTCTTAATAACAATTCGAATTGTACGATTTAAAGAAAATTTTATTTGTGTACCAATTTCTAGAACTTGAAATAAATTTTTAATAGTTGCAGTACCTATTATAAGTAGTACTGGATCGTTCAAGAAACTACTCAATGCATTGAATTATATATGTAATAAATCCGAAGTCATTTTATAAGTTACGTTGTGTTCAAAATGATTGCAGAAAACTGCAGACCACTGGTTTCGTCCTCGAGCGATTCGTTTTTTCAGTTCCCGGAATCGCCACTAGGGGGCTGTATTTTGCTTTTTGTTAAATTTTTTTATTTCCATGACAATTCTCTCATAGGAATTGACTGCAAATGTTAAATTTTTTAAGTTTTCTATTAAGGAAAAACGAAATTCGCGCGGTCATAAATTTTGTTCATCTGGAGGGAAAAACCGCAACGGAAATCAAATCTGAAGACTCATCACCTCCATTTTCCACCGTGAGTTTGAGTTTCGAAATTGAAACGAGGCCGTACGCATACTTGCGACGAACCACGTTCAGTACGTCCAAAACCGGCTACCACATCAGATATTGAGGATAAAATCCATTGCATAGTTTTGGCAGAGCATGTGAAATTGAGGAAGCCGTACCTATGCATTTCTTATGAACGAGTAGGTAGTTCATATCTTACCTGCAAGATTGATGCCGCATTTGCTCAATCCATAGCAAAAATGCGTTCGGGCCCGCATCTCAGCCGATAGTTTTGCACTATGTAATAAGAATCCAGAAACGATTAGTGACCATGGATGAGGTCATTCACCACTATGCGCCAGAAGCAAGAACGCAATCAAAACAGTGGATTGGATCTGGTGCAAATTGGCAAAGGCCATTCAGTCGGTAGGAGAAGTGATGGCATCAGTTTTTTGGGACGCCAAAGCAATTCTGTTGATTGATTATCTTGAAAAAAGGAAAACTGCTACTCACCAATACTATACAACACTTTTTTTGGACAAGCTTATTCAAACGCACTCGCTCACCTAAAATTATTAGAATTTAAGTTTGAAATCCTTCCGCATCCACCTTATTCGCCTGATTTGACTCTCTCGGACTGCCATTTGTTCCAGAAACTCAAAATATGCCTGGCTGAAAAGAAATTTCGATCGAATGAATATGCGATAGTTTCTGTAGATGGGTATTTTGGAAATCTCGAAGAAAGCCACTTCCGGAAGGGCACCGAGAAGTTGGATAAACGTGTTCAGTTCCAAGGAGATTATGTTGAATCAGATTTATTTTGTCGTCCTGAAAATTTGTCAATCTATCTTCGTATATAAGCAAGTTATATTCGAGGTTATGTTCGTATAAAATCACTGCAGAAAGCACTGCACTGACGAGTCCCACAAGTATGAAACCAGTTGTATGTAGTTTTACGTAATTATTTTGAACCGGGTTTTGAACCCAACATATTTTGTGTAGGTACCTATTACCTACACTTCATGAAGAATTCTTCTTATTCGTGGCCAGGTCAGTTGCAACAAATTATGGAGTTATTGGCTTTCTTCGAGGAAAAGTGAAGCATGAGATGAATGTTGATCAAGTACATACCTCTTGTGTCGGTCCGAGCATGTGCATTGCATTATTATGGTGTTTTTCTGTTAAAAAATTTGCATTAATATAAAGGCAACAAATATTCGAGCAAATATTCTTAAAGCTAAGCTAAAAGGAATTGTATATAGGTAATAGAGAGAAAACTGAAGTGAAAAACCGAAACAGCACGGCACGTAAAAACGTGGATGACTTTTGAGAAATCGATAATCCATTTCTATTGCGAGTGAAACAATCTTCATTATTGCCAATGGCGGTCGGACTCTCTTGGGAGGCATTCTTTTAATGTATCTCTCTGAAAATCTATCAACAGACCCATCCTTTGCATAGAAATTGCTTATTTACGCAGATTTCTGTACTCCAGTGTATGATCTGTAATAATTTATGCTCCCAAGTTTCATTATTTACATTTTTGATATAATGTACTTACTTAAATAAAACAGTATGCTGCAACATTGCGTATAGGTAAGCATTTTCCAACGCTTACTCTTCATCTTTTGATTGTTCTCTTATTTTTCTCGTAAGCTTGGAATGGGTTTGTTCACCTTTTCCAGTTTATTGGGTATTATTAAAGAACAGGTTAAATAAAGAGGCCGGTGTTCCGTTTTTTTTAAATAAGTGTCTCTTTGGGGGTGTAGTTCTGTGCTATATTTGACATTTCAAAATATTCTATAATACTATAGATAAAACAAAAAATACAAATTTCTAGAATTTATTGGAAAATCTGCACAATAGTGCGATTTGATTAGCTTTGGAGTTATTAATTTTGAATACGTTGACCAAAGACGGTTTTTTATTAACTCGTTTTGGCGAATGGGATATACCGGGTGGGGATTTAGTGTGTAATCTGGTACTGCTTAAGATATCAACATGAAATTTTACACGTATGTTTGGAACGACATGGAGCATTTCGTAAAATTATTTATGTATATACAGGATGTTCACATTCTGATTATCAGACCAAAGTTCTATTTCTTTAAATGGAAACCCCACAAGTATTTGCGTGATTTCGATTCCCCATAAAATTTGATGAAAATTGATATACTACATGATGCGGTTTTGAGTAAGGACTGTCAAGATATTGAAATTGTTGTGTCATTATGGTCCCAAATTTATGACTCTACTGGCGTCTACTGACCAAAGCCACCTAACTATTTTTTATTGAAAGGGGTTTACACACTGCTGTATTTGTGAAATCTGTAAATACTTAGAATTATACAAGGTGGTTAAGTTATGCAAAAGGTATTTTTTCTCAAAAATTTCAAATAGAATACCATGTATATTATTTGCACAACTGACAATCAGTTAACTAAGCTTTTAATATTGATGTAGATATTGCCAGGTCTACTACTTATAGTTTCGGCAGATATTACGAATGAACATAAAAATTTTTGAATTTCATTATTAGTTTATACTCTTTTTGGCGAATTCCCCCTATTCTGTTGCTCAAAACTCAGAATAATGTTTATATTTTATATTTTGTATTTGCAAATTGGTATCAATATAAAGACAATAAATCTTATTGTAAAATTGTTTCTTGATGGTTATATTCTTAAATGTATACCTAATTCCTTTTTAAAGTTGGATATAATTTTCAAACAAGGAGTGCCATGGAAGAAAATATTATCTTTAAGAAATAATCTTGCAATGGGATTTCTTGTGTTAACGTAAACTTCATTTGCTAAATATTTTATAGAAACAAAATGCAGACCTTTTTTGGAGTTTTGGGTGACAAAATAGGGCAGATCGTCAAAAATAATGTAAAATACTAACGAAACTCTACATTTTTATAATTCAATTGTACATTCTGTCGAAACTTTTACTGGTAGACTTGACAATATCCACATCAATAACAAGCTTAGTGAAATGACCATCAATTGTACAAATAATATACATGGTGTTCCATTTGAAATTTTTGACCAAAATTATGTTTTGCAAAACTTAACCACCTGTATTATCTCAAGTATTGTGATAAAATTATTTATAGATTTCAAAAATACAGCAGTGTGTGAACCTATTTCAATAAAGAAATTTTAGGTGGCTTTGGTTAATATGCGTCAGTAGCGTCATAAATTTGGGTCCATAATGGCACAAAAATGACAATATCTCAACATTCCTTAGTCAAAACCATATCATGTAGTATATCAATTTTCATGGAATTTTATGGGGAATCCATATCATGCAATGACGCGTAGGGTTTCCATTTAAAGAAATAGAACTTTGGTCTGGTACTTAGAATGTGAACAACCTGTATATACCTAAATAATTTTGGAAAATGCTCCATGTATTTCCCCACATTCGTGCAAAATTTCATTTTGATATCTTAAATAGTTCCAGAGATATGAGTCGATTACACACTAAATCCCCACCCGGTATATCTTAATACTTGTGTATGTGTAGATGCTAATGAGCTTATGCTTATGAGCTACATCAAGTTCGTTAATTATACTTTTTTGAATAGTGATAGTAAAAAATGCGTCTAAAATTTCGCGTCGACTAAAATTCTTAATTTAATGGATCATAACCTATGCCAGTGATTATTATGGCTTTATCCCATGCTATTATGCACCAAAGTCAGTGTTTGCTTTTGGATGAAGAAATAATCAAAACTCAGTAATAAGATAGCATCCACAGGGCCCGTTCTTCCAATTAATGGCCGCGTTCTTTTGCAATAAACTTCAACTCCCCTTTACGATTTAATTTTAATCTAATTGAAAAATACGCAGCTGCTGGAAATCAGAAGGCGGCGTCCGCGCACACACCAGCTTTCGCCGAAATTAAAACTTCCAAACTAAATCAGGGCTCCGAAGGGAATGAAGCAATTTACATGCGCCATGTTGTAATTGCGATGGTCGCTGTTCGAGAGCTTAGCACTCCCCAATGTTCAATAATGCATGTGATTTAGAACGGGGTGGGCGAGATTCCCTGGCGAGGCTCCACAGTGCACCTGAGTCACTGTCTAGCGTTCTTTACGAGTAGGCAGGGCGTGCACATTAGTCTTGGATTCAACAATGCACAGAGGATTGGCTCGCCACTTACACAGGGGGTCCGCGCCTCCTTGATTAATGAGTGCCTGTGTACGTGTTTCACAAAGTCGGTGGTTTTGTAATGAAAGATTTAGTGGCCTGGGATATATCTCGGCAACCCCGTCCAGCTAGACCAACAGCATCCATCTTTTACGAACAAAGGATGCCGGCTGTTTGGAAACCAGAATTGAGCCGCGATTTATCTTTTGTTGTCTATGCAAATATAAAAACGTTTCTGTTAAGCATGCGGCGAGAAATCTGGAACTGAAATCGATCTGCTGAAAAATTCAGTTGGCTGGGAAAGATGCTACTCGAACTGGTTTGGCGTAAAAATGTTGACCTGCCCTGTCCGAAATTAAACCAGCCGTGTTTTACCGCTTTTTGCATTCCAGATTGATTTAGTGGGAAATAAAAGAAATTCTCTGCTCATTTAAATTAGTGGTAACAAGCAGAAACAGTTTTGGATTAAGAATTGTAGATACCTACCTATTTTTTTTACTTTTGCAGATATATAATCAGGGAACAATTTAAGTTTTGATATCTAGGTACTCCAATTACCATTTTAACGACCGTAAAAAAACAATGGGCTAGGTTGTGCTTGATCCGCAGTACTGCATTTGCAGATAAAAATGGTAAAACTCTGTTTGGGGGGAGGGGCAGCGTTAAGTTGTACCCGCCCATCAAGAACTGATTGCGGATTTCTTGCTTTTGATGTGCTAGGTTTAATGAAGGGTGTGCTAGGGTGTGCTAGAGTGTGCAAGGTGTGTGCAAATTGACTGAGAGAAAATTTTGAAAACAAAATTACTCGGGGGGGGGGGGGGGGGGGCAACTTAACCGACCTTTCGATTCACTTCGCCCTAATGTGCGGAGTCTGCTAAGACGACGCATCGCTTCGCCGGGCTAGAAAAGTAGAAAACGAAAAATTCGAACACGAGAAGCATCAAGAAGGGGATTCGGGTATGCAATCTTTTGAAACGGTGCAGATTTACAAGTCTTCTTTTCGTATTAGCGTTCCTGATGCCTATGCCTGCGATATATTATGTACTCGTCAACTCCTATTTAGCATAAAGAAATTTATCGTCATTCGGTTGATGGTTTTTCATAACGAAGCGTCTGTGTCTCCATTTTTACGCCCGGAA
Source organism: Xestobium rufovillosum (assembly GCA_963966045.1). NCBI lineage: Eukaryota > Metazoa > Arthropoda > Insecta > Coleoptera > Ptinidae > Xestobium > Xestobium rufovillosum. The sequence goes on from OZ014496.1 coordinate 15,305,158, forward strand.
AGAAAAAATGAAATAAGAATGGGTCGTAAAATACGTCAGTTCTGTTTCTAAGAAATTGTGTGTTCTGAATATAAGCCTGTCCAAGAAAAATGAAATATTCCCAAGTACGGCCATAAATTTCACAGAAACTTAATTAACTGCCTGATGTAAACAATTGAAAACGGCTGTAATTCAAATCGCATGTCATAATGATTTACGGACGGTGTTATAATTAGTACAAAATTACTTATAATCCCAAGCGTAATCCACAATCTTGCAAACCAAACTGGCTTCATTCACGCAATGAATTTCATATTAAAAATATTAACACTAGATATTATGCCCAAACGCAAACTTCAAAGGGATTTTAAGTAGAGGGCCCTGCGTATTAATAATTTTAAGTTTTATAAGCGGCAGTAAAAGTCGGGATGTGATTCACAACCTACCCAAGATAATTTAATATTTTTTATTTGGCAACAATAACGCCGGAAGTTGCCAACAAAGATTGTAGACAAAAGGTCATCATTTACAAAATGACAGAAGTTAATTGCATTTATAACATCAATTCGGTATTGCCAACGTTTATTCTTTGAAGTGGTCGTAAATCTCCCTGTGTAAGCAGCAGCCGTTGTTAGATTTGCACGCCTGGTAATGAGATCTTTACGATGTCGTTAAAATAAAGGTGTTTCCGGACGCTCTTCGGCGAAGTCGGTAGAGAATACCTCTTTTTCGTCACGGAATACACCTTGGCAAGGGAAATTAAAATGAATAATTCTGATGCAACTTAAGATTTGAATCAATCGGGCTAAAATGAACATCTCTGGAACTAAAATAATGTCCAACATTGAAAGACACAGGGCCAATGTCAGTTAATGACGGGAAGGATATAATTGAAGCTGTTGAAGAGTGCATCTGACTTTCCTACAAAAGTTCTCGTTCAGTAGAGAAACACAGACTGCTGAAATTTGGAGAAGAATTCATATGGGTTGGCTGGCTTCTGGCAAGCTGGCGTCCGTTTCTCCTTCCAACTTCCGACAATACTTGAAAACCAAAGTATACATTGAGTACGTTCTACCCTCAACCTCAATGACGTATTCGTTGGAGGCTTGGACACTAACGGAAAAAATCGGCAGGAGATACAAGGTCGTATAAGGGAAGATAGAGAGGGTGATGTTGGATGGACTGCAGGACAGGGAAACGATTGAATAGATGGGAGATCAGACTAGGGTGGTGGACGAAGCGTGAAGCGAACCGTGTAATAACACTGAAGTGAACAGGAAAACTACGGAACAGCTGGTAGACCCAGAATTAGATAGACTGACTACTAGTGAGACTGATGACGCTAAGCTGGTATTAAAAGTGCGGTTCTATCTTCCACACCCAAAATCTGGAGAAAGAGTAAAACAAGGAGTAAAACCGTAATCGCCCCAAAAACCTCGTGAAACTATTGACGATCGAAATAATTCCGTATACCATTTCGTTACCTCCTTGCTTGTACCGGGTGTCCAAATAAGAAAGGATGCCGGCCATATCTAAGGAACCGTTCATGGTACAGCTATGGGAAAGAAAAAATAATAATAAAAGTGGCCAAGAGAAATCGCTGGAAATTATTTTCAAATTTCTATGTTTGCTGCTAGAGGGCGTAATAGTCATAGTCGACAAAAGAAACATAGTTTTCTCTAAAATATACCAAGATAAAGTAGATCAAAAATACGAATATTGCAATCTTGAATATATTTTGTATAATTTTGCTTTACCACTTTTTGCTCTAACTCACCAAATAACAGCGGTGGGGGAAGGGGAGCATCTGGTTGTGGAAATGCTTGTAACTTCGGTTTCATTTAACCGAATTTAGTAAACTTAGTCTCGTTGAAAAGAGCTATCTTCCTTTAATCAGATACTTTTATAATTTAAGTCATTTTATTTCTGTAGTGATCGCTAGAGGGCGTTATTTAAAGGATCAGCAAACTTTTCAGATTTTCTTGAAAATTTTAAATGGAACGGTATAATAATTATAAATTAATTAAAAAGAGGACAAAATGGTGAAAGAAACAGTGAAAACCGCACATTGGTATCTTTTTTCTAACGGGAGGACGGGTTAATTACTAACCTTTATACATGCCACCAAATATAAAAGACATTTTGAAAATATTATAATCATTAAAATTATGTTGCTTCTTCGTGGCCTTTTTAAATGTGGAAATGACAATTTTTTAAAGCAATATTTATTATGAATTCTTAAGAAGATAGGAAGAAGACAGTGACACAGTTATTAAACTCGACACATATTTCGCTGACGAAGTCACCGTCCTCAGGGGTGTGCTGTGTAACTGTCTTTTGGCGTGTGAGGTTAGCTTATTAAAAATTCATAGTGAATTTAGGCCAAAGTTACTAATCTAACCACTGTGGGTGCAGTATATTTATAAAACAAGTTGGCGTTGAAACAAAAAGATTCAGCACAAACAATGTCAAGTGTTTGATATCTACAAATATCTTAAATTTTCGGAAGATGGGAGACTTTCTCCAAACTATAGTAAAAGCTGTTTTATCATATTTGTATAATTTTTATATTGGCATCAAAGCATACACAAGTTTATCACTACTACATAATAATTGCAAATGTTGAACCGGGTGTTACCAACAATTTTGGCCCCATCCTCCAAATCCTAACACTAATTTGTTTATATCTCCAGTTAGAAAAAATATATCAATGCGCGGTTTTCACTATTCCTTTCATCATTCTATCCTCTTTTTAAGTAGGTTAAAATTATTATACCATTCAATTTAAAATTTTCAAGAAATTGTGAAAAGTTTGCTGGCCTTTCAAATAGCGCCTCCTAGCGATCACTACAGAACTAAAATAACATAGCTCATAAAAGCATCTAATTAACCGAAGAGAGCTCTTTTCAACGAGACCAAGTTTGCCAAATTATGTTGAACCAAACCGAAGTTACAAGCATCTTCACAATCAATCGTTCCCCTTCCACCTCCGCTGCTATTTAATGAGCTAGAGCAAGAAGTGGTAAACCAGAACTATACAATATATATTTAAGATTGCAATGTTCGTATTTTTGATCTACTTTATCTGGGTATATTTTAGAGAAAACCATGTTTCTATTGTCGACTATGACTATTACGCCCTCTAGCAGCAAACTTAGAAACTTGAAAATAATTTCCAGGGATTTCTCTTGGCCACTTTTATTATTATTTTTTCTTTCCCATAGCTGTACCATGAACGGTTCCTTAGATATGGCCGACATCCTTTCTTATTTGGACACCCGGTACATGGTACTTAGGTATGCGATAGAATGCTTATAAATCAGTTATCAACAGAATGTGATTCGACCCAGTGTTTCGAATCACTCACTCACTAGCCAACATTGTAGGTGTTAGCAACAACCTATACTTTTAGAAGCTGATGTTAGACAATGATACCAATGAAGCAAGTGCGGAGAATTACGAAGAGAAAATTTCGAAAAAAAATGAAATTGAGATTAGCAATTTTTGAGAAACATAATATACATGTATGAAGTCGTAATATGAGAGTGGAGAGAAGATATAAGATAGAATGGTCTCCTACTAAGTCTGCACAGACATACGCCGTGGTATACCTACTGGAGGAGTCAAAAAGAGATAAGCAAGGAATAGAAGATAAAATCGGAATAAGGGAACCTGATACTTAAGGAATGCATGAAGGAGATGCGGTTGGAGAAAACTAAGTGGACGGAAGACAGGAAAAGTATATTGAAAGAAGTGGATTGACACTGTAAGAAGTAGAAGTTTTGTTGAATAACTGAACATCTGTATTCGCACAACATATGTTATGAGTGGTGATAGAGAGAAACAAAAGCAAGAACGAAGGGGGCGTATAGAGAACTCGAGGTGTATGGAAAGCTGATGATCAACAATCTATCTAAATAATAGACATGAAAAACACAAAGGCAAAAAAATTACCAAATTTAGATGTGGGAATTAGTTTAAAAGGAATTATGGAATCGGTTTAAAGGGAATTATTTTTGGCGAGTCCTATTTATAAGAAAGGAAATGTCGAATAGGAGACTGTGTGGCCGCGGATGAAAATGGTGGAGGTGCACTTTGGCTGCGGATGGTGAAGGAAATTTGGAGAAATTAATGTGGTACATGAAATGAGGGTTGTAAAAGAAAAAGAGATATTTGAAAATATTAGGTCATAAAATTATAAATTGTAAAAAAAAGAGAAGAAATAAAAGAAAGGAAAATTGTAAAGAAAAATTGTAAAGCAAACGGCGGCTATACCCCTTTTTCAAAGCAGAAAGGTAAGAAATAAAAATTACTCGAAAAATTACTACCGCTACATATATTAATATTAAGTATTTACACAATTTCTTTCAATTTTATTCCAATTTACATGACATTTAGAAGGATGTACGTACTCTAAGGCACATTCATTGCCGTAACCAATTATTTACACCATATGTTAACATGCAACGTTTGACGAACTGCACTGTTCGTATATTATTATGCACTCTGGATATACATAAAAGGTACACAATATTCGTGAATCGTGATTCAAGGGTCTCTGAAAGCAAGTTATAAACAAACGTTTTGCTTTGGTTAATAATTGCTCGATTTCCGCAGTAAATTGTTGATTGATAACTAAACACTGATAATCTCCCAAGTCCTTCGACAGATGCGGCACCTGCCACTCATAATAAATTACGATATTGCAAAAATGAAAAAGAAACACAATAATAATAATAATAATTGTGTAAACCGAGGGGTAAACTTTTGTTAATTGCTTTCTTTTCTTTGTGATGGCAAAAAAATTGAATGCATCGATACCTATTTCATCTCCCCACGTACCGAAAAAGCGAGTTATACAAGGTGTTTCTAAATTGAGTACCATAAATTTAGGAGTTTGTAGAGAAAGTTAAAATAACACTAAAGCCTTTATACAGTTTTGTGAGAAAATGCTTCCTTTCCAAAATACATGGTGTTATAATGTCGGCTGGCGTATCAGTTATTTAGCTAAGTATATCTGTAACTAAAGCAGTCTGAGAAATCTAAATTTTTGTGCGCAAGTGTTACTTAAATCTACAGATAATCCAGCAATATTTTAAGTGTAATACGACGATTCAGTGGCGTAGGAAAAGGGGTCGTGTAATACCTTATTTGTTAATAAAAAGTTTGAGGTTAGGTTTTTTGAAAATACCGTTTTATTTTTAGATTCTCTAATCAAAATACTGCAAAAAAGATTATCTTTTTAAATATCTCTAAAATCGTTTGTTTTTACGTTTTTACGTAACTAATGATAATATAGCAGAACATACACAATCGACAGCATTTCATCATCACGCATAGAATTATGCCTATGGTTCTTAGCAATTGCTTGAAATACATTGTAAAGCAAAGAGTGTTTGTATACCTTATTAGTTGGTAGGCTGTAAGGAACAAATACAAAAATAACATGTAATGCTGTATTGACGAAGAATAAGCAAGTGTAAATTGTAAATAACCCAGGAGAACGTGCACCACTTAACAACAAAGATAGCCGTCATCATACAGTAACAACGAGTTATGCGCGATAAGTTTCCAGCGTAACTGTATGGAATTATCGAGAACAATAAACAACACATGTGTAATAACTATTATGTGAAGGATTCCGATAGCACGCAGGAGTGTTTGGTGTCGGGTGGGCGACGAATCCTTGCCATTAAGTGTACGAGATAACTTTCATAACTGCTTGAAACTTTCGAACTCATTAAGTCTGAAGAGAGAAAATCCAGCGGAGCGCGGCCAAGTCGCGAAAAACTTTCCCGGGGCAACCGACCGCACAAGACAGAAAGGGAAAAATAAAATATAAGTTATGGGTTTTAATCTCGGAGCCCCGTTACTGTGGGGAAAAGGCCGAACTATGCTATAAATATCACCGGCATGGCGTGTATTGCTACATATTTTTGTTAGTAAGATAGCCGGGTGCATCGGAGGAATCGGCATTTTAATAACGGGGTGAATTATCTATTTTATTTTGAAGCGGCGGATTTGGAGTTTCATCTCGCGCAGATTTCTGATTTTGACAAATTTTAAGTTTATTTAACTTTTGAAAGTTAAAAACGAAAAAGGAACAATGTTCAAAGGTAAAAATCCGAACAACCTTGTTGTAATGAACTTTGACGAGTTATGCTGAATTTCAGAAGAAGTTAACAGGAATTCATAGAAGAGGATAGTAGTATTTGTGAACTAAATATCTGAAGGAGATGAAGATAGACAAATCTATCAAAATTGGCATTGTCTACTTTCACGCTAACGTGGATCAAGTTCATACGTTACTCGCCTAGTGTGCAATTTTTCATGCTTGATTCTAATAGATAAGTCTGGCCGACTCTCAAATCTGTGGTCGCTATCGGGTGAATTATCGTAGTGATAAGTCTTAAACGATTCAGTTCTCCCGTCAGTTTTGGCATCGTTAGCGGTGAAAAAGTTGTTGGTGAATGTCGCTAACGAACAATGAGTTTCTTTACGCATTTGTACGTATATTCTTTTCAGTACTTCCGTATTTCAAATTCTCATGGAAGGTTCATGTTAACGTGGAAATCGACACCACCAAAGAAATGATCAATACCTATACGTAACAACATCAAAGAGTATTTTAAGAAATTTGAACTGCAAAAGAACATACCGGTATCTCAGAATTCGACCCCTGAATTTTAGTGAAGAAACTCCACCCCCATAAACATATACCCAATTTCTCTTCAGAAAAAAGCTGTGGTCTTAAAGTAGAGTAGTGCAGAAGGTTTCTATGTATATTTGCAAAAAAATTATGAAAACCGGTTACGGAAAAGTGAAAATCCATAGCTCTCGTAATTTATTTTTTCTACACATATATATGAAAATAGCAATTCTTCAACTGTCTACTCTGTATGAAAGTGACATTTTTTTACTCTAGAGATGAAAATATTTTCATCTCTAGAAGTGAAAATGGAAATGTCAAATTTATCGTTTTAATAATGGATAAAAGAAACACTCATTTAGTAGCCTGCGTATCTATGTTACCTAGCAACGACTAAATAAACAATTAATAATTTACATTGTGAGGGTTCGCTTAATAATTGAATAGCATTTTAAATGGACTCGGAAAGTGAATACTGTGAATCATGCAGAGCCCCAAATATATTATATGTGTAGAAAAAATAGCATTTCCTACTCGAGATGTAATACGTTTTTTTCGCTCGTGAGATTGCCCCACTCGCTTCGCTCGTGGGCAAATTCTCACCTCACGAAAAAAACAGTATTTTCATCTCTTGTTGTAAAATATACTATTTTGTAACTTTTATTTAGATCGTCTGTTTTATATTTTTAGATGGTTTATTCAATTTAATAGTATATTGTTTTATAAGTAGGAAAAGTGCCATTTTTTAGTAACGAGTCGTTTGTAGGCAAAAAGCACTTTATTTCCTCCGAATAAAACATGCTATTTTTTCTTCAAACGTCGAAAATAAATTAAGAATTCAAAATAATTAGCTATTTTTTTCAAACGTCAGAAAAACATGACATTTCTAATTTTTAATTTATTTTTACTCAAAATCTAGGAAAACATCATAGGAAATTCGTCAACTGTCAGCGTGTGCGGCATCAACAGTAACTGGCAGTAAAGTTTTCTGTTTTTCTGACGTTTGAAGAAAAAATAAATTATCTGCTTAACTTTTTTTGTATTGTGTACCGTTTTCGAATAACGTGAACTTTAATTCGTGTAGTAGTTTAGCATTTTATTCGAAAACTATAGGTACTATAAACTCCAAAAGTGGTGTTCTAGTTTGTGACGCGAATCGTTTATGCCGTACGTTGCTATGTTTTCGTCAGGCCCCCCCCCCCCCCCCCATAGACGATGTGATTTTTCGTTAAAAGAACATGATTATTTATCTATTTTTTGCTGCCCTTTGTTTACTAATGCAAGGCTAACACGTTTGTTGTCATTCAAATAAAATCGTTTAGATCCGCCTTCAAAACTTTAATTGGCGGACAGTTACTAAGGTTTTTTTTACCTCAGAATGTAATAATTGGTTATGGCATTTTAAGCGGAATACGGAATTGGACCGTAAAGTGGAACAGCAATTTTAGCGTTTATAGCACATGATGTCGAAAAATTTTAAGGAACCTATATAATTTAAAAGTTATTGTAGCAAACTTCTGTAACCCTTCTTCTTCAAGATACTGTAGCTCATCTGTGATGGGGATTCGGGTGTAATGCTTATAGAGACTTTCTTTTAATTTTTAGCCCAGGAAACTGCCCTTAAGTTTTCGTGTTCGAACTCGGAGACATCTTGTATACTTTCTCTAAAATTTAGAGTCTAAATTGAGTGCTTGTTAAGAGACCCACACACTATGCTATTTGCTGTACGACACGTTGTACGAGAGATTGGACAGACAATCGGTGCAACAAGTGCTTGGTATTTTTCCCACATATACAAACGATATGAACATAATCTGTCGTGAAGATTTGTAGTAGGTACGTTTCGGTTGTTATTTGGGGACATAACATTCCATTTTTGTATAGATACGGTTTGTGTTATGGCACAGACTATTTTGAAGAACAATATGGCGTCATTAGTGATCGCTTTTTTGGATTACGAGAATTTACATCACACAAACATGCTGTACACGATAAATTTCAACACTCAGCCCAAAATTTATGATCATTATCCATATTATTTTTTAAATAATATTACTGCACAGCAACGTGTCACCAATCGACGGTTTGAATTTGAAATCGTTTCAAACATAAACGACGCGCGCACACACTATGCAATCTGTCGTACACCAAGTGCGGTTGTACAACAAATTTTTCACTAGCCAAACTTCCATACGATCCAACCGTGTCGTACAACTTGTTGTACGACAAAGCCACAGACTATGCAATGATCGTTTCGACGGTCGAATCTACTTGGGTTGTACAACTTGTCGTACAACAAGTTGCATAGTGTATGGGCCGTTTTACAGAGGTAATGGACTAAAACATTATATCTACCCCACTTAAATATTTTATTAGTTGGAAGAGTAGTTTAAAAATCCCCACACACTATGCAGCTTGTTGTACGAAAAGTAGTACAACCCAAGTAGATTCGACCGTCGAAACGATAATTGCATAGTCTGCGGCGTTGTCGTTCAACAAGTTGTACGACACGGTTGGATCGTATGGAAGTTTGGCCAATGAAAAATTTGTTGTACAACCGCGACAGATTGCATTGTGTTTGTGCACGTCGTGTGTGTTTAAAAAGACTTTAAATTCAAACCGTCTCGTCGATCGATGACACGTTGCTGGGTAGTAATATTATTAAAAAAATAATATGGATAATGATCATAAATTTTGGGCTGACTATTGAAATTTATCGTGTACTTCGGGACAGATTGATGTCCATATCGTTTGAATATGAGGGCAAAATACTAAGCAACTTGTTGCACCGATTGTCTGTCCAATCTGTAGTACAACTTGTACAACAAATTGCGTGGTGTGTGGGCCCCTTAAGTCTTTTACAGCTGGAGTAAATGCTACTTCTGCAAGTATAAAATTGCGTTTTTTTAGAAGAACCTGATCGAACAGTATCTATAGTAATAATACAATAATAGCCTTGAATAGAGGATGACACTGAAAAAGGACTTATCCGAATAGATTGCCAGGACATATTCCGTAACTGAGATATTCCGATAGATTTGAAAATTCGCCGTTATCTTTTATTAGAATGTGCTCGTTCCGGGAATGTGCATTACGTTCAGTCACAGTCTAATGCTTGGTTGTACAAATTGTGGAGGTAGCGAGTAAGGGATTTGCTTCCACGGGGTTTGGAACAAAGAATCCAAGCATTTATGATGCTCCTGGCGACCGTTCCGGTAGTGAAACATTTTGAGGCTATCTATCGATTGAAATGCGTAGGGCGCACCAGTGGCGTCCTTTATTTGCTTGCTGGAGTTAATCATCACGTCATTTAATTAATCTGGTGTTTAAATAAATGCATTTTGCATTTTAGGAGATTCGATAAAAATTATGATTCCAAGTTCATATCTCCAAAATAAAATAACTGTCAAAATCACGTATTCATTAGATAGCCTATCAGTTTGTACAGATCTCAATTAGATATTTTTCCGAGGGGCGTAGCAGCTCATACTCGATCAGCATTTATTGTCACTATGCAAGTTGGCATTGTCAAAGAAGCAATAGGCCAAATTTACCAGTGTGACATTTTCTACCTTTAGATCATGAAATCGAAAAATTTTCCGCCGGTAGCTCGGGTGACAAGAAGGAAAGAAAATAGATTTTGGTCCAGTGTGCAGTTACCAATGTATCAGATGGAAGCTGCCATAATCTAGTATGCCATAAAAATCTCTCGTAAGAGAAAAATTCCAATAATTTATCTTTCCATATTTGCAATCCACTTATGGAGTAGTCGCATAAAAATTTATTGTAATTTAATTGTTGGTATATCCGATTTCAGTTTAGCGTATTCCTTTCTGGGGGCAAGATTACAGTCAGTGTGTTGGTATTTGTTGAAATTTATGCAATGTGTAAAGTGGTATCACTTGTCGCGGTAACTGCAGTCGCAAACATTACGTTGTTTACTCATGGACGCTCATAAGAGCTGATTAAAGTCAACTTCATGTAAATGAGTACCTTTTAAGAGAAATAAAACGAATTAAATTATTTTTAGCAATTTATGTGTTGGGTTTATTTTAATCGTAGGGCTCGGGCTCGGGGTTTGGAGTAAATAATTCATCAACATTTTCTTTAGGCTTAATAGTTTTATACGCTTTTGTACCGTCTAACAATAGTGTTTAATTTATCGATTATCGAAATCGCGTCTGCTAGTCTGACGCTCTAACCATTCGACCATCACGCCTCCTTTCACCTTTTTTGTATAGGTATGTAAAATATCCACCTACTTAATTAATGTTTTTCTTGCAAATCTACTCGTTTATCAAAAAATAATTTTCCCCAAGTGAAACCATTTCAGAGATATCTTGATTTTTAAGAGAAATATGGAATAAGATAGCTCTAAAATGCAACAACCTATAGAAGTTTCTTTTCTTGTGCAATTACAGTTATCTAAAATACACTGTATTATATAAGCAAAAAATGCGAGTTGTTGCATTGCAGAGATACCTTACCACATATTTATGGTAAAAAATCAAGATATCTCTAAAATGGTTTAACTTGGGAAAAAAGTATTTTTCAATCAACCCCATAAAAATTTGGCGTAGAAATCGAAAATGTAATAAAAAATACAGCGTTCTATTTAAAATATTCAACAATAATTTACAGAAAACTTGACATGTGTCAATCGTGAATAGTTAGGTATGTGTCGATGAATTTCATTAATTTATTGCAGATAGTTTTGAAAATATCAATAATTTGCTAGAACTCTGCATACACATTTTTTTTCTAAAATATTTTGAGTTGTTGAAATGAAACGCCATACAAATTCTTTTTTCATACAATGTCTATTATATTTAAAATCTAAAAAACGAAGAACTTTAAAATGCGGCTAAAATTATAGCATTCCATTTAATTCCAAGTTAATACCATCTTCCGGTATAACCGGAAGTACTGGAGGAATGAAAATATTTTCGATAAACTTGCCCCCTTGACTTAGGTAAGTGCAAATCAGATCAATATTTGCTCTTTTAATCAATATGTGTCTAACCGAAGCCGAACGATAGTATAAGCCAGAATGTAGCGCGTGGAGCACCGCTGTGACGTCACAGCCGTGGACGGATCGCTTAGTCGGGGAGCAAGGTGCTCTAATTCGACAACCTCTTACAACTCGAACACGCACAAAAAATGAAGCTGATTTTTATGTAAAATGACCTGCCGGATTCGAATTTTGAGGTGGCGAAAATATCGGGAATTGCGAAAATGCCGAAACATCGAATTTTCCTAAACTTTCCTAAATCAATTTTCGACCATTTTTAATACTTTTCTTGTTGTATTTCAACAACGAAAAGAGTAAGAGATCTGTTTTTTTCCTGGAATATACATTGAAGTGTGCTGATTATCACACTCACGTTGCGTATAAAACTTTCCAATGTTATGAAAAAAAATGTTTTCTTGCTAGACCTCAAATTTGTGTAATGTATTTTTCACGTACTGGATAAGCAATCTTATTTTTCGGAATTAGCATATGCATATGCGAGACCAAATACGAACAAAGGCTCGAAATTATTTTTGGTGAAGAAACGAAACATTAATGTTGTTACTGAAAAAAGTTACAGCGGGTTAATAAACACAAATAAATTGTGCGCGCTTGCATTTCCCCTCACATAACCATATAACCATTATACATTGCACAATTCATGTAATATTTTATTAAATAATTATTCATATGTTACCTACCTCCAATGAAATGTGAGTTAATGAAGCAAAAGAAACGAAAATTAAAAAATTGCCTAGTAAGTAGTTCTCCCATTATTTATATTCTTCCATCAGTAAACATTTTGTTGGCGGGTGTATTTTATTTTGTTAAGACTTGTTTCCGACAATGTTTTCTACTATATTTTTTAGTTTTGTTCTTCATGCGGAATGCGGCTCATTTAATATTATTAAATACATATTGAGTTTAAGTTCTGTAGATTTTTAATGTTAAACGTTTGTTCAAAATAGGAAAATATGGTATTATACCGTTGAGGTATATTTAATTAGATATTCTCTTAATAAAAATTTCAAAAGTCGAGTTGTGGTTATTGAATATTTTGGTAAACTAACATTATTTCCACGCCACGAACACCGATCGTCCGTACCGAGTTGGCCACGATTAATACGTCACGGCCGCTACGTTCCGGCTTGATTTATCGTTCGGCTTCGGTCTAACCTAAGCCCTAGGTATACTTTTTAATTTTTTCATTGGTTACACTAGATGTTTTGTGTTTTTCTTATTTCGTTAATTATTTTATCAACTTTAATTGAAGAATAAAAATAAAATCCTAAAAACAAAGGAAGAATAAGAAGGCTTTAAGAGCTTTTAATTTTTATCCATGCAGAAAGAAAGTATGTAGGTACCTTTTTGAATACTGTACCTATACCTACCATTTATACCGTCTATATATAAAATATAAAGTTGATTCTGATCTTACGTGGCTATATGATACCATGATTGTCTTGATATAGAAAAGAAATCCACACTAGTTATTTTCTGGTTCAGTCTAAAGTGTTTTAGATACACAGAGTATGTTTGGATCGGAAATTTCGGCGTACTGAGTATACTAGATGGCTTCCCGGCCAAAGGATCTCAGTTTATTTCATAAATCTTAGTTATCTTCTTACTCTTGAGGATGCTGACGAGGTCAGCAAAACACGCTTTGAGTTTAACTGAAACTGAATTGAATTTAATTACACTGTACACTGTACATCCAGAAGTAGGTACCTAATTGATGTGAAGTAATATCCCTCAATTTTATATCCATTTGGTGCAAAATTGGTCTCCTCATTGTAATGCAAACCGCGTCAAACAAAAGCGGACATATCCAGTCGTAATGGGGCACATACTAACATATCCCATCCCAATAGGCCCACACGAGTCGAGCAAATGAAGATAACGCGACATTACCCTGACAATGCGCTGCCATTGCAGCTCTATGCATTGCCGAAGTTCCGTGCACGCTCAGCGCTGTAACCGATATCACGTCCTCGTATTCCATTTTGCCGGCAATTGTTCTGCTTGCATTGGAAGAGGACGGAAGATGTAGGTGTGCAGTTAGCAAAACGTGTGCGAGTGTGGCTGCATTATGTATGCGAGCTCGCTTTGCATTGAAACGGGCCATCCTAGCCGGTATAATTGGAATGTGCAGCGGCATTGCACCATTTGTGACAGTATAATATGCTCGCTCTGGATGCTTTTTAAAATCAACACTGTTCCTATATTGCTTGCCATATTTTATTGTGTTCATTTCGGGACGGAATGGAATGTTTTGTCTCTCTGGGAATGCAATTTTTCGGTCACTGAAATAATTTAGAGTTTTAATAAACATTAATGGCTGCATTATTTTCTCATTCCATTTCGGTAATGCAGAGTACGTTCAGGGTTAAAAGTTTATTCAAACTCGCATACTCTTGATACATTTCGAAATTGTATACGTATATGGAATTTCCAAAAATACCGGGTGGGGATTTAGTGTGTAATCGGTTGATATCTCTGGTACTGCTTAAGATATCAAAATGAAATTTTACACGTATGTGGGGAACGACATGGAGCATTTCGTTAAATTATTTATGTATATACAGGATGTTCACATTCTGAGTACCAGACAAATGTTCTATTTTTTTAAATGGAAACCCTACAAGTATTTGCGTGATTTCGATTCCCCATAAAATTTCATGGAAATTGATATACTACATGATGTGGTTTTGAGTAAGGACTGTTAAGATATTGACATTTTTGTGTCATTATGGTCCCAAATTTATGACGCTACTGACGTCTACTGACCAAAGCCACCTAATTATTTTTCATTGAAAGGGGTTTACACACTGCTGTATTTGTGAAATCTATAAATACTTTCACCATAATACTTAGGATTATACAAGGTGGTTAAGTTATGCAAAACGGAATTTTTCTCAAAAATTTCAAATAGAATACCATGTATATTATTTGCACAACTGACAGTCAGTTAGCCAAGCTTTTAATTGATGTAGATATTGCCAGGTCTACTATTGATAGTTTCGGCAGATATTACGATTGAACATCAAAATTTTTGAATTTCATTATCAGTTTATGCTCTTTTTGGCGAATTTCCCCTATTCTGTTGCTCAAAACTCACAATAATGTTTATATTTTATATTTGAAAATTTGTATCAATATAAAGACAATAAATCTTATTGTAAAATTGTTTCTTGATGGTTATATTCTTAAATGTATAATGTCTTTTTAAAGTCGGGTATAATGTTCAAACAAGGAGTGCTATGGAAGAAAATATTATCTTTAAGAAATAATCTTGCAATGGGATGTTTTGTGTTAGTGTAAACTTTATTTGCTAAATATTTTATAGAAACAAAATGCAGACCTTTTTTGAAGTTTTGGGTGACAAAATAGGGGAGATCGTCGAAAATAATGTAAAATACTAACGAAACTCTACATTTTTATAATTCAATTGTACATTCTGTCGAAACTTTTACTGGTAGACTTGACAATATCCACATCAATAAAAAGCTTAGTAAAGTGACCATCAATTGTACAAATAATATACATGGTGTTCCATTTGAAATTTTTGAGAAAAATTTTGTTTTGCATAACTTAACCACCTTGTATTATCTCAAGTATTATGATAAAATTATTTATAGCTTTCAAAAATACAGCAGTGTGTGAACCTATTTCAATAAAGAAATTTTAGGTGGCTTTGGTTAGTATGCGTCAGTAGCGTCATAAATTTGGGTCCATAATGGCACAAAAATGTCAATATCTCGACATTCCTTTGTCAAAACCACATCATGTAGTATATCAATTTTCATGGAATTTTATGGGGAATCCATATTATGCAAGGACACGTAGGGTTTCCATTTAAAGAAATAGAACTTTAGTCTGGTACTTAGAATGTGAACATCCTGTATATACCTAAATAATTTTGGGCAATGCTCCATGTGGTTCCCCACATTCTTGCAAAATTTCATTTTGATATCTTAAATAGTTCCAGAGATATGAGCCGATTACACACTAAATCCCCACCCGGTATAGAACGTTGAAAAAGAGAATAATAGTTATTTATGCACCGAGGGCACAAACAGGCGTTTATGGCCCGACTCGTGTTAGAGCCACAAGTTTCTGACAAAATCCCGTCCAACCTGCAAGAGTCATGCAGGAACTCGCCTTGTGAAAAACCTAACACTAGAACATTTCCTTAAGTCCAAACTCCAAGGGTAGTTCGCTGCATAAAAGAGGTCGCAAGAAAACCCCATCTAATTTCATTTTAACTCTAGATTGGTAAGGATGATTAATGAATAAATTCTTTCTTTCCAGTCTGAACTGATAGGTACCTTAAGACGTTCTTTATAAAATATTGTTTTATATTTAAGATAGAACTCTCCTGAAGCAACTTATCTGTCGAGTATATATGACACCTACCATAAATAATAATCTTTAAGAGGTGCTTCTGCAACTTTGATCGGACGACCTTCGTCATTATTGTTCTCGTAGTTCGGCTGCAATTTATTTGTTCTGTTTCTATCTTTCTAGTATAACTCTCCAGTATAACGCTCTATAATAGTATAACTCTCCAGCGTTGCTTCATCTAAAATTTGGTGGTTAACTTTTCTTTTCTCTAAATTGTTTTATTTTTTCCGTCAAATATTATTTTGACCTCAAGCAAAATTCCCTCTTTTAAACTTAATTCGGTTTATATAATTAGTGTTATTTACATCAAATGTTACTTTTATAATAATTAGTACTTTTAGCTTATGTTCATCAGATGCCGTATTATTCTTCTCCGTCTCTGGTGTGGAGTGCCAGATATACATGCCGCTAGCTAGTTGAGTGAGCTCGTCTGACTTCCAGAGATAATTTACTTCTCCAGTAATCGTGTGTAGTCTTGGTTGCTATGATAACGTGCCTAGAGGCATGCATATTCTAGCATAATAAAGACATTCAAATAATAAAAACAAAGTTAGCCGTGATATTAAAAAAATATTGTGTCAAAAGAAGAGTAAAATACAAACCTTTGAAAACAATTTAAACAATTCATTTTTACAAAGAAATAAAGTATTTTTAGAGCACTATCGCGGTGCTTTTTAATGCGCTTTATTAGTCATAGATTATAGACCGATCATGCGTAATAGTTATTTGTGTATCAAGGTTGTAAAAAAGCTTTTGGGGCCCGCGGCGTAATAGGACTTTTCATTATAAAAAAATGCTGAGGCGCATGCGCGAACGCGCCATGACAATTTCGGACGAATGTCAAAGTCTTGTATCAATATCCCCTAGAGGGGTAGGCGGTATTGCTTGTTTGAAAGTGTTTATTAATTCTTTGGTAAAATTTTACTGCAAACGTGCAAAATTAGTAATAGTTCGGTACTAAAACACTATGGAGCATCCAAGCATTGTGCTTTTGGTGACTGCCAACGTGATAGCAGTGCGGGAAGGCCAATTTATCGCTTGAGATTACGATTTTATCCATTTCCTAAACCCTGCCTAATACTGGGAAAAATCGAAGTTAATAACTAGGTTGGTGACCATGTGAGGAAGTGAGGATTAGTTCCACCTATATAAATGATGTTGCTTGGATAAAAATGTGTAAGAGGCAAGATTCGAAATGGAAAAGTGTATTGAACGTTTCCAGGTTTTATGTCATTATTTGTTAGGTCTTTAAAATAAGAATTACTTGTAGTTACTTACATACATTTCAGAAAAATACGCACCTGTACCTATATTAGATCCTTTTTCTCCGTTTTCTTTTAAAAAATTGATTAATTCTCAGGGCTATATTAAAAACCTACATGATTGATTGGTTAACATTCCCGTATTTCAAGCAAGTGCCAGGAGCCAGGCACGCCTTCGGGATTCAGCCTCACAATTTTACGAGGGATATCACTTGGAACTAACATTTGAAATAATTTTCCGTCTTTCAAACGCACTCCTTATTTGGTATTCTACTATTTACTTACGAATATTCCACACGAAGTTTATAACGCCTGACAGCTGACAGTGACACTCGTCCGAAAATCTAAGAACAGCTGATTGTCAGCACATGCGCACTAACGAACACAGAACGAAATGAAAAGGTCTATTGAAGTCCGAAGTGCAAAGCGCTGAGGGATAAAAGACGCCGAGAGCCGTTAGAAGCTATTTGCGACCGTGGTACATAATGAACTTTTATGCTGCTTCGCTCATTCCCCAAGTCACGAGTCGTCACTGTAACGCTCTTATTTTAGTACAATTTCGATTACTAATAATACCCATATTCAATATTTTGTCCTGGCGACTAATGTTCCACGGAATTCCGGCGGTGGCAGCATTCTACTAGGTATGCATAAACTCTGATCTGTTTTACGTCTGCAGACGGAAAATAATTTTTCAATTAATTCGTTCTAAATTGGCTTCAATTAATATAGGGAGTGACTACTGCACAGTCCGGCCGCTTGCGCATTACAGAATGTAACCTATATTTGGCATTTTGGAAGTGTAAAAAAAACTAAAGCTGAGAGAACGCTTTTTTAAAATAGACCCTTACTTGCCCTTTCGCACCAGACACACGCATTTTTCGGCAAAAAGATGATGTAGAAACAAGCAAAAAATGCGGACCCGAGCGGGCGCAGAACTCGTGTGGCCGTGGGAGAACAAAATGGCAGTTTTGTACCATACCCGAAGACCCACCGAGATTGCTGGCGATGTCTTTTAATAACGAAGTTCTTAAACGTCATTTTACTGATATTGTGTCGACTGTCCTGGAACAAAATTTAGAAGCGACCGGCGGACTGTTCAGTAGTCACTCCCATTAATATATAAAAATCTGGGCTAATCCATTTTCTCTAGTTTTTTTTATTTAGACTTCTTTGTATTTGTTGTTAGAAGACAAAGAAAAGTTTCCGACTCTCATTTTGAAAGTGAATATAGTATTTTGATCATATTTTCAAAAACAACCATTGAAGACGAATCTTTCTTCCAAATTCTACTGAAAATGGAGTATTTGCAACTATAAAGATGACAGAAATTTTTTACTTCTTAGTGGTCTAAAATCGTGTAAAATGGAATGCTAGGTAGCTGCCCTAAATATTCTCCCGGAATCGCCACGAATTTAGGTAGTAAATTTAGAAACCTAATCTAATTTTGGATGTTAAATGGCAAATGTGTCGAGAACGGTTCACTTCAGAGTTCAGAGGCGTTGAAGAAATTAACTTTTTTGCTTCAAAATAATAACGCAGGAATTTTCTTTTATTATTATTGAAATAGAGCAATTGTTGAATAAGTCCAAAGATGTTGGATGATGGATGGAAGATAACCGTGGTATAATATGTGGAGAAATGTTCAGTTCATATAAACATCTTCTCGTGGAGAGACCAATTATTATGAGTCAATTAGAAGTCAAATTATTGGAGCGCCCACTGTATAGCCCGAGCTGTAACAATGCTTAAAACCATGTGATGAACCAGTAGGTAGTTGAATTAATGGACAATTACGACAATACTCACATTTTTAAATCAGGTCTCTGTTAAACCTGTACTGAAGAGAATAATAAAGTTTTATTTTCAAATCCACATTTCATTCCAAAGATATGTTTATGTTGACGAATATATTCCTAAAATAATAAAAAGTATTAGGTAATGAAAGCAAAGAAATGAAGTAAACCCTAGTAAAAATAGACATGCCGTGGGCATAACGCAATTTTAGACATTTGCAATAAATTGAAATACTGACCTGACTTCACCTGACGTGACCTGACCTGACCTATTCAAATGCAAAATTTCTACCCAGATAGCAAAATTTAGTTAATTTTTTACCATCTTGCTATTTGCCACGGTCCAAGTTAAATAGCAAATGCCTAGGCTTATGGCTATTTGCCTAAATTTGCTTTATGCCCACGACAGACATAAATTGTACAGGTGTCCACCAACTGCAGAATTCTAGATCAACAAGAGAGAAAAAATTAAACGCAAGAGCACCCTGATATGATATGGAGAGTTGCTCGAGTTGTTCATGTAATGACTATGCCATAAGCACTTATATTTTTAACTTAGAAAAATAATTCGTTTTTCTCTTCATTGTTAATCCAAGTAAGAATAGAATAAGCGATCGATAACTTTTGAGTGGGCTACCCATTAGTCAGCGATTGCAGCTTGGCGACTCAGATTTGGTAAAGGGCATCCCCTCACTCATGGGCTTATCAAGGCGATGCACATTTGCTTTTGCATCACTACTGCACTTTCCACCTTCTCTTTACAACTCCACCCACCACCAAGCCAGAATTGCCGGGTATATGGTTCTAATTTTCCATGAGCGATGGCTTTCAATGCCCATTATGCTTATCATATTCACATTATTTATTAATTCGTCTGATGAGGACCATTTTTATTGCCAAACGATATCTAATTTTAATCTTACGTTTGTGGAATATAATACGTTGTTATAATCAAGAAAACCATTCTATTGCTTTGAATAATTTTATTCCTTTATTGTCTGCAGACGATTTAGGGTCGATAAATTCGATAGGTAAGAGAAAGAATAGCTGTACTATCCACCCCTTTAGTTGATGCCCTTTGCTCGTGTGTTATAGCATTCTCGGAGAATTTCGTATCAAATATCCATCCCGTATTTCCTTTTTATCGGCAACGTAACGTCGAAACTTTCCTCTATTATTTGCACAATCTTTTAAGGCGAATTTGCTTCGACCACTGCAGATCCGATGCGAGAATTTATTAGCTTGTATAGAAATTCAGAACTGCGCTAAGTTCGTTTCATCTCACACCCTACCAATCTTACGAATCGTAAAGTGTGCAAACGGCTCGGCTAGATGGCGTGTGCACGACCTTGCTTCCTACCTTTCTTCGCACTTTTCATTTCCGCCCCCTGTTACTTTTATAGTTATCACTTCCTCCTTTCGCATCACTTCGAGGAAATAGTGAATTGCAAATTTCGCAGACGAGTTTAATTCCTTCTCGGTAATAGCCAGTGCAGTTTATTAACTTAATTACTTTCCTAAAATGATGCTATTTCTATACATCAATTTCAATGTTGAAGCTGAAACGTAACTACCGTTTACATCAAATTTTCTAACCTAACTTCCTTGACCAACTTATGCAGCTTCGATATTTATATTAACAACGGCAAGCGCACGCCACGTGTTGCATAGAAATTAATTTTGAACTGATTATCTCTGATCACATAGGTTTTATTTCCTGTGACCATCCATGTAGGTAAGCAGGCGTCTATTTTGAAAGTGTTTATTAGCCATTTTATATGCACAACTGTCTTTGTTTCTGATGGGCTGTGTGAGTTAGACAATAGTTGTCGGAGATCCAACCTAACTTACTCAACAATCAGATAAGAAATAACAAATCTAACGTGTTCTTGTTTCTGTAAGCTAAGAAAATCGTATGTCAACTCAGGGATACATGATTTTAGATTGTAATCTTCGAGAGTTACTGGAGATTCAATTACTGGTGTAGAGCAAAATTTATTTTGAACGTGTTTAAAAAAAGTGTACAAGAACCCACATGTTTTTTGTCTGTAGCTAGAGTTTTACAGGTGTAAAATACACAAATAGGTACCTATGTTTATTACTGAAGGGTAACTTTCTCCAGAGAATCTATTGAAACGAAACCCCAGGTAAAATAACCAGGTATCATTCATTCGTCAAGTTGGGAATGGGCAACTAGATGACATTTTTGTATAAAATATTGAAAATTTGGATGAAAATATTTGACCCCCGCTTTAGCGTTTTCCGGCAGAAAAAAATAATAATTTGACCTTACATTATTATAAACATACCTTACAGTCACGGCACCGGGCGGCATACAGGGTGAATCAGGAATCCTTCTATGTATTGGTATTTTTGTTATTTGAAGAGCTACAAAGTCGGTTAAATGAGAGAAAAGTTGCACTATTTTGGGGCCATCTTAAACCTACTTTCAAACTCTCAAAAATTTTCACAGCTTTCTAGATATAATAAAAAAATTGAAATTTCCGATTGTTATCTTTTGTTGATAACTCAACTGTGGTTTGTGCAAATGACTTGAAACTTGGAATGCTTACATAAAAGAACGTTGTGCATCGTTTGGTGACATTGGCAGTGCAGTGCGATCTGTCATTTTTGCAGAGCGCCAGTCAACTTTTTTTTTCTTTATGGCATCCATATTCATTTCTGCCGCTGACATTAAGACAGCATTATTATGATTACAACGGTTTTTTAATTTTTTGAATCGAACTTCAAATAAAGAAGTTACTGAGAGAAACATGTTAGCCATGTAATCAAGGTAGCCATGCAACAAAAGAGCTACAGTAAGTAAAAATTTTTCTCAATAAACAATTTACTTTTTGTGGAAGCCCACGTATTCCCACCTCGCCGCAGTTCTTGTTTGTTATGATGATTTTTTCACTTTTTCCTTTTGAACAAAAAATCGGTCAGGTCAAAAAGGACAGATAGGGGATCGCCAACAAAGTTAATATTTATTAATTTTGGCCAGGGGTCCACGGGTGATCTTATTGTTCCCAACTTCGGTTAGCCCGATTGGTCTAGCCTGTTACTGCATATGCCACCGGGCGTATTATCAAGAAAGTAAGTCCTTAAAACTTAAATACTGTTTCCTTAAACGTGAACGTCAACACCTTCGTGGCTCAGTGGTCGATGCGTCATTCAATGAATGCGCAAGTTTAGGACTTCGCGTCTCGCGGCGCTCAATTTTTTTCATGATGGTGATTTATTGTTTTTCTGATCAAAAAAAATCGGTCAGGTAATCGTCAGATCGTCATTCGTCAGATAGAGAGAGTTCCAGTCATTTGACTTTTATTGTTGATTTATAGGTAAATCTCTATTGTCCACCAAGTCCCTCGCACGGTGCCGTACCTAGGTCTGTAAGGTAGGTATGTTTGTATGCTGTCTGGTTAAAAGGTAGGAGACCGGCTATATCTCGGAAACTATAATTAATTTGATTAACTTTCAGAAAAAACAAATTGGATGCAAGTGTCCATGACAAATTTACCAAAAATATTTTTAGCTTTCAATTTACACCGCTAGGCGGCACATTTTTAAAAGAAAACAAAAACTGCATTTTCTTCGAAAATTTAAATGGAAAGTGGCACTTCGAGCTTTCAAAATCTTCTCTTAATACTCTGCAAATCTGGTTGATAACTTTTTGATGTGGTATTTGAAATAAGTGGAGGGGGGAAGAAAGAATTTCTTTGCCCAAAGAATGCTTGAAGCAATTTTCACGAATTTGGTTTCGCTAGAAAGAGAATTAGTAGTATAATATAAATCTGTATTTAATATTTAGTTTTATTTTACTAAGGATCCGTCAGATGGCGTTGTTTCAAAACTTACGAATTTTTGAAATTTTCTCAAAAATCTTAGATAAAATGGTACATTTTTAATAACATGGTATTTTTACACATAAAATAAAGACGAGAATGCCGAAAATCGGAAGCTGCCATCTCTTTCAAACCGACGTTAAGACCAAAAAAAATAAAGTTCTAAATGGAATTGTGTACTTCTTTATATACTCGTATAATTCTTCTGTACGTGTGTATGTCACTGAACTCTTCCTAAACGGCTGGACCGATTTTGATGAAATTTTTTGTGTGTGTTTGAGCGAGTCCCTGGATGGTTTACATTCACAATTATTGGACCCGGTAGGTGGCGCTGCAATCGGGCAGGACAACTTCTGTCAGGTTCGCTAGTTGTTTATAACATGTTGATATTACACAATAAAATGAAGAATGGAATGCCGCATCTATCCTTTACCTGACATATTTTCAAGGTTTGTTCACAATTTCCGACAGGAAAATAAACCGTTTCATTCCGATGGTAGATGTATTTTTTTCTTCTTTCTTCTTTAAGGATTATATCAATGTCTTCTCAAAACAATTACAGCAAGCGTCAAACGTGATGACGAGCGGCAGAGATGCGCAGTTGAGTAATCCCCACTATTCGCCCACTACGCTGTCGACCGGGATTGGTTTTCGGTGGACCCAGGCAACTGTCAGACTGTCAGTGGCGCACGATTAACTTCATAATAAATTCATATATAGTCAAAGTAACCTCGCGCCACTGCCTGAATCTGTTTTAAACTAGGGCGTGGCCTTACCTGCGCGGGCTCCCGCCATCACGTTTGACGATTGCTTTATTTCATATTTATCTATCATTGCGCTTTTGTGATTTCCTTTATTCAGTTTGAATTACCACTTAGGTATTGTTGATAAGATTTGTGTGCTGAAAACAGGATATAGACCGTTGTCACTAGGCCTGGGCAAAAATCGATTAATCAATTCGAATCGATTTTCTTCTTGAATCGATTCACCGATTAAAAAAAAAGATTGAATCGAAGTATCGAATCGGCATAACGAATCGAATCGGTATATCGAATCGAATGGACATATTGAATCGAATCGGCCCATAGAATCAAAATAGCACTTAGAGTTTCACCTAGAATCTGAATAATATGTGGAAGGTGTAAAACTTTTCCAACGCATAGCTTAGGTGGATATTTTTTTAAAAATGTGTAGGTGCTTCCTCCGTGTTATGTTTTGTTCGTTTGAAAAAATAATGTCCCCAGCAGCAGTAAATTCCATAATTATATTCCTTGCTTTCATATAGTTTCTACGAAAATTCGGTTAGTGTTCTACATGATTATTCTATTATGTAGGTATGTAATTAGAGTTACAGAACACAAGCACAACAATTTTTAATATTCCGATTCGAATCGATGTTCTTTTCGAATCGATTCATCGATTCAAAAAAAATTGGATGGAAATATCGAATAAAATCATATGATCCGATTAATCAATTCGAAACGATAATTTTTGCGAATCGAAAATCGATTGAGTATTTCCCGAATCGCACAGGCCTAGTTGTCACCATTGGCAGCGGCTTAAAACTTTGTAGATGTTTAAAATTTCGTTTCGGAAAAGGAACTTGTGCACATTTTTTATGCTTTTTGATATATTTTTTTAGATTTAAAGTTGTGGGCCTATGGACCCATTTTTATTTTGAATTAAAACAATGCATTTCGATAAATAAAAAGGTACTAAAACGTGAAATTATTTAATACCTAGCTATTAATACATACCTACCTGAACTCGCGGGTACCAATATTAATCACAAGAATAAATTAGTTAAACTACCCAAAAACTGCAAAAAGATGAAATTAGCGTGCAATATTTTACCAAAATTAAGACAAGAAATTCCTACAAGTGTATACCGACATATCGTTAGTCTAATTCGCAAATCACATAAGTCACAATCAGTCAACTTTACAGGGGACACAAAAAACGTCTTATAATTTTGTTTTCGGTGCCTATCATGATGAAATGAACACTACGTTATTGGTATGGGTAATTCCAAACTCTGAGAAAACAATTTTTTGTCAAAAGACCGTATTATGGGTTAATAAAAGGACTTATTTGTTTTGCACCCTTAGGTACAAAATTTATGTAGGAGTTATGTGATTTGCACATTATGCAGTAATACATTAATTTAAAGAAAAATTAAAAAAAATTGATCTAGATTGAAACATTGTTTATTTTAACAACATAAACTTTTATTTTTGTCAAAAATGTCAAACAGAAATATTAAATAGAAAACCACGGAATCGAAAAAAATTAAGTATCCTTAAATTAACTACATTTTTTTTAAAAGTGCATAAATTATTTATGTTGCACAACTAGTTTGTCATAAAAACTGTGATAGTCTGGCTCCATAGTGGTTTTAAGCGCCATTAAATGAGCGTATTTGTCGCTTTTCACTCCAACAGGTGCCTTATAAAGAGGGGGCAAACCTTCAAATTTGGTAACCTTTGCATTCTTGTTATACCTACAAGGAAGTTCCTTCCACTCATCCGTGTGTCTTATTTTGTAATCAATTTTTCCGTCCATATTGTACCTTAACGCCTTAATATCAGTAACGGTGGGGTCGCCAGCTTTACGCCCAGGTCTAATCGAGCTAACAAAATTTACAGTGTCAAATTTCTTAAAAAACGTGTGGTCTAGGTACGAGACCTCATAACCATTTTGCTCCAAGCTGGAAGCTCTACATATTTCGACATAATCTGCAGGAAGATTTATTTTTCTACCTTTAATTCTTCTTTCTATTTTCGAGTGCATACTGTCACACTCCATTTGAGTGTGTCCTGACAATAGGTATTTCTGAATTATTACAATTTTTTTGTCCATTGCCAAATTTAATAGTGCATTCGTAAGCGTGGAGTTTCTGTTTTGGCAAGTGCAGCCATCACTATAAAATATGAAAGTATTTTTTGCAGTTTGGTCGGAACCATTTTCGTTACTAGACGTTAATTGTTGTTGTATGAAGAAGCACAAAATTGAAGCGAAAATATTCGCTGTTAATCCAGCTTCGGCTTCATGCCAGATGAAACAATATCCCTTCTTGGTCCTTAAATCAAATACTGTAAAATTGTGAACAGCTAACTTCATTTTGAAATATAATGCAGATGCATTAGATTGGGGACAAAGTAACACCTTTTGCATATCCATTGTAAACACTTTATTGCTGTCAACACAAGATTTATCTTTCTCCTTCTCGTCTCTTGCTTCATTTTTCTTTACTACATGAAGGTCATAATGTGCTTTCTCAACATTTCCAGCTCTATATGATACACACAAGTCGCATTCATCTTTTTTTTGGGGTAAACAGACTGAGATTTAGATCTTCAAACATGTGACAAAACATGGTAATGGACAAAGGTTCTTCCTTAAATTTTGGGCACCATTCGCTTTTGTATAAAGCAAACAATTCTGATTTGGATCTCCAGTTGGGCTCTAGATATAATTTAGTAGACGACTTTCTACAATAGTGAGATTCCATTTTTGGAAGTGATTCAAAAAATTCCTTTAAATGGGCCTTCTTCTCAGAAGATTTCAAACGTCTTGCATCGAGAACTTCTGTTGTGTTTTGTTCAGCAGTAGGCACGTTATCAATCTCTTTGCAGGACTTTAACCAATGATGAATGGTCCAAGGTTTTATTGCCAGCGTATTTGCAAACATTGTTTTGCAAACTCTAAGCTTTTCGTGTCCCTTTTTCAAAATATAAGAGTAAGTTGAATCTCTTTGAGATTCATGTTCGTTCTTCCTGTTTCTACTTCTCTCGGTATTAGTCTTGTTACAAAGCAACTGCACGTATAATTTTTTCTCTTTCCAAGACAATTTCCAAAACGTCTCAAATATGGACTTCCTATCTTCTTCTTCAAAATTACTACATTTGAACTTCGAACTTTTTTCTGACAGCTTACAATTGCATGGTGGTCCCAAATTCTTCTTTGGTTTTTTGACACTATAATTCCAAGTGCCTGCTTGTTTTTGTTTTCCAAAGTACGTTAGGCCACTTTCTCTTTTCTTTTTATTGGAATTTTTGCTCCAGTCGTCAAGATTTACATGTTGTCTTTTACGCCTCGATCTTGTTTCTCCCTTTTCTTCAAATTCTTCATTTGGATCAGTACTTTCCCGCTGGTTCTCATTTTATAAAGCACTGTCATTTTCTTTGCCCACATTCTCGTCAACCTCATTTTTCTCTGCGTCATTTTTATCATTTTGCTCTTGAAGTAAATTTTGTTGTGTAGGATAGTTATCGGGTTGTGGCGTACATGTATCAATGTATTCCATTTGCACATTAGCAACAGATTCAAGTTGCATGATACTGAAAGTGGGGGTAGCACTATTTCGTGGTAATTGACCATCCCCAAAAGTTTCAGTATTAACTGATTCATCAAACGTAATATTATCAGGAAGATCTAATTCTTCCTCTAATACTTGCTGTTCTAAGCTTGAAGCGATTTTATTACAATTTACTAATCTTTGATTGGTTAATGGTAGCGTATAATCATTATTAAGTTGTAGATATTCATTATAGGAAACTGTCACTGTAGTACCCTGAAAACTTGGAAGGAGTTCACTAAATGTAAGTAATTCTTGATCGGCTGGTAGTGACATATAGGGGTTACTAGATTGTAGCAATTCTCGATGACCTATGAAACTTGGGCGGTGTTCACTAAATTTAG
Source organism: Xestobium rufovillosum (assembly GCA_963966045.1). Lineage (NCBI taxonomy): Eukaryota > Metazoa > Arthropoda > Insecta > Coleoptera > Ptinidae > Xestobium > Xestobium rufovillosum. The sequence continues at coordinate 15,332,805 of OZ014496.1, forward strand.
GTGACTCTTGATTGGCCGATGGTAATGTATGAGCATTATTGGGTTGCGAAATTTCATTAGCAACATTTCTGTGAATACCGTAAAGATTTAAAGGACGTTCATCAAATTTGAATAGTTCTTGGTTCGGCGATGATGGCGTATGGGCATTATTAGCTTGCAAGGAATCATCAGAAAAACCTGTTATTTCAGTACCATGATGTGCGGGAGGAACTGCTATTTGATTTTTGTCTTTTGTTGCCAGCTGGAGAATTTTTAAAGTTCTTGAACTAATTGGCATTCTGAAAAAAATCTGACGTAGACATTTGTCTTTAAAGTTTAAAAACATCATTTTTGTTATAAACGTACATAAGAGGAAAGCTCAAACTAATAACTCGTTAGTCCAATTTTTGTATAAAAACTAAACAGTGTGTATCCAAACTTTGATTATATAAAATAGAAAAAAAATAACAAAATAGGTAGATGCTTAGTCTTTCAAAATGAAGAACTTATTTCTGATTTATGATGTGAAATTTGGAAAACGATGAACTAGATGCAAACGAAAACGAAAAATTAATGTGATTTTACCTACATGGTGAAAGTATCTATTATAAAGAATACGAAAAACACATAACTCCAGGAGTAAAGAAATCCAGACTAATTAGAAAAACACACAATTCCACAGGTGCACGGACAGAAAAACACATAACTCGGAAAGCAAGGGATATACAACTATGGGAAAAACACACAACTCCGCAACACATAAAAATTAATTTTAAATAGTTATAGTGCTATTGCATCCTAAATAATTTCTGGAATATCATATGTACGGCACTTACCTGAATCATAAAAGCATACGCCAAACAAACTTCTTAGCTTATTTCAGAAATATTGCTCAAAACTTAAGACACGGTTTAGTATGGAGCTTCTCCCTGCAAACACTGATGGACTTGTGTGATTTGTGAATTGTCTAATACGCACATTGGACTTATGTGAAATTTAGTTTCTGTTATTGCAGGTTTAAAAATGTCCGTTAGGATTTATTTGATATTCAGTTTTGTAGGCATTCATATTATCTACTAGATGGCGCCTTTAACTCAATATGGGTAAAAATGGACTTATGTGATTTGCGAATTAGACAAACGATATGCTTCCCAAGGGAGCTATAGTTTTCTAAAAGAGAAGGCCTGTAGACGTTTTCTTCTATAAGTATCTTCGAAACAAGTCCAGTTAAAATTATGAAATTTGATGGAATGTGTAAGTACCAAATGCTGAATCTTTTGGTGTAAACATAATTTTTAAAATTTAACAGGGGCGTCTCAAATCTGGGGGTGGCGGAGGTAAGATTTACCCCAACTTTTTTCAGAGCATGTCATTTTCAATTTTTCCATAAAAATTTGCAACTTCAGAGTTTTTTGCTAAAAAAATGTGCACCTGTTTCGTTTTGATAGGAGGCACCGTTATCGAGCACAATCGATTCAACAATTTCGCTGCATGCCCAAAAAATTCCTACAAGAAGTGGAAAACTTCGTTTGTATACTTAAACGAGACAGGAGCATATTTTTTAGCAAAAAAACCCCGAAGTTGCAAATTTTTACGGAAAAATTGAAAACGACATGTTCTAAAAAAAGTTGGGTTAAATCTTACCTTCGCCACCCCCAGCTTTGAGACGCCCCTGTTAAATTTTAAAAAGTATGTTTACAGCAAAAGATTCAGCATTTGGTACTTACACATTTCATTAAATTTCATGATTTTAACTGGACTTGTTTCGAAGATAAATTTAGAAGAAAACGTTCTCAGATTTTTCTTTTGGAAAGCTAATAGCTCCCTTGCGAGGCATATTTCGGTATACGCTTATAAAGGATGTTTCAAAATGAGCGCAAGATTTAAATTTCTAGGCATTTTCTTTTAATCAAGGATACTGGATTAAAAATTTTACAATTGTCGAGTAGACGCATTGCGATTATCAGTCATGGAATGCAACACGATCAAAGAGTGGATTTTAATAGTGAATACGTATCTAAAATATGGTGAAAGTTTAGCGGTCGCAGAGTGCGTGCAATTTTTGGTCGACGAAATGCACCAAATTGTTCGACAGTTAAGAGACTGATCAAGAAATTCCATCAAACTGGCTCGCTTGAGAACGAGAAATCATCAGGTCGAACTCGGCCAGGCCGGTCCATCGAAAATATTGCCTTAGTGACTGCAAGTGTTACTGAGAATCCAGGCACATCGAGTCGCCGCCGGTCGCAGCAACTCGCCAATTCGACAAGCAGTTTACAGCGAATTAAAAAAAAAGATCTCTAGCTGCATCCTTATAAAGTCCAATTGACTCAAGAACTTAAGCCAGGTGATCAAGCCAACGCCGTATTTTTGTCAACTGGGTGTTGGGGTGGAAGATGTGCGAAAAAGTAATCAGGAACTTCTCTAAAAGAGCAAGAGGGTGCCAGCCGACTCTTTACGGTCATTTGTTGGATGTTCTATTACACACATAATCGCCATATGTATACTTCATATTAGAATAAAAATATTTGCAAATCTCGAGTAAATGTTGTGTTTTATTGGAAAAGCATATCTTGCGCTCATTTTGAAACACCCATTAGGATCATTTTGTCTTATTTTTGACCACAGAACATGCTGGTAAAATATTGCACGCTAATTTCGGATATAACAAATTATTAAGTGTTATTAACTAGAAGAAGTAACTTACTCAAATCTACACGGAAAAAAGACGCAACCGTGCTAGGTGCGAAAGTGCAAGAACCACATTTGGATTGCTCGTCACCATTCAGAGCAGTGGATTGAGTCACGTGCCAATTTCCGCTAATCACAGCAGAGACCTCTTTTGGCGCGCGAATACAATACAAGGCATGTCGTGTTGCACCATTTTATAAATTGGATCGAAAGCAAAGCTGGAAAATTGCCATTTCCTTCTATATTTGCTCTATAACAGTTTCCGAAATTGGTCTCCTTACTCCAGAATGTTGAATATAAAATTTATTTAGATTGCAAAGCTCATTACAGTTGGCCAGAATCTCGGTACTGCCGTATGGAATGTAGTGGCTTTTACAAAAAGAAACCGTTCGGAAAAATTGAATTAGATCATTGGAAGGCAAATTTACAACTGTAGTTTTGCCTTTTATGACTGTGAAACTAATAAAGTATTTTTTATTTTTCTTAATAAAAGAGAATTGTCCGATAAGTAAGGAAATAATGGTGGAATAGCCTGGATGCACTTTGCAGTGATTGGGAAAAAGCTTTCTTCATAATATTATGTCTATATTCTTTTGTATGTGTAATACTAGAATCATTTGTTTTCCAGTTGTAATAAAATAGTATTTATAGGGTATAAGAACCACTTAAATACATCATAAAGGCATTGGATATTAGGCCTTGGAAGATCTGTAACAATTATTGAGAAAGTATTGGAATATCGGGAGAAAGGTTGATGGTGAACTAAATCCAAGCCATCTGCAACGATGCCTCGCAAACAAACCCGGTTGTTCTAAAAATCTAACACTGGTTAATTTTGATTTTGAGTTAGTTTCTCTGAGGAACCAATCGAAAAGCTGGTATGGAATGTTCAGTAGGTTGTTTTTGGAATAACCGGATTTCTAAGAGCCTTGTTCGGTTGAAATCGCAAATCTGAAATATCCCTGAACTTTGCAGATGATCGTGACTGGGGAATAGATAAAAGATTTACGTAAATAAATAAATCTGGCACATCAATAAGAATTAGGTCAATATGAAAGCCTCGGTAAACGATGAATACCTAATTATAACAATTTCATGATTTTTCGGCTCGAGTTTCACAGATTGATGTTACTATTTTTAATTTGAGGGCAGATTGGTTTATTCCGAAATCAGTGGTAATGCAGACTTGACATATAAGCAAAAGAAACTTAATTATGTGGAAACTAACTTTCTCGGTGAGCTCACAGTAACTGGCCAACTTCATGCTATTTTAAACACCCAAACACAGGCGTTGTGGAAGCCATAACCGTGTGTATCTATCGCTTTATCTCATCGTTAATGTAATGCTCTATGGTTGTCACGGACGCATTCCAGATAAGATACTCGCGGCTGAGACGCAGCACAATAGAGCACGACATGGACAGGGAGGCAATATGGCGGATGTGTAACCATGGCAACGAGCCCTACACCACAGGGCAGCACCCCCTTTCTGTTTCAGAGTCATAAATCAACAACAGACTTCGGCTGGCACAGTCGGGAGGATTTGACTCGCAAGATTTACGGGTCACAGAAATTTAAATTAATCTGAATTATGCCTATCGAAATAGTTTCAGTGTTTGATACGTGCCATAGTAGAAGTTCTGTAATTGGTAATTAAAGGCCGTCATCTGTTTAGGCAATAATTTTATGCAAATCAAAGTAGGAATACCTATGGATTCTGAGGATGCAGACTGGAGTCGATGAGGGGGTGGTATTCTACGCACGTACAGTTACCCTTCGTCCTAGACGGGGTTGATTTTCCAACAGCCGGTGCAGAGATCGTGACTGAAAACAGAGTTGAAAGTTTGGCACGTTAATCAAAAATGTAGGACCGGCAGTGCGGCATCATGGAAAGGGGTACTTGCGTCAAGTGAGGATGTGAAAGAATTCAGGTATATATGATGGAACACACAGCGCAGTTGTGAACCCTGAAATCAAAATTGGCTAGACGATATACGTGGCATATTTTATGCATTCTTGAGAAATTGAGGTACCTGCTGATCGGCACTGTTCAAATGAGAAGCTAACAGAACACTACTACGATAGTCAATTATTCGGAGAAAATGGAAATGGAAACTGAAATTTTAAAAAACTTCAATCAAAAAATTAAGACATATAAAGCATCGACGAGTGAAGATATTCTTGCAGAATACCTACATAAAATTTATAGAGGTAATAAAATACTATCACACTCGGTTCTACAAAATATGCCATCTGGCGTAAGTAAGCTGCAAGAACAACTCAGGTCCATCCTCAGTTCTGACGCACTTGATATAAAAAGTGGAGAATGACAGGAGCGAACTCGGACCTAGATTGAATAGGAAGAAAACGAAGTCACTTTGTGAACCGATTTAACCAACTGAAACTGATATATTAAATAGTGTACACAGGAATGTGTACTTATGTACGTACTTATTTGGACTCACATTATAGCAACACCAGAGAATGTGGTTCATAAATCTCAAGAAGACCGAGGATACCCAAAAGTGGATCGGCTCAAAATATCTGGCAGAATAGAGGATTATCTAAAGCCATAAGAATTGGTTTGGTGAGATAGTTGATCTCTATATTTCTGCATGCTACTGAGACATATCTTGAGGGCTAAAGATAGAAGGTGTCATCCAAGTTCTTTCAGTTTTTCGGTCATTTACTCTAAGAGATACCAACTCCTGAGAACGGCTGATAGAAGTGGGCAACTGAGGAAGTTCATCGACCTGATAGACCGACCATATACACAGTATCCCATTTAACTTGTTTAGTATGGGGAACTTTTAAACCGCGGTAGTTACAAGGGTACTCAAATGGAGAAAAATGTTGCTAAATTATAATTGTAATTTAGCAGTACCAAGAGAACTTCGGAAACTTTTTCTGTTTCTGAGAAAATCGGGAAAAAGTAAAAATGGCCGAAATATTGTTTTTGTTCTAGAGCCCTTATTTGTTGAAATTTTTATATGAAATTTTAAAGCAAGTTATGGTTGAAAATTCTCAATAGGCCGGTGGTGTCAATTTTTATACAGGGTGTTTAATTTAAGCGTACCAGAGGTTAAGTTTGTTTTTTTTTATGGCCGCCATATTGGTATTAGTCATATTCGAGTAGACGGATTCAAGAGCTTTTCAACCATGTAGGTATAATAGTCCGTATAAAAATCTTTAATTAACTATGAAAATCGAAAAATTTGCCTTTATTAAGATTAACAGTCCATTAAGAATGCCACATTTCTCTTCTCTAGCAAGCTATGGAAAACAAAGCATTATCTTTATTATGACAAAAATTAAATAAGACACTTAATTATCGCAGGTAAATGTAGTTCAGAACGTTTGGTTGCAGCAGGATGGTGCACCTCCTCACAATACACATAGGGTTCGTCAGTATCTAAACAATTTATTTGGTGAGAAATGGATAAGTTTCACATTTTTGATAGTAATAAATTACACCCGACGTATTTTTAATATTCAGGGAATACAGGATCAATACACTGGCCAGCTCGCTCCCCTGGCTTAACACCCCTAGATTTTTTCTTGTGGGTTTACATAAAAATCACGTATACAGTCATCAAGAATATGAAAATCAGTATGCTCTTCGGGCAGCTGTAGTGACCGCTTTTAGAGAACTTCCTCGTCAATTTTTGATAAATGCGGTCAACTCGGTGGAAACCGATGTAGAAACTGTTTAGATGCTGACGGAGGACTTTTTGAACAATTATTGAACTAGATAAGAGAAACTATGGCATTCTTAATGGACAAATTTTTCGATTTCCATTGTTAACTAAAGGTTTTTATGCTGACTATATTATACATGGTTGAAGAGCTCTTGAAACCGTCTACTCTAATATGACCAGTAGTAGACCAATATGGCGGCCATAAGAAAAAGCAAAAATAAGCTCTGGTACGCTTAAATTAAACACCCCGTATAAAAATTGATACCATCGGCCTGTTGAGAATTTTCAACCATGACTTGCTTTAAAACTTCATATCAAAATATCAATAAATAAGGGCTCTAGAACAAAAACAATATTTCGGCCATTTTCACTTTTTCCCGATTTTCTCAGAAACAGAAGAAACAGAAACTGCCGTAGTCAGTAATATACATATAGGTAAAGTTTTGATGCATACTCGCATCGTTTTGAAGCCGCCTATTTTAAAAAGTAGACTTTGTCACACATAATTTAAATAGTTGTGAATCAGAAAACTTTTTGAGAGCAACAGCCGCCGTTGACGATTGCCGTTGAACAAGAACTAAAGATTTATTTTTTGTTTTGACGATTTGATCCAGGTATTTGCTTTCAGTATACCGATTTGGGCCGCCTAAGAATGAAGTTTTTTGAACCGATCTGAAAAATCTTACTACTTTAGTTGTCTCTTTACCGTAAAAATACTGCGGCAAGCAAATATGATTTGTGGAAGGTTGAGCGAGATGTTTACTTGCAAAAATTTTTGAATACTTACCTTGAACTGTGATGGTTCCACAGATTGCTCTTTATTATTAGTTAAAAGAGTCAAGTACTATAATTACCTACATAATTTATGTATACAATGAAGTCTGTAGCCTATAACCATAATGGAAATAGACGACTGTTCTTAAGTACATCTGACTGGTAATCTGTAAACGTAGGTTTGATTCCTACCATTTCACCTAAATTTTTTCACCATAGAAAAATCTTTCAAAACTTGTCATATTTTTCAGGATTTCTGAAAATACATTTGCCTATCTGGGCAAGAAGTAATCATTCGCTATTATATAAAAAGATTTGAAGTTTTGATATACGGAATGGTTTAAAGTTTACCTACCTACAGCACTCATGGACAGAAATATGGAATATTTTTAAATTTTCATAATAACAGATTACGAAGATAGAAAAGTAAAGAATCAAGTTATCTTTGTCTATTTTAAGAGTAATCTAATAACAACGGTTCATCAAGTAGCTCCTCAATAAACACCAAATAACAAAAACTTAAATAGTTGAATATGTATAGAATGGATAAATTACGGTCTGACAAACATTAACACCAAAAGAACGAAACCAGTTACAACATGGGCTGCTCAATATTGAGTATTGCCTCCCCGAGCGCGGACTACGGCTGCCATTCTTCTAGACATGCCGGAGATTAAATTTTGTATACATTCTTGCGGAATTGCATCCCACTCCTGATGTGCGGCAAATCTTAATTGATTTAGCGTCATTGGCACAGGATTCCTGGCTCGAATACGAATTTTTAGTTGATCTCACAAGTGCTCTATTTTGTTTAAGTCTGGACTGTATGGTGGCCAGTCCAAACTTTGGATTCCCACTTCATTGAGATACCGGTTTGCAATTGCAGCAGCATGTTTCGTGCATTGTTATGCATTAGGATGAATCTGTTGTAACAAATGAAGTCAACGTATGGCACAACATGTTCTGACAAGATGTTTTCAACGTAATTGTCAGCTGTCATCCTTCCACGCACTTCTACAAGTTCTGTACGACCCTCCCAACTAATGCCTGCCCAAAAAATTATCCCACCTCCTCCAAAACTGACGTTTGGAGTTAGTGCACAGTTGGAATATCCTTCTCAAATTCTTCTGTACACATGGTTACGTCCATCTGGCTTCCACAGTACGATTCTTGTTTCGTCGGTAAACACAACATTCTTCCATTGGCCAACCGTCCAGTCACCATAATGCTCTAGCAAATTGTAGTCTGCGAACCCTAGCATTCTGAGTGAGTCTCGCTTTCAAATTTGCTTCCTTCAACCTTCGCCGAACTGTTTTGGAGCTAACATTAACTTGCTTCGCATTTAAAAGTTGGTTTTTTAAATGAGTTGATGTTAAGTACGATCTCGTAGTGACTGCAACATTAAAAATCTGTCATACCGGCGAGTTGTACACTGTCCCCGTCCTTGGCCAGGCCTCTTCTTGAAATTTCCAGTTTGTTTGGGCCTGTTTAAAATTTCTGAAACCGCAGACTGAGTTATTCCAACAAATCTTGCAATATGGCTTTGTCTCCAACCAACATTTGACAAAGATACAATCTTTGCTACTTCAACTTCAGTGCAACATCGAACTGCTGGCATTAGCGAAGACAGTAATGCTACAGAATAATCAACAAATGTTAAATTTTGCCTCTGTACACCTAGGTTGACGAGTAAACTTACCTACTTGGAAAAGTTAAAAGTCAGGTGTGAACACGAGGTTTACTCGATTCGATTTCTAGAACACAATGACAGTTTCTGATACTTGCTTGTTATTGCCAGGCTTGATGCCTCAGTATTTAATATAAAATGCTGTCGCAGCTGTTCGTAACAAAGTTTCCCGAAAAATAAATAAAATCAAAAATATTTCATATTTTTGCCCATGAGTGTATTATAAACTTCGGGAAGTGATGGTAGAACAAATTAAAATAACAGAATTAAATGATTCAAAAACCTATATGTACTTACAAAATCTTTTACATAAATTAGCAATTCGCGTGCATTTCTTGAAAAAGGATTGTAATTTTTAAGTAGACGTAAACTTTACTTGTTGTTTGTCAATCGAATTTCGTGATATAAGTTCCTTAACTGATGGTTTACAGTATTTTACCCTTTCATTGCTCAAAACGAATTCAATCAAGGGGACCTGAATGCTCAGAGCGAGAACATTCCCTGTCCAGCTGAGTGGCATCTTTATTACACAAAATAACCCATATCCATTATGTATTTTAAATGGGTGAAGCGGTGGGGGATGTATTTAAAAATCAGTACAGAATCAGAAATCCGCACATGATGTGTCAAAAGTGGAGATGGTCAACTTTTTTTTTCAAGCACCCGATCTTTTTTTACATTTTCTGACTTCTTGCAACCAATTATTACATTTTTTCCCAAATTGCCAATAGTAAGTCTACTTTTTAATTTAGTCTAGTGTGCCGCGGAAATTACGAAAGTTTTGATGGGTTATATAAGGCAAACTTCGTAACACCCTGTATGTGCCAAGGGAAACAGCAAAAGTATGAAATAAGCGGTTTAGAATAGGATATATTTTACATCTCTATTCATATACCTATTTTCCTAAATTTACGGTAACACAGATGGTGCATTATAATTTTGATGCAAGTGCATTTTTAAAGTTCTTAATAAAAATATAAGCTTAAATTTCAGGATAACCATAAACATTAACTTAAAAATAAAAGTTAGGTAAGTGATCCAAAAGTTAATTTACAGATAAAAGAACTTGTACTAAATGCAGTTTAGCTACGCTTGCGGTGGTATTTAAAAGGGGCTGAAAAACGGGCTGGGTTTCTGCCCTACGCCGACCAGCCAGTCGTCCCTTGAGACGCCCTGCCGCGGTTGGGGTTAGCATCTCGTTATGTAAAGTGTCTGTTTACAGGCATAACTTACGCATTCAGCCTCGCCCATAATTTCTGCCTGTTGGCATTTGTTGCCGAAATGATTATGGCAAATGGCTCCATGACATCCATTTTACAAGCAATTTCTAATCTTCTAATAGTCACCAAGTGATTTGCTGAAGTGTCTAGGTTTTTCAGTCGACTGAACTAAATTAAATCAGACACAGCAAGCGGGTTCATTGTAGTGAACTTAAAAGGAACTGTGTGCCCCGGTTTCTGACGATAGATCGGACTTCTAGGCTGGTTCTAATTTTAAGTTTCTCACATTATTACTTCGCTCTAAGTTAACACAGGTAACTACTAACGTACATACATAATTTATGAATCTCGTTTGGACGACTCAGTTAAAGAAATAAATTGGTTAATTACTATGTTAAATATGTAATAATTAATTGTGATTTTAAAGATATGGTTATTCTTACGTGATGTATGTTCTTAAGGAATCGATTGTATGATGGGCCACTTTTTAACAAGTTTGAGTCCCATCAGGAACCATATAGGTTTTCCAAAAAGAACTTATTTCAATGTGTAACCAGATAGTGGCCTTAAGTATCGTTATTCGGGACGGTTCATTTCTTGATATAAATTGATTTTGAAAAGCGTAGAAAAATTTTGAATATTCAAATTCTCCGGATTGAATGATGGTGGGTACGAAAACAATACCTGGATGAACTGATACAGGATTAAAACGCAAAAAAATGTTGAGCATTAGCAATTACACGATCAAATCAAAAAATGTAATTTTTAAACGGAACCATATTTCTCGCTTCAACGACTTCTAATCAGTGGTACTGGATCGTTCGAACAACTACTCCTCGGGCAAGTACCCCGCCAGGCATTGAATGACTTCTACTTTAGTTTTAACCCTATTTTGGCACTTCCTCCATATCATGATTTTGACGTTATTTTTATTAATTCTCATGCTGTAGCTTTTGTTAAAATTTATTGCGTTCATTTTGTTTAAAGCAATTTTTAATTATTCCTCTTTAGTGGGTGCGATATATAATATAACGACGGTTTTCCCATAACATAATAATAATAATAATAAGACTTATTGCCACAAAAAAAAACACTGTTTAAAAGAAGAAATGCAGCAATGGGCTGAAAATTTAGTAGTCTGTAATAACAGGGACTATTCTTCCATTCCCACCCTTGGAATCCCAAATGCACACTCCCAACAAGCAAATATGAACATGAATACGTACATACATAAAGAAGATGAAGAAGGGGACAAAGGAAGAGAGAAAAAGGTAGAAGATAGGTATATTGAGAAGAAATGAGAAGAAGTGAGAGGAAGAGGAAGAAGGAGACAAAGGAAGAGAGAAAAAGGGAGAAGATAGAGAAGATAGATAGATGGAGAAGAAGAGAGAGGGTCAAAGAATTGGACGCCAACACACAGGTACTACGAGAGCAAATAGTGACGATTAATATTTTTGAAGAAATGCTTCGCAAGACGACGACGAGGTCAGCTGAAAGAATTTTATTCAAGCCGGTGGCAATGTTGTAGAAAAATGGTGATCTTTTGTAAATTTCCTTGCGGTGTCTTGGTGTGATAATTGGGTAATTCGTCCCTGCAGCCAAGAGTAATAGTGTGAATGTATGTTCTAAAAGTTAACTTTGTGAACAGATAAGGTCGAACTTTAAATTTAAGTATGTATCTTGAAGAAAAAGCACGCTCTCTGAAGTTGACGCCTATTTCGCATATTCAGTCAAGCCGCTTCCTTTATCTTATGAGAAATATGCTTCCTCCTCCTCACCCCATAAAGAAGCAAACAAGAATGCTGAGCCTTCTGCATATGTCTGGCATCAGAACCATCAATGCACGGCCCCAAACATAATCTCCATAGTTCAAGTGAGACAAAACTAAACTTGTCACACGACATTATTTTTATCACTGTGTAAATAAGTTTCAATGTAGTATGATCTCTCTTAATTAAACTTGTAACATGCTCTTTGAATCTAAGTTTATAATCTAGAAGAATACCAAGATTTTTTACGCAATCCTTGAAAGGAACAAGCCGACCACCGACAAAGAACCCAAGCTCCCTCATGGCAACATTTCTTAGGCTATCATTACCAAACATGGTGATAGCATTTAGATGGTAATTGCAATATTTGAGATGCTCACAAACGAGGGATTGTATAATGAGTAAAGTAGAGGACCAAGTATACTGCCCTAAGGGACACCACACGCCACCCCATCTAACACCACGGTCTGGATTCTACCCGAGAAAAATGAAGCTATCATACTCAGGGACCGCACATCAAAGCCACAATAGCGAAAAACCGCCTGGAGAATTGGTGGTTAACCATATCAAAGGCTCTGGATTAATTCAACAGGATCATAGCGCGCTTAATTCTGCGATTTATCAGCTGTTAGTCTATAAAGTGCTGCCACCTGTCGCCCAAAAGTGTGATTAGGATTATGCAAAATTTTAGTCACAATCTATTATGATTGGTTTCAATCACAGCTGCATACTGTTCACACGGACTATCTACAGCTTGGAATTTTCCAGGTTTTTTGCTTTAGCGACAACCGAATAAATCTGGGAGGATTAGTGGGCGGTCCTATCTTTAAATTATTACTTTCTATTTAGAAATATTAGAATTAATTGAAGCGCCACCGCCATCTGCATTGCAGCGGCCACACTACCACTACTGGTAAAAACGTCCAGTTTACTGTGCAACTCGCCTAAATATTCACAAAATGGAGAAATTGCAATATAAATTTCATTCCAATACGCCGTTTTAACAAAGTAACGTATCAAGACATTCTTGGTCGAAAATGAATAAGGAATAATTAACTTGGACAACCCTACTTTCTAATTGCGATAAATATGTGTACAAATAGTAAAAAAGGTGTCGCGTTTATGGCGGTTTTATGACAGAGTTTTCAATAATTTGAGGGAGATTTATTTAATGCGAACGAAAAATATTACTATAAAAGTAGTGGGAGTCTCTAAGTTGATCCTTTATTGGTAGGGTACCTATTCAGCGGCGTATAACCGCTTGATGTGGAGCAACGTGGTTTGTTTTTTTTGTTGTTACAATAATTTTTGGTGTACATCAAAACGTTTGGTAATACGTATGATTTATGTTGTACCAATATAATCGTATTTTGTTAAAATAACAGTCGCAAGCAAGTCCCTAGTTTTAATTGGTCATTATGAACGTACGGTTTAAGTTTTTTCCTAATATGTTCGTCATACATGCCTATTCCAGTTATTATAGTTTTATTCTAATAATTTACAAGCGCATATATTAAAATACCAATAAACTACGCGTTGAAAGTAGATAATCGTAGAATATTTACGCACACATGCCAGAAGGCAGTACAATTATAATGAGTTAATTAGTTACACATTTACCTCAACTATATGTTGAATTGCGTGATATTAAACCATAAATTAAAATGGATACCCCATAATTATAATTGTAGGGCATTTTGCTTATGACCGTTTAATGCTAATATGGGAGGACGCATTGTGGTTGCCTTAGTTTACTTTATCACACATAAAAACTGTTTATTGTATCATTAACTTAATTATTATTGCTTGTGGCGCATTAAATTGACTATTAAAGCGAATTTTTCGTAATTAATGTATCCTTAAGGAAGTACTAAAGATTCTAATTGAGAAATCAACGTCGTTTAGCCGTATACAGTTATTACTGGAATTCATGCAAGTGATTTTGTATTATTTAACAGCTAAATTTCCTGCCAAGATTTATAAGTACCTACATAAGTACCACCTATCTAAATAAATTTGAGCTGTGACCAAATATGCAGTGTTTGGCATTATTGATCTATCAATAGTTGGCTCAAACAATTAGATCAAAATAGATGTCAATCCGCATAGTAAAGATACCCGTTTGATCAGATATTGATATGATAACTTTCCATTTAAGGAAATTTTAAGACCAGCTGGTATTATGCTACACAGTGATAATTTTAAAATACTTTGTCATGGTATTTGCGAGTTCAATTTGCACTGTTATTAAGCATCAGTCGGGCCCGACTTTCTAAAATCACCTTGTAGAATAAGAGCGTAAATTTCTGTTCAAAGTAATAAAACTCGGCCAAATTGTAAAGGGTGCTCAATATAAACCCTTTTATAAATAGCTAAAAAACACCCCGAAGCGGAACGACTTCTTGAAACAGTTTAACTTTCTCCAATGTAAAAGGGTTCAATCCCAAAACTAGAAACATTCCGTGAGATCTGCGCGCCTTAAAAGTGACGTGGGCCACGGCTATAAAATATAACCGTTATACGACTCAAAGTTGTGTTCTTTGGGTAAGAAAAAGGGCTATAAAACATTTTATCAAGTTTACAATAGCAACACAAAGTGACGTAAATCATTGTCCCCGCTAGCACAATAAAAGAATCAGGAATACCTGCATTTAAATATCCTATACAGGGAATTACTTTTATTGGTTGTTTGAATCGAGAATCTTCGACGTTATCGAAATTTCATAAAACTAAAAATAGCTGCAAAATGCGTTATAAATCCACGCAAAATGGGTAAAACATGAATAACAACACGCACAACTACCAACAATACAACATACTACATAACATGCAGTATTGATAATATCTTGGATTGTGTTCCCAAAACAATTTTTTTCTGTATAAAAACGGGTATAGTAAGTGTATTTAGTAACATGCACAAACTACCATTTATGAGGAACATGCCTTTTTAATGTAAATTTATGCAGATACTCTCGGACACTAATTGAACACTAAATAATAATGATTGTTCGGTGCCAACCCAAACATTAGGCCCAAATAATCAGTAGAAAAATAATTAATTCTTTTATAGACTTCGCAATGTTTCCTTGTGCTGTGAAAAATGGATGATGTATGTGGAATTATAGATATTTTATAAAAAAGTGTTTATGTGACCATATTAAAGTGTTCTAGTGTCCTAAGCTGAAATGACAAGAACAATCCTTATGCAAAATATTGGCCTCCGGATGATACACAAAAACGATGCCACGTACCACCTTATTAGGAAATTCTTTTAACTTGGTAAAGCGTTCTTTTTTAAATCTCTTGTGTATTTGAAACAAATAATAAATGAAATTTTAATACCAATTCAAGTTTGAAAATGTTTCATCTTCTAAAATAAATAAATATCAATCTCCGAATGAATCGCATCTGGATGATTTGTTATGAAGTAGGTGCTTATATCTTCGAACTGTTGAGGAACAATTGAAAATTAAACTTCAACTTATATTATGGGTTTGGAAAAATCTCTCTTTAAAAACACAATTTTAGTTTTGAAAAACGTTCAAGTGTATACCGTGTGACAAACTTCCATGTGTACATGGGGAAATAACATGGGCAATTACATTTTTGGGGATTCCTGCTCCCCATGTATAGTTTACAGTGGTGGTAAAGGTAGCAATCGAAAGATTATTTTTTTCTGCGTATGAGGATATCAAAAACTCTACAACTTTCCAATTTATTAAAGCATTAAAAGCAAAAATTACATTAATAATTTTCTAACTAAAACACAGAAATTTATCAGATTATCCATGACAACTTAATTTATTCTAATCACGGACGTCTTTGATTTTTATGGACTTTCTGAACTGTCAACATTTAAAAATGAACAAAAATATTTATTCAGTTCAAGAAAAGGTTTTCATTGTGAAAATATTTTACGGCGTGGCGGCAATAGTTTGCGCGTAGTCCGTGCCTTATTTTCTGTAAAATTCAATAACGGTCCTATTCCTTCGGTATAACAACAAATAATTTAGTAAGAAATTTGAAGGCTGGGAATCTTTCATCGAAAGAAGTTAATTTTTACTAATACATAAACTTGTTTTCTATTTAGATAATTCTCATTCACATTATTATTGTCATTACCTATAATTATAGTTGACAATTAATTGATTACTGGTGTGGATGTTTCGTTGGTGAATGCTGGTCCATAGTTTAGGGTAAATTGTAGGTGTCGTCTAACCTATTAAAAAGGTTTTGGGAAAATGTTAAAGCAATAAAATGAAATAATAAAAATTAAATTACTTTCATTTTACTGCAATTATGAAAAATTTAACAAGCGGCAACATTTGTTTATTTTGCTCTAATGAATTTTGTAATCTGGCAATTTAATACTTATTTATTTCATATCTAGATAAGGACAAAAACTTATTAATATACAATGAAATTAAAGTAACATAAAAAAGAAAAATAACTATAACAAATATTCAAATAAACCCCCATTCTGTATCAGACAGTATCTCAGCCTATTATAGAAAGAATTTCTCACATTCGCAAGTTGCCTATCGTTTATTAAGTTACATTCCGCAAAAATAGCATTCCTTAGAGAATCAATATTTGGGTGACGAGTTTTATAAATCTTATTTTTTAAATGACCCCACAAGAAAAAGTCACACGGTGCCAAATCGGGAGATCTAGCTGGCCAGTTTATAGCACCACCTCGACCAATCCAGCTCTCTGGAAATATTTCATTTAATAATTCCCTCACTTGTGCTCCAAAATGTGCTGGGCATCCGTCATGTTGAAACCAGACCTGCCGATTCGCATGTGCAACTTCTTCTAATGCAGGGCCAATATGGTTAATTAAAAGATATAAATAAGCTTCTGAATTTAAATTTCCCTGTATTTCAAATGGTCCTATAATGCGATTATTAAAAATGCCTGCCCAAATATTGATTTTTTGAGGGTATTGCGTTGTAGTGGCTAGATTTATTCTGGGATTTTCCTGGGCCCAATGCCTAACGTTTTGTGAATTTGGCTCTTGATTTAAAGTGAAGGTACACTCATCGGTAAAACAAATTGATGAGAGGAAGCTGCGATCCCGATTAGCCCGTTCTTGCATTTCTTCACAGAAAGTTTGCCTTGATTCTTCGTCAAAAGGAAGTAACTCTTGGTGACATTGGAATTTAAAGGGATGATATTTGTTTTTTTTTAATATATTACGGACAGTTTCTCTTGAAACATTACATTCTAGGGCAATAGACCTTAAACTAGATGTTGGACTAGCAGTTATCAGGCCTAGTACCATTTCCTCTAACTCAACATTTAGATTTCTTGGAAAGACTAAAAAAATAAATGATAAGATTAATTTTAGTTTTGTTTCACTCCACGTTATCACTTGTTAAATTTCTCATAATCCCAGTAAAATTTAAGTTAGCGAACAATAAGGAATTAGCAACTAGGTAATAATAATAAGCGAATCAGAATTATCTAAATAAAAACCAAGTAAATTTATTAGTAAAAATTACCTTCTTTCAATGAAAGATTCCCAGTATCTTCAAATTTCTTAACTAAATTTTCTATTGTTGTTACCGAAGGAATAGGACTGTTATTGAATTTTAAAGAAAATAAGTCACGGACTACCCGCAGAATATTGCCGCCGTAAAATGTTTTCACAATGAAAACCTTCTCTTCAACTGAATAAATATTTTTGTTCATTTTGAAACCCAAATTTTAAATTGTCGATAAATTAATAATATTGACAGTTCAGACGAATTAGAAATTAGAATCAAGGGAGTCTTTGATTAGAATAAATTAAATTGCCATAGGTAATCTGATGAATATCCGTGTTTTAATTTGAAAATGATTAGTGTAATTTTTGCTTTTAATACTTTAATAAATTGGAAAATTGCAGAGTTTTTAATATCCTCATACGCAGAAAAAAATAGTCTTTCGATTGCTACTTTTACCACCACTGTAACTACACATGGGGAGCAGGAATCCCCAAAAATGTAATTGCCCATGTTATTTCCCCTTGTACACATGGAAGTTTGTCACACGGTATAATACACTAACTATATATAAGAAATGATCTTAGCAGATAAAAAAACAGCATGAATATGCTGACTCAGTTGTTGACTATAGCGTGGTCGGCAGTAGAAGGAAGCTTCCCCGGGAAGTTCGGTTTTCTTCCCTTGAAGTTCGATTTCTTTAAGTGTTGTTGTCTCGGGTGCAAGTTCTTCTCTTGGTCATCCAAAAATATGTTCTTAGAGCTGTAAAAAGGAGGTACAATAAAGTGGTCCAAACACTAGGCACGTATTATTCCATTGGTTCATCTTCGATTGGCATTATTAGATTTGTTGGTAGTTCTTTGTCGTTGAGTTTATTTAGTGCAATTTTGAATTTAGGTCAACTGCTGGTTTCTAATTTTAGATGCGGTGTCTTGGTCATCAGTGGCGTACCATGGGTGCTATCTTGAAACGAAAGTTCTTGTTACCTGAAAAATAACTTGCAGGTGCTTTTCTCGATCAGGAAGATCCCTGAGAACGTCTTGCTTTCCATTTGTTGCTGTCACTGAATTTTGAGGTTTCATCTTTTGGAAAGACTGCCAAATAATTGTTAATTTCCGGAATAATTTCTGTGTGGTTGTCCGAAATTTCAAGCGCAGGATGATCTCTTCTTCGCCAGAAGGCTCTGTAATTGGCTGGGAAATTGTTAAATTTCACCTTTTGTACATTATGTCATTTAGAGGTTTTATCTTTTGATTTCAATAAATATTTAGTACTTATTTGGAATAATCGTTACAAATCTGATTTGTACTTGGTTGGAAAGACTATAATATAAATCAAAGTCCTTTTCAAGAGTAATATCGTAAAAAAATAATTTTGTTATAATTAATTTATTTTAATAATTGATTCGTTATTTGGAATGTTCTCGTACTTAACGTCAAAAGGAAGTTTAGTGTATTGAAATTTTTTGTAATTCTAAAACTAATTGTTTCGATTCAATTATACTGGGATGTAAAATATTTTGTTTACAAAAAGTAACAGAATTTTCAATGTCTTGGACGACATTCAAAAGGGTATTGTATAATACCAATAATAATTGCTTAAACATATCTTTCAACAAATGTGCATCTTGATGTGTAGCTTGGTTTTTAACTATTTCCTTGAGCTACATGATTCTCGACTTTAAAATTAGTTCGTTATGCCGAACATCCTGTATTACGTTAATAGAATTTCTATAAGACATGCACTCACAGTAAAATCAATGTCCTGTTCATGTGCATTCGTGGAATACAGAGCTGCTTCGATATCCCTTCTAACGCTTCACACTAGTCACTCAATAAATTCACCTGTCGAGTGAACTTCGGATGAGATTCTTAAAAATCACCGAAAATGTTCGTTTTTGGATGGTCAATAGATTGTTGAAACAAACCGATATTATATATCGTAATATCGTTTGACCAATCCTACCGACTGCGCCATTTATGATATATGGATTTGGAAAAATCCCTTTTTAAAAAAAACAATTTTATTTCCGAAAACGTACAAGTGCATATATTATAATTTCTAAATCAAGTTTAATTATTGTAATAAATGCACAAACAGATAAAAGCAGCATGAATATGTTGACTCAGGTGTTGATTATATAGTGGTCGACAGATAACGACAATGTAACTTACATACTTAGATTTTTTGAAATGGACCAACCTGTATGTACCATATCATCTCGTCTGACACTACAAATTACTTTTTTAGAACTTTTTTGAAAGAATAGTAACGCAACTAACGTTTTGTTAAACAAGAATGTTGGAAATTTCTAATGATGATACACTCTATAAATATGCTTAATAGATATAAGGGATGCTGTATAATGCTGTATTTAAAGTTCATTCCGCAGTTAAAAGTAAAGTATTTACACATAGATACGTATTTCGCTGATAGTGCCAATATGACAGGCATGTGAAAATCTTTATACCACCACTGATGAGGGGTATTAAGACTGAAAATTGCTGTTTAAAATTCTCAGTTTCTCAAACATATTTTTTAACAATTTCCCATGGTTTTAATTTAATTTATATTCATTTCAGGACCAAACGGCTGCCCAAGAAGGCGGGGAAGACAGACCTACACTCGGTTTCAAACCCTCGAACTGGAAAAAGAGTTTCACTTCAACCACTATTTGACCCGGCGGCGGCGCATCGAAATTGCCCATGCCTTATGTCTGACAGAGAGACAGATAAAAATTTGGTTTCAAAATAGACGCATGAAACTTAAAAAAGAGCTCAGAGCGGTAAAAGAAATAAATGAACAGGCGAGGCGAGAACGAGAAGAACAAGAAAGGCATAAACAGCAGCAGCAGGAGAAACAGCAAGCGAAGATGGAGCAAACCCATTCCTCGCTGCACCAGCACCACCACGACCCCATGAAGATGTCACTGGATAAAACTGGAAGTTCAGATCTCCTTAAAACCGTGTCTAAAGTCCCCACATAAGTGAAAGTAAAACACGACTACTAATTAAATGAATTTAAGGTGTATAAATATGAATTGAAGTTACAGTGGGTGATCAGTGGTGTTGTTTTAAAGTGAAAAGACACGCGAATGTGCAACGGCCCGCGCTGCTGAAAACTTTTACTTTTTTACGTCGTCTAGATAAATATATTTCGTTGAATTTTGTGTTTAATTCGTTGTAAATATTATTAATGTGTTCACGTTAATGCGCTATACTTAAAAAGTAATTTTTGTTTTATTAATGATCAGTTTTCTGATCGAAATTTTACGTTTCATTATAGGGCCAGGCGAGATGCAAATTCGAATTCGAAATATTTTACTTATACATGACTCCCATTTTATGAATTTTTCAATATACGTAAATATTAGGAAGTAGACGCCCTAGTTCGTACAAAAGTAGACCTAAAATCCAGATTGGTAAAATAAATCCACTTAAAAATAATAATTCCATTTTTGATTTCGGACCTTATTTTTAATTTTGTTGGTTTGTGTTTTAATATTTTAATTGGGCCTTGTTATTTATCGCCTTCGAGATTGCATTTTCCTGACTTATAATATTACATTTACGTATATTGTTGTTGTGATTTAAGTTTATAAAACTTGTGTAGGTGCAAGCGCCAGTTTCAGGTTACGATTTATTTGTTACATTTTTTACTCATTTTTGATTTGTTATTTGTTGCACTTTCTATGTTCAAACATGTGCCAAGATTGTTTTCGTTAGCCTAGATACATAGAAATAAAAGGAAATTTCTGAATTTCATCGACTCAATTCAAACAGAGATACAAACAGAATCATAAAACAAAACAAAACGTCAAAAATCGGCCGAGTATTTTACTCTTAGTACATTATACGTAATTTGGTGTCAGGGTAGTAAAAACCTAACTTAACTTTTTAGTAAATAAAAATTATTTATTAAACAGGAAGAAAGAAAAGTATAGCTGTCACAGAAATTCCGTTGTAGCCAATGTCGTACCGTCGTTTTCACGTGTAAAATAATTTTTCTTAGATCGATGTTGTCCTGTGTATAAATTATACCTTACCGTGTGTGAAAGTAAGCCTATTCTACATACAATTAGATACGTAATATTGTACAATATTTTCTGATCTAAAAAATGCATAAGTAATTATCGCGTTATTTTATTTATATGTGTAAGAATACAAGTATACGGAAATTCAAAAAAACAATGAAGTTTAGTTATAGGGGCTCCTTAAAAATGTATGTTTACAAGAACATAACCTCAAATATTAGCTCCCGAGTCCCGACACAAGATTTAACTAGAGTCGCCATTTTGAATTAAAAGATTTTCAAAAGTATAGGTAACTCCAAGGTTCAAAATATAAGATATTACCAAAATATGATAAATTATGGTTATATGCTTTATTCAAAATTTAGTTGCAACATGTCAGTACAAAACATTATTTCTTCAAGAGACCAGAAAGAAATCTAGTCACTAATATTTAAGTACTTAAGTAATTCTAATTATATGGAAGAATATACAGATCACGGATTATGTAAGAAAATAAATAGTTAATGTGATAGGGTCACATTCTTAACTATGGAGAAGAGCAAACTGAAGAAGTTGGAATGCGATGCAAGAAACCTTAATAGAGAATTGAATTAAAATTTGAAATAGCCCTATCCAATAATATAAAAATTAATAAAATAAGTAAAAAAAAAATTAAGTTAAGCGGTTTTATTGTAAAGAAACATAATAATGACGCAGATAATGTACTAAAAGCTAAAAAATAATTAGGTAGGTACCAGGTACCACAGTACCAGTCATCACACCACTCTCCTCATCAATCTAGATTCTAGAGCATTGATCAGACTAAAATAAAATCGTGGGGCGAGTCGAATTTCTATTATCTACAGTCAACCGCTCATATATCATTATAGGTATGCTTTGGATGCATCTTCTCAATAGACAACATCGCAGAACGATCATTTACATATTTACGCAGGTTACGCTACGCCCCACGATTTTATTTTAGTCTGATCAATGCTCTAGATTGATGAGGAGAGTGTGGTGTGATGACTGGTACCTGGTACCTACCTAATTATTTTTTAGCTTTTTGTACATTATCTGTATCATTGTTATGTTTCTTTACAATAAAACCGTTTAACTTAAAAAATTTTTTTACTTATTTTATTTTCAAGCTTTTTTTGTTTGTTTTTGTTTTGTTATTATTTTTCTAAAGTGTACTGTGCTCTACTTGTCAAGCCCTTTCATTTGATACACATATTGAGGGGATTGAAAAAAAGTAATCCGCCATTTTGTGGTGGCGGCCATATTGGATTTTGCATTTTTTATGGTGTACTGTATTCTACTAGTTAAGCCCTTTCATTTGATACCCATATTGAGGGGGCCGAAAAAAATATCTAATCCGCCATTTAGTGACGGCGGCCATCTTGGATTTACAATGATACTGAATATACATAATTGTATTGTCATCACAACTAAAGGTGTGTACCAAATTTCAGATCAATCGGTCAACAGGAAGGGAGTAAACACACAAGGCAAGCTAAATAAAACCGTTTAAAAACGACCCCTTTGTTGATTTAAGTAGGATTGTTTTTGTTTAATTTTTTTTGCTGAGCTCCAACCTCAGCTCCAACCCATAAGTTTCTGCTTGCCTCATGCAGTTATTGCAACTTCTTCTGCCTTTTCCTTGGAAGCTGCTGAAATCACGGCGTCATTAGCTTCATCATCATAAAGATTGTCCTAAGACTAGTTCCTTCCTATCCTGAAGTAATTTCCTCAGAAGTAGAACATACTACATACCTAACTATTTGGAACAGTACCTAGTAATCTAGGCCTACCCCCTCGTTTTTAATTGTATCTGCGCCTCTAATCCTTCGCGTCTCAGAAGGTGTCGTATCATTCCTTTATCATTTCTCTTGTCATTTATCGTCTGCTCTCCTTCCACCACCTCTCTATTTTTATACTAATCTACCCACGGTATCTATAGCACCACATTTTGAACGCTTATATAATGTTTCTTAACTGCTGCCCCTATCGTTCTTTTTTGGCATAATGCCTTGTTTCATACGTAAGTTTTTAAGAGGTTTTCAGAATTTCTACCTTTACTAATCCCGGTCATGACCATTTGATATTCTTTGTGTTATGCCCTTACACTGCTCCTATCATCGCGTGTTATTTGACTTCCCAAATAGCAGAAATCCTTCTTCTAATTTGTCTTCTCAGATCTGTACTTTAATTTTAATCCTGTTTTCTCGCCCCGTACGTACCAAGATTATGGTCATGTTTTTATTAATCTTCCTTCCCATCCGGTAAACACGTATAATAATATTATTCTATGTTGAAATGCAAAACCAACCAAGGAAAGTATTAAGTATACCAGCGGAAAAGAAGCTGCATTGAGGTGTTGCTTAATCTTTTAAGAAATGAGGAAATAAAGGAAATGACAATGGTGGGTGAGCCAACAACATCCATAATTGAAATCAAACCGTTATGGTCATTTGAGATGCATGAATGAGGAAAGATCACGCAACCTATAAACAGAGGACTGAAGGGAAGGTCGAGGACATCGAAGTGGCAAAAAGAGAGCATGGTTTCTGAAAAATTTTTTCTGTCGCAAAACAGTTAAAGAAATTAACTTGGAATATAAAGAAAATGAAATGTACTTTTGTGATTAAATTCTCCAATTTCTTTCGTATACAATGAATTATCACCATAAGATTTTCAAACAATCTTTTAAGTGATATTAGTGAACGAGCATGTAACCATAATTTCAACCATATGGCGACTTTGGAGTTTGATTTTCTTTAAGGAACTTGGTCCCTAAGAGCCCCAAAAAGAATTTCTCTTCGGAATTTAAAATTAGAGTCAAAACACTCCTTTCTTCAAAGCTTCCCCGATGTTTAGGAGAGGACAGAATATTGTACAGTTCAAAATGTAAATATAAGTATAGATTTAGGAGTAGATGAATCCCCTGTGTATTCGAGCAAACACCTTGGACTGATTAATGCTTTATGAAAAGCTCTAAGCTTGGATAGTTATTATAATAAATAGGAAGAGCCATCTTAGAAATAGAGATGTAATAGTACAAGTACCACTTTACTTGCCATTTTTTGTTGAATAAAAACGTTAATGCAATATTGATGGGATGGAAGAAGAGAGCTAAAATAATTTATTGAACGTACGACATACCTGAAAAACATGTTAGTTTGTACATATTGCATTAATTACTTTCCGCCCATTTCGAAATCTGTATGGATGATTTTTGAGTTAATATGCTTCTATTATCAGTGTAGTAGCTCTCTTGTAGCCTGTGATATATAATGACTTCTTGACCTTATCTTGATTTATGCTTGTTTGCTCTTGCTGGCCTACTTTGTATACGTCTCATATTTATTAAAATTTTCGGTAATTCGATATATTTTCTTGGTTTACATTTGGAACTTATTAAAAAAAAATATTGTGTATGTTATGTATTAAATTATTGCAGTAATAACTGCGTGTAAAATTGTAAAATTAAGACTTAGAATTTGCGACACCTTTCAGTAAGAAGTCTTGTATTACCTAATGAAATACTTAGATTAACAATAAATGTGACAGAAGTTTTACTTTAAGTGAGAGGAAAGTTTTGGTGAGTTTTCATTTGATTAAATAATAGTTGGGCAACTTACAGCAACCCAATAAGCCAAATCTAAGCACATTTGTTTGAACAATTTGCACATTCTCTAACAGGGTCATGTGGTGTGACCTAGTCAGACCTCACTAGACCGGACCTGACCGAACCTAATTGCAACTTCCCATTGGACTATAAACCAACAATGCTTGTGAAATGTCTACGTTGAATTAGAGAAATCTTGAAAACTCCAAAAGAATACTTTCACCCAGTCTCTATACAATCACCCGTATAACCTATCTTCAGCCATCATTTGCAGAATTTCACTTCAGGAATTTTGGAAACTTACAAATGTAGAAGTAAGGTGCAGCTTTAAGACTAATAAATAAGCAAATTTGTATAATCCACTGGATTTTGGATATAATTAAAAAGCCAACTTTTGCGAAATTTATGAGTACAAAAAATATAGAAAACGAAAAAGTTGTGCGTAATCTGTAATAGTTAAGAGTCTTGGTGATTCTTGAAACTTAATGGAAATTTATGTTCTAGGGGAGTAGAAGCATTTTTCAATTTTAAAATGATGATCTAGCTATTCAGGGAAAGCAAATGTTCCTCAATAAACAATAAGTGTGTGGGCTGTCGTTAATTTAAACATTTGCTTTACAACAACTTTTATTGCATCTAATGTAACGCTCGACCATGTAAAACTTTTTATAATTAGTAAAAATCATCGTTATTTTATAGAACAATAGAAAATGAACTAAATCGACTTAAAGCCAAAAGTTAAAATTGACGACAATTACCTATTACCGATTGTTTTTGATGTTCCATGAATGGACTGCATTTTATTACCTATTTCAAAATTAGAAACATGCTTATATCGCCGTTATTTTTTGAAATGTACTTTGAAAATGATACATAAACATAATCGAAATCAGCAGAACATTGCATATTTAATGGTGTGATAGCAACGTATGATTTGCCTTTAAAAAGCGAATTTTTGTAAAATTTCCCGGCCCTACCATTTTGTTATTTTTAATTTTTTTTATATTAATTTTTTTTATTACTCATCTAGTAAAATATACATTTTCAAAAATGCTTATTTGTTGAGGAGGTATTCGCAGACTTGATGACTTTGACTGCAGAAAGAACGTTACTTTTATTTAATTATGTTTAAAAGAAAGTGACAGTTATGTCGGGTATGTCAGCAGAAACCAAATTTTGAATTTCGCGATTTCAATTTTCACATTTTTTATTGCCGAAAATGTTTGTCAATCGATTTGTTTGTGTTTATGTTTATGAAAATTTCAAGGTCGCCGGATGGCTTCTTGTCTTAGGTTCTCAAATTTGGACACATTTCGAATACCCTCTTACGCTCAAAAAGCTTCACTACTTCTATTTCTGCTCGTTTCCAAGATCCCTGAATGAAAATCGAAAGTAACTCATAGTGCAAAACGTCTTTTCCGACAGTCTTAATCTCTGTCTTAACAGTCTACAGCGTAAGTCAACACTAGTGTATTCGTGTTTAAATTAGAAACCGGGCGTCTTAGTAAAAAAATATCAACAAGCTTGCAATGGATTTTTACGAAACCCTGGAGCTGCCACCGTTGAGTTTGATGTAATTCCGAGTTGTAAGTCGAATTTCCGAGTTGTAACACAGAATTCCGAGTTGTACGTAGGAATTCCGGGTTGTAACACAGAATTCCGAGTTGCAAGTCGGAATTCCGAATCGTAACACAAAATTCCGAGTTGTAAGTAGGAATTCCGAGTTGTAACACAGAATTCCGAGTTGTAACACAAAAATTCCGAGTTGTAAGTTGATATTCCGACTTACAACTAGGAATTCTGTGTTGCAACCCAGAATTCCGACTTACAACTCGAAATTCTGTGTTGCAACTCGGAATTCCGACTATCATCTCGAAATTCTGTATTGCAACTCGGAATCTTGTGTTACAACTCGTAATTCAGTGTTACAACACGGAATTTCGACTTTCGTCGTTGAGTTAAATTTTTTTATGTAATTCCGAGTTGTAACTCAGAATTCCGAGTTGTAACTCGGAATTTCAACTTACAACTCGGAATTCTGTGTTGCAACTCGGAATTTCGACTGCCAATTCGGAATTCTGTGTTGCAACTCGGAATTCCGACTTACAACTCGGAATTCTGTGTTGCAACTCGGAATTTTGTGTTACAACTTGAAATTCCGACTTACAACTCGGAATTACATCAAAAATTATTTTTAACTCAACGATGGCAGTCCAGGGCTTCGTAGATTTTAGTTCTCCGCATAGTTTGAAGACATCGGTTGATTTCTCGTTGACAAACTCTTGTATTACGTTACTGATGCAATGTATTTTTTCTCTACAAAATGTTTCACTTTATACTCCTTTATATCACCTTGCTTCACCGTGGGATCTTCTAAATTGCCTTTTTGGAAAATTTTTCATTTTAATCTCTTTGCAACTATGTGATTCATTAAAAAGTCTTGTTATGCTGGTTGGAGAATTAAGTTTTTTGATATTCTGGTTTTATAAAACCATGATCCGGCTAATGTTCTCCATTAGATTTTTCTAAATCCCAAAGGAATTCTTTCTTAAATTTACTATTACAGGAGTGCTATTTAGGGTTACGATTATTTGGTGAATTAATAAAAAGATAACGAGAGGAATCAGAATTCTCCAAAAAGCTATTGCATTTAGAAAAATTCACGATGCCTCTTTTGTACAACTACATGCCACGGAAAAAAAACTACCGCCACAAAATTATGGTGCGCTAAAATCCTTCCAAGTTTTTTTATATATTTTTTCCAAACCGCAGAATCGCGTTCTGGGTAAAGGATCTTACTCTAGTCACAGCCCACTCGAAGTCAGACCTATATATGCAAATGTGTTTCTAAAAGTAAAGAAAAATAATTCACCTCTATGGGGTTCGAACCGGTCCTTCTAGCCTCAATCTCAACGACCATGTTATAAAACCGTCTGTAAGTGTAAATTGGGTTGTATTTATTTTTATAATAAACATGAATTATTATTTCGTTCCAACTGATTGGCTTAATCGGTAGTGCAGATCGAGGTGCAGATCCGGAGTAAGAACATTCAAATGAAAATCGCATACGTGCAATATTTTATCGAAATTAGTGTAGCGTGTAAAATTAGAACAGTTATTAGATTTGTAGGTAAAATTCGTGCAATTTCACCGTTTCTCTTCATAAACGGTTCAGAGCATATCTCGGTACAATGAATCATTGTTAAGTTATTTATTGTTGATGTAAACCAAGTTGATATTATCCTATTACTTTTTTCTAACCAGCGAACATTTTTCTGCGTTGCGTTCGTAAAAGAGATCGTTCTCCGTATCATTTG
Source organism: Xestobium rufovillosum (assembly GCA_963966045.1). Classification (NCBI taxonomy): domain Eukaryota; kingdom Metazoa; phylum Arthropoda; class Insecta; order Coleoptera; family Ptinidae; genus Xestobium; species Xestobium rufovillosum. Next base: position 15,361,069 of record OZ014496.1, read on the forward strand.
GATTTGGCAAAGCTGTAGAGCTAAGTTTGAATTTGTTTGCCTGTGTGATTGTGGTTTTAAGGAAAACGTTTCAAATTGTAACTTATGATGTAAAGTAACGTTAAGTGTTGTTTTCTTTTTGTATTATGGTATGAACATACTTTTGATTCATACAGCGCTCTCAATGCCGAATTATCTTTGGATGTATCTATGCGGTTGGCTGCACCCCGATTAAAATCGCTGGCTATTTTTGCTTTGATGCCATATTTCATATATTAATTACCATGTAATCTTATAATATGTAATGTACAGATTGTCTGAAAGTGAATAAACATTTCTTTGGATATGTTCTGCTGAATTTTATTTAAATAAAACCCCAGTGTGTAACGGCAAAAATGTAATTCCCCCCCTTTTTGACTAGTATTTTGCTACACTACGTTCCTGTAGAAGATGGAGTAATTTATTGTAAATACGATCACATGCACATTACGCGGTCACCGACATGATGAAAAGCCAGTTTCACAAGGGAGAATCTTGCCATCGTGTAAGTGGGGCTTCTAATGCGATAATATACAGGACCTACAGCCTCCCAGTAATTGCCGAGCAAAAATGTGTCGGGAGCCAACAGATGATTCAGCAATTGAGAATCGGCTCGTAATTGCACGTAATTTTGTTTACGTTGGACTCTAACTTCAACAGGAACGTACTTTAATGGCAAATACTTAAGCAGTTCGGTCGCAGCATAACAGATTCTACAGCTCTATTGGGCAATTGGCACTGGTACTGACGCGTAAAAATTTCGGTAAGCCACCATAAAAAATCAGTTGCCATCACTACATTATTATTTAGCCATGAAAGTAAGCTTAAAACTACAGTATAAATCTGAATGGAAGACTTCAGCTAGATCTTTATTTTCTTGTACATATCCGTTACCAGCTAGAGATAGGTATTTTGGGTAATAAACAGAATGAAAGTAGAAAACACTGGATAACAAAACATATTGTGAGTCTAAAAGAGGAAAGGCGAAAATATAAAAATAGGTTAGGTGAAGGAGAGAAACAAAGGTATATAGCGGTCAAGCGGGAAATTATTCGGAAATGTAGGAAAGCGAAAGAGCAATGGATCGATAATAAATGCAAAGAAGTGGAAGACAAGTTCGAAGTAGAAACGACTGATTCAGCATATAAAGTAATTAGGAGAAATTTTAGAGAAATTGGATTTATTAGCAGAAACATTAGAAATGAGGCAGGAGATATCCTAATCGGAAACGGGGAGAAGACAGATAGGCGGAGAGAATATTTGGGAAACTTATATGCGGGACAGGAAGTACGAGATATATTAGAAAAGGAAAGCAGTGTAGAGGGGGACAACCTAGGGTGTCCTATAATGAGAGACGAGTTTGAGTTAGTACTAAAAAGTTTAAGAAACAATAAAGCACCAGGTAGAGATGGCTTGCAGAAGATGTTCGAAGTGCTCAAAAATGTAGGGATGAAGTATAGACAGAAGAATAATTCATAATCTATACAAAGAGCAAACGGTGGTTATAGAATTTGAGCAGGAACATGGGGAAGTAGATATCCGAAAGTAAGTAAGGCAGGGATGTGCTTTATCGCCTCTAGTTTTCAATTTATATATCGAAGATACAATTAATATTGTTAAAGACAGAATAGCTGCTGGAATTAATATACAGGGCCAAACTATTAATATACTCAGATTCGCGGATGATATAGCAGTATTAGCATCCAGCAGAGAAGAATTAGGAAGGGCTCTAAACGAAATGGAAGCGTCTTTGACGAAGGGCTATGGTATGAAGATCAATAAAAAGAAAACCAAAATTTTGGTGTGTAGGGGGCGTGAAACTAGGACTAAAACGAAAATACAAATTGGAAATGAGAAGATAAAGGAAGGCTCAGATTTCTGCTATTTAGGAAGTCAAATAACTCGCGATGGTACGAGTTCTAAGGATATAAAACAAAGAATAGCGCATGGTCGAATTGCATATTGCATTGAATAAGAAGAAAGAATTATTGTGCTCGGGAATGATAATGTAGAAACTCGGAAGAGGCTCATAAAAAACGTATGTATGGAGTATGGCATTGTACGGGTGCGAAACTTGGACGATAGGAGAAGCGGATAGGAAAAAACTGGAAGCATTTGAAATGTAGTGCTTTAGACGCATCATGAAGGTACCGTGGATAGATAAGGCTAGCAACAGAGAGGTATTGAAAAGAGTTGGAGAAAAGCGAAATTTATGGAAGGAAGGAATAGAAGAGATAGGATGGTAGGACACCTTCTGAAGCACGAACGCTTAGTTCGCGACATACTAGAGTCAGAGATAGGAATAAAAAGAGGTAAGGGTAGGCCCAGATTAGACTACTGCTCTCAAATAGTTAGGGATGTAGGATGTTCAACTTTTGGGAAAATACGTAGGCTAGCTCAGGATAGGAAAGGATGGAGGTATGCGTTCAAACAGTCTTCGGACTGAAAACTTTATGATGATGATCCGTTACCAGAAACTAGATGCTGACAATCCACATAACAATTTTAACTACATATTTGACTACAGTGCACAGGATAGTTCAGTAGTAGTTGTTAAACCATGTTAAGTTCTTGAGCCAAGATTCTTCTCCAACTAGGTCCTCCCCGAGGGGTCAACAGCTGTGGATTTCTGGTGTACACCCATGTGGGTTTCCATGGATTTCCGTGGATATCTGTGGATGTCTGGATTTTCATGGATGTCTGTGGATATCCGTGCATTCCTGTGGATGTCCGCGGATTTCTGTGGATTTCCATATATGTCGAAGTTGCAAGTGCGCATGCGCAAATGCGCACGCACCTCATGCCTTGAGCTGTTTGCAAACAAAACTGAAGTAGGTACGAGGTTGCTATAATACGAATTAGAAAGTAAGTAAGCACCTTCGATTATTAGCTTCCTAGCCTAAGCTAGGTAGCTATTGTGATAGTCGTTTTTTGACCATGGTGTTTTTTCATCAATTGTGGACGTTTCAGGTCATTCTAAGACTTTTTGGCAGGGTGGCACATTTCCGTCCGTATGTATGTATGTGCGTGCGTGCGAGCGTGTGTTGGCACTTTTACGGGAAAACGGCTCGACAGATTTTGCTGAAATTTTGCATACGTATATCAGAGATGGTCCATAGGAAACTGACGGGGCGGTTTTTTTAAAGCACTTTTGAGCCGAGATATGGCGTCATCGAACATTTTTTTTCAATGAGACCGTATATATTTTTGTATTGCATCGGATAGAGGGTATTTTTCTCTACACGATGTGCGAAAATCGTAATAGGTTGTATAAGGAAAAAAATGAGAAAAAAAATTACGAAAAGAAGGCGCGCGCCAAACGCGCCCTCCAGTTCAGTTGTGACTGTGGCTAGGAAGCTGTTCTGTCAATGCTTTGACAACTAGTTTTTTACTATGTTCGCAAGGACATAGCCTTGTCACTTAATTTAATACTGCCTCGTGTTTCGAAAAATTTAAACAGAATATTTGTGACTATAAAATTCAAACCTTAGTTTTTTTAATTCTCTGGTCTCTTTTACCAATGGGAATTATTATAATTCTCTGCTGATAGTAATGTACAGTACGTGCAATACTTTACAGATATAATATTGATTCGATTTTATTTCTTTCTGGAATGGACCTCCAACCTGAACCTGTGTTTCTCTTAAGAATGATGCAACAACGCTGCAATCTTGAGCGGCATTTCTGAGGAAGATTTGGAAGAGATAGAGAAATTTATGGTATCAGAAATCAGAGAAATCTCTCGATTTAATTCCAGAAAGAGATTACGAGCAATTTTATGGCGTTTTTTATAGGAATACACTCAAAATATGGATTGTTCCCAGGATTATTTTTCAAATCATCCTACAAACATGACTTCTTCGATTGTTGGAACTTCCGCTTTTAATCGAAACCTCGAAGATTCTCTTCAGCCACAATGCAGAAAATTTTATGCCATCTATTACAAGCAACGGTGGTATTTTGGCCTAATCACAAAAATTGGCAATGATGATTGCGAGGATAAATAAAAAATACATAGTGAAGTTTTTGAAAAAAAGTAGTTACAGAGAATTCTTGTGGCGAAAACCAGATGATATTTCTAAAGTTTCGGGAGAGTTAATTTTTTACGGGCCTATAGAGACCTCGATAGAGACCGAAGTAAAAGATGAAGTACCATTGCAACTAAGTGATCTGCAGTTGAAGCAAATTAATGATGTAGTTAATTAATGATATTTACACACAAATGAAACAAAAATAAGTCCACTTCGTTTTTCCTTTATTTTTTGTTTTTTGTATTTTTCGAGTTTATATTTTTTGCGTTTTTCTCTTACATACCTGTCTGTTTGAGTGGTACTGGACCGTTCGAAGAACTACTCCTCGGGCAAATACCCCGCCAGGCATTGAATTATAGAACTAAATTCAGATTTTGTGAACTACGTAATCTTATACGGGATGCTACCCCAAACATACCGTTGGGCTTGGAACATCCTTAGATGTCTACGTACTTTCCTGCTCTACCAGCAGTCGTCTTATGTATATTAGAAGTTTTTCAATATTGCATGTTTCGAATGTGCATGGAAAACCGTAGACCACTGGTTTCGTCCTTTTGGGACTCATCAGTACGGTGCCTTGCCATACACACTCGAACCGTGGAATATTGTATATACTGTATATACATACAGTGACTGGCAGAAAGTCCGCACCATATGGAAAAATTTTGTATCTTTTAATTTAATAAATTAACTTTATTGTAAAAAAGTCCTGCATGTCCTTAAACCAAAATACCACCAATCGTACTCGGCAAAACTTCTGTAGTATACGAGGGAGGGGTGAAAATTTCAAATTGCTCCAAGAGTAAAGTAGCCTTATTTCTCATTTTAGGAAAGAATTTTATTAGGAAAAGTTGTTTTTATTTAAAAGTTACTTAAGAATATAAAATTTCAGTTCCCTGGGATTGAAAAACTATTTTAATTGTTTTTTCAGGTGCACGAGTTTGGCGAAATTATTCATTGCTCAAGTACGTTTCTTATTGGCTTTTTTGCAGAAAAAACGTATTTGTATCTTAAATTAAGGTACGTAGTACGCAAATGATAGAGCCTGAGGCCGCTGTTCTTTCTTCATGGCTACTAAACAAATTTTGTAATTTTCTGGAGATTGCATTAGGTATCCATGCTGATAAATTATTGCATGAAATATTGCAGTTTTAAGGGTTTTTGAAAAATTGTGTAGTGTAGAGGATAGATAAAGGTGTTGTGTATATCAGGGGTACAACTGTATTCAATTTTTATAATATCCCATGAAATAAAATAAGGTGTGCACCAAAAAATCTTAGTTTTGATTTAATTTTTGGACAGGCCCTATCATTTGCGTACGTACCTTAATTTAAGGTACAACTATGTTTTTTTCTGTAAAGAAGCCCATAAGAAACGTGCCTGGGCAATGAATAATTTCGCCAAACTCGTCATAGGGGGGGGGTGCACCTGAAAAACGGTTAAAATAATTTTTTCATTCCAAATAACTGAAATTTCATATTCGTAAGTAACTTTTAAATAGAAACAACTTTTCCTAATAAAAATATTTTCTAAAATGTGAAATAAGACTACATTACTCTTGGATCGATTTGAAATTTTCTCCGCTCCCTCGTATACTACAAAAGTTTTACCGAGTACGATGGGTGGTGTTTTGGTTTAAGGACATGCAGGACCTTTTTACAATAAAGTTAATTTATTAAATTAAAAGATAAAAAAATTTCCCATATGGTGCGGACTTTCTGCCGGTCACTGTATATACTTACACGCTTGGTGCAAGTATTAGCAAGAGCTAATTATTAGCCGAATTATGCGGCGGTAATGAGTGGTACTGGACCGTCCGAACAACTAGTCCTCGGGAAAATACCCCGCCAGGCATTGAATTATAGAACTAAATCCAGATTTTGTGTACTACGATATCGTGTGTGTATAGGGCAAAGCACCGTACTGATGAGTCCCAAAAGGACGGAACCAGTGGTCTACGGTTTTCCATGCACATTCGAAACATGCAATATTGAAAAACTTCAAACTTACATAAGACTACTGCTGGTAGAGCAGGAAAGTACGCAGAGATCTAAGGATGTTCCAAGCCCAACGACATGTTTTGGGTAGCATCCGGTATAAGATCTCATAGTTAGTATGTACACAAAATCTGGATTTAGTTCTATAATTCAATGTCTGGTGGGGTATCTGCCCGAGGAGTAGTTGTTCGAACGGTCCAGTACCACTAGAAAATCACATATTTTCGTGTACCTAATTATCCATGGATATCCATGGATGTTCGTGGATTTCTGTGGATGCCCATGGATGTCCGTGGATTTCTGTAGATGTCAGTAGATTCCCATGGATGTCCATGGATTTCTGCGGATTTCCATGGATTTTTTGGATTTCCGTGGGCTTATTTCACAAAAATGGATTTCTGGTGTACACGTTTTGGTCAGCTGTTGGCCCCTCGGTCCTCCCCTCCACATTGTCTGAGAGTTCAAATTTTTCGATTGCCTGAATTATATGACCAAAATATTCTAGTTTTCTTCTTTTAACACTTGCCAAATTTGGTCTTCCTAAAACTTGACGTTGCTGATACAACCAGTCAAAAGAATCCTAAGCCTATTCTTCCACAACTAGTGATCTCCTTCAAGGTCCATGAGTCTACCCCATACTACAGTACAGAGCAGACATAACGAGTCTTATTTCAGTTTTAAGGTTTACACCACGATTTTTAAAAATTAGTCGAATACTGCCCATAGCTGTTTTTTAGAGTTCGTAATTTCTTCTACTTCTTAGTTGTCCAACGGAAGTCGTCCTGGAGCAAGATTTCGTTTTCCTAGCGTATAACTCTAAACCTTCTTTCTCATCTACGCCAAAAGACAGTGAAACAGTAATTAAACTCGACACGTGTTTCGCTGACAACGTCAAATTTACCCATGAAATAGAAAGAGAAGGACAGCTTCCTTTTTTGGACATTTTGGTAATTAGGAAAGACAGTAAGTTAGAATTTGACATCTATAGGAAAGAAACCAGTACAGCTCGGTACATAACTCCAGATTCGAACCACTGCAGTCAGCACAAAGAGGCTAGTTTTGGTTTTTCAGTTAATAGACTGTTGAAAGATACTGCAAGGAAGTAAATACAATCAAAGATACAGCGAGATGTAACGGTTTCGATCCAGAAATTGTCAATAGGAATTAGGAAACGAAATTTTAAAATGCTGTTGCGAAATTGCACCCCTTTAAATGGGGATAATAAAATTACTGAATTTATAAAAATGCCATAGTGTACCGCAGATAACTAGAGATATGAATACTATTTTCGGGAAAGCAGGCTTCAAAGTGGTTCACACTTCAAGCAACAATTTACTAGGAAATGCGGAAGATAAAACGCAACCCATTCAAAAAGCGGGAATTTACGAAATAGCATGCGGAAATTGCGACAAAAATATATGCGGCAATCAACTCAGTCTATTTTAACTCGCTTAAAGGAACATCAAGCCCGTTAAAAATACGGCCGTACTGATAAGTCTAGCGTTGGAAACTGGCCATAAATTCAATATCAATAATCTCAAACTCTTGAAACCAGGAAATAATAAATTTGATTTAAACGCCTTGGAAAGTATATCGATATATAAAAATAAACGTAGTTGTCTTAACAGTAATTATGGTCCGATTCCAAACTCAACCCTGTATATATTTATCAGGTACCTAGACAGAATTAAGACTAGCCATAAATACTTACCCTCCAGTCCTAAGAAACCAATATTATTGCTCTTGTGTTCAAAATAGTTCTAAGAAACGCTATAGGTTTATCGATTCCGTGGGGGTTGGGTATTTATAGCAATTAATCTTCAACTCATGAGGATACTGACGTTGTCAGCGAAATACGTGTCGAGTTTAATTACTGTGTCGGGAGTTAACTTATTAAGAATTCATAGTAAACTGATAACGAATATTATTTCGAGACTAAAGGATTTAACGAATTTGCAACATGGGCGTTCTTTGACCTTCGTCGCTAATCTAAACAATTAAAACAAAACAACTTCCAAAGTTGAAAAACACCGCCAGATATTCATAATGGTAACTTATATTGAATTATCAATTAAGAGAGCTCTAAATGAACCAACTTTTATCATGCAAGATCAGAAATCGTTCATTAATAATTAAAAATATTCAAGTAAATCTAAACATAAGCACAATGGCGCTTTTACGTCAAGAGATAATTAAAAATATATAGCATTTTCTGTGAATTTTCAAACACATGCTTACAATAATTTTATCAATAAATTTACTAAGTGATAGTGTCGCGTACATAATAGTTTGTAAATAATATTATTAATTTTTTTGTTGCCAGCGTTGTTGGATGCTTTTGTTTATTGTTTTGCTTAATAAGTTAAATTCGTTTCATGTTTCATTTCGCGAGTTTCTTGCATGGGCGCTTGCGCATATTCCGACGATAGAAGAAAGAATTATTAGCCGCTGAAAAGAACAAAGAAGTGGTTGAGTTTTTGATTTTTGCTAAGTGCGGATTGCGCCTGTTACTAAAATCGCTAATCGCTCTCGTGGAAAATAATTTAAAACAGTGGTTTGGTGCGAAAGAGACATTTCATTAAAACTTGATCATAATTGGGTCTCATTACCGGTACCGGTACACTCCGCCAGTGGTTCAACTAACCAAATTCTCGAGGATCGAAAAGTAACCAAAATAAGGTAAGTGCTCTATTGCAAGAATTTATTGCCCGTTTTGAATCTGCGTTTAAAAATACAGTCCACAAGCTTTAGAAAATAGCAACCAACACCTGCTGTTAATAATCGTAAACATATTTTTGGTCCTTCGAGCCGGATAGTTTGTTGTATTTTGTGCAAATATAATATGTCGTTGTTAAAAACAATTAGTTTCGGTGCACATATGTACATTTAACTGTGAGGGTTAAAGTTCTTGTAAGTTAGCCTACCAAATTGAGGGTTATTTTCCTATTGTATTAGATTTCGTGGTTTCGGCAATATTTGCAATATCGTTTGTTAATATTGAATTTGTTCGTCGTTTAGTAAAAAAAAAGGAAAAGCTTGTAGTTTTGGTGGAAAGTGGTCGCAGTTTGTAATACATACATATTTTCCAGCATATTTTGAAGATAAAGTACTTGCGCTGCATATTTTAGGTCGAGATAGTGAAATCCAGCTATCACGTGCGCAAGAGAGAAAGATACTCGAAAGCTTTACCGCATCTTTGTGTTTTGTTTGGCGGATTAAAATCAAAGAGACGTAATAAATTATTTTAGCTTGGTTGGCGTCTAAACTTAAAGTTGAAGTCGATTGTTTTGGCTATTGGTAGTTGATTTCCTGTGACTAATATTTTCGTTGTGTTGAATAGCATTTGTTTACTGGATCTGAACTGTTGTTTTTACTATTTTTCGATTGCTCTTAGATTATAGGTATTGTATATGCGCTTTTTATTTCCCAGCACATAGGCGGCTCGTTAGAGCATAGGTATTATTGTTTTCGTGATTTAATAAGTTATAACATCATGGCGCATACTATGGACAAGACAATAGCTGAAGCCAGAAAATTAGTTGTTCGTTTGAAATCGTTCTCGGCATTAGCGGACAAAGCCTCAAAGGGTGAAATTGCAGTTTCTGCATTTCTGGCAGTTAGCCAAAAGGCCACTGAATTATATAGCGCATTTCAGGAATTCGAAAAAGGAACTGTATTGGACGAATCTTCTGGAGATTGGAACATATTTTGTGATTTACTTGCAGAAGTTGATACTTTGTTTGTACTAATCGATGGTGTTCGTATTGCTTTGTGTGAATCGCCGGAACCTAAACTTGAAACTAAATCTGAACACGGTTCCAACGAATCTCTTCTGTCAAATAAATCTATTATGTCAAATAAATTCCTAACACCCAGTGTACGCTTGCCAAAGATTTCACTTCCGTCTTTTGATGGTTCTTTAAAATTGTGGAGTTCTTATTATGATTTGTTTAAATCTTTAATACACGACAACCCCTCGCTTACTGCAATTGAAAAATTTCAGTATTTAATATCTACCTTGTCCAAGGAACCTTTAGCATTGGTGAAGTGTTTGCCCTTGACATCAGAGAATTATGCTATTGCTTTTGATTCGCTTGTCGATCGTTATCAAAATGATAGAGTGTTAGCCACTTTCTATTGGAACGCCATATTTAACGCACCAAAGTTACATAGGTCTGATTCTGCTCAACCTTTACGGGACTTGTTAAATACTTTAGTGGAAAATGTTGCGGCTTTGGAGCGGTTTGCAAATTTAGATTTGTGGAATTTTTCTCTTTTTAATTTGTGTCTTCAAAAATTGGACGACTCAACACGCAAGCGTTTTGAGACAAAATTTGCTAATGAAGATTTTCCATCATTTGAGACTTTAAGGCAGTTTCTTTCAGATCAGTGTCGTGCTTTAGAAACATCAACGGCTAATAGCTCATCTTCCTCATATAGTTCGAAGCAATTTGGCTCGGTCAAAGGTCGAGATAATATAAACATAAAGAAATCATACAATCAGTCGTCGAAAATGGCCACACAGTCGTTTGTAGTCACAGAACAATTTCAAATTACTTGCAGTTTATGCAAAGCTGCACATGATATATCCAAGTGTGACCAATTTCTTTCGAAAACGCCTAATGAGAGGTATGATTTTGCAAAGCAAGCTGGACTGTGTCTCATTTGTCTTAAGTCGTCGCATAGGTTGAATTATTGTCGCTCGAAATGGTCATGTCAAACTTGTCGTGGATGGCATCACTCTTTGTTACATTTTGTTCGCAATGTACCCCAAGGTACTGTTCAGAATTCGTCTGGGACAAGTTCGTCGTCAGCCCCTATTGCTGAAATCTCGAATGTGGTTACAAATTTGATGGCCACCAAGGGGATGGTTTTGTTGTCGACTGCTCAAGCAGTAATTTTGGATTCGAGTGGCAGTCCTCAGAGAATTCGAATTTTGTTGGATAATGGAAGCCAAGCCAGTTTTATAACTGAAAGGTTCGCCAATAAACTTGGTCTTCGAAAGTCGTCAGCAGTTCCCTCAGTCCAAGGGCTAGGGCAACTTGCACCTCGTTGTTCAGGTGTAGTCAACTGCACCATTCGTTCATTGGTTAATGAAAACAATAGTTTTGAAGTAGAAGCAATTGTGATGTCTGAAATATGTAAAATGTTGCCCAGCGAGAAATTCTCAATTGATGGTTGGGATCACCTTTCGAATCTTTCCCTAGCTGATGAAACCTTCAATGTTCCTGGACCAATTGATATGCTCATCGGAGCTGATCTCTGCTCGCTGATAGTGAATGGCGGAAAAATTGTCAAGAATGAATTCTTGCCTATAGCCTTGAATACCGCATTTGGATGGACAGTGACAGGAAAGATTCCTTCACACTTGACCTCTACAGTCAGTTCCCTTCAGGTATCGTTAGATGTTTCGATTGATCAGATACTCAGGAAATTTTGGGAGGTAGAAGAAATACCTAAAGTTAAAGTCGTCGCTCCTGAGGATGAACATTGTGAAAAACATTATGTTGAGAATACATATCGAAATTCGTCTGGTCGTTTCGTGGTCGCTCTTCCTTTTAAAGGAGAAGAACCTACTTTTTTTGGATCTCGAGAGTTTGCAGTTCAAAGATTTTTGGCGTTGGAGAGAAGATTGGTGAAAGATCCTACAATGTACGAATTGTATCGAGAGTTCATGAAGGACTATTTGGACAGCGGTCACATGGAGCCGTCCTTGAATTACGTTGATGGTTACGATTCATATTACGTCCCACACCATTGTGTGCTGAAGCCTGACTCTACTAGCACAAAGCTCCGCGTGGTATTTGATGCGTCGGCCAAATCAGGATCTTCTAATTCATTGAACTCTTATTTATTAGTCGGTCCCAAGCTTCAAAAGGACATTTCTACAATTTTGTTACAATTTCGTCTACATTCGATAGCGTTCACAGCAGACATTCGTCAAATGTACCGCCAAATTTTGATCACTCCAGCCCATCGTAAATACCAGAAAATTCTTTGGCGCTCGTCTTCTGACAAACCCCTCGAGGAATACACCTTAAATACAGTGACTTATGGAGTTTCATCTTCCCCCTTTTTAGCTATTCGCACAATTCAGCAATTGGCTGAGGAAGAGAAACCCAATTTTCCTTTAGCGTCACAGATCTTAGAAAATGATATGTATGTAGATGACGTCGTTTCTGGTAGCAACTCTTTGGAAGAGGCCTTAGAAATCCAACAGCAATTGATCGAGTTGCTTCGCCGTGGTGGATTTGAATTGAGAAAGTGGGCCAGCAATAATTTGAATATGTTGTCGTCGCTACCAGTGTCTTATCTTCAGAATTCGTTGTCGTTTGATAGTGACAGAGACACAAATTTGAAAGTTTTAGGCTTGGAATGGCACCCTTCGCAAGATCAGTTCGCTTATAGCGTGGTTAGTCGTCAGAGTCCATGCACAAAAAGATGCATTTTGGCAGAACTTGCCAGGATATTTGACCCACTTGGTTTTCTTTCGCCGGTGACTATTCTGGGAAAACACTTAATGCAGCAACTTTGGAGCCTCAAGATTGATTGGGATGAAGTTCCGCCACCACATTTGGTGGAGAAATGGCAAAGGTATCAAAATGATCTATCCCAAATTGCCAGTCTTAAGATTCCTCGTCGAGTAATAGTCGAAAAAGCCGATTACTGTGAGCTTCATGGCTTCGCAGATGCCTCCGAAAAGGGCTATGCTGCAGTCATCTACCTTCGAACTGTTTATCAAGGCTTTCAGGAGGTCTTTGTATCGCTCGTTTGCGCAAAAGCAAAGGTGGCTCCTTTGCAAAAATTGAGTCTACCTCGGCTTGAGCTTTGCGCTGCTAAATTATTAGTTGACTTGATGTCGTTTGTTTTAAAATCTTACGATGGTAGAGTTCACATTGATGAGATACATGCTTGGTCTGACTCCACAGTCGTCTTATCGTGGTTAAGTGGCTCTCCGCACAGGTGGAAAACATTTGTGAGCAACCGTGTTTCCCACATACAAACAAAGCTTCCAGTTCTCAAGTGGCATCATATTCGCTCTGCAGATAATCCTGCAGACTGCGCCTCGCGTGGTATATTTGCTTCACAATTAGTTGACTACCCCATGTGGTGTCGGGGTCCGTCTATTTTGTGGAACACTGAGAATCAGTGGTCTGACGCGTTTGCTCCACCTCCATCAGGAGAAGTGTTGATAGAGGAGAAAAGAATCGTTTTCTTAAACTTTATTTCGTTGGATAATCTAGACCACCTCTTAAACAGATACTCATCTTTAAGCAAGATCACCAGAATCATTGCTTACGTTTGTCGTTTTGTGTCGAAGGTGAAAGGATCGCCTTCGGAAGAAATCTCCCTTCCATTCACCGAAGGGCAACTTCATAAATCGCTTTTGATACTGGTTAAACGTGTACAACATCTTGTGTTTAGAAGTGAAATTGAAAAGATTGAAAAGCATTTGCCGTGCTCAAAACCCATTCGAAAGCTTAATCCGTTCATTGATAAAGACGGTATTCTCAGGGTGGGCGGTCGCCTCAAACATTCGTCATTGTCATATGAGGCCAAGTTCCCTGCTCTACTTCCTCGTCGACATAGAATAACTGAATTGATCATTCTAGAGACGCATAAGCGCCATTTACACCCAGGTCCTCAGGCTATGTTACATTTGTTAACACAAAATTTCTGGATTTTGTCAGCCAGAAGAGCTATACGCTCTTGCCTTTTAGGTTGCATATCGTGCTTTCGAGTTAAACCTAGTAACCCGGAGCCGCTAATGGGTGATTTGCCAAGTACTCGGATTTCCCAAGTGAAACCATTTTCCATTGTTGGTGTTGACTATGGCGGTCCGTTTTTGATAACCCAGTCTCGCCGTAGAGGTTCCAGATATGATAAAGCATATTTATGTTTGTTCGTTTGCTTTGCCACCAAAGCAGTTCATTTGGAACTTGCTTCTAGTTTGTCTACTGACGCTTTTTTGGCAGCCCTTAGGCGGTTTATATCACGTCGTGGTAGATGTTCCGATGTATATAGTGATTGCGGCACTAATTTTCAAGGTGCTGCAAAATTTCTTACTGAATGTCTGAAGGAAGCCTGCGGGATAGAGAAAATCCGCTGGCACTTTAATCCTCCTTCGAGTCCACAATTTGGTGGAATCTGGGAGGCCGGAGTAAAATCCGTAAAATCCCACATTCATCGAGTCGTAGGTGATCAAAAGCTCACGTACGAAGAATTCAATACTTTGTTGATTCAAATTGAAGCGGTACTTAACTCCAGACCGTTGTATCCGTTAAGTTCGGATCCTAATGACTATTCGGTGTTGACACCTGGTCATTTCTTGACACTTGAACCCCTGACCGTGGTCCCCAGTTCAGATCTGTCTGCTTGTAAGTGGAATACTTTAGATAGGTGGCAGGTGTTACAAAGAATGCATCAGGGATTTTGGCAGCGTTGGCATAGGGAATATCTACACACCTTGCACCAACGCTCGAAATGGGCAACTCCCTCGGTTCCCATAGATGTTGGTACTCTCGTTCTAATTAAGGAGGATAATGCTTCCCCCCTCCAGTGGCGTCGCGGTAGAGTTGAGAGTATTTTTCCGGGTTCAGACGGAATAATTCGTGTCGCGACAGTTCGGACAGCAAAGGGTCTATTTAAAAGATCAGTACGTAAACTGTGTCCGCTCCCCATTCTTCCCGATCAGGGAAAATAACTGCGCATTTTGGTGGGCGGTATGTCGCGTACATAATAGTTTGTAAATAATATTATTAATTTTTTTGTTGCCAGCGTTGTTGGATGCTTTTGTTTATTGTTTTGCTTAATAAGTTAAATTCGTTTCATGTTTCATTTCGCGAGTTTCTTGCATGGGCGCTTGCGCATATTCCGACGATAGAAGAAAGAATTATTAGCCGCTGAAAAGAACAAAGAAGTGGTTGAGTTTTTGATTTTTGCTAAGTGCGGATTGCGCCTGTTACTAAAATCGCTAATCGCTCTCGTGGAAAATAATTTAAAACAGTGGTTTGGTGCGAAAGAGACATTTCATTAAAACTTGATCATAATTGGGTCTCATTACCGGTACCGGTACACTCCGCCAGTGGTTCAACTAACCAAATTCTCGAGGATCGAAAAGTAACCAAAATAAGGTAAGTGCTCTATTGCAAGAATTTATTGCCCGTTTTGAATCTGCGTTTAAAAATACAGTCCACAAGCTTTAGAAAATAGCAACCAACACCTGCTGTTAATAATCGTAAACAGATAGTATATATTCTATTTCTTAAATTGAATTGCATTTTGACCGTCCCGCGTCAGGATCGTAGGTGGAAGCCTACCTTTAATTGCAATGTACAAGAGAATAATGTGCATAATACCTACAGGCTGATTTAGAATAATTATGTTGCAAAATTTTGATAGGGTGTTCTGAATCAAAAAATGAAATGTGTATTCTGGTAGGAAACGTGTAGAAGTAGAGGATGAGCGGTGGATGAAAATTAAACTTTTGTGGATTCTCATAAGCAAAATTGGATGAACGTTATTTTTTCGTTGGGGATATGGTTAGTGGTCCCTCCTTGGAAATGTAGGGAGTTGCATTCCTCTTGCTTCTTACATAACCAACAACTTGAAGTGGGACAGGAAAATGCATGGGGTTAAATTTATAAGTATGTGGTTCTGAAGCAATTCTGAAGCACCCTGTATATGGAACAATTTTCCCAGTAGATAAAGTGCTATTTTTTACACACCGCAGTTTTTGTCAGCTTCAAAATACCTAAACGAAACTCCCCTCGCCCATCACAATGTCGCTTACTTATTCGGAATAAATAAGCTGCAAAAATTTGAATGCATAATAAAACAGCCGCACATAACAATATGTTTCAGGCATCAAACACATTTTTTTCTAGTTTTCCTTTCCCTTTACTACATAATAAGGTCTTTTTACTGAGCTAGATGGCTCATACAAATCGTGTCCTCGGTCTCTTTTTCCACGCAGGGATCTGCGGGGCTGCGTTAGACTGCCTGAGAATAGGCCATGCCGGAGCTAAATTGATCAATTCAATAACCACAATGCGCGCTAAAGTTCCTGCTTCTGTTATGTTTATAATCTTGTCTGGTACTTTTCGTTCGCCCAACTTTCAACGTGCAAATTTAATTATAATTCATGTACAGGAATTGTGAATAAAATAACTTTGGGTGGGCTACTCTAATTTTGTTTTATAGAAAATTAATTAGTGTTTTACCAAACTTCAAGGTATTTTAACAAAATGAAAAAAGAAAAGATATGGTGGCTAATTACTCATGTATATACACTCCATCCAAATTAATATATTTCATTATTCCGATTCATTTTGTATTCGCATATCTAATATAGAAAAACCGCCCATATCTGGAGTGTAAAAGTAACTGAAAAGGCGTAAAAAAGTAAAAAAAAAGATTGTTCCTCCCCCTTGCCACAAATTCAGATTACATTTGTTTGATATCAACCATACACAGATATCTGTGGATCCCGATAGAATAACTAGTAAGTGACTGGGTAGTGAATTATGAACTTCGTCGCACGCCTGTGACTAACCGAATATATCTTTTTTCTTGGATTACTTAGTTACAGTTTCATAATGTGAAATAATACATGCCAATTTTTGTTTAGAATAACTTTTCTGTAGAAGTTCTACCGCTTAAAAAAGAAATACCTACATCTTGCAGAAATATAATACATATTCTTAAAGCAAACAAGGATGTGATGGAAGTTAAGCCGAGATTTTTAACCGAAAACGAAGTAAAATAACAGATACGCATTACTAAAAATGAAGTTTTAAAATTAGACTGGAATTTAGTATATTATATAAGATTCGGGTAGATAACAGATGAAAATATGAGGTCAAGAAGGCACCCATTCACAAATATATACCTACCTACGAAGAAAATAGGACTAGGGGGGTGTCAGAGCTTGAAAAACTTTAATGTTAGTATGTAAATGCTATTTTTTTCTTGCCAAGTTGTAAAAAGATTTATATTCTGTTATAGGAGGAGATGTTATAATATAAATAGCCCCAAACCCATTGCCGTACATGTTTGATAGCTTCCACTAATATATTCAATTAGAATAACAAAACTATAAAAATGTTTTACATGATTAAAATCACCACAAGTAAACCAGAAATGCAGTCGATGTAGACATACTCATGAACGTGGATGTTTATCCTAAATATTTAGTACCGTACGGATTATTCTTTATTACCTACATAAATGTTCTAAAATACAAAAAACAACCAGAGAAATTAATTGTTTGCTGAAATACAATCATATTTTCCTGTTTAAAATTTATTTCAAGGCAGAACCGCAGATTCTAATGTATGCCATTATTTAAATGTCAAATGACTTGAATTTGCATAAACAATGGTTAACTCTGCAGAAATGTGTATGCTAAATTTAATGCAAATCCGATTTTAATTTGTATTCTAAGCTAATTTTAATGTAGGAAATAAGACATTTTTCTTAAGAAATATTGAGTACCTTGATGAGTGGTAAATAATAAAAAATGTACGAAACTACTGTTATTTAGATAACGTTATAAAGTGCAAGAAATAAAAAATAAGTTATAGTTAAGCTGACATATATATTTATTTATTGTGTCAACAGTTGTAATAAATGTACAATAAATTGGAACAAATGTGCCTGATGTTGGAGTTACGGGATAGTGAAATTTTAATTTTATTGTAGTTTCATTCAAAATTTGCTGTCATGCTGAAAAAACGCTGTTACACAATGCGCCAGAGAAAGTTGAAACACTTTGAGGAACACATAAAAGGGTGGCTGCACTAAAAGGGTATAACTTTCTAAAATTAAACTTCTTTGAAATGTGGCATTCTCTTTGAAGACTTACAGTGAAATTTCTTCATTCTTTTGTTACTGAAATAAAAACCAAGTGGTGTGTAAAATAGACTAGAACTAGAAATAATTTAGATACCACCTAACCAAATTATAAAAGAAAATAATTTACAGTATTCTGCTAAAAGAAATTTATTTGTGAAAACTAAGACTTACTTATATTAAATATTTTTCCCCGATATTAAACTAACAAACTACATTCGTTATACTACAACAAATGTTGAATTGGCATAAATAATTGTCTCTGAAGAGTATTAAATTATTAAAAACTAAATGAAAATATGTTTTATTAAAAAAATTGATACAAAATTTTTCTCAGTGTTGGATCATCAAAATATGGACACTCAAATATCCTTCAGAACAAAGCGAATTACTGTTTCACTTAACATCCAAGTTATCTAATTTATTGTATAAGTTTTTTATTCATTTATATCTGCACATGAAAATAATTTTTAAGAAATTCGTGGTAATACAGAAGATCTTCTCCGATGTCTTTTAAAATGCTTTTGTATTTTACATTCGGAAAACAAAATCTAATTTTTAGTTTTATATGAATGGTAAATTGGATCCGCCTCTAAACAATATATCCCAAACTAAATTAAATAGGAGTTTCACCCTATAAAAAATCCATAGTTTAATTTTACGATGTTTACAGATTCATAAAGCTGCCAGAGGCGCAACACTTGAAGATATCGGTCTACAGAACGCATTCGTATTCCGGTTGAAAAAAAAATTAACGAGTAATTCAACACATGTATTACACCCATAACTCCTGATTTTAATCCCCTTTTATATATGTTCTGAATTTTTATGGAGTCCCTGAAAGTTCTAATTTCATGGTCCAACACCGACGCTTTTCTCCACCCCTCTTTCCAATTTTCGAACCCTGAATCTAATTACAGTATTTCTCCCAGCAACTGCTAGAGAGCCGGCGTGTTAAATATTTGTGCACTTCTTTACGAGAAGTTTTTGTATAAGTAAAGACGCTAAGATGCATCTTTACATAAGCATTTCAAGGACGTCCCGATCTTCAAAATTATTTATCTGCAACCTTCAAATAATACGTTCATTACCTACTTTTGCGTTTCCGAACGCATAATAAGGTAAAGGTAAATTCAATCCCAAATTTTCAAATGTGGCATATCAAGGTTGCCTTGACGCAGAAAACATCCGCCCATAAAGTTTTGAAATTTCGAAAATTTCCTTTAAAACAAAAATGTTCCATCGTACCAAGAATAACCGGTGAACCATGCGGAAAAACGGACGTTGCCCTTTGTTAAGGTCCTACCGTACTTGCATTGTTCCAATGCATTCATATCTGCAACTTCTGACCGGGGAGATCATTTTGCAATACATGGTGTGTAGCGAAACCGCAAGTTCTTAATAGAAACATTTTTATTGGTTATTTGGCGTTATTGTCTTTCTTTCATTATAACATGCAATCAATTTTAAATTTTGTTTTGCTACCAAAGCCAGTCCGTAAAGAGACACTCTGGCGAAGTAAGCGAACCAACATTGTTGGCTTTTCGCTTTAATTAGGGGAAACGTAGAGCGAGTGTACGTTATCTGGCCGTGCTATGTGCACATTCTACCCACCTTTTTAGAAACTGGGATTATATTTTACGCTGGAATGGCCACACACATTGTGTTGGGTTTTTCTTGTTTTACACGATTGCAAAGATAACCTGATTTACGCTCTTACAGATAATTAGTTTACATTTAATTTATTTGAAGGTGAATTGATGTTATTTATTCCTGAAATATACGGGGCGGTTCTTATTGTACGGGACAAATTGAAATGGGGCGTAGAGACTCAAAATAAAACAAAGAATTTTGATGGGCATGTATCCTAAAGTGACTTCTCAAAGAGATACGATGTCGAAAATCAACCCTATAACAATCCTATAACAACTTGCTCCAAAATCTATGTTTAGTAGTTCAAAATATATTGCTAGTAATAGTATGAAGTAGTACCTACTCCCATAACTTGCCGAAACATGATTGTTGTTTTTCTATTTAAGAACACCAGTTTCCCGTGGGAAATTTTAGACCCGGTTGTTCATCGTCTTCATACATATTCAGTCCAAAGATCGGTTGAACACATACCTCTCTCTTTCCCTATTTTGAGCTTACCTACGCATTCCCCGAAAGTGTAAATTCCTACATCCTCAACGTCTCATCTGTTTAATTTCATCCATGATTCTATTGTTACAACATGGATCAAGAAATTAACATCGTTTTTAAAACGAGCACAGGTGGAGTGTCTTGCTTTCTCTCTTGTTCGCTTCTGGTCTACATTTAAGCATTCGGGGATTCATTTTACAGAAATTTGTTTCATATCCAAACTGAAGTGATTTACTTATGTGCGATGGAGGAGTTTATAATGATACGAACTTTTGCCCCGCCAGCGACGTCCCTGGTTGTGACTCACGCTGCAAATATAACTGTTTTTATTACGGCGCTGACCTTGACTCCCGAAAAGTCTGTCCATGGAACATTCGATAATTTTCTAATGATCGAAGATTCTCTTTCTGGAACAATGTTCGATCACCATTATAAAATTGGGAAGCAAGAAGTTTGATAGTCAGTCTGAAGTTTTAGTTCGAAGCGGATGTCAAAGCGATAATAAGAACCGGGCGATTAATAGTCAACGTTTGACAGTTCGGTGCGAGCGAAGTGTTTACATGCGTTGTAGTGTCTGGTGTCTGTACGAAAGTGAATTTAGTCATCGCATTTTTATGTGTACCGGGGCGCCTTCGTACGCGATTAACCGTTGTGTATAAGAGTGTCTTAGAGAAGTTTGAACTCTTGATTTCTCTACAGAGGATTGTGTAGTTTAGATAATTAACTATTTAAGTGTTTTCTGATAGTTGTTTAATTGTAATTGCTTGCTTGTTGTTGTTTGTTTTGCTGCCTGTATATTTCGCTGTTATTGTTTATTTTAAAATTGAAGTTCTCAAATCACTTTTGTTAATTATTGTACATAGTCACTGTAAATAAATTGTGTGTATAAACGAAATACGTTACAATAATATATGAAACCTTGAGTGTTTCAGAGATGCCTTTTCACTTAATTCGACATAATATCAAGTCATGAACTGCATGAATATTTTCGGAAGTAGACAATAAATCGACTTTCCAGGTATCTTCTTATCCTCTATGGCAAGGTAGGTATATCAGTCTGATTTGTTGTAATTTTAAATCAGTTCCGAAACAGGGAAAAACCCGAAAGAATTATCGGAGCAGGTACCAGTTAAGGAAACAAAGATATTGAGGTACTTGGTGACGCATTTAGGGGACATTGGCAAAATTTGGAAGCATTGCGATTTTTTCAAGAATGTGCTATCAAATACAACCAAGCATAGATAGCAAGAAGAGGAGGAAGTTTGGGGATATAGACGGTGACAGTTTGAGGATTTTAAATACGTCACTGATGTTTTTATTTGCTGTTCAACGAGTCGCACTTTATTTTGTTATAAAGCAATTGTGAATTTGTAATTTTCTGTCAATAGAAAAATGTGAGGTATTTTTTGCTACTTTTTGGTATCAAAACTCTCAGTCCAGCTTTGTTAGTTGCAAATCTAGCTGAATTCAGAGTGTAGTAGTTGCAAAACGAAAACTCAAAAGCTCTTTCTCAATGATTTTTGGAAATTAATTTTATAAACTCATACTAGTCATTTTTGTGTGGATCTTAGTTTTTTTGGTGAGAATGCTTCGCTGATATTCAGCTTATATACAGGATGATCTAAAATGAGTGTAACAGACTTCTAGGGTAGATAGAATAGGTACTTAAAAATAATGCGAAAAACCTTACTTAACGTAAGTCCAAAAATGCCGGCTAAGCGAGATACAAGGTGTTGAAATTTCTTTCAAAAATGTATTTTTTTTAATATCTGGAAAATTATCAGAGGTATTTATTTGAAATTTGGGGTATAATAATTCATTGAAGTTATTTACTAAATTATACATTTTGAGTTTTGTACTCTCACCAGTGGCGTCACAACGAGGTGGCGAGACCACATTTATTACCGAAACTATGTTACGCTACTGACTTACACAGATATATTGCAAAATATTTGAGACTTTATTTTATTTACAAGAATTTTTTTTTTGTTTTTTGCGTACGAGGCATAGTTGCAGAGAGAAATAATTTTGTGTAACATGGTGCATTAGTCCGAGATATTAAAAATGAAATTGTCAACCATTCTCTGTAACAGTAAAGCGTTGTTAATATCGACTTAGCGTGTAAGTACTCGAGAATAGCGCAAAACAGCTGAAAATAGTAGGTAACGATAACGATACAAACGATTTTTGTAAGCAATTTCAACACCCTGTATCTATCTTTGTAGCCATTTTTCGGCACATATTCATTTGGGATTTTCACAATATTTTCACGGTATTTACACGCGACTTCAATATTAACAACGCTTTACTGTTACAAAGATGACTGATGATTTCGTTTTTAAAATCGCGGACTATGCACCATGTTACACAAAATTATTTCTCTCTGAAACTATGCCTCGTACGCAAAAAACAAAAGAGATTTTTTTCTTGTAAATAAAACATAGATTCATATATTTTGCAACATATCTGTGTAAGTCAGTAGCGTAACATAGTTTCGGTAATAAATGTGGTCTCCCCTCCTTGTAGTGACGCCATTGGTGAGAGTACAAAACTCAAAATTTATAAATTAGTAAATAACTTCAATAAATTATTATGTCCAAAATTCCAAATGAATAGCTCCGGAAGTTTTCCAGATATGAAAAAAAAATATAAAGGAATTTCAACACCTTGTATCTCGCTTAGCCGGCATTTTTGGACATACGTTGATTAAGGTTTTTCGCATTATTTTTAAGTATTCTATCTACCCTAGAAGTTTGTTACACTTATTATAGATCACCCTGTATAGGTACTTTTCATTTTTCTATTTAGAAACGTATGTGATACACCAATAAACGAATTTTCATTTTTAAGGGTGGGATACGCTACGACAGGACATGAGATCGGTAGTACATGTGTAAGACAGAAATAGACAGAGCTTTAGCAACCGCTTGGTACAGACAGTCCAGCAGAAAATTGAAATAACGAAATTAGGCAAATATAGTCTTAAAATAAAGCTAAAAGATCGGTGAGTATGCTCACATATTTTATTTGGCTGTTAACTAAAATTCGAATGTACAATTTGTGTGTGAATAATGCTAAGATTTCCGTTAAAATTTGCCAGTTTTCAACTTCGTTTATTTTAACAACAGTGTAAATATGGCAAATAAAATAGTTATAAGCGTATTCTACCAACCCTCATATTTCTTTTAAACATAATTCATGCCTATAAGTAATACAGTTTTTGAGCTGGACTGTCTGTAGTAACACCGTCTCAGAAGCTAGGAGAACGCTTCTCGGGTACTCGAATATCCCAGCCTTAAGCTTTTATCACTTCTACTACTTACATAAGAATAATTCGACTTCCACAAAGAGTTGTCTTTAAGTTATTCACCAACAATACAGACAGCCACCATTTCAAAGAGATCCCAGTTTGTATTTTAACTGAAACCATTACCATAACCTGTATTTATTGTGGTTACTTTTCATTGTGATTTGTATTACTAGCCATCTCCGGCGTAAACGATAAGAGAAACTACTTTCGCACCCTATTCTGCTATATTTCAACTACCCTATCTCTTTAGTGGAACGTAAATATATGTACAAGGAGGGACGCTGGACGGTGGCATTATCTTTATTACACAATATCAGGCCGTTATTTCTTCTACCGCTAACCACATACATACATTTACATTTGGTTGAATTTGGACCTATAATTTGTTTCAGACCCTCCTTGTATTGCACAAATCAGGTATGCGGGTATTTTGTTTGCTGTGCGTATCCTCCTCCTCTTTTGTGTATTTTATCCAAGACCCATCTAGGACAGAACATATTGCGTCCTAAATTGATGGGAATTAAAATTATATATACAGGGTGGCCAGAAATTTGCATGCAATATTTTACCAGTGTGTTCTGTGGTCAAAAATAAAACAAAAAGTACCTATATGCGTATACCGAAATATGCTTCGCAAGGGAGGTATATAGCTTTCTAAAAGAGAAAACCTGAAGAAGTTTTCTTCTAAATATCTTCGAAACAAGTTCAGTTAAAATTATGAAATTTAATGGAACGTGTAGTACCAAATGCTGAATCTTTTTCTGCAAACTTAATTTTTAAAATTTAACAGGGGCGGGCGTCTCAAATCTGGGGTTGGCGGAGGTAAGATTTACCCCAACTTTTTTTAGAACATGTCATTTTCAATTTTTCCATAAAATTATGAAACTTCAGAGTTTTATACAAAAAAATGTGATCCTGTCTCGTTTTGATAGGAGACACCGTTATCGAGTACAATCGATTCAAAAATTTCGCTCCATGCCCAAAAAATTCCTACGAGAAGTGGAGAACTTTGTTTGTATACTTAAACGAGACAGGAGCACATTATTTTGCAAAAAACTTTGAAGTTGCAAATTTTTACGGAAAAATTGAAAACTACATGTTCTACAAAAAAGTTGGGGTAAATCTTACCTCCGCCACCCCCAGATTTGAGACGCCCCTGTTAAATTTTAAAAATTATGTTTACAGCAAACGATTCAGCATTTGGTACTTACACATTCCATAAATTTAATAATTTTAAGCAGAACACGCTGGTAAAATATTGCACGCTAATTTCGGGCCACCTGTATATCTATAGGTAATAACTGTAGAGCGTAGTTTGGTGGAAAAGCTTCCTTCTGTGACACGTATTTAAAGAGAAAGAAATTTTACTCTCTATAGGATAATTATTTCCACTGGTTCCGTAATTTGCGCGGTTCCGCGGAATCGGCCGGTTCCGTAAATTATGCAGACCCCTTTCGCTTTCCTACATTTCCGAATCATTTCCTACTTGATCGCCTTATATCTTTCTTTCCCTCTTTCATCTAACCTATTTTTATATTTTCGCCTTTCCTCTATTAGGCTCACAATATGTTTTGTTATCCAGGGCTTTCTACTTTCATTCTGTTTATGATCCAAAATATCTCTAGCTGCGGAATCTAAACTAGGTATTTAATGCAATATTTTTCTGCAAAATATACATATAATGAAGGTGTAACAGAAGAAATACATACGTTCAGGTGGTGCACCCTGTATAAGATAGGCAGGTACCTATTTTTTAGACTGACTCACATTAACAATATAATTTCCGAAAGGGAACATTTTTAACCACTTCACCTAATTTTACACCCAGTTCTTGGAATAAATCTGAATCTTTTTCCCAGAAGTGTTCTTGTAGGTAGGTACCTAGGCATAATCGGCATAAAAAGCTATCAATCAAAATTTATTAGTATTCAAGTTGTTAAATTTTTTTCCGTTTATATCAAAATTTTATTCCTCGACTACTCGCAGAAATATTTCTTTTAGCATAAAATGTACAAAAACTGTATACAAGTAGTGAGTGAGCTAACCAATTCTTTCAATTGTTTTTATACAGAAACTTTGTCATTTATTTTAAACATATCTGTACCTTGATCAGTTTTTAGTTTATCGTGTAGTGTGGTCTAGTGCAGACGAGCAGACGTCTGCATCATGCGGTTTATAAAATTATAATAAATAATAATTAATAATTTATTAAGCATTGTGTGTTGTAAATAATAACTATTACCCAATTCAACAATCTAAAATCTATGTTCTTGCGTCTGCGTGCATTAATAATTTAAGTTTTCAAATTAACGGCCGTTTGCTTCGGGAATTATAAACAGAAGTTTTCTTCCGAAAAGTGAATAATGGCGCCAGAATTTAACGAAATTACGTATCGAAATAATAAATTATTTAAGTGTGAACAGTGTGCTTAGTGACTGAAATGGAGTGAAATTTGGATATGAAGTTAAGGAGTCTGCTTGGTGTGATGTAAGTTTTTTTTATCCACTAAAATCATCAGCCATTTTTTGTTTTGTTCGAAGCAAATATTTTCAATGTTTTTTGCGTCAAATCACATTGTTTGAACTTTTTATGCTTGTCTGGTAAGGTGAGCGTTTTTCAGTTCTAAATAAATTTATAGAAAATTTGCTGCTCGATAATCTGAAAAGAAATTTTGACCTATAAGTACAGGGTGGGTCAATAGTGCTTAGTCTGTCCATACCTATCTCTGGTTCTATTCCAGATAAAAATATGAAATTTTACTTGTATAATTATGAAGAACCCCGCGAAGCTTATGATAAAATTATTTTGATGTATGTACCTATTATAATGTTCACGTTCACAAACAACATTTGTTTACATATTTGGATTTCACCTTAAAAATTAGGATTTTTGCTGTAATTTTATACCAGGGAATTTTCTCTATTTTGCCATGCTAAACTCAGAAAAATGCCTAAACTTTGTTTTTACAGAAAATTACCTGTACCTAGGTAAATAATTTTGCCTTATTGATAACCAATAAGACATAGGGTGCCAGGTATTCTCAAAATTAGGTATTGGGCAAATTTTTATTTTCTTGGTTTTTCTATGCGTCTGATTATAATTTACACCATCAGTGCCCTAATCGAATGTTTTATTTTTTTTCTTTTGTTACTGCTGTATCTCGTGGAGGGAATGGGATATCTGGCAAGGTTAGGGATATTTTTTTTCTTTTTTTATTGATATAAAAATACATATTCCAATATTGTAATTTAATTTTGTCACGGTACAATTTCGAGGACCACCATTAAAATCTTGCTTAATTTTGAAAGATCGATGCTAATTAATGTACCAGTGCAAAAACTAATCCATCTTAAAGGGTTATGAAAAATATAAAAATTATGTTTTTTGCAGCATCATCAATCATACTAGTTTATCAAGTATACAGTGTGTGTTACCAGTTAGTGCCGAGAAAACAGGTAAATATTAAATGAAATTAATGCAAATATTTAAAAAATCAA
Organism: Xestobium rufovillosum; assembly: GCA_963966045.1. Lineage (NCBI taxonomy): Eukaryota > Metazoa > Arthropoda > Insecta > Coleoptera > Ptinidae > Xestobium > Xestobium rufovillosum. The sequence goes on from OZ014496.1 coordinate 15,387,917, forward strand.
AAGTGTGTGAATGAAACCGGTATTCGGGAAAGCAAACGGCTCGGTTTCGCGTAGAAAAATCGCGGTTTAATTTAAAATTGAGTGCACCCTCCTTTACCTGAATCTGGATTTTGAATCGCAACATAAGCCGGTTACGATGTAAGTGTCTTTTTAAATTTTGTACTATATTTACGACACTCTTTGTATTGATTTTTTAAAAAACTTTGTCTCATTTATATTTTACGTATTGTATTTTGTTTTTCTCTTGTTACAGCTTGCCTGATCGGAGCGTCGCCGTCGGATCGTAACTGGCAAGGTCAGTAATTATTCTTTTGCTTTTGTATCGCTAATAGTTTTCTTTATTTCTATTTGGGCATTTATTAAAAGTTGTGGGGAAAACATAAAGTACGTTCGTTTTTTCGGTGAATCGAGCACCAAATTATTTTCCATGCGTGTTGTGTTATTCGAGTGTGTGTGTAACCCTTTCAGGATAAATTCAAGGTCGAGTTAAAATTATGAAATTTAATGGAATGTGGAAGTACCAAATGCTGAATCGTTTGCTCTAAACATAATTTTTAAAATTTAACAGGGGCGTCTCAAATCTGGAGGTGGCGGAGGTAAGATTTACGCCAACTTTTTTGTAGAACATGTAGTTTTCAATTTTTCCGTAAAAATTTGCAACTTCAGAGTTTTTTGCAAAATAATGTGCTCCTTTCTCGTTTAAGTATACAAACAAAGTTCTCCACTTCTTGTAGGAATTTTTTGGGCATGCAGCGAAATTTTTGAATCGATTGTACTCGATAACGGTGTCTCCTATCAAAACGAGACAGGAGCACATTTTTTTTGCAAAAAACTCCGAAGTTTCATATTTTTATAGAAAAATTTAAAATTACATGTCCTAAAAAAAAGTTGTGGTAAATCTTCTCCGCCACCCCCAGATTTGAGACGCCCCTGTTAAATTTGAAAAATTATGTTTGCAGCAAAAGATTCAGCATTTGGTACTTACACATTCCATTAAATTTCATAATTTTAACTGGACTTGTTTCGAAGATATTTAGAGGAAAACGTGTTCAACCCTTCTCTCTTAGAAAGCTATAGCTCCCTTGGGAAGCATATTTCGGTATACGCTTATAGGAACTTTTTGTTTTATTTTTGACCACAGAACACGCTGGTAAAATATTGCACGCTAATTTCGGGCCACCCTCTGTATAGGGACGCGTATAGGGATTATGGGTCTTCGGAAATCCAACGGCCAAATCATTATTTCGCTGACAACCGGTATACTTATGGGATATGGTTTAGCCAAAGGCTTAGCATATGGAGGTCTTCGAACACATCAGAAAATTATTTTTGGCATGTCTGAACAAGAAATTTCATATATTTGATGGTATCTGCCTTTAAGAAATTTCATCCTTTTGAAGTCAACTCCCAAGAACGTTTAAAACCTTGTCCACGTTGAAATTTTATTTAAATAAATGATGTTCCCCGAACTGACATAAAACGCATGTTTCCAATAGAAAAACTAAATGCTATTAATAATAATGGAACAAATTGATGAATAATTTACTTTTACAAAGTAGCAATTATAGTTTCTATTTAAGTACCCTATTGTCTGTATAATTATGAATAATCCGAAAGAAGTCATAAACAAGAGTCTTCCTTATTGTTTTCAGCTTAGAAGCTGTGCAAAATAAAGGTAAAAGTAGTTATGCACATCAGAGGAACTAACAATGTTGATTAATGACCCGCTGCGTGTTCTCGGTAATTTATTGTTTTATTATTTATTGCCTCGTAAATATTCATATGACTTATTTATAATTTACTTTGTTATGCACCTAACGTGCAGATGTATTGATCTGCAAATAAGTTATTACGTAATTTGTAATTTTAAAACAACTGGGATTTATAAATAAAGCTGCTTCCAAGGAAGCAAAATGTGTCTATTACCTAGAGAAGATACTTCGGAGGCTGTTATTAAATTCATAGTTACAATTATTATAGGTACTTCCTTTCCATGAAGACAAAATAAACTTTAGAGCCCAAAGCTACTTTCACCCAAATTTTTTGAATGCTGAATCTATACAAATAACAAAATTTCTTGTAAGAAGTTATCCAGCCAAACTCAGTGAACCTTGAAAAACTCTCTATACCAATCCCACATACATCAGACAAGATATTGGCAAAATATTTGCTTGACGACCGACTATATCGCAAATAATTAAATCATCCTTAAATTGCCCTGGTGTAATTTTTAGTCGCTCTAAATCATCACACTTCATGATAATTACTCATCCAAATCATTCTCTGGATATAAATAAGCCCTCTTATCCTAGTGTGAGTCTTTTCTTCCTTGAATAAATATTCCAGATAGTGGTATAATTTTTTGGCAATGGATGCAGCTCCAGAAATTACAGCTCAAACAGTTGATCTGCTTCAACCAAGAAATAGCCAGAGATTCGTGGCCATGCAACTTAACTGAAGCCGATCAGCAGTTAGAAGGGTGTTCCAGAGGTGCCACGAAACTGGTTCTTATAATCGGAGACCACGATCGGGCAAGGAAAAAGGTACAACCGAAAGGGACGAATATGGGGGTCAGTCCTTTTCTCTGATGAGACAGGATTTGCCTTCATGGCAACTATGGAAGAAACAGGGTATACCTACAGAAGACCTAGGGAACGATTCACACAGTGTTGCTTTCAAGAGTGAGTCCTACGTTACAAGAGCTTGCGATTGCTGTTGAAGAAGAATGGCTCAACATGCCCCAAGAGAATATAGCCAACCTCATGCAATTGATGAAACACCGCATGCAGGCCGTTATAAGGGCAAGAGGAGGAACACTAATTATTAATTTTGAAAGTTTTTCCATAATTTTGATTTTAACTGTTCAAGATCTTCAATTTTGTTTATTAATTTTTTTTTCTAAACATGATACCTATTTTTGTGATATTTAATTTATGACCAAAAAACTTCTGAATAACCAATGGAGTCTGGCCGTCAGTAATGATCTCCAAAATTAAAAAATACGCATATTAAATATAGGGCTCATTTATACAAAATCAGTTCATCAAATTACTTACCCAGTAAGTGAAACACTCGCAGATACGTCGATATTGCATTTTAAATACCTGATCCTAATAAATTAAAAAATAAAAGTTCTACTTTGTAGGTATAAAGGCAGAACGAATCGCATTTATCCGTAAGAGCCGAGAAAAGACCGGTCAGGTAGTACGGGTCGGGGAAGATAAAATGGCATTTATTCCCATTACCTATCAAAAAGCAGGGAGTACTTGAATCCGAGCCGAAATGGCCACTAAACAAAAGACCGTGACAAAAGATGAAAGTTTTCCTTTGGCGGAGTGACTGCTTCTGACAGTACAACCATAATTTGTGACTCCCTATTGCAAAGGGGCAATCCGAAAGCGCTGTGAATTGGGAGTATAAGAATAAAGATTTATAACTTAAATAAGGCATAAAAAAGGCATTTGACGGTGATAAAATATAATCAAACGATTTGTTTATGTTGCTTGGAGACATTTAAAATTTTCGGTATGACGGCGTTTCGCATAACTGAAAACTGAAGAATCGATGGTGTAATAATTGGATTACTTCTGCACTACATAAAGTTCGGGGACGATTTTATCACAGACGATTTCATTTTTATCCCTGCTAACATATTTTTATCTGATATTAATATCTTTACCGTAGCTAGAATAACTATTACTTATTTAACAATGTCTAAAACATTTCGTTTCCTTCATGATTCACTCAGTGTTTCTCATATCAGGTATGAATTCCAGGTTCGAAAGAAAAGAAAGTCAGTAGGTATCGTAGTTTCCTATTTTAGGAAAATCCCATAGAAACATATAATAATAATAGTAATAACATTAAAGAACTTTATTTAGCGAAATGCTTTATAACAATAAGACAAACAAAAACTTATGAACTTATGAACTTATAATCTCATGTCCATATACTTAATTCTAACACATTTCCGTCCTATCCTGCATATTTCAACTCTACTAAATTGCACAGTAAGGCAAAAAAAGGCAATACATAAATAACTCATCTATTTCTGTTTTTATCTTTCACTTGTTCAGTAACTGCTATCTTAAACTTACGACTAGTCTCAATATTTTTTACTTTCTTTGGCAGTTGATTATATCGCAATAGAGTTTTAAAGAATGAGGAATTTTGGGTACTTTTTTTATTTTTGTGTTCTAATATAAAATCTTCTTTATTTCGAGTGTTACGGTGTTACGGTGTTACCAAACACATTTAACAAAGCATTAAATTACCGTGGCATCTGACCGATCTTAACCCTATGTACAAAACCCAGTGCCTGGATCTCACAAAAATCTTACACATTGCACCAATTTAATTTACTTTAACATTGTTGTTATATTTTCGTATCTGTCACACTTTAAAATTATACGCATTGCTCTATTTTGCAATAGCTGTAGTCTGTTCTTGTCACTCTGGTTTGCTAAATAAATAATTGTTGCCGAAAAGTGAAAATGCGGTTTAACGATGGTATTGTACACTGTCATCAATGACCAATAGCTCAAGTACTTACTACATCTATATAACACTCCTAACTTTTTTGAATTTTTTTTGCAAATATAATCTATATGGTCTGTAAATTTTAATCCCCTATCAATTATTATATACTGCTTTTTCCAGGATTTTTGCTAAAGTGGGCAACATATTTATCGGTCGGTTAATGTTCTGCTACCTTTGCATTGTTAATTTTTTTAATGGGGACTATTGTTGAAGTTTTGAGGTCAATTGGAACTATTCCCGTCTCGAGTGAAGTATTTATTAAGTTTATTAATAAGTTAGACAGTTCTTCAAAAGCGAATTTATATATATGTACAGTAAGCTCGTAAAGTATGGAATAAATTCATTATTTCCTAAATGATAAAGTTTGAGGAAATTTCCTCGGACACGTCGATTTTGTTTGTTTAAATGTCACTTCTTTACGCTAATGACATTTTTTACTCTTGTTTTGTTTCCGAGCTATGACGTCATCGACTTTTTTAAATGGCAACCCATATTTTTCCAACGTATTTCGATAGAATTCATTTGTCTGAGTAAGAAAATGACCAAAAAAGTGTGACCTTGAAGAGAAAAGTTTTCGTGATATTCGGTACCAAAGTTTCAAAAATGTAGCCAAAAGGTATGCGATAAGACCAATTATCAAAGAAGCAGTGGAAAAAACAAACGATTTTGACAGTTAGAACTTTCCACTTGTTCCTCGAAAGTTTATGGTTTATTTTGCTGATTAATCATTGCTTAATAGTTTTTCAAATTCATTTTTCTTTCCTCAACTATTTGAAAATGGTCCGCCATTTAAATGAAAGGGAAAGAATAGAAACTTTGAAGATGATCGGTTACGGAGACAGAGTTCGCACACAAGTTGAAGTTTGCCGTTTATTTAATAACAAATGTCCTAACAGAGAACCAACTAGGTACACAGTCCACCGTTAGCAAGATCGAGCAAAAATTTTCGTCCAACAGTCCCGGAAGATGTTAAATTAAACGTTCTACTTGAGTTTCAAGAAAATCCCCATTTATCCACCCGCCAAGTGGCAGCAGACAACGAAATAGTTCAAAGTTCCGTGTTAAAATATTTGAAGTTGGAAAAATGGCACCCGTATAAAATGGTTTTGGTCCAAGAACTAAACGAACGCAGGTTAGAGTTTTGCGAAACCATGTTTCAACGCCTGGATGATGACGAAGAATTCTTATAGAATATTGCATTTTCCGACGAGACTACCTTTTATCTCGACGGCACAGTAAAACGGCAAAACTATAGATATTGGTCTCCTGGAAATCCACACTGGAAAGTGGAAACTCATAGTCAGTTTCCACAAAAAGTTAACGTTTGGGCTGGCATTGTAGGTAACCGTATCTTGGGTCCGTTTTTCTTAGCCGGCACGTTGACCGGTGAAAGATACCTTGAATTTTTAAGAATTAGTCCCTGCACTTGCAGTATTTTATCCAAATGAAGAAGATCCAGATCTGCCCAATAACACGATATGGTACCAACATGATGGTGCGCCACCCCATTTTGCGAGGATCGTTCGCGAATATTTAAACCAAGTATTTGCTAACCAATGGATCGGTCGTAGGGGACCTATCGACTGGGCTCCTACATCTCCTGATTTCACCCCCCTCGACTACTTCTTATGGGGGTATTTAAAAAGCAAAGTCTATCTCAATAGACCAAATACCATCGACGAACTGGAGGACAGAATTCATAACGAAATACGGGCAATTCCAGGCGATACTCTTGGCGAGGTTCTCCAGGATCAACTTTCAGTGGCGGATGGGATATTGTCAAGAAATGCTTGGAGGTCACTTCGAACATTTACTTTGATTTTTTGTTGTACATGTCTGTTTTTATTATTCATTATTATTTCCATTTCTTGTATGTTAGTCGTTGATTGTTGATATTGGTTTCAATAAATTTTGTTGATTTTTCAAAATTAAAACACTAAAGTGCTGATTCACCAGATAACTTTTACTAACATTTTTGACACTTTGGTACCGAATATCTCGAAAACTTTTCTTTTCAAATTCACACTTTTTTGCCATTTTCGTGCTCAGAGAAATGAATTCTATCGAAATCCTTTGGAAAAAGATGGGTTGCCATTTAAAAAAAAGTCGATGACGTCATAGCTCGGAAACAAAACAAGAGGAAAAAATGTCAATGGCGTAAAAAGGTGGCATTTAAACAAACATAATCGACGTGTCCGAGAAAATTTCCTCACACTTTATCATTTAGGAAATAATGAATTTATTCCATACTTTACTAGCTCACTGTATAAAGTAAAGTAAGATGTCTCGAGCAAGATTAAAGTAAAACCGTCAAGAATAAGAAAGTACCTTAGGAATAAAACGTGACATTGAAATGACAGATAGGTACTTTGGCATTCAACATTCGGAAGCCCATGGCTCGCAGGAATGTCAAAAATTCTGGTGTGTATTCCTAATATCAAATATTTTATGTAAACGATCGTTTCGGGACCGCTTCTTTTTCGATATAAGTACAGGATGTTGTTGAATGTTCTGATGACTGGAGAGAAACAAACCTATAGTATTGATTTTATTCTTATCTTAGCACCTACTTTATTGTTTTGTTAAACGAGTATCCGGTTATCGAGCTGCTGATGAGCAGATAATGTGAACTGCGTTTTGTGTTGGGGGTCAGGGTGCGGGGTATAGATTTACGTATTTGATGATAAAAGGTAGATGTGAAAGTATGTTCCACACGAAACTGCAAACCGGCTCGAGTAAAAATTTGTCTGTTCTGAGAATTCTTTGAAATTTTTGTCACTATGAACACAAGTTTAATCCATCCATTCTAACTCTCCACCTCCAAACAAGTTCAAATTTCAAAACGGAGTCTTCGGCAGGCAAAGTAGTGGTCTTGGTTATCGACTTTCTTGTCAACGGTCAACATTGCTGTGACCAAATCAAGATTAAACGTCGTGTGGGCGACCTCGAAAAGATGTCCAGCCTATTCACCGGATCTCGCTCTCACCCTCTCAGACATCTTTCCGTTCGGGAAATTGAAAGCTCATTTTCGTGGAACACATTTCAAAGGGACGTTAAATCTTAAAAAACTGATGTGATTTCTTGGTTAGAGGGTCAAAATGCGGGCTTCTATAAAGAATTATGAAGCTGAAATATCAATGAAATGGGTCTATTTGTCAAAAGACTAAATAGAGAAGACCTAAGATGGGTGTACAATTTCAGAATTAAGGCACTAAGTAGCAGTTCTCGCAAATCGCAATTGTTTTCCTTTCCTTCGTAATAATGTCGTCTTCGCTATGGTTTTGCGTTCTTTGAGGTCGATAAGGTGCCCTCATTATCTTGAAAGATTGTAGTTAGCACCTTTTAGGTGCTTTTTGCCACCTTCGTTTTCTTAGGTGGTGGAATCATCCAACCGAATCTCTTTGCAACAAACTATCCCAGTCGCTATTTCGATGTAATCGTGGATTATTATTTGTTTCAAACTAGCATGGAAGTCGTGTCACTTGCCTGTAGGCCTGTCCGATATTGAAAATTTGAAATGAAATATCGATATAAGTACACATCAAATATATCAAAATATTTGTATATCGATATGTCGAAATATCGTGATAAAAATATGGAAGTATCGATATTGCGATATAGCGACATTCCAGTGTCGTTATTTGATCTATCGGTATATAACCTACATCTAAATATCAATATACATATCGATATATCGAAATAAAAAGATCGATATATCGACTTTCCAGTATTGTTATTCGATATTTTAATCGATATATTATGTAGGACCTGATCTAACCCTCTTTAGAACTTTATAATCTTTTGAACACTAAAAGCTTGCAGCTAATTCGGTCCTGCTCTGGCATCTTGGAATCCAACTGATAATTTTGAATAACGGTGGAATAAATTACTTATTTTTTAGTAATACCATATCTCTTACAATTTTATTTATTATCTATGAATTTATACACATCATAAATTCATTTATCTGAATTATATTTCCTCACGTTAATGAGACAGATATGACGAAATTTAGTATAGTACAAAGTAGGGAAAGTGTGCCAAGAGCAATTTTTAACGCAGTATGTTTTTAAAACAGCCGTTCGTTCGTTTAAACTTAATTATGTAATACAAACACGATGATAAAAAATGTATTTCTCACCGTTTACTCGCCTAAATGAATGATAAATAGATGCATTTCGAATAAGAGTAATACCTTGTTTATCGACAATTAATACTGAATTGTATGGAATTCCTTGCAGTTTAAATAAAATTAATTTGAAGTTTAGAGGCTCATTTGAAATTTAAATTGGTTGAAATTTACATTCATTGCACATTGCGTGGTTGTCAAATATTTTTAATTTTATGTATTCAAACTGTTACTGTTACTTGTGTTTACATTTACCTATCTACTTTTTAAATAGTTTTCTGAATTTTGCTTATTACCTAGCAATAGATCAGATTTTAAAATAGCGATAAGAATGTACTATAAACTCCAAAAGTGGTGTTCCAGTTTGCGACGCGAATCGTTTATGCCGGACGTTACTATGTTTTCGTCAGCCCCCGCCCCCCCATAGATGATGTGATTTTTCGTTAAAAGAACATGATTATTATTTATATTTTTTGCTGCCCTTTGTTTACTAGTGCAAGGCTAACAAGTTTGTTGTCATTCAAATAAAATCATTGAGATCCTCCTTCAAAACTGTAATTGGCGGACAGTTGCTCAGTTTTTTTTACCTCAGAATGTAATTGGTTATGGCATTTTAAGCGGAATTGAACAGTAAAGTGGAACAGCAATTTTGGCGTTTATAGCACATACGAGTAGGTGCTTATAATATTTAGGGAAGGATGTTTTTGTTTAACAAAAACTAACCTCTTCCAGGATACAAGCCGGGTCTACTGAATCAGTAAACCGATACTCCATCCACCGCGCCACCTTTACTTCTGTAGGTTATAGCTCAACACGTATTTATTCTCCTATACTGTACTTCGCTTATACTACATTCTTCATACCTATATTTCCGACGGAAACTGGGCCGCTAAACGATAGATAATAGAACGTTGAACGAAGTAGGCCGGCAGGTCTGAGGGTTTGCCAGCATTGTTATAGGTATCTTCAGTCAAACCGGGCGGCGAGCTGATCGCATTATGTAGGCAGGTACTCTAGGCGCGCCAGTTAGTGCATCGCTCCACTCATTTCAGGGTTAGGGCTGGGTTAATCTGGAGGCTTGAATAGTCGATTTAGGGGTGTGCGATATGAATATCATAGGCGTAAGACAGATAAAAATATAATATTTTATTATACTTAATTAGATAAAAATTAAAAGAATCAAAATTAGTTAGGTATGTGATTTTGTTTAATTTTCTTTTAGACATTATTGGGAGGGCGGCGCCCTAGCGCCCATCATTACGAGCCGCCACTGATGATTACTTCCCTCCCTTAGGAACTAGCTTTCCGTTAGGAAATCACTGAACAGACAAAATAGGTACCAAACTGATGAAGTACCTACTTCTTACTGCCTTTCATTAAGTATAAAAATTATAAAAAATGTTCCACTTTCCGGTCGTTATTCTAGCATAGGTACCTAGGTACCTACTTTCCTTCGCCGACGGACTAGCTACCTAGTTAATTTGTCCCTTGCGTCAACCAATCTTTTTGTTTAATTTACTGTTGGTTCTCGTATTAGGCTTTCATTTAGCTTTTACATGCAATTAGGTAATTCGTTTAATGGCGGAGTCAAAAATTTACTCTCTTAACCGACCATTTCGATGAGAGTTCTTAGTTTTAACCATAGCTAATTAAAAGGGACCTATGTAAAATGTAATGAATGTGTAATAGGTACCTAATAACGTCACATAGCATTCATACTGACAGTATGTAGGTAGGTAGGTATAGGTATGACGAAAGCATAGCAACGTCCGGCATAAACGATTCGCGGCGCAAACTGGAACACCACTTTTGGAATTTATAGTACCTACCTAGGTAGTGTGAACGTGTGACACTGCAATTATTGAATGGTCCTATATTTTCTTAGAGTTTGAACTTTTTATTTATTCGTCATTATTATTTAGTATGAAATGATATTTTTTTTATTTTATTTACAATGTTCTTGACAATCTAAATACCTAACAAATAAGTAAATATTAATTTATTTAAAAGTTTGTTAAATGCCAATTTATCGACGCGACGCCTATGGATTTTACGACTCGACCGCATCCAGCTGATTTCCTCTCCCCTGCCGCTCTAGACAAAGTAAGTTGGCTGGACTATATACCTGCCTATAAATAATGCACTTACCTTTAGTAGGATCGGTTTCAGGTAGGTACCTAGGTAGGTATATGTATCTTACCTACCTACCTCTAAAATATTTAATTATAGCTCTATGTTCCGTAAACCTATTATAATCATTATTTTAAAATTAGCCTGCTCCAGACCCCATAGTCTTTGATACCGACGAACCGACCGCTTGACTCTGGGTCTGGGAGTATTTTTTTATTCTAGGTTTCCAGAATATCAGAATTGAACAGGTCCCTCTTTGTAGAATAGGAGGGGCAGCCATAAAATGACGTCACAAAGCGAGAACCGCCTTCAAACAACGGTGGGCGGGATATGAATAAAATTTATGATGTGCTATTTAAGTGCTATCTGGCGGCAGAACCTGTAAGCGTGTGGAGGCCATTACGATTCCGCTATTGGTTGGAAAGTGTTACACGACGTACGTGATTGCTTTATTGCCTGTAAACCGTGGGATATAAGTGAAAGAGTATAAAATAGTTTGTCGTTGATTTCTTGATGTCGACTAGGGTCTTCCACATACAAAAGTTAAGTTACGAGGAGTAACGCTATCTCTTTTACACCCGTATAAAGGTGATTTAAAGATGTGTTATAGTAAAAGAAGAATTCTACTATGATTATGGGAGCAATTCGCGCCTTATTTCAGAAAATAAAGTTACTGAAATTGAAGATAAAGCAGCAAATTAATAGTTTAGAATTTAGTAAATTGCTAATATGTACACAGTTTGTTTTCGAAAAAGAATAAGGTATTTTATGAAATGAAATGAAACATAAAGATTCTCCCGAACATTAAGCTTTTACAGGTTAATATTGATTTTTAAACGTGAGATGTAAGCTAAACCGTGAAAAGAGGAGCTCCCTCTATTGTCGGAACTGCAAGCTACTGCTATTACGTGAGGGAATGGGACCGCAAGGGTTGAAAATAGCTCGTCAAATGTACCGTTATGCCGTCTTTATTGCTTAGTGTCAATCTCGGATTTGTTTCTTTCACGTCTGCATACGTAGGCATGAAATTCATGATGGGGATGTTCAAGCGAAAGACGGGAAGGTGCGGTGAGCACGTGAAGAATTTTTTTATGGAATAAAAATATTCGTTCCTGAACATGTTCCATTCTTATCGCGACAATATTGAATGGGCCATTTATTTGCTCATTTTGTACGAAAATGCGCTACAAAACACACTTCATTTAAGTTACGGCGAACGTAAAAAAATGGGTAGGTATGTACAGGAATATGGTAATAATATTACCACTATCCATTACTTTTATTTGGCAGAGACAAAAATAATAAAACCCCCACCATAGGTATGTCCGGCAAAAGTTCATCATGTGGGAAACTTTTTCTTTACACCTACCTACCTAGGTATTTGTAAAGAAAATAAGTGGTGGTGATAAAAGTTGGTAAATGCCAAACGTCAGGTAATAGGATACCTATACCTAGATTCAGGGAGTGCAAAATATAGATATAAAATTGTACCTAAGTACTTCTGCAAAATGAAGATGATTTTTTTGAAATTAACGTTTTTAAAACAATTATTGTATTACCTAGGTATTTGTATAATATTTGTACCTAAATGGAAGATTATATGAAGACAAACAGAAAACCTTAGACAATTTTTAAATGTGCATTTAGAGATTATCTACATTAATATACATTAATATAACTCTTGGAAATCCAAAACAGAATAACTAACTAAAGTGGAAAATTTTAATATTTTTGTGGAAGGACATCATGCACACATGCACAGTCCAAAAGAGTTCATACCTAATTATGTACCTACAACTCTATGGTGAAAACTATCTCTGAGATATGGCCAAGGATGAATAATGTTGCGAGAAAAATATCTAGTATTAATTTTAGAGATTGATGGCTCAAGTTTAGAGCGTAAAACAAGCAAACATATTGGAGTATAGAAATGAAATCTAAATCTAGATTAATCTTCATCTCCTGAGGATGCTGACGTTGTCAGTGAAACGCGTGTCGAGTTTAATTATTACTGTGTCACTGTCTTTTGGCGCGTATGGGGTTAACTTATTAAGAATTCATAATACCTAGACTAATTATGATGATATGATTAGTCCATGATATAAGTAGGTACATAACCTATGTAGTTGAACAAAACGCATGGAGTTCTTTTTTGTTGTCAACAGCCAGACCACGTTGAAAACACGAGTTCTCGCTCGATCACTGAAGTTAAGCAACGTCGGGCGCGGTTAGTACTTGGATAGGTGACCGCTTGAGAACAGCGCGTGCTGGCATGGCTTTTTTCGTACTTTCCATCAAAAATAGGAATTTTTCGTGTGTACCGTATTATAAATAAATATCGTGATGCGAGTATTCCGTTACATCATATAATAATAATTCTGATTTTGAATGACCCAAATTCTTAAATATTGTAAAATACGCATAGTAAAACATGCCATAAAGTATGCAATATGTACCTGCAATACATTAGTCTTTAAGAATAATCCTTCATCAAGATTGTTTTGGGCAACTTTCTGAGAAAGATATCGATCCCCAGAAGAAGATTCATGGAAGGTGCAGGTATTTCGTCGGAACATAAAGCGGCAACCACTCTCGGTGGGTAGTTGTAATAAAATCATCGTTAAAACGGCTTTTACTGCAGTTAAAACTGTAAAAGTGCGTCCGAATAGCCAAATAAAATACGAGCTTGTCTAGGCGCGTGCCGCGATCATCAACCACTGTTTATGAGTTGATAGTAATAATAAAGACCAGATTAAACTCGTCGTTAAAATAAGTTTATACGCCTCTAAACGCCACATTTTATACGTGTTGTGTTTTATGGTTCAATTCATTGATAGTATACCTGCCTTTTTAAACTCTGTTCGGTTGCCAATAACTTTATTGTGTAGGCTTTCCGTTTTACTATGTGATTAATCGCCGTTTGCTTACCTACTTTTACAGATCTATAAAATGTTTTACGGGTCCCGCTGGGGGCCATCTGCTGGACGGAAGCGGCACTCAATCGCCAAAGAGTGTTAGAAATCACCGATAGGTGAGTCGGCTAATGGGATTAAGGTACGACTGTTTATACAAAGAGGACTCTGGCGCTACCGGGCAGAAATCTTTAATCAGGAATTCGGTTCGTACTTTTCAGTAGAATATGGAGATGGAATCTGCATGTTGGTATTGACTACCTGAATCCATATCCTGCTTTATACTTTTTTTGTTCGTATTCTTATACTAGTAAATGTATTGTTTTGCTTACTTACCTAAATACTTAATTATACGCATGATTCAGAGTGATTTGTTGCATAAAAATTTTGTGCTCTCACCACTAAACTTTTTAAATAATAAACACGCAGTTTTATAACTTATTAATTTCGATGAACCTTTATTCTATGCACACCGCACCGATATATTTTTATTACACTCACTCCATCGATTATGGGGACGTAATTTAGTTATGAAGGTACATAAATATCTATATCTAAACTCAAATTCTGGAACTATAATTCTTTAGGTTTCGTCGGACGGACTTACGGAACTAACTAAAATTGTCTATTTTATTCAATATACACCCCAGATTGTAAAAAGGTACAGTTAACTCTTTTAGAATTTCACGAAAAAAACTTCTACCCTGTCGTATTTCTATTGTAACAACTTTATTGTACTATAAACAGGAACTTTCGAATTTACCCTTCCTTTATAGGGGCAATACAAATAGGTACATTTCTTAACACTACACTTTCTCTAAACTGAATTATTACCCACTGGTCATTCCAAGAAGATTTTCAAAGTTTTTATCATAGTGTCAAGAATCGCCGTCCGTATTGATCGTGTAAAAAAGGGTTTATGTGTGGCAGCGAAGGAACTGTCATTGTAAAGTATACGGAGTATTAAATACGAGGGGGTATTGATATCGAATTAACCTAGGCAGTTTTTCAAGCACAAGAGAAAGTTCTGTTACGATGCTTACTCACCATTGGCCATTTTATTGAATACCTTGAATATCACTCCTAACTATAGTGATGAGGCACTAGAAGCAGTTTATAGTGATATTCAATATGTGCTAGATTTTGTGAGAGGGCACGAAAATTTAATAATCGTAGATTTCAATGCAGTCATAGGCACAGGGAGAGAAGGCGAAATACGAGGGTCGTACACTAATTATTGTCCCTAACATAGAAAGAAGAAGTCTAGCACAACGGAAATATATTTATTATTCTACATAGTCCCCATGGACTGGAATATACTTTGCATATCTGTTTTCCAAAGCTTTGATGCCGCTCAGAAAAAATTCTCTTGGTTGCTTCTCCAACCACCCATTTACAGCCTGGATAACCGCATTTTCATCGGGATAATGATGTCCACGAAGATGTTCCTTCAGTTTTGGAAATAGGTGGTAGTCACTGGGGGCTATGCATGGCGAATAGGGCGGGTGCTCCAGCAATTCAAACCCAGATTCACAAATGGCGACTCTTGTGAACCGGGGCATTGTCATGGTGAAGGAGAATTCCAGCTGTCAACTTTCCTCCTCTTTTCTCATGGCCAAGTTTAAAATCTCTGGACCAGTTTTTCACAATCTGATAAGTTGGAGCATCGTCTCCTAAAACATTTACCATATCTTGATGAATCTCAATTGGCGTCAAACCTTTCTTTTGCAAATTCTTTATCACCGCTCGGAGTTCATTTTTATCCATTTTTGTGACACTCTAACTACAAACGTACACAGAAAAGCACTGAAGAAAGTCAAATTAATAATACTTCGGAGTTATAGCTTTGAAAAGTCACAGAATTGAATGCGCCTATTTTGTTTTTTGTCAGACCACGCCAACTATGTTAGGGACAACAATTGGTGAACTATCCTCGTAGTTGGCCCCTTTGGATTGGGCAATAGGAACGGTAGGGGAGTTAGTTTGATAGAGTTCTGCGATAAACATTACCTAACGGTCGCGAACACTCTATTTCACCATCACGTTAGGAGACGCTATACGAGGAAAATGCCAGGAGACCTAGGGAGATATCAAATAGATTACATTCTCGTTAGGCAAAGATTTAGAAATCAAGTTATCCAGGAGCAGATATAGATAGTGATCACAACATAGTGGTTATGAAGGCCAATCTTAAATTTAAGATTAAAAAAAAATAAGTTCGAGAAAAAGACAAACGAAGTACTAAAGGACGCGGGTGAAAATATGGTTAGGGACATAGAGGTAGAATGGAATTGCATTAAAAATAGTTTAGATTCCGCTGCTATACGATATTCGCGGAGTTCTGAGACCGCGTCAAAACAAATGCACGTGAACCGAGCGTGAACAGCGATATGCTTAATTCACAAGAGCTCACTTAGGGGTGCGTAACAGTAACATGGAAAAAGAATCAGTATGCCTGAGATAGTAAAAATATACTTCCATTATAATGTAAAAGTATTCAGAACAAGAAGGTTCACTATATTCGATTGGGTCGTCTGAAATAAGCAATACCCGATTGATTGGTAACTCCGTAACACTGCAAGCATGCGAAGTCGCGACCACGCCTGGCCGTTACCATGTTATACGTACCAATCAGAACCGCGCTACGTTATAGACACGTGCTGATCACGCAGTTAAGTTTGTTTTGACGCGGTCTCAGAACTCCGCGAATATCGTATAGAGATATTTTGGGTCATAAACAGAATGAAAGTAGAAAACCCTGGATAACAAAACCAGATTGTGAGTCTAATAGAAGAAAGGCGAAAATATAAAAATGGGTTGGAAAATAAAGATATAAGACCATCAATAAAACAATCTTTAACCACTGGGTCCCTCTTTGGATGGTAACTTTTCTGTGCGTAACACATTTCCTGGACAATCCAGAAAATTTCGGTTTCTCTTTCCTGCTCTATAAACGGGTTATAATCTTTCAAGGCAGTTGCCTCGCCTTGGTTTACTCTTTTGTAAAATTCCAAAATCCTGATTAGTGATTAATTGTGGCTATAACAATGCCATGCAAATAGGTATTGCAGTTTTGACCACCACTCGAATCCCTCCAAGTACTTAAGTATTTTTTTGGATTGTGTTTTATCCTTTACATATTATCTTAAATACTTATTCCTAGGTCAAGTGATGCTACAGTTTCATTTTGTACTTACATGAACTCTTTATAAATAAGTGGTACTGGACCGTTCGAACAACTACCCATCGAGCAAATACCCCGCCAGGCATTGAATTATAGAAGAATCCAGATTTTATTGTACTACGAGATATCACAGAATGTTACTCCAACACTGGTATTGAAACATTCATAAAGTATCTCTGCGTACGTTACTCCAACGAAGAGGTAAGTTATATTAAATATTATGTTGTGTTGAAAATGATTACAGAAAAGTGCAGACCACTGGTTTCGTCCTTGTGGAACTCATCAGTGCAGTGCTTTCTGCATTCTTTTTATGCGCAACTAACTTGCTTATATGCTAACATACGTTGATTAAATATATGAGCAAGCGCCAATTACTTTACGAACCGTTTAGATATTATATTATATTATTACCTAATATATAAAATTCTCGTGTCACGGTGTTTGTGGTCGCACTCCTCCGAAACGGCTGGACCGATTTTTATGATTTTTTTTTGTACATTTGGTAGGTATGAGAATAGGTCGTAAAGTATTTTTCACCCCCCATTTTTTAATCGCGATTTTAGTATTTTTGTGTGAACAATATCCAAATAATCGATTTTTTTTGTACATTTGGTAGGTATGAGAATAGGTCGTAAAGTATTTTTCACCCTCCTACCCCCACCCCCCATTTTTTAATCGCGATTTTAGTATTTTTGTATGAACAATCTATTTATATATATTAATGAATCCCTATTTCCCTTGGTCACGCCATAACTTGAGAACGACTTAACCGATTTCATTAATCTTTTTTTTGTGGTTTCTAATACTTTGTAAAAGGTTCTTACGGAACGGAAAATTAAGAAAATTGCGCAGAAAATTGGAAAATGTGAGAAAACGTAACGACTATTTTAACTTCGCGCGTTTGACAGTCTGTACGTGTGTATGTCACCGAATTCCTCCTAAACGGCTAGACCGATTTTGATGAAATTTTTTGTGTGTGTTGGAGTGGGTCCCTGGATGGTTTACATTCTCAATTGGACCCGGTAGGTGACTCTGCAATCGGGTTCTAGGAATTTTTTTGAACGGCCGGACCGATTTTGATGAAATTTTGTGTGTGTGTTGGAGTGGGTCTCTGAATGGTTTACATTCACAATTGGACCCGGTAGATGGCGCTGCAATCGGGTTCCAGGAGTTTTTTGAACGGCTGGGCCGATTTTGATGAATTTTTTTGTGTTTGTTGGAGTGGGTACCTGGATGGTTTACATTCACAATTGGACCCGGTAGGTGGCGCTGCAATCGGGTGTTACTGAACTCCTCCTAAACGGCTGAACCGATTTTGATTAAATTTTTTGTGTGTGCTGGAGTGGGTTACATTCACAGTTGGACCAGGTAGGTGGCGCTGCAATCGGGTTCTAGGAATTTTTTTAAAAACGGCTGGACCGATTTTGATGAAATTTTTTGTGTGTGTTTGAGTGAGT
Source organism: Xestobium rufovillosum (assembly GCA_963966045.1). Classification (NCBI taxonomy): domain Eukaryota; kingdom Metazoa; phylum Arthropoda; class Insecta; order Coleoptera; family Ptinidae; genus Xestobium; species Xestobium rufovillosum. The sequence goes on from OZ014496.1 coordinate 15,406,268, forward strand.
CCCTGGATGGTTTACATTCACAATTAGACCCGGTAGGTGGCGCTGCAATCGGGTTCTAGGATTCTTTTCGGAAATTCCTTTAATGTCGGGCAGGACAACGTCTGCCGGGCCCGCTAGTATTATATATTATTATATTATAAACATCATATCTAAACTTTTTAAGAAACAATAAAGCAGGAATCTACCTACCTATATATTATATACCTTGACCTCGTCACTGGGACAAGAATTCCGCATAATTTTAATAAACAACTCCAAATTTATTCATAACCCATTAAAATTAATTTAGTTATCTAGAATGGCCGTCGTGACATCGGTTGATGAATAAGACGACCGTCTTGCCGACTGGGATCGGTATCATTGTGCTGCAGATAGAATCTCATTATCCTTTCTCGTAAATTTACTGACTCAAGTCAAAATGGGACGGCCAACAAGTAAAAAACGTACATTATGTGTTTCACAAGGAATCTTAATAATACGGCTAGCCGTAAGAATGTCTACACACCGTTTCAGTTTTCGTTTTTCAGTCCATATGGGCTTGTGAGGAGGGATGAGTAAAGCATGTGTCATGAGTAACAAATGAAGTGGAAAATATTGGAATCGGTGTTTGGTTCAGTTATTTGTTGATTGGTAGTTGGTACCCATTCAGAAGTGTATAATTAGAGAACGTTTGGGCAACAATAAGTATCTTTTATGAGTCCCCAGCTTGTAATTTTTAAACGAAATGCCTTTTATAGCCATTCGGACTCGTTAAAGCCACTTTAGGGGGCCCATACAATATGGCCTTTTACAGGTAATTATGAAATTCTTTGGTAATGTTTATTGTGCCATGTTTAGAAGTAGGTAGGTACCTAAGTATATTTTTAATTATGGTATCATTTCTTGATATACATAACTTAACTTATAACAAACTAATTTAGATATCTAATAATTATAATTTTAATTATAATTTTTAAAAATCAGGTGATTTTTTAAACTGACGTTCAAATAAGTACAGGAGCTGGTCAATAGATTTCAAAGACTTCATTACGAGGAAAAATATGCACCAGTCTTCATAGTAGTTTTATTTTTGTAGCAGGCATGTCTTTGGACAATTAGATTTACATATGTATATACAACGTGCCTAAGAAAATAATACACAGCATGGAGATATTGGAAACGGCAATGCGAACTCAAAAATCTTAAAAATTGTTTTTCGTTTTCGAGTTACTTGAGATAAATTTATGGAATTTTGTTTTATTTCTCCACCTTATTCTATCAGAAATAGTTAAAACTAAGAATACTTCCTCATTGCAATTTGTGAGAAACTTTCATATGGCAATGCCATTTCTCTCCTACGAAGTTTCGTTTCCGTGAAACGATCATCAACTTCATTTTTTTTCAAATACAAACCTCTAATGTTTTTGGCAGATTCTGGAAATCTTTTTGTATTCTGAATCCACCTATGTATCAGATATTGTGGTTAAATTATGTTTTAAGCTAGTTTTAGAAGAAATAAGTTTATATGTATTTCTGATAATAACGTAAAAAAATATATCAAAATTCCATAAATTTTGTCTTAGAAATAACTCCCAAACAAGTTTTAATAGTCCCCTCAAACTATGCAACCTTTTCATCATTTCACCATTTAACCGAATTATACAGAGTGCGCCGCCTAAGCGTATTTCTTTTGTTCCACCTTTATTACATATTTTAAAGAAATTATTTTGACTTTATAAAAAAATATTTTCATTTGTAAAGACTATCCCATTTCTTCTACACGGTACGTAACTTAGTTTTTTTGAATGGGACATCCTGTATTGTATTGCATTTTTGGAGGAATTTTAAAAATTCAATAGCTTAGGATTATTAAACAAAGCTGTAGCTATAATATTTTGGTGAGATAAAAGTATAATTTTGGAGTAAATGTTCCAATAACAAAAGGTCAAAAATATTATACAGGGCGTATGTAGTTTCATGGCCAATTTAAAATATTTCAAGACCCCATATTTTTGTTAAATGAAAAAATATAATTTTTATATTACAGTTGTTTGCCTTTATAGAGTCTCTCTCTATTTTGTATTAACTTGTGTACCCCTAAACTTAATAGTTTTTGAGACAATCAACCTCAAATATCTATTACCCAGAGCTCTTATACAAGAAATTAATATTTTCACATTGTAAAATCATATTTTCAAGTTAGCTTCAAAATGGGTTTGTAATAGTAAATTGAGTGATAAAATCGCGTTTTAATTTCAATTTCTTAACAGAGAAGACACTATGCCAAGTGCAAACGTTTTCTTCATTAATTAGAGATAGCTTAAATATTTGAGGGCGATTTTTGAATTTTCTAACTGGCAGCTCAGAAACTTTGAAATTGAGGTTGGTTTCACTTCAGGCACAGAAATGAAATTATGCTTTGACAGATGACAATGACAAATATGCTCAAATGACGCATTTATTTGTCTTTTTTCGTGTCTGCGCGGGAAGAGATTTTTAAACTGCTTAAACGTGCTCATTGGTGAGCGCCGTGTACGTCATTACGATTAAATTACACCCACGTTGAAAATTCCATTTGAAAAAGTGGATATTTAGAATCATTTTAAACAATAATTATATGTCATGAATTTGAGACTTTGATCATGACGTAATGTATTAATGTACATATTATTAAAAGAAAAAATCCCACGAATTTATTTAGTGTCCAGTTGCCCATTTATTAGTTGTTAAGTCCCTGTACAATTTTCTTAGTTTTTTAATGCAGCGGCTGTGTCTCCTATATGTCGTTTTCTTTTCACCAAAATGTTATTGCTACAACTTTTTTACGATCCGAAGGTATTGAATTTTCAAAATCCCTTTACATCTGTCAAAATCGTCAACAAAATGCTGTCAAGCCTAGAAATATGAATTTTGGGCAAGAGCAACTTATAACCTCATAGCAAAATCATTTAAGAAATCCAGAAATGCTGTAAAATACAGGGTGTTTCATTTAAGAAAAACAAAGTTAGATACTGTGCAGAAGAAATGGAACGGCCTGTATAAGTTAAAATAATTTTATGCATATAACAATCAAAAATCAAGGCGGGTCTTATGTGACATTTTTCTCTAAAGTGCACATATAATAAATGTGGTGTACCTTGTATTTTGGAGAATTTTGTATGGTACATGCCTTCAAACATTCAAAAGGGCAGTCAACAGAAATAGAACGTGTAGGTCCTGACTGTTCCGAGAATTAAAACTTAAGAGTCACAAGTCACACAGGACTTGCTGGTACACACAGTATTTTAAAAGATGCATTCTTGATAAGAATAACAGTTGATCAAAAAATACTGGCTTCTTTACTTTGCATTATTTGTTACATAATTGCCGTAATTGTCAAAATATGTGCAATGCATTGCAAGAAAACCGAATGCTCGCCTTCAAAATTAAGAGCTCCAGGAATCTTTTAATTTTTGGATGTGTAAATGTCTATATTTTTTTATTTCAAATCATCCTTACTAAATTATTTTTTTTTCAATTTATTATCCGATTTTCAAACTATGAATTGTTATTTGAAATCAAGGATTCACCAGCTGAAGAGCTTGTGTTTTCTTTGAGAAGCTTCAATTTGAATTCTTTTAATTCTGACCGTGATTTCAAGCATTTTGAACAGTAGATTGTAGCTAGAATCATGTAGATTTTTTGTCCCAGTCCTGATACGCATATAGGTCGATATAGTCTTGAACACAGGTTTGAAATAAAACTAAAATTTATTTGTTTTATTAATAACAAAAAATTGTGAAACTCAAGTCAATTTAAGATGTATTTACCTACCATTCACATAATATCTTTATGTTATGTATATAAAATTTACAAGCAAAAGTATAACTAGTACCTACCCTTAACGTTTTTTTGTATCCTAAACAAATAATGTTATATGTTACAGATGTATCAATGATTTTACGTTTCTACCATTGATAAACTTATACATATAATAAGAGAGAGAGAGAAATAGAGATCGTTAAGCTATACAAGGGTGCATGTTTGTGTCCTGTTTGCCTGTCTCCCCTGTAAATTAGCCTACTGGCCAAAAGGCGGCGATAGTAGGCAGCTTGCGGTGATTCTTTTTAACTTTTTTTTAATAAAATGTATTTAATTCAATACATTATTGTGCAATTTTAAATAACGAATTGTATTGAACAAATTTCTGACTTCAACATAATATTTTAATTTGTTTTTGTCGGTTGTCCATAACAGAGCCTTTTTTCTTTGATTTTAAAATTCTTTGAAATAGGTATGTGCTGCTTAATTGGCATCCTTTCAGTTTTTCTTCTTTACTTTTCTTTTGTAGAGTCTGGACGTTTTAAGCCTTTCTATAATCGTGTTTTATTTAATTAATTGTTATTTATTGACAGTTTTTATACAAATTCTTTCAAACTTGATTTCGGATTAGGTATTTAGTTAGAGCCGGACTCAATTAATTCGTAGATGTGTGATTTTACCCACGTATTCAATGACCATTAATTAACATTATTTATTGAAGTTTAATTTAAGAAGCGTGTTATCAAACATTTATTTCTGGACTTTACAGTTTTCTCTCACGAATTTTAACATAATTTTAGGTGTAGGTACTTACTCCTCATATAAAACGAATAACATGTCATATCCGCGTTTAAAATACAATAAATTTTCGCATTCTAATTGTACAGCAGCAGTCACAGCATGATCATATTAATATCTTACAATTATATTTATACCTGTCAATAAAATCCCCAGATTTCTTCTTCCGCTATCAGGTACATGAGCGCACACCCATACAAGTACATTGCGTAAGTATAAATTAGATAAAGGGATCAAATATATTCATACATAAGGCTAATCATCTTAATGACGGGCCACGTCTTTTGACATTTTAAATACCTATCTACACTTAATTAGCTGGAAAGATAAGAGATGGCATTATCTGTCCATGTACAGTTCTCAATCAACGAAGGTATCGTTGTTTTGGAACTAACCCTTTGGATTCAAGTTTACAGATTTGTGGAGAAGCTGTGATCAATTTGGTAAGGATGTAATTGTATGGAAAGTGACTTCATTCATTCGGCATTTAATTAAGAAGCAAATAGGTTAATATATCTTTTTTGTTATGTATCTACAGATTTGAAATTCTATCAGTACGAACAGCCCAAGTTTCAGGTAGGAATCTACCTTGTGATTCGCAGAACTACTTCGATATTTGCATATTGTCATACTTGAAAGCTTATGTGTATAGGTATTTCCATGTGAAACTCTCACTTTAATGATTATTGTAGTTTGATTAGTCATGGTGATGATATTTGATATGCTGGGCTGATAATTTTTAATATATTAGGTAAGTAGTCCTTTTCATCACGCCGGCGCCGTTTTTTTCTTTCATGCTAATGTGAACCAAATTCTAGGGTTAAGCTTTTACGCGATTACAGTCCATTCATAATAAGAAAATACCAGTGGCGTAATCAATCGGTTGTGATCTGATGCGCGACAAAAGTGCTGCCTCAGCAGCCGACGTTTCCAGTGGTGTAACCCAAATATTTCTTGAGGTAGTGACCTCGGAAATAAATAAATTGCGTATAAAATAAATAAATACTTAAATAAATTGCTCAAGCCGCAGTCATGAACATCCAATGGAAAATTTTGTATGTTAAATTAGGTAGGTACCCATACATATGGAGGTGACAGAGGAAGTCAAAATATGAAGAAAAGTTTCTGTAAACATAATGGCCTAAAACGGGGTGTTGGAAGTTTCACGGAGAAAAATATCTCTGTAATAACTTTTTTACTAAAATAAGCGGCGCCGCTGAAAGGTTAGGTTAAGATTCGAGGGGGCGAAAATGCGGGGGTTAAAACGATTTTTTGGACACGGAACTGTTCGGTGCTGTTGCATCGCATAGTTTGTGAAAACATCCAAATTTGATTTTGGACTAGTTGGAAAGACTATGAACTAGCGCACATCGTATGAGCTGGTTTTGGGGTCTGCGATGCACAGGGGCGATATTATGAGGGTGTAGTTGAGGCACTCTTTTAGTTTTAGCCAATTTTAAGCGTTCGATGATGTTACACCGTATGCTTTTTTAAGAAAATTTGATTTTGGTTTAGTTGAAAAGAGGACCAACCGGCGCACATCGTATGGGTTGGTTTTTGGGAAAAATACTTCAACAATCGGTTGTTCTAAAATTATGTGGGACACCATTTGACAGTAAAAGAGATATTTTTTTATAACAATAGAGTTTTACAAAGAATAATCGGCTTCAATGATCTAACTAGCCGAGCCATAGGTTTAACCATATTGAGAAGCCAGACTAAATCAAGTCCCTGAAAGATGGCAGCAGCTCTTTCAATAATCAGAGTGGCGGAGAATGTGGGAGTCGGTATGGCACTGTGATACACACTCTGCGATGTGGAAGGCAACGGGAACCCGCCACATTATTTGGTCTCTGGAACGACATACCAAAATTTTATGATGATGGCACCTTCTGGAGTAAAATATTCCGGTGGTAAAATAGTCTCACATTCAGATCTCCGGGTGGGAAAGGCTTCAGGAGGAGTCATCAGCAATAATAAACGTAACAATTTACGGGCTGGAGGTGGAATGTTAGAAGCATGAAACAAGTAGGAAAGTCAGAAAATTGAGATGGATAGGTTAGCGTTAGACACAGTAGGTATCAGTGAGGTGTGACGGCCAGAAGCTGGAGACTTTTGGAGCGGTGATTTTAGAGCAGGTAATACTTACACACAGGGTCGGTAGAAGGAAATTTGGGAGTAGGATTTATTATGAAGAAGAAGGAGGTAGAGTGCAGTATTTTTTTTACGAATTTGAGTATCGTTTGGCCAGCATGTTTTTGGAGCTCACATTGAACTTTTCATTTAGATTATTTTTGATGTTAATTACTTGCTTACGTTTTCATTCAACATTGTTTGTTATTTCATGGTATTTTTGTAAACCTAATTTTCAATAATTGGATAAATCTAACTTTTGTAGAGGTTCGGATATCCTAGTTCTAATTTTGACAAATAATATCTAAATTCAAGAGTTAATATCTAGATAGCCATAGAAGTAAAAGGTAACAAATGGTACATTTATTAAATGTGAAAATACATATATAGGTGTTTCAATTAAGAAAATTGATATTGAGAGCGGTAGGTACTTAGAAATTGAACGCCCTATATATCTTGCATATTCCTTACAAAATTCTAAATTTAAAATAAATGTTGACGTGTCCGAGCATTTCATTCAAATGTTGATAAAAAAGAAATTATTAATTTTATTCCAAACTTTAGCCCCTCACTGTATATCGAAGATGCGAGTAATATTGCTAAGGACAGAACAGCTTCAGGGATTAATATACAGGGCCAAACTTGCTCGGATTCGCGGATGATATAGCATTGTTAGCATCCAGCAAAGAAGAATTAGGAATGGCGCTGAACGGAATGGAAGCAGTTTAGACAGAGGGAGAGCGCTACGGCATGAAGATCAATAAAAAAGAAAATCAAAGTTTTGGTATCTGGACAATATGATTTTTATTTCAGTATTATTTGAATTAATTAATTTTCAGTCGTTTCTGAGATATTTGAAGTAAAAGTTTTCTTGAAACACTATATTTTGCAATCATTCGACCTGTTTTTTGCTGTTTATGAAAGATCAAAGTCTTTTGTCCATGACTATCTTATAATATACTCTTTATACTTGTGTTTCTTCAATCATAATTAATAATATACATTAATCACTACAGTGATTAATGTATATTATTCACTACTCCAATAAAAACTTCGCTTTGACCCTTCTTTACATTTATTTAGTAGGCCGCGATCGCGATGTGTCAGTTCCAATTGAAACGTCAAATCAGCATGGTTTGCTTTAATTTGAAATGCATATTCTAAAAAAGAAGATATAATGAGTAGTGAGAGTGAAAACGAGGCTTCTTTAACACCACCAGCATAAAAAGAATCTGCAAAAATTGCCTCATTAGATTCATTGCCCGAAAAATCAAGAAAATTATACCTGACAGCGTATGTATGAATGAAGGGAAAAGAAAGTAAATTCCTTATCGGAATCTGTTTTGATAGTAGTGGACAAAGTATAGTATACAACTCGTTATAATAATGCTATTATTACCTCGGATGATTACAAAACTCGCTCGTTTCAATCGCTCGTGTTGTAAACTTCATCCTCTGTAATAATAGCATTTATTATAAACTCGTGTAGGTATAATATACTATTTGTCTGTCTCCTTTGATATTGTGTATAGTGTGTCGCACACATGTATAACTTATAATCAGGTCTTAAAATTCAAATGCGTTATCATAGTTTCATATCTAGCTACCTATACTTATATAAATGCAAATGTAGAGCCCGGCACCGAATTTATGTATTTGTTTTCAGACGAGATTTCAGCAGGGACAATTATCACGAAATTTGCATATCTCCGCTCTCCGGAGAAGCTGCCGGGGAAGTATGCAGACCAATTTAAAAGAAATATCATCCGAAGGAGTTTTAATCTCGCAAAATATTTGGAATCGTTAATTTGAATAAAGGCAACATTAAAGCATCTCAAGGTGGCAATGAATCAGGTTTGTGCAGTCGAAGGCGCGTTCCTCTACGTTGCTGTGGAAACGGCTGCTCCTCCGCCAATCCGCGAGCTGCAGGAGGCGGCCGCAGATGGTTTAGGACCCAGATACGCATTCTTCTTATTTCCAGCATTTCCATTACGGCGGAATCCCCAGCGATGCATCGCTTCTACTCGAGATATTGTTCTTGTTTCCTTAACGGCTTCTCGGACAGTGATGTATGTGCGTGAGCTCCGCTCTGCGTATAGAGATCTCCTCCTCGCCTGCTTCAGACTCATTTGCGGAGCAGCACCTGAAAAATATACACAGCCTATTAAGGATTCGCCGTAACGACCAGAATTAATTGAATTCGTTACCGTAAATTAGGTTTATGGGTTTGTTTAGGTCTACGTGTGTGGTGGTGCAAGCACATAATTCTGCTTTAACGACAGAACCCCTTTACGTAATTTTCAAAACTCTTACCTACACCTTCACTGTAGGTACATACCTACACTTAGTATTCTACAGCTAAATAATATAGTGCACGCATTTCAAAAGTTTATTAGATTTTGAAAAGTACAGAGGGGAACTGCCGTTTTGGTATAAACAGATTTAGACGTACAGGCAAACATAACCGCAGTTCTTTTCAATAGTTTAATAGTGATAAGTTTTTTAAATATAATAAAAAAATGTTTGCTTTGATTTACGGTTAAAATGTTCTGCGACTAAACTAAAAACCAGTTTTCATAATTCTAAACTACAGATGCAACTTTATCCACTTTCAGCTAATCGTTGAAAATCAAGACATCATTTTCGTAGTCAGGTCCTATGAACCTAAACTCTGACGTACAATGGCATTAACCAACTTGCAGTGTGCTTGCTTGATAAACTTTTGGTCAGAAGCTATTACGTGGGAAGGGGAAAAGTCTTGCTGTTCTGGAGGAACCACTAACAGTTTAATTCTGAAAACAACCATACAGCTAATGTCTTCTCTATGTAGTCTCCTGCCAAATCGACACACTTGGCCCAGCGATGTTTCAACTTGAAAATCTCTTCCTTGTAAAAGTCCGCATGTTGAGCTTCAAATCATGAAGTGACTTCAGCTCTCAAGCTCTCCTCTTCCCTGAAATTCATGCCACGAAGATGAGCTTTTAGATTCCTGAAGAGAAAGAAATCAGATGGTGCAATATCGGGAAAATAGGCCGGATGGTGCAGAATTTCAAAGCCCAGTTCAGCCGCTTTTGATGTTGCTGCAGCACAATTGTGAGACGATGTACACTTTTTCCCAGCATACCACGCCGTTTGGCCTTAATTTGCTCTCGCAATTTGCACAGAAGGTCACAGTAATATGCACCGTTGATTGTACGAGCGTGTTCAAGAAAATCAACAAGCAAAACCCCACGTGTTATCCCAGAAAACCGAGAGCACCACCTTGCCTGCTGATGGTTTGGTTCTGAACTTTCTTGGAGGCGGAGAATTGGAATGCCGCCACTCCATGTTTGCATGTTTGGCAAGGGGATCGTAGTGATGAAACCAGCTTTCGTCCATAGTGACAATCCTGTCAAAAAATTGAACAGATCGGCATCTACACGGGCCAAAAGCTCAGTTGACCCGGTCCTGCTGGTGAACGGGTGTCAGCATTCGAGGCACCCATCGGGCTGAGGCCATTTTCATGTACAAAATATCATGAAGAATAGATCATCGATTTTAGTTTCAATTGTTTGGGCCACCCTTCTGACAGTAATGCGCCTTTCTTCCGACACTAGTTTTTCCACTTTGATCACAGTTTCAGTGTTCAGAGCTGTTGCAGGTCTGCCGGTCCTTGGATCGTCTTCGAGACTCTCTCTCTCTCTGCCACGCTGAAACTTATTTGCCCACCAGCGAAAAGTCATTTCTGATGGAGAAGCTTCCTGGTAAACTGCCTTCAACCTTGCTGCGATTTCAGAGTAGTGAACACCCTCGCTGGTCAAGAATTTGATGACCGCCCGGCATTCCAGTTTTTCATTTCTGTTACACACTACTATCAAATTGATAGTTTTCTATGGAACTCGGCGAAATTTTGCAGACTGAGTGACAACAGGATGCGGAATGACACATACTCGATATTTTTGTTTCCAAGGCAGGCTAGACCGAGAACGGCAAAACTTTTTCCCCTTCCCACGTACTAATCCGACGAACTAAACGTTAAACAAAAACAAATCTAGTGAGGAGGATTTTTCATTTTGGTTTTAAATTTTCAGTTTCCGTCATTCTGTTGAGCTAATTGATCAATTAAAATAACGAATAGAAAGTGAAATGTAAATATGGATTTACGCCAAATTCTGCGATCCACTCCTGCGTATGGTGAACTGAAGACGAAGAACGCTAGGTCATAATAAATACTGAAAGAATCCGTACTGGCAGAAATGGCATAGGTATTTTTGTTCAAAAAATTTTCTGCTGTACAAAAACAACGTCTCGTAATTTTTTCGGGCACTTTTTTTCAAAATCATTTGTGTCAATACGCAACAATGTAAAAGATTGGCGAACTTCAGAAGATTCCTCCACAACTGTTCATGCTAGTTTTGGCATCCGTGAAGTTGTTGAAACCTTTAGGTTTTCTCGATCCAGTATCTACAGGGCAGTGCTTCGTTTTCAAGAGATCAGGAACAAATCAAAGCACAGCATTTCTCATGACGATCGATTCGTGGTTACAATCCTACGAGAATTGTAAGAAGTGAATCAATGAAAGAATAGTTAGAAGACTAGAAGAAACAAATTTTTGTGCTAGAAAGCTTGCAATTTCTCATGAATCACCGTGGCGTGGCGGTAGACTCAACTTTGCATGGGCAGTGGAACATGGCTTTTTTTCTCGGATGAGTCTTGAATTGCTCTCAGGTCTCCGATGCACCGGAGAGCTTTGGCGGCGGTTCAGTAATTGCTAACTGTAGGTATGGGCCGGAATGTCTTAAGTGGTTCGCATGGAGCTTGTGCCTATAGACGGTACCTAGATAAACATAGTGACAAGCATGGGATTCGGACCCTTGGCCGCCGTGTAGAGAGAGAGAAAGGAAAAACGAAAAACTAACATCATGATAAAGCTAATAATAATAGAGAGCGTCTATAATAAATACTCTCTTTAGAAGTGGCCAAGAATATGTTGATAGATAATAGCAAGGAAAGCAACGAAGATTTGCGAAGGCACTGTCCAATCAGATCATGAGCCTCTGGGTGAAGTACGTGATGCATACGTGGCAGGCTGTAATATGTGGATCATGAGGAAAAGCGAGTAAATAAAGCCGAATACGAAAAGGATATGTTGAACCTTCCAACTTACCAAGAGCTCTATTTTGGACGACTTACAGAACAACCTACATACCGCAAATACAACAACAGATACTATGACCGCATCAGTAGACACGAGAGTGATAGCATTAAGCGAATTTTTATCTCATGAAAGGTGGAAGGAACGAGACTATGTGGAAGGTTGTCAACACAATGAGTCAACCAGATCAAATGAGCCACGCACACAGGTTAAGCGTAGAGGCCCAAAATAGAGGCAGCTGGATCATAGTGGTGAACCCAGGCACCAACTGCACTTTTGTTCTGGCGTCAACATTTTCGGTACACATCGTGCAGCCACCTTTTTGAGACATAATTCTTCACGTAAAATGGCTTCAACGCTGCCCATTGAAAAGCCAGAAATCTGAGCTATGGATTTCACCAGTGATTCGTCTATCTTGCAGGACCATGTCATGGACCAAATCAATGTTTTCTTCGGACGTCCAGCACCTGGAATTTGTTCACAGGTCTCTCTGTCAAGTTTCAATCCCTGATGATCCAGTTCTTCGTCACCTGATATGAAGGTGCAAATTCACCCAGCACATGTACCACATGAATTTCTTGCGGTGACAAGCCTTTCTCGCAGTATCAATTTCATAAAAATGGGCAACACCTTGTAACAATCGGCTCTCTAACTTAATAACGCAATAACATACACCAACGAAAGTTTATGTGACTTTTTAACAAATAATTGACAATTAAGTGACTTTAGTGACAAATATTTAAAGCAACGCCTTCTATGACAGGGAAAATAATATTTGAATTGCCCATGTATTTCTCATCTCAAATTTTACTGTGATAAACAGACTAAAACTTGTCGGTTTCTGTAGAAATAGGTAAGTAATGCATTTACATTAAATTTGGTACAGACCTGCTTCATAGAATCATGAACGTTTTGTTCCATACAGTACCTAATTATGTTTCTGGCATGCTCCAATTTTTGCTTCTTTTAAACACATTTTATTTAGAAACGCGACCTGTTTCTATAGTTCACTTTTGATTCTGAAAGGAGACAACTGCCTATTTTGTTACCTCCTTTCAAATATGGTGCATTTGAAATTTCCCCACCCCTTAGAGCCAGCTCTCTCAAACAAAAGGCCTGGCCATGCTGGATACCTCAGAGCAGATGACGAACGGCCTTTCAAGTCTGGAATGTTTCTTAGTGAACTTGTTCGTCCGACCCCTAAAATGATGTATATTCTGGACAGGGTCTCTAACAAAGCTGTAAATTAAGATATCTAGATGTATAAGCCATTATCACGAACGATATTGTTGCTGCAAACAGGTTTTTAAGATTAATGTTTCTATTAAAGAAAGGCGCTCTCCGTGAGTGGTTGGTAGTCGTTAGCAAGGTTGAGATTAATAATTATTGAAATCCTGTTTGAATAATCTCTTGTGCAAACGGAACAGATGGAGCGTAAAGGTAGGAGAATCGAGAATCCTTGGGTTCTTTGTAGGTACGTATTTATACCTACGTCGTTGGAGATGAGAAAATTATGTAAAATATAAAGTTGGCTAAACGATTCGAGTAACTTTTAAATATAGTAAGAATATATATATATCTAATATAAGTATTCTGCTAAGTCTATGAATATGTGCTGAAAAAATGTAAGTGGGTTTTTTGTCAATGTATGTGTGTCATCAAGATAACGTTGTCCTTATGTCAGATATTTTTAACACAAGGGTCATGGAACCATTTGTGTCATAAATTTAAAGATAATCTTTATCACTTCGTAATATTAAGGCATTGCATCGGGACACCAAACACTTTTGTACTTTAGAATTAGACAGATCTTATGGCACCTATATTATGCGCACAAACTGCCCAAGATGTGTACCTATTCATTTCTGTAAAAATTAAATATCAATATGATCCATTGAATAGAAAGTATTAAAAGTGTTAAATTTGAACCTTAAATTCAAATTCGAATTTAAATTAGGTAACAAATTAAACGCTCGCTAAGTACAAATTCAGCTCGGTAAGTTTGTCTAGTCCAGTAGGGTCATGGTCTAGTCAGTAAGTTTATCCAGCAAGGTCAGATCATGACCAGGACTCAGGACATCAGGACAGTTAAAAGCCAGCAAAGGACAGCAGACAGCAGTCATGCTGAAGCCAGAATAAAAGAGCCAGAAAGGTGCAAGGAGCTATGTAAATAACCAGCAGTCAAAGCGCTATCGAAGTCAGCGCAGAAAAAAAGAATAGAAGTATTGGTGATAGTAGCTTCAAAAGTTTGGTGGACATCGCCACTACCAAACCAGCATTAAAGTGATGGTTATAAGGAACGTGGAGTGATATGACTAAAAGCCCACGGTGCATGTGTAAAGGTTCAGTGAAAAAGTGTGGGTGTCACCCCAACACCCCAGGCAGAAATATTTTTTTGAGTTTCACGAAAATAATAGTTTTTTTAAAAAGTCTCAGTTTCTTGTGATACGTATGTTTTTGTGATACTTTTATACCTAAGTATCTGTTTTAGTTCCTGCTTTGTTTAATAGTTATTTACGATATAAGTGGGATATGAGCTTTATTAACGTACGAATGCGTAGTACGAGTTGGGCAATCGCAAAAGTACGTTAATAAAGCGTTATCACACGTATATCGTGCAAATTTTTATCTACGCCCCTAAAAAGTGAAAATAAATTGTAATTATAATTTAAAATTTGTCATGATTTATTGAGAAAAACGCGTGCGGTAATAAACTCCTTAACTCACGCAAAATGAGTGGGATAAGAAGTTCTTAACTCACGGGCGTAGATAAATGTTATATAACCATTTGTAAACATAAACTATTTCCTTACTTTGTAAATAATGCTATTTTTTAGTAACAGTATATTTTTAAATGTCCTTTAGCCACATTTTGCCCATGTTGCAGCATTTTTGAGACAAATATCTCAATATAGACGGCTTTGTCTTAATTACTTATACCTATATACATAGGTGTTTTCATAAAACAGTGTACCTATTACAAATTGTCAATTACTAACAGATTGCATGCCAGAACCAAAGAAGATTTTTTCTTAAATTTACTTAATTAAGTTTCGTCCAGATTTTTTAAAGACAATAAATTATAAACTTGTATAGATAACTAAAGGTGTACTATGTTCAGACGTGAAGAAAGTCTATCACCAAGGATTGTTATCAGACTATATTTGACACCTTTTACGGTGATCTTGGTTCAGGAAAGGTGTCCCAAGTGGTCGACAGGGTGCAGATTTGCGGCGACGCGTCACAGCAGCTGTATTTATAACAGCTGTATGAGAAATGGTTATGGAAGCAATGCACTGGCATGCCTCAAGTACTTTTCTATACATTTTTGGATGTAGACGCCTCTATCCTCAGCGTTCCTCCTTCCTCGTCCATCCACATTCTGTCACCCTCGTAATGTCATCTCCCCACCTCATTTGGAGTCATCCTTTGTCTCTTCTTCCTATTCCCGGCCTGCATTCCAATGTCTTCCTCGACCAACATTTATCTTATTTCTTATGGCTGTCTGCTCATTTTCATTTTAGTGTCACCATTCCGTCAGCTGAGTCGCTAAGAATTAAAACTCACAATATCCAAAAAGGCAATTTTTCAGGAATGGCAGAAATGGCTTTTCTAGCATATTTTTCAATTTGAACATAAACTAACACAACAAGATGATCAATAAATCAACAAAGAAATTTGAGTGGGAATCAAATCTGTTGCTCTTTTGGTCTGTACAAACAAACTACGGTATACGTTCAAATCTTTACGATAATGACTACTAACCTGTTCTCTTTTTCTTAATTTTTCTTCCACACTGAAGGTGTCCGAATTCTTTTGCCTTTTACTACAGAAGTTACGTGTTCTTCCACAATGATTTGTCACTATTTATTAACTAAAATCAGTTAGCAATATAATATATTGTTAATAAATTATTTATTGAAGCACTAACTTGCAAGACAACAAGCTAGCCTCGGACTCCAACCCTCAATTTTTAGCTGGGATAAAGTGAGTTTTGACGCAATCTAAATATTTTATGCGATTACTTGTCATTTGTAATCCTATATGGTATTATTCTATTATTAGCTCGTTTTAGCCAAAAATGGATGATGTGACTTTTGATTCCTAACGACTCAGTTATTTCTCGTAAATAGGTAGGTAGTTCTTCATTCCTTGTTTTGCCCTTTATTGCTACTCTCACTCCTAGTCTTTCTATATGGGGTGTTGTGATAACACTTTTTTAATTCTAAGAGTGTGACCGTTCATGTTCACTTGTAAAAGAAGAAAGAACACTATGATTAAATGTTTTTGTTTTTATTGTCTGACTTGATTGATTTTCAAGGACATGTACCTATACATGTCCCTACTTATCAGCGGCCTCTACAATATTTTCACCAGAATCCCATGTGTTTGTTTAATCAGCTTTAATTTAAGTAGGCCCTGAACTGTTTGAAACAAATCATTTCGATCAGTAAATATGGCGTTAAGTGCCAATGTGTCAAAGAGAAGCGCGCTGCTGTGATCGCGTTACGCAAGTGCAACAAGACTCCAGTGAGATATCCAAGAAATTTGTTTATAGGGCTATCAAATGATAATGACGACATTTCGTCTGTTGATGACAGACCGCGAAGCGGGGTCGACCGCGTGAGGCAAGGACGAAGGCTGCCGTTAAGGCTGTTGCCGAGAGAATTCGAAGAAATCCGCTCCGCAAGCAGAAAATCATGGCCTGGGAAATGAAAATCGCCCCAAGAACCATTTCGCGCATTATCAAAGAAGACCTTAGACTTGGGGCATATCGAAGAAGCACTGGACAACGGTTGACAATCGCTTTACGGGAAATAAGAGCAACAAGAGCGAAAAGGCTGCTTCAGCGACACTCAAACAACGGTCACAGGCAAATCTTCTTCACAGATGGAAAAATTTAACCGACAAAATGACAAGGTTTATGCTCACAAGTCTCGGGAAGCCGTTAAAAAAATTCAAAGGTGGAAAGAGACCATCTCCCGGCTGCAGTCATGGTTTGGTGGGGTGCGTCGTATGAGGGTGTCACTCAGCTTCATTTCTGCGAAAAAGTGGTAAAAACAGCTGCAGCTAACTATCAAAGCGACATTTTGGAAAACGTTGTGAAGTCTTCAAGCAAAACTTTGTTCGTGGGAAGGCACTGGATATTCCAACAGGATTAGGCGCCGGCCCACAAAGCAAAGACGACACATCGCTGGTTGCAGGTCAATTTGCCAAAATCCATTTATGCAGAAGATTGGCCCTCAGGAAGTCCGGATCTAAATCAATTAGACTTCCGTATGTGGAATGTTTTAGAGGAGAAAGCCTGCTCCAAACCACATCGAAATATCGAGGCGTTAAAAACCGATTTGGTCCGGACAGCAGCCAGGATTCCAATAGAAGTATAGTGCGTGCGGCGATAGACGAGTGGCCGGAACTCCTGAAAACGTGTGTGAAGGCAAAGGGGGGACATTTTGAGTAGTTTCTGTATTTACAAGTTATTTAGTTAATAAAAAAGTAAACTGTATCAATTTCTTTGGGTTTGCCTTATGTCCTCTATAAATTAGGTACCTACTCTTGTATGAGAGACAGAACTTATGGCAAGACTACGTAGTTAATTTTGCAAAAACCTAGAATATGTCCACCTGAGGTACCTGAATACCTAGCTCTTGACTGTTTCCGCTAGGACGTGCATGTTTCTGTATTCAATATAAGAAAAATACACGCGTAAAATTATGAAACTTTACATGCCTATTTTTGGTAAAAAAAATACATTGCATAGTTCCTAGTGTACTTACTTCTGAATACAATATTGCAGTAGAATAATTCTTATTTAAAAGTACCGTAAAATCAATAGTTTTGTTATTTACAAAATTTTCATCATCTAATAAGCAGTGCCTAACATGAGTGACTCCGAAAGTTAGAATTTTTCAAAATGTGCCACATTTTCCGTTACATCGCAAAGCATTGGCTGTTACAGCGGTAATGTATCACCGAAACAACTGTGTGAAGTAATAGTGTATTAACCAACGGGCGAGTTATGATGGGTAGTTCATCCTCGTTAATAATAGCCATAACTCGAGAGTTTGGTACTGTACTTTCTCTGCATAACTCATAGGTAGCTGCACTCTCAAAATTGTTGTCTGTAAAATGCTGGAACTACCGAACTGAATTTTGAGTGGCAGCTGCTTTTCTGTGGATGATTAAGGATTTGGAAAAACCAACCAAAATCATCATCCTTGTTTCTTTTCAGTTCGGATGAAATCTTGGGGTAGTTTTATGCTTAGGAATTAATTCTGATTTACTGTTCTCAAGTATTTTAAACAGGCATAATAATTACAGTAATTTAATGGATCGTTTGAGTCATAAAAGCAATATCGGTCCGCATAAGAGTTAAAAAGAAACGTGATGCTTCAGAATGCAATATTAAAAGTTTCCCCTTCGCCTCCGGGATATAATCCATCGCGAAAGCGTAATATCCTCCAGACGCCCAAGATTGCTTTAAACGACCAATAACAATAGACCTAATTTAAAAAGGGGCATAAAACTTAAGTGTAGCTTTTGGCGCGTACACGGCAGCGCGTACCGTCGCTGAGAACTTCCATTAAAATCAGAAATTTAGCGGTAAGATAAGCGGGAAAGTAAAACGAAAAGAAACGCCCTAACTCACACATATAACTGTCTCGTGAAATGAGCTTACTTGCTCGTTTACGGAAAATATTCGTAACCCGGGTATTATATGATGCTTTTCCCAGTTTTTCCAGGCGCCCGACGACTTGTGCAAACTGCAATGGGAAACGAAAACAAAACGATAAACCATCTGATATACAGTTTTCAGTTCATTTTCTGGGGTTTTATTTGTGATTTCGCAAACAAAGCGTCTGTGCTTTTATTTTCAGACAAACATGGAGCGTTTACATTACCTTTCCGTTCCGCTGCCTCGTGATTATACGTATCGCTCTTATATACCCTATTGTTATCGTAAATATTCAATAAAACAATATACACTCACGTTGTAATTCAAAATCTAGCTAAAGCTAAAAAGATATTAGAAATAAAATAGTTTTTCTACACATACAGTAGTGGCCATAAATATAGCAACTTCCTGAAATTTCGAATTTAATTTTTTTTTCTAAGCAAAAATATTCTTTTTATTTACTTTTTGTTCTTAAAATACATACACATTCCTAGTACATAATGCGTATCTATGTGTAATTAAAACAAGTATTATTTTTAATATTTTTTAATTTTTGTGTTGGACATAATTATAGCAACTATGGAAAAAAAATTTTTTTGACAAGTATTAATTAATTAGTGATACTGGACCGTTCGAACAACTACTCCTCGGGCAAATACCCCGCCAGGCGTTGAATTATAGAACTAAATCCAGATTTTTTGTACTACGAGACGTTTCAGACTGCTACCCCATCTAAGATGGCTTTGAAACAATCCTAATTTGTCTCCATGTACGTACGTGCTTTTAAGCAGGTCTTTGTTCAAATATTGCATGTTTTGAATGTGTATGGAAAACCGCAGACCAACTGGTTTCGTCCTTCTGGGACTCATCAGTACGGTGCTTTCCCCTACACACTCAAACCATGCAATTTAATCTTGCTATATATACTGCCGCGCTCTGGACAGATATCAGCAAGTGACAACTACTTTGAGTAATTATCTAGTATTAATTAGTGATACTGGACCGTTCGAACAACTACTCCTCGGGCAAATACCCCGCCAGGCGTTGAATTATAGAACTAAATCCAGATGTTTTGTACTACGAGACGTTTCAGACTGCTACCCCATCTAAGATGGCTTTGAAACAATCCTAATTTGTCTCCATGTACGTACGTGCTTTTAAGCAGGTCTTTGTTCAAATATTGCATGTTTTGAATGTGTATGGAAAACCGCAGACCAACTGGTTTCGTCCTTCTGGGACTCATCAGTACGGTGCTTTCCCCTACACACTCAAACCATGCAATTTAATCTTGCTATATATACTGCCGCGCTCTGGACAGATATCAGCAAGTGACAACTACTTTGAGTAATTATCTAGTATTAATTAGTGATACTGGACCGTTCGAACAACTACTCCTCGGGCAAATACCCCGCCAGGCGTTGAATTATAGAACTAAATCCAGATTTTTTGTACTACGAGACGTTTCAGACTGCTACCCCATCTAAGATGGCTTTGAAACAATCCTAATTTGTCTCCATGTACGTACGTGCTTTTAAGCAGGTCTTTGTTCAAATATTGCATGTTTTGAATGTGTATGGAAAACCGCAGACCAACTGGTTTCGTCCTTCTGGGACTCATCAGTACGGTGCTTTCCCCTACACACTCAAACCATGCAATTTAATCTTGCTATATATACTGCCGCGCTCTGGACAGATATCAGCAAGTGACAACTACTTTGAGTAATTATCTAGTATTAATTAGTGATACTGGACCGTTCGAACAACTACTCCTCGGGCAAATACCCCCCCGGCCGTTGAATTATAGAACTAAATCCAGATTTTTTGTACTACGAGACGTTTCAGACTGCTACCCCATCTAAGATGGCTTTGAAACAATCCTAATTTGTCTCCATGTACGTACGTGCTTTTAAGCAGGTCTTTGTTCAAATATTGCATGTTTTGAATGTGTATGGAAAACCGCAGACCAACTGGTTTCGTCCTTCTGGGACTCATCAGTACGGTGCTTTCCCCTACACACTCAAACCATGCAATTTAATCTTGCTATATATACTGCCGCGCTCTGGACAGATATCAGCAAGTGACAACTACTTTGAGTAATTATCTAGTATTAATTAGTGATACTGGACCGTGTTAATTAATACTAGATAATTACTCAAAGTAGTTGTCACTTGCTGATATCTGTCCAGAGCGCGGCAGTATATATAGCAAGATTAAATTGCATGGTTTGAGTGTGTAGGGGAAAGCACCGTACTGATGAGTCCCAGAAGGACGAAACCAGTTGGTCTGCGGTTTTCCATACACATTCAAAACATGCAATATTTGAACAAAGTATTAATTAAAAATAACAAAAGCGTTTAATATTTTGTATAATAACCTTTATTTTTAATAACCTGGGCACATCGCTTGGGCATCGATTCTATTAATTTAGTAATGTATCCATCATCAATTATTTCCCAAGCATTTTCCAGTGCAGTATAAAGGTTTTCCAAATTAGTATAATTATTTCCTCTAATTTTGCCATCCAAGTAATCCCACAAATTTTCTATTGGATTTAAGTCGGGTGACTGTGATGGCCATCGCATAATTTCGAAGTGTTGCTCGGCTAACCAATCCTGCACAAGTTTCGACGAGTGTTTCGGGTCATTATCTTGCTGAAACACACAACTTAAAGGCATTGTTTCGTCGATGTATGGGACCAGATGGTATTGCAAAATATTTTAATACATGAATCGATCCATTTTACCATGGATTCGACAGATTGGGCCCATCCCAAACTTAGAGAAACATCCCCAAACCATAACTGAACCACCACCGTGCTTAACAGTTGGACATGTGCACTTCTTGTCAAATCTCTTGCCCGTTGGTCGTCTAACATAGAGTAGCCCATCACTTTTAAACAAATTAAATTTTAATTCATCGCTAAAAACTACATTCTCCCAATTTTCTGGGGTCCAGTTAATATGATCTATTGCGAACTGGAGACAGGCCTTCCCATTTTTCTTTGACAACAGCTGTTTCTTCGCTGGTCGGCGACCAAATAACCCGCCGTCGACTAATCTCCTTCTTATTGTACGAGCACTAACATCTTTTGATCCAATTTCCTCCAATTTTCCAAGAATTTTGGAAGAGGACAGGAATGGGTTTTCTTTCGATATTCTTAACACGTGTCGATCAAATCTTTCATAAGTTTTTCTTGGTCTTCCTGGATTTGGTATGGGTTCAACATAAATAGCTTCAAAATTCTGCACACAACGGATTTATTTAAATTAAAACTTCTTGAAATTTCAGCCTGTTTGACACCGTTTTCATACTTTTGTGTAATAAGGTTCCTAATTTCAATTGAAACTGTTTTAGCCCGACCCATTTTTTAGTTACTAACCAGAAATAGTGCCAATGCGATAAATACTCGGGATAAGTACAACTTAACTGGCGTTTTAATTACTTTAAACTTATTTATGACAGTTGTTGCTATATTTCTGTCCAACAAAAATTTGAACAAATGCTGGGATTAATTTGTTATTCACAAAGCTCTAATTTTTATTGCAGGAAACACTTACCATAGAAGCAATGTGAATGCTGGAATGCATTTCTAATCTTAAAAATAATGTTGTTTAATATTACATTGATTTTTTAAAAGTTGCTATATTTATGGCCACTACTGTATGTATGAAAATGGCAATTTTTCAACTGTCTGCTCTGTATGAAAGTGACATTTTTTTACTCTGGAGATGAAAATATTTTCATCTCTA
This sequence comes from Xestobium rufovillosum, assembly GCA_963966045.1. NCBI lineage: Eukaryota > Metazoa > Arthropoda > Insecta > Coleoptera > Ptinidae > Xestobium > Xestobium rufovillosum. Next base: position 15,428,537 of record OZ014496.1, read on the forward strand.
GAACTGAAAATGAAAATGTCAAATTTATAGTTTTAATAATGGATAAAAGAAACACTTTCATTTAGTAGCCTACGTATGTTACCTAGCAACGACTAAATAAATAATTAATAATTTGCATTGTGAGGGTTCGCTTATAATTTAATAGCATTTTAAATTGACTCAGAAAGTGAATACTGTGAATCTGCAGACCCCCAAATATACATATTCATATGTGTAGAAAAAATAGCATTTGCTACTCGAGATGAAATACGTTTTTTTCGTTCGTGAGATTGCCCCACTCGCTTCGCTCGTGGACAAATTCTCATCTCACGAAAAAAACAGTATTTTAATCTCTTGTTGTAAAATATACTATTATATTGGGGTAGTTCACCAGTGTTGGTTCATATAATTTATTATTCAATTCAGAACCTCAAATAAACTGACCCATATTTTTTGCTTTTTCAACATTAGGTGTCCCTAATAATTAAGATCCATGTGAATTATTTAAAATTGTCCATGTGCATGTAAAAACATGAGCCATCAACTTGACGTCAGAGAGCGGTCGGCAGCACGCACGCGCAGCTGTGGTACTTGGCGTCTTCTAACTGAGTAAAAGAAAAAGGGCTTTTTATAGCTCCGTCAAATCTACCATGATTTTGTGTGTATCAATTACTACGAAAGAAATTAAAAATAAAACTAAAGGTACACCCCATTATTAGGGACCCTTCGGAATTTGGTTAATTTATAAGTGGTTGTAAACTGACACCTTCATAAAACCCCAACAGCTACCGAAATCACCACATCCCCACACTAAAGTTATTAAAAATTATGACCAGTAAAAACTAATTTTGCGCAATAAAATACATGTTATATGCATAAAATAACACGCCTTCTGTCTCTCAAAAACGTGTCAACAACAATCAATTTTACGACAGCTCGTTATTAACGGTTACGACCATTTTATGATCAGTAAAAGTCATAGTTTTTCTGTACTAGCCGTTTATGGGGCACCCGAATCTTTTACTACCGTTACAAGTCCTGGGGTGGTAGTTGTGAGCACATTTATAGGGTGGAGATTTTTTCTAATGCATTTTATTCATTGATTGAATAGAGAAGTAAATATTATTTTGATGCGATGGAGATAGATATAGTGAGGTTAGTGGTTATGTGTGACAAAGAAATATATAACAAAAGAATTCCGTCGTAGCAATGCTATTGATATTTTTGGGGTAGGTTTTAAAGTTCGGCACAGATGGCACTGTAAGTATTGAAATTTACGTTGACTCACATTGTGCAATAGAGTAGGTATAGAAATGGTCTAATAAGTACCTCAACATTCAACGATTATTATTAAATACAAGCGTTTTCCATCTAAAATTGCTAATGGAGAGGTTTATAAAAGCATTAGCAATTTAAACGGTTTAAACGGGTATCGCCCGACAGGAAAAATTTAAGTCTCCGCTCATATCTTGGAAACAAAAAAAAAGAACTGAAATCATACGTTATTGAAAAATGGATTGTTCATTTGTGATTAAGCAATAATTAAGCAATGCAAATGATTTATTATTAGAATTGTTTAAAATGGTGTGGTAGAAATCTAATGAAAATGGTAGAGATTTATCGTGAGAGTTAAAAGCAAAAGTTTAGGATTTCTCTATTAAATGTCGCTGTCACTCGAGCAATTCTTGCATCCGTATGCGTATAGTGCAAAAATTGAATTTTGGTATTGAAAATACTTCTGGGCGCGTGTGTATATGGGACTCATCTTACGAAAAATGTATCGACATGCGACAGATTCTGTTGGCGACGCGCGCAGTCGAGGCCGCTTAATAATATCAGAGCGCTAGGCAGACGTAAACTAAGGTACGGCGAGCGCGAGTACCGCGTTGGAGTACAAAACGGATGCGTTAATATATTTTGTTACGTATTGCATCAGTTTGACTATGTGCCTTGTGCTTGCCACACATCATTTCTTTTATTTTGTTGTATCAATAATATACCATCTTGAAACGGCACAGATCACTTTTGTTGGACATCTTAGAAACCGAGCGGTATTTTCAATACGCCTATGATACTTGCGTAAGATGCGAGGTCTGTGAATTTTTTATTGTGTATACTTTTTCGTCGGTTGGTTTTGCTAATTAATTTGAATCAAGATAAATTTATAGATATACATGGTGTCCCATAACTCGCGCTCCTCTTTGAATGAGGGTATTCTTCATGAAAAAGTACGTGTATAAAATGGCAATGAAAAAGTCCTAGCGTCAATAGCAAAGGAGCTAGGTTAAAGATGAGAAGATGACCAATAGGGAAGCGACTCTGACGATTGATGTTTTATAAAGGCTAAGTAAGTTTTGCTTTCAAATGTGAGGCATTTTCTAGGGAGTGTACTTAGTTCTCATTTCGTGATGGAAGAAAAGATCCAGTCCCACGCGCTCGCTGCACCGGTTTTAAAATTATACATATTTGTATCTGGATATCGCCTGTTAGTGAACCTTGGTGCATACTCGCGAACAGTAGCTGCAGCAATGCGGTTGCACTCTCCGTAAATTAGAATCATTTCGAAGTAAGCATTGTTGGAATACATTTTGACAGACAATGATTGTCAATATGACAATTAATTTCTGTTATCACGTTGACAACTAATAGTCGAGGAGCAGCCATTTCAAAAAGCGCTTATTTAAAGAGTTCATCCGAAGTCGAGCACACACTTGCTTTGAAAACTGTTTTCTATGTAAAATCATCTCGATATCTGCAATACTGACCGAGTTACAGCGATTAACAAAATATTTCTTTTTGCGCTGCGGCATAGTGTTCTATCTTTACTCTACGCATCTGCCTACTCCGTGCATCTGCGCCTGCGGGCGGCTAATCTCCGTTATATGTGGGAAACTCGTGCAAATACCTATTACTTTTCTTTGACAAAGTGATAAAACAGTTTCCGATGTAATGCGCAATGCGGCAAATCTGGCAATATTTAATATTTAGACATATTTTGATTATGAACCACTGTCCTAAAATACTTCAGTACGGAGATAAATTGACTTAACCTCGAGGAAATGAAGCATCGAAAATAATTTTAGTCTGAAATGTAAAATTTTTGTTTACTATTTGTTATACATATCAGAAATCTATTATTGTCGAAGTACAATTTTCTTCTCTCTAAAGTTTAGGTATTTTTATTACCACTGTGCTATACTTTAAATCCCACCCTTATAAGAATATTATAAGTTATTTCCATAGATTTTAGTTAGTTGAACCAGATATCATAGGAAGCAGTTAGATTATTATAACCCTCCCATAAAGGGCCAAAATGGTCATTTTCTTTCAATAAACTAATTATTCCTAGTTATAGTCTACATGACATACAGCGGAATAACAAGAGTGCTTCTCTGGCAGTATAAATGAAATTTATTTGAGGGGCGCCCCGCCGCAATTTTGCCCTAAATCAACAACGTAGCGGAGAAGTACGTCCAATAATTCCCGGTTAAAACAAATGTTCCCCATTCGAACGAGCCCAGTAAATTTCGTCCTTTACTCACACTGTAAATTAAAATTCAAATTGGTTTTAGTCCTTCCCCATGTAATCCAACGTCCAATCTTCGACGATATATGATTATATGCGAGGTTCCGGTCGATCTCTCACCCCGGCGTTGGGATGTGTGGTTATGTGCGGACATACCCGTCCATCACCCTTTATCGCTTGAACAAATACAACCCTCCCATAACTGCTGCTCGATCTAGTTGTGTGTGTCCGTCATCATCAGCTTTTATTATGGACATACATGGCAGTGATGCGCATCTAAAAATTTATAGAATAGATTCAAGAAATTCGGGGATAATATATTCCTTCTACACCTCGGAATTGATATTAAAATACATAAGTTTACATTGCAGATATGCGCCGTTACTTTCAGCAAACTTCCCTTACAGCCAACGCAATGAATGTCTACATTCACTTACGAATATGTTAACTGCACTATTTCTTCCGCTCCCGTCTTAGTAATCGCAGTTTCTATAGGTATATAGATAACTTTGAGTGACAGTGTTATTTCTACAAAAAAATTCAGTTTCTTAATTTCTTCCGATTTACGCTGTTGGGTTAATAATACGTATAATATTTACACGTACATGATTATGATATGGACAGGAATCTCAATTAACCACTCACTATAACCAGTCCTGTTATAATGAAGAAATAATTTTGGGGTTGAAGCAATATTCTTCGTCAAGTATTGTACAGGACATCAATACGATCGTTTTCAGTTCTCCGTCTCCAATCTATTAAATATTCTGTCAACCAAATAGGTGTGAGAAGGGTGCATCTTATGAATCCTTAAATACGCATAGATGGCCAATTGCTCTGGTAACTCATAGGTTCTTCAGATGTATATATAATCTCAAACCAACTACTCTCCGCTACTCCGAGATTTGAAATCCCATAAGAGTTCTAAATTATCTTTCTTCTCTATATCCCAATTCTTCACTAAGTCTGCAAATACTGACCCATAAGTTAGAAACTTTAGTAACCTTAACAACTGGGCATCGTTTGCAAACTTTACAGTTGATTGAAACATAATACATATTATGCAGAATACAAAGGATTTAGAATTAAGATGCCTCATAGAATTAAAACCTCAAATCCACATCGACCGCAACCTACATTATCTATATATATTTTGTGGAGCAAGGGTTCTGAAGAAAATTTCAGAAAAAGCTTTTTCTGACACTTAAAAGGCTTCATGGTCCAGCGTCCAAAGAAACCTTCAACCATTGGATCAGAGCAATCATCCTACATCCCTAACTATTTGAGAGCAGTAGTCTAACCTGGTCCTACTCCTACCTCTTTTTATTCCTATCTCTGACTCTAGTATGGCGCGAACTAAACCTTCTTGCCTCAGAAGGTGTCCTACCATCCTATCTCTCCTATTCCTTACTGCGACACTCAATTAAATTGAAAATTAAGGCAGATGAAATAAGTATACTTACCCAACATTATTGCATTTTTTTGTTAAATTTTCCTTTTCTTTTCATTTATTGTTCTCGTTTTGTTTTCAACCCTTCTAATAAAATTTATAATATTTGTATTATTTAGGTATGGCTAAGATTAAACATTATGTGGAAAATACAAACAAACAAACAAGCTAAATAACAAAGCAGTAAAACAGATCTGTATTCTGATTGGTGCAGTTTGGCATAAACTGCGCAGCTGCAATTTTTGAGTAGTTAAGGTGTGTAGGTACCTAATCGTTGTAATTATCGTTTCCTTAGTTTTTACAACTGTAAAGGTACGGTCCATCTACTTCGTTTAGTGGTAGCGTCTAATAGATACGACTAAACGTATCGACTTATCGATACTGGAGTGGTCCATCTTGTGCGTTTCGTATCCTTCAGTTTTTCCAATACACATCCTTCAAACTCTTCCATCGAGTTTTGCATTCTTCAACTAAACGTGAAAAAGTATGGGTAATTATACAGGGTGTATCCAAATAAGTGCGATAAAATTTAAGAGGCGATTCCTTGTTGAAAATTAAAGGGGGTGTTTGATATAAACAAATCCTCATATGTCCCTCCCTTAGGAGTTACACTCCTCTAAAGTGGGAGGTGTAAATTATGTTTTTTTATTTTTTTGTCAAAATCTGAAATAGTTAGGAAAATGAAATTTGGTGGAAGGTTTCTAATGTTAAAAAGCCTACTTTCGAAGATTTTCTAGACCGATCCATATTGTTATAAGTGGATGAAACTCGCAACCCCTCTAAGCAACCTGGTGCCGCCTACTACTTTTACTTGCAATTTAATTCTTTCAGTGCATGATGAAGTTAATCATTTTTTTTCCCGAAAACTATTGATTTTACAAAAACAGCAAAAGAGATACGAAAGTTTTTAAATGAATGAAGCTTTCTAAGGCATATTTTTAAACAATCAAATTCTTACACGGTAAAAATGTAAAACGTTAAAAGGGAAAAAATTAAGAGGGGTTGCGAGTTTCATCCACTTATAACAATATGGATAGGTCAAAAAATATTCGAATGTAGCCTTTTTAACATTAGAAGCCTTCCACCAAATTTCATTTCCTTAACTTTTTCGGATTTTGGGAAAATAAATAAAAACCTAATTTCCACCTCCCACTTTGGAAGAGCGTAATTCCTAAGGGAGGTACATATGAGGATTTGTTTATATCAAACACCCCCTTTAATTTTCAACAAGGAATCGCCTCTTAAATTTTTTCGCACTTATTCGAATACACCCTGTATAGAATAACTCCGCACGACCAAATGAGCTGAAATTTTCACCATCCCTTAAAAACGGCCTCCTAAGTTCGATCACAAAACTATATTTTTTCCCGAAAACTAGCTTCGACCGGCCAAAATGGACACCGGATTCAAATTTAGGAGGCCGTTTTTAAGGGGTGGTGAAAATGTCAGCTCATTTGGCCATGCGGAGCTATTTTATATAATCATACCATAATAAAATATTACCCCTAGGATATTATTATGTACTTACCACTTTTGCCCACAATTTCTGCAATCAATCTCCAAGTGTTGTCCCGCACTAAGTGATCTTTATAATGTTTGTTTTTGGCATCAAACCAGCAGGGATGTTTTCCCATTTCGATGATCAACATTTCATCTTCTTCTAACGTAAACCGTAAACGGTCCCCTTGTTTGACATTTTTGTCGACTTGACTACCCGCGCGCGCGCGATTAATTTGCCTCGGGAGCAAGTCGATAGTAAGACGCTTCGATTTGTCGCAACTTGCAACGACTTATCGAAATAAATAGACCAATAATACGTAACACGCATTTAAGCAAGTGACGCCATTAGACGCAGCGTTTAAACGCTTCGTTTAAACGAAGTAGATGGACCGTACCTTAACATGTCGCTAACTAATCCTCGATCTCTTCTTTCTTTCGTTCAAAACTCTATAATAGTATGGCATTTTTCTTCCGAAAAAACAAGATAAACGAAAGTCTAGAAAACCCCACACAAAGCAACAAATAGCCACAAATAGCCACGCGTAGACAAAGTCGTAAATCAAATTAGTCCCAGTTCACACGGAAGCAACCTAACACATAACTGGCCATCCTCTTAAATCTAGTCGTCTTTCATTTGAAATCCTCTCCTAAGGTTTCCACGGTATGTAGTAAGCCGATCTAGATGAACCATCGTCAACTTGGCACCTGGAGATCACTGAATCCTACCCAATATGGCCAGTTTCTCTGCAATTTCGGCGACGGTCCTTTCCTTTATACTAAAGCAAAGAGTCTTCTTAGAAATCTGACAAATTAGAAGCGTCTCCATTTGGTCAATCCAGATGCAGGCGGTTCGAGAACTCTATAACTCGAAGTTTCGCTCCTGATCTGAGTAAAGTTCCATTGGTGCACCGAATTGGCTGAAAAATTGTTTACCAGAACTTCATCCACAATGGTGGTTTCATGATTCGATAGGCAATACATAGAGGAATAATCTTCAACAAGGATGGTTTGACATCCCACTGTCATACTTTACGATGAAATGGTGAATACTCGATGCCAGTCACTACATCCGTTACGTGACAGCAAGTGGAAGAACACAGTTTCGTCGAAGTCTCAAAATCGCTTTGCGATATTAACAATAATTCCCTGTTCCATACGAACGTTTTAGGAGCTTTTCAATTTCCAAATTTACCTTTTCCGCAGAAATCCATAATTTCTTCTAATTTATCAATTCTGATTTGTATATTACTCCCACATACCAAGATTTTGGTGGATCTTGCTGTCATCATTTCAGAATTGGCAGTTCTTAAAGAATATACCGTGTGACAAACTTCCATGTGTACATGGGGAAATAACATGGGCAATTACATTTTTGGGGATTCCTGCTCCCCATGTGTAGTTACAGTGGTGGTAAAGGTAGCAATCGAAAGATAATTTTTTTCTGCGTATGAGGATATCAACTTTCCAATTTATTAAAGCATTAAAAGCAAAAATTACATTAATAATTTTCTAACTAAAACACAGAAATTTATCAGATTATCCATGACAACTTAATTTATTCTAATCACGGACGTCTTTGATTTTTATAATGCGATTATTAAAAATGCCTGCCCAAATATTGATTTTTTGAGGGTATTGCGTTGTAGTGGCTAGATTTATTCTGAGATTTTCCTGGGCCCAATGCCTAACGTTTTGTGAATTTGGCTCTTGATTTAAAGTGAAGGTACACTCATCGGTAAAACAAATTGATGAGAGGAAGCTGCGATCCCGATTAGCCCGTTCTTGCATTTCTTCACAGAAAGTTTGCCTTGATTCTTCGTCAAAAGGAAGTACCTAACTCTTGGTGACATTGGAATTTAAAGGGATGATATTTGTTTTTTTTAATATGTTACGGACAGTTTCTCTTGAAATATTACATTCTAGGGCAATAGACCTTAAACTAGACGTTGGATTAGCAGTTATCAAGCCTATTACCATTTCCTCTACCTCAACATTTAGATTTCTTGGAACGACTAAAAAAATAAATGTTAAGATTAATTTTAGTTTTGTTTCACTCCACGTTATCACTTGTTAAGTTTCTCATAATCCCAGTAAAATTTAAGTTAGCGAACAATAAGGAATTAGCAACTAGGTAATAATAATATGCGAATCAGAATTATCTAAATAAAAACCAAGTAAATTTATTAGTAAAAATTACCTTCTTTCAATTAAAGATTCCCAGTATCTTCAAATTTCTTAACTAATTTTTTTATTGTTGTTACCGTTATTGTTATTGTTATTGAATTTTACAGAAAATAAGTCACAGACTACCCGCAGACTATTGCCGCCGTAAAATGTTTTCACAATGAAAACCTTTTCTTCAACTGAATAAATATTTTTGTTCATTTTGAAACCCAAATTTTAAATTGTCGATAAATAATGTTGACAGTTCAGACGAATTATAAATTAGAATCAAGGGAGTCTTTGATTAGAATAAATTAAATTGCCATAGGTAATCTGATGAATTATTAGTGTAATTTTTGCTTTTAATGCTTTAATAAATTGGAAAATTGCAGAGTTTTTGATATCCTCATACGCAGAAAAAAATAGTCTTTCGATTGCTACCTTTACCACCACTGTAACTACACATGGGGAGCAGGAATCCCCAAAAATGTAATTGCCCATGTTATTTCCCCATGTACACATGGAAGTTTGTCACACGGTAGAATATTCTCAGGATAAGTTAATAAAAATTAATGCATTTTTATATGAAAATAATCAATTTACTTCTTTGGCACTGGTGAGCGACTTGTACTTGGGTAATAGGAAAGAAGGGCAGAAACGGATAAGCTCTTCTGCCTGCCTGTATTAATTCGGAATTAAACGTGTCTACATATAAAGCTGTTTTGCAATGAACTTCTGCAGAATCTCTCGTTTTCGTATGTGCGGTTATGAGATTAAACCCTAAAAATAAAATATCTTACTGGGGAATTCAGAACGTAATCTTCTATTAACATTAAACCAAAAGCTAAACCCAAATGACTTTAGTTGCTGTTGTGTTGTTTTGATCTTCATTATCGCAACTAAATTCGCACGCACTCTGCGATCAACATTTTGTGTGACAATTGCCTGCCGTGCAGGGGGCAGGACTGCTGTTATCTGTGTTAAATGAAGTGTACGAGCGAGGTGTATCCGCCGGCTAAGCCTTTTGCTGGAGCTGCAATTCCCCACTCGCACGGATAACGCTCGGGATTGGGAAGTGAAGCGAAACTCGATCCGCCGAAAGATATTGCCTGTGCCTGCGAGATAGCATTCGTACAGGGGTGAATTTGGAAGGTCTTTTTGATAAAGTTCGGAAAAATCGGAAAGTTTAATACCGGGTCCCTTTCAAGCCGAGTTGGCGCTTTTGCATCATTATATTTTCCGTTAGGTACGTATATTTAAGGTTAAAAGGACAAAAGATATTTGATAGGAGAAAGGGCGTAGGTAAAAAACAAGATTTAATTGTGCGCATGTACCTATCTGCTTTTTAAAAATCAGAAGCCAAACATTTGAAAATTTAACAAACATTAACATAATAATGAAATAGAAAATTACTATGCGTACTACCAATAAGTATAATAAATTATTTTATTGACCGGTTTCAAGATTCACAAACGATCTCATCATCAGAAATGGTAAATAAAATTGTAAACAAATTATTATGACAGTTGACAAGGAAACTAAAATTGACAAAACAATACAAAAAATAATGATATCCATGAAACATGTTAACTAGATAACTGAATTTCAGTATTCACCTACGGGGCATAAGAAAACGCAAAGGAAATTCGAATACCTCGTACCTTGAAGGGAAAAAACAATGAATTTAAAGAAAACCAATTCGGGAAAAAACAATAAATTCAATTGAAAAAACCTTCAAGTGAAATATCAGAACAGAAAAAATAAATCAATCAATATCCAAGAATTCTTGACAACTGCCAACTGCTAAACTTGAAAAAACTGCGAGGAAGTCTATGTTGTTCTGTCTTGACAACAGCCAGCTGTAATCTTGTAATAAACTAAAAAAGAGAGAAATAAGTCAATACGTATTAGGTACAATGAACATTTAAGGTCATTTCGTTTAAAAAATGATCGTTCAAGTTTTGCTAATCATTTCTTTGATAACAATCATCAATTCCCTCCTCCAGAAAATACTAAATTATTGTTTAATTTTGTAAAGAGTTATCAATTAGATATATTAGAGTCTATAGAAATTTATAAACGTAAAAATGATACAAATTATAACTTACTTAATGACCAGGTCGATTTAATACAATCTAGTTTATTTAAACTTTTGTAATTATCTTTTGATCAAAATTATTATTCTCAGGTGTCGGTATTACAGTTTCTCTCATTATGACATTTATTGACTTATTTCTCTCTTTTTTTAGTTTATTACAAGATTACAGCTGGCTGTTGTCAAGACAGAACAACATAGACTTCCTCGCAGTTTTTTCAAGTTTAGCAGTTGGCAGTTGTCAAGAATTCTTGGATATTGATTGATTTATTTTTTCTGTTCTGATATTTCACTTGAAGGTTTTTTCAATTGAATTTATTGTTTTTTCCCGAATTGGTTTTCTTTAAATTCATTGTTTTTTCCCTTCAAGGTACGAGGTATTCGAATTTCCTTTGCGTTTTCTTATGCCCCGTAGGTGAATACTGAAATTCAGTTATCTAGTTAACATGTTTCATGGATATCATTATTTTTTGTATTGTTTTGTCAATTTTAGTTGTCAACTGTCATAATAATTTGTTTACAATTTTATTTACCATTTCTGATGATGAGATCGTTTGTGAATCTTGAAACCGGTCAATAAAATAATTTATTATACTTATTGGTAGTACGCATAGTAATTTTCTATTTCATCATGGATTTCTACCAAATAGTCAAGACAGAAAATATTAACTACATTAACATAATAGACAGTCCCACGTTCCAATTTCATCGGAAAATATCAGAGGACCGACATCTTCTTATCCTCTAGTTTCCAACCTGCCTGTCTACCGCTTAGGGTGAAATGCGAACCAGTTTATTCATTCGGTGTACTTTTCCACATGTCTCCTCGCTCCTTCCTACATCCTACATTAGTTATTTTGCCTCTTCCACCTCTTTTCCTCCATCCATATTTTTTAAACTGTTTTTGGTTCACATATTTTCTTTGTATTAATTCCTTCACCCATTCTTCTGAAATTTTGAAGTGCGCAGGTCAAGAGGCAAGAGAGCGTTTATTTAAACTAGTTAGCCGTATATACGAGACAGGTGAGATGTCAGAGGATTACAAAAGGAAAAGAGCGTCTATATAGGATTTGTAGATTTAGAAAAAGCCTTCGACAACGTAAAATGGGGGAAGATGTTCGAAGTGCTCATAAAGGTAGGTATGAAATATAGGGACAGAGGAATAATACATAATCTCTACAAAGAGCAAAAGGCAGTCTTAGAATGTGAGCAGGAACGAAGAAAAATAGATATCCAAAAGGGAGTGAGACAGGGGTGTGCATTGTCACCTCTAGTTTTCAACTTATATATCGAAGATGCGAATAATATTGTTAAGGGCAGAACAGCCTCAGGGATTAATGTGTTGGGTGTACGGTCAAACTATTACCTAGATGCTCAGATTTGCAGATGATATTGCAGTGTTAGCATCAGCAAAGAGGAATTAGGAACGGTTTTAAATGAAATGGAAGCAGTTTTGACACAGAGGGTGTGAAAATAGAACTAAAATTGAAATATAAATAGGAAATGAGAAGATAGAGGAAGTCGCGGATTTCTGCTGTTTAGGAAGTAAAATAATTCGAGATGGTAGGAGCACTAAAGATATAAAACAAAAAATAGCGCAGGGTCGAGTTGCATTTTACAAAAAGAAACAACTGTTATGTTCGGGAACGGTTAATGTAGAAACCCGGAAGAGACTCTTATGTATGGAGTACGGCATTATACGGGTGCGAAACTTGGATAATAGGAGAAGCGGATCGAAAAAGAGTAGGAGCGTTTGAAATATGGTGCTGCAGACGCATGATGAAGATACCGTGGATAGATAAGGTTAGCAATAGGCAAGTATTAGGAAGAGTTGGGGAAAATCGAAAGACAATAAATAATAGGAGAGATAGGATGGTAAGATGGTAGGACACCTTCTAAGACACGACGGAATAGTTCGCGACATACTAGAGTCAGAGATACGAATAAAAAGTGATAGGGGCAGGTCTAGATTAGACTACTACTCTCAAATAGTTAGGGATGCAGGATGTTCCAGTTTTAGGGATTTGTGTAGGTTAGCTCAGGATAGAAAAGGATGGAGGTACGCGTCCAACCAGTCTTCGGACTGAGAAACTTATGTTGTTATTGTCTTCTGATTTAGCCAAGATCACAGTGATTTTCTTCTAGTCTTATTTCTGCAGGTTGCGTCTTAAGCGATTCCTTCATAACTTTGTTCCTTTCTTGTTCATGATTATTTCTCAGATATATCATTAACATTTACATTATCTGCCACAATTGTCCAAGTTTCTCAGTTGTACGCTAGTAGATGAGAGGAGGGTTATTTCATTGTATGGTTAAATTGTACGTTGTTCTTTATTCTTATTCTTATTCTTATTCTTATTCTTATTCTTATTCCTATTTTGTTTTATAAGTGTTAGTTCATACTTATGTCTTTTGACACTCTAAATTTCGTTGAGAAGAATCTCACTTTTTGATGTTTAGAACCATGTCATCTGCATAGCAAATTTCTGTAGCTATTGGAATACTGTCCTTATTCCAATGTTCCTATAATGTACCTAATGTTTAGCGTTCTTATTAATTTCCTTTCTGGCTTGGTCCAATTTTATGTTTTCAGTTTCACGAAGTGCGGATTATGGTTTACCGAGTTTGTTACTTTTTTTAAATTTTAGATCATGGTTAATTTTATAGAAATGGAAAACGTTATGGAAGGGGTTACGTTCTCTGAGTGTGGACAAATGGGGTGACAACTACCGGCCGCCCACTTCACCCTGTCTCTTACTAAGTATAATGAGACCTGTTTTATCTATACTTTTAAAGAGTAATATTACTACATACTTCAAAATGATTCTGAAAGAAATGCCTGGAGCCGACCCTGGCACGGAAAATTTGACGTACTCCGACTGCGGGGGAAAAGGAAAAGAGAAGGAAAACTAGTCTGCTCAGCTATGCGGGCCCGGAGTTAGGTTAATGGCAAACTGGAATTGCGCTTTCCATCTTGTCCCATCCCGCCTATTCCTTGCACGTAAGGAACTCAACTCATGCGACTTGTAATATTTGTTCTCGACTACTCACCATTCATATGAGTTTTATCTGCAATTCCGAGACGCCGCAAGCACGTGGGGATTAGAGTCGCATTACGACGTACATGATTGCGCGGCAGTTTTTGAGACAGCCGCAGTACAAGGTGCAGAGGGAAATCATTTTTATCGTCACACTACGCTTGAACAACGGGGAAGATAGGGGATGAACAGTATATATAGAAAGAGTTACATCGTCTGGAATGAGGATTAAAGATAATGGAAAGAAAATTGTAAGGAATGTGGCCATAAGTGTTCAAAGAAAATTTCCTTGAGTGTAAAAATTTGTAATAGGTAGATATTCCTCACGTATTTGCTGATATTGCTCCTATACACATTCCCAACATCTAGGAATATTAAGAAAAGTATTTAAATTAAATACGTTTTTTGTTTAAATTATTCGGGAAAAAGGAAGGTTTTAAGCGGAAACAAATCGGTAATTAAATGTTTCTTTATAAATTCGAAATTAGTTTAGAAGATCAATCATGTGTAAGCGCCAAAAACAAATTTCTTCGGCAGCCCCGAGCGGTCTCCATGCGCAAGACCATTCACTAGAACATATCCTATAAATTCTCGATAGAACTCAGATCGGATGATCACTCTGGTCCCGCCAAAACATCAGTATTGTTAAGCTTTATGAATTCCGTTAAGCCGGTTTCCTAGGAAAGCGTTGCCGTCATATAACGGCCGCTATATAGCTCCGTAAAGCGACCGGAATAATACGGCCGTCACAGCGGTGGCTTCACATGTAAAGTAAGAAAATTTATCGGCGCTGTTATTCATTTTAGACGTTCGTTTGTAAGTAGGCCAATGCGTTAAAATTGTTCTTGTACAAATCGATTAATATTTCATGATCTTCTGTAAACCAGCTCACAGCATGTTGTTTATTAATACCAGAACACATCATATCGCAATAAATAACTAATAAATTATTTTACTGCGTGGTACTCAAACACATCTAACAAGAATGTAATGTGACCAATGCTTCTGCGACCTGCGTGTCAAACTACACCGTCAAAAAACATTGACGAATTGTTTATCCACCGTACTGACGCCGTCTTATTGGTGACTGCACAGTACTATTATGTTGCGGTGCTCAGTACCGTTCTCTAGAAAACCACTGTGATTATTACAATATGGAAACGCTTTTTTTGACGTCTCCTACCGCTATATTACGGTCGCTATATGATGGCACCTCTTTCCTAGGAAACCATAGCTTTAGCCGTTCGCCGTACCTATGCGGTAGATGAGTCACACTTCTGTATAGGAAAACCGTGATTGTTCATCTTTAAACAAAGGGGCAGTAAACGATTGTACAACTATATATGCACAAAATTCAATAATCACTGTGCCCTTGTTTATTTATGTATTTCCCGTTCTAATAGATATAAATTGTGTGAGGCTTGGAATGTCGAAAGTCTCACGAGACAACTGACAAAGCGAAAATGTTTATCTGATAAATCACTATTTTTGCATAAGAAAGTCTAGTAGAAATAGAAATCGCGCATTCCAATGAAACGGGATTTGTTCTCCCAATAACTGATGTCTTGTGTCGCCTTGATAAGAATGGACTTTCTGATCATTTCAACGCTTTTTACGTACGATGCCACGTCTCCTCATCGCTAAAGAACAGGTTAGGTCAATCATTTGAGGGTGGTTATGTCAAAAAATAAAACTTCCTAATTACAAAAGGATAATAAAAGACAGACAAGAAACCAAGCAGGTACTTTAAACCTAAAGACATAATCTGAAAAAGATTAGATTAAAAGAGTACAATGGGCAAGCAAACTTGGGGTAGATAATAAAATGTAGAAAACAAAACCAAGTCCTGGAAATCGACATGCGTAGTAGGCATGTGGGAACCAGAATAAAATACCAAAAAACAACGAAATATGGTTGTACTCAAAACGAAATATATGCAACGTATGCGTACTGCCTGTCTTGGAATAGATAATGGTACCCATCCTAAACTTGGAGAGACAGGGTGGTAGGACATCTTCTGAAACACGAAAGAATAGTTGGCGACATACTAGGGTCAGAGATAGGAGTAAAAAGATGTAGGGGTAGGCCTAGATTAGACTACTGTTCGCAAATAGTTGGGGATGTAGAATGGTCTACTTTTAGGGAAAAGCGTAAGCTAGCTCAGGATAGGAAAGGATGGAGGTACGCGTCCAACCAGTCTTCGGACTGAGAGCTTTATGATGATACAGAGCATTCTGCTTCCCTAAAATAGATATGGGCTGGATACATTATGAAGCAGACAAATAGAAGATGAAACGAGGAAATATAGTCAGACGACTTGAAGAGGGCGTCTGAATTTGAGCGAGTGAGATGAAATCCAATATTGGATGGAAAGCGACTATCAAAAAAGAAAAAGGAGGTGTACATTAAAAAGAAATAGAACATCACAAATACATAATACACTATATATAGGCATTTTTCAATGCTTACCTTGGCTTCGGGGTGAAGATCTCATCGTTGATCGGCTACATTCCGACGTTTCGACTGCTTTCAGAAGAGGCATCCTCTGGGCGGGAACTAAAATGATAGAACAAGAATCAGAGGAATGCGGTTCACATCTTCTGTAAACTGCAGCCAAAGACCGATGACAGAACAGATCTGAGATGTTATTAATAGAAGTGAAGACGGTCTTGTATTATGTTTACGAGAAGTGTGCCCATATAAGATCACTTACATTGAGAAATATGAGATAGCTCTGGGGGTCGTGGTGTTGCTAGACTTTGACCTAGGACTTCGTCTACTGCTACTGGTATTGTAATTGTTATTGGTCAAAGTCCCCGTGATACGTTGAAGAGCAGATGATAACGGGGAACAAAGGCGTTGACGACCAACATTTTAGGAAAGGGATGGCGGACTGAAGCACTGAGCTAAGGATGGATGCGAATGAGTTTCCTATAGACCGAATATCCGAGACTTCCTTCAAGAAAACTCGCCAGAACATCTACGATATTCTCAAGATATTCTCGTTAGTTTCGATTCACTGTTTATCAATGTTCCTACTGCAAATTCTTTTGCCATCAAATAAATCATAACGTCAACGGTTCCATGAATAAGTCTCGGGAATTCATATGGGCTCTATCTTGTCAAGAGCGGGCTCTTACGATTTATATTCTCAAACACAACTTACTTTTTTAAATGACTCATGTTTGGTATGTTGTCATCTGGAAGGAAGTCTTGGTGATTTGGTATATATAGAAAACCCACTCACATGAATAGTTACTTCACTATCTTATTCCACCATCATTTATCATTTTAATTCACGGTGTCGATATAGCGACTATAGTCTTCCTCCATTAAAAGTGTATGTAGGAAAACAAGGTTAAAGATTTTAGACAGTTCACTTTTGCTGGTGGGGACGACTAAGCATTCAAAATTCAAATCTCCAACACGCAAATCCTTGTAGATACGGATAAGTACGGCACTAGAAAATGTATGTATATAGAATACATTTTCATAGTATAAGCTCGGATGGGGCTCACGTTTCTAGAGCTTATGTAAAGCTGTAAATTTATTACGCCGAAAATCCAGTTAATATGGTAGTTTAAGTAAGATTAACACCCCATCCAAGGTACGTGGTCCAGGAACTTTGAAGTGAAAGGTCACCGAGGACAGTAAATTTATACTTTAAAAGTCTTTACAGTTATCTATTTTCTATTCATTGTCGCATGAAATTTGTAAATGTACGTTTTAAAATGGAAGGTACGCATACGTTGTAAATAAGGTCCTAAAAATGGTAAATATGTCCTATAAATCAGAGAAATTATAATGAAGCACAATGTTTATAAATGTCTACATTTGACAACAATGGAACATATTAGAACTTAAAATTTTTCCCTTAAATTTATGTAAATTTAAACAAACAATTTATCGAGGCTATCAAAAATTAGTAATACTATATGACAGTAAATTAATAACAGGAACAATAAAATAAATTTGTGAGGATATAACAGACAAAATATACGACGTATAAGTAACGATACATTCGTTGTGGCGCCGTTAAATGAAACGACATAGAAAGTAATTTCCATGAATATTAAAATATAATATAGTTACGAGTATATAACTCAAATAAAACAATATAACGTTCGCATTTTGCAACAAAATGTTCAAATGTGTAAACACAATTCGTTTTATGAACTATCAGCAGCGTATTATCGCCATTACTGATATTAAATCTGCCCGCAAATGCATATAAAACATGTTTTGATATCTGGTTATATCGATTATATCGATCCCTAGCAGCGAATAGAATGAGCCATTCTCTTTTATTGCCCTATTCCAGACCTCATCGGTGTCACATCTCTCTACATGTGACCCCAGGTTGCATTCATAAATGTTAAAAAGTTCCCATAGGTGCTCTGAAAAATGTCAGCGTGCAAACAAAAATGTATGTATGTATGTATTTATTTCAGTAGCACCCGGCGGAACAGCCGCATCCCATCAGCGAATATTTTAATTTTGTTTTCTGCGGCCCGCAAGGAGTTGCATTAAATACTTTTAATAAGCGCCTACAGGTGGAAATAAACGCAAGGTCTTCAAATTTCAAGCAGCAGATTGGTATTGATATAAAAGTTAAGAAGGCTAAAGACGTAATCCTTCCGACCAACTTGGTTTTTAAGTAACCTTTTATGAGAAAGTATGTAATCTGTTTCAAATCTCGAATATAGTAGTTACAAAACTCAATGACGATCTACAAAAAAGTTTTCCATTATCGATCGAATTTTTGCCCCGGAAGCGACGTTCATGGTTATGAGTCACGCTGTTTGACAGCAAGCCGCAGTTGTTTAATATGGCGTTGACCTTGTCGTCTGTTTATGAGTCCCGAAAATTCGAATGCTAGAACAATCTCATTCTGGCACAATATTCCAATTACCGAATAATCTACGAAGAGTATTTAGTGGGAAGCAAGAGACCGAAATGACAGTTTTTTTAGTTTTGGTTTTGAGATTCGAAGAAAACTATAGATCCGGGCGAGCACCTATAAGTGTTACCGTACATGCGTTTCGTCTCGCGTTTCGTATCTGGTGTCGGTACGTGCGAATTTTGTTGTCGCGTTTCAAGTGTACCGGGGCGTTTTCGGACGTGATTTCAAGAGTTACGCGCTCAGAACGATTATCGTGTTCAAATCGCCACATTTTTTTTCTATGCGAGATAATGAATTGAATCTTGGTGTAAAATAAAATTTAATCCTTTCTCTATAACTTTGTCGCCAGAAGTTTGTCCAAATTCTAAAAATGAGCATAGTTCCTCGATAGGTGAAAATTCCACTGCACCAAAAAGACAATGTCCCGAAAATCGCAAAGCGGAATGAAAAGTAATTATGTAATTGCAATTTGAAAGATTTCGTGAGCATCCTGAAAGTTTAAGACAATTTTTGAGGGAGTTATGACATGATACATTTTGAGCGCGCCGCATTTCCTACGCGCGAAATATGGAAAATCGGCCCGATTCCTCTCTCGCACTTCCCTTCTCTTGCCTATAAGCTCGGACAAATACTACTCACCTTTTAGAGGCAAGTCGGTCAACTTGTCATCCACTTTGGTGCAGACGTTAGGTACCTATTCTGTTGACGAGAGTTTTGAAAAGCCAGCAAGAAAGATGGTACGGACTCTGGCAAAATGGAAGAAGAATGTCCGGAATAAAACATAAAATGGTTCTTTAACTACAATGATATTGTAGGTATTTCTTTGGTTCACTGAGAGCATCAGATTGTTCTAGTCTTCTAGTAGTATACATTTGACCCAATAAGAAAACTTTTGTCTTGTGGACTTTTGAACCACACACCAAGAAGAAATATAATAATAAGGAAGAAGAACCTTCTAAAAATAGTTTCGTTGGAAACGTAGAAACGCTTGCTTGGACCATAGTCGTTAGAGCAGACAGAGATGCAGAGGTATTTGAAAATATTAATGTTTCTTCGATTCTGAGCGTCTGAGGGGTCTTTTCCTAGAAGACTTCCATCAGTTCTGGAGTAGAGCTCCGTATTCTTTCACTACGGTGGCAATTTATTCTTCAATGGTATGTGGGCGTCTACAGCACAACACTTGATCGATGATTATGCTCTTTTAGAGATTAGAGTATCCGCACCACTTTGCATAAAGTGGATAATTTTTATTCAGTAGTCCCGTTTCCCTCTCTAAGTAATAAAATGTAGTTCAAGGTTCGTTTGTTCAAACGTGGATCAAAATAGTTAACCCGGCGGTGAATCTGAACCTATACCTATTAGTTGCTGTAATACAAGCTTTCTGATCAGTTGTATCAAAGAAGCAAATTTAGCTCCTGATTTAAAATATTTGATTCGTGGAACAATTGGGCTAGTTTCCTAAAAGCTGGTCCTGTAGATACGCTTTAAAACCATATTTGCTTAAACAGGTTTGCGCCACATTGCTTCGTTTTTAGTACCTATTCTGTCTGTACAAGTCTATCACAGCATTGTTTCTCCTGAACAAAATATAAAAATGGAATTGATTCATTATGTGAATTGATGACCCCATATCCAGACAAATACCAATAGTTTTTTTTAAATAGACAAGAAAATTGTTTTTGAAAATAGACATGCAGGACGTCCATCAATACCTAGATCTATCTCATCGGTCATGGAGTAGAACACGAAAAAGTTTCTTATTTTTTCACTTCAATACGGCGCGGTGTCATGTGAAGTCAGCAAAGCATAAATTTTCGTACAATTGTGTCCACCCGTGAATTTTGAAACAATTTGATCTCGAAGCATGGAATCTGGTGTATACTGTGGTCTTGTACAATTTTATCAAAATTCAGATATAAATGCCTCCTCATAAGCTCGTGACATTGTTGCTAGTACGGAATTCCACAGGTTGCTTACGACGATTTTTGTCTAAACTACATATTCTTTCATTCATCTGCATTTAAAAATTCGAAAATGTTGCACGGAACGTTAGCAATTGCATAACCAAGTTGGGAAATTTTAGAACCCCATAATTTTATTGTTTTAAAATTTTCTATTCGAGTTGTATCATTCGTAAGATATTTTTCACTTTGTGAAATTAGTGCAATAAAAATATTTCTTAATAATTGTCATTGTTTTGCGATACTTATTACGAGATTACCTTATACATTCGTTTAGGGTGATTTTGCGCCATTAATATGTCAATAAAAGAGCTACAATTTTGACTGAGTTGCATTTAAATAAGATTCCCATAGCCTTTAAATTCACAACATAAGCATGTAATAATAAAAATAGTTTTATTGCAATATTACACTCAAGAACAAATTTACATCAATGATCATTCACTAAATTAAATACACAGAAAAGGATCCATAAAATGAATTTATTGAGGTTAAAAATGGTGAAAAATTCCAGCATGACATTTTAATTAAATTAATATAAAACCGACCGTCGATGTAAAGAACAAAAGAACATGGGGTAGATGAGTGAGATTAACTTATTTATGTCCTGAGTGGTTTTATGGTTTGTGACATCTTGTTCGTGCTTATTAAAATAAAAAATATAGAAGTTTTATGATGTTACTTCGTTTTCGTTTGATGTATTTCCACTGCGCGTTGTAAAATTTTGAGCAGCTTAATTAAACTTTTTTTACTTTACAAACATCTTGTAACTTGGCGATGTGTTGGAAAATTCTATACTGGATATCCAAGGTTATTGTTAGCTTTGTACTTATCAAACCTACGACTGAGGCTAGAAAATGTGCGTTTTGTCCAATTTTTAAGCAAACTGCGATGGTAAAAATGGTAAGAAATTAAGTACCTATCCGGTTTTTGAGTTATTCACAAAATTAATAACCTTTTCTATATGGAACACTTGTTATCTTTTGAGAGGGGAAACAAATGAGGACAAGAAAGTTCTATGTTAGTATTATTCAAAGTTGAAAATAAATGCAAAAATATATTGTATACGGCATGTTCCATATAAAAAATGTTAATTGTGCCAACCAGGATTTTTTTTGTCATGGGACTATATGGGGACTATATACGAGGATGCCTGGAATTATGGTGATGAAGACACGACCATGGTCGGAGCTAAGATTATCTACCACCGTAACATCAAAATTAGATATGAAATTTCTAATGACACCTCTGTATTTGTTGACAATATCTGGCCGACCTATTACACCATAGTGCTTGGGATGTTTAAGGATGTGAAGCGTAAGACTGATTCCTCTAGGAATGCCTTTCCACAACTTCTAGTTCCACTAAAAATGACATATGAAATGAAATGAAATGGATAGAGGTAGGGGAAGCAGGGCTTGGATATATCCATCGATCAAATTTACCGGAGCCAAGTCTAGGCTTCCGATTTTGCATTTTCGGGTAATAGCTAATAGTAGTACATTATATGCACCCCGCGTATATCGACCCATATAGGAAGAAATGCAACTCCACACAAATGCCATTAATAAATGTTAATGTAACAAATGACACATGTTATTCTTTGCACTATCAATTGCTTTATTTATATTTAATATAAATTGTTATGTAGTTTCATAATAAAATTCCATTCAATTTCATTTCCGATTATCGTCTGTGTGCGAGTACCAATCTACTGTTATGGCACGGTTGTCGTAACTGCAACATATCATCCTGAATACAACGCAGCATTCTCAGATTCTCCAACCAAGTCGATTTCAACTTGCCACAATGTAATGTTCCTCAATATATTTGGTAAATATTGTATTTCTTACATTACAATACAGCAGCATAATTTGGCGTACCCTATCGCATATCGAGCTCAACATATCGACAAAGTTGAGGAAGGAAAAACCTGCACTTAAAAGTGCTATCCAATGATCAATTGAAGACATCCAACGTTCCAAAAGGCATCATCAACACATTTTTTCAACAATGATCTCCTATGCAACCCTCTCCATGTTTGCACCACTGGGAAGCCTCAAGGTTAGGAAGTCTTCCACAGAAGTCACCGCATCCAGACAACAAGTATTGCCGCCTCACTGGCATACTTGCTCCAGGAGTCAAGACGCGCTCCAGGATCCTCCTCGTGCTTCCATTCTTCATCATCCCTCGTGGGATGCCTTCCGAACATAACAGACACCGTCGAAACAATTATAACATTCTACCGAACGCTCTGCTCTTTTTGGACTTACATAGAGATGGATACATCCAGCAAACTACACCCACAACGCAAACATTCATCCAGCTACGTGCAACATAACGCAAATCGAAGAAACCCGCCATAGAAGGTCGCGATGACCACCATCCATCGGAGTCCATCCGAGACAATTTCGTATCACGTCGCGACTTCCGACTAGACGACTAATAGCGGAGTCCATAGTGCACCACATGTACACCCAGAGGCGAATTTTTCCTTTTAGCAAATGGAGAATAAATGATTTCCATTTGGCGGATACCGTGCAATATACCGAAGAATCTTGTTCGATTTGTGCCAGTTAAAAATTTTATTTTTTTTCCAATTTTGTGAATTACTGGCATAAATAACTGTATATAGTATAACATCGACGTTTCGCTCCCGTTTGGGTTTATTAAAACTTGTAAAGATATAAAAAAATATTTGACAAAATTTTTTAAACAGTCAACCTTTTATGGTAACCATGATGTAAATATAAAATTTTAACAATTTTGATTTTGGAAACATTCCAATTTATGAAAGAGAAAAGGCATTGTATTTAATTTAACAATAATATCTATTAATGAGTAAGTAGCAGAGATTATGATTTATTTTATTATATTATAGTAAAGTTGACTTAAATTTTGTATATCAGTTCTATCATTAATAGAGTTTTGTCCTTTCTTTATGTAGATCATTTCGAAGAATAGTCGAGATTTTAAATTTTTTTCTTGTTCTAAAATTTTGGTATCATTAAATTCAAAAGTACGATCATTGTTTTCATGTGTTTACTTATTGCTGAATTACTGTTTATGTATTTGTGTTGCTTAAGTCTGGTTTCCAAATGATATTTAGATTGCCCAATATATGTTTTTTCACAGTCTTATTTTGTATATAGTATGTGTTTTCATTAGGAATTGGTGTTTTTAAATTAGAATACAAAAATTTTAAGTTGTTATAATTCTTGTGTGATACTTGTAAGTTATATTTTACTAATAATGTACATATTAGCATTTTGTGATATACCTTTAATATATGGTAATGAAATGTAATTTTTATTTTCTTTGGATTTCTTACTATCCGTATTATTATTAAAATTTTTATAACGAAATTTTTAGGATACTTATTTTTCATTAGACAATTTAATACTTGTTCTATTGCGGATTTTCTATATTGTGGGCTGGAGAGTTTAATTGCTCGGTCAGCTAAACACATAACAATACTCTTTTTGTGGCAAGTGGGGTTGTTCTGAATTAAAACAAATATAACGGCCAGACCAAGTTGATTTAGTGGACCATTCAGTTTGTATTGAATTTTTCATTTTATATAAAGTTAAATCTAAAAAATTTATTTGATCTTTTGTTGAAATTTCAATAGTGAATTGTAATTTTTTAGGATAGTAGTTATTAAATTGATTAAGAATTTCCTCATATTTGTCAGGAAGAACAGCAGTTCAATTCTGTTCCAATTTTTTTTACAGTAGAAATTGCAAGATCTACTGGTATGTTTGTGTAGAGTGATACTACATCAAGCGAAATTAAATTGACATTTTCGGGGATATATAAATTTTTAGTTTTTTCTTTAAATGACAAGTTTTAATAAACCCATCTTGACAAAGCCCCCAAACGAGAGCGAAACGTCGATGTTATACTATATATACAGTTATTTATTTAATGCCAGTAATTCACAAAATTGGAAAAAAATACATATATCGAAGATTCTTAGAGTCAACTAATTTCCTTCCAGTTACCCCAAATTGAAGTTCCGTCGAAATTTCTGTAATGAACTGACGGTATCAGCACGTATCAGCAGTAATCAGTGTTGGTGTATATCGTAAGAGGGAAGTAATTTAAAGCATATACATTGTCCAAAAACTAAGCAGAACTAAACAGAAAGCAGAGGTCATAGATATAATCCTTCTGCATATATTTTGCAATGTCAGACCCCAGAGATCTTGTTTGGCAACCAAGATTTTCATGAGAAATTTCCTTTTCTTGTAAAAAGTAGCAATAATCCACAGAAAAGTATTTTCTCACTCGTATAGCAATGTAATTACAGAAGATTTGCCTATGCATATCTATTGTATTTTATACCGTGAAAACAAAACTATTCTTCTTCAGATCGTCCCTGTTAACCCCGTACTTAAATAAGCGATTAAATCGGTCGCTGCAGAGAACTTATTTAATCCCAAAATAATCTCCGCAGTTAAACAAGTATTTCGGGGAGAACTGTAATATTTGCTCAAGTAGAAATATACGCAAGGAAGTAATCTAATATATCAGGGAGTTTCACAATGGGACTTTGGTTCAGCTTTGTTGTTTGAAACTTTGTACCTACTATAAATGCAAATTCACCTCCCTGCAGAACCAACAAAACAAAGACTGCCTCCTGCCGACGCCTACCCGTCCTCCGTCTTAATGACCATCCTGTAAATTCAAATAATCAGCGGCTCTCCCGCATTTTAATATTCATGAAAGATAAATTAAATTAACATTTTCTTAGACAACCCCGGCAAACAAAATGTAAAAAATACATCACCCTTAACGAAGTTTCCACACAGCCGTCATAGTGTCACATCTGCGTTCTTTGCATCCCTTACACTAATTCTGTTTGTGTACAAGATTTACGATTGCAACGAGCGTTTCTTGAAAGTTTTTTCGATTGGAATTGCAGCACTAATATCGTCTTGATGGCGAAGGGAAGCTTTCAGGCGAAAGCGGGGTAACACATGTACGGTAGGGTCATGGAAAAACAAACGAAGATTCACTGAAGGGGCGGTCGTTACGTATATCACGCAATAAGGCGCACAGAGAAAGAGGAATAATACATGGGCATTATTTTCAACCCCCTTATTTTCTTTCAGCTCGTACTAATGTTAGAAAAATTGTATGTGCCTGAAAACTTTATTTTTATGAGAACTAATTATTTCCGAGTATGCTTTCCAGACAAAAAAAATTTAAATGTAATGTAGTTCAATTAAATGTATTTTGCCCTTACCTACTTGATGAAAGTCAACATTCATTTTTAAAATAACACAAAGTGTGTTAAACTTTTACTACTTATAATAAGTGGCCAGTGGCTTCTTCATATAAATTTAATGATGTAAAGTAATCAGAAGAAGCCGCTGTATCGGCGAAAAAATTGTCATAAATATAATCAATATAATGAAAGTTTGGCGCGCGTTGGGTTATTTTAAATACTGTAAAGAATCGGAAGATTTTAGAAATACTAAGGGCCAAACATGTCAGATATGCTGAGACCGAGGCTGAGACTGAGACTCATCCACCATGTTATATATAATATAAATCCCTGTTACCATACAATGGTTTAGGGTAATTTATCTACTCTACTCTACATCTACTTGTATATAAATCCTGTCCATTCTTCCCTATTCCTCTTCAATGTCTTCGCATCCTTCCACGTTTTCCCCCTTCCCTCTAGTATTCCTACAACAACTCTATCCCAAGTTAGTCTAGGCCTTCCTTTTCTCTTGTTTTTCTGAATTTTCGTTTCCCAAATCCGCCTAACTGGCCTTGTCTCTTCCATACGCTGCAAATGGCCCCACCAGTTGAGCTATCTCTCTTCTATAAATTCTAATGTAGACTATATCTGTAGGTCTTCTCTTATTGCTATGTTTTTCATTTTGTCTAACTTCGTAACTCCTCAACTCTTCTCAGGTACTTCATCTCTACGGCCTGAATTTTGCTTTTCTGTTTTCCGGTCAAGACCCACGATTCGCAGCCATATGTTAACACGGGCTTGGTAAATTGTCTTAAATACCTTTATCTTTGTCTTCCGTGAAACTTCATTGTTGCTTGTAAATTTTTTGTTCATCGCGTAATACATTTTTATTGTTTTCTCTATTCTGACATTCATTTCCGCTTCTTGGGTTCCTTTTTCGTTTATCGCTACTCCTAGGTACTGGAAGGTCTTCACTTGTTCTATCCTTGTTCCTTCAATCATTATGTCGAGTTTCTCCTGTTCTTCCCCTATTACCATCATTTTGGTTTTATCTCTGCTTATGTTCATTCCATTTTCTTCTAGTACTTTGTTCCACACATCTAAGTTCTCCTGCAACTCTCTTTCACTACTAGCCATGATCACTACATCATCTGCAAATTCCCCTTCCGATATATCTACTCTTTGCAATTTTCTGTACCCTACATCCAATTTTTTGCATTTCGACGTACACTTATTATTTCATCTATGAAAATTATAAAAAGCACGGGACTCAAACCCCCTCCTTGCCTCAGTCCACCCTGCTGCGTTGCGAATATTTCTGACATGTTATTGTTACTTATAACAGAGTTGACATTTTGCTTATACATTTTTTGTACGATTCTCAATATCTTGTTATTGATTCCCCTTTCCCGCAAAATTTTCCATAACTTGGCTCTTGGCACCTTGTCGAAAGCTTTTTCTAGATCTATAAATGCCAAAAATATGTTCTTTTCCTCTTATATCGATTTTTCCGTTAACTGTTTAATAGAAAATATTTTTTGATCTTGCACACTCCTTCCGCTCTTAAATCCACTTTGCAATTCTTCTAGGGTGTTCTCAACCATTGCTCGTATTCTTTTATCCATAATCTGTTCAAACATCTTCATGACTGTACTTAATACTTAATACTTATGCCCCTGTAATTATTACAGACTCTCCCGTCTCCTTTTTTATAAACCGGTACAATTAATGTCATCTGCCAATCCTTTGGGATGTATTCTTCTTTCCAGATTTTATTCAATATTTTTAATTAATAACCAGACCTGACCTGACCTTCCTCCCCCATATTTTTAATCATCTCTGTTGTAATTCTGTTATAGCCTGCTGCTTTCCCGTTTTTCAGTTTTTTATCACTTCCTGTACCTACTTCTTCCAGACTTATTCCTACTTCTCCATTTTCGTCTGCTGTTTCTTCCTGTTCGATGTTCTCATCGATATCTCCTATATTTAACAGTTCTTCAAAATATTCCTTCCACCTGCCCATAATCTCTTTTTGTTCTGCTAACATTTCCCCTCTTTTGCTTTTGATGTAATTTGTAGTTTGTGCCTTTTCTTTTCTTAATGATTTTAATATTTTTTTTTAAAAACAGTTTCTGGTTTCCTCTACTACCCGTCTCCATTTTTTCACCAAATTTTCTCCACGCGTCTCTCTTTGCTACTGTTACCAATTCTTTTACTTTCTTTCTTAGTTTTTTATACATTTCATAGTCTTCTGGCCTTCCTTTCGCTAGGTAATTTTTCCATGTCACTTTCTTATATTTTATCTGGGCTTTTATATCTCTTCTGTCCTCATGCGGTTTGGTTATTCTTTATTATTCTCTTATATGTTCCACATATTTGCTTCGCGGTATCAATTAGCGCGTTTTAAAAAAAGTCTTCCACATTTGTTCGACATTTTCTCCATCCTCGGTATCTCTTTTGCTTGAAAGTTTTTCGCTTAAGAGTCTGTCATATCTCTCGACTAATTCTCTATTCCGTAGCCTGTATGTTTTTATTGATTCGTGGTGTGCTTTCTTTTGTATTATTAAAACTTTATTTGTTTTCTATCTTCCCTCTAATTCTGGTTATCACCACGTAATGGTCACTACCAATCTCTGGGCCCCTTCTTACTTTTCTATCTAATATTGTTCTTTTATTATTGTTTTCCATTCTCATTTCTCTTTTGTATTTATTCACATCTTTATGTTCGAAGAATGTGTTGGTTATTACCAAATCGTGCATCGTACAGAAATCAAGCAATCTTTTCCCGTTAGTATTTGTGATACATTCGCCATGGCTGCCTATTGGTCTTTTATATGTTTCATCTCTTTTGCCCACTCTCCCATTAAAATCCCCCGCTACATATATTTTTCCTCTAGCCTCTTCTGTTATTGCCATCAAATTCTCCCAAGATTAATCTTCGGTGTCATTTTTATCATCCTCGTTTGGTCCGTACTCTACTATAATTGTTTTCGTGTTGCTTATATTATTTCCCATTTCTACTGTCAGTATTCTATCTGTCCAAGCTTTCCACTTATGTATTTGTTGTTCTACGTTTTTGTGAATTATGCATCCAACACCATTGGCTGCTCTTTTGTCTTCATTTACTCCGCTAAAGATCAATGTGTGTTCTTTTCTAATTTTTATCATTCCCTGGCCCTTTTTTTTCTCAGTCACAGCTAAGAAATCTATTCCCATTTTTCAAACTCCTCAAGTTCTTCTTTTCCACATATGCTCCTAACGTTCTAAGCCCCGATCTTCCATATTCCCTGTCCAATCTCTGTCTCACGATTTCGTTCTCTGTTTATGTCAATTATTCCTTTTTCGTTTCTGCCATTTTCTTCTTTTCTGTTATCCATCAAAGTCATTGTCATCATTCCGGTTGAAGTTTCTAATATTTTTGTTTTTCCTTGTACCCGTCAGAGTTCATTGCTTGTGTCGTTTTCTCGTTTTTCCTTTTGCTCCAGCCATTTACGGGTATTAGTTTTTTGGGTGAGAATTATCATGGTTCCCCCATTTTTCAACTCCTTGTTCTTTGTTGCTCTATCTGTATTCATCGTCACCAATTATTATTTTCCGATATCCTGTTTTCACTCGTATTCCCTTTGATCTTTGTTCCCCAGCTATGTTTCTGATTTCTTTTTGTACTCTCTGTTCTTCCACTGTCATATCGTTGTCTATATACATATATGCGAGAGCTTTTTAACTTACTTTTCGCACTCATTATCTTTTCCTTCTCCTTCCATGATTGTAGGCGTGCCATTATTATAGGCGGATTTCCTTCTTTGTTTATTCTGGCTACCTTAACGATTGATGTCCTTACTTGGAGCTCTCGGTTCAATAATTCTTCTACCGTTTCCCTTTCTCCACCTTTTTTCACTTCTACCCTTCGCAGTATGATATTATTTTTCTCTCCACTCTTCTCATCCCTCTCCACCCTTCTCTCCACTGCCTCCATTCTTGCATTCATCTGTCTCTTCTCCTCTTCCCATTTTTCTTCCTTTTCCTTCGTCTGCTTTCTAACTTCTCTCAGTTCTGTTGTTATTTCACTTGTGCTTTTCTCAACTTCCCGCACCATCTGTTTCATCATTTATTTTAGCTCTTCCATTTCCTTGTCTTGACTGTCTCGCTCTGTATACCCTTTCTCTATTTTTTCTTTGCTGGTTTTATTTTTCTCCTCTTCGTTCTTCCTTTGCTGTGGAGATCTAAGAATTTTCTCACTTCTATTGAATACTTCGTAATATTTATCTTTATTTTCCTCCTTCCCGCTTATATCCTCTGAATCTCTTCCTCTTTTCCTTTCCCCACTCATTTACTTGTTTATCCCGTAGAGGAAAGTCGCCTAATATTACGATAGTTCCTAATATGGGGTACCGCGTTTTTGGCCAATTCCATTTTTGCCACCTGTTGAATTCATTGCTAATTAATATCGACTTTATTTTGCAATTTTCCTATATGACCAACGGTGTTACTACTTTCACCGTTTCTCCACCAGGTGGCTTCAAAAGTTTGTATACATCTGAAATGTTAGTGAGCGCGTTGTTCCTGCGAGTGTACTCAGTCTTAAAAGTAAGTATTTTAAATTAGTTTATTTGCATCCGACAGTAAATTTTGCGCAGTTTATTGTCATGTATGTGGCATTTTAGAAAACGCAGCAAAATTTCTGCGAAAATGCTATATAACCAAACAATCATTTGTTCCTAATATGGGGTACAACAGAGTGCCTAATTTGGGGTACCCCATATATGAGGAAATTATTTTTTTATTCGATGGAATAGCAATGTTAGCATTTTTATTTATGTGTATAATGGGAAATACATTATTTCCAGATGCCCAACAACTGCAAATCATGGAATATAGAGCAAACTTTCAGTAATACTGCCCAAAACATTTTTTTAAGTTTTGACAACTTATTTGTTTCTCTTTTGTTATTTTGTTTATATATTTTATATTGAAATAAAATGTTTTGTTTATTTGGAGTTGATAATAAAAACCTTTTTTCAAAATATTGTTTTTTGAGTATAAATTCTTAATATTATTTGGGGTACCCCATATTAAGGACATGCATAAACTTAATATGGGGTAGTAAGTGACAATTTATTTATTGCACATCTCCCTCATTTTAATTGTTTTTGGTCTGTTTTATAACACAATGCTCAAAGACAAACAAATTTAGTTTGCTAGTGAAAATTCTCCTAAAAACATAGTTACAACAACTTTGGAGCAATTTGAAAAAAAGTACCCCATATTAGGCAACTTTCCTCTACACATCACAAAGAAATTTATAAAAAGGTCTCTTATAATATTCCAAGTTGTGTTGATGATTTTCGATGTCTTGGTATATTTTCTGAAGAGATATGTAACTTCTTCTCTAGCCCTTCTTCTTTTCTTTCTTTCTATAGTTCTTTGCAACCTCTTTTCTCTTACTCCTTCTTAGTTCTTCTCTTGCCTTTGCTATCACTTTCTCTTTTCTTTTCTCCAGTCAGTATGGAACCTTGTTTTTTCGCTCGAATGTAAATGCTGATTAAGTTCCAAAAGTGATATCCTGTACTAAAAATTTGGATTGACTCTACTTATAAATCAATGCATGGCGGGGTATTTGCTAGAGGGGTAACTGCTTGAACGATCCAGTGCCACTCATTAATCATTAATCATGAATTATTTTTCTTTGCATTTATAAATTTTGCAGTGAAATTTGTTTGCTAATAAATATGAGAAAGCTGCTTATCAGATTCTACTAATGCCTTCATTAATGCTTAGGGGAAGAAGCTTTGCTACACGCCACTTGCGCTGGCGTATCTAAAGTTGACATATTAATAATTAGGCAATTTCCAACTTACAGTGGCATAAGCAACCATTATGCGGTTACCGCAGATTTTATTAGAAAACCGCGTGTACAGTTTCGGCAATATAGCTTTGGAGGGAAGTTCTCTGACTTAACCAAAGTTTGCGAAACTTATATCAGCTGCATGCAGCGCTCCTCTCGCCATGTTTCAAGCAGCCGACTCTAATTAAACAACCGTTTTAATTAACACACTAAATTATACCGTAAATGAAATTCCGTTATCGTTTATCTTGGGGGTTTTGCCGCTTAAACTTATTTAATATCTGATTTTAATCAAGAAATTCGCCGAGCGGTGTAGACGTTTTCTCTCATCTGGTTCAAAAATTCACTACGCGAATTCAAATTTAGTTTTTAGACAAGCCCTTTTGAGATTGATAAATTAATGAAGATGGCGATCAAAGTCAGTTACTAAACTGGTCCGGAGAGAAAAAGTTAGGTACGTTTGATTTTGGTCGATTTTGGTAGTACAGGGTGACACAAATTGGGTGCAAGTATGGTGTATCTTGGTAAATATTAGTGATAGAGAAAAACTGATAAAGCACTTGCGATCTCTTTTTGATGTTCAAGTCAATGGTGCAGAGAAACTTTCGAAATTGTTTTTCATTTCCAAACTATGGACGAAAATTGAGTTTTTTTGACATTTCGAGGAATGCTTGTATCTCGCTTATTGTGAGAGATGGTGGGATGCAAAGTAGATATTCTTAACGCACTTTTTTGAGTAAAATTCAGTGGCGTAGTCAGATTTTTAATGTCATGAAGGGTTTATGAACTGCCTGCCAAACTTGTGTAATTTTAAACGGCGGCCATATTTGATTTTCACACAGTTGAATGGAGGTTTTTTTCCGAATTCAGAAATATGCATACAGTTTGATATATCTAACTTCAATATTAACGCAGCTATATCGAATTTTCTGTTTCATTAATTGATGCGGATAATTACTACATATGTCTGTCGAAATCATAAGCTTTTTAAATTTGACAATGCAGTCGATTGATTTTAATCTGTGCAGATCTACTAAGTTATTTGTCAGTGCAACTGCGTTTTGTTTAGGTCTACCTAGAAAAATATATACCTAAGTAAATATTTCATTCTTTACGTGGAATTTAGGGTAAATGATCACACTACCTTGGATGTATACGACCTCATTTTTCCGACATGAATTATTTATTATATTACTGCTCCGCCATTATAAGAAAAAGTTAATGAGGGGAAGTTTTTAAGCGGACTGTACGAAGCAGGAGGATCAAGGAAAGAACAAGAACGAACAGCAACCATAGGAGAACCCCGTCGAGCCGTAAGGACATGGCAGGAGGGAAATTGCTATCATAAATCTGTTGCCGCGTAACCGAGTCGTAGCTCTACATTTACGTTTACTCTAGCGAGGTGGAATCTTGCATGCAAAATACAAAATTCCCGGCCAAAATATTTCTGTGTTTCGTAAGAAACCATAAGAGGAATAGCAGAAAATCGATATATTCAAATAAGTGCTTGTTCCTAATATTCAACTAAATTCGAATTTTATTATTTATCCTCTAAGTAAATAAAAGTCAATATGAGGACGAGGTAAGTGAAAAAAACACAAGCACAAGAGAAGAAATATTTGTAGCAAGTTTTCAGTTGGCACAGTAATCTGAAGTGATAAGAGCAGACCCCATTTATTATGCCTGTTGAGAACTTCGGTTCGATGCGACCGAAAAATTCAAAATATTGATTTTTAAATCACTATTAAGTTCTTAAAGAAGCACCAGTATTCTTGAAAACATCTTCATATTTTACTATAAAACAAAACAAAGAGGTAATTCAAAACTCGAAGGACCAAATTAAAATTGATTCAATGAAAATTAAATGAATCGAGGACGAACTAAAATTTAACTAATTTGCTGTCGTATAATTAAATAATGTTAATGTTAAAACAAAAACCAATTTTAGCTAAAATGCATGCTCGTACTGAACCGTAGAGGAAGAGTACATTACATTCATAACATGTAAGAAATATACTGTTAAACCCCGTGTTAAACCTATGGCCTAGAATTTCTGACTATAAGTTTCGGTTTAGATTTAAATTCCTTAATAATTACTACCATTCGGCCACACTGCGGTTTACATAATACCACTACTGATCAGTTTAGGCTTCGCAATTCATAACATTCTCTATTTAGCGGTGGCTAATTATGTCGCAACTAGTGATGGACGATATTTCACGAACTATGATTTAATCACTGGTATCAAAAAATCACTGGTAACGGCTGTTACAATTTACTACATTTTAAAGTTCAATTTTCAATTCTACCGTAACAGTTAGTCGCAGACCTAACAATATCTATATCAATCAAAAGCTTAGTAAACTGACTATCAAATATGGAAATAATATATGGAGTGTTCCATTTGGAACTTTTAAGAAACAGTATTGCGTAAGCTGTCGACTCTGTATGATATTAAGTTTTGTGACAAAAGTACTCAAGAATTCTACAAATAGAGCAGTCTGTGAACATATCTTTAAAATGTTAAAGCTTCTATGAACCTTTATCAATAATTGAATCTTAGATACGGTGACCAAGAAAAAAGGTTTAATAAAAACTTATGGAAAAGTTCAGTATTTTATAGTTACTGAATTAACATAAAATATGGTGCTTCGAACGAAAAACAGATCTTTGAAAAAGCTCAGATTTATTTTTTTTTTCGAAGGGCCATATTTTATATTAATTCAGTAACCATGAACTACTGAACTGTTTCATAAGTTTTTATTAAACCTTTTTAAAATAAACAAAATTTTGACTTGTTATAATATCAATAAACGCTAAATAATTATCAATTTTCTTGCCAATTTCTCATACTTACTTGTTGACTATTTTATTTTGTTGATAATGCTGCTGCAAGAGTCCAAGCCTGCTAGAAGAAATTTGTATTTTTTTGCCCCAATAACTTTTCTTACTCGCATCAAGAATATTAAGTTTTAAGTATATCATGTAACTTTTCTGTCAAAATTTAGAGAAAAAAATATTTTCTCGAAAAATATTACTTTTAGGTAGGTATTGGAAACTTTTTACGAAATAACCTTATATTAGAATTTCCAGTAGAATAAAGAAATGAAAATCGCGGGGTCTCATTTAAAATAATAAAGTTGAGGTCAACTTCCGGTTTATCAGATTATTTTTTTCATCGTCAAATTGACCAATACATTTGGGTCTAGAAGCGTGTATTATTTCGGTTATTTTTGACGCTTCTATTTTCCAATAAATGAACAGTATTTTTGATCACGCGTTTAATTCTGACCAATTAAATCATTATTATAGTGAGAATTTTTTACCTAACTTGTCCCAGCGGGAATTTTTTTAGTATTTTGTTTTTGTTGATAAAACGACTTGTTTTCTGGTTTTGACATATGTCATATGTTTTAATCGCAAATTGTGACACTGAAAGAATAATATTGAAGAGTTGTTTCACATTTGAACGCCAAAAAATAACCTTTCGAATACCACACGACAGTAAGAATTACTTGGAAAATAATTCTCCACATTTTACTCAAACTTGTCGCCATTCGGCAATAGCCACTCGAGCCCTACGGGCTCTCGTGTCTATTGCCTGGCGACAAGTTTTCGAAAATCTGTCGAATTATTTTCAAGTTATTCTCACTCTCTTGTGATATTACGTACGGTAATTTTTTCGATAATTTTGCTTGTTGATAGTTGCCATAGTTGCGAATTTGTAGGTGGATTTATAATGTATAATCTAGTTACTTTAGTACCTGCCAAACGTCAAATATTCCCAACACATTTCTTTGTATGTGAATTAATTGAAATAAAATTTCGTTTTGAACTACCTTGCTTGGATTCAAAAAATAATCTTGTTAAATACAATTCGTGGTCTGGAATTTTTAGGTAATTTTACTCAAGCTGTTGCTTTTACTAACCACTCGTGTAAATTTGACAGAAGATCACTCGCGCAAGCTCGTGATCTTTTAACTGTCAAATTTACACTCGTGGCTACCAAGCAACGCAACAGCTTTCGTAAAATTTCCTACAATTCCAGACCACTTATTGTATTACTACAGAAAATACCACCATCTTGAAAATACTTTCGTTAAATAGATCTTACCGTTTTACGAATACTTAGGTACAGAAAAGTTTGGATTTCCATATATTTTGAATGAATTGTAAAAAAAATTGCGTCTGGCAAGATTTCACAAAAATTTTGATGCTAAAGCATCTTTATTAGGTAATTGGGAAGACTGTATTGTATTGAATTATATGAATAACGCAGTTTCCAGCTGGTCTAGTAGTGCAGGGCGAGTGCAATGCGGTTAATATTTCAGATTTCCTTTCCGGAAATAATCCATGCACTTTTAACCAAACAAGTACCACGCATTTTCATATCTTTGCACCTAAGAATAAACTGTCGGATTTCTAAAACAATTGGCCTTTCGGGCCCTTTCTCATGTAGATAAAATGAAGTACTTACCTACGTAATATGAATTGATGAAATGTCAATTTGACAAGCCCAGACAGTTAACACATATTTGTGATTTGAACCGAAATTATTGGAGTTTACTCCTTAAGAATCGATTTTCAGTTATAGCCCGCGGTTCGGAAATTTTAGGAGTAGTAAAATCTAGCGTTGCATTTCACGTTAACTAAAAGTAACGCGTTACGTTACCTGCAACATTGAAATTATGTACTATCTATGGATACAGCAGTTTATGTCTGACTGCATAGAGCATGGAAATAGTGAAAATAGAGTGGCATAGAGTAGATATGACAGTTGGCGTTGTAAAGTCAGCATTTGCAGTGTTTGTTCGTTCCTAAATTTGTTGAATCTTTTGATTTAATACGAAAAACCTAATATTAAATACTCCAAATATTGCTTAGTGCCGAAATGTTAATCAACGCCTATTCGAACACCAGGAAAAGCATTTATTTAATTGCCAGTGGCCAGTGGGATCGACGTTTAGCAGATTGTCACTTAATTACTGAATTTATAAGCAATTTATATTTTGATGTAGTTGGACATTTTCGAACATAAACCATTTGATAAATACACATTTGGGAATTTGGGTATAAAACTGGCATTCGCGTGTACCCTATTATCAAGTGATTGAAATTAAAATAATCGTTCGTAAGGAGCAAACTCCAGTCGTGCGTCGGAGCTGACACACACAAGTTTTTTTAAATTAAGTATATTATGGCTGGTACACTTTATAAAAAAGTAATAGTGAAAAAGATTAGGAACTGAAAATGTATATGATCTACAAGAAAGAAGTACGACATGTAAACAAAATCTGAAGAGTTTTCGGCCACTGTTAACGTTCCCAAGGCGTGTCTACTAAATTTTGCAAAACCTTTTTGTAAATATTACACTTCCTCATTCCTCTTCTCTTCTGGGGAAATTATTACCTCCATTACATGTTACAGGAACTTTTCAGCAAGATATAAGATGTGCTAAGGTTACTCGGAAGTTTATACAACTTTTTTAGACAATGGCGATATATGGAAATTAGGGTTTGAAAGAAAAAAGTCCATTATGTATATAAATTCTGAATTCTTTTTGGGGTGGATGTAGAAGATATATCGAACGACGATAAAGAACGGTTTTATGTGGATGTAACATTCTCTAGAGAAAGTATAATAAATTCGCTGGATTCTGCAAGAAACTTTTAAAACTAGAAGTCGTCTTTGAAATCTGAGTATTTTTAAATACATTTACATGTAGTATATACAGTGCCCGTCTAAAGTCCGTTCCCCCCCTACTAATTTTTGAATCATTTGAGGTACATCCATGAAATTCGGTTCAAGGTAGTCACAGGTCACAAGATATTTTTTGACGTATTAATGACAGCTGTCAGTCTCAAGATGGCGGTCGGGCGCCATTTTGAAAAAATATTTTAAATGGGAAGGGGCGTCATGTGACACCTCGTTTTAAAGGTCTTATCCAGTGCAATATCATACTAAAATATGGCGTCGATACCTGAAAACGTTACAAAATGGTGGCTAATCAAATTTCTAAATAACCATGAATGTTGCTCTCAATCACGTTTGTATGAGAAACAAAATTCGTTGTCGCGGTAACATCTTGTTTTCTACTTGTCAAATGTGGCATGTTTAGTTCCTTCATTTAGGAAAAGTGTGACCATGGCTCGTAGCTTAGACGATAAATTTGAAGCGGTTTTGATTTTTGGAGAAGGTGGAAGAAATTACCATCTAACGGTAGTTTTTCCTTAATAAACTCTCTTTTCTCCTCTTATTGGTCGACTTCATTAAGAAATTTCACTACAAATTAGAATAAAATTTCGTTAGAAAAATGTTAAAATTTAAAAATTTAACAAAAGACATCGA
This sequence comes from Xestobium rufovillosum, assembly GCA_963966045.1. Classification (NCBI taxonomy): domain Eukaryota; kingdom Metazoa; phylum Arthropoda; class Insecta; order Coleoptera; family Ptinidae; genus Xestobium; species Xestobium rufovillosum. The sequence continues at coordinate 15,466,560 of OZ014496.1, forward strand.
CGCCATATTTTAGTATGATATTGCACTCGATAAGACCTTTAAAACGAGGTGTCACATGACCCTCCCTCCCATTTAAAATTTTGTTTCAAAATGGCGCTCGACCGCCATCTTGAGACTGACAGCTGCCATTGTTACGTCAAAAAATATATTGTGACCTGTGTGCCGAATTTCATTGATGTACCTCAAATGGTTCAAAAATTAGTAGGGGGGGAACGGACTTTAGACGGGCACTGTATATTTGAGTAAATTAACTGGTATATATTATACGTCTTGACGTATTGCATGTAGGTGCAATTGCATTGCACGAAACGCTTTATAGGTAATAATTTTATTCAAGAAACAAATCCAAGCGATGCGGCGGTACAACAATGGAAACGTTAGGAAATCTAAATTAACTTTTAACGTCTCTACTATAACGCGAAGAACAACCAATAAGCAATAACTTCTCTCAGGTAAAAAAAATCTGTGGGTAAGGCTTATCGTCGGACATATTTATAAGGTCCGCTCAGTTGACTTACGACACAGAAATGTTTTTAAAAAACGTTACAAACAAACCAAGAGATACCGAATAAAACTGAAGCTCTGATTATACAACTCGCAGGTAGGTAAATTATTGTTTGAGAAAAGATTAAGTTGTTGTTGGATGGGTTTTATATTAAGAGATTTTGTTTCGGTATACACCGAGTTCGAATGGTGTGACTAATGAATCTTTACCATCTGCGAACTAAAATTGAATGCTTCAAGTTGGGGAAGACTAAAAAATGTGCCCAAGAAAAGTTTCTAGTAAGGAAATAGTATGAGTTTTAAATATTCATCCCAAGTCCACAAATTCTTGCTAATATTTCGTCGTCTCTACGTCAACAACCACGTAATCACAGCAAGGATAGACATACATACAAAAGTGGTTGCTTTTGACTATGAAAACTCCAAATTTATATTTTACTAGCGGGCCCGGCAAATGTTGTCCTGCCTAAAATTACTTTTCGTATTGAACTTTTGATTCATTAACCAAATCGTTTATTCAATGTGAAACATTTTTCTGATTACGTTTATGTTCAACCAAATATGTCGTTCCTATCGTCAGTTATGATCGCGAGTGTATACAAAAAAATTATGATTTTGACAGTTTTTCCGAATTTCCCAACTTACGCCTTATTGGCAGATACTTTACCCGAACCATTGCAGAAAAATATGTTTCATTTGATTGATAGTACCTACCTACCTAGAATTTGGAACAAGAAGGAATTGTTACAGGTTGTAGTTCAAATTAATATTTTATTTTGTCAGAAATCCAAATAATTATGTATTGTACGTTTCTATGACAATGTTACTTGTTTTGTTTGTTTATCTAAACCAAGGGGTCTAATGTGGCAGTAAAAGTGTAACTTCCAATGAATTTTTGCAGATAAAGTACAGTATTTCGCTCTCGAGTTATGGATGAATTTAAATACTCGCCTACACCATAACTCGTTCATAGAATAATATAATAATATATACTAATAATATACTAGTAATAATAATAATATACTAGTTACTTGATATTTATAAATTGAGAGCAATCCAGAATAGATCATGCAATAATATACATATATTAGTTAGTGCATATAATTAAAGTTTATGCAATATTCAGAAAAAAAAAATAGTTTAGAGAAAAAATACAAATTTTATTTAAAATTTCCGTTCCCTGGAGCTTATGTTGTAAATTCTTGTAAATGTTAGTGTGAATAATAATTGCTTTTCACATTAAAAGCATCTATTCATATACAACCATACACAAAATTTATATCCTACTTTGTGGCTGAATTTGATATTTCTTTAGTAGCAGCCTTCCCAGCAACGCAAATAAAAGGAGGCCGTTCCTCCTGTTTTCAGCCAATCTTTATTTATGTGCTATTGTACTTCGCAAATTTCAGCTTCAAAACTCGATTGAAACCAAAATAAATTCCTAAACCAGTGTTCGGCAAACGGTGACATAAATAAGGCAATAAAGGACTGCCTGAGTTTTATACGTTTTGTATCAAGTTCCCAACACGGGCTGAAGCAGTAAAACACTCAATTATAGTGACATTTCAATGAGTCGCACCTTCTGAAATGTCAGATTTACGACTCAACAGACATCAAGTAGCCTATAGTCATGATTATAAACAACGTTAGTGTACCTAAAACCGGGCACACCGGGTGTCTTTCTGCAATTTTTTCAGATAGATTAGTGCCACTTAGGTATAGGTTAGTGAACGGTATTACAAAATATGTAGAAACAGACAAGATTAATAGATGCAGGACAAACACCTCTTTGAATAGACGTTTCAGAAATCGATTAGATTAGATGTACTATAAACTCCAAAAGTGGTGCTCCAGTTTGCGACGCGAATCGTTAATGCCGAAAGTTGCTGTGTTTTCATCAACCCCGCCCCCCCATAGACGATGTAATTTTTCGTTAAAAGAACATGATTATTTATTTATCTTACTGCCCTTTGTTTACTAGCGCAATGCTAAGACGTTTGTTGTCATTCAAATAAAATCGTTTAGATCCGCCTTCAAAACTTTAATTGGCGGACAGTTGCTAAGGTTTTATTACCTCAGAATGTAATTGGTTATGGCATTTTAAGCGGAATTGAACCGTAAAGTGGAACAGCAATTTTGGCGTTTATAGTACGTCTGCCAGCAGACGCTAAGAGGTAAGTACAAATAAATAAAAACTAAAATTGCTACCTCTGTTTTTAGATGAGAAGTATCCAATATTGTAAGCCAAATTAGGTGTTACTTGAGTCGCAATACACAGCAGGAAGCAAGCAAATTGAACACGGTCCCTTAGTTTCGTTGTAGGAAACTTTGTGGATATATCTATACTATATGTATACCTTATAATAACGCAAGTAAACGTGCGGCAAAAAAATTATATATTTAGATACCCATAAACAGGGTGCGAAAGGAAAAAAGTTATTATAAACAAACTAAACAAAACAACGGGTGAACAATAACAGGTAACATATTTAGGTCAACAATACGTTGCCAACTTAAAATTATAATTTTGTTTTATCGTTTCCTGAGAGAAGCAGACGAAGTTTGGATTCTTGAAAATGGATTCAAAACCCTCATACGTGGGAAGGTAAAAAAGTTTTGCCGTTTTCGGTCTAGTGTGCGTTGGAAACAAAAATATCGAGTATTATGTCATTCCGCATCTTGCTGTCAGTCAGTCTGCAAAATTTCGTTGAGTTTCATAGAAATCGATCACTTTGACAGCTAATTTAGTAATGTGCAAAAGAAATGGAAAAATTGGAACACCGGGCGGTCATCAAATTCTTGACCGGGGAGGGTATTCACTACTCTGAAATCGCAGCAAGGTTGAAGGCAGTTTACCATGAAGCTTCTCCCACGACTGTTCGACGCTGGGCAGATAAGTTTAAGCGTGATATAGAGAGTTTCGAAGACGATCCAAGGACTGGAAGACTTGCAAAAGCTTTGAACGCTGAAACTGTTGCCAAAGCGGAAAATCTAGTGTTGGAAGACAGGCGTATTACTGTCAGAAGGGTGGCCCAATTGATGAGAAATCGGTGAGATCTATTTTTCATGACATTTTGCACGGTCTCAGCCCGATGGGTGCCTAGAATGCTGACACCCGTTCACAAGCAGGACTGCATCAACATTAAATTTTTGTCGTGAGCTATTGGCCCGTGTAGATGCCGATCCGGACAACTTTATTGACAGAATTTTCACTATAGATGAAAGCTAGGTCCATCACTACGATCCCCTTACAAAACAAGCAAGCATGGAGTGGCGGCATTCCAATTTTCCGCCTCCAAGAAAGTTCAGAGCCAAACCATCAGCAGGCAAGGTGATGTTCTCGGTTTTCTGGGATTCACGTGGGGTTTTACTTGTTGACTTTCTTGAACATGGTCGTACAATCAACGGTGCATATTACTGTGACTTTCTGTGCAAATTTCGAAAGCAACTTAAGGCCAAACGGCGTCGTTTGCTGCGAAAAGGTGTGCTCCTGCAGCATAACAATGCATCGTCTCACAAGTGCGTTGCAGCAATATCAAAAGCGGCTGAACTGGTCTTTGAAATTCTGCCCCATCCGGCCTATTCTCTCGATCTTTCACAATCTGATTTCTTTCTCTGTGGGAATCTAAAAGCTCGTCTTCGTGGGACACATTTCAGGGGAGAGGAGAGCTTGAAAGCTCAGGTCGCTTCATGGTTTGGAGCTCAAAATGCGGACTTTTACAAGGAAGTGTTTTTCAAGTTGAAACATCGCTGGGCTAAGTATGTCGAGAAAAGAAATAAGCTTCTGACTGACTATTTTCAAAATTAAACTATTAGTGGTGTCTCGAGAACGGTAAAACTTTTTCCCCATCCCACTCATTATATCCCCGCCACTTGAAAATTTTAATTTTTTTCAGCTTGCATGGAAGATCAGGCTCTCCAATTATGTAGTGATATTAGGAGATGCTGTATCATAATTATGACGATTTTAATGAATTCATTATTATTTTCCGCTGTGTTTAAGTGTTCAACCCATTCCTGAAGTCTAGTGAGGCACTATGTACAAGTATAACTACAATATTCAGCTTCATACACCGTACAACAAAACTTTGAATGAAATATTGTCTAGAAAGGGGCCATAATTCAGGACTTCCTTATGGGATCCTGCAAAGGACCGAACACGTTACCAATAATTCGGAACGTTGAATGAATTCAGCACTTACTTGATGAATGTTGAGGATATTATTCATATTTACAATAACACAATACTTATGTGTAAATTTTCACACTGTGTTATTGTAAATGTAAATAATAATTCGGAAACTTGTGCTATAGGTATGCCAAGAAACTAATTCACTATTTTAAATGGAACACTCAATATTTTTTTGAACCAAGGCATGTACGACTTTGTTCTCTTTCGTGCGATATGCAGTTTCCCATATCTAAAGTGACTAGATTTTGAGCATTTTATGTTTGTTGAACATATCGACCAAAACTAAAGAGGGGTTCTCATTAGTCAATTTTATTGATCAATGCGGCGGAGTCAGTGACATTGAGGATAGAATTGAACGCGAAATTTGTTCACACGGTGCAAGTAAATCAAAATCAATTCCAGTTTAAAAATGACTACAATGCTCAAAATATGTAAACTTTGTGCAGGGAAACTGTATATCGCTCGAAATAGGATAAAATTCTCCAACTTTTGGTTCTAAAAAGTGCTGGATGTTTGGCTTAAAACAGTGAACTAATTGCGAGTTGAATTTCAATTTTTTGATTTCTGCAAAAATTTCATTTCATTAATCTACTGAAATACTGAATTTTTAATATGATACTACGAACGTAAAATTTTTCAGAATACCTTAAATATGTATTTCAAAACTCTTCGGATTTAGGTGAGTGGCGATCTTATAAAAAGGTATCAAGAATAATCAACAGAATTCGAAAATTTGGTCAAGAGAAAGCATTACATACTTTGGTCTACCAACGATTACATGATACATATATCGTCTGATGACGACAGTGTTCGGGTAAGCACGTTGGAAGTGATTAATTTATCCCTCGGCAAACTGAAATACGCAGAGTGTTTTAAGAGGGCAGTGTGACAAGCACTATACTCTATACCATTTTTTCTATGACATTAACTTCAATTATTTACATAATGATTAAGTATAACTTCCATAAGAATATAAACCGATTTGAGTTTTAATGAAAACTTCTACCAGTTGATTCAATGCCAATTTCGTGAATCCTATTCACAACAAGTCTTTCGTAAATTATGCACAACAATTTACAAGCAGGCAACTGTCCATATCTGTCACCCAAATTGCCGTTCGGTCTGCTTTATGCACTGGTTCATTTCTAATGTCCATCACAACTATTTCGTTCCTCATTAAAGGCTTTCTGAACGGTTTCTCTCGTCTTTCTTTCACTCTCACCCTCGATGAATCGTCTACTCCCTCCTACGTGGAAGCTTTTCAACTTACTTTTTATCGTTTCGAATCCACTGGCGATCTTTTCAGGCAAACCGTAATTATACGCAGAAGGGAAAGTTGGCGATGACATAAACACATGACAAACATATTAATAACATTGTGGGTGTAAACATTACAAGTTCACAAGTTCGTTTCATACCTGCACAGTCTCCTCTTCCGCAGGTGTTAATAAAGCTTTTCGTTCAAATTGTTAGATGGCGTGTGCATTCAGTTTACTGTAGAGTTCCTGCATTTACATAGATAGAGGAACCCTAGTTTACAGCGTTATAAGCATAATATTTTGTTTTATTAGTGTGTACAAGCCAACAGTTTATGGTCAAAGAATAAAAATGATTTATATTTTTATTCTTTGGTCCTATATTCTCAATTTAGTTACAGGATTTAATAGTTCTATTTTAAAGACTGTGGCGTAAAAATCTGCCGCCCCGGGACGGTCATTGAACGAACGGGGTCTTTAGATTGCACGAGTCTTATCTCCATTCTAAATAAAAGTGAAGTTTAGATAAATATTAAGATAGGAGAGAATGGGGTAGATCACTTCAAGTGCGTTAGAATTGATTAAAATGGTTCACGAAATAGAGGAGTTAAGCTTCTTCAATGCTCGAGTCTTTTATTAAACAGGGGATGCGAGGTTTTTAAAGTGGGAAGAAGAGTCTGGAACACATTTACTTTATTTTAACGATAGAGAACATTCCTTGGATGAGATTCTTTAGGATTAGGATAGACGATATTGACCTGTTCCGGGAATAATTTTTGTTACAGACGTCTGATTATTTATCACACCAATCTTATAAGTATCATGGTACCACAAAACAAAAACAAAGCAAAAGTTATGAACACTAGGTATTACAGATTGGTAGGTAAGTGTTTTAGTCTTAATCTGTGAAATTTCAGAATAAACTACACAAGTACAAATAAGAAAGGTCGGCGGCCGTATATCCGTAACCGTTTGCCCTAAAACTTTCGGAAAAAAATACTTAAGATAAAATTGGCCACGAGAAATTGCTGGAAATTATTTTTAAGTTCGTAAATTGGCCGCTAGGGGGCGTAAGGGCTACACCAAAGGAGAAAAATAATGTTTTCCCTGAAAAATCACCCATAAAGGGTTATCAAAAATAATTTTGTTGAATTCTACTGAAAATTCTGAATAACTTTCGTTTAGGATTTTTTGCTCTAGCTCGTCAAATAGAGATGGCATGGGCGGACAAACATTGAGATGAAAGAATGCTTCTAACTCCGGTTTGGCTCAACGGAATTGGACAAACTTGAGCTTCTTGAGAAGAGCTTCCTTGTTCTTTCAAACGAAAGTTAAATAGTCATTTCGAATTTCGTGGCCACCGGTAGAGGGCGCGATTTTACATACAAAGCTATTTTCGCGTTTATCTTGAAAAATTCAAATGGAATAATATAGTTTTTTTAATACTGCTAAAAAGAGGTGAAAATTATAAGAAAAATGGCGCAAGCCGCACGGTGATATCTTTTTAAAACCGAAGTAATAATTAAAGGAATATTGAGAATGGCTGCTCCATTAACAGAAATTTTGAGTGCAAAAATCAAGTAGGCTTCGGTATGACCCATTTTCATTTCGAACAATTCAAAACTATGAGAAAAATATTATCACTTTGTTATTAAAAATAATAAAGAAAAATATTAAAATGTTTCTTTATTATAATACACAAGTTGAAAAAAATAATTAGTATATAGGCTTGCGCCATTTTTCTTATAATTTTCACCTCTTTTTAGCAGTATTAAAAAAACTATATTATTCCATTTGAATTTTTCAAGATAAACGTGAAAATAGCTTTGAATTTAAAATCGCGCCCTCTACCGGTGGCCACGAAATTCGAAATGACTTTATTTAACTTTCGTTTGATAGAACAAGGAAAGCTTTTCTCAAGAAGCTCAAGTTTGTCCAATTCCGTTGAGCCAAACCGGAGTTAGAAGCATTCTTTCATCTCAATGTTTGTCCGCCCATGCCATCTCTATTTGACGAGCTAGAGCAAAAAATCCTAAACGAAAGTTATTCAGAATTTTCAGTAGAATTCAACAAAATTATTTTTGATAACCCTTTATTGGTGATTTTTCAGGGAAAAAATTATTTTTCTCCTTTGGTGTAGCCCTTACGCCCCCTAGCGGCCAATCTACGAACTTAAAAATAATTTCCAGCAATTTCTCGTGGCCAATTTTATCTTAAATATTTTTTTCCGAAAGTTCTAGGGCAAACAGTTACGGATATACGGCCGCCGACCTTTCTTATTTGTACACCCGGTACATTCACCGAGTTATATTGATTTATAACAACCAAATTTATTTTTAAATCAATAAGATATTTATCTTAAAAGTTTTTCAATATTCTAATTTATTGAGGTAGGTACATGTATATCAAGTGATGGAGAGGCAGATGTATGGCGAGTGGGTACCTTATACTAAGCTGGTGCACCTTTTCCTAGTAAAATATACTATATTTTGAAAATCGTGTCTTCTCCCTGAAAATCGATAGATCCCCGTTCTATGTTCCTCATGAACTCATCCTGGCAACGAGACAAAAGTGAAGCAATATTATAGATCAACCGTAATAGTCAAATATAATATTTTGTGCCCATAAAATAAAAATAAAAAGTCAGTTGCACAGTTGAACTGCAAACACGAGAGCAAAAAAATGCTCCGAACACTATACAGCTGACCGTGCTTCGAAGAACATATAAACTCGGTGGTCCCAGTTGCTAAACTAACATCTTTAGCAATCAACCGAAGTACCTACATATAATATTCCTAGGATTAGCCTACCCATCCGTCACGTCTGCCTGTAGATGAAAATGACCCTCAGGACCAGAAATTTTCTAGCAAAATAGCATATGAATGAATAACGCATTTGAATAATAAACGAAAAATGCACGATCAGCACAAAGATCATCCCCAACAATCTCTAAATTTAAATGCAGCAGCCAATTGGATCAAAAATGAGATAGGTTGAGCTGTGGTACAGATGATGTATCGTATCCTGCAACAATGTCAAACTTTTCACAGCGTATTTGTTCTTAGCGTATAATTATTCTATTGCAATTTATTTTGAATTATGTTAGGTTAGGGCTCTAACATTTACACTGTACAAAATTGAAGTTGAAAATCGTGGGTATCGTCTATGACCTCCGTCAGCTTCGAGGCATACCTGTAATCAGTCTCTGTGTGTCTCGAAGAAAGTTTACCTATTCCTCTATAAGGACGAGTAAAAGCTGTTGAAGAGTTTCGTAAGTTACCGATGCCGATTTCTAATATTCTTGTCCAACTAACACCACGAGTGCTCAAAGGAATTGAGATCTGAGAAGAGGGCTGGGCGCTCCATCACAGGGATTCATTGATTCTCCAGAAACTCTACTGCATGCTGGAAAACAAATCCACGGCCATTAAGAACTAGCAGCAAGGACCACATGATGGTCGAATATCGCCAATATATCTATTGGGCACCATCTGAACACATGCCGATGTTAAACGATATTGTAGACAATACCATGCCAGATCCTCCTGCAAATTTATCATAATCTTGAATCAGCTGCTCACGGTAGTGGTAACCTCGATGCGTCAGCGACCTAGGCGAGCGTCACAACGCGTCTACCGAAATCTTAAGTCATCGCAAAAAAATGCTGCTAACCACCACTCTGCTTCGATAATGAGGATTTTCTTGATCAAACGCCACACGGTTTCTCTTGAGGTCTTGAATTGATGTTGGTTTTCGGACATGGTCTTCTTGATTTTAATTTTTTACGCGACCTTTTTCTTTCAGTTTCAATGTTAATATGAAGTTTATGGGTCTTCCTGAGAATACTTCACCGTCGAAGAGCACAATTTGGTAAAAATCTGCTGTCTTGTGAAACAGCAGTTTTGCATTTATGACCTTACCAAATGGGATATAGTGTCATAAAGATATTGCCAGGACACAGAAGCTTAATGTATTCAAGACTATAGTGAAAAGCAGATTGCTATATGAAACAGTCATGATCAGAAGAAAAGAGGCAAAATAAGAGAAGGTACGGGCAACCATGGGGATCTGATGTAAAGAAGGCTTGAAGTGAACGCAGCTACTGAAAGAAATGATGTGTTACAAGAGCATAATGGAAAATACACCCGAAGAACAGACGTCATCAAGCGTTATAATCCTAGGACTTTTCAAAGTTTAATTTCCGCGTTCTTCTGTTTAAATGGTGTTCCATTTAAGTATGTCTACAAGAAAGAATATCTTGTCTTGCTATTGATATCTGGTTTAAACTGTAACCCGAACGAGTTTACCGACTGTTTATGAGTTTTCTTTTAGTCTAGTTTCTGAGAATCCTCCTCTTCCGAAAACTCGTCAGTTTTCTATTTACGCCATGTATAATGTGTTTAATATACTGAACTGTAGCTGCAGAGGATGAGCTTTGCACTGTGCTTCATCTACATGAGTATCTTCTGATAATTATTACATTCCAGGTTTTACCGTTCCTTAGTTCAGTTTCGAATACCCTTGGTTTGGTTTAGTTCGTACCAGTGTTTAAATATTTCTACATAATCAATAATTTAAATTACTCTTGAACCTGACCATAAAATATTTAATTATCCAATAATTAATTTTCCTCTTTCGATTAAGTGTTTATTGCTAGAATTTCAATTAAATCGCAATATAATGTTCCTTTATTACTGAATTCTGACACGAAATCCGCCAGCAGCCCAATTAACTTCCCATCTCATGGAAATAAAATACAGGTAGATGGTATTTACGATAAACATAACCGTCGTCAGAAGTACGGCTTTGAAGTTGTCATTTATTAGGTTTTAATTCTTTACGAGTCATAAAAGAAACATTTCAGATTTTTTTCGCTCATCTTATACATCCATAATATTAAATAAACTAGCGCATGAGCACATCATTGTGTATATTTAATGGAATTCTTTCAGCTCAACCGCAGCGTTCGTCTTTATTGTCCGGGGTGAATCAGGCGGACTGAGAGCGAAACGGCGAGAATCTCAGGATGGAAAAAACAGGGAAACTCGAAAGCACTTTTATTGATTTCAGTAGCACATAATGCTGTTTAGGGTTAGAATGTGAAGTAGCGTGTTGCAGAAGAAGAAAGTGTGTTACTGTCTAAGACTAGTTAGAGTGAGGGGGAAGCGAAATGGCCGCCAGGACGAACCCGCGTAGGGTGATAGGTGGGTGGTTCACGGCCCCGAGAAGCTACAAGAAACCATAAAAGAACTGGTGAGGCCGGTTTATCTGGGACCCCGGTTATTCCACCACAAGTGTGGAGAATTTCCTATCAATTCGACCAAGAACTGAATGGGCAGTGAAATAAATATGTATAATTAAATGATTTTTTAAGTTTAGTTATTTTTGATAATAAAAGTGGTCCTAAAGCAGTGCAAATGCACGAGCCATTCCAATAATCCTATCCTGTACAAGTTAGAAATAGAAAGAAATACAGTTAATATAATTTCCTGTTTTTTTCTAATTTAAATCTTCTTTTCTAACGACATATTATCAAAATCAATTTATTAGTGAGTTCCAAACGCAGTTGGTTGTAGTGTATAGCTATACCTGTTCATTGTTCATCAATAGAGAATAGACAGAAACTACCTAAAACTATAGTATTCGCGACGAATCGGGTCACGAACTAATTTGCGATTTTTAGCTGATTCTGGAGTCACGAACTCAGTGTCTCCAGCAGTCGCTTACCGTGCTGTTAAAGTTTTCGAAAAATATGATATGAGATGGCGTTTTGTCGCTTTTGGTGGTCATGTCTGAGAAAAACCTAAAGCTGCTAATCACAGAAGCTTTCAGACGTTTCTTCAGTAAAGCTATTCTTTCGAAAAAAAATCTTTTTGTAACTCTGCAAAACAGACTTCTACAGTCTCCTTCGTTCTACGAAAACCGGTGCCCCATCAAGTGCTTTTTGAGATATAGTCACAGGGAACCAGGTCAGGGCTGTAGGGTGGATGAGCAAATTCTTCAAAACTGCATTCATTGATTCTTTATTGCACAATTCGTGCCTTATGAATCCTGCATAAAGAAGAAGAGTTTTTCTAGGCGTAATGTGAGACATTTTCTTCAGATTCTCGATAGTTTCTCTGTATACATTTTAATTTATTGTAGTCCCTTTTTCCATGTCTCAGAAAACTGTCGCCATCACCTTCCCTGCAGAAAACTGGGAACTTACCATTTTTGGTGGTGGAGAGCCTTTATGAACCCACTGCATGGACTCCTGTTTCGTTTGTGGGTTCCAGTAATGTACCCGTGTCTCATCTCCAGTCAAAATTTTATATAAGAAATCGCAAGAAATAGCAAAATTCTCTTCGCAAATTTCTTCCCTGCTCAACTTTTGTTCAGGAGTAAAAAGCTTGGAAATCCATCGCGCCGACACCTTGCTCATTTCCAAATCTTCATGCAAAATGTTGAAAACGCTTGTTTCTGATATCGCAGTGCCTCTTGCAATAATTTTAACGCTCACGCGCCGATCGCTTAACACGACTCTTCAACTTTTTTGATCATTTGTGGCATTCGTACTTCTGCAGGCCTCTCGCTTCTTGAATCATCCTGGATGGATTCCCTGTTTCATTGAACTGTTTGCACCAGAACATAACTTGGACAATTCTCTCCATATACCGCCATCATTCGGCCGTGGATTTTCTTTGGGTTTGTGCCTTCTTTTGTCAGAAACTTTAGGACCCTTCTGTGATCGAGTTTCAAATCACTCATTTTTCACTTTTAACGCTTTACAGAAAAACCAAATGACCACCGATTTGGACCACACTTGGTTACAATTATGATATATGCCAAAGTGATTTGGCAAGAAAAAATAAATGACAAAATAATCGCAGAACTGAATTGGGTTATCTTCAACAAGATTGAATTCATATAGAACAATAGAGAGACGTACCTATATACATAATTATAAAACAAAGTTATTTTAATAGTTTTCGGTTTGTAATACCTATCATTTTCATTTTGCCGCTGACATGAGTAGTTAGAAAATGAGAGCCTCAGATACGAACCCGTTCGGAGCACATAGCGCCATCGAGTTCTCGAGGTGCCATCGACTTCTTCGGCAGTGACCTTGAAAGAGACCAGAGGCTGCTGAAGGAGTCGTTGAGGCATCCGAAGAAGTGTCTTCAGCAGCGGCATCTGCAGCAGCAGCCTCTGGTGTCTTTGAAGGTCATTGCCGAAGAAGTGGGCATGTCTTCAGCAGCGTCTGGTGTCTTTCAAGGTCATTGCTGAAGAAGTGGTGTTCAGCAGCGTCCAGGCGCATGCGCCGGGGCTATTCCTCAGGTCAGTCCACCCAGTTCTTCGGCAATGACCAGAGGCTGCTGAAGAAGGGCCTCTGGTGTCTTCGGGGCCTTTGGTTGTGGCTCAGGCGCCTGCGCCGGGGCTTAAAAAGTGCGCGTGTTGCTCATTGTTGCGCAATGGAAGAATGTTCTGGAAATGCTGATGCAATAGTACGCAGATGTTGCAGAATTAATGTTTTTTCTCGGAAATTCGAACGTTTGCAATTGTTTATACTAAATAAGTATTGTTATCAAAGTTTGAGAAAGAAACATGTCCGAAGAGATGTTATAATTGTTTTTATTATGATTAAATATTAATAGCTAAGAACGTTCTAGAAAAACCTTTCAACTTTGCCGATAGGATATGTATATTTGTTTGGTTTGACTCCCACGGTCTGCATGCCAATAAGTGCGTGTGCACTTAATATGTTCAAACTCTACAAGATGACCGAGATTATGTTATACCCTGTTGTTTGTATTATTACAATAAAATAAGAACATTTTCGAAGCTTACCGCCAGATAAATAAACAATGCTCAATTGATTGTTTTTTCTGATAACTTCTACATGTTATCAAAATTTAGCAAACTCGGCAAAAGCTGCGAAATAAATAGAACGAATCTAATCGCGAGCATTTTATTCAGTAGTTAGTTCAATTGTTCAGTTGATTTCCACGGAATAGGTGCGGTAAAAGTTAGTTTCCCAATATGGATGCGGTAATTAGCCAAGACGATGTTGGGGATATTTTATTGTACCATTTTATCCTGCAAAACTTGCCGGAAAATATAAAAGTAAGTCCATTTGCAGTAATCATTTCTTTTATTGTCCAAGCAGTATGTTAATAAATCTCATTCATAATAGAAGTCATTCATAATAATTTCATTATAAGTAATTAAAAGCATACATATTATCTAATTGTAAACTATTTTCTATATTTAGAACAGACCCAAAATGATAATTTGTGGAAATGTGCCACACATGGCGTCAACAACAACAGAAAATGTGTTATTTTCGGGCCTATTCATGGAGAAAGAAACAACGATAATTTTGTTGGAATCGTGCAGTGAACTTGTGGTCATTTGGGTCAATATTGTAGATCGTAAGTAAAGCATTTAGATTTTTTTAATATTCAGTGATAGTAGTGTGAAATTGGGGATTTTTGATTCGCAATTTTAGTAGTGGAAAATTGGGATTTCTGATTCACAATTATTCTAGTGGTGGAAAATTAATTGTTTTTATAATGAATGAAGTTATTTCTTTGTTTATCCGCCCGTTTGTTTGTTTGTTTGTTTGTTTGTTTGTTTGTTTGTTTACTAGTACAATTTCTTATCTTTGTTTGTCTGTCAGTTTGTCTGTACGTTTTGTTTGTTTGTTTTGTTTGTTTGTTTGTTTGTTTGTTTGTTTACTAGTATAATTTCTTAATTATGGTATTTTTCTCTTGTTGCAGTCAACGATGTATAAGCAGCGTCACGAGTTTGATTACACTGTTATATTATTTTAATGAATAAAATGTATTTTAATATAATAATATCATATTATGAACAGTATTATATTATTTTAATTGACAAAATGTATTTTAATATAATAAATTATATTATATAATTTACCGTATTCCATGGGAACTAACTAAACTAATGAATTGATTACTGAATAATACTCCCCATTATGTTAGAAATATTTGTTGTGTGCTTTCCAATAAATGTATGCTAGAAGCGTGATTTTTTGACAAGCTGTCTGTTGACACCAGACAGCTGTTGACCCAGACAGCTGTTGACACAGCTGTCTGTTGACACAGACAGCTCTATTCGCAAACACCATGGCTGATGACACAAGCAAGAATAGAAAGAGGAAAACCCCCTCTATGTAGATGCAGCTTAGATGCGGCAGTACGTAAACGTCTTGTTGGTGGATTGGTATGCGAATTTCGTCATTGGCATTGAATGTTGTTGTTGACACGAACGGCTGATGTAACAGACAGACAGATAGACAGACAGGCAGGCAGGCAGGCCGGCAGGCAGACAGACAGACAGACACAGACAGACAGACACAGACAGACAGACAGACACAGACAGACAGACAGACAGACAGACAGACAGACATCTGATGAGAATTCTGAAGTAGGAGAATAACTATAGATTCCTATTTGTCTCATCGAGCTGGTTAATTTGATACCCTCCATGACCTAAGTGGGCGGGGCAAGGGGGCGTGTGCAGTGGGCCCTAATCTATATTACCGACATTCAATTTGCACTTTCCAGTAAGTGTAACAGAAATCTACATGTGTTCTATATTACCGACACTCAATTAGTACTTCCGGCACTCACCAGATGGTTCCCACACGAGTCCGAAACGCATTAAGATAACAAGTAATTTCAAAACATAGTACGTATCAAAATAAACAAACTGACGAATGTTCTAGAATGTTATTTTATTGTAATAATACAAACAAATAAACGGGTCACCTTGTAGTGTCTACAACGTAGTATGTGCATATACAGAACGTGGGAGCAAACCTAAACAAACATAATCCTGTCGGCGAGTTGAAAGGTTTTTTACCCATAATAAAAACAATTATAACATCTCTTATCGGCGGCGAACGTGCTTTTTTCTTAAACTTTGATATCAATATTTATTTAGTATAAACAACTGTAAATTTCCGAGAAACTTCTGTTTACAATCCTAAGTATATATGGATGATTTAAAAGACGGGCATGTAGGCAGCCGATTAGCTCAGTTGGTTGGAGCGAGAGCTCCGGTGCGTGGGGACCCGGGTTCGAATCCCGGTCGGCGTCATTTCCAGAACGTTTGCGAAAACCCCGGCGCATGTGCCTGAGCCACGACCAAAGGCCCCAAAGACACCGTTGCTGAAGACATGACATGGACTGGCCTGAACAGTGAGCAACACGTGCTTTGTACGCGACAGCCCCGGCGCAGGCGCCTGAGCCACATCCAAAGGCCCAACAGAATGAGAGACACCAGGGGGGCCGCTGAAGACCACTTCTTCAGCAATGACCAGAAGCTGCTGAAGGCGGAGCCCCGGCGCAGGCGCCTGAGCCACAACCAAAGGCCCCAAAATGGCGGCTTGGGTGCGCAATGGCAAGACACCAGAGGCCCTTCTTCAGCAATGACCAGAGGCTGCTGCAAACACGCCCACTTGAAGTGGATGGAGAACTCGATGGACTGACCTGAGGAATAGCCCCGGCGCATGCGCCTGGCTGCTGCTGAACACCACTTCTTCAGCAATGACCTTGAAAGACACCAGACGCTGCTGAAGACATGCCCACTTCTTCGGGAATGACCTTCAAAGACACCAGAGGCTGCTGCTGCAGATGCCGCTGCTGAAGACACTTCTTCGGATGCCTCAACGACTCCTTCAGCAGCCTCTGGTCTCTTTCAAGGTCACTGCCGAAGAAGTCGATGGCACCTCGAGAACTCGATGGCGCTATGTGCTCCGAACGGGTTCGTATCTGAGGCTCTCATTTTCTAACTACTGACATGTTATGTCTTGGGAATAATGACATTCGTAAAATAAGTGCATAACGTGTACTGTTGGGGTACTTGTCTCAGAATCCAACTCAGGAGACCCGAGGGACAGTATGATTTAAATAAATTTTGAAGAAGAAGTGTACTTCTAATTTACTACAGAAGTGGCTCGTCACAACTAGAGGTGGGCGATATTTAAAAAATATCGATATGAACGATATTAAAAAAATATCGATACAATCGATATATTGATATATCGACGTATCGATGTATTGGTATATCGATATATTGATATATCGATACATATACAGGGTGATTCACGGAGACGGTCGGTTAGACGTTTCTCAGAAAGGGCAGCGAATTAAAATCTGAACATTTGCATTCTAATTAAAATTTTTGTAACGTCCGACAACTTCTGGTTATACCGGAAACGCGAGCGTCACGAAAAGTGAAACTAATGGAGGGGAGCAGTCTGAGAAGACGGGCAGAGGAGAAAGGGAATATCGAACGCCCCACTCTTTAACCACATTCTGACTCATGCTTCGCGCTGTTTCTCTCAGGCAAGCGTCAGTAAAGCGAGGACACAGCGTTTCAGTTCTCGTGACGCCAAAAAGTACTTGGTTAGAAGCATTAAAATTCTATTTATTCTTTCGTTATTATTATTTTGATACGGACAATATTTATTATCGATTTTTAGTGTATTTGAAGTGCGATTGGTAGTCTATAAATTAATGAGTTTTAAATTTGAGTGAAGACATGGAAGTTGATGAATAAAGATATATTTGAAACTCATAATTGCATACACTCCAATCATCTGTTTACCCTACAAATTTTTCATTCCTCTAATAACGTTGAAGTTTCACTTCTATCGCGACACCCAATTTTTCTATGATTTTTTCTTTCTTATTTTCCTGATGCTAATTTTTTCATCTATTAGGAAAGTGCCCGTATCTCTGCACAAGCTTTATTTTAGCGATACCTCAAATTTATCGCACCACAGGTATGAAGGTACGAGTATATCGAACAGACTGAATTGCTCCCATGTGGGGTAAAACGTAATCCAAATAAAATTTATTGAAGATAAAAACAATTCACCCCGACTGCTAGCACATAATTAAACCGATCCATGAATTTTCGATATTTCACGGTTTAACTTCGAAATTCGTTTCCAGTTTTGGATAGCAATTACGCTCGCAACTTTTAATCTCCATATCTCTCTTGAAATGGCCCATAAAAGTCGACGCTCGAGAACAGCGCATTCAAAAATTAGGAAAGTAGAACTTGGAATACGCTTATGTAAATTTAAATATTTTCTGAACGCAGTATAAGTCGGCGATTAATCTAGAAAATTGGTTTTTCCTCTTTCCAATTTCGCTCGCTGCTTAGCTCAAAGAAAATGTGACTCAGTGCTCCGGCTTTCTTGCGAGTGCCACGTAAATATTATCAATTGCAGTACATTTTTCCTGTAATTTATGTTAATGGATTTTTCTTCCTGGTGAAATGCGAACAAAAATATGATTTATATTTAGGAAATATAACTTTCTGCAAAGAAATAGTACCAGTTTACGTCACTGAATTTTTTAGTTCGTGAACTATTTAATAAGAAAAGTGCACTTCCCATAAATCATTTTCAATATCTTTTGTTCTGCTTGATTCAGTAGCTGCAAAATATTATTTTCATCTCTCACGTTCGAATTTGGAGCACTCCCACATTAAATACCTATTGCACTTTTAAACTTTTATAATTTCGGAAATAGAAACGAACTATGGAGCTTTATTACATTATTATATATTATTATTATATATGTATTTGCAAACAGTCAGCTGCCTCATGAATAGGGAAGGAGTTAATGTCACTTTGATGTCCTATAAAGTTACAGTTTTATCCCATTTACGTTGACCAATGCGTTTTATATTAGGTCCTATTAGTAGGGCTGGGCGTTATCGATATTACATAATCGATGACTGATTACAGAAAGTAATCGATTATTTCGATTAATCGAGTTTACGGATCGATCTAGTAATTGATTATATCGATCAATCGATAAAATCGATTAATCTGCAGAAACTTATAGAAGATTGTACTTTCAGGGTTAGATTAAACCCCTTCGTCTAGATAAGTTTACCCAAGACAGTAGTCCTTGAACGATCGTTTGTAATAGCTAAGTAAACTGGTGTGAAAAGGACTCGATAAGTCTCAAAGCACTGCATTCTTTTAACGCTAACAGACAACAGATAGTAATATAATTTCTTAGTACTTCCCAGTTATTTTGGTATCGCAGGCAGCTTTGCATTTGAATGGGGGTGAACGTTTTTTTTGGTAAAGTAGACCTTAACGTTATCTATCTTTCCTACTGAAAATGTGATTTAGTCCCATTTTGTGGGTTCCCGTTTCGTGTGTCGATGAAAATTTTCCCGTTTCGTGTGTTATTCCAAACCTCTACCTGGTTTTAGTGCAGTTTCGTGCGCTGACCTGCTGATAATGCAGTAAGTCACTAATTCGAGTTTATTTTTACAAAACAACGCTGTTAATACTAGACTTCAATGCTGAAATGCATGTTGATTTCTCTCCTATTATTTTCAAATGTTAATGTTTTTGTTTTGGAGGGGGGGACTTAAACGCTTCGCTCGCTTATATTGCCCGCAGACCGGAAATAGTGGGCCGCGGAACCACTTTTGTGGACGTATTCAGTGACGGGCAACTATAAAACAAAGAAGTACGTTTTGTATGCCATTATTGCAACAGGTACAACATGTTGAAAGTAAAGGATTTCGTTATGCAACGCACGAACTGGCACTACTTAATTACCTAGTAAATTCATGACGCTCGAACCGGCACGAAAACAGGTAGAAACCCAAAAACGCACGAAACGGGAACGCACGAAACGGGAAGATACCGAAAATATAATAGTCCAACAGTTTATTAAAATCCATTTTTAAATTCATTTACTACCTACCTATTTCAATTTATGTGTTCCACCTAAAATATGGAAATACAAATCATAATTCCTCCTTGAATTGTATAAACAAGTTAGCAAGTGCCTCATATTTCTATTTTTTGAAATGATTATTTAAGTAGATATTAGAAATTCTTGAAGCTATCTTAAAAGTGCCACCCTAACCTCAATTAAGTAGATATGGAATTGTTTGTTTTGTTTCCTGTTAAATTTAAGGGAGTGACTACTGCTCCGGCCGACGGTCCCCTAAAATTTTGTTCCAATACGGTCGGACGTGCGCATTACTTAATGTCGGTAAAATGCCGTTTAAGTATAATCGGCTATATATAATGACACTAGCGGTCTTTGTGGGTGTGCGGGTATCGTACATGACTGCCATTTTGTTCTCCTACGGCTAGACGAGTTCTGATCTCGTAGGGGTTTGATATATTTTTGTTGTTTTTACATCATCTTTTTTCCAAAAATGCGTGTGTCTGGTGCGAGGACAACTAAATGGTCTGTTTCAAAAATGCGTTCTCCCAGCTTTAGTTTTTTTACACCTCCAAAATGCAAATTGTGTTGACGAACGAAATTTCAGGGGACTGTCGGCCGGAGCAGTAGTCACTCCCTAAATTTAAACTATGGTAATTATTGCAAGCTAAGTGATGGTCTCATTTCTGTACCACAGAATTTATTTTAAGCATTATACTTAACTTCAATTTGACTTTTTCAAAGCAGTGTAGTGGTACCCTTAGATTCATGCAGAAGTAGGTATCTGCTTAAAGTTCAGGAACTTACCTACAAAAAGTGCCCGCTTATGGGGGCAGTGAATAGTGAATCACTCGTCATCATTCGAGTCTTGTACTGTAAAATATGATAACGTTTTATTTTTGTCTTCAAAATTTACTTTTGTATTCTATTTCTTTATGTATTTTTATATTGCAGTAAAGTGTTTTTCATGCTTGAGCATTTTATTCACTTGGTACATTCAACATTCCTCCCGAATTTTATATTTCTGCAAAGTTTTCCCTAAGTTTCACCATTATTTGACATATCGTGTGGCACAGCTGCAGTCCGAACAAAGGAATAATTTAACATTGCAATTCAGGGTTATTGCAATTCCTGCTCCCCATTTTAAGATTGCATCAAACCAATAGATAATTTTTTCTGCGTGGTATGGTACTGAAAAAAATTAGTTTCTTTAGATTTTAGCTATTAATTTTTAATAAAATGTCCGGTACTATTTTTCGGAAAAAGAAACTGACAATTAAATAATTGTAATTCTGTCCATCATTGTTTGAATCTCCTAAAACCAAAAGAGGAGAATTTATTACAGCACATTTGTATTAAAACAGTCTGTTAACAATAAAAAATTGCGCCTATAGCACCGTATACGTGATAGAAGTGAAACTTCTGAGAGAGATTTACGGTGAGAGATAGAGAGAGAGAGCATTTCACGGGAACGTCATTACATATCATTAAAACTTTAATATTTTAAATATACTTACATAATAACTGTTCACGGATATAATCGAATATTCACAGGACACAAACGTAAAAAACGTAAATAATCATAAAACACGATGGTAAGTGTTAATTATACAACACGTGGTATCTCAGCTACTCATGTATGTATAACTCTCTTTCTCCTTCTCTCAACGATATATCTTTCGTCTCTCTCGTGTAACGAAATGCTGGAAAACGTGACGCGACCTTGAAATTTTACTCTCAATTCTCTGGCAATTTTCGAGGTGCCGCTAAAGAAGTTTCACTTCAAAAATAAGAAATATGTAATATGAGTGACTGTATTTCCTAGTTTTCATTTTTGATAAAGTAAAAAGGAAGTGTCTCGCTTGTAGCTCTTTATCCTGCAGTAAAACACATGACGTACTTTGTTTTTACTGTAATTTCCCTGTTCAACACGTGAGTGAAGATCACATTTAGGTAACCGAGGATAACGTGCACGCACACCTCATCAAAATAAAGTTAGCGATCATGTAAACCAGTATACAACGGTTCTAGCGACTGTGAGATATAGGAAAAACTAAAATGAAAATGTCTTGAAGTTTCCCTGGGGACCCATTCAACCGGCGAACGACAATGCGTCTAAGAAATGAGTTCGCCGTCTGCTGTAACTCTATGAATACATTTTCTTTGTTCGTTCCCTTTTGTCGACCCGACCATGGAAGCTGCTTTACATGCATTGAAGTGTTGGTATATTCATTATGCTTTCGGGGTGTTGAATTTATGCCTTTTATACTTTAATTATCATAAATAAATATTTATGTTAGTATTGGGTGATGAAACATATTTTTCTTTAAATGAATAAGGAAATTAGTATTGCGGAATTATACAGGACACGAGTTTTGCATTAAACAGGAGAATATACTACTGAGCAAAACTGTAACTACAAGTAAGTAGATTAGACATTTTATACATATTTTATTTAAGAGTTTTTAAACTGTATTTTGAAACAGACTTGCAAAGTAAATGAAACAATCATAGGCGGAGTTTCCAAATTACTTGAAGTTGGCGTCAATACTCGTATTTCTAGAAAATTCGAGCGATCTGTGGTGAAGACGTCTTTATTTATTTACTACAGTAAAACTGTCAAGTACCAATAATATTGGGAAAGCTCAAAGCGCCCTACTTAAAATTCTCGACTACAAGACTTTCATCAAGACGTGTATTGCAGTTCTAAACACAAATGGTGACAAATTGGTGGTTGCATCCCGATAACACTGAGGGTTTAATCTGTCAAACATACACTTATGAACGCGCTGTTTGACGTAACATGTCAAGATAGAATACGAAGAAAAGGACGTGACAAACAATTTGTTATCAACGAATAAGTCAAGAAAATCTATCCACACGTTTTCTCAAGTGCTAAGAATTTTAATAAGAAAAATAATCAAGTAATATCAATCATCAGGTGATACTGGCTCCGTAGTTACAAAGACCGCTTCGGTATAAGTCGTCTCCCTCCTCTCGTATCTACTGGCGTAACTGACAAACAGCAAATTTGAAAGGAGAGTAGGAAAACGTAATTCGTCTTTAGTTGGAAGACTGTAATAAACATCCATTTTCCTAGGAAAAATGTTCAGTTAATAAAGACGGGCTCAGAGGGTATCTTGGTATCATTTTGTGCCTTTACCATCCCCCATCGCACCCATAAATTGCATGTTTTTGGTTGTGGATGTGATGAATCCCGTAAGCGTTTATCACAATAACGTTTTAGAAAAATAGATGAACAATCATCCAGGTAGAATGGTAAGAAAATTTTTTCGGAGTCTTAAAGGATTTATAAAATGTGGCATAGTCCCACTAGACACGAATGTTTTCAGTGAAGCTGATTTTGTGACTGTGAAGGCGACGGAGCAACCAGAAACTGATAATCTATTACCAGGAGAAATTGGCAACACCTTTGCTGCACAAACTTCATCTGAGAATTATGTGGCAGCGTTGAACTAAGAAATCTCAAAGGGAAATGCGCTAGAAAATACGGTGATGAGTCAACAACCACTGATTAGGCAGGATTCGTCTATTCCCTCTACACCAAAGCATGCAAGCAATTCAGGAGACATCGTTGGTGGTTTCGGCCCGTCTGACGTCGTTCAAATCCCAGGCATGACTGAAAGGAGGTGTGTCAGAAAACGATCATCTGGAGGTACGGGATACAGTAATATTAGGAAGCTCCATATAAAAATCAATTGGAGGAAGACGATAAAAGGAAACTTGATTTAGAAGAAAAGAAGAGAAGTCGGAAATAGCTGCTAGGACGGTAACCACAACAAAGAGTAAGCTTGATAAGAAGAAAAGTAACGTGAATCCAAAGGGCAAGGTTCAAGGAAAGGCGATGAAGAACACAATATAGCAAGATGCATCTGACATACCGTCTGATGAAAGTGATGACACAGATTGCATGTTTTACAACAAATATTTCAAAGATCAAAGTGGGGAAGGAAGGATTTGATGCAACATGTGCTTCAAATGGGGAAGTCACGAGTACCTACGCAGGACTTAATGGTGATACCGCTGATGATTGGACTTGTAACACTTGTCGTGTAAATCGCTTTACAAACGCGCGTAAAAAATAAAAATTTTTTGAAAGCCCAGATGTCAATGTTAACATTTAGAACTTTCATTTTTCCTTTACATTATATTGTATTATGTTTTATTTTTATCATGAGTGTTTCAAATGCTTTTATATCTAAAATGATCCTTTAGCAGGGCTATAAAAACTTTTCTTTATAGGTATGTAAATACGTGCCTGTGTCGGGAAGTGAACGATAATCAATGCCGCTAATGAAATACCCATAATACCCATAATATGAATATTTTGCTTGTTTTTCCTTAGAGGGATAGACTTATACACCTTTCTCCTACTAAGAATAGCGATTGACCTCCTCATCTGACACGTTGCTGCTCTTAGGGAGCACTTATAGAGTCCATTAGTTAAGTTATGTTACTAGTTTCGCGCTCTATCCTACTTCAAAATTCTTATCATGGAGCTCTTATGGGACATAGATTTTAAACACTGCAACGTGCATCTGTGGTAATAACATAGTTCAAGAGACCAGAGTCGATTTCAAAACCGAGAAAGATGGAGCCCGATGCTTCCATTTATGCTCGCTTTTGATCAACATTTAAGCATGTGATGAACGGGATGCATGCGATGAATGCGCTTGCGTGAAATGTTCAATCTCAATGTTTCAGATATTCGTGTTATCTCAATTCAGCGCTGTATATTGCACATATTATATTAAACACATCTTCGGAATTCTGCCAACCGTCTAAACGAAAGTCATTGTTAATTGCTTGGATTGCTTAATTGGTAACAAAACTTCCTTTTGCGCATGCCCAAGGAGCATTTAGATTAGAGGCACATTAAGTCGCAAATCTGTCCAAAATGGTGATGAAAATGTGTCCTAAATTGAGACTAGTTAGACATCAAAACTGTGTCTAACACATGCCTTTTTTGTGCCCGACATGTTCACATTTTCAAATACCGATGCATTCTGAACTAAGTTCGCAGAAAATACTAAACGAAGTTAACTTTTTGGTAAAAACTGGATGACATGTGTCAAAAGTTTTTCAATATTGCATGTTTCGAATGTGTATGGAAAACCGTAGACCACTGGTTTCGTCCTTTTGGGAATCATCAGTACGGTGCTTTGCCCTACACACTCGAACCATGCAATGTGAAAAATAATTAAGGACTTATTCGGTATCTTCTAAAATAGGGTGTTCCGGCAAAAACACTCGGACACGTCGATTTTGGTTGTAAGGAGGACATTTGAATTCGATGTTTTCATTCATGTAACGTCAACCCCAAAGCGGGAGGGGAAAGCACCCTTAAATTATTAAATAGAAGGTGGTGTCAAGATACGCACCGTTTGAAAGATCTTTCAGTTCTCTTTACAGCAGTTTTTATATTTTTATGTCGGACCTCTAACCACCGAGAAAGTGCGCCTTCAAGATAACATTAATTAAGGCACCTTAACACCAGTAAGTGGAATTTTATACAGTTTAACATCATTTTTACGACCACTGACCTCTGAGAAAATGCAATGCATGAAAATGCAACACCCTATTTTAGAAGATATTGAATTAGTTCCTTAATTATTTTCCACTCTGTATATACTTACACGCTTGGTGCAAGTATTAGCAAGAGCTAATTATTAGCCGAATTATGCAGCGGTAATGAGTGGTACTGGACCGTTCGAACAACTACTTCTCGGGCAAATACCCCGCCAGGCATTGAAATATAGAACTGGATGACATACTTCAGCAAAAGAAAAGTGCCTCTATGACTGTATTTGCCCAGGTATAAAGATTTGTATGGTAACCTAATTTTTGCAAGGTACATATTTTAATCCAGAGTTTCTATTTATACACACTACTTACACTTCTTTATACTTAAATGGCAAGAGGAGAGAATTTTACCACATTTCGTTCCTTATTAATAAATTTGTTCGAAAATATATTTCACTTTTGAATTTTGAACCAATTTGGACGCCTTTGAGCAGCAGCAAACAATGGCTGAGTTGTTTCTGAAATGTTGTCAATATGACACATTTCATTTAAGACGCAATTCAGGAACAAAATTCTAAAATGTGCCTAATTTGTGAAAATCTAAGAGTCTAACCTAACTTTAAACTGCTGTTTTAGTGTGGATAACTCGGTAAGAGACAAACTGCCTGGTAGGTACAGTGCTAGAGGGCAAATAAAAAGTACTTCATAGCCTACTGTGTTAATTATTTATACTTTTCACTATTTTGTATAATAATTATGTATTATACCGAAGCCGAACGATAAATCAAGCCGGAATGTAGCGGCCGTGACGTAGTAATCGTGGCCGACTCGGTATGGACGATCGGTGTTCGCGGCATGGAAATAATGCTAGTCTACCAAAATCTTCAATAAAAACAACTGGACTTTTGAAATTTTTATCAAGAGAATATCTAATTAAATATACCTGAACGGTATAATACCATATTTTCATATTTTGAACAAACGTTTAACATTAAAAACCTACAGAACTTAAACTCAATATGTATTTAATAATATAAAATGAACCACATTCTGCATGAAGAACAAAACTAAAAAATATAGTGGAAAACATTGTCGGAAACAAGTCTTAACAAAATAAAATACACCCGCTAACAAAATGTTTACTGATGGAAGAAGATAAATGGGAGAACTACTTACTAGGCAATTTTTTAATTTTCTTTTCTTTTGCTTCACTAACTAACATTTCGTTGGAGGTAGGTAACATATGAATAATTATTTAATAAAATTTGCATGAAATCTAATGTGCAATAATGGTTATATGGTTATGTGATGGGAAATGCAATTTGTTTGTACGCCTACACGGCTCAGTGCGGCTAGCGCGCGCAATTTATATGTGTTTATTAACCGGCTATAACTTTTTTCAGCAACAACATTAATGTTTCGTTTCTTCACCAAAAATAATTTCGAGCCTTTGTCCGTATTTGGTCTCGCATATGTACATGTTAATTCCGAAAAATAATATTACTTACCCGATACATGAAAAATACATTACACAAATTTGTGGTCTAGCAAGAAAACATTTTTTTTTCATAAAAGTGGAAAATTGTAGAGGCAACGGGACTACTCTGTGATGATCAGTACACTTCAGTGTATATTCCACGAAAAAAACAGGTCTCTCTCTTTTCGTTGCTGAGATACAACAAGAAAGTATTAAAAATGGCCGAAAATTGATTTTAGGAAAAATCGATTTTCTGGCATTTTCGCAATTCCCGATCTTTTCGTGACCTCAAAATTCGAATCTAGCAGGTCATTTTACATAAGAATTATCTTCATTTTCTTGCGTGTGTTCGAGTTGTATGTCAAATTAGAGCACTTTGCTCCCCGACTATTCGTTATCAAGTAGCAGCGCTCCGTCCACGGCTGTGACGTCACAGCAGTGCTCCACGCGCTACATTCTGGCTTGCATTATCGTTCGGCTTCGATTATACCTATATTATATATCACATATTGCTATAGTTTATAGCTATACTTTTAGAATCTCTTTTAACACTTTTCACTACCTCAAGTCACAACAACTAGGTACAATGGGTGATTATATTTTTTAGCAGTAAGGTTAGGTTATCGAATGGAAAATTGTGTGAAATTTAAACACTTGAGCACGGCAACTTATTGGACACAAACACTAGTTCATATGTCGACACTAAAATTGTCACCATTTGAACACAGTGCCCATATTGACATAAATTCCGGTTGGTGTGTCGACCCATTATACGGGCAAAATATTCTTATGCCCACTCCCAGGCACACATTTTCCTTGGGTGAAAAAATGCAGAGGCTAACTAGATATAAAAACTTCCTCATAGATACTATAGACGGAAGAGTCGTAAAAATAATAAGCCGGATGAAGCAACAAGTAGAATTAAAAATCTCATATAATTACTTAAATCAGGGCCAAATAAAACACTTGGTCTTTATGATCAGCTCATAACATAATCATGAAGCACCAGAGCGGCGCCTGTGTGTTTTCTTCCGTCGCGTTTATTAACGAAAAACTCCGACATCTGAAAATACTATTAACGTAAATGTAATTGCCTCATAAATAAGTGCCTCTAATATTTTTAAAACCGTTGATTCGACGAGCAATTCAGAAATAAACTTGAATAAAATAATCGTATCTCTCGACAAATCCCGCATTCGCCGCTCATGGAAAACCCATCTTGCTGAACACAACGACCATTGTAAGAGCTGAAATGGGCTTTCACGAGACCGGAATGGGCAATGCGCTCTGAAATTGCCTATCTTCTCGCAAGTAGCGCTCTGAGTGCCCCATTGAATATTTAGACTCGTTATTGAAAACATGATGCTCTCAAATGTTATTCATATACTGCAGGAGGACGTTGATGACGACATAAAGTAGACGTTCCATCATCTACACGACTTTTCGGTGGCATTGTGGAAAAAATACTTTCAGGTGGATTTTATGGGACCAAATTTAATGCGGTAGATAAAAATGTTTTCAGGTTGGCTCTTTCAGGAACCGAGCCGTGATAGAAGCATGTTTTATCGCCATTTCTTTTCTAAATAAGAAATAGGCCTATAACAGTTACGAGTCAAAACATCTTTCACCGCAATCTTGAAAACTTGATAGTTTCTTATAGCTTTGATATTTTGCGGTAGGTGAAAATTATATTTCAATTTTAACTAAAATATATCAATCGGTACTTTTGCCCGAATACGAAATATTTTGATACACAATAATAAATTATGAGTTTCTTCAAGAATAAACAATGAATTAGGGACACTAAAATAAATTTTCTGAAAGTGTCTGCCGTTTTCTTTACTATCTGTATCTCCTTTTTAAGGGGAAGCTTTTGTCTCTGGGGACAGAAATATGAAGCATTGCCTCTGTTAAGCCTCGCAAACACATTACAAAAAAATGTAACAAATAACTTGAAATAGGTATCAAATTCTATTTTAAATTTAGTATTTTTTTAAGTTGTTAACACAATCACTGATTACTCGTTGGTAGTTTAAGTACTACATTATTATTGGGTTTATAACACTAACCAATAAATATTATACAACATACAGTCACTTTCTAAATGCATTTTCGGAAATTTTCTTTCCATAGTCAGATAAAATGTTTTCATTATTGAAAATTAATAGCATAATTCCGGTAGAACCCGGACAACTTCAAAAATTTCAAAAAACAAACCAAGGCACTTTTGCAATCCAGAAAGACTGCAAAAAAAATAAATACATATTAGTTACTTTGAGATCTATGTCAGACATTTTAGGAAACCTGCAAAATCAAAATTACCTACTTAAGTAATTTAAATTTACAATAATTTAAAAAGATTAGATTGTATTAAATCAATTCGTTCGTTAAGTAAGTTCAATTTTTTTATCATGTTTATGTTTATAAATTTCTATAGATTCCAAAATATCTAATTGATACCCTTTTTCCAAATTATACAAACAATAATTTAGTTTCTTCAAGAATGGGAAATTTTTGATTATTTTCGAAAAAATGGTTTGCAAAATTTGAATCGTTGTTCCTCAACCGAAATGATCTTAAATGTTCATCGTATGTTATACCGGGTGGGGATTTAGTGTGTAATCGGTTCATATCTCTGGTACTACTTAAGATATCAAAATGAAATTTTACGCGTATGTGGGGAACTACATGGAGCATTTCGTAATATTATTTATGTATATACAGGATGTTCACATTCTGAGTACCAGACCAAAGTTCTATTTCTTTAAATGGAAACACCACAAGTATTTGCGTGATTTCGATTCCCCATAAAATTTCATGAAAATTGATATACTACATGATCTGGTTTTGAGTAAGGACAGTTAAGATATTGACATTTTTGTGTCATTATGGTCCCAAGTTTATGACGCTACCGACGTCTACTGACTAAAGCCACCTAATTATTTTTTATTGAAAGGGGTTTACACACTGCTGTATTTGTGAAATCTATAAATACTTTCACCATAATACTTAGGATTATACAAGGTGGTTAAGTTATGCAAAAGGGAATTTTTCTCAAAAATTTCAAATAGAATACCATGTATATTATTTGCACAACTGACAGTCAGTTAACTAAACTTTTAATTGATATAGATATTGCCAGGTCTACTACTGATAGTTTCGGCAGATATTACGATTGAACATCAAAATTTTTGAATTTCTTTATTACTTTATACTCTTTTTGGCGAATTCTCCCTATTCTGTTGCTCAAAACTCACAATAATGTTTATATTTTGCATTTGCAAATTGGTATCAATATAAAGACAATAAATCTTATTGTAAAATTGTTCCTTGATGGTTATATTCTTAAATGTATAATGTCTTTTTAAAGTCGGGTATAATGTTCCAACAAGGAGTGTCATAGAAGAAAAAATTATCTTTAAGAAACTAATAATCTTGGAATGGGATTTCTTGTGTTAAGGGTGGGATACGCTACGACAGGACAGGAGATCGGTAGTACATGTGTAAGACAGAAATAGACATAGCTTTAGCAACCGCTTGGTACAGACAGTCCAGCAGAAAATTGAAATAATAAAATTAGGCAAATATAGTCTTCAAATAAAGCTAAAAGATCGGTGAGTATGCTCACATATTTTATTTGGCTGTTAACTAAAATCCGAATGTACAATTTGTGTGTGAATAATGCTAAGATTTCCGTTAAAATTTGCCAGTTTTCAACTTCGTTTATTTTAACAACAGTGTAAATATGGCAAATAAAATAGTTATAAGCGTATTCTACCAACCCTCATATTTCTTTTAAACCATAATTCATGTCTATAAGTAATAAAGTTTTTGAGCTGGACTGTCTGTATTAACACCGTCTCAGAAGCTAGGAGAACGCTTCTCAGGTACTCGAATATCCCAGCCTTAATGTAAACTTCATTTGCTAAATATTTTATAGAAACAAAATGCAGACGTTTTTTGGAGTTTTGGGTGACAAAATAATGTAAAATACTAACGAAATTCTACATTTTTATAATTCGATTGTACATTCTGTCGTAACTTTTATTGGTAGACAATATCCACATCAATAAAAAGCTTAGTAAAATGACCATCAATTGTACAAATAATATATATGGTGTTTCATTTGAAATTTTTGAGAAAAATTCTGTTTTACATAACATAACCAACCTGTATTATCTCAAGTATTATGATAAAATTATTTATAGATTTGAAAAATACAGCAGTGTGTGAACCTATTTCAATAAAGAAATTTTAGGTGGCTTTGGTTAGTATGCGTCAGTAGTGTCATAAATTTGGGTCCACAATGGCACAAAAATGTCAATATCTCAACATTCCTTAGTCAAAACCACATAATGCAATCAATTTTCATGGAATTTTATGGGGAATCCATATTATGCAACGACACGTAGGGTTTCCATTTAAAGAAATAGAACTTTGATCTGGTACTTAGAATGTGAACATCCTGTATATTCCTAAATAATTTTGGGAAATGCTCCATGTGGTTCCCCACATTCGTGCAAAATTCCATTTTGATATCTTAAATAGTTCCAGATATATGAGCAGATTACACACTAAATCCCCACCCGGTATACCAGTTTGACCAATATAAATACTTTTACAATCAGAGCATTTTAGTTGGTGTATATGTTATTCGCAATCACCGAATTCGGGCAATGCCCGAAATATTTGGGCATTCCGCGTAGCGGGTACTCCATATTGGCCAGTCCGCGAGCAGCGCATTTCATTTCGGACAATGCCCTAATCAAGTTACGCTTTCCGCGGAGCGGGCATTTCGATGTGCTCAGTAGCCGAACTCAAGCTTCCGAGTGTAGCTTCTTCGGGTAGTGTGCATTCCATTTTCACACTTCGCAAAGGGGGCAAATAACTTTACCTATTTATTTTTGCAAGAAGTGCTCTTTTGACATTTAGAGTTACACTTGACACCCTTTCTCAAGCAAGAGCAAGCTTTATTTTGGCAGCCTTTGCAGCAATCACAGTTTAGAAATCCTTGCTTGGATCCGCTAGAGAGCATTGCAGCTTCGCGCAAATCAATTATTATGTTTTTTTATGTACCTAACACAATATAGCTAGGTAGTGTTTGTATAAGAATGTTTTTTTTTGTTTTGGAATAAAACTTGTTTTCTTTCCGCGATTGAGCATTTTATTACATCTGTTCCTTTTCCCACTCCGCGGAGCGAGTAAAGTTTCCCTCCGCGAAGTGTGCAAAATGGAATGCACACTACCCGAAGAAGCTACACTCGGAAGCTTGAGTTCGGCTACTGAGCACATCGAAATGCCCGCTCCGCGGAATGCGTAAGTTGATTTGGGCATTGACCAAAATTAAATGCCCTACTCGCGGAGTGGCCAATATGGAGTACCCGCTACGCGGAATGCCCAAATATTTCGGGCACTGCCTGAATTCGGTGATTGCGAATAACATATACGTATACCTGTTCTACAAAATTTATTAGTTTTATCTTTTGCATTAAACAAAATAGGTATGAGATAAAATATTTGAAGGGTTAAAATGCTACACTTATACTGTTTTTTGAAAAAATACTGGCAATTCTTTCAGAAATATTTCCTACGTAAATTATACGACAAAATTTAATATCTTCTTATCTGATAATTTTGGGTATATGCTATTATAAGTCATGTTTTATTGTTAATTATTCTATTAATTATTTTATTTTGAATCTATTATTAATAGCAATTATTCTTACTGCATTTAATTCTTTTTCTAAGTCAGCTTTAGATAAAGGAACCGCAAAGGCTCTATTTATTTTTTGCAGTCTTTCTGGATTGCAAGAGTGCCTTGGTTTGTTTTTTGAAATTTTTGAAGGTATGTATCTGGGTTCTACTGGAATTATGTTATTACTTTCAATAATGGAAGCATTCTCTAACGATGGAGAGAAAATTTCCGAATGCATTTAGAAAGTGACTAGGTATACAGGGATTTTTTTAACAGTCTGTTAGAAGTATAGGTATGGAGAACGATAAAAGATACTGATCTGAAAGTTTGGGTGTAATACTGAAGCGATGGGATCTATTTAAGGAAAATATTTTCAAAATGGTGGCATTTCCAGGTACACTGGAAAGAATCCCTCAATTTTCAACTTTTTTTTGATTCTACTGAACATTCTAGTTATTTTGTTAGAGGTTCCCTATTCCTAAAATTAATATTGTTTGAGAGATGTATTAATTTTTTTCTAAGAATTTTGGCAGAAAACATAGATGGCCAAATGGCCAGTGGTCTGAGTACCCAATATTAGAACGCTAACCTTGAAGTCCCAATACTCACGATATTTTATTGTTTGAGTGATGTTTCCTTATTACCATCTTGAAGAGGCCTTTAAGCAGCAAATTTATAAGTATATTCTGAAAACCCCACAATTGAGCGTGTCTAGAAAACTACCGTATCTTGTAAATAATTCAAAAATTATTTTATTCAAACTTTATTGTTTGTGACATCATTAAATGGCAAAGACATATGTTGATATGGATACTTCGCTGACAATAATAATAATAATTTTCCGATAAGATTAATCATGAATTCAGGAACCAACTTGAACGTTATCGGAATTAAATGGGGGATTAGAAGACTGCAGAGGTATAATATAGAGAGCAAAATATTCAACGAGGCTTAAACGAGAATGAATCCCAAACGGGGCCTGAATCGAAACGCTCCGTATATCCAGATAATTGGATCGCTGTAAAGCCTCGGATCAAGTCAGCTAGATAACTAACCCGCCAGGACAATGAAAACACGATAGAATGTGAACCAACCCCCTAATGAAATAACGATCGAACGGCTGGAATTAAACACCCCTCACATTCTAAAGTCACATCCACCGAAATGATACTCGTATATTTTAGTTGGCGGTCCGAAAACAATCCACGATCTGGAGAATAGAGCGAGATGCGCTTTATTAGAACAGGTGCGAGAGAGAGGAGGTGATGATGAGTTGTTCATTTGGCGAAGTGCGAGCATATCGCAATGCGGCCAGCGTACCCGGGCAATTCAAACGGCCATTATCACCTGAGTTATGTCCGAGTGCCGACAGAGTTGTTCTATACGCCGACATCAGATTGGCCATTAATCTACATGGATTAGACACTCTACTTATTGCACTGCATGCGGCTATTATACACTAAGAATTGGCTCAGAGGTACTCCTTCCCTTAAAATTATATCTGTGCCTTAATTATTAAACTGAAATCTGTATATATGTATTAAGTATCAACCATCATTTTCCTAGAGATAAAGTTTTTTACACTCGAAAAACAAAAAATGCTGTATGCAGGTCTCTCAGTCGAGTGATTCTTAAGCCTACAGTATGAGAGTAGAAGTAGATAATGTTTTTCAACAAATTTTCCATATTCTCCATTACATATTGTCACGGGTTGCCCCACAAGCCCCGCCCATGAGTTTACGCGAGCATATGGTTCAACGTAAATAAACAGACGGCTGTTTTTATGGTGTGTATTTTTATTGTGAGTCGGGAAAGGTCGATTTTCAGAGGAAAAGGCGATAGATTCCGAAGGTGACAAATTCGAGCGAGTATACGTCTTAAGTGTTACATGCTTATAGTGTATTTGGCATTTTGGTGACGGTACGTGCGTAATATGTTTCGCGTTTTGGTGTATACCGGGGCGTTTTGGGTCGGGATTAACCGTTTGTAGAAATGTTTTTAGAGAAGTTCGAACTGTTGGTTTGTGTATTGTGGATTGTTTAGGTTAGTTAATTGTTTGCGTATTGTTTAATTGTTTGCTGGTAGTTTGTTAATTGTTATTGCTTGTTGATGTTTGTTTATTGCGTGTATATTTTGCTGCTTATTGTTAATTTTAAATTTTATGTTCTCAAATCACTGTTAATTGTAAATATTTGTACATTAGTCACTGTAAAAAATGGTGTAAATATGAAATACGTTGCAATATTATTATGTCATAGTCGGACGCAATGATTGTGGATATGCTTCTTACGATATTGTAGTTATGAAGCCGGTGAAGTTATGCAAGGTAAATGGGTTTTCACCCTTAAATACTACTATACATAAATTTCGTGTTCAAAATTAATGTCTTCGTTTAAGGGTGTAATGTTCCGTTATATTTGCAAGCGTTCACGAAATAACTAACTGAAACAAAACGCGTTGTTCGATTTTGGTCAGATAAGTTTTAAATGACATATAAAGATTAGTTCTTTCCTGCGACAGAGCATTTTTTTAAATAAAATGCAAAAAACATTTTTTTTTGGTGTTCTGAAAAATGCCGATATTGGAGGAAGCAACATACCCCTACCTTTTCAGTTAAGAAAAAAAACTCTCTGTCGCAGCCTGTACGTAACCTTTGTCTATAACGCCAACACTTTATTTTTTTGATATTTGCGTTAATATGCAAGTGAGAAGTTATTTACGGCGGGGTGTTTGGGTAAAATTTTCAATACAATTGCCTACATTCAGGCGTTTTACTGGGATCGTCGCTAGCATCTAGCCAAGATAAAACTTTATGCACGAATGTGCGGCACAGTCAATTAGTAGAGCGGTCAACATGTATTTTCAAATGGACGAAATAATATAATAATAATTGTTCTTCTACTATGAAAGCGAATAATTTGTATTTTGTCTTGGGTAAACTGTAAGCTCTCGTATTTGAAAATCAACATTATAAATAAGTTTATGTTCTTACGTTGATATACGCTTTTTACATAATAACTACATAATTAGTTTTTAGGTAATGGGAATGTATGAAAATAAACTATTATACGAAAATACAAGACAATACTAAATACTTTTTCATTCAAGTATTTGAACTGATGCATATAGTGGCATTAAATTTAAGATTACATTCGACATATTACGGCTATTAAAACAAATACTAATTTGAAAAGTTGCATACTCGCCTAAGGTTAGGAGACAAATTCTCACATTTTTTATTATCTTCGTCATCACAAAGTTCTCAATTCGAAAACTGGTTGGACGCGTACCTCCATCCTTTCCTATCCTGAGCTAGCCTACGCATTTCCCTAAAAGTAGAACATTCTACATCCGCAACTATTTGAGAGCAGTAGTCTAATTTGAACCTACCCTTAAATCTTTTTATTCCTATCTCTGACTATGTCGCGAACTATTCTTTCGTGTCTCAGAAGGTGTCCTACCATCCTACCGTCCTATCCTTCCTATTCTTTATTGTTCTCCATACCTTTCGCTTTTCTCCAATTATTTCTAATACCCCCCTATCGCTAACCTTATCAATTCACGGTATCTTCATCATGCGTCTGCAGCACCACATTTCCAAAGCTGCTTTTCTTTTTTGGACCGTTTCTTCTATTGTTCAAGTTTCGCACTCGTACAGTGCCTACTCCATGCATATGTCTTTAAGAGCCTCTTCCGAGTTTCTACATTAACCGTTCCCGAGCATAACAATTGTTTTTTTTTCTGTTAAACGCAACTCGGCCCTGCGCTATTTTTGTTTTATATCTCTAGTGCTCTTACAATCGCGACCTATTTGATTTCCTAAATAGCAGAAATCCGCGACTTTCTCTATATTATCTCATTTCCTTTTTCTATTTCAGTTTTAGTTCTATTTTCAAGCCCTCTACTTACTTTCTTTTTATTGATCTTCATGCTGTATCCTTCTATCAAAACTGCTTCCATTTAGTTCAAAGATATTTCTAATTCATCTTTGCTGGATGCTAACACTGCTTTATCTTCCGCGAATGTGAACATGTTAATAGTTTGGGCCTGTTCTGTCCTTAACAATATTAATCGCATGTTCGATATGTAAGTTGAAAACTGGAGGTGACAACGCACCCTTCCGGAAAGCATATTTTGAAAAACAGGACGCTATGAGTATGGCGTTTATGTATATCCCAAGTAGGTTTTGCCAATGCAGAGATATTCAATGTTTTAGCGTGCTACTATTCACTTGTTTTCAATAGTAATCGCGGATTATCTTTAAAAAAATACTTTTCCTGACGGGATTCCGAACATAACACATCGAATGTAAAATTCTGTAAATTACAATAAACTTTAGAAGAAAAAATGAAAAAGGAACCGCTTGAATTGGAGAAAACACTCTCTGCGCATTTTGGCATTGAGCCATGCCTGTTGCTTGCTTTGCAAGAAGTTCAGCAGTCTATTAAAACGCGTGAAAATGGAAGTAGACCCCATCATGCTCCTAGCGTCCTCTGTTTCAAATTATGCTTCCGGATATCTACTTCTCTTCGTTCCTGCTCAAATTCTATAACTGCCGTTTGCGCTTTGTAGAGATTATGTATTATTTGTCTGTTCCTATATTTCATCCCTGCCTTTCTGATCACTTCGAACATCTTCCCCCATTTTACGTTGTCGAAGGTTTTTTTCTAAATATGCAAATCCTATACAGGGTGTTTCAGGAGGAATGGTACATACTTCAGTATGTTATAGTATCGCTCATTTTGAACAAAAAAGTTCATATGAACACGTGTTCAATTCTCAATGGTTACTGAGTTAAGCCAGCTGAATTATTGCATAAACGAATTTATTACCTCATTAATTCTGGCAACTAACTTTTGATATACAAAGTAAAGTATAGATTTTAGAGGAATGGCCCAAAAATCCCACATCCAAACTTTGCAGTTCTTCCCGGCGCTCCTTTATTCTTGTAGCACTGGCCGTAATATGGGCGATTAATTCATCACGTATGCCACCATGGTTGGGGCCACCATGGCCGATCCTAATATTGCTAAATGGCAAATTGCTCTGTAATGCGCTCTACATTAAAATTACTGTATCACTGTATCTTAGTAACCATTGA
The DNA here is from genome assembly GCA_963966045.1 of Xestobium rufovillosum. Taxonomy (NCBI): domain Eukaryota; kingdom Metazoa; phylum Arthropoda; class Insecta; order Coleoptera; family Ptinidae; genus Xestobium; species Xestobium rufovillosum. Next base: position 15,504,050 of record OZ014496.1, read on the forward strand.
GAATTGGACACCTGTTCAATATGAACTTTTTTGTTCAAAATGAACGGTTCTATAACATACTGAAGTACGTACCATTCCTCCTGAAACACCCTGTATAGGTGCTCTTTCTCTTTTCTATTGTATATTCAACAGATGCTTTTTAGATATAAATGCTATTGTATTTACCAAATACTGCCTATGTAAGGTACCAAAATATACTCGTAAAGATGGCTTCGTGCGTTCCTCTACTTAGTCTAAATATGAACTGATCTTCTAATATTTCTTCCGCCCTTTTCTCTATCCTTCTTTGCACAACTCTAGTCAACATTTTTGACGCGTGAGACGTTAAACTGGTCATTCTAAAATTTTCACACCTAAACGCGTTGTTCTTTTTTGACAAAGCGACTATGATGTTCCTTTTGTAATCTTCTGGAATTTCATCTGTCTCGTATATACGGCTAACTAGTTTAAATAGACGCTCTCTCACCTCTTGACCTGCACACTTTAAAATTTCTCCCTGCAATCATAATTATTTCATACGCTTCGTCAGTTTCTCCTACTTCAAACTTATCTTCCACTTCTTTGCATTTATTATCAATCCAGTGTTATTTCGCTTTCCCACATTTCCGAATAATTTCCCACTCGACCGCTTTATAACTTTGTTTCCCTCCTTCAACTAGCCTATTTTTCTATTTTCGGCTCTCGTCTATTAGAGTCACTATATCCCTTTTGTTATCCAGGGTTTTCTATTTTCATTCTGTTTGTGACCCAAAGTACCTATCTCTAGCTGCAGAATCTAATCTATTTTTAATGTGCCCATAATATATAATAATATAATGTTTATAATATAAATTTTCCGACATATTTTGATGAGTACTAACTACACGACATTACACCCTGTATAATACAGAATAGAAAATCTAGTGGGGAGGGGTCTCTTATATATGCTTTTTCTCTAAATGTTTAAGATGCAATAGAAGAAACGATACGTCTATCCCTAGGTGCCGCACTGTAATAAAAATGCATACTTTCTAGCTTCACGAACCTTGCGCATACGCAAGCAGGTGGATATTTTCTAGACTTTTTATCTGAGCTCCTATCCATTATTTAGAAGACACATTCATCAGTTATCACCTTATCACTTATTTTTGCAATATTGTCCCCGTGTCTTGTAAAGACTTATACTATACATAAAATAAATTGCACGCTTATTACTCACAGACCCAACCCCGTTTTTAAAAAGGGTTAATTTTGTGATGGAGATTCCTAAATATTCAAAAAAAATCCCAGCAGAACGCGAGGTACCTATGAGTTATAAGATAATGCTGGAAATGAATATTATTGTATTCAAGTGGCATTTCCGCTCCCTTGAATTACAGCCCTAACTTATAGCAGGTGGCTTTCGGCGCATAAATCGCACTTTTCTTTACACCACGTCGGCAGCGTACGTCTGCAGTCCGAACTTCATGGTACTCTCTCTAGATTTTCTTGCACTTTAGCAACATTACACCCTTAATGTTTGGAATTAGGGCAGTGAAAGTCGTAATATTGTTGAATGTGTTCAACAGACATCACCTTCACATAGTCTGCTCCTTTCACAAGATTGTCCGATTTAGCATGTGCAAACAAACATGTTTTTCGAACTGATGTGCATGGCGTTGCTACTCCTTGAAAACTCACGATTTCGCGGCATCACAAGGAAATATTTAAGATATCTTTATCTTACAATGTCGCGGCTTTTTTAAATAGGTTCATCATCAAACTCTTCCTTGATGCCGTGAAACAGATCAGGTATTCAAAATTATCTTTGACCAGTTGTAGCTAGTTTTAGTTTTTGGCCTTCTCAGCATTGCGTGGGCTGTTTATAGCTTTGTGTCTCTTGTTCAACTTCTTTTATTTTCTTTTATTTTCTTTTCTTTTCTTTTCTTTTCTTTTCTTTTCTTTTCTTTTCTTTTCATTTATTTTCTTTTCTTTTCTTTTCTTTTATTCTCTTTCCTTTTTCTTTCTTCTCTTATCTTCTCTTGCCTTCTTTTTTCCTTGTCTTTCTCTCTCTTTTCTTGTGATGAATATTTTTTGTAAATTAATGTTCTAATAAATTTATTATTATTATATATATTGAACCAGGTAGAAACCAACTCTCCGTTGTGGCAAACTGTTGCATGAATTCTTCATACGCTGCCAGGCGTCTCTTGTAAAAGAGAACAGAACCCTATCATCAGGTTGAAATCATCGATCGTCGAATAAAGCTTTCATGGTCGTCGATGGTTTAGGGTGCCTTAAATTAAGGAGTCCGTGAACATTCCTATGTATGACTTGTACAGGCAACACAAAGATGTAGAGCGAAAGTTCTTTGGATCGTTAAAGAGTCTTATCTTACTTTGGGGTGATTATTATGTCTCCAGATTTTGAATCCGAAGTGTACAATTTACTTGCTCTTTGTACACCTACACTACTGGACAAAAAATTTGGGACACTTAGAAAAAAATCTAAAAAACGTACATAATGTTGTTAAACGATTCCAAGAGACTGAAAGCTATAGTAGAAAACCGGGTTCTGATCAAAACATGCCAAAACTGAATGTGATGATCGTTTCTATACTATGAGTGCGTTAAGAGACTGTTTCACAACGTCTGCTGTTATTTTCCAGCGGCCGGCAAATGTTCGAGAATCAAACAGCTCATCACGTATTGTTAGAAAAAGGTTCAAAGATATCGTCTTGAAGAAGTGCAGCAGGCCCCGAACTGCACCCAGCTCATTGGAGGAAAAGATTGCGATTCGAAAGATTGCATTTTGGAACAGTAGCAAAATGTTTTATTTACGGACGAGTCCAGATTCACTTTAAGATCCCCAGACGCCAGACGGGCGTGAAAGAGTATGGAAAAGGACTGATGGCTTGTTGCATTTCATCTAGAACTCCATTTGGCGAAGGGAACATTATGGTTTGGAGTGGAATTTCTTTGCAAGCTCATGCAGGCATGTTTGAGATGCTATATAGGAACTCGCATTCAGCACCAATAACCCTTTTTGGAAGAATGGGAACAGCTGCCTCAATACCTCATCTTAGAACTTATCAGCAGCATGCGTCGTCGCTTGGAGGCAGTAATACAGGCAAGGGGAGGCAGTAGTCACATATTCTCTCATCTTGCCTGCGTTTCCCAATTTGTTTTATCTTGTTTTATTATTCTTGTTGCATTATTTACTTTTATTGGTTCTCAACAAAGGGTCAAGTATACTTGCACATTTCCGAACGGAGGTCCTCCAGTGGTCGTTCTTGTGTTTTGTTACACATTTGCTCGAAAAACAATAATTCACACTATTTAAAGTTTTGGATTGTTTCCGGCTGTTGCCTGATTACAAATAATTTTTCCTGGTGTGCTCGTTTACGGAAATATTAATTTTTGACCATTCCTCTGCAAGTGTCGTTATTTTTCAAGAAGTCCAAAACCTTCTGATCATCTCGAACTAAACTTGATAGGATAGATGGAATAATTTCCGGAATGCGGTCAGGACCAATATCAAATAAACTAGAGAAAATTTGTTCACTCTGTAATGTATAAGTAAAATGAAGATAATTATTGGGCAAAGCATTCAATTTATTTGTTATCCAAAAGATTAGCGCCGCTCCCAAATGAAACGAATGTAGACAGAATGGAACCCAGGTCTTTTGCTTGCCGGGCAGATACCTACACTTTTTAACAAACCAATACGGGGATATGCAAATAATGCATTATAAATTTTATATCAGAGTCAAGCCTCATACATAAATTTTTGCTTCATTTATCATCAATAACTCTTCTCCATTTACTTCGACATTTATATTGTTTTTTTAAAGGAAAACATAGAGCAGGTATTTCATTTTTTCAATTTTGTTTCAGGTTATAACAATATCGTACCACTCAATTTAGGAAGTGAACTGTCCAGTTGTGCAACCGGTAAGCATTTTCTAGATATAAAAAATAACAATGAATGAAACCACCAAATATATTATGTAAATACAATCTTTTATTCGTCTCAACCCTTCAAACGCGCTTGAAATTCAAAATCCGTGAGAAAATATTCCACGTTTTTTAATACCATTGCACAAACAGGCACGGGCTCTTGCTCCCATCTTCCATATTAAAATTAAAAGTGCGGCTAATTCATTCAGACCGCAAAGCACCCTTATATCTCTTCCTGTGCGGCCTATAATTATTTTTTAAGGCACAGCTTTCTGCACGGATCAGAGAACTTCTATATAAAGCAATCTCACAAAAGGACCGAGACCGAGATTAATGGCAAATGGCAGTAGGAACAATGTAAGAAAGTGAACATTGAGATGTTAGGGAGGGGTCGGTTGATTAACGGTGTATACAGGATTTTAGAGGGTTGCCCTATTTCTCCTTTCCTCTTTAGGTACTATTGTGAGTTCTTTTTCTATTAGAAATTTACATAGAATGCTATGCTACTCATTTGCCGAATTCATGCACTCGAAAAATAATTGTTGCTCTTGGAGAGGGTAAAATGGGGGACGAACCCTTTCTGACCAAGATAATGATTTATAAAAGTGAACAGAAATTTTTGAATTTCTTAATTTTTGCTTGTTCTGCTGCACGTCTGGTTTTGAGCGCAAGGGTTGCCAATAAAAGTTGGAGTTACAACATTTTTGGATAGGCTTCCATTTGGTGCCATTTGATTATGATTTCCGGGCTGGTTGCTAAGTAGATCACCGATTAAACTTGCTTGATATTTCGACTCACCTGACTGTCTATTTAAGAAACTTATGTGAATCTTATCTCTTATGCAAGTAATTGCCTGTTTTCGAAAATATTGAAAATTTTGATGGTGTAACCCTATCCCGAAAAATGATCCTACTGATGAGGCCTGAAGACCAAATTCCCACGAATACTCAAAATTTCGCTTCACCATACTGGTATAAAAAAGGTAAATTGCCATCAATTTTAAATAATAACAGGCGCAAATGCGGCAAGCAAAGAAATGACAGATTTATTAAAACCTAAAAGCCCGCACGTCATGCCAGCAACCTTCATGGACTCAATTATGAGAGGTCGGGTAGTTTTCATCCGGAGTTCGCCGACAGCAGCACCTGAGCCCGTAATCAATTCCAGGGAGTCTAAATCTTAGTGCGCCCCCATTGGCTGCGTCTTCAGTAATTTAGTTAATGGTTCCCTGCTGCGCTCTCCCTTGCTATAAGTCTTGCGTTACAAGAAGTAATGGCTGGCTGTCACGCTTTAGATACAGTAGGTATACAATGGCTATTGTGCGCTCGTTCTACCGTAGTTTTCGAACGTAACCCTAATCTTTTCTCTGGAGATTCTTTATTGGATGTGTACGCTTCGTTCTTATGAATAATTAACATAACATAATTTGTGTTGGGAAGAATAAAAATGGGGACATGGTTAATGCAGTACGGTCATCGGAATAATTTAGTTATGCTGGTAGCCATTAGAATTTCAAGTAATTTGCTTTGTAATCAAATTTGATGTCTGAATTATCTATGACACTAAAAAGTGTGTACAATAGTAGTTGGCTAAAGGGTTATGGGAAATTTAGCGTGGCATTTATTGTCTTCTTAACCCATGATTTATGAGCATAAAGTTAATCAAAGAGAAAGTTCCTAAAGTAAGCAGCCAACATATAAAATGTAATTAGAGAGCAAAGGAACTAAACTGTCTTCGCTATCAAATCAATTTTCCTATTATCCTTGATACGTTGTCGGATATTTTCCATAATTTCACAAAATTCATTGGTTGAGGTATTTCTCCAGTAATATTTTCTTTAGGAGTTACAGACAGAAATACGAAGTAAAATAGCTGGACTTTCATCGCTGACGGGTAGGTATTATAATATCAGTTTTTGAGGATGTTAAATTTGCACTGTTTGGCAACAAGGGTTGTCCCAAACTAAAGATGTAGGCACTCTCGTTGCGTTTCTCTGCAGTATAATATGGCTGCTTCAGTGTGGAATACTTTCTCCTCCTCTCGTCAAACCATCTAAACCAGAAAACCAGACGAGACATATCAGTAAAGCATCAGCATGACTTCACCTGACCTGAGGAGATACCGAAGATGGGAAGGATATAATGCGGACCAAAGGCACTTAATAGGCTCTTAACCAGCTGTGGGAGAGATTCGGTTAGAGTTCCTTCCGAAAGAATAATTTGAAATATATCTGAGGAAACGCACCATAGCATTTGCTGGTGTCGACAAAAGAACCTGCAGCCGAAGGGGCCTCATTAAGAAGGCACGTGCGCATTTGTAAATTGCGGAGGTATTAAATATAGTTCAGTAAACAGTTATTGTACGTACATAAGCGAGTCCTCTTCTACCGACTAATGCCAGTGCTGAGATTGGTTTTCTACATTCCATCTTCCTCAGTTTTCTTTCTCCATAATTTCCAATTTCCTACCGGTTCCACTACTTCATTCATAATTAAGACCCACTTCAAATGTTTCTCTATTTCGTCGTTACATTTACTCCTTGGTCTGTCTTTTGCCTTCTTTTCGTACTTACCGTTTTCCACACTCTTTTCATTAGCCTTGTTATTGACATCCCAACTTATGTTTAAACCATCCATTGTATGAAATTGACCCTTATTCTTTGTTCCATATACTTTATCCCTAATCTACTTCTTATTCACTGAAACTTTTGAAGCCAAAATTTATAGTGCATTGTTAGATAATTGCAGAAGGAATACTTATTATCTACATGACAAGGAAAAATTAAGTAATAGTATATTAGTTAACGAGCATGGAAAGTGACAAATTTCATACGAGCGTGAAATTCTATGCACGATGCGTAGCTGAGCACGCGAGTTTATAAGAAATACACTTTCCATCGAGTTATGTACACTATTTTTTCCACGACCCCTTAAGAAGATAAATTTATTCATAAAACAGTAACTTTATTTTTAAGGATTTGTTGTCTATGTTAACAGACGTCAAAATTTCCAAGTAGCCTACTAACTTGCTATGAGCATAATCTATATCTATACACAAAAAATGTTTCTACCTACCTATGTCCGAAACGGCTGGACCGATGTTGATGAAATTTTCAGGCAATCTTCAGATTAGCCCAGCGGGTGTTCCTGTGTTTGGTAGCGATCGGATCAACAGAATTTTTTTTATACATTTATGTGAAGCTATAATTTATAAAGTGACAATTGACAGCAAACGTCAAACGTCATATGTCATTCGCAGTTTATCAAATTTCAAACGATTTTACCACAATTATTTCTTCTGAGGCAGCAACGCGCCGGGTACCAGCTAGTATTCTTAATAATTCCGACCGGCTCATGAATGACACGTTGATTTGTTCTCTTGCCCGCCAATTCATAAATGACCAGTTCGTACCTACAATATTTAGGTAGGTCTTCCATGGAGTAGCCATTAAAGTGTTCAACTGCCGGACTATTTAAGAAATTTTTCTGATGAAAAATTATTAGATTTAAAAGAGACGCCACAGAATATTTATTCAGTAAACGTCAAGATCTCAAAGCTGACTACAAAATTGGATGAACCTGTGCGATTTTCAAAAATTACAGCACAGTTTTGAGTTTAGCTCACGGGCAACGCAATTGTCAAGTTTCCGGCCTACTATGCTGTATGCAACGTGCCGCTTTCCTAGGAGGTCGTGGGAAAAATGTATTTTATTCATAGGTATGCCATGCATGGGTTGCGCCACCTAAGCGTATTTTTTGTATTGCACCTATATTATGCATTTTAGAGGAAAATGTCATATATGAGAAACTCACCTTCATTCTTGATTCTTTTTTATATAAAACTATTTTCACTTATACAGGCCGTCCCATTTGTTCTGCACAGGACATAACTTTGTTCTTTAAATTAAATACATGTAATTGATAGCATTTTTGGATTCCTTAAATGATTTTACTACCAGGTTGTCAAAAACATTTTTTCCCAAAATTCATATTTCCAACTTTATCAGCATGTTGTTAAAAATCTTAAGATTTGCAGGAATTTTGAAAATTAAATAATATCTTCGGCCTGAAGAAAGTTGTAGTACCTAGTAAGATTTTTTGTAAGAAGATAACAATATCCAGGAGAAACTGCAGCTGCATTAAAATCCGAAAATATTGTACAGGGAATAGTTAGGTAACTTAGAAAATTTTCAAACACCGTAACTTTATTTTTCAAATAGCGCCATATAATTTTTATATCAAAGTTGTTTTATCTCTAGTTGATAAAGAATACGTTAGCGCTTGACATAGTGTGCCATGGTCTTCTCTGTTAAGAAATTGAAATTACTTTTATTAGTTTTAAAATGCATTTTTATCATTTCTAAATTAAAACTACATAATTTGAAAGTGTGATTCTACAATGTGAAAATATTAATTTTTTTTGTGTAAGAATTCTGGGCAATAGATATTTGAGGTTGATTATCTTAAAAACCATTAAGTTTAGGGGTACCTACACAAGTTCATACAAAATAGAGGGAGAATCTATGATAGAAAACAACTAAAATATAAAATTATGTGGTTCCATTTAAAAAAATTAAGTTGTAGGGTTTTGAAATATTTCAATTCGGGACCTAAGTGCCTCCGTCATACGTCAGATTTTCATTCCAAACAAAACAAAAGCACGTGCCATTTGACGTTTATCGATATTATTTACAACGTCTTAAACTAGTTTTTGCAATATAATTATAGACGTATTGCAGTGAAAACAGTTTATTTTCAATTTGTGTGTTGGGCTTCCGCGTAAAAACTTGAAAACAACTATATGTAATTATAATTATATTTCAGAGGTTAGGATAAAACGTCAGAAAGCACGTGGCTTTGTTTTGTTTGGAATGAAAATCTGACGTTTGTGACGCGCCACTTATCTCCCGAATTTAGCTATGTAACTGCTCCTACACTGTATAATATTTTGGACCTTTTACCACTGGAACACTTGCTCTGAGATGTTACTTTTGCCTCATCAAAACATCATCGCTAAAGTTTTGTTTAATCCGAAGCTATCTAATTTTTAAAATTCCTCTACATCTGTCAAAAACTTTGTAAAACTGCCGGTAATATCAAAAATATTAATTTTAGACAAAAAGTATCTAATACAAAATCTAGTAAACTCAAGCAAGGAATCCAAAAATGCAAGCGAATATACGGCGTTCCATTAAAAAAATAAATTGGCGCCTTATACTTGGGCCGCCGAACAGACGGAGTGATCACCCTGCAAGAACGTGCTCTAGGCGGGACCACTATCAATTTAGGACAACCGAACCGCAGTGATGCGTTTTCTTTAGACCCAACGAAGTCGCATCACTCCAATTCGGTCGTCATAAATTACTATTGGCCCCGCTAGAGCACTTTCTTTCATGGTGATCACTCCGTCTGTTCGCCGGCCCAAGTATAATAAGGAATTTGGCTCTGTAACTGTCATTCTCAGTAATGAGCTGTTCGGAAAAGTTATGTGCCCTCATCATGAGTAGAAACAAAACAGATTGAGATCAGTGCGCAGCAAGCTGAACTTTACATACCTCCAGGATTTTGACATTTTCTAGGTTTGTTATGTAGGTATGTAAGATATTTTCTGCTTCTTATGGCAAAATTTAGTCCTAAATACAGGGTGGGCCAATAGTGTGTAGTCGGCCCATATCTCTGGTTCTATTCAAGGTATCAAAATTAAGCTTTACACGTATGTGGAGAACCCCATGAAGTATCTGATAAAATTATTTTGGTGTATACAGGTTGTTCACACTCTGAGCACCAAACCAAAGTTATGTTTTTTAAATGGAAAGCCCCACATTTGTTTACATATTTAAATTCCCAATAAAATTTTATGAAAGATGGTGTACTACTCGATGGGGTTTAGAGCGAGCGATTTTAAGATATTACCATTTTAATGCCAGTGTGAACCCAAATTTGAGGAGCTGCTGTCGTCTACTGGTCGAAGCCATTTAAGATTTCTTTATTGGACTAGGTTCATATACTACTCTATTTGTACTTTGTACTTTTGTCAAAAAACTTAATATCATACAGGGTGGAGAGCTTACGCAGCATTTTTTCTTAAAAATTTCAAATGGAACACCCCATATATCATTTCCATATTTGATAGACAGTTTACTAAGCTTTTGATTGATGTAGATATTGTTAGGTCTGCGACTGACGGTTTCCGTAGAACTGAAAATTGATCTTTAAAATGCAATAATTTGACTGGTAGCTTATTCGTTTCTCCTATATTTGAGTGTCCAAAACATAAAATATGATTTCTATTTTGTTTCTGGAAGTTGATTTCACATTGAGACAAAAAACTTCATCGCCAGATTGGTTCTTCATGGTCATATTCTTAAATAAATGGTAACATATTAAACCTAGGTATAAATTGAAACATGGAGTGCCATGGAAGAAAATCGTTCTTTTAAGAAGTAATCTTGCAATGAGATTTCTTGTGCCGGTGTAAACTCTGTTCGCTAAATTTTCTGTAACAACAAAGTGTAAGCATTTTTCTGAGTTTTGGGTGGCAAAATGGGGGAAATTCCCCAAAAATGGTACAAAATTGCGCCAAAAATTTCAATTCTTAAGGTTTAATCTTTATTCCTGCCTAAATTATCAGTCGCAGACCTGCCAATATCTATATCATTCAAAAGTTTAATGAAATAACTATCAAACCTGCAAATAATATACGGGGTGTTCCATTTAACATTTTTGAGAAAAGCTCCATTTTGCCCAAGTTGGCCACTCTGTACAATATGAACTATTTTAAAAAAAAGTGTTAATGGATTTTACAAATAGAGTATCCTCTGAACCTAGTCCAATAAAAAAATCATGGTTATTTTTGACCAGCAGACGTCAGTAGCACCACAAATTTGAGTTCACGCTGGTACTAAAATGGCGATATCTTAACATTGCTTACTCTAAACCCCACCGTGTAGCATACCAACTTTCATGAAATTTTATGGGGAATCCAAATATGTAAAAAATGTGGGGCATTTCGTTTAAAAAAAACACAACTTTGGTTTGGTGCGAAGCACGTGAACATCCTGTATACATCAAAATAATTTTAACAGAAGTTTCCTAAAATTTCATGTTGATAATCTTGAATCAGAGATATGGACTGACTACGCACTATAATTGGCCCACCCTGTATAAGTTTCATTCCCCCAAAGTACCACTGCTGGATGGAACTCTGAAAATGTCGTTTAAAATGTCAGAAAGAGGCGCACGTTTTGTTATTTCGCTGTCTCATTCCTCACTGAGCACACTGTATAGCGTGTTCAATTTTTGTAATAACAAAGTTGGCCTGCATGCAATAAAAAGAGGCTATAAGCTGTACCTATAGCGAAAAGATAATTTTTAGTAAATCGAGAACGTTAAACGTAATAAAACTGTTTTACCTCATAAAAAAGGTTACTTTTCTACCATTTGAGTTTTCTAGGAAGTTGCGAATATTATTCTATGCTTATACCTTGGTATTTTTCAATAAAAGGTTCGAATATTACCAAAATTTTCAACAATAATCAAGATAAAGATTAGAAACTAGTTATGTGTACTTGATGTTAATGGCTATAGATAGAAGGGGCCACATACGATGTAGGGTCTCTTCAAATTACGCAACTTATTATCTACTCCATATAACCTCAAACTGCTTCCCCTCGTGTATATTTTTAAAATGGTTCACAGGACACGGGAGCACAGTAGGATATTGTCATTCCACTCATACACATTCTAGAGGAAATTATGGAGCTATAATGAAGACCTCACGTTCCTACTCGGAGCGAGGGTAAAGTTGTACATTCCGTTAGTTCTGGTTCAACGGTTTAGTTTTTAAGATTACGTTTTTATTGACGCTAATGTTCTTTATGGCGGCGCAATCGGCGAAAAGGACCCGGAGATATTTACAATTCGAGTGTTTGTTGTTTATGTCGATGGAATATTGAGCAATTGTACCTTTCAGAAGCCGTACTTCAATTCCGCACACCTTAAAATGATCCCGTTTATTTTTTTATTCCAGGGCAAGAAGGTTTCTGTTTTTTAGCTGGCTTTATGAAGACTATTATTTCGCCTTCACTGTTATGGAATCAATTTCATTTTTGCAAGTAATATCCACATATTTTTCATTGTTGGCAAAGAAATTCAACTTCGAGTTTCTGAAATTTTTAGCTAAGCTGATAGAATTTAATTTTATAAATTTTATAAATCTGGGAACCTTCTCAAATTAAGTGTAGGTACTCGTAAGTAACTGTTCTTTCCCCGTCATCAATTTTTTTGTTGTTTGCAAATTTCGACCTTTCAATAGATGAGGCCTCTAGGGGCAAAACCTCATAAATCCAATTTTACAAATGCACTGAACGAAGTTGGCAGTAAAAGGGAGAAATTAAACTTTTTGGCAAGGTTTACTGCCTTGTTTGCGCTATTTTCTCCAAATTTATAACTAGAAACGCGCTTTGGCAAAAGCAATATCGCCGAACTGATTGAGAAATAAATAAAATAAACTAAATCTGGTACTGTATACGTTATCTTAGTTGCTCCTGGTCGGTAGAGACATAAAATTTTATGGTAACATAAAACAAATTTAACGTTCTGTACCTCCATCAGTATCTTACGTATATAGGTGTTTTATAGTACTTTAAAACTTTTCCTTTCTGCATAAACTTGTTGCGTACATGCAGTAAACAAAAGTGTCTTTTTAAATCAGTTAAACAGATTTGTGGTTACAGTTCCTGTACCTACTATATGTGCAGATAAAACAGACTGTAATAACTGTCAACAGGACAGCATTGGCGATTAAAAGTTTGTCCTTAAAATAAATAAATAAAATACAATATGTACACTCCCACACTAGCAAATATGTTAAGAGGGCGTTTTTTTAAAGAGTGCAATTTTTTGATTCCTTAGCAACACTGCCGTGAGATAAAACTTATTAACCTTATTATGTGTATATATGGGTTTTTTACCAATTCCTCCTCTAGCATTGTTTCCGTTCCTTTGACGGTCTTCCTCGTAATCTTCTACCCATAGGCCTTATTCTTTTTTGCATTTTCACCAACCTGCCTCCTGTCATTTCATCTACGCACGTGTTTCAGAATTTCTTCGATTGGTGCCATTTCATGCAGAATAAATTCAAGATGGTGACTAGCAAAAGTGTTTTTAAATCACTTTCGGCGATAAATCTTAGATTTTTCGATCTGAGCAAGAAACCAAGCAATAGTCAATCGTGCAAACGAATCTTCGGCACCTAAACTCAACGAGTGCAGTGTTCTACAAAAAATGGTGACTGCATGCATTATTTTCTAAAAGTGGTCATGTAGCAATTGATGCCTTGAAAGTTCAAGAGACAGTACGTCTCAAAGTATGATCTAGCGTTTTTACGACGTTGACAGAGAGACGTCGAAAGTTGCAATTAACGGGGAATTTTGTGGCATAATGACAATGCACCAGCATACGCCTCTGCCGAAACTCAACTTCCTTGCTGCAAATGGTGTGAAATAGGCAATATTGTTAATACATAATTCACTTGCTTAGTGTATTCCTTAAACGCTAAGCAGATAAAACTACTGTAACAAATAAAAATAAAATAAATCTAAGATACTGGGGAACAAAAATAAATAACAAAATATTTCATGCACATGTTCTAGCAACCCGGTTGTTGTATAAAAATGTGGTAAAGTAGGTCGCTGGAAAATATAAATTTACTGTTTTTTGACCCGCTTCAGGATGATTTACAACGAATATCAAAGTGACTTTTTTACACAGGAAGTACCTATGTATTGAACTAAAGAGTTCTTTCTGAAGACCCTAAACCTTTCCTTGAACAATTGTCGGCCTGCCACCGCGTCCTTGCAATAAACCTTTCTCGGTAAATTTGGTATAATGCAATAAAAGCACAATAGACACAATGTTCTAAAAAATGCTGTTGACCGCTATAATCTTTACAACCCCAACCCATGCCGAGCCTCGTTTTTTACAAAGGGTTGGTTATTTATGTTACTCTGTAACCTTGCCAAAACTCCACTTGAATCAATTTCTACAGTTCTGGCAGATGTCTTAAAAGTGTTTGTGGATCATACTTCAAGGTTTTTCCAGGTAGTTGAGGATAAAAATATTTGCTACGTTTGCTATTGTGTGCTATAAAATTTTGCAGTGTTGTAAACTCAGGTTAATGCTACCCATTACTATTATACCTTCATCGCCTAAAACTTAAACTCATACAGGGTGTCCCGGTGAAGGTGGGAAATCTCTCAGGTTGTGTATAGATTACACGAAAATAACACCCCAAGTTCATATAAAGTTTTCTCCTACGACCTTCCCCTGCCGAGATATTCTCCCTTAAATTGGAGAAATAAAAAACATTTTTTTTAACATAAAATTTTTATTTTTAATTGTATTTCGATAATTTTTTTGGTGACGTACGTAGTGATTGAATGTCGATAAAATAATGCAGCCCATTTTTTGATAGTGCATCAGAGAAGCAAGATCCCTTACCTTCTTAACTTCATATTTTTTAAGGGGCTGGATTTTTTAAAGTTTTAACCGAATTTTTTTGGTTCCCCGGACATTTTGCTAATAAAAAGTTACTCAACGAGCAAGATGTACAGTGTTTCTACGATTTTCGTCTTTATTTTTTCTGGCATTATTTTCGAAGATATCAAATATCGAAAGCTCTTTCAATCAATTATTTTTTAGGAATTTTTTAAATATGATTTGACCCTACATTAGCTTTTCTTTTGAAATTCATTAAAATATTCCAGGTCCGTATTGAAAAAAATAAAATTGACGATGTAGACAACAGACGAAACGTCGTACAAAAATAACCTTAACAGATAGTGAAAATTTACATTCAAAAATTGCTTTCGGTTTTTTGAATGCCAGAAAAAATGAAAACGAAAATCGTAGAAACACGGTACCTCTTGCTTGTTGAGTTATATTTTCTCGAAAACGCTTCATTTTATCCAGACCTAACAAGAGTAACTTTTTATTAGCAAAATATCCGGGGAAACAAAAAATGCGGTTAAAAATTAAAAATATCCAACCCCTTAAAAAATACGAAGTTAATAAGTTAAGGGGTAGTTCACCCCTTGCTCCCCTGATACACTATCAAAAAACGTGTCGCATTATTTTAACGACATTCAATCGCTAGGTACGTCACCAAGAAAATGATCGAAATACTATAAAAAATAAAAATTTTATGTAAAAAAACTATTTTTATTTCTCCACTTTAAAGGAGAATATCTCGGCAGGGGAAGGTCGTAGGAGAAAACTTTATATGAACTTGGGGTGTTATTTTCGTGTAATCTATACGCACCCGACAGATTTCCCACCTTCACCGGGACACCCTGTATAGATGGATACTATTTACCTATCATAGAGTTCATTCTAAATCTACCCCGAAATCTAGGTAAACTATTTTTTAATTCTAGATCCCCTCTATCAGTTTAATATTATCTCTGGAAGAGTGCAAGATTATTACGCTTACCACTAAAATTAATGCATTAGTTATTTCTAGAAGCTTATTAAATTATTGAGGTTGAATTCCAAGCAAAGTGGTACTGTTTGCAGTTGGCTATGAAAGAAACTTTCATATTATTTAAATGTCAAATTGTCAATATGGAAATACAGTTAATTCTACGTTTCTAAATATTTGCTCTGACCATTTCTATGTTCTTTATTCCTCATACACACGAATGTATGATATTGTACAGCCATGGCTTTGGACTATCCTACTATCCTACACTATCCTTGTGCAGAGTATTCAAATAGTTATTTGTTTATACTACATTATACAGGGTGTTCATGAATGAAGTAGCATGAATGCTGCCAGTGAATAAAGAGGTCAACATAAGCCGATTGAACCAAACATACCTTTATCCACCTGTGCGTAGGGTTTAGTCCCATTTCGGGCGTTCCCGTTTCGTGCGTCGATGAAAATTTTCCCGTTTCGTGCGTCGTCCCAAATATCTACCTGATTTTAGTGCCATTTCGTGCGCTGACCAGATGATAATGCAGTAAGCCACTAATTCGAGTTTATCTTTACAACAGAACGCTGTTAATAACTAGAGTTCAATGCGGAATTGTATGTTGATTTCTCTCCTACTGTTTTCAAATGTTAATGTTTTTGTTTTGGGGGGGGGAGACGTAAACGCTCCGCTTGCGTCGCTCGCTTCGCTTGTCCACAGACCGGAAATAGTGGGCCGTGGAACCACTTTTCTGGCCGTATTCAGTAACGGGCAACACCACTTTTTTGGCCGTATTCAGTGACGGGCAACTATAAAACAAAGCAGTACGTTTTGAATGCCTTTATTGCATTTCTTTATTGCAACAGGTACAACATGTTCAAAGTAAAGCATATCGTTGTGCAACGCACGAACTGGCACTACTTAATTACCCAGTAAATTCTTGACGCTTGAATCGGCACGAAAACAGGTAGAAACCCAAAAACGCATGAAACGGGAACGCACGAAACGGGAAGATACCGTGCGTAATTACGGAAAAGATGACATTTTTATTTATAAATCCAAAATTCTTTAACGCACAGTGTTACTACTTGGTACAGACGCTTGTGTAATGATGACACATATTTTGTATCAATATTGTCTAAACTGGTGGCGCAGCAATCGACAATGTCTAACGTATTTTCTCCATATTTTTTTATCTTATTCGGTTATGTGTATTCATTTATTATAGATAAATACATTTATTCAAATTGCTTATTTTTTGTAACTTTAATTTTTTTGATTTGAGCAATAAATTTTGTGAAAAACGCATGTCGAAGCAAGCCATGTTGCAAAAATCATAGATTGATTTAGCAAGAATAGGCTATTTAAACAGGTAATGAATAATATTGTAGTAACTATAAACTTTAAACTTTAAACTTTAAAACCAGTTTAACGTATGTACGTAAGTTGGCATTTGACTTGTTTACTTAACTAGATTACTTTTTTTGTTCGTAGTAACCTACGATTTTGGTAAAACGGCTTTCTTAACCGCACAACATTAAATTCACTGCGCAAGTATTTATATTTATGCGTTTTTCTCAAAAATGATTGCGCGTAACTCTTGAAATCGTATACTGACTTAAAGAGTTAGGCGTTCAGAATGATTATCGTGTTCAAATCGCCATAACTTTTTTTCTATGGGAGATAATGAATTGAATCTTGGTGTAAAATAAAATTCAACCTTTTCTCTATAACTTTGCCGCTGGAAGTTTGTCCAAATTCTAAAAATGAGCATAGCTCCTCGATAGGTGAAAATTCCACTGCACCAAAAAGACAACGTCTCGAAAATCGCAAAGCCGAATGAAAAGTAATTAAGTAATTGCAATTTGAAAGACTTCGTGAGCATCCTGAAAGTTTAAGATATAATTTTAGAAAATTGCAACTCGATAGGACAATTTTTGAGGGAGTTACGACACGATACATTTTGAGCTCGCCGCATTTCCTACGCGCGAAATATGGAAAATCGGCCCGATTCCCCTCTCGCACTTCCCTTCTCTTGTCTATAAGCTCGGACAAATACTACTCACCTTTTAGCGGCAAGTCGGTACACTTGTCTTATCCACTTTGGGATACAATAACTGATTCTTCACTCTTCAGTGGGCTGACCAACGTTTAAGTGGAAGCGGGTGGAAGCAATGTTTCTAGTGCGCCGTACCAAGATCCTTCTTAATTTCAGTAAGCACGGTTTTTTTTTATTTCTGCCGTCCTAACTCTGCAGTCGGATGCCTTCTGAAAGTTTCACGTTCAGTAGGTAATATTTTGATGAAGACGGGAAAATATTGAATAATGCGGGATTACATCCTAGCTGCAGTATCATTCCTTATGAGTACCTACTTTTGAGGTATTTATTTGTAACAAAACTTGGAAAAAATGCCCTATGTATCTATCGACTTTGTTCGTATGATCAATAAATTTAATGTTGTACCTGAAAGAATTTCAGTTCATCGTTTCTCCGTGCAGGTGGCGCTTTTGTTTGAAACAAAGGGGTATGAATGCTTTTGGGACTCACTTCATCTTTTACTTTTACGTAAACTGTCTCTCATTATCATCTAATTAGTAACTGTGATTTTAGGTTGTGCATCGAAAGAACAAAAATCGACACTTGTTATTTACTTCCAGGACCACTTTGTATTTTTTCTAGATACCATATATCATTGCAAGGAGATGTGACTGTCTTCCTAACATAACTTAAAAATATGATGTTTAGATGTCATCGTGATACTCAAAGACGTTGTAGTATGTGTATACAACCCAGACTGGTATTACCTCATAAACGTGCCTATTGCAAGCTGCCGACAGATCCATTTGGAGTGCGTGCCAGCAATGTCTGTCATGTCTTAAGCCGTTTTGACGATTCAAGATAAATTATATCACTTCCCAGGATTTCGTATATGTATACAGAATTTGTCTCCTGTTATTTATACAGTTTAGTAGCTAGATGTGTTATTTTTTAGTTGAGCAAATGGGCAAAGGGGCGGAATACATGTTAAAAATATCTGACAAATTCTTTACTAAACCTTTTTAAAAACTGTTCTATTTAAATTCATGAATTTGAAAAACTATATGGGACCACACAGATAACACGATAATAAAATATTGGAAGGACAACTAAGATGGTTCGGTCATGTATGTCGTATGCCAAAAAAATACTTACAAAAAGATTGTACAAATCGCGAGTGCCGGCGAAAAATAAAAAGGGAAGCCCGAAAAAAGTTGGGGGATGGTACAAGAGAGGAAGGACAGATAAATATATAAGCACGAAAAAAGAAGAAACTCAACACCACCTTACACCGCCTTGCACCTAGATAGGCATAGGATTAAGTAAAGTAAGTAAGAATTTAAAAAACAGGAATTAAAGTTTGAATCTAGCATAAATTATTTCAGTACAATATAAATATCATTGTACATAACCAAACCGTAGTTTGATGGTTTAATCCCAGTTGGCAGTAGTTCTATGTTCCCATTAGTCTAATTAGATATACACGTAAATGCGCTTACGGGTCCTTGTAACTTCAGCGGGGCTGCTGGAACACTCGCAATTCTCTTGGTAGTATGTCGTAACTATTCTGTATGGATACTTCCTTGGTAAGTTGAATGTATGTTCACGAGATAATATGAATTCATGTCATATGCAACAAGCAACACGAACGTGGATTTTGAAAGAATATAGGTCAGAAATCGCATTTTCCGCACAAAATGTGGATATTTTTTCACTGCTTTGGCGAGTCTTAGAAGTGCTGGTATTGGTATTGATTTTAAATTCTTCTAGAAAAGTGGGGGTAATTGACAAACAGGTTTTTCTTAAAAATATCTACTGTGGAATTAAGATAAACAGAAGAAGACTGTCTAACTTAAGGTTCGCGAAGGACACAGTGATATTGATACAATCTTGTACAATCACCTGAAAACATAAGCTAACAAATAATAAAAATTAAGGCAAGCCCGCCCCCCTACGAATAATCTTTGAAAAGAATAATATTATAAACGCTAACAACTGAGACTTACAACGCTCTGCTCGCTTCGCTCTGGTTGACCTTAACCTGACAGATTTCTTGTAAAAAAATGTAAATCTGGATCACGCCACTTTGGACCCACCTCCTATTAGATACTTTTTCATTAATTTTGAAAAGAAAACTATTAAATTATTGATAAATCTTGTTATTAATTTATTAATTGTTGCTTCTATGTTAATTAATGCTACTATACAGTGTGTCCGACGGTGGCGGCCTGTTAGAAGTTTATGGAGAACGAAAAATGGGATAAATTTGAAACTTTACATGGAATTATAGTTGGTAATGATCTGCTTTTCTAAAATATTTTCACACTTCTAGTACTTCTGATTATATCGGAAGTTGACATAAAGTTCAGTTTTTTAAATAGGACAACCCCCAAATACACCGATATTTGGTTTTATCAGATGAGTTTGAATTATTTTTACTCAGAAAGTTTTTTGTTTTCTCTTCTCTTTTTTGAGATAAAAATTGTTTTTAGAAATTTTCACACATTTCCTCCACTTGAAAAATCGCTAATAACTTTTGATCCAAAACACTCACTAGCTTAAAATTAGGACCAATTCGTTGCTAATGAATGTTGCTCTCCGAGGAATCGATTAAATCGGCCATTTTATGAATAGGAAATCTAAAAAAGTCTTCTAAATAAACACAAACTTCAAACGCTTAAAAGTCAGTTTTCTTAAATGGAACCCTATGTTTTTAATCACACCTGCGAATAGCCGAGAAAGTTTTCTAAATAACCATATTAGGTATCCCTATAGGTACTCAAATTCGACGGCTTTCGAGACATTTACAAAAATTCTTTAAAATCCTAATTTTTGCCCATTTCTGTGTAAGAAGGCTATGAAATTGTGCGTCAAACGATTCCTAAATTAAATGAATTTTCCTAGATTTCCCAGATTTATTCTAAATAAATTTCAAGAACTCATTTTGCTAGTTCATTTAAAATTTAAATATTTAAGTATTATTAATATTTAAGTATTATTAATTTCAAATACTGTGAAATATTGCCATTATTTTAATCGACTGCAAGTTGACAGGGAAATTATTTTTTGAATTCACCGCTCTCAAAATGACATTTCGCGAACCCGACAGACAAACTCAAACATAGTGTTCGCGCACTAGTGCGCGAAATCTAGCATAAAGCACTGGCCCTTTCAGGCTTTCTAGAAATAATTTGACTTGATAGTAATAAAGTTTGGTTAACAAAACGCCATTTCTCCACATTTGGATGTTGAAAATAGTGAAAGAATAAAGATAAATCGCTATTAATTCGATTGACACTTTGACAACTCAATTCAATAAATTAAACCAAATGTCATTTTCTACAATTGTCAAATGGAAATCTGTCAATGTAACCACTTGATTTTTTGAAATTTTAAATTGGAAACGTATTAGATAATAATTGAAAAATTATAATGTTCGTTTCAAAAAATATTGTACGAACCTCGATGCGTGAAAAATGTCTTCTCGCACTCGTTTCGTAAATAACTATTACAAAACTGTCCCTGGTTGCTAAGCATCTAAGCAGGTTTTTATTATACAGTAAATACTGATCATAGTCTTCTTATGCAGAAATGACAAAAATTATTATTTTTAAGAATTTTTGTAAATATCTCAAAAGCCGTCGAGTTTGGGTATAGGGATACCTAATATGGTTAATTAGGAAACTGTCTCCGCTATTCACAAGTGTGATTAAGAACATACGGTTCTATTTAAGAAAACGGACTTTTAAGTGTTTGAAGTTTGTGTCCATATAGAAGACTTTTAGACTTCCTAATTGTAAAAAAGCCAATTTAAACGATTCCTCGGAGAGCAACATTCATTAGCGATTTTTCAAGCGGAGGAAATGTGTCAAAATTTCGAAAAATAATTTTTATCTCAAAAAAGAGACGAGCTAACAAGAAACTTTCCGAGCAAAAATAATTCAAACTCGCGTGATAAAACAAAATAATGGTATATTCGGGGGTTGTCCTATTTAAAAAACTGAACTTCATGTCAACTTCCGGTATAATAGGAAGTGCTAGAAGTCTGAAAATATTTTAGAAAAGTAGATTACTACCAACTATAATTCCATGCAAAGTTTCAAATTTTTCGTTCTCCATAAACTTTAACACCGTGGGGCACCCTGTATGTTGACGACAAAAACAGAATAAAATATACATGTTAATAACTTGACCTTGTACATTAATCCCTGAGGCTCTTTTGTGTTTTTGTAACTACTTTATTGATAGAGATGTTCATTGAAAGATGGGTCGCTCTGTATGTAGGTAACTTTAGATGTGGAATACCTATAGTAGAAAAAGCTTCTTTTACTATTTTCAAGTCTGCCGATGAGCACATGACTTATTTATGTAGATGAACATCCTCTTCCACCTTCATCCCAAATACCCATAAGAAAATGAGCGCTATTAGCATTCAAGAACCTCAGCTGAATGGAATTGGATAAACAGAGCAACTTCAGTTTTATACCCCCTCACTAATTTTCAATCTGCTTAATGTATTTCACAGAAACTAATCTTCAATCTACGTTAATGCTTTTAACACGTTTGTCGAGGCACTCGATTCGATTCAAATACAAAAGTTGCCCACTTACTTTTTACGAACCGACAAGATAATTCGAAATCGAAACGAATTTAAAAAATATAACAGTCGACAAAATGAACGTTTCCACAAGCACGCCCACTTGTGCAGTTCGGTTTATGACCCTTTGGAGTGTCATGTATGAGCTTTCCTCTGGGAAATACTAAAACGGAGAATGACAGGCTGCGGATTAGATTCCGCATTGTAGGCTTTTCAGTTGCTTCCGCATCTGACCGAAACCTTTTTCATATCGGCGCCCTTTTAAATTTTACTGGTTTTGTCATAGGTTGCTTTCATACAATACCTTATCATATTTTTATGTTAGTGGATTAATTTAATCTTTAACACTCAAGAGGGTATTCTACAGAGATAGATATTCCCTTAATTTTCACATAAAATGAAAATGCCAGCTTTGCAGTGCGACAACCATTTCTTCATTATTTTCATTGACTTATTCCTGGCCATCTGTAGCGAGCTTTATTAGCGTAACTGCTTTTAAATATATATGTATTTTTATTCTACGCAGTGTATCCACCTAGTAGGACACGTGTTATTTAAAATATTTCTTAATAATTTATTATTCTTCTTTAGCGAGCTTGAATATATATTTTTTCGCTTGTGAAGATTACCCATTTTTTCCATGGCATTTTGATATTTTTTTCAAATGGTATACCTGTACATTATTGTATTTATGGTTTACTCAAATGATCCTAGTATGGATTCGTTAGCAATGACATTTCGTATTTTTACCGCATGCTTTTTGGAAGACTTTGGCAGTTGCAGAGATTTTTGAAAATTAAGGATTGAATAAAGCTGCAGCAGGAATATTTTTGTAAAACGAGGCAAGAGGACATTATCAAGGAACACCTAAATACTGTAGCATCAAAATCCTGAAAATATTAAGTGAGGCATTGGCCATTTCTTGAATGGATTATAAAATTTAAAAATTTGTTTTTTGGAAATTTATTTTGAAAATTTTTCCACTTTTCTGCCCCCTTTTCTTGTTCCCTGCGTCGAACTTCCTTTAGATGAGTTATAAAGGATGCCATCTCAAGAACTATCAATTTTAGAAGCAGATAAGTCTAAATTTTCGAATAAAAATTCAACGTACGAGAAATTGTGACATAAAAATCATACTGTTTTCTTTGATAAATCTATACGATGGGAAGTTTAGTAATTTCTCAACTCATTAATATAATCTTTAATATCCCATATGATATTTCCAACTTTCCTAGGTAGATGCATTTTCGTCTGGATATTGCTTTCATTTCAACCAACTAGTACGAGGCTGTAAAAATCTTCGCACAAAAATTCTAAAAACTACACAATTTAAAAAATATTCTACACATTCTCATACTGACACCATTTTAGGTAACCCAAACTAGCACTTATTTACATATAGTGTGACCCAAACAAATTCAATATCTCCCCAAGAGCAATTTGTTTTTCTGGTGTCTGAGATCTATTCAGGAAATCTGAGGAAGATGTTGATGGAATATTATGGAACGATTCATTATTAAATTCAGCGCCCGTTTTGTTCAAATTACTTTGAAGGAGACATGAACTACTGGGTTTTCTTCGGTGCTTATATCAAAAATTGGGAAAATAATTGGAAAACATTTCTGCTGATAGGAAACTAGAAATGCAGTTCCGAGGTTTGAAAGCTAAAGTATAAGATTCGCCTAATATTTGAGGGATGTCGTAAATTGTAATTCTTTTTCCCGGGTTGTTCAGTAACCATGTCTGATAGCCTTAATTATAATATTTTTTAAAGGACCATAAACGCTTTTGTCCAATGGTTGGAGCTTGGGACTAGTGTGCATTGCACACTGTGCAATGCCAACGTAAGTATAGGATTATATTATTATCCCTCGCTATTCCTTATTACCTCTAGAGCAAGGTGGCTTTGGTAAATCGGGGGCTGGTTTCGAAAATCGTATAAAATGTTTCAACCATTAGACAAATATTTCAGACGTCATCCATCCTGAAGGAGATGCAATTCCAAACATTCCATCAAGGGGTACGTTTTTGACCATGTGGTGTTTAAAATACTTTCTTGGAAACACCAAGAGAGGAGGAACGCACTTATAGCTTCACAGAGTACCTCTTTCGTTAGATGTAATTTGTCCCACTGATCATATATCTGATCAATCCCTAAATGGTATTTTTCGAAAATTTCCCTAAGGCTACTAAAAAGTTTCTCCACAATGGGTTTGTTGAAACCCATGGCTCTTCCTAAAGGTGTAGCTTCAGCGAACCTAATAGACAATTCTTTACGCCTTTTCTTAAACCCGGTGAACCACAATCTTCCTGCCGTAAAATTAGTTTTCCAGGAGTGGGGCATTTTTTTCTATTTGGTACTGCCAAATCGAAAGCCAGTTTTCGAGCACTTTTTGATTTAATCCATGGTGCAGTTTGGCCATTGTTTGCAAATTAATATTCACTCAAGGTATTATCTTCCTCTGTTGAAAATACTTGATTAGTGCAATAATTTTGTGCAAGCCTTGAAGCGCCTTGCAATTCTAGGGACGTCCAGTCAATTTCGTCTTCTTTATCTCTGCATTTTTTCAAGTATCTTCTAAATGTAGTTCTCGGTATTCCGTACTTTATGGCAACTGCTTTTGCAGATAATCCTCTTTTGACAACAGCGTAAATAGCATTACCCATGGCTTGTGAAGACGTTTTTCTATAAAACCGTTTTTCTATTTTTGATGCGGCATAGTTACCTGCGACAAGAAAACAATAGCAATTTGAGCACTGCCTTCTAAACTGATTTTTGTAATGAAGGAACAGTGGCCACTCCAAGTTTTATGTAGCTATAGAAAGCAGGCTCACTGTTACTTATCCGAACACAGCTTTAAATATTTTCAAACAAATAACATTCTTATACCAGACTCATAGCAAAAAGAAACTCGATGCAATAATTACTCGTGGATGGTGAAATCAACGGACGAGGACCTAGAGGTATATCCCAAAAATACTGGGTGGCTCAGATAAAGGTGCCAATAGAATAACGTCTGCAAGAATACGCAGGTGATTCAAGACTGAAAAGCTCGGCAAAATATTAACAACACAACAAGAAAAAAGAAACAACACTTCATGTACATCAGAACCTTCATTCCGTATGATTTCTCTGGTATTCAAGTAAATATCTATATTAGTAGATGAACACATTGAATATGTGTTTTCTTCTTCCGTTCTTTTATTGCTAAAAGTTTTCATTGTTTCATCATGGTAATCTATGGAAAAAATAAGCCCGACGAAGATTGCAACATTACAAATTTACAAAACGTCGAATGGTATTTTATAGCTTTGAAAAATATGCGGTTATGCGACCATCAATTAGGTACTCGTGCAAATCTGTTAACAACTAAAGAAACGATTAACAAAAACAAAATTAAGCTTTTTCAAATATATCTAACCACCAATGCAATGCCAATTTTTGGAAAGAACTTTAAATTATATAAAACTATTTCCGCATTAAATCGACTTAAAGACAAGGGAAGAAGTAGCAATTTTGCGCTGCCTTATCTGGGACACTCTGTTTATCTTGTAAACACATCCCTTCAATTTGTTTTCCATTTGAGAAACGATTATCATTTCTGATCTTCATAACTTTGTTATAATGTTGGTGTTATGGAAGCAACAAATTACAAATTTTCATTTTAAGATTTTTCGTTCATTATATTGTATCATTTTATCAGTATACATACAAAACGCATGGGGGTTCTAAAATGTAGAAACAATGTAGGTAAGTATGTAGGTACTTCAGGCAATATGAAGTATTTTTCACCATATTCAATAGAACATACATACTTGAAACTTAACTTATGAACAATGAACATGAACATTTTTATTGCATTAAAGTATTCTCTTTATTTGCAGAATGTTGCAATTTACTGAATTTACGACTTTCAATGCCGTTAGAGAATTAGGTCTTCTCGGACTTGCTGAGATAGCATAGTCTGTTTCAAATAGGTTTTCTAGGAAGAAGGTTATTGCATAAGTTTCAGGATGGAATAACTTTCTTATTATGATGTTTCGTATCATATACGTCAGCAGTAAGTGGTTTGTTTCATTTTTATGGATCTGTATATTCAAATATTAGCATTTGATGCGATTATTTATAGAAAGTTGGGGCTATAGCCCTTAATAACTGTGGTTCTACTTGAATTATTATGCAGATAAAAATGAAATGTAGTTTGCTGTCCCCAAAAGTTCGTTTAATAAAAAAGCAAAGTACTAAAGGCGGTCAGACTCCATAAAAGCACTGCATGTTTCACTATTTATATTGTCTTCATCAAATTATCTACAGTTTTTTACCCAGTATCTTCTCATAACATTTAATTAGTTCGAGCGTGCTCTCAGAGATGGCTTCAACTCTATAAAATATCCAGCTAAGATACCTGTTTCGATCTAAGAAGTTACCTGATTGTCTTAACCGCCGACAGAGTGAACTGGCATTGGCTTTATAAACTTGAAAGCGAACAGATCGAGACAGCGAGCAAAGAGAGTGAACATCTACATAACAGTCCGAATTATTAATTTAGTTCCTGTTATGGTCCTGCCGAATTCAAATATAACACATAATTGGTATTAAATCAATAACTTTTATTCGAATTTGGATGCTGACTTTTAAAACTTGAGAGCATCAGAAAGTTGGAAAAAATTATAAGAAACGTAGTACTTGGGAATATACCTTACCCGGTAGTAGTTATACATATACCACACTGTACAAAAAATGATTTTCGTGATTTGGATTATTTATTATTATTATTATCTCCGTACCTAATTGACAGAAAGTAAGGAATAGGATGGCAATGAAGAAATTTTCAGCAATTCCTATGCAGTGTGTTGTTTCCCTTTGAGTGATAACGCCACATTTTTATACAGTGCTTCTCGAAAGTAACGGATAAATTCTATAAAATCGTCGAGAAAAATATTTTAAACAAATGCTCGGACACGTCGATTTTTATTTTTAAATTATAATTTACAAATGTAATTTTCAACCCCCCACTCTTCAACCCCTAATCGCTAACAACCCCAACTTTAAAAATTCAAATAGCAAAGTACCCCTTCTGATACCTCTATTGATAGCATTTTTATGCTGAATACAATAAATAAAAGTTTTTTAAAATCGGATGATAAATAACGGAGATATTTACCAAAATAATTTTTGAAAAATAACAAAACAGTGTAAAATTAAATTAAACCAAGTGTTCAAATTGCTGTCCGTTAACGGCGAGGCAATACCCTAATCTAGAGACAAACGCTTGTTGAATATTGTGTAACATTTGCAGTTCTTTTTACCACTCATTGTTAGAGCCGTATCAACGCCTGCTCGAATAATGCATTTTGGTAAATATCTCCGTTATTTATCATCCGATTTTGAAAAATTTTTATTTATTGTATTCAGCATAAAAAATGCTATCAAATGATGTATCAGAAGGGGTACTTTGCTATTTGAATTTTTAAAGTTGGGGTTGTTAGCGATTAGGGGTTGAAGAGTGGGGGGGTTGAAAATTACATTTGTAAATGACAATTTAAAAATAAAAATCGACGTGTCCGGGCATTTGTTTGAAATATTTTTCTCGACGATTTTATAGAATTTATCCGTTACTTTCGAGAAACACTGTATTTGTATATTTCAAAAACTTTTTTAGACTGTAGAGAATGAAAAACCCAGCCTAGGAGATCCAACCAAATAAGCCTAAATCCAAAACTCAGCCTACTGCGATGAGAAATGTAGGGCAGAATTTGCGACAATGGATTAGAAGGCCATCATGTTTAGGGATGTCACAAGATTTCGTGCAAATCAGTAGCTTCCAAGAATCATGAAGATTTGCATTAAGTATATGCCATTATTTTCATTAGGAAGAGTGCCATGACTTGACAGCTGTTTGACAGGCGCCATACGTAAAATAAGAAAATAAATTTTTATGTCATGGCACTCTCACTAATAAAAATTGGGACATTTAATACAACTTTTCATGATTTGCACCAAATTAAAAAAATGCCTATACTTGGGCCGCCGAACAGACGGAGTGATCACCCTGCAAGAACGTGCTCTAGGCGGGACCACTATCAATTTAGGACAACCGCATCGCAGTGATGCGCTTTCTTTAGACCCAACGAAGTCGCATCACTCCAATTCGGTCGTCATAAATTACTATTGGCCCCGCTAGAGCACGTTCTTGCAGGGCGATCACTCCGTCTAATCGGCGGCCCAAGAATAACTATCTTTTTTCAAATTTTGACCTACAATTCTTATCGTAGTCAGATAGGTTTTGGATTTGATCTAATTTAGTTGAACTTCCAATGTTGTATGTTGAGTATTTCATTCTCCACAATCTAAAAAAATATTTGATTCTCCACCCGTAAATATAGAAGTTACAGTGATGTCGCCACTCAAAGTGAAACACACGTAAAGATGTGCATCGCAAAATCAACAAAATGCACTTGACTACCTACATTACCTGTATACTATAGAAATATTTGTAAAACTTATCGCATCGTAAGCAAAGTTTCAACTAAATCGTTGAACTATATTTAAATAATGTAGGTAATTAACGTGAGAGAAAACACCAAACAACAATTTTTTTTGTGAGTAATGAAGAAAATTATTGTAAGTAATGCTTACCTATGTGAAAGTATATCATTCATTATCCGCTGACAGTGTCATGGAAAAATGGAAAAAAACAAAGGTGCCATGCATGTGCAGAAGAAATGGGGCAGTCTTTGTGAGCCTAGATAATTTCGAATTGCGAATTGCAAGCGCGTTGAGGATTACTGAAAACCTCCCGATAATGATCCGCACGTTATAATCGACGTAGTTCAGATTTTGACATATAAGTGCTCGTTCAATTTGACCAATTTTAAGGATTCGCCAAAACAACTTCCATCAGTAATTACAACTAGAGGATTTTAAAACCGAACAAATTTCTGTCAGTTGATTGACAGCAATCCACACGTTGTTGTTGAAACTCATAGCAAAAGTAAGTGGTCTGGTTAACGCTTTGGGGTGGCATCATCGATACATTTTGTTTCTTTAGTAGCCTTTCTCTGTCCAGTTCCCTTGCTTTTTTAAATCCCATTTTATTCAGTGTCAGTAATTTCATTGAATTGTTAGAAGAGGCACTACTAATAATATTATTACACTTGATCGTGGTCCTTTGCATTATAGCGCCACAGTGCGGGGGTTGAGATTTCATAGAAGATTAATGGGATTAATGGGAAAGGGAAGACTGATTGCTTCAACAGCCAGATCTTTCGACTCAACCTGATTAAATGTACAACAACATACAACAATGATGGTACTCTTTTTCCATGACCTGAGAAGCCCCGATGTGAGTCCAAAATTTTTGGGAATCTTAGTGATGGCAACGCAGAATAGCTGGTTGAATTGAAGAAAAGGGGACCATACACCACATATTATGACCATCATGTATCATGCCATGACGCATGAAATCCGTCATTAGTTACTTTGATTTTCATTTTAACATATCAGCCCTTTGTTAATTACAAATGGAAGACATATTAGATTCCTATTAATTGAAATTAGCAATTTGGATCTTGTTCATTTTAATTTTTAAAAACCAAGATGCACGAGCCCTTATCACAGCATAATACAGAAGTTGAAATTCTTGGCGGTGTCTTTGAACTATTTTAGCTGCATTTGGTGACCTCCAACTGTAAGTGATTAACTACCGCGGCGTTTTATCAAACGGTTTGCTGCCGGTATTAACTCGGCGACAAAAGAAAAAGAACACGTGCGGAGCCTGAGAAGTTGCGCGGGCTCCGCTACGCGAGCTAGAAAATTTAGGGAGAGTTGTTCTGCTGTATTATGCTGTGCCCTTATCATGCGAAGTGTTAAACTCTGTTGGTGTCCAACAAAGTTGTTCTAGTGACATTAGTAACCGGTAATTTATTAGTCCAAAGGTTTCGATGCGATGCAATTTTTGATCATTTTGTAAAGTAATAAGAATAATAGAAATAATAGGAATATGAATAGGAATAGGAGTAGGAGTAGGAGTAGGAGTAGGAATAGGAAGAATAAGAATAAGAATAAGAATAGGAATAGGAATCGGAATGGGAATGGGAATGGGAACAGGAATAGCAATAGGATTAGGAATAGGAATAGGAGTAGGAATAGGAATAGGAATAGGAATAGGAATAGGAATAGTAGTACAGAGCTCAAGGGTACAAATTTTTACTTTGGTAGGGGGATCGTTGTTACAACCTGCAACTTATTGCAATCTGAAGTTCATGCATTGATTATAATATGTCCAAAAGCTGTCAAAAATCGGAATGTGCAAAAGGGCGTTATATCCAAAAACTGGGTTACGCACACTGGCGTAAAAATTGCTATCGTTTGGCACCAAGATCATTAAATTATTTGTGGCACTTCTATCTCTAAAATACTGCTTAAGAAACAATTTAGTACAGGCCCTTACGGGAGAAAATTTTTTGAAAGCTGAATATCTCCGTTCGAATGCCGAGAAAATCTTCAAGATTTCGACATTTTTTACATTTACATCGCGATAACTCTTAGATTATCGCCCAAATCGAAAAAAAAATGTTCTTTACAAAATCTTGTTCGCTTCTTTTGGAGTGTGATGGTTGGACATGCAGATTTTTATCTTTTACGATAATTGAGTTGTGTAATTAAAAGATGTAAGAAGATCGCCCGATGGCAACGCCCGCCGCCCGCGCCCTCTCGCTGCGCTGGTTTGCATCTCACTTTTCGCCGTAGCTCCGTTTCCGTCTTGCTAAAATATGTTGAAGAAACTTGAGTTTATAAATACTAATCTTTCTCGCTGTCATTCTGACAAAAACATCATGGCTTACCAGATTTTATACATATGAATTAAATTATAAGTAGCAAATTCCACTGTGGCTTGCGGGAGAAGGACGGCGCTACGGCGAAAAGTGAGATGCAAACCAGCACAGCGAGAGGAGGGCGCGCGTTGGCATCAGGCGGTAGGGTCCCTGTATTTAGAGAGTACCGCAATCTCCGCCATGTTTACTCACAATAACGGGCGCCAAATTTGAATTGTGCCGGAACGTCAGATTTTATATTTGACATGTGTTACAAATTGCGGATTCACCTTCTGATTTTTGATCCATAAACAAACAAAATTTGACTGTAATACGTTGAGGAATAATACTACAGACCAGAATGTGGAAATATATATCACTGATTCACAAAAGACGATAAAACATAAACACCAAACAAACCAACATTTCTGCTTGACTTTAACTGACATATATGACATTTTGCTGCTGACACGGCAGTCCGCCATGTTTACTCACAGTTCTGAAACATAGTGGAGCTATTGATTGCGGTACTCTCTAAATACAGGGACCCTATCAGGCGGTCTTCTTACTGAGATATTCAGCTTTAAAAAAATTCTCTCCCGTAAGGGCCGGTACTAAATTGTTTCTTCAGCAGTTTTTTAGAGGTAGAAGTGCCACAAATAATTTAATGATCTTGGTGACAAACGATAGCAATTTTTACGCTCTTTACGCCAGTGTGCATAACTCAGTTTTTGGATATAATGCCCTTTTGCACATTACTATTTTTGACAGCTTTTGGATATATTATAGTCAAGACATGAACTTCAGATTGGAACAACGATCCCCCTACCAAACGCATTTTACTGCATCATTGCAAGCATTGAGCGCTCTACTATAGGAATAGGAATAAGTATGAATATGAATATGAATTCTTTCTTTCTATATACAGTAATATAATTCAGCAGAAACCAAAATCAAATAAACTCCAAATTTTTAGGGTGAGCACACGGGTGGGCCTGGGAAATTTTAAGTCGGCCAGGCCCGCCTGCCCACCCATAACTTCGTGCCTGCGTAATGTGTTACTAAAATTTAGGAAGCCTGTGGGCTTCCTAAATTTCAGTTAATGTCCGACTGCTTTAATAGTAAGTAGGTAGCCATTATTGACCAAAAACTTCGTTCGCATAAATAACCTACGTGTAAGCATTTTAACGAACTTTTTTGGAAAAATTTTAAGTGTAATATTAAATATGGCGGTGGACTTAACATTTCAGGGACGGCTCGCTTAATTTTTTGTTCCAAAGTGACTGTCAAATACGTATTTAGATTTTAGAAACAAATTTTCTTTTTCTTCTGTTGCTCCATCTCCGTTTCTGACTTGGTGCTCCCACTCCACGTTTGTGCTGGTGTCACTACAGTTTCCACAAGCAGGCGACCTACAGTTTGAAGTGAGAAAATGTCGGGTGGATGTAAACTGGGCACTAACCTAAATACAATTTTAATTTTGTAGGCACCGTACTCAATTCAAATCATAACTTGAAGGGAATAAGTAGGTAATCTCAGTACTTTTGCATATGTTTTGAAACAATAGTATTATAAATGGCAACGACTGACACAACGATCCGCTCGCTTCGCTTGCCTTTGACCTGACAAATTATTGTGTGAAAAAGATGAACTTGAAAGGAAATCAATTGAAGAAAACGCTCGAAGGGTCCATACATGTTTGATTTTGCGGTCCTATTTCTATGCGTTCCAAGGGAGATTGGCAGTTAAAATTTCAGCTGGATTAGTCGGGAATGTTTTCTTACACCACAATCGCCTCATGCTCTTCTTACAGTAAATTTTTATCATATAAACACAGCAAGCAATAAACTGAAAATACTTGCGATACACAACGAAAGAATTACTTTGTAATTACGGCTCGTGAAGCGAGCAACGGATGTGACTATGTATTCAGGAATCATGGTGAATGCTAGAAGGAACTGATTGACCAACAAAGGAGTTAACTATAGTACACACATACACACATTGACACATTCCTGCGAATTTATTCATGAATTCGGCTTCTTTGAGTTCGGTTTTGAGAGTGACACTAACGATTCTCAACCTGTTTTTATTCAGAAACCAACAGAGAAATGAAATTTTTGGTATTTCTCACATTCACTTTAAATTATCAGTTGTATGGAACTCTTATCTACCACACAATTTCTCCAATAATTGACAGAAATAATTATTCAATGAACAGGTTTAGGCGCACAAATTATAGACAAGTTTTATTAGATATTTTCCAACTTTAAACTTAATTGATTTTTGTTCTTGTGACTTACTATTTCTAGATTTAACTTTAACACCGCAATTCATTTTCCTCAACGCAAAAATAAACAATTAAATTATTTATTTTATGGTTTCGGAGAGAAATATCCGCAGAATGCGACCGTTAACGTCTCGAGCATAGCCGCCTTGTGATCCGAGCATGATGAATAAATAATCGTCTGACTCCTACACCCTAACTGGAGAAAATCACCCTACCAAAACCGGAACTAACAAAAATATATATAAATATCTTCCAGTCGAATGACCTCTTTGACATCCGGTTGTCTTCCATTGGCTACAGCGTCTCTTTCCGTTTCCGTCGGGTTGTTTGCTCTGAATGAAGTAGAATCAAGAGCGAAAGGGATTTTGGGGGAATCCGAGACCCCTGCAGCTTTGTCTGCAGATGAATGATAACGAGAGGTTATGTCTGTATTGTCACCAAGCGGCCATATTGCCCTATCTGCATGAAAGTCCATTGTTATTACGGCCCAATAAATTTAAGAGAGTAGATTTGAATATAGCCGCAGGAAATATGAAATTGTTACATTAATGGAAGAAGTAATGGACTCCATAAATGTTAATAATGAACTCCAGGTTTTTACTCGGATAAATTATTGTTAGCTGATAATCAAACACATCAGGATCTAAAATTAGAATTATAATAACTGTATTCTGATAGTAGTGATTATAATAAATATAACTTTTAAGATATGTATTAACAAATAGCAAAAAGTCTAACACGATCAGTCTTAAAAAATATGTGTACGTGTTAGACTCAATCACCAAATTTGCTCAATCGCCGAACTAACACTAAAAATTTATTCAATTGCCGAAATTATTATTTCTTTGAAGATTTTGGCAGATACAGAGGAAATTTGAAAATTAAATATCTTGGGATTGAACAAAGATGGAGCAGCGATATCTTGCTGACAAAATAATAGAATATAGGGTTGGTAGCTATTTGAGGTTCTGCTTTGTGCCTACTGCAGAATACAGGTATTGAAACAGTTTATCTACTGTGTCACTTGCCCATTGACTTTTACGTATAAAAACGATATTCCCCAGCATCCGCGCGGCAAAGCCATTGTCGGGTATTTCTTTATAGTGCAAATGTCCGCACGCACGCAAGCGTCTTGAATCAACTACTTCCCCTTCTAATTTAATACAAGATAAATAATACATTTTCCATCTCCAAGCATATATAGCTAGGATCTAGTTTTTTCCGTCCATAAACCAGTTCTAGTTTTTCAACGCGAGCAATTCCTAAGCTCCTGAATAAATATTTGTTTATGTTTTATTTAACATGGGGAAGACAGATGGACGAAAAAAGCTAACGTCGAGATTCTCAGACAGATAACAAAGATGCTGAAATAGGTGCAGGATGTGAGTACCGGTGTATAAGAAAATTATCTTGGTACGACTTGTGTTTCTCGACCGTGTAGTGTGTAGGTATAGGCATATGAAAAAGTATGTCAGATATTGCAGATACAAATATTTTGCAATTCTGCACTTAAAGGCTTCCTAGTAGCTAGATACACCCTTTTTAATGTTCTTATAACTGCATCGCAAGTTTTAGCAGTAGTTGGAGTAGTTTACTAATACAACCTCATCTCTAAAGTTAAAAAATGAAGCATATAAATTTAATTTTTACACTTGACACATTTAGTTTCCTATCGTTGTGTGTTACTGAATTAAGACTCTCAGTGAGCATATATGTATAGTAAACTGTCTGTCAAATGGGCCACAAGAGTATTTCCAAAAAACTTAAAAATCATTACAAAAAAGCCTGACCTGACCTGAGTGTTCTGCAGCCAAAAGCAGCTAGGTGCCGCCACATAATACTGAAAAAATCATAAAATAATGGTTTTGAAATACCGCTGCTAAAACGCTATTAATTTATTGACCAATTTTTCTTTCGGTAAATTATATATAAAAGATTACTACAGGGCTTCATTGCGTTAGATTTCTTTAAATCTACATAAAAAATGTTCTTACGACTGAAAAACATATTTTTTATGTTTTTAACCCTACGTATTTCATAATAATTATAAAACTGAATTATTATTTCATCTACATATCAGTGAGAAAAAACACGAATCCATCAGAAAATGCGATTTTAAAAGGTGTATTTCCAAACCACTGTTCTGTAATGCATTTAAAATTGCTTGGTCGCTTAGAGCCTTAATAATTCCGAACAACCCAAGAAATGAATTTATTTACCTAAACATCGTCCAGTTACTAAAACAATCGTTCACAACTACCAGAAATCTGAACATCGAGAAATGTAAAAACCTTAATTTTCTAAGGCCAGATTTTCCAATTCTACATTAGAAAGCAAGGCCAATGGCGGTTCGTGAATTGTTCAAGGGAGAGGGCTCTGCCAAATATCCAAAATAACGTTTATGTAAAATTATCACTCAGAACTTAAACCAGATTCGTAAAGTCTGAGGAACAATGTTTTCTTTTCGATTTTCTTTCACTTGCTCTTCACAAAAAAAAACAAAATAAGAACCAAGAAACGAATGTTTGAAACTAAAATCTAAACTTATATTATTTACTTCAGCGAAAATAATTCACAAATCACAAACTAAATGTCTAAAAGTATAAAGTGTAAATAATGTTTAAAAGTAAACTAAAAGTAATCTTTTAAGTACTTTTATTTTACATAAAACAACGCAAAAATCCAAAATGAATGAGTGGTACTGGACCGTTCGAACAACTACTCCTCGGGCAAATACCCCGCCAGGCATTGAATTATAGAACTAAATCCAGATTTTATGTACTACTACTATTGCATAGTTCGAGTGTGTAGGGCAAAGCACCGTACTGATGAGTCCCAAAAGGACGAAACCAGTGGTCTACGGTTTTCCATGCACATTCGAAACATGCAATGTAGAAAAACTTCTTACATCCAAAATGAATGTCTAAAAGTAAAGTCTAGTCGCCTACAGTTTACGTGAACTTATACTTGGGCCGCTCAACAGACGGAGTGATCACCCTGCAAAAACGTGCTCTAGCGGGGCCAATATTAATTTATGACGACCAAACTGGAGTGATGCGACTTCGTTGGGTCTAAAGAAAGCGCATCACTGCGGTTCTGTCGTCCTAAATTGATAGTGGTCCCGTCTAGAGCTCATGCTTGCAGGGTGATAACTCCGTCTGTTGGGCGGCCCAAGTATAGAGAGTTTATTTAATTCTTTCTCATGGCTATAATTTTTTGGTCTGGCACAGCAAGGGACGAAGGGGTTCGCACAGGAAGGCCGCGACGAGAGCGCCACCTACAGTGATTTATTGCTAGGGTTAAAATTGTTTTCTTATAACGTGATTCTTCTTTATACAGACCCCTTAGCTGTCCTCGCACTAGACACATGCATTTTTTGTGAAAAAGATAGTGTATGAACATAAGAAAAACAAAACAAATTTTACGGGAGTCGACCCCACCCAGCCCGAGAGTACCAAAGCACAAGCTCTATGCGATACCTTCTCGACCACGGGCGCTGCTGGTTCGGTTTGCAACTAACAACTGACAAATGTAGGTGGCGCTCTTGTAGCGGCCTTCCTGTGCGGACCGCTTCGTCAACAGGGGTCGTGTTTTCGTACTATGCTTTGATTTTGGCAGTTGAGGAATCGTGTATAGCGCATTTTCTGTGAAATAGGTACATAACTTGTTTTCACTGCCTGTAGTTTTTGCTTATCGTATGTATAACCATTTAGTGTAGAGAAATAAACATTTTTTCAACAATTGCATTGTGGAGCATCAATTTGATACCAGACACTAAGACAATTTGTGTTGTCCACTTCATAAAACTACTCTATTTGAGAGTGGACGTTTCTATCAGTACATATTTGAAGTTTGTTAATTTGTTACCAATCAACATGAAAAATATTGTATATCTCAAAAGGTTTCAAAATGTTTTTTAGAAGCACCTCATTACTGCCGATTAAATTCAAGAACACAGTGAGAAGCGAAAACTAACCGCTACAAGCACAGAAACTGAACCAAACGAATCACTAGCCCGATACGCTGTCCATCGCCGCATAACGGTTATTTTGGATTGTTTCTTAAAACACGCATTTCTTCTCCCATACCTTACTTTGTTTATACCTACTACCGCGGTAAGGAATCAAAACGACAATGGAACATCGAACAAAGTACGTACGGCAGGGCTAAAGAGCTAAAGATATGGGTACTAGTATTTTATCTCCTTAGACCACTGGGCTCCCTACTAATCGGCGGTCTTGCCTATTATGGGCTGAATATTCAGTCTAAAACAGAGCGTCCGCCAGTCATAGACTGAGATAAATTAAAAATAAGGATAAATATATTTTATTATACTTTGATAAATAAAAATTAAAAGGATTAAAGTTGATTTTGTTTCATTTTCTTTTAAAAATTTTTGGAAGTGAGGATGTCGCCCTAGAGCCCTTCATTGCAAATCGTCACTGAGCAAGGTCGTATGTTAATTATTTCCCACATATACATATGTATATCCATTAGAAGTTATAAATACCTAGTGAATAGTTGTCATAATATGAAATCTTATAGATATAAAATTTTGAAAAAAGCATTTTGGAATTGAAAAACAGAATGACGATAACGCGAGATAAGTTCTGGAAATAGGCAAACTAACTACTAAAGGAATTGTATAAAATTAATCGTACTTAGAAGCAGAACGAAATTCTATGAAAAACGGAACATTTTGGGTTATAAATGAAATGAACGTAGGAAACCTCGGATAACAAATATTAAATTCATTTAATTTAATGGAGATTTGAGGATTTAAAAAGAGTTTTCGACAATATAAAATGGAATGTGGGAATGAGATATAGGGTCAGAAGAGTAATACATATTTTGTAAAAAAGCAAACATCAATAGTAAAATTTGAGCAGGAACGTAGAGAAGCAGATATTCGGAATATATAATTTCTCTAATAACTCAATGTTATGGGCAATAGGGGTCCTTTGATCTTGGTGAATGCATTTATAGAGTTGTATTGTAAAATGTTTCGGCTGCATCGAATTTAAGTTTTTCAACAGCAAGTTTACCCAGTAGGTAATATTCGATTTGATCACAAGCAACTAATATAACGCTGCCGTTACTATACATACACAGGTTAATTAACAATCCATTACTTTTTACACTACCCAAATAATATCAGGTAGAGTTTTTATTGTCAAAATAGCACATGCATTCTGTCATTGAAAAGCGTTGTTCACGAAGCTTCCTGTCAGAATTAGCTAAAGGATTCGGTACATCTCGCGCAGTAGGATATACAACGTGTCCAAGATAAAGATGTCTATCATGGCGATTTCGACAATGGTAATAGATACAGATTTGGTTAAATGGGGGAAAAGTTGCGTAAGTAAAAGGACATTATTTTGCAAGCGAAAAAATTTCAATAATTTTTTTGGTTTTCAAATAATCTCAAAAAACGGAAAATTTCGATTTTCTATTATATTTTTTTCTGATGTTACTGTCATGGGTAGAACAAAAACAAGAGCACTTCCTCACAGCAACTTTTTACAGACTGCCTCAAGGAAATATTAGTTTTGCCGCCCGACGTTTCGTTCTCAAAAAACCATCATCAACTTAATTTTTTTAAATACTGCCGTGTTTTCCGAATGCACTTTTTAAAAGTATTTTTATATCTACGTACACTGATACATCACTTGTGACAGTTTAATTCCGTTTATAATTGTACAGTTTTAAGTTCTACGCAAGATGCTATTTATGTTTAGAATGAAATGGAAATTTGTTCGAACACTTCTTGTTATAATTAATTATGAGTTTTCTTTAGCTTCTTTCAAATTCAGGGCCGTATTTAACGTTTTCACAAAACAATTTAGACTGCCAAAACTAGTTATAAACGGAATTAAACTTGTTACAATGTATCAGTGTGCGTAGATTTAAAAATACTTTATAAATAGGTATTCGGAAGAACAGAGCCGTATTTAAAAAAATGAAGTTGATGATGATTTTTTGAAAACGAAACGTCGGATGACAAAACTGATATTTCCTTGAGATAGTCTGCAAAAAGTTGCTGCGAGGAAGTGCTTTTTTTTTCGTTCTAGCTATGAGAATAACATCAGAAAAAAATGTAATAGAAAATCGAAATATTCCGTTTTTTTGAGATTTCTTGAAAACCAAAATAATTATTGAAATTTTTTCGCTTGCAAAATAATGTCCTTTTACTTACGCAACTTTTTCCCCATTTAACCAAATCTGTATCTATTACCATTGTCGAAATCGCCATGATAGACATATTTATTTTGGACACGTTGTATGTATGTTTATATTTTAATTTAATTAAAAAAATATACAAAATACCACATTCATATGTATTCTGCTGTAACAAGGGAGTAATGGTCAATTGGTTATTACAGAATATCAAGTCTACGTTTAAAATTTTGCTTCTGAATTTCGGTCTAACACAGTAAAGCAATCACGTCCATTGTCCGTACTTTCTGCCTCATTTAATACTTTCCTATTTTAACCGGTGGCGACGGCGTCTAAGCGTCGTCAGCGGCGACCCTGACTGGAACCAGCTTACCATGACGCAGAATGGCTGATCCTGCGAAATGGAAGTTCCGGTGCTTCCATATCCGCTAACATAACCAATAGAAAAGCCTTCGTTTCGCATCAGTGGGTCCACGCGCCTGCTCTGATATTATGACAGAAAAGTTGGATTCAATTAGCAGAGTTCTTGTTTGATTTGTCAATAAATGCATTAATTTGATTTATTGACGGAGACGACAGTTTGTCGCAGAGATGGTCCATTTATTTGGAGTTTATTATTGTGAATTGAATTAGACTCATGTCGCCATTTTCATTGTTGTAACCGCCTCTTCACACTACGTTATTAATTTTATTGATGCAGATTTATGTCGTTTTGTTGTCCTCGATGCAAAAATTGGGAATTTATTGCGTTATCCAGTCGTTATTGATCCACACGGAACTGGTGGGAACAAGTACAGTGCGTTGTGGGATGAATATTTTGTGAAGTATGAAAAGCATAATTCGACAATGTATCAATGAGAAGAATTAGTTCTCTTAAAATCGACTCTGTATACAGGATGTTCCCTTTTTATTGTAAGAAATTTTACTTAGTGTTGATTTTCTCTGAATAGATTGCAGGAAAGTTGATAAAACCAGGACTCTTATTCTTATTACTTATCAAGACTATAGCAATATTTCACAGTGAATTCTATTTATGTATATCTCAGTTTCATAAGAAGTAGAGACCATAGAAGTGCCATCTTTTTCAAGAATATTTAATGCCAACTGAAAATTTTTCAGGTTTGGTCACTTTCAAGTCTTAAAAGAAGTGTTACTTTGTTTTCTCCCATAGCGGGCGCGTTTTCGAGGTATTTAGCTTTTGTAACCAATTTGACCCCTTGTTAGTATTAATTTCAAAGGAACTAATATAAAAAAATGCAACAATATATTCTTGAAGAATTGAACGTAGTTTTCAAAAATGCGGATAAAATCTGAAAAATTTACAGTAGCGTATCAAACATTGCTAGTCTTGTCCTGAATTTCGGGCTTTGGTGATTGAGTACAGCAGCTACACTTTTGGATCCGATTTTTGTGAACGATCTTAATACAGTTAGCAGTAGTGGGGTTGTGAACGCCGATATGATCAGTGATCACGAATTAACTTTTTGTAAATTTAAATTTAAGCGCCCAAAATCTATCCAAAGATTCGTTACATTTCGTGATTTTAAATACTTTAATTGTAATAATTTTCATAATGATTTATCAAATATAAACTGGGACAACATATATTATATCCCTAACATAGATGAAAAGGTTGGTTTCTTCACTGATAATATAATAAACCTCTTTAACTTCCATGCCCCTGTTGTTACAAAGCGAGTTAGCAAACCGACGTCACCTTGGTTAACTGATGCATTGAGGATGATTTTGAGGGAAAAGAACAGATCGTATACTAAATATAAACAACAAAGAACTCGGGAAAGTTGGAGAACGTATCAGTTTATGCGCAATTTTGCTCTCTCATCAATTCGTAGAGAAAAGAAAGCTTATTTGAACTGGTTGCAAAATCAAGGAAATGTAAAAAGGCTCTGGCAAAATTTAAATAATATGCAAGTAGTTACAAAACAGAAGAATAATTACGATTCTGCCCTTCCATGTTTTCAGAATGCAGAGTTAATAAATGATTATTTTATAAGCATTTTCAAGCCAAGTTTACCGTTTACTGACACCATTCAATTCTATCGAGCGAATAACTTCAATAACAGTTGTTCCTTCAGGTTTGAACTCGTTGATCAGGTTTTGGTTTCTGGGGCGATTCGTACTATTAAGTCTAACACTTCAGGCCACCATGGTATAACCTTGTACATGCTGAATCTGTGTATTCCTACGATAATTAATCATGTAGCGCATATTGTCAACTGCTGTTTGGAGTCAAACTACTTCCCCAAAACATGGAAAATATCGAGAGTGTGCCCCGTGCCCAAAGTAAATAATCCTTCATCGACGGCTGATTTGCGACCTATTAGTTTACTTTCTGTCATAAGCAAAGTTTTAGAGAGAATTATACACGGCCAAATGATGGCTTATGTTGATAGATACAATGT
The DNA here is from genome assembly GCA_963966045.1 of Xestobium rufovillosum. NCBI lineage: Eukaryota > Metazoa > Arthropoda > Insecta > Coleoptera > Ptinidae > Xestobium > Xestobium rufovillosum. Next base: position 15,545,778 of record OZ014496.1, read on the forward strand.
CTTGCCCATATTCCAATCTGGTTTCCGGAAGGGTCACAGCACTACTACACCCTTGGTAAATTTTTCAGATGACATAATACGATCTTTGGACAAGGGTGTAGCTGTTGCTTGTGTCGCTCTAGATTACTCTAAAGCGTTTGATATGATCGATCACAATTTATTGTGTGCAAAATTAAGATTTTACGGATTTGATGATTCGGTTGTTTCGTTTTTCGAGTCGTATCTGTCTGGCAGAACCCAATACGTCATTGTTAATAATCTACATTCTACTATTGGGTCTATTACTTCGGGCGTGCCACAGGGATCAATCCTTGGACCATTGCTTTTTCTGTTGTATACGGCAGATATGGGGAATTGTGTTTTGAATTCCTCTCTTCAATCATACGCTGATGATACACAGCTCTTACACTTTTTTGATCCCTCTGAAGTCCAGCATTCAGATTTTCTAATAAATGAAGATTTACTGTCACTTTACACCTATTCACTAAATCATAATTTGCTAATAAATGCTAGTAAATCAACAGCCATCCTTTTTTGTTCACGAGGCAAGTGTCAATATTTGCGAAATCACCTTCACATACGTGTCGGTAATGAACTTGTGGAATTTTCTAGCACTGCTAAAATCTTGGGTGTCATCTTCGATGAAAAACTACGATTTAGAGAGCATGTAGGTAAATTGCTTCAAAACAGCTTTTTTCGCATGAAAACACTTTTCTCAAATAGACATATACTGAATTTCAAGATACGGAAAAAATTATGCGAGTCATTAATCATGTCTGTCTTTAATCATTGTATAGTTATGTTTTATCTTTGCCTGGATTCTACTTATAGGCGCAGACTGCAGCTTGTTCAGAATACTTGCTGTCGTTTTGTGTTTGACATGCGGAAGTTTGACAGAGGAGTATCATCGAAGATCAACGAATTGAAATGGTTGCGGTTTGAAAATATAGTTATCTTTCAATCTCTTACTTTTCTGTATCGGCTGTTGAGTGTTGGTTAACCTGTGTATCTGATTGAAAAGCTTGTGTTTCGGAAAAATGTTCATGGTCTGGGTCTGCGTTATCTGAATCACTTGACCATGCCACACCATTCTTCTGCCTTATTTCAACGGAGTTTCACATTTGTCGCGGCTAGGGCTTTTAACGCATTTTGCAAAGATTTTGGCGAGAGTAGAAGTTTGAGAGAGTTTCGTGCACGTGTTAGAGCGCACCTATTCATCGGTCAGCATTAATTGTTATCATATCACCGATGTGCTTGTTTGTTTCAAGTTGTCGTCGTCCCCTCCTCTTCATCCTCTTCCTCCTCTCTTTCTCTTCATTCTGCTGTTGTTTTTTTATTCTGACTTCTTATATATTTTTCTTCTTCCATTTATTCTACTACTTTTCGGTACGGTGGGTTTTAAGTGTAATAATAGCCATTGTCTAAACTTCGCCCATCCTTACCGAAAATATTATGTTTATGTTGTGAATATATGTTAATTTCGATGTAGTTAATGTTATAATTATTATTATGGTCATAAATATGATATATATTATTTCTTTTTACATAGTCCTTTTTTATACTTTTCATATTTTTTATAATTTTATGCATTTTGTTTGTTTAGCTTTGCAATGGAAATAAAGCCGTTTATTATGATTATTATTATTATTAAAGACGGTCAGAACGCGAGTGCCTATTTTCCGCCATTAGGAGTCCCCAGCGATTGAGCCTTTCTTTCAGTTAGAAAGAACAGTACAAGGACTGAACATTGAAACAATGACCATCACCAGGCAAGAACATTCTGCTTTCTGTATCTTGATTGAGACAAGGTTTAAGAAATATGCTAGAGTTTAAAAATAGTGGCCAAACAGAAGCAAAAATAAAATTGTGATTTCAGAAGGCCATTTTCAACAAAAATTGAGATAGCAATGGTGAGCCAATAAAATTTAATGCCCTGTTAAACTGAATAATTTTTAAATGAACTAGTTAATTTTTAGGCGACTGAAACTAGTATATTACAACTGAATTTTGATATTTGCTGTCGTTTGCCATTAACTGCGGATCTTGTGGTAGTGGCTTGGTGTCAGCCTACTAAACCTAAGGTACCAAATTCGATTTCTGACCATCGAAATGAAATTTTCAAAATCGTTCACCCTCGAAAGGCACTGGGCTACCAAACCTGTCTTCTCTGGTGAAAACCTTTGCCTTTTTGAACTTGTGTCCCACATTATTTGTTTTCAGGAACGCAATAAGTGTTTAAAATTTCGAAATATTAATAGAATCATGAAGAAAAATTGTTGACCTCAACATAGAATATTCCGCCCACAAAGAACTTCCTGGAGACTTTCATTTTTCATTTCTTTTTACAAAATAAGCCAACACGAGTGTTTCACTTATCTCATTTCTGTTCTTTGTCTGGCACCACTCCTTGAAAAGCTGGTAGGTAGTTTCGTAGCGCTCCATTGATTTGTCAGGAATTATCGCAGGAATTGTTCTAAATCGATGTCCATATTTTCAGTCTTGGAAATACCTAAATCGCTCATTGCAGCTATTTTATTAGGTACATGAAAAATGAAAAACACGATCACAACTGACAAGTCGTTAAGAAATTGCAAAATGAGATGTGTGTTTGTTAAACACCATGGAACCTGTTTGTTTTGCTGACTCTGGTTATCAAATAGATATCATTATAGACACCAATATGATTATTTAGTAAGTTAATGTATTTTTGTATTATTTTACCTGTACTCGTGCAAAAAAACACTATAAGTATCTCGAACGGAAAGGGTTTACTCAGACAAATTTGGAGTCTTCCCTTCGCTCAGACCCCAAACTTTTGTCTGAAGTGTTTCATATAGATCCCCATCTGCATAGTTAATATATATGTTAGGATCGAGGTTAGGATCAAAGACCGATTTCGGCCAATGGTCGGAAAAAATGACCAGAACGCGTTCTGAATATCAGTGAATTGCCAAAGTCCGATAAATCACGTTCTTGGACTTTGTGGCCAAAATCTCCTCTTCTGTTCCAATATTCCACAAGAGTTCTTTAGAAAGTGATGAACGCTTTAGACCTCTATGCTTTGATATAGGCATGAAATCGGTCTTTGGGCGTTTGTGTTACAGTGCACGACGCGTTCTGGCAATAATCGAAATCCCAGAACGTGTTCTGGTCTATTTAAAGCGACCACATCGCGACATATCAGACTTTGGTAATTGGGTGATATCCAGAACACGTTCTGTTCGTTCTTTTCATTGGCCGAAATCGGTCTTTGATCCTAACAGACAAGTAGGCTTATGTGCATTTGTTTTGGAATTGCTTTTTGACAGTAAATGCAAGTTTTCAAGCGATAACAATGCCGGTAACTGTTGCGGACATTTATCAAATTGTAGCTTTGATTGAGGATGGTCGTAGTCAACGGTATGTGTCTCGTACACTGGGAATAGTCCGTACTAATGTTCAGGATGTGTGGAATCGGTATCTGGAGACTGGCGGATTTGAGAGGGGATCAGGATCTGGAAGACAAAGGGTGACAACTGCCGTTGATGATCGTTTTCCAGGTGCTCAACACACTGAGAGAGCGCAGATCAACGGCAGTTCAACTTCAACATCGTCTTCTAATAGTACGAGGGGTACAAATAAGTGAGAAGACGATTAGGAGGAGACTTGTGGAAAGTGGCTTAAGTTCGCGAAGGCCTGCCACAGGACCACAATTGCTTCCTAACGATCGAAGAGCACGTCTGCAGTTTGCGCAATTACATGCAGATTGGAATCCTCAGCAATAGAGTGAAGTTCTTTTTACTCATGAGTCACGTTTTTGTCTGCGATCACCTGATGGTCGAGAAAGGGTATGGAGAAGACGAGGTGAACGATATTTCGCCTGGACCATCTCTGTACGGTTATCTTTTAACGGTGGTTCTGTTATGGTATGGGCAAGCATTTCCAGGGTAGCACATACCGACCTCTTATTTGTGGAAAATGGTGCTTTGAACGCCCACAGATATGTGGAAGATGTTCTTTAAGAAGCTGTCATCACACACAAACTGCACGAGTAGTAACTGAATATCTGGATGAGGTTGGCATTCGTAGATTTGATTAGCCAGCATGCAGCAGATTTGACTAACTCAATGCCACAACGGTTAAATGCTGTAACCCAGGCTCGAGGAGGACATACACGGTACTGACAGTAAGCAGGAGTTCTTTTAAAAAAACTACATTTTTTTAAAATTTAAATCACTTTGCATGTTATTCAGAGAAACTCCTTCAGTTAATCTCCAAGTCTTTATAATTATCTCGACGGGAATCGTTCGAAACTTTGATACTTATTTAATTGCTGGCTGCACTTCCTCAAGCGTGTTTGCAGCTTCTCCGCCTTGTGTACAGTAAACTAGCACACAAAGAGCAATGGCACTATTTCGTCCTTTTATCGTGCTTTCAGACAACATATTGCAGAAAGTCAAGTGGGTCCGACAGTTTCTATCACACTCGCATGCACTTTGCGTCCCTGATTGTTGCTTAACGAGTCGGAATAGATTAATTTATTAGACCATCTGAGACGGACAGCTTCTTTAAAAATGTGTTGATAAATGAAATTGCCTGCCAAAAAAATGGCAATGGGATATGCGATAGTTCATTTGCCTGATTCGATTTGATTTCAGTTTTGGATAATGTTATGCAGTGATTTATCTTCTGGTATCTTTTCAACGTCCCACGGGCTCTTTCGAAACCATTTTGTGTGGTATGAATTACGAAATTTATTTAAGCCGCGTGTCGTTCTCTTTAAACCATTGTATAATCTTTTGAATCGTCTTTTTTTTCTGTGACATCCGTAGATATTTATTGCTTCAATCGCTGCATACAAAATTAGCAGTGTGTTTCCTAAAAGGCACCACCTATTAAGTTTATCGGGTCATTCACATTCGAAATTATTTATAAGAAGGTTGCTTTCTGTCAGTGTGAAAATACACTACAAAATAGATATACAGGGTGGCCCTGTACTGACGGTTTTGCACTATTTAACTGCATTTAACGCTCCGATCGGTAAAGGGTAGGTATTTTCATTCACGTAGCTTCAACCCTTGAACGGAGGTGAACTGTACCCTTCAATTTTTAAATGGAAAGTGATGGCAGGCCCTTTTTATTATCTTCATAGATAAATTGCAAAAACTTTCTCCTTGATGGATTCTTTATTCTTTACCACAGTTTTGTCTGGGCGGTCGTAAGCAAGAACAAAAACGTAGAGTCTAGATAGTATTTTAGTTAGCGAGAGCTGAAAAAGCCAAGGAAAAATAAAAATAAAATGAAATTTTATTACAGACTAGCGTGCCCGGCAGACGTTGTCCTGCCTAAAATTACTTTTCGTATTGAAATTTTGAATCATTAACCAAATCGTTTATTCAATGTGAAACATTTTTCTCCATTTGGAGTCAAATTCTGATTACGTGTTTGTATTACTGCAATATTCTTCGATTATTCAGGTTATGTTCCATGCGATCGTCATTTAATCGATCTGATGTGTACGCTCGATAGTGTCTCTTTCGCAATCTATCGTCGGCATTTTGGTCTTCCCATTCTTCCTGTGCCTGCTCAGATCGTGATTGTGATAATCGTAGTCTCTCCAACTCATGTCGCTTTTCGCGTTGTCCATCGTTCTGATTCAGTCGTGAGTTTCCTGTTCTTCTTGCTATACATGTGCGACGACCAATGTTGTTCCGTCTGATCGGCAGCATTGCACTATTGATCAACACAAACAACAGCACAATTGTAATTGTAATTTTTCTACGTACGGAAATTTTCGTTCGACGATCGAAGCTTATTGAACAGGACTGAAAACAACGACAATATCACTATCTGTTCACTTATACACATTTTGTTTATGAACCATCCTCACACAATTACCAACAAAAAAAAAACAGTCCAATCCGTCGAGCCGTTCCTTCATTCTAGAAATTAACACAATGACCTCATTCGTTTAAAAATTCATTTAAAATATGTTTCTTAACCAGTGAAGTGTCGTTACCAGTTTCATGAGATAAACCATTTCAAATTTACCTGGCTATATACATCAATTGTAATTTTATTTTAATTAAGGTTGGAATGCGTTTTTCCAGATTTTTCTCCAGATCTTCCCGATTTTTTTTCAATTGGAAACATTCAATTGAGTAAATTCCATCCCGGGAGCATAACGAACAAAACGAAAAAGAATCGACCACATAATGTCGTTCCTCGTCAGTTATGATCGAGAGTGCATACAAACAATTATGATTTTTACAGTTTTTCCGAATTTTCTGACTTACGCATATCCATCGTTCAAATGGTGTCTTGAGTTCATACAAAAATCCCATAGAAAAAAGCACTTTCATTTTTTCCCGAATTTTCCAATTTTCCGCGCAGCTTTTCCAATTTTTCTATCCCTAAATCCTCATTTGGATTATTACGAATAGTTAAAAAAAAATCGGTCTAGCCGTTAAGCACTTTCAGTTTTTCCCGAATTTTCAAATTTTCCGGTGGATTTTCCGAAACTTTTTTTTCATACAAACCTTGTCCTGACAATTACGAACACAACACAACAATTTTTTCGAGGTCTCGAATGTTCTTAGAAAATTATCCCTCGTCTTCGACTCGGGATAATTTTCATAACATTCGAGACCTCGAAAAAATGTTCGGAAATAATTCAAGCACTACGGAGATTACATTCGGTAATTTTTTTCGATAATTTTGCTTGTTGACAAGTTGCCATAGTTTCGAATTTGTAGGTGCATTTATAATGTATAATCTATACTTGGGCCGCCGAACAGATAGAGTGATCACCCTGCAATCACGAGCTCTAGGCGGGCCACTATTAATTTATGACTCTCCGAAATGCAGTGATATGCCTCCTTTAAACCTAACGAAGTCGCATTACTCCAATTCGGTCGTCATAAGTTAATATCGGCCCCCCTAGAGCACATTCTTGCAGGATGATCACTCTATCTGTTCGGCGGCCTAAGTATAGTTACTTTAGTACCTGCCAAACGTCAAATATTCCCAACACATTAATTGAAATAAAATTTCGTTTTGAACTACCTTACTTCGATTCAAAAAAAAAGTCTGGAATTTTTAGGTAATTTTACTCAAGCTGTTGCTTTTACTAGCCACTCGTGTAAATTTGACAGAAGACCACTCGCGCAAGCGCTCGTGGTCTTTTAACTGTCAAATTTACACTCGTGGCTACCAAGCAACGCAACAGCTTTCGTAAAATTTCCGACAATTCCAGACCATTTATTGTATTACTACAGATAATACCGACAAGAGAAGTAGGTAATAATCAGTTTCAAAATAGTTATTTACGAAACGAGCGAGAAGACATTTTTCGCGCATGAGCGCAATGTTTGAAGCACGAGCGACGAAGGAGCGAGTGCTTCATTTGCGCGAATGCGCCGAAGACGTCTTCGCGTATCGAGGTTCGTACAATATTTTTTGAAACGAACATTATAATTTTTTAATTATTATCTAATACGTTTCCAATTTAAAATTTCAAAAAATCGAGTGGTTACATTGACAGATTTCCATTTGACAATTGTAGAAAATGACATTTGGTTTAATTTATTGAATTGAGTTGTCAAAGTGTCAATCGAATTAATAGCGATTTATCTTTATTCTTTCACTATTTTCAACATCCAAATTGGAGAAATAGCGTTTTGTTAACCAAACTTTATTACTATCAAGTCAAATTATTTCTAGAAAGCCTGAAAGGGCCAGTGCCTTTTGCTATGTTTGAGTTTGTCTGTCCGGTTCGCGAAATGTCATTTTATTTGAAGCAGATTTAAGAAGCAATGTCAAATGAGGGAACCGATACCAGTTTTAATTAAATTTTGTTATGCACCATTTTCAATTACTAAAAAAGTATTACCAATTACCTGTCCATGTAAGTCCCAATTCATTTTATGCAAACGCGAGGGTCCATAACATATTCAATTAAATGCACTGTAAATTATTAAAATTATTTTCATGCAAATTTCTTATTCGCGTGTCCAAGTGCAAACCTGGACAGGAAATTTAAGCATTTTTGTTTTGCAAAATATTAACTTTTGTGGTAGTCGTGACCGGCCTTTTGAAATACAAAATGAAAAAGATCGTGCAGTATCTTGCAATGTGCGTGTCTGATTATTAACATCCGACGCAGAAGTAAATTATGTGCGTACAGTGTATGGAAATTGGCCCGTGGTCTTCTTGTTTAAAGTCATAACTTCATGCAAATATGTGCGATAATAGGTCGTTGTTGTTCTGCACACGCGGCAGCTATTCGTCTTTCTCCAACGCAATTAAATGATCGGCGAGAACAAGCCTGGCGTGATTCTCAGTGGAAGAGAATAAGCAGGAGATGGGTTTCATTTTATCCCAGCAAGTGAGGGCTTGCACGCAGAAATTGATGGACGACGGCACAGCTCAAAAGGGAATTTAACACAAATAAATTACGGGGAAAGCAATACATTTTGTTAAATTATCTGTTGCAGGAAAATAATTGGAATGAACTTATTGGCGTTTGTTGTAACGCCCATCGTTCATTTCGCTTATTTAGAAAGTGTAAAACGTGCTGTAAATTATGAAGATTTGCGCACCCTTATGATTTACAACATGTCTGAAAGAGATATCCGAAAATTTGAGTTGTTATGTCTTTGGAAAAGGTCATATTCCTTGATAGTTTAATAGATTGGGAAAAGTTGATCAAAAAATGTGCTATGGTCTCTTGATGACTGCATGCTTAGCTCTGATCCCATATGAAACCTCCATCTCACCGTGTTCACTCTTCATCTCCCAGTTTCAGACTGGAAGCAATTATTTAATTTCTTTCAGGTTACCCACGGTAGGTCGATACCAGATGGAGGCTGTTTGTTCGGTTGTAATTGCAGCTCATTTTTGCTTCCTGGTAACCAGAAATTCCGTCTGAAGATTCGTTCTATCTGGCTGGTCACTCAAACGACCTGGCAAGGAAAAAAAATAAACCCTTGTGGGATTTTAATCTTGAGGAGGGTGCTGCCAGATCAAGTCTAGTTGATAATGCTGCAACACTGCATTCAATAAATTTAGATGATCCCGGGTCCCCGCGTTCCTAAACCTGTGTTACTAACCCCGCGTTCCTAACCCCGCGCTCCAACCCACTGAGCTAATCGGCGACCTACACGCTCTCATCCTACTCGTCCATATTCAGGGTGAATCAGGAATCTTTCTATGTATTGGAATTTCTATTATTTGAAGAGCTACAAAGTCGATTAAATGAGAGAAGTTGCACTATTTTGGGGCCATCTTAAACCTACTTTCAAACGTTCAAAAATTTTCACAGCTTTCTATATATAATTAAAAAATTAAAATTTCCGATTTTTTCTTTTGTTGATAACTCAACTGTGGTTTGTGCAAATGACTTGAAACTTGGAATGCTTACATAAAAGAACGTCGTGCATCGTTTGGTGACATTGGCAGTGCAGTGCGATCTGTCACTTTTGCAGGGCAACATTAAGACAGCATTATTATGATTACAACGGTTTTTTAATTTTTTAAATCGAACCTCAAATAAAGAAGGGAGTGACTACTGCTCCGGCCGCCGGCCCCCTGAAATTTCATTCCAATACGGTCGGACGCGCGCATTACTTAATGTCCGCAAAATGACGTTTAAGAATATCGTTATCGGCTAGTGACGCAAACGGTCTCGGTGGGTGTTCGGATATCGTACAGAACTGCCATTTTGTTCTCCAACGGCTAGACGAGTTCTGACCCCGCAGCAGTTTGATATATTTTGCTTGTTTTTACATCATCTTTTTTTGTGTCTTGTGCGAGAGGGCAAGAAAGGGCTTTGTTTAAAATGCGTTCTCTCAGCTTAATTTTTTTTACGCCTCCAAAATGCAAATTGTGTTGACATTCTGTAAAGCGCATGCCCGACCGTGTTCAAACAAAATTTCAGGGGGCCGGCGGCCGGAGCAGTAGTCGCTCCCAATAAAGAAGTTACAGAGAGAAACTTGTTAGCACATGTAATTAAGGTAGCCATGCAACAAAAGAGCTGCGGTAAGCAAAAATCTTTATCAATAAACAATTTACTTTGAGTGGAAGCCCACGTATTCCCACCTTTTCTATTTGAAGAGATAGAGATTCGGTTAAATCAGCGAATACTTGCGCAATTACTAGCAATAAACGGTGGTTCCCGAGAGTTTAAAAAATCGGCTGTGGTCAAAACATTTATGGAAATTTTGAAAAGGGTCAATTAGTACTTGGATTAAAATAAAATCCTACATTTCTTTTATTTTTTTATTAACTATGGAACTTTAAAGAACAATAAAACGAATTAACTAAAACGAATAAGCAATTTAACAAAATGCCATAAAACAACAACGCAACTTTAATTAACTCAAGTATTCAAATTGCCTACCATTATTTTGTAGACATCACTGTTGCAGCGGCTGGAGACGCTATCAATAGTAATCCTAATTTGTCTTCCTGGTAATGCTACAATGTGTGCACGAAGGGCCTCTTCCAATTCCTCAATTGTATCATATATGTACGGTGTTGTAAATTTTGCCTTTCAAATACCCCCACAGGAAAAAATCAAGGGGCGTGAGATCAGGCGATCTTGCCGGCCACAATATTGGACCGTTTTTGCCTATCCATCTCCCCGGAATTTTCGGTTTAAGTATTCCCTTACAACTTGAGTGTTGTGGACAGGAGCACCATCTTGTTGGAACCATTGTATTTGTCTTAGTTGTCCTATTGGTAAATTGTCGAGTTCATTTTCAATGTCGTTTTGAAGGAGGTTTAAATATCTCTGTCCATTTAAATTTTGGTTGTAAATACTGGTAATTGAACCAATCACTTTAATGTCAATTAGGTATACCACACATTAAAACCGAATTTACTTTGGGGTCGGACTTCTTGTAGAAGATTAGGATTTTCTTGACGCCATAATATCTCATTGTGCCTATTAAAAATTCCACAGTTTGTAAATTTGGACTCATCTGTTCAAAGAATTGACCGGGGAAAGTTTCCATCGGTTGCCGTTTGATTTAAAAATCAGGTACAAAATTCGGATCGCCGGCTCCGGTTGGGATCCTGTACATGATGAAGGGTATGACCACATCTCTTACGGTATGGTTTGTACTTGTGTAGCGCTCGAATTGTAGTCATTTGACTGGTGCCGTCTATTAAAGCAAGCTGTCAGGATGATGCGCCATTATTTGTCACCAAATATGCCAACACATTGATCTCTGCCACCTCATTGAGCCTGCGTGGTTTTTTGGCATTTGAAAAACGTTTATTTTCATACACTTGTCGTGCAACTTTCTCAAATTGCGAGATGTGGGTTTGCCTTCTCTCGGGGTATTCCCTCCAATACTTCTCAGCACTTCTCTCTGCAATCCGTCCACAAGAAATGTAAACGCAGAACATATTATACCGTTCATCCTCACTATAAGTTGCCATTGAAATAGGTACGTCAAAACAACAATAAGTCAAATACAACAATTATGTCAAACAAGGACAAAACAATCTAATAAGACCACAGCCAACTAATACCTAATAAGAATTTGTATGCAATTTTGAAATCGAACGGCGACTGACATGAACTTCCTGCTGCCAGTTCCTGGAACAAATTCACGCCAGGATTTGCATTTAAAATTGAGGATATGGACGAGGTTGTTCCTTTAAGATTGGTTTTTATTCTTTAAAGATCAGTTAATAAAAGTAAAACACCGTTTACTGCTAGTAACTGCGCAAGTATTCGCTGATTAAACCGAATCTCCGTCTCTTCAAATAGAAAAGGTGGGAATACGTGGGCTTCCACTCAAAGTAAATTGTTTATTGATAAAGATTTTTACTTGCTGACTTTGTAGCTCTTCAAATAACAAAAATGCCAATACATAGAAGGATTCCTGATTCACCCTGTATATTCTTGATTGTAACACTCCTAGAATTGGTTTGGGACATTCAGTTACCAGCCGACAAGTCTGTAACATTCGAGTATGCGAGCGGGTTGGTTGGTAAAACTATATCTCACTTCGACAATTTGCTCTTATGAAAGATCCCCTGCATTCCTCACCCAAAAAATTAACGAATAGTGATATCTATAAATTAAAAATCTGGAGATTCCATTTTCATCAGAAATTACCCTTGTACATTTAACCAAAACAACAGATTGTTGCAAGTGGCGTTACAGACATTTAGAAGTGTAGTGCAGGCAATAAAATCTTTCAACTTTGAGATAAAATAAATGACTCCTCTCGCCTTGAGAAAATATGAGCCCAAAAACAATTCTTAATAATATACCTACCAGCATACAAAACGACCATAGTGAAAGAAGCCAGTGACTTTATTTATATTTCTCTGTCCTTGGAGTTACGTCCTGTTATTTTTAATGGCCTCTTCTGATTGAGAATGCGTTTCACGTATGCCTACCATCTCAATGTCCTATGAAAAACCAACGAAAAATGCGTTTCAAAAATAACTCAGAACGTCTCTTGCAAGAATTTATTAGATTACTCATTGTAATAGTTCCATAACCTTGTGCTATTGGCATATGTAATATTAATAATTGTTTATGTTGGAACTACAGCATCGAATAGCTATACCTATTATGCTATTATGCTGTAGCATAATATAATTAATATTTATAATATAAGTATTAACAAACAATTGATATATTTTAATTACAAAAATAGGAATGTGGTAATGTCTTTCATTTATGAGAAATTTTCTGCAAATAAATTTTCTGCGAACACACGAACAGAATATTAGTTTATACGTACTTTTTTCTTCAACTTTGAAATACGATATCTCTTACAATATAGGAATGCATTTTAAGGTAGCTTTTTCAGATTTTAATAAGAGTTCTTTGGGTTAAGGAAGTTAAAATTATCGGTACATAGGTTAAGAAAGCACAAAAATTTTCACGTGCTGCCATCTGCCTACGATACGAAAGCACTCCCAAAAATACGCGTTTCAAAAATAGCTCCGTCTACGAAGAGTGAACTTTAGGAGATTACTCAGCTCTGAAATTCCCTCCGTACATTCTAAACTCTTTGTTATTATGTGTAGCCTCAAGGCTGAATAAATTTGGTTCCCAATTAACTAAAACCCAGGGGCACCAGTGCACGGAGGGTGAACTAGACGTTACTACTTTATATAATCCGTAAATATGATATCTCGTCGGCGTTATCAAATTTGGATGGTTCATTATCGCAATTTAACAAATGGTCCGTATGATAATAGGATTATGCTAGAAGGATGTTTATGTGCTTTATAAATTTAGAGAACGCCTTTGATTGGTGGTAGCTTGCACGCTGCGATATTCAAAATGCAAGAGCTGGAAGCGATCGATATACATATAAGTAAATTGTTAAGGATTAAGGATTGTCAAAGTTAAACAAAGATAACAGAATAGCATTTTTTCAAGGAAGAAGAATAATTAAATCAATAGCTGGAGAAGATATCGAAAAATTTTAAGGATACATGTTGTACGGCGGCCCTATGGATACGCCGTCAACTTTTTGTAAAGGCATGGGGAATACAACCAAAAATGACCCACTCTTCTTATACAACGGTCATAAGACCCATCGTCACCTACACCTCTTTGGTATGGTGGACGGAAACTCAAGAAATTAACAACGCAGCACAAACTGCAAAACGGCTGACGTGTCTGGGAATAACTGGGGCTATGGGTACAGCCTTAGAGGTAATATGGGACCTGCTTCCACTTCACTTACACAAGGAAACTGGGAGGGATATTTAAAGATTCTGGAAGAGGTACAGAGATAATTTTCGGCTAAACCATCGGACTTAATGCCGAAAGTGTTTGACTTCGATGTGCCGTTTGAAGTGGTCATTGAGGGTCGCCAAACGGTGAGAACCCGTTTAAACCAATTGGATCGAAACTCGTCCATATGGCACACCGATGGATCGAAAACAGATGATGGGACAGGCATAGGCATACGTATATGGACCCAAACACAGAGCATCCATAGCCTTAGGAAGCTTCCCAACCATAGGGCAAGCACAAATGCTTGCTGTCGATCTGTGTGCCCAAGAGTGCTTACAAAGGAACCTTAGTGGAAAACGGATCTACATTCTGACGGACAGCCAGACAGCCATCAAAGCTCTAAAGGTCCACAGCCTTGAGTCGAGGTCTGTCTGGGAGTGTCGATAATTCCTAAAACAACTGGCAAGGAGTAACAAGCTTACCCTTGTGTGAATGCCGGGTCATCAGGGAGTAGCAGGCAATGAGAAGGGCGACGAACTGGCTAGAACAGCCTCTGCGACACCACCCACTGGACCGGAAGCGTTCTGCGGTTTAAATAAAACGCACAGACTGCAAGAAGTCGAACGGTAGAAAAGGAACAGGAAATTGTCCTATTGGGGGAAGATTCCAAGGCAGAGACAGGCGAAAAAGTTCATTGACTACTTGCTAAGGACCACCAAAAAGCTTCAGTGTGGAATTAACACCTGATGAAGTAAGGGAAAAGTCTCCTAAGGAAATACTAAATACTAATACATTTGCGTATTTTCAATATGCCGAGTCTAAACAATTAAAAGGCGGGCTATTATTATTAAATTTACTATTGAGCAATTTGAACTGTCGTCTACAGTATTAAACAATTTTTGAAATAGAAATCGAGTATGCACTTGATTTTTTATCACGCTGAAATCAGATTACAAAACTTACTGATACCATTTATAATTTTAATGGAAAATTGATACTCGATCTTTAACATACAATTGCGGAGCATGTAGGATTATGTTTTAATATCAGTTGTCCCTGTCTCCGTTCATTTTCCTTTAGTACGAACAATTTAACTTTACAATTTCAATCTATAAGACTACGAAAACTTTACATTTTTAAGTGAAATATAGCTAAGGTACCTATCCCAAGTTTAGAATTGAAAGGACCGATAAAATTCCTAGGACTAGAGCACTGCAATTCTTTTCAGTATCTATACACGGATGATGTGTTTTGAATGACCGCGATAAAATGTCGCAAATATCCATAACGGATCCATTTCAGGTGGAAACGGAGTGGAAGATAATACAAACGAGAAATATGAACGTACCCTAGTAGAAAGGGACGAACACACAGCGAAAAGAGGATTATCCCGCGTCGGTTGATGAAAACAATTTTTAAGTTATGGCTGGATATTTATCTATTAGGTATATAACAATAGCGAATGGATATCATTTAGGTGATTTACAGTAAAATATGTATGTATAAACAAGTAAACTCATACTACATGACGTCTTCATTTGCACATCTGAATCGTGAATTATAGTTGTTTCGATTTAGAATTCAGATTAACAAAGGGCGGAGGGATTTCTGTGTTATTTCCAACACCGCCTTTGTATCCTCCCTCTATAATAACGCTGTGACAAAAATAAATAGTGTTTCTCGTTGTTTCAATTATGGGTAATGAATTCCTGTAAAAACAACAAAGGAAATGCTTTCATAACATACAATTATACAGGGTGTCCCATATACGCTTCAAAAAATCGTGGGCAAGTCAATTATGCCAAAAGATGGGGGTTTGTCTTGTAAAGTTTTTCACATGGACGCTTGTTGGCGAAGATACAGGATGTTAAAAGTTCTAAAAAACTGAATTTCTTCTATAACTTAAGAACTAAAAAAGGTTTTTGTTTCAAATTTTATTTGCCAGTTTCAATTTTCATTGCCTACCTTTTGGTAGTAAAATCAATCAAAAAATAACCAATGGTGTACCTAATAGATTAAGTTGAAACCCATTTGGGAAAAATTGATACGTCACTATTTAAAAAAATGCGGGGGCAATTAAAAATGAAACAGATAAATAAAATTCGAAATAACAATCTTGTTTAGTTATAAACTTATAGCAGAAATGAATTTTTCAGAACTTTTAACACTCTGTATCTTCGCCAACATGCGTCTAAGTGAAAAATTAAAAATGCGAATGCCTTCAGGTTCCTTTCTTCTCTCAAAAATGTAAGAAATAAGAATAAAAATCTTGCTTTGTCGTTTTCTTCTTTAAACAAAAATTTAAAAACAACCCAGAATCCACGAGGATTTCACCCCCGTCCTCCCATATGTCTAAAAACTTGCTGCATAAAATCTTTTTGCCCCCATTTTTGGAATTGTTTTTTCTGGAAGAAATTTTCACCCGAATCAATCCGTCCCTCGCGTTGTTACCACATGGCGATGAAGATGCTTCGGTTACCATTTTTATGTGGCGTTCCACATGTTCTTAAATTGAATCGGTAAATAACGAGAAGATTGAATGAAATGAAACAAATGTTGGGGCCAAACTTACAAGCTGATTTGTTCTTAGCTACCAGGTGGTAGCATACACTTTACTCCGTTAATAATTTTAATTCATACGACAGTTCTTTTATAGCGACGTACAATCTTGGAACTGAGTATTGACCACATTGCCCTTGCTGTTTTACTTCCCTCCGCTATTCTCGCTTCTATCTCTTTTCCATTAATGTTTCCCTTGCTTTAAATTACTATAGCTATCGCAAAAACCTCCAATGTTGTACCCGTTTGGCTTTACTCATTTTTGTTTTCTCCAGTGCCATTTTTATCAATTTCCTCATCTTTTGAGGGATTTCCAGATATTTCATGGTATCGTATAACTCATTTTGTATTATGGTGTCATAAGCTTGTCTGAAATCTATAACCATGACATGCAACGCTATTTTATGCTCGTAGAAATCGTTCTGTATTTGCTTCAGTGCAAAAATCTGGTCCGTAACCGAATTGTTCACCCTAAAACCTCACTGGCACTCTCCAATAGCTTCTTCTACGTGCAGTGCGACAGTGTCTTGTACACTGTGTCTAATGAAGCCACTCCTCTATAGTTTGCACAAACCGCTTTGTCTCCATTTTTGTGAATAGGGTACAACTCTGCTAAGCTCCATTCCCCAGGCATCTCCTCTCTTTCCTAGGTCGCTAAGACAATCTCATAAATTCGGTCGCACAGTCCATCTCCATCACCATACTTAATGGACTCTACAGGTCAGGTATTTCGTTGTATCCCGGGCTTCTACTCTTCTTTAGCTTATCAATTATGTTTTGAAACTCTTCTCCAGTTGATGGTTGCATATCTTCCCTTGCTTCTGCCTCCTGTACTTGCTTCCTCGTGCATGTTAATATCTCGATCACCTACTTCCTCATTTAATAGTTCCTGAAAATACTCTTCCCATCTCCTCTTTCTTTCCACTGGGACGCACATCATAGGCCTTGTCTATTCTTGCAGAAAATTGTTTTTGTTTGAAAACTTCTCTTCATCTTTCTTACATCCTGGTAAAAGCATCTTATCTCTTTTTCTTGATATTGTGCTCAGTACCCTGGATTCTGTCTTCTATAATTAGTATAGTTAGTAAAAAAAGAAAAAACTGATCACGTTGGTCAATAACAGCGTGACTGAAGAATCGGGCATGCTAACGAAAATAACGAATACCTGAAACAATAAATATAGACAATGAAGGTGAAATGGACACGTGTCGAGCATGGAAGACGATTAATAAAGATAATGTGAGATGGAAGACCGGAAACGCGGAGAGCAAGGAGCAACTGGCAGATCGTCATAGCCATCGAAGAAGTGTTGAACGTCAGGCTCTCAGGAAATACAGCTGGAGATGAAGAATAGCAACAAATAACATACCATAGTGCGTTTTACGAAATGTTTTTCTGACTGTAGCACTTAGAATTAGGCCTTTCTTGTAGTATTTGGATGATAACATATTCTGTGCTTGTCAGATTACTGGTAGATACCAAACTTATGAAGAAACGATTACCATTGGAAACTTGCGAAATAACCAAATAAGTAAAATATAAAATACAAATCAAGAACTGTACCTACTTCGACAATTTTAATCATAAATCCATAAAATGCGAGCAACTGCGTTGAAATTACTTAACGGAGATGCAACGGAAAAGTTATTTATATTTTTAATTGAAATGTCCACTTACGAGCACGAGAGCTTTCCCTGTGATTAAATAAAAGTTTTAATGCGTCTACCGAATCAATGAATACATTTACTAAATGAACTCTTTGTAAGAGTTTTAATGTGCCGTGTTTATTTTATAAACATATTGAACGTTTGCTTGTTAGTTATGTTGTTATATCGATATAGGCTGCAGCGAATAAATAAATACAGTTTTCTGTAAATAAACTAACCGATGAAAAGCACGAGCTGTCGATGTATGTATAGCCGAAACCGAGTAACTGCAGCTTATAATATATAATACGCCATATAATAAATAGTTAACGCACTACTTTTGATCTCGAACAATTATTTAAAATTGGCCCACGTAAAGCAATTTGAACAAATATACAATTACGAATTTAAAGCTGCAATGTAATAAACTTTAATGTTAAAAAAGAATCTTATAAATATTTTGTAAAAATACCAAGATGGCAGTCCAGAGGCAGGTATAAATAAATTTCTGCCGGAGGAAAAGAACGCGACAGTTTCCAATTACATCCTCCTCCAGAAGGAGTGCGGGTACGGAAATTCACGTTACTGGGAAGTGCAAAACTAATTTCGATGCTAATGCTACACATTTGTCTCGCGAATTCAATTCTTACACGGAGATCCAAAAGATATAAATAAAGCGGCCGAGACAATTTCCAGGGAGCAATACTCTTCCCGCATTCAAATGCTGTTTATTTTAATTTAAGCAATAAAACATTCCTACATCGCTTATTTATTCCTTTTTGTCATCGCCCGTGTCCTCAGATTTGAAGCGTTTATAATCCGTGTACTGTTAATTATTTTTATGTTAACGACAGAAGAATTGGTTAAAATGCTTCAGGCGTCTGAGCATTTCTTGTTTTCATCGTTTGTTTGTGGAGACGCTCTCGTAGAAGACAGCTCCATAATTATTTTTTACAGGTTTAATTTAACAGCGATAAGTGATGACTACATCCCTATCCGGCAGTTGTCCATGAAATTCTGTCTTCAGCTGTAAAGCAGTCAATCCAAGAAACACTGGTAACCGTTTTCCAATCGGTGGCGCCACTATTGAGGCATTCCTGGGAATATGAAGCGGCGCGGCGTATGTGCTAACATCATTTACGCCTTACTGCTGAGGCAGTTGCATAAGCGGCACGGTGAAAATTGAAGTGTTGAATTTTGGACAGTTTATAAATGAAACATTATTTTAGGCTTCTAAAGAAAGAAAATTTAAAAATTTTATCTTAGAAAGTGTCAGTTCACTCATGAAATTGGCCATCTTCACGCGTGCATAGCGCCAAGAGATTTACAGTTTTAGAAAAATTGTTTCTATAGAGGCATAAAATATACCTTCTTCTACCATAATCAGACGTTCGTGTTGCTAAATTTACTAAGATGAAGGTTTAATCGTAGTACAGCGAAAGCACTACAAACGCCAAATGCCTTGGTATGTGCTGCCGCCCCGTAGCGAGTGAGCGTAACCTCAGAGCGGCGTAGTCATTTTCACTGGGTACCAAAAGCGCGGGCTTTGAATGTGTGTTGTTCTTGTGTCCATAAAAGTGATTAAAGAATCATGTCATCATCGGTGTTGCAACACAGCTGATAATTCACTCCGTTTTTTAACGGTTACCTCACAGACCCGCTGCCCCGCAGGTGTAACTTTTGACCTGCTTTGCCGAACTCTTAACTCGCAAAGGTACATTGGGGGTGAAAAAGATGTACAGTGCATAATGTTTAATGGCTATGTGAAATGGCTAGGGCTCGAAAACCTAGTCTCGACTAGATGGCTAAATGAAAACCGCGATTATCAATTTATGAAAAATAATTAATTAATTAATTAGTTAAATTGACACCTACATCTAAATAACCCATTAATTTGTCAATAACTAACATTTAAATGACTGGTCACTGAATCTATTGATCCATTAGGTCATTAATCAATAAATCTTTTGGACGAATCGACTGGAAAAAATGTTTCCTTAATTCTAAACCTTAACCTTTAAATGCTCTTTTCCTGATCAATGCATATTGGAATTTTGAATTAATAAAATACTTCCCGTACTACCAGAAGAATAATTTATTAAGAGTATTGACCGGTTTCAAGATTAAAAATCTCGTCATCAGAATATGTTTACATAAAGTAAAATTATTGTAAATAAATTAATATGACTCTAAGGTAACAGTTGATAAGGAAACTTAAAATTGACAAAACAATACAAATAATTAAAATAATAATATCCGTGAGATGTTGGCACTAAAAAATAAGCTAACTAGAATTTGTCTACGAGACAAAATGTAAAGAAAACCAATTATTGGGAAAAACAATAAATTCAATTGGGAGAAAACCTCCAAGTGAAATATCAGTGTACAGCAAAATAACTAAATGGAATCTTGACAACTGTTAACATCAAGGCAATCTTGTAATAAACTAGAAACAAGAGAGGAATTAGTCAATTAATGTCATAATGGCAATAAAAAGAAGTTAGAACTTCAGAAAAAAAGTATGTAAGAGAAACATTTACAAAAGTTTAAATAAACTAGATTGTATTAAATCAACTTGATCATTAAGTAAGTTATAATTGAAGTGAAACTTCTTTTGTCTCGGTAGAATAAGTTCCTGTGTTGGCGAATGCGAACGTCACGAAAAGTGAAACGAATGTAGAGGAGCAGTCTGAGAAGACGGACAGAGGAGAAATGGAATATCGAACGCCCCACTCTTTAGCCACGCTCTCTCTCATGCTTCGTGCTCTTTTGTGCGTAACCTAAAAGACTAACGCCACAATGGAGGATCCTGCCGCAGCTATGCTCGAAGCCGAAGATGGGGTGGGCTAAAAACAGGAAAATAAATTCTTATATATATATATATATATAATAGAAATACCAAAATGCACGAATGATATCAACAAATTAAATATCAATGAATATATATAATTAGAAAAAAAGCAGTGAACATAAACCTGGGTGAAATTTAGACCCCCGGTACTAACGTTGCGCTAAAAAAAGGGAAAATCAAAAATAGGCGCGGATGACGCGGTAAATACACTACACGAATGGAGTGCCGCACGCGCAGCGCACCGACGGGTCAAACACACGCACGCTAACAACAACGCAATTAGACGCAAACGGGAGTATCGACTGTTACTAAATCTTGACAAAAAAAAAGATATTACTATTAATCAAAATGAAATTTAAAACTAAGCAAAATTATTGAAGTACTGACTAAATGACTGAAACAAAATAACTACTTAACTACGTGAGCAAAAGAAACAAAGTTAACTGAATTACATAAAAGTGACAAAAGTGACAAAAAAAGTGCCCACAAGAGCAAACAGGTGACCACAACAAGCCGAACGGAGACGAAAGTTCGATCGGACGGGCGACGTGAAATCACAAAAAAACGAACACAAAATTGGCACAAAAAGCTGTGCCGGGCGCAACTTACAAGCCAGCCGCTGGACACGGTGTTCCAAACGGACTGGGGACAAAAACTATCTGACCTTACAGAGATGATCGATGGTCAGCTGGGCCGCCGGGTAACTTGCGACTCTCAACGCCCTGGTAACAATGGTCGATTTTACAGATGGACGGGCTACTCTGAAAATGTCCAAAAGCACGTGGTCCAAAACGCTGTACCAAAAAAACGACGTAGGTACCAAAAAAAGCGTTCCCCAAAAAAACCCTAAAATGTCGTAACGACAAAAATTAGAATAAAGGAAAAGAGAAATAAAGAAGGCAACACAATACTAATTATAAGAATTAAACAAATGAAGGAAAGAAAAAGAAAGAAACACGTACTCACCTCGAGGGGGGTTTTTTTCCAACAAACTTCCAACTAAAATCGACAGTAGATTGGCCCAAAATCCCCAAATCGGGAGTAGACGACGCTTCCTACAAACCAAAACTAGGACTGAATCGACGTCTGGAATATGTCCGGAGAAAATCCCAATTTCTTGGCTATGAAAAATATCTTCAAAAACTCTCCGGATCACACAAAACCAAATACAATCGAAGTCAGACAAGAAGTGAGAATGGCTAGCGGAAATTGCAAAATTTTGAAAAAAAACGCGCACGTGAAGAATACGCGGCGATCAACCTATGAAAATCCAAAACCAAACTCCCTAAACCAACATCAAAAAGCATAGGCGTCGCCGGGTGCAGAACAACAAACAGATGAAAAGAAACGCTCCGAAGACTTGCAACCCCTAGCAGAAATATAATAAGGATGATAGAAACCTTAAGCAAACCTCTCGATTTGAAAGAAAAGAGAATAAAGGACATAAAGAAATGAAAGCATCAATTTAGAAAGTTGAAATAGAAGAGTACACCACTGAGCTACTGAAAAGCATACAACCAAGGTGACCGTCAAACATGACATCTGGGGAAATCGCAAAATCAAAACATAACCCCAAAAGGTGTCCTGAAGTCTGACAGATTACCTCAATGATTTCGTAAACTATGAATGAAATACAAAAGTCCGAAAAATGAACAATAAGGCGCACAGAATTGATCAGAAAGAGGGTAAATATCAAATAATGACGAGAACAAAATAAACAACCAGCAGATACAGGCAATATCCAGAATCCAGCTAGGTGACAAAGATACAAGAAAACAGGGTAACACAAAAGGTAAATCTCAGCAAATCTCATTCAACCTGATAAACTAATAAAGGTAACTAATTCTAGAAGTGAAACAAAATCTACAGTGACCTAAGAAGATAGGACCAAGGGCTAAGACGGAGGCATCTGCGAAAGACAACTGTGAAGGCAGCTAAGGAGAGAAACTAATCATTGATAGAATAAATAAGTTAGAAATAGCACAACAAACATTCCTAGCACGCTGTAAGAACCATAAACTTATATGAATTTAAATAAATAAGTATTAAAATCCGAAAAATGTTTTAGTGCAAAATTTAAACGTTACACTTTCTCTCAGGCAAGCGTGAGTAAAGCGAGACCACAGCGTTTCATTTCTCGTGACGCCGCCCCACTCTTTAGCCACGCTCTGTCTCATGCTTCGCACTGTTTCTCTCAGGCAAGCGTCAGTAAAGCGAGGATACAGCGTTTAAGTTCTCGTAACGCCACAAAGCGCTTGGTTAGAAGCGTTAAAATTCGATTAATTCTTTCAGTATTATTATTTTGATACGGACAATATTGATTAACGATTTCTTGTGTATTTGAAGTGCGATTGGTACCAACGAGCAACGACAAGATCTGGAACAACTATTGACGCAGTATTTTGTAGATATTTAGATAGACTTGAATCTCGAAATTTTGTATCCTATATTTTACCTATCATAGACCTATCATTTCAGTTTTAGATTTAGATTTGAGTGAAAACATGGAAGTTGATGAATAAAAAAATATTTGAAACTCGTAAATGCATACAGTCCAATCATCTGTTTACCCTACAAATTTTTCATTCCTCTAATAACGTTGAAGTTTCACTTCTATCGCATGTGGCGACCGGGCACCCAGTTTTTTTATAATTTTTTTGTTTATAAATTTCTATAGACTCTGATATATCTAACTGATAACTCTTTCCAAAATTAAATAATAATTTAGTATTTTCTAGAGGTGGGAACTGATGATTGTTTTCAACGAAATGATTAGCAAAACTAGAATGATCATTTTTTAAACGAAATAATCTTAAATGTTCATTATACCTAATACGTATAGATCTGCCAGTTTGTCCGATATAGCTATATACAGTTACAGTCTAAAAAATTTAGTTGATAAATACCTGTGTGGACAAGTTTATGTGTTTTGTCTTTACTGTTAAATAAAATATGTGATAATACCTATATTTGAAGGTTTAAATGTGTAAAGAAGAAATTTTTAATCCTGAAACCGATCAATACTCTTAATAAATACTCTTAATAAATTATTATATTGGTTGAATTTAAAGGTTCATATAGCCTCCGATTGGTTGCTGCTGAACACAGATATAGGTTTTGAACACACGTCCCTAAACGCGGTAAGATTTTGTCTACATATACCACTTTAAACTTAGCTGAGGCTGACATTACAATACCTGCAGATAGATAGGCGCCCTACAACACTATCGATGTGTAATATAGAAAATGCATTCCTAAATTAATGGTGTACCACAGAACAAAGGCTATAATTGTGCAAAACTCTTTACATTACGTAATCTCACAATTAGTGCGATTTCTCTCTAATCGGTTGAACTCATATTGCACCAACAGCTCGATTTTTTAAAATCTTCAGTCCGAAGACTGATGGTTGGACGCATAGCATCATCCTTTCCTATCCTAAGCTAACCTACGCATTTCTAAATTTTTGCCTAACAAGAAATGTAATCTATTTGATATCTCCCTAGGTGTTCTGGCATCTTCCATAAATAGCGTCTGCTAACGTGATGTTGAAATAGAGTGTTTGCGACGGTTATCGCAAAAATCTATCTACAGTCTAACCAGTGGCGGCTCCTGACTTTAGAACTTGGCAGTGCTCTAGAAGGAAATCACCGCTCAGGGGTTGGGGGGTCTAGCGGTTTCTCCCCCGTAGTTTTTTTAAATGAAGTGCTTTAGAAGCCATTTTGCAACAAGAAATTTCACTCACCGCAATATTTAACGAAAATCCCAAATCCAAAAGGTTAAACTTTCGCACACAACTTTTACCGCGACCTTTCGAAAAGCTTTTGATACTTCGCACAGGCTTTCCATTTCATTTTATTTCAAGTTTTTCGCCAAAAGTCAATATTTAGATAAAATATTCATTTTTAACTGAATGGAGTATTACAACACAATAATAATGTTGAAAATTGCAAAAATCAGGCGACCACTTTGTTAAAGTTCACTCCACAATGTTTAAGTGTTGACTTTAACTAAACCACTAGGTACCTTTAGCCATGCTAAGTAGTGGAAATTTCAATATTTAAAAATAAACACGATAATGCAGCTAATTACTCACGTTATAAACAAAACAGCGAGCTATCTCAGACCTAAATATGGTAAACAAAAATAATAAACACTGCCGCAGAAGTATATACTTCCGCGTCTCATGCTTCGCCCAACAGTGTGTGTGCTCAAACAGCGCTCCCAGACGAGCTATAATTCTTCCACCTAAAAGCACATACGACGAAATTTTCCCGAGTCGCGCCGATCTCGCTCCCATATCGAATATGCATTGGCCACACCTCGGACGGCTGGATCGCGGCCTACGAGAGCATCAGGCCGTACTGCTGGTTTTTAATGGCGGCCGTCGCGGACCGACTTCTGCGACTCTGTGGACTAGTGAATGGCGCTTCGCTGTGAAATGAAATTCATCCTTCTATTTTATGGACTTGTAAAATACAATTTTCAGATGTAAAAATATGTACATAATGCCAAACGTCTATTACGTTTTCATTTGCATTTTTTTTGCATTTCTATAAGTATATTAATAGCTCTACTAAAGTTTTAGATACATACGTCATTGCTAGTTCGAACAGTGCCCAATACTTAGTAGATATCTATTTAATAAATTTATGGTGGTACTTATACTAAATGGGAATTATTGAATTAAAGGTAGAAATACATAAACTCTGGCAGGCTACCTTATATTTAAAGGAAATAAAGTGTACGTAATGTTCTATACATACGACTGATGATTTTGTTGGAACAAAATCCTCGCGATGTATAAATAGCCCTTGCTCATTTCTTCGTTTCTTCTGGGTCTTTTAAGTGAAATCACTGATTTAGGAACTTTATTTACTCGTTCGTAGTTACTTGCGCAACCAGGGACGCAGTAGTGTGAAGGTATCTAATTAATACAAAATAAAGATACTTATAGTTATAGGTAAGTATGAATCTACTTCAAAATTTTTCATAATAAATATAGCTGTTATAGAATATATATTAGTAAATAGGTAGGCATATTATGATATAACAACAAAATTATACCTTTCCGAACTTTAATCTTATATATAAGAGAAAGATTTAAGCTAAAATCATCGTTTTTATAGTTATTGGACATATTTAAAGGGGCGAATTGGTTGTGAATATCATAGTTGGCATGTGAAATTGTATGTAAGTACTCATTTTCACCTTTAAAGGCCTTCCAATTACTGGGATTTGGACATTAACGCACCACTGTTTGATGCGTACTGTGCATTTAAACGGCGGGAAGGACTTGAAGTCGGTCCGCGAAGTGTGAGTCATCAGCGCTGTACGATCGAGCAGTACGGCCTGATGCTCTCGTAGGCCGCGGCTGAATGCGTCTGTGGTAGACATTTTCAAAGACGACGCGGAATGCTTAGAGCGCGTACTATTTATTATCTCGCATAATAATTAATATATATTGCGGCAGAAATTCAAAAAGTTTTAAACATATTAGTTTATAATTATAAGGTTTTGAACCTTTTATCAAGAAAGGTTAAAGCCATATTTTTGTAGGCAGTGCGCGCGAGCGCACTTATTAAGGAGCCGCCGCTGAGTCTAACTCCTCTGCCGTTCCTATTAATTTGAGTGGGTATTTTGGAAATAAAACAAATAAAGCAAAAAGAGCGAATAAAAATAAATCATTTAATACATACCTAGTATGGTTTGTAGTAGTACAGCCACCTGCAGGTCTGCAGCAGTTGGTTTCTGTCAATGCCTATTTTCCCTTATCGAACTGCGCCTTTTTCTCAAAGATCATAAATCCTATACATTAAGTATGAAATACACAATCTCCAGCTGTATGGCTCTCTTCTCACACTTATCTTACTATGCGGTTTTGTATCTCCATCAAAAAATACGAATTTTTTGTACAAAACCACAATCTAGCTAACCATGCAGACATATTTTGCAGCAGTGGTCCCTAGTGCAACTTTAATGGTTGACAGAATTTATGGTATTAAATACTCCATAAAGTAGAATTTTTCGATCACCTTAATGCAGCTTGCACAGAGGTTAAAGGTTGCATGGCGTTGCTCGAAGGTATTTAGAATGCGGCCCGGCTAGCTAATAATGTATGCATGCTTGTATGTACTATCTTCTAACCACAGGATAACCTATGTCATTGTTTCATAATTTATTTGCGTTTGTGGATATGTAGCACCTCGCGTATATGCTTCGTGTGTTCATGTTTCTCGGAAGGAAGATACTCATGATGCAACCGGAAGATATAAAATGTCAAATTACAATTACATAAAAAGCATACATTTAAATCCCAAACACTCAATCACACAATTTAAAAATTCTTCACCTGATGTATCTTTATATAATTCATTATTGTCATTTCCTTTACTGATCTAACCTAACTTATTCCCCTGGAAGTAGAGCATCCAACATCTATAACTATTACTAGTAGTAACTCGCTTGGGGTTACATCTGCCTCTTCTCATTTCTAAATTCGCGTCCTTCATTTTAAGGCTATGTATTAAGAATATAATTTCAAGCTGCTAAATTCAGAGGCATAATACACTGACCGGCAAAAAAACCGGCTACCCTGAAATGTTTCATATAGATCCCCATACCTGCATAGTTTATATACAAATGGGGAACTGATTTGGTTTTTCTTCATTGTTAATGCTTTGAAATGCTTGATCCACTCCTACCTACGTCTAATTTTAATTTTAGCAGTCGAAATTCTCTTTTCAGTAACATCAATCAGACTATGCATCATTTCTTATTATTTGTATATGCTAAACGACAAGTAGGCTTATGTGCATTTGTTTTGGAATTGAGTTTGACAGTAAATGCAAGTTTTCAAGCGATAACAATGCCGTCAACTGTTGCTTTGATTGAGGACGGTCGTAGTCAACAGTATGTGTCTCGTACACTGGGAATAGCCCGTACTACTGTTCAGGATGCGTGGAATCGGTATATGGAGACTGTCGGATTTGAGAGGCGAGCAGGATCTGGAAGACAAAGGCAGTGTTGCCAGTGCGGTACAATTGTACCATTTGTGGTACAATTGCCAAGAGGGTGGTACGGTGGTACTCCAACAATATATCTGGTACTTTTCTTTCTCATTGAGCTTGTCTATGGTTATTTACCAACGCAACGCTAAATCGCTATATCTCGATAGTCGATATCTTATAATTTGACATCGTCGATTTATCTATAAAAAGTCGATATATTGCATGATGCTCCCAACCCTAGCGCAATGAATCATATCAAAGAATAATAACTGGATTAATTTCTTTACATAACCCTTTATCACAAAGGGTGGCAACTGCCGTTGATGATCGTTTTCTTGTGCTCAACACACTGAGAGAGCGCAGATCAGTGGCAGTTCAACTTCAACATCGCCTTCAAACAAGTGAGAAGACGATTAGGAGGAGACTTGTGGAAAGTGGCTTAATTTCGAGAAGGCCTGCCGCAGGACCACAATTGCTTCCCAGCCGTCTGCAGTTTGCGCAATTACATGCAGATTGGAATCTTCAGCAATGGAGTGAAGTTCTTTTTACTCATGAGTCTCGTTTTTGTCTGCGATCCCCTGATGGCCGAGAAAGGGTATGGAGAAGACGAGGTGAACGATATTTCGACTGCACCATCTCTGTACGGTTATCTTTTAACGATGGTTCTGTTACGGTGTGGACAGGCACTTCCACGGTAGCACATACCGACCTCTTATTTGTGGAAAATGGTGCTTTGAACGCCCACTGATATATGGAAGATGTTCTTTCAGAATCTGTCGTCTCATTTTCGCATTTTATTGGAGATGGCTTTGTTTTAATGCATAACAACGTCAGATCACACACTGCACGAGAGTAACTGAATATCTGGATGAGGTTGGCATTCTTAGATTTGATTGGCCAGCGTGCAGCCCGAATCTTAATCCTATAGAGCGCCTCATTTGGGATCAGCTTCAGAGGCATATTCGTCGTCGTCCAGCCATGCCAGAGACTCTTCAAGAGTTATGCCTGGCCCTTCAAGAAGAATTTGAAGGAATTCCTCAAATGTGCTTAGCAGATTTGATTAACTCAATGCCACAACGGTTAAATGCTGTAATTCAGGCTCGAGGAGGACATACACGGTAATGACAGTAAGCAGGAGTTCTTTTAAGAAAAACTGCAACATTTTTTTACACATAAGAAAAAAACGTATTTGTTGTGTTTCTGTTATTTTCTTACATTAAATTACCTAATTATGTGTTAATTATTATTTTTTCTCCTAATTTTGCATCCCGTATCACCAATGGTTCGCCAAGCCAATATACCATACTGTTAAGTTGAATTAATGAAAATTTAAGTGTTTTTTTCAAACATTTCCTTGTGGCCGGTTTTTGCCAGTCAGTGTAGTTCTTTTTGTTAAGCGTAATTTGGCCCTGAGCCATTCTTTGAATCCCTACTTTACAAACAACAGAAACCCGCCATATCTTCTAATTTCTCACTTTCGATTTGCGCTTTTATTATTTAATTATAATGCCAATATTCATTTCTGTTTAAAGAACTTCACATTTTGTGGTCAGCCCCTTTTGTTCATAAGTACCAGTGGTTTACGTAATGCTTCTATATGATCATCTGAAGACTCTTTGGTACCCTTTTTCTGCGTCTGCCCCCCTCCCCCCCCCCCCCCCCCCCCCGCATCTTTGATTTAGGTTTAGTCGCGACCGGATCATATTTCTCTGGTGTTGTATATGAGATGCTGTTCTAGGATTATCTTCTTTTGTACGTGAATTTATTCGCCATTTTACGTAATTATCATTAGGACATTCCTTACGTATCTGTATTAATATTTTTTAACTTCGTGGATTTACAGTCTTCCAGCGACCAGTTGTGATTTTTTGTTCAAAACCCTGAACATGTAATTAAATTCACTTTCCCAAAAATTTTGCCTTTCTCATAAAGTTGAGAATGGCTCTGGTAGACTTTCTTTTTACTTCTTGAGGATATAATTCGGTGGTCCCCAAGTGAATTTGTTTCAGTGGCACTAGTGCATCGCACTTGCAGAGTATGCGCTTAGGGGTTTCTATTCCTGATTCTTCACTTACCTCTCAGCCCAGATTTGGTGGTAACTCACTTGGTAGTGTTCAGTAAACAGTCTTGGATAAGCCTTATTTCGTTCTTAAGAAAATAAGAAGATCCTCAGCGCTTTCGCCTGCCTTTGGTCCAGAGTATTGCTTCAGTAATATTTGTTGGCTTTTATTTCCCCCTTTAGTATTTTCATCTTTCTGAGTGGCTTGCTTAAGCTACAGAACGGTTCAGGTTCTACTCTTGCTCTATCAAGATCAACGGCTGTTTGATTATTTGATTTCCCTCTGTTCCCTCATGACTTGGCACCCAAGTGAGGATAACTTTTTTACCCTTATCCACTTCTTTGAGAGGCTTCAATTCAGTGCGATTTAAGCTCCGTTATTGCCGCCTGTCTGTCGGTCACAACAATATCGACTGTCTCGCCCATGTACAGACTCTTGGGCAGATAGGTGTATACGGGGGGTAAACCGCTGGGGATTTATGGTGTACACTATGTAGGAGTTACAGGATTTAAAAGGAATTATGGGGATTTATAAGAAATTATGGGAATTTTTAAGGAATTATGGAGAATTATTGGGATTTATCGTGAATTACAAGGGATTTATTAGGAATTATAGGGGATTTATTGGGAATTACAAGAGAAATAACCGTTGGCAGCAATTGATGCGCATGCGCAGTAAGTTGCTAGACAAGTTGGTTCACGCTCTGAGAAGGGCTCCTAAGAAACAGAAATTAATCTGCGAGAAATTAATACCTTAGATGATATTCGACGACAAATTGTAGAAGTTATTAATGTAAATATGCCCATAATTCTCACTTCATGTCGGATTCTACTGTAAATTTACATCACCATAAATTTCTCAGTTCGAAAACTGGTTGGACGCGTACCTCCATCCTTTCATGTCCTGAGCTAACCCACATATTTCCCTAAAAGTATAATATCCTCCATCCCCAACTATTTGAGAGCAGTAGTATAATGTGGGCCTACCCCTACCTCTTTTTATTCCTATCTCCGACTATAGTCTGTCGCTAACTATTACTTCGTGTTTCATCATGCGCCTACAGCACCACATTTCAAATGCTTCTATTCTTTTTCGATCCGCTTCTCCTGTTGTTCAAGTTTCGCACCCGTATAGTACCGTACTCAATATATACGTCTTTAAGACATTAAACGTTCCTGAGCATAAGTTGTTTCTTTTTGTTAAACGCAACTCGGCCCTGCGCTATTCTTTTTTTTTGATATTTCTAGTGCTCCTACTATCGCCAGTTATTTGACTTCCTAAATAGTAGAAATTCCTATTATTTGTATTTTAGTTTTAGTTCTATTTTCACTCCCTCTTCAGCATTCATCATTCGTTGAGTATCAAAACTGCTTCCATTTCGTTCAGAGCTATTTCTATTCGTCTTTTCTGTGTGCTAACACTGCTATATCATCCGCGAATCTGAGTATGCTAATAGTTTGGCCCTGTTCATTAATCCTTGAAGCTGTTCTGTTCTTTACAGGATTAATCGCATCTTCGATATATAAGTTGAAAACTAGATGAGCCAACGCACATCCCTGTCTCACTACCATTCGGATATCTACTTCTCTTCGTTCCTGCTCAAATTCTATAACTGCCGTTTGCCCTTTGTAGAGATTATTTATTATTCTTCTGTCCGTATATATTTCATCTCTGCAGTAGTTAGAAAATGAGAGTACTGGATACGAACCCCTTCGGAGCACATAGCGCCATCGAGTTCTCGAGGTGCCATCGACTTCTTCGGCAAATGACCTTGAAAGACACCAGAGGCTGCTGAAGGAGTCGTTGAGGCATCCGAAGAAGTGTCTTCAGCAGCGGCATCTGCGGCAGCCTCTGGTGTCTTTCAAGGTCATTGCTGAAGAAGTGTGCATGTCTTCAGCAGCGTCTTTCAAGGTCATTGCTGAAGAAGTGGTGTTCAGCAGCAGCAGCAGCAGCAGCCAGGCGCATGCGCCGGGGCTATTCCTCAGATCAGTCCATCGAGTTCTCCAGGGCGTGTCTGCAGCAGCCTCTGGTCAATGCTGAAGAAGTGGTCTTCAGCGGGCAGCCTCTGGTGTCTTGCCATTGCGCACCCAAGCCGCCATTTTGGCTGTGGGTCAGGCGCCTGCGCCGGGGCTGTCGCGTACAAAGCGCGTGTTGTTCAGGCCAGTCCATCCTGGCCCCATCCACTTCTTCGGCAATGACCAGAGGCTGCTGAAGGAGTCATGTCTTCAGCAACGGTGTCTTTGGGGCCTTTGGCCGTGGCTCAGTCGCATGCGCCGGGCTCTGGCTATGAGAGTGGGCGGGGCAACAGCCAATGAGAGTGGTTGTGGGCAGCATCCAATCAGAATTGTTGTTAGGTGCTGTTGGGCCTTTGGATGTGGCCCAGGCGCCTGCGCCGGGGTTTTCGCAAAAATAAAAACGTTGAATATATTTTTACATCAATATAATTAAAACTATAATCTGTATACAGAGTAGGCATGCGTGTATTTTCTGGGCAAATCGAAGCCCTGCAGCTTCTCATACCACTCTTCTGACCGATTCATTACCCGGTGTATACTCAACGATGCGGTCATGCAGGATGAGACAGTATGCGGTTGTGTTGGGCGGAAAATTCTCGCTCGACTCAAATTCTAGACGCATATCTATGGGTCCAGGCTTGATGCTTTCCGACTGCTCTGATGCGTCATTCACCACGATGGGCGCTAGATCCTTGAACTGTTCCTTGCCGTATAACGGCTCGCCAACTTTTCCATAGTATGAACTCTGGAAGTTCTGGTACATTTCGTATAGCAGGGCGTATTTCCCCGTGGAGAAATCCAAGTTTAAATTCTCGTAGGGGAAGCACTCAGAATTCAGGTACAGTTTGACGTTTGTCAGATTGCAGTGGTCAAATTTGCTTGAATCCGTGTCCAAATTCGCTTTGCGATTCGTCTGGAAGGCGACAATAACGTAGCGGGGTTTCTCCAACCGTGTTGCAGTCTTGACGGCCCACGTTTGTTTCGTAGCTTGCGGCAACACCGGATACTCGTACAGCTCCCAGCTGCGAAAACATATCTGCAACGTTCTCTCTTCCTCGACAATATTGAGAAGTTTTAGGTATTCAGCATCCGATGGATAGACGTACGGCACCCTCCAATGAACCTTGCTCAACTCAATTCTGGTGTCCTCGTTACCCACGAAAGCGTTCCTATCGTTTTTCGATCGAGTCAAAATGAGCTCGTGACACACATTTAACAGAATTTTGGGGTAATCTTCCAAGAATCCCAGCAGGATTCTTCCCGGGATGCACACGTTAAAGTTCCCGTTCGCGTCGATAAGGTGGCTCGGTGAGTCTCCCGTATTCGTCCAGCCGGCATTCTCCAGGGCACCTACCTCACCCACATTCAGAGAAACTACACCCTTCAGTGTGCTCGTGATGCCCACGTTTTTTGTTCGATCCACCTCCACCCCGTTTATTTCATAGCGGACGTCGTCAAAGAGGAAACTGAGGGCGTTATTTGTTAAAGCCGCATTTCCGCCTCCTGCACCCTTGATGAACCTGCCCTCTATGTAGATGCTGCTTAGATGCGGCAGTACGTAAACGTCTTGTTGGTGGATTGGTATGCGAATTTCGTCATTGGCGTTGAATGTTGTTGTTGTCACGAACGGTTGATGTACGTGCACCTCGACACGGCGTGCTGACTCATCCAAAACAGCACCGTCCAGAACACGAAACGTGTCTACGTTTATGTGTGTCATTATTCAAATGCGGTTCCCTTGTTGAAGCATAAGTACTAACTGACAGCACCGTTAATTTTCTTGCTTAAATACTCTCCATACAACCGTGCGCATGCGCAGTCTTATTCTTGCTCGTGTCATCAGCCATGGTGTTTGCGAATACAGCTGCCTGTGTCAACAGCGTGTCATCAGCCATGGTGTTTGCGAATACAGCTGTCTGTGTCAACAGACAGCTGTATTCGCAAAGAGACAGACAGACAGACAGACAGACAGAGAGACAGACAGACAGACAGACAGACAGACGGACAGACGGACCGACAGACATACAGACAGACAACTACTGATAAGAATTCGGAAGTAGGAGAATAACTATAGATTCCTTTTTGTCTCATCGAGCTGATTAATTTGATACCCTACATGATCTAGGTGGGCGGGGCAAGGAGCGTGGCCGGGGGCGCGGTCAGTGAGTGGCCACCCCTAAAAACCACCCCTAAAATCCACCCCCAAAAATCACCCTCCAAAACCACCCCAAGAACCGCCCCTAAAAACCACCCCTAAAAACTACCCCTAAAACCACCCCCTAAAAATCACCCCTAAAAAGCACCCCCATAAACCACCCCTAAAATCCACCCCAATATTCCGATACCTCTAGTCGAGTCCTTTAATTTGACACCCCACATGACATAGTTTTTACGTAGGGGTTAGCCTAAATTTAGACTACTGTTCTCAAATAATTAGCGATGTAGAATGTTCTACTACCGAGAAGTAAGATGTTTGCATATATCAATCAGATGGTTCCCACACGTGTCCGAAACGCATTAAGATAACAAGTAATTTCAAATAAACAAACTGGAGAATGTTCTAGAATGTTTTTTTCCCACACGTGTCCGAAACGCATTAAGATAACAAGTAATTTCAAATAAACAATCAGAAGAATATTCTAGAATGTTATTTTATTGTAATAATACAAACAAACAAACGGGTCACCTTGTAGTGTCTACAACGTATTAAATGCACATGCAAAGCGTGGGATCAAACCTAAACAAACATATCCTATCGGCAAGATGAAAGGTTATTTCCCATAATAAAAACAATTATAACATCTCTTATCGGCGGCGAACGTGCTTTTTTCTTAAACTTTAATATCAATATTTATTTAGTATAAACAATTGTAAATTTCCGAGAAAATAAATATTATTTCTGTAACTTCTGTTTACAATCATAAGTATATACGGATGATTTGAAAGACGGGCTTGTGGGCCGCCGATTAGCTCAGTTGGTTGGAGCGAGGGCTCCGGTGCGTGGGGACCCGGGTTCGAATCCCGGTCGGCGTCATTTCCAGAACGTTTGCGAAAACCCCGGCGCATGCGCCTGAGCCACGGCCAAAGGCCCCAAAGACACCGTTGCTGAAGACATGACTCCTTCAGCAGCCTCTGGTCATTGCCGAAGAAGTGGATGGGGCCAGGATGGACTGGCCTGAACAACACGCGCTTTGTACGCGACAGCCCCGGCGCAGGCGCCTGACCCACAGCCAAAATGGCGGCTTGGGTGCGCAATGGCAAGACACCAGAGGCTGCCCGCTGAAGACCACTTCTTCAGCATTGACCAGAGGCTGCTGCAGACACGCCCTGGAGAACTCGATGGACTGATCTGAGGAATAGCCCCGGCGCATGCGCCTGGCTGCTGCTGCTGCTGCTGCTGCTGAACACCACTTCTTCAGCAATGACCTTGAAAGACGCTGCTGAAGACATGCACACTTCTTCAGCAATGACCTTGAAAGACACCAGAGGCTGCCGTAGATGCCGCTGCTGAAGACACTTCTTCGGATGCCTCAACGACTCCTTCAGCAGCCTCTGGTGTCTTTCAAGGTCATTTGCCGAAGAAGTCGATGGCACCTCGAGAACTCGATGGCGCTATGTGCTCCGAAGGTGTTCGTATCCAGTACTCTCATTTTCTAACTACTCTCTGCCTTTCTGAGCCCTTAGAACATTTTCTCCCATCTTACGTTGCTGAAGGCTTTTTCTATTGTTTTTTCTATAATTGCTAGTAAAGCTGGAATAGCCTCGTGCGTTCCTCTACTTCGTCTAAATCCGAACTGATCTCCTAATATTTCTTTCGCCCTTTTCTCCAACCTTCCGTGCAAAATTCTGGTCAGAATTTTTGACGCTTGGGAAGTTAAACTTATCTAAAATCTTCACACTTATCCGCGCCTTTTCTTTTTGGCAAAGCGAATATGTTTTTCCTTTTGTAATCTCTCGAATTTCACCTGTTTCGTATACGGCTAACTAGTTTAAATAGACCCCGAAATAGACTCTCTCTTACCTCTTGACCGGCAGACTTTAAAATTTCTGCCTGCAATCCGCCTACTACTGGTGCTTTATTATTTTTTTAAATTTTCTAATGCTAGTTCAAACTCTTCCCTCATTAAAGGACAGCCTAGGTTATCCCCTCGGTTATTCGCCTCCACACTGATTTCCTTTTCTAATATATCTCCTAGTTCTTGTCCCGCATAATAAGATTCCCAAAAATATTCCTTCCACCTTGCCTCTTCCTTTCTTCCGATTAGGATGTCGCCTAACTCACTTCTAATATTCTTGCTGCTAATTCCAATTTCTCTGAAATTTCTCCTAATTATTTTATACGCTACGTTAGTTTTTCCTACTTCGAACGTACGTTCCACTTCTTTGCATTTATTATCAATCCACATTGTTTTTTTGCTTTACATAGAAGATAAAATGTGTGTAGAAAATAATGGTGGTCATGTTGAACAGTTTTATAAATTTCTGTAGTATGGGCTTTTAAGTTTCTACTTTCATTATTTCTGTTCATTATCTTTCGATACAAATACCTCGACAAATACCTACTTAAAATATATCAAGAAAGGCATGTGCCATGTAAAAATCTCAAAATATAAGCAAACACCCAGTATGCTGACTGTGCCTCCTCTTATGAGTAAATATGCATATAGTAAATAGCCTATATAAGTACTTAAAATTCTCGTTAAAATCTTAGGAATCCATATAGGAATTACAGGAATTATTGAGGATTTATGGGAATTATAGGGGAATTACTGAGTATTTACAGGAATTCGGCGGAATTATGAGGGTTTACGGAGGATTTATGGGATTTATTAAAGAATTACAGGAATTATTGATGAATTATAGAGATTATATCCTTAAAACGGATTTATGGTGTACATTTTTACGACAGCGGTTTACCCCCCGGGTGCATAGCAAGTGTTTCAGCTTGTATGACTGTTGGAGTGGTCTAAAATTATCGATCACATCCAGAATTTTGCATGATGATACAATTACTTTAGAATGGGCATTGACCGATGACCGATTTCATAAATATTGTGGTTCCGGACCGTCTTATTCAATAACTCCTTGAATACTGGAGGCGCTTTCTCCATGTTCACAGAACCATTCGGATATATTTGAGTTAGATCTTGGACGGATGGCAATAAATTCAAGCTTTTAGATTTTGCATCATATATTCTTTTGTTTTCTCAGCATCACCGCCCCTGACCACTAGACTGCAGACTGGTGTAATGGTCCAGCAGAACGGGAGTGAGACTAGGGAGACTCATTAATAGCCAATATATCTAGGTAGCTGATATTTGCTCAAGATAAATCTCACCCGTAGCCGCAATTAAAGCGGAGTGCAACAAACATGAAGTTATAACTCATATATCCACGCCCACCGTGATTCCAGGGAGTAAATAACGCCGTATGAATTCTAATTACTGAACACCACGCGAAAATCCCTCCCATAAATTCGGACTTACCTTATGTACGAGCTTTTGTTGATAATTGATAGCATAAATATCGAGTGCTCTTCCATAAATAAGCGACGGTTTAAAAAAGGGGTATTGTTGGCACGTCTTGTGTATTATTTGTGCCTATTTTGTTCACCTACGTAGAGGAAAGAATGTCGCTCTAATGGAATCTTACGCACTTAATTTGTTTTGATGTGCGTGACCTGTGAAGTGTCTTAGAACGAGATAAAGTGGTTCGAATTTATGGGACGAAGCATTTGCACCGCTACGTCGTAACAAAAAAGACCACTCAAGTTTTCACACCACATCCAACAAGATATTTTCGTTAATTTTTTTATCGGGTTTTGACTTATCCCAAACAGCAATTTACTAACTTTCCCAGCTCATGTTCTGGTTTGAGCACATTCATTAACCAGGAACATCGATAAGATAGCACCCTATTATTATGTGTTAGTTAATTACAATTTAAAGTTGTTCTTCAATTATAGTACTTTTTGTAATCCAGCCTTAGAAACGAGTATCAAAAAACAATCTCATTAAAATTTATCAACTTATCGCCATATGAATAGGTGATAATTTAATGACTACACTCGCACCATACTCAAACAAATAAGCTGTTTTTATTAACATGTTTTATTCATGTTAATAAAAACAGCTTATTTGTTTGAGTATGGTGCGAGTGTACTCATTAAATTATCACCTATTCATATGGCGATAAGTTGATAAATTTTAATGAGATTGTTTTTTGATACTCGTTTCTAAGGCTGGATTACAAAAAGTACTATAATTGAAGAACAACTTTAAATTGTAATTAACTAACACATAATAATAGGGTGCTATCTTATCGATGTTCCTGGTTAATGAATGTGCTCAAACCAGAACATGAGCTGGGAAAGTTAGTAAATTGCTGTTTGGGATAAGTCAAAACCCGATAAAAAAATTAACGAAAATATCTTGTTGGATGTGGTGGTGTTTTATTCATGTTTTGTTATTTAAGAACGTGTTCATATAGGTACTTCTTTATATTGCCAGGATAGTACTATATTATTAATGTGATACTTTCAAAATACAATATTTGTTTTGCAATGATACGTGGCGAATGATCAAGAAGACTTATGAGCGTTGGAAATCTTAGAATAGTGGTTAGATTACCTGTGGAATTTTTTTTTAATATATAAACGTGATTTTCTTATTTGCTTCTTAAATTGATCGATTCGTGATTCCAGAATCAGGTAAAATTCGTGAATGAGGGTGGTCAGTTCCTGTTACAGTTTTTATCTGTCTATTGAAAGGAACAGTTTGACACTACATTATTTAAGCTTCGTTATTCTTTTTCTTAAGGTTCTGGATAACCGGCCAGGATTCTCTTCTAGTACCAGTAAACAAAGCCCTTACCTTTGCCGCCGACTGCTGGCTGAAGAAAAAATCGAACCTATTAGATTTTTGCTATGAATCGTCTATTTCTATCAAATGGATAGTGCATCCAATAAATAATTCAACAAGCCAATCAAGAATTTAACAATCAGCTGTTGGGAGGAATTTGCAATATAAATTATATTACTGATTAATCTTTAAAAGCAACGATAGATAATAAAAAATGAAGTTTTACTTTCTTAGTTTCTTCCGCTATTATGGGCTTTCGCACCATTATGCGTGTTATGATTGCGCAATAATAATTTAAAGGTGTCCTCATAATAACTGTAATCACTGAAATTTTAATTCATTTAACAAATTAAGGTAGATACACAAGTTTATCGATCTTCAACTTCACATTCTTAGACTTTTAGCCGTTTTGCCTGACTATACCTACGAAGTGCAAGATATATTAGAAAGCGAAAGCAGTGTAGAGGGGGATAACCTAGGGAGTCCTATAATGAGAGAAGAGTTTGAGATAGCACTAAAAAGTTTAAGGAATAATAAAGCACCAGGTATAGATGGCTTGCAGGCAGAAATCTTAAAGTGCGCAGGTCAAGAGGTAATAGATCGTTTATTTAAACTAGTTAGTCGCATATACCTGACAGGCGAGATTCCAGAAGATTACAAACGGAACATCATAGTAGCTTTGCCAAAAAGAAAAGGCGCGGATAGATGCGAAAATTTTAGAACTATCAGTTTAACTTCCCATGCGTCAAAAATTTTAACTAGAATTGTGCAAAGAAGGATGGAGAAAAAGGCGGAAGAAATATTAGGAGAAGATCAGTTCGGATTTAGACGAAATAGAGGAACGCGCGAGGCCATTCTAGCTTTACGAGTAATTATAGAAAAAACGATAGAAAAGAGAAAGAGCGTCTATATAGGATTTGTAGATTTAGAAAAAGCCTTCGACAACGTAAAATGGGGGAAGATGTTCGAAGTGCTGAGAAAGGTAGGGATGAAATACAGGGACAGAAGAATAATACATAATCTCTACAAAGAGCAAAAGGCAGTTATAGAATGTGAGCAGGAACAAAGGGAAGTAGATATCCGGAAGGGAGTGAGACAGGGATGTGCATTGTCACCTCTAGTTTTCAACTTATATATCGAAGATGCGATTAATATTGTTAAGGAAAGAACAGCCTCAGGGATCAATGTACAGGGCCAAACTATTAACATGCTCAGATTTGCGGATGATATAGCAGTGTTAGCATCTAGCAAAGAAGAATTAGGAGCGGCTCTGAATGAAATGGAAGCAGTTTTGACACAGGGCTTCGGCATGAAAATCAATAAAAAGAAAACTAAAATTTTGGTATGTAGGGGATGTGAAAATAGAACTAAAATGGAAATACAAATTGGAAATGAGAAGATAGAGGAGGTCGCGGATTTCTGCTACTTAGGAAGTAAAATAACTCAAGACGGTAGGAGCACTAAAGATATAAAACAAAGAATGGCGCAGGGCCGAGTTGCGTTTAACAAAAAGAAACAACTGTTATGCTCGAGAACGGTTAATATAGAGACTAGGAAGAGACTCTTAACGTCGTATGTATGGAGTACGGCATTATACGGGTGCGAAACTTGGACAATAGGAGAAGCTGATAGAAAAAGAGTAGAAGCGTTTGAAATGTGGTGCTACAGACGCATGATGAAGATACCGTGGATAGATAAGGTTAGCAATAGGGAAGTATTAGAAAGAGTTGGGGAAAAGCGAAAGGTATGGAAAACAATAAAGAGTAGGAGAGATAGGATGGTAGGACACCTTCTAAGACACGAAGGAATAGTTCGCGACATACTAGAGTCAGAGATAGGAATAAAAAGAGGTAGGGGTAGGCCTAGATTAGACTACTGCTCTCAAATAGTTAGGGATGTAGGATGTTCTACTTTTAGGGAAATGCGTAGGTTAGCTCAGGATAGAAAAGAATGGAGGTACGCGTCCAACCAGTCTTCGGACTGAGAACCTTATGATGATGAGTTCAGAAAATGCCATTGAATGAAAAATCTAAAAATTTGAACCTTTAAGCCTGGGTCTCATTAGGACATTTTAGTGGAGTCAACAAGTGGAAGCCACCGAAGTTGCTCTGAAATGTCTTGATGTGATTACATAGTGGCCGGTTGCCTTCAACTGGGCAAGTAGAAAATTTACTTTCCTCTAGGAGCAAACTTTAGTGGCCAGTTGAAAGCCACTTGTTGACTCCATTAAAATGTCCTAATGAGACTCAGCCTTAACGGTAACCGGTAGATTCAGGGTCCGCACCACAGGTTTAGTCCCATTTCGTGCGTTCCCGTTTCGGGCGTCGATGAAATTTGTGCCGTTTCGTGCGTCGTCCCAAACCTCTACCTGGTTTGAGTGCCATTTCGGGCGTTGACCTGCTGATAATGCGGTAAGCCCCTAATTTCAGTTTATCTTTACAACGTTTCGCGAGCTGAGCTTGCCCACAGACCAGAAATAGTGGGCCGTGGAACCACTTTTTGGCCGTATTCAGTGACGGGCAACTATAAAACAAAGCAGTACGTTTTGTATGCTTTTATTGCAACAAGTACCTATAACGCACGAACTGGCACTACTTAATTAATTA
This sequence comes from Xestobium rufovillosum, assembly GCA_963966045.1. Taxonomy (NCBI): domain Eukaryota; kingdom Metazoa; phylum Arthropoda; class Insecta; order Coleoptera; family Ptinidae; genus Xestobium; species Xestobium rufovillosum. The sequence goes on from OZ014496.1 coordinate 15,587,081, forward strand.
CCCAGTAAATTCTCGACGCTCGAATCGGCACGAAAACAGGTAGAAACCCAAAAACGCCCGAAATGGGAACGCACGAAACGGGAAGATGCCGCACCACATACAATAGGCATCACTGGCAAGAAAAGTAAGAATTCTTAGAACAACGGTGGACTACAAAGGACGATCGCTCCCAAAACTCTTGTATTTTCGGAGATATATTAAAAACTAGCTGGTACCCGGCGCGTTGCTGCCTCTGAAGAAATAATTGTGGTAAAATCGTTTGAAACTTGATAAACTGCGAATGGCATATGCCGTTTGACGTTTGCATTTTCACTTTATAAATTATTTGCTGCCCGGTCCCGGTACGACATGCGCGGCACCTACTGTAAGTTAATCTTCAGATTAGCCCAGCGAGTGTTCCTGTGAAGTTTGTTTTGTGCGAGGCGGGGGCTTGATATGACACTCATCAACTGTCAGATTTGACAAATAAAATTTATTTAATACTTTCTGACGGTCTGAATTTTATTTGTCAAATCTGACAGAAAAAAAAATTCTGTTGATCCGATCGCTACCAAACTTCACAGGATCACCCGCTGGGCTAATCTGAAGATTCCCTGAAAATTTCATCAACATCGGTCCAGCCGTTTCGGAGTCTATAACGGACATAGAAACATTAGTAAAATCGAGCGTTACCTAAAAAAACGTTACGTTCCTCTGCGTAACTATGGATACGTGTATTTATGTACAATGACCAAAATTATCAAGTTAGTAATTAATTTCAAGTTCAAGTTAGACTGGTGTGACACAAAGTTTATTAAGAACATTACTGAAAACGTCCCACGGAAACGGGATAAAAAGTATCCTATGTCCGTCTCCTGGTTCTAAGCTACCTCCCCACCAATTTTCAGCCAAATCGGTTCAGCCGTTCTTGAGTTATAAATAGTGTAACTAACACGACTTTCTTTTATAGATAAAGATAATTTTTCTCTTTTCGAGAAACTGATGATGCACACTGAATATTTGTTAATAGTAATTGTTCATAGAAACTTTCCTTGTTATTTTGATCTCTTCTACTACACCTCGATTTTTTTACTCTCGTTATGAATTACCCCATTAGGACTGAAAATTTCAGTATAATAATTTTAATTCGGCCCTGTACCCTCTCCGTAAGCACAAAACAAAAAAATCAAAAACAAATTTTAACACCTACCTACATATACATACATCATTAAAAATAAACTCCTGGGTAAACATATTTTATCTTCTATATTACTTATGCACTTTTTATTTTTTATATTTTTTCTCATTAGAATTTTTTTGAGCATAATGTACGTTTTTTTTAAATTTTAAAGCTGTACAACTCGAAAACAATTTACAGTCCAGATAATCCGGTATATATAGGTAGGTACCTAAAATTGCAATTAGGTATGTCAAATTAGTATTAGTTTTACTTTAGTTTACTTTAATTGGACAATTATTATTCCGAAAAGGTACTTAGGTAATTGTTGAAAAAGCAAACAGTATTGGGAGGTATAAGGAAAAAGTCCGACAAGACCACGGATGTAGGATCCTACATCCGTGGATCCGACTATTCTTTTTTCCAATGTTTTAAATAAATTTCCTCTGAAATAAGTGATTCGAACCCACATAAAATTTGTGATTGCTTATACCTGCACCTTCCAGCATAAGCCTTATGAAGAAAGACTTTATTCAAAATTGTAAAAAATCGAATATTGGCATATTAGTAAGGAAAACAATTATATAATATGTCCCCAAATTGGGTTACAAAGAGGGCAAAAAAGAATTATTTTGAACTTCTCAAAAAAATACTTTATAAAAACCCTGTTTGTTCCCAAACTTCCATAACACATAAATTTTTATTCAACGGATACAGGAAATTTGTTATTAATTTTTATGTATTTTATGAACTTATAGAAAACTTTTATTAAAATGTTCTTAAATTAACAAAAAACATTTTCATGAATGTTTAAGTATTCCAATAGTGCACCATTCACCATCAAACAGAATAAACAGTATCATCATCTTCGTTAATACGGAAGCGTTCTCGGGTAATGCATTTTCGCTTTTTACAATTTAATATTTTGGAGAAAAATCCAATAAGTACATATATAATGATTTATTTTCTCAATATATTAAGAAATCATTCAATATAATGAAGTTTCAGTTCTGAATATATGGAGAAAAAGTGTAATATAATGATTTTTTATTTCCCAATATATTGAAAAATTTCTCAATATATTGAAAAATTGGATTCTTTTTTCAATATAATGAATTCTTTTTTCGATATAATGGATACTAAAAAAATAATTCATTATATTAAAAATTAATCCAATATATTGAGAAATTTTTCAATATATTGGTAAATAAAAAATCATTAGGTATATCAGACTTTTTCTCCATATATTCAGAACTGAAACTTCATTATATTGAATGATTTCTTAATATATTGAGAAAATAAATCATTATATTGGATTTTTTTCGAATATATTAAATTATAAAAAGTGAAAATGCATAGCCCCAGAACACTTCCGTACGTTAAGCCTCTTTTTGTTTCCTTTTTTATTCGAACAGAACCGCACAGTACTGTATAAGTGTCAACATGAGCGAAAATTTTCTACGCAGAAAGACTCATAAAAGTATTATAAAATATTTCCTGGAACACTTGTATAAAAATAATATGTGGGAGTTTAAGAACAAGCAGCGTTTTTATGGACAAAATTTTTTCCTCTTTGTAATCCCATCCGGGGACATACTGTATACAATGTACCATTAATACCTGTAGGTACTTTCATTTCTTTCATCTCGGTACTACGAATTGCTGAAAAGCGAAAATTGGCAGAACTGTCATAATGACCACTAACAAAAAGTGAACCTATAACACTCCTAATGTTGTCTACTTGTAACAAGGTTTATAGTTTATAGAACAAAGTTTTAAATTCTTTACCAAATCATGTTAATGTATCGGAGAATTCTGACTTACCTTTGATGCAGTTAGGTAGCCCACCATTTCCTAAAACATAAAATAATATATGTTAGAGAAATCTGATAGTGGTGAAACAATCTGATATATTTATAGAGATCCCACTGCGGAATGTGCATTAGCAAATGTGGACAAAAAGGATCTGTCAGTTGAAACTCACCCTTAGAGGGTTCCGTACTTTCCTGATCTTTGTCTAAATAATATATTTGCATTTACGGGAGCAAAAGCATAACTTCAGTTACTATTTCCTGAACTAAAGTATCACTTTTAGTTCCAAGGTAACCTATAGGTATTAAGATAAACAACGTTGCCATGAAAACGCAACTGTCAAGTTGTCAAACTGGATGACATTTCTTTATTTCTGTCATAAGATTTTAATTCTTTTGATTACTTTACATGCATATTTCGGTTGTAAATTATGCAAAGCAAGGCGTATATACCACGCGACGAAAGTGTCCTTAATTCCTCTTGTGATTATGGTCCCTTGCTAATTAATCTCCTGCAATAAACTCGCACTCGGGATTAAAAGATGCGCAAACGCATATTATATTTCATATCAACCATACAAATATTTGCGGGCCATATACTATGTAACTTTATGTCAAATTTGGTGTTTCTATGTACAATAGCTATGTACAATAGCTTTGTGACACACAGGCATGGAAGTCGCGGTACCTCAAGTTGAGGTTCAAATCCCTAAAAGTAATATCCGGTTACAAGGAATTTAAGAAAACTCTTAAATTGCCACATATTTAAATAAAAGCACCCGAGACAACAATCGCCGCATCATAATAATTCATAACTACCTATCGTGTCGTTGCAACACAAAATAAATTCCATGCTGCCAAGCAGTTTTTCACGGAAAATGGGTTACACTTCATTTTACGTAATGTATATCTTATAGTTCGTTTTCATGCTGAACTCGCCATGTGCTCAGACAACCCGCGGTGAGTTCTTGCAAAGTCACGAGATCATTTTTACTTCCAACTTGCAAATACGCAAACTATTCGTGTCCTGCCTACCTCACGTCTGGATTCGTAAATTAAAACAATTATGCAGCAGTGCACATGCCAGACTTATTTATTCATTTATTCGTTCTGCTGCACCAGGCACAGGAGACCATTGTGCTTTTGCTTGAAAATAGGGTGCATCCAGTGCGCTTTTTTAGGTTGGCCTTTTTCAACTCTGGACTGCAGCGTAAATAATGGAAAACACAAAAGCGTTTCCGTTTCACATGGAACAAAACCTGCAACGGAATGTTCGCATAAAAATATCGTAGGAGATAATTTTCAGTAAGCGGCCTTATTTTTAGCAGCAACTAATTAATATTGAAAATTAAGGTGCTGCGTTTTCACAGGATGGCATAATGGAAAGCTGAGGGAAAGAAGAAATGATAAATAAAGGCACAGAGTGATGAATTGAAAGATTGAATTAAGTAGACTGGACTGCTACAACATGAACCATTCTGTAGAATAAATTGGGGAGATCCATACAGACAGTAAGTAGGGAAATGGGACCAGCAAGAAGGTATATCAAATGCAAATTTGAAAAAGGTAATCATTAGGTACCTATCTTTAGGCACAAACGAGAATCGAACCTGCTCCCAACGAAAGGCATGCTCCAAATTGAGTATCAGGCCTATGCATCCTCTTATACACTTTTATTGTTTAGTTTGTAACGATGAAAAAGAAAATGCAACAATTATTCAAACAAACGAATAATAATTTTCTCCGGTCGTATAAAGCGAGATGCCCCTTCTAGATTTTGGGAAAATATGGTCGCGCCGAAGCCTCCTTCCAAAATCTCCTGCCGCTGGCCTCTCGATATAGTCCTACCGTGCCGAGGCCTCAACAGCACTTCTCTGCGAGTGTTGGCACGTAGTAGAAATTGTTCAAGGTACACTCCGAAGACGTAAACATTTATGAGATTAAATGTTTATTGTCGTACCGCCGATAGAACTGTTAAATACTTGATAGTTGCTAACCGAAACCCTCGATAGTGTGTCGTCGTAATACCTAGAGTCTTACAAACCCGATTACTAATTTGGAGGTGGGCCCGAACATACGTGAAGGCGCATTTTCCAATAATCCGTAAACGCAGGTAATCGATTAGAGCTAGTCGAAAGGCTTGCCTTATTTATTACAGACCTAAGTTGCAGGCGGTGAAATACCAGCCGCTCTTAGGGGGTCAATACAGTGCAGAGTTCTTTAGCACAGTATATACCTTGCTATTACATAACGCAACACAGCCATCATTTACATTGAAGGGAATCGTTCCAATCGAAAGACGGAATAATTCTCTTCTCCGCACATTCATTGGGGAAAGCTTGCGTCGAAACTCTGCGAGAGTTCCTATCCGTTACATCACACTGAAACAACATTTACTCCCCGTGAATAACCACAAGGTAGTACGATTTACATACCTTCGTTGATTTTGGTTTGTGATTTTCTGAATGTGGGTGCCCGATCGGTAATCTACATCGCCAAGAGCGAAATAAGTTATCTATCCGTCGCACGCTTCGTGTATACAGTGATACCGACTTTGACCGCCAGATACCGCTGGTTGTCATTATTTTGATTAAATTTGTAAATAACTTTTTATTGTACACTAGCTGGTACCCGGCGCGTTGCTGCCTCAGAAGAAATAATTGTGGTAAAATCCTTTGAAATTTGATAAACTGCGAATGACATATGCCGTTTGACGTTTGCTGTCAATTGTCACTTTATAAATTATAGCGACCCGCCCCAGCTTCACATAAACGTATAAAAAAATCTGTTGATCCGATCGCTACCAAACTTCACAGGAACATCCGCTAGGCTAATCTGAAGATCGCCTGAAAATTTCATCAACATCGGTCCAGCCGTTTCGGAGTCTATAACGGACATAGGTAGGTAGGTAGGTAGGTAGGTAGGTAGGTAGGTAGGTAGGTAGGTAGGTAGGTAGGTCAGGTAGAAACATTTTTTGTGTTTTATAGATATAGATTCGTTCTGATTTTATTTGAATTTTCTGTATATAGTTAAATTAATAGAGTGTGTTTAAGTTTCATCGTGAATATTATTTTTGTTTTTGCAATAGTTCCAGAGAACCCTGTCTCTGACTAGAGTTCAGGGTATATTTAATGACGACCAGAAGTCCACCGACCGACCGACTGAAGCAACCCCTGTGACGCAACGGGAAAGGTCGTTGTAAGCTGTCGCAAATCAGTTATCGATATATATAAAATTATGGCTATTTTACAGCATTTAGAGCAGACAGACGAACGTAATAAATATAATCCAACTGTACCTAAATCTTAACGGTTAATGAATCGTATAAATCCTCCGAGGCTAAAGTAACAAGTACCTTCAGAAATAAATCCACCCATCTTAACCTTGAACGCGCTTATTAAACTCTACGTACCTCACAAGTATGCCCGAAGGTGAGACAATTACGTTTGTATAAATTGAGTCTAATTTTGGAGATGCCAAGTAATTCATTATTATTAAATTCAGGACGATGATTCTGCAACAGTCTATTTATGGTAAGCGCGAAATTTACTTTATGGGTTCAATCATATATGCCTTTCGGTTTCGTACATTTACTGGAAAATCTCTTGAATCGCTGGTTATTAACTTGAGGTAGTGGCTTTACGCTATACCTCTAATAATTTAGTAAGACAATATTCTTGAAACTATATTAAATAAGTAGCTTGTCAGTGAGGTAATCAATTTTCTCTTGATCGCTTACAGGGGAATTTGTATAAAAAATCATTTACGTCTGGAGACACCACAGGTGCTGAGGACTTTAGATAACCTCTTATACTTCACTATCATCACTACATCGTATAAAACAAAGTCGCTTTCTCTGTCCCTATATCCCTATGTATGCTTAAATCTTTAAAACTACGCAACGGATTTTGATGCGGTTTTTTTTAATAGATAGAGTGATTGAAGAGGCAGGTTTATATGTATAATAACATCCATTAAATAGTGGAGATATACTTTTATTTTTGAGTTTTCTAATGTGATGTCGTAAATAATTACATTTTTTCCGCTTACATTGCAAACGCAGGCTGAACCCTACGAGATTTATCAAAATAATGTACTAAGTATTGTACACATTGAAAAGGTCTACAGAAAACTCCGCGATGGTATATGTCTATCTCTTATGGATATCCCACAATAACATTTTTTTGTCATTTACTTTTTACGACAAATAATGGCTAATTTTCGAAGCGATTTTAACCAATACAGCATTATCCTTATCCAAATCAAAACTACTGGATCGATTTTAATCATTTTTTCAGTGAGTGACATATTTTATACCCGTGCGAAGCCGGAGCGGGCCGCTAGTAGTATATAATTGGTTCAGAATAGGCATAGTAGATACACTTCATATGTATTTTATACCGTCTTAAGATAGTGTACGGGTAAGCATATTAGAGATGCTCAAATTAGCCTCATGCCATATTTAAATACACAGTGTGTTTCGAGTAATGCAGCAAGCACTACGCCTCAATCCATCTATTATCTATTATCTATTAATGGTCATAATCGCGAATATAATACTATGCTTTTTCTACACCTATTAAACAAATATATTAGACTCAAATTTGATAACTTTAATGGAACACTATTATAATACATTAATTTTTATTTTCCAATATGTGAACTACTTACTAGGATAATATATATTAAAATTTGTGCAGTTAGTAATATGTACACTGCCGGACAAAAAAAACCGGAAACTCTCAGAATTACTATTTTAGTGAATAAAAAACAACTGACGGTTTGAAATGATATTTAACTATATTCTTTACATCTTAACAATAAATAAAAAACAAGAAACAAAATAATTCGTCAACAAAAACCTAACAAAAGTATTTTTTAGAGATCAACCTGTTTCTTAAGAACTTGAAAAGACAAACAAAAAAAATATTAAAAGGAAAAGCACACTAGTAGAACCAAATTAATAATGGGTGTTGCCACCACGAACTCTTATTACTTCCCTTAAACGTTGTGGCATGCCCTAAATGAGGCTATCAATAGATTCTTGGGGTATTTGTTCACATTCTTCTTGAAACGCCATTTAATGTTTCTGGTAGGGGTTGGCGACGTCTATTCCTTTTCCCAAGCTGATCCCACAGATATTCAATGGGATTCAGGTATGGACTATTGGCTGACCATGGGAGACATCCAATACCAACCTCTTCACGGTACTCGGTAACAATACTTGCTGTGTGTGGGTGGGCGTTTTCATCCATAAACACAAAATTGTCCGCTAAAAATGGCATATATGGTGTGACATGGGGTTCCAGGCACTCAACAATGTATCGGTGTGCAGTCATTGTTCCATTCTAAATGAAAATCAATTCTGTGTGAGCCCTCAGAGATATTCCGGCCCACACCGTAATGCTACCACCATTGAAATTGACCCTGGGAGATATACAACATTGACTGTACCGCTCCCCTGGTCTTCGCCACACCTTTTCACGTCCATCTGGTGACCTGACACTAAATCCTGACTCGTCCGAGAAGAGCACGTTCCTCTATTGATGTTCGTCCCAATTTACGTACTGCCGCGCAAATGCAAGTCATGCTCCGCGATGTTCTACGGTCTACAAGGGACCCGTTAGCTGGCTTTCTTGAAGTCAAAACATATTCGTTTAGCCTTTTCTGAACTGTTCTGGCTGAAACTGCCACTCCTCGATCTTCGACTAACCGTCCAGCAAGAATAGGTGATGGCAATGCTCGATCGGGCAGCGCAGCAACATGGAGAAAACGGACATCTTGATGGTTCGCAGTCCGTGGACGACCAGATCCGACCTTCTTTACAAACCCATGAGTTTCACGAAATCGCAAGAGTACATTTTGGACTGTGTTACGGGGTATATTCAGCACTTGAGCAACATACCGCACTCTTCGGCCATCGTGGCTTAAAAGCAACAATTTGTGAACAAATTTCGGGGTGCATTGTATGGAAAATGTTAAAAGCTGACATTTACAAATGAAATTTCACCAAAAAACCAATAGAAAATAGAGAGCAGCCCAATAAGGTAAAAGATTTTGATGTTTCAATAAAGATGCATGAAGAGTCAAAATGCTGATTTGGCTGTTTAGGCTTACGAAAGGTGCAATATTCAGCTAAAACTTTCTTTTTCCTCACTAGTAGGGCAATCGTTAATTATTTGCGTAAGTTAAGTAAGATAAAAATATTGTAGGGCCTCAAAATAAAAATAAAAACATGTGTCCGGTTTTTTTTGTCCGGCAGTGTATATAAATTTGGAGTTGTCCCTTCCATTCTTAAATTCTGGCAGTTTTAGTGGTCAAATTGTTAGCTTGCACGGATTAATCGGTACTTACTCGTACAAAGTGCATATGTTGGAAAACGTAAACAAGTAATATGGCGACACACTTGGCTGTCACCGGAGTCGATTGTCAGCTGCAGCAAGAGTTGATCGCGGTCGATATAAAATATCATTGGATCAGCGAAACAGTGATTATTGAATTTCTATTTGTGATTGGCCGAATACAGTGAATTATAGGTACGATATTTCACAAAGAAAATGCTAATAATTGTGATATAATTAAATTGGTGTAGAAAAAGTCCTTTAAACACAAACGTCAAAGCTAAGAAAATGATAAGGACTGTCTTGTAGCATGACTTAATCTTACATGAGCGCACAGAACATAAATAACGAAATAAGTAGTTGAGAAAACATGTTGGGGATCGCATACAAATATCAACCGGCTGTCGGGTATGTATTTTGAAAAATTACGAGCTACATATTTATTTAATTTTACTTGTATTAGAAATAAATTTCAGGCTGAAATGCCATGGAAATGAAGAAATATTGCAGAACTTTATTGCAGAATTCTTGCTGTCAAGAATGAACTGTTCTATTCACTATTCAGTGATTCAGTCAGTTTAAACTTAAGAGATCAAAGTAGAATCGAAAGTGAAAATAATTTTCGGTGCGTTGTGGCCTTCGATATTTACTATTAGTGCAGATTTTCATACTTGAAGTCGCATTGGTTACTTACAACTTCTAATAGAAATACGTCATGGAATATACTCAAAAGTTACATGGGATTCCAGGTTTAAAGTAATATACCTACTATTATACTATACCTAACTTTAAAATGAATGGTAGACAGATAATATTTAACATCCCCTATATTTGATAGTAAATCAGTTACCTATAAATCTTTGCTCAAGTTCTTAAGTTACTTTGGCTTGATCTAATTTTATAATTATTTGAGAAATGCATTGCATATAATGTCTCCTTTATATTTATAAATATGTTATTAATAATTAGGTATAAGTATAAAACAAATAAATTTATGAATTTCGTTTATGATAATTTATAAACAATTGCGATAAAACGCAGCCTTACACGGAAATTTCATTCACCATTCGCGACGTGAGCGAGTTTTTCCCATAACTCAAAGCCTATTTTTGGAACAAAAATATGCGAGTCGCGCACGCCACTGCCTCTCTCACGCAGAGGGCGCTGCACTCAGCCGGCTTGTGTCTATGTTTTATGTAAAGAAGGCCCATAAATAAAGCCTACTTTAAATCATGTTCGCTTCTCGGCAAGCTACATCTTTGAACACAGCACTTCACTCAGGTGGTCGGAGGTTGGGCCGGCACGCAGCCATGATGGAGACCATCGCCGTTACATTATGCTTATTGCGAGGCCTTTGTTTTTAATGTCTTTATTCCAATTTTTATTTATTGATTCTATTATGAGTGTTTGATCTGAATGGATCTGTTTATCTTCCCACGAAATATTTTGATGAAACAAATTTTTATGCGGTTTACGTTTGCTTCTAAATTACCTCGAACTAAAAAAATAAACTTCAGTTTAATTGAAACCTTTTTATTGCGCTTGATTTTTTCAGCCACAGTGCTAATTTTTTCAAGCACTAAAATAGCTAGTTAGGTACTCACTTTAGATAGATTTTGAGAATATGTACAAGGTGTCCCAAACTGGACGCGTTCTTATGGGAACACCCCTTATTTGAAGAGATAGAAAAAAATTAACCAAGGTGTCCGGAGCTCAAATTTAATGAGAAAACCACTGGCGCAAACAAAACTTTGCTATTTCTTATCGTTTGGCCGCTAGAGGGCGATTCTCAAATTTCGTCGATTTCTTTTATGTCCTATAACTTGTTTAATTCAAGAATCAATTGTACCCCTAACCACATAAATTTTGAAATACTATATACGCATTTCGGCAGCTAAGCTCCCATCTTCAGTAGCAGGGAAAAACCTATAGTAATAAAAATAAAAATGGCAATAACATTAATGCAAAAAAAAAAAAAAAAAAAAAAAAAAACAATTATATATATGACAATAATTTAATTTTGGTAAAAACTTTCTTAAGGCACTTTTTTCCGTAGAATCCATTGCAATAGGCAGTTTTTTTACAGGGCGTTTAGATTTTCGTGCACCACCCCAAACTCATTTTTTTTATATAGACCACCCTATATATTATGAGATTTTTGAAAAGCTCGTAAAATTTCCTAAATTTTGATGTATCACTTGTCATGTTTATATTAAAAACCATTAGCAACATTACGATTTAAAAATTAAAATATTGTGCCTATAGAAATCAAGATTGCCATGACTAATAAAATGACATAGGATGCTAACATGTTATGATTAAAACCACAGATCTAAAGTTTCATGATAAGATTACTCATAGTTATTATATTAAATTAATAATTCTTTAAATGTTGCTAATGGTTTTTAATATAAACATGACAAGTGATACATCAAAATTTAGGAAATTTTACGAGCTTTTCAAAAATCTCATAATATATAGGGTGGTCTATATAAAAAAAATGAGTTTGGGGTGGTGCACGAAAATCTAAACGCCCTGTAAAAAAACTGCCTATTGCAATGGATTCTACGGAAAAAAAGTGCCTTAAGAAAGTTTTTACCAAAATTAATTATCTTTATTAATAAACAAGTTATAGGACATAAAAGAAATCGACGAAATTTGAGAATCGCCCTCTAGCGGCCAAACGATAAGAGATAGCAAAGTTTTGTTTGCGCCAGTGGTTTTCTCATTAAATTTGAGCTCCGGACACCTTGGTTAATTTTTTTCTATCTCTTCAAATAAGGGGTGTTCCCATAAGAACGCGTCCAGTTTGGGACACCTTGTACATTAAAATCCAATTGGGATGTGGCATTTACACTGCAACAGCAGCAACATGAACGCTTTCCGGAAAGAAAACACATCAGGTTCCTCAAAATCGTTTCATTAGAGAAAATAATATACCCATAATCTAATTTGGGTAAACTCGATCACCCCTATCAAAACTGGTCGACCAAGAAACGATGACGCTCTTCATTGGAACAGTGCAATAAAGAATGCTTGCACTTTACTGCACGTATGTGTTGAAGAAATACTTAACTCTCTCCCAAATTTTTATTTCAAAGTACCTATCCGCTGTTAATACCTACAATAAGGATCAAGAATCTGACGCAAGTTTGGAATAAGAGGAAAAATAATAATGGAAGAAGGATATTATTGGGTTTGAAGAAGAAAGGGATTATGACAAGGGCGCTGAAGAAAAAGCAGAGAAATCTAAGAATGCCACTAAATTTAGAGCAGAAAGTAAGCATTCCAAACACAAGTGAAGAAAGTAAATACTTCCCCCACTAAAATAATCTGTAATATTACAATTAGTGCTCTGGAATTGTCGGCCAAACATGGTGTCCCAAAACGTAACAGAAATATTGAAATATTGAAGTAGGTACTTAAACTCATTTAGAGTAAAAAAGTCTATAAAACAAATATCCTATAATTTTTCGGGTTAACGTCAAGTAGGCCATGAATGTTGTTTGTTTCCATAACCCTTGAACGTTGTTATTGCATAGAATTGTTTTCAGTGTTAAATGTCAACTTATTAAGACGTTAAATAAGTGCAATTGTATTACCGGAAGATATCCAGTTATAGTATATTATACTTACACGAGTTTATAATGAATGCTATTATTACCGAGCGAGTGAAACGAGCGAGTTTTGTAATCATCCGAGGTAATAATAGCATCATTATAACGAGTTGTATACTATACTTTGTCCACGACTATCAAAACAGATTCCCAGAAAGAATTTACCTTCATTTCCCTTCTCCAGTGTAAGAAAGATTCATACATACGCTCTCAGGTATAATTTTCTTGGTTTTTTGGGCAATGAATCCAATGAGGCAAGTTCTGCAGCTTCTTTTATTGCTGGTGCTTTTAAAGAAACCTCGTTTTCACTCTCACTACTCATTATATCTTCTTTTTTAGAATATGCATTTCAAATTAAAAGCAAACCATGCTGATTTGACGTTTCAATTTGAACTGACACATCGCGATCACGGCCTACTAAATAAATGTAAAAAAAGGGTCAAAGCGATGTTCCTATTGGTGTAGTGAATAATATTCATTAATCACTGCAGTGAATAATGTATCTAATTATGATTGAAGAAACACAAGTATAAAGAGTATGTTGTAAGATAGTCGCGGACAAAATATTTTATAGACCTGAAATTTGGTACCAGCACGATGGGGCACCGACTCATTAAGTTTACGTAGATCTTTCCAGTCGTACTTTTGAAGTTGACGGTCTGGCATTGCTTGTTGTACTCAATCTTTCTATGAAAGTCTTTCTTCCTTGAGGAGGCTTCCATTGCAAAAGTTTTGATGGCCGCTTGTCCTCATGCATCCGTCCGAGATGTCCATACCAGTTAAGCCTCTTGCTTTATATTGTATCAATTATGTTTAGTGTCACCCCCATTTTGTCTCCGATTGTTTCATTTATGACACCATCAGTTCCTGTTTCACTGCAGCTTAGTCTACAGAAATCTATCCCCATTGTTTTAAATTTACTTTCGTTTCGATGTTTCCCACTCTTACTCTGCAACGTTGGCTGCAACACTTTTCACTATCATCATTATTTCTGTTGGTTTACATTCCATAACACTGGGTATCTTAGTGCAAGAAGAAAAGCCTATTCTCGTTTATGAATTAGTAATAATAGGTGGAACATAATGAATTCTTTCCAGTTTAGAACAGCGTCAGATGCTCCAAAAATTTAATCACGGTCTCTACAGTCCAGAAGCGAGATCATCTTCACCATTGTACGCATCCACTCAAATATGTTTACATGTTTACCTATTAATTTATCGAACTGATGCATCATTTCTGTAGTCTTCTCTTCACCTTCCACCTTGTGACTATGTTTTCCCCAATATTAAAAATCTAATGCACAGGAACACCTTTCTCCCGAAGGTGATGCGATTGATGGCTTAGTAACGATACTCTGAAGGCAGGTTCTGGCGAACGGGGTAGAAGTACATAAACCTAACGTAGAAGCATTTTGAAGAAAAATCAATAAAATAGTGTTTCCAAATAACCCGTCTTCTTTATACCAGACCATTATATGGGTCATGACGTACGTATCAAGCTTCTCTGTTTAGAATGCAGAATGCAATAGTTTGGTCTACAATGCAGGAATCATCTTCATGAAAATAATCTTTTAGGTGTGCTACATGCCACTTTTGTTATAGATGTTGGATGACCATGACGCGTTCGACTTTTTAATTAAGCAAGAAAATTTCACTTTCCGTTGCTATCTTTGTAACCTCACAGCAAACTAGTATTTATCCTGCAAATTTTATCCAGTCTGTGTCGCCGTAAATCATAGTCTGACTGCATATCTGCATAATATTAACCATTGATTAACGCCGTGTATTCCTATTAAATAGAAATCGAGTTTTCTTGTTAAGCGTCATATCTGTAAAATTTATTGCTTGTAATGGTTATTAACTGCACCAGTGCTCTTCCAGTTCTCTTGTACGGTTCGAGCAAAGTAATTAATTTGTTTATAAACCGACGCATTAGTATATCTACTTATAATAAACCAATGTAAAAAGTGTTTATTTACTGTCTCCGGCTACTGAATACGGATCGCACGTGTGTAGCAACGATTTTCTGTGAACCGGACGCATCAAATTTGCAAGCTAGAAAACCGCAGGGAAATTGCAGTTTTGCCTGTTTATGACCACGTGGTGCATGTTTTAATATGCTGATACGTAGTCCGCATTTTATGAACAACCAGTTTCTATAGCAATTAAAACACCAATCGTAAATTTGGAGTGCCTATTGCAAAAGTGCAGTGCACTAGTATAATATACTTCTATGGAATTACTTTTTTGATTTGTTACTGATACATCTTCAGCAGCAGCTCCCACCTGATGGAGTTGACCTGCCATGGGCGACATAGAGAACTTACATAGATTTCTATACCAAACTGGGAGATGCAGAATAAACATGGTGAAATGAGGGCTCCACCTCCACAACGGCTCGTACCTCCATTAATCATCACGGTTTGTGACTCTTCCACAGACACTGCCCCTGCCTTCTTATGTTGCCTCAAAACTTTGGAACTCATGGCTTAGTTAACACTTAACCACTGTGCGAAAAGAGTCTGGATGTACCTAGACTTTAATGTTAAGAATGAATATTCAAAACAGATCCTGATCGCTATGGTGAACTTTCTGACAGCCCCTTAATTCGGTATCTCCGTCCTTCATAAATGTATTGCTTTTAACTGATTTTATTTCATCCGTGGAACTAAATTCGCATTAATACAAACTCCTACCTAAATTAGGTACAGAAGCAGTTCACAAATGAAGCCATTTTGAATTTTATTTATGTAGTGACCAAATTTGGTGTCGTTGTTTGTAAAATAATCCGTGGGCCGATGCGAACAATAGCTCGTATTTCAGGAAAATGGCGAATATAAATCTAGAGTCGGGCGTTTGCCTGCTAATGTAGCGCTACACTTCGGAGAAATGTATGCATATAGGCTCAGGTTAAATCTTATGGATGCTGAAGTTGCATATAATATTATGCAATGAAAAAGATGTATGTACAAGGTGTCCCAAACTGGACGCGTTCTTATGGGAACACCCCTTATTTGAAGAGATAGAAAAAAATTAACCAAGGTGTCCGGAGCTCAAATTTAATGAGAAAATCACAGGCGCAAACAAAACTTTGCTATCTCTTATCGTTTGGCCGCTAGAGGGCGATTCTCAACAGTGCTTGCTGAAAGATATTAATTTGTGAAACCTTTCATTCTTCATTCAATAATGTCTGGTTCTACCTCTGTCCCGCGTCTCTGTCCTCCTCTGTCCCACTCCTATTCTTGTATTATCCGTGTCCTGTTCAGACTGCATACAGTTTGCTCATAGGAAAATATATACTGGTGTGGTGGGTCCAATAAAAGTCTTTTCCCAAATTGGCAAAGAAAGCAGTCAGTAACAATAAAAGGAAGGGTCGACAACTTTACTGTATGCTGCGATGAGCATCATTTCGACGTAGACAGGTTACAGAAAAAATTAACAATTAGAATTAAGGATATTTTCGCAGATTTGATGACTCAATGCTGAAAGACTCAAATAGGTATTCATAAATTATTTCGATTTCTATTTTACTGTCACTGTCTTCTAGAATCCACAAACTGCTCGCCTCATCTTCCCAGTGCCATTTATAATTTACATCTTCAAGTGTGGTACCCAAAATTTTACAAAAATTGCTGTTTTTGAAGAACCCAAAACTATGTTGAAATGTGTATGCCCTGTAACCTACGCTTTCGGCAATGGTGCAAAACTTCTTCGTCTTTGGGTCTTTCCCGGGTGGCTACGACATGTGTATTCCTCTTTTTCTCCAAACATCTTGCTCGCTCTGCTGGCATCGCTTGACGCGGACCTGAAAATGTTGCGGATTATTTGTTTAAAAAAAGCGACACGCGATCAGCGAAATGAAAGCAACCTGCAGCGAGCGAGGAACGACTCCTTGCCTTGGGTTTTACTACCGAAACGCTGGTGGGGGGGTGCTTACTCAGTCGAGATTTGAAGCAAGTGCAGGACGCATTTCTGTAATGATGAAAATAGAAATAGAATGCAATGAACATGGATATAGGAAATGGCGTTCTAAAACACTCATGTAAAGGCGCTCTATTTGTAAATAAATAGAAAAACGTTCCTTCGCCGTTGCATTGTTTAGTGTAACATGTGGTATGTGGAAAGACTACACAGGCACAGAGAGTTGACGGAAAAGAACGTGGGCTAGATATCATGCATCTTCACATTACATCTCAGCGCAGTTTATCTCTAGTAATAATTCAGTCTGTCGGGCTGGTACTAGGCGGGGACGTATCGCGCACACAAGGACAGCATTTATGCACAACGAAAAATGTTTAATATCAGACACGTTAACAATGTTTCCTTTGCCGTGTAAAACACCTACCCACCTACTCTGGCCAAATGTATTTTCTGGACATGTACCACGACAGCTTACAATGAAATGTAATGGAGGCTTTCAGTGAACGATAACGGAAATTGAAAAATGTTGGAGTAGATGCTACTTTATATTATCTTGGAAAATAAGTTGGTTATGGAGAATTGAATTTTGAAAGTTGAGAGAAATTTTGTTGGAAAGTAATCGATACCGTATCTATAACACAGAAAGAAAGAAAGAAAGAATTATGAAAGTATCTATTACCCCGAAGTCAAAAAGGGATAAATTTTGTAACAACAGTTTCAATATAAAAATTGGGGTAGTATGGTTTAGTGCCTAAACGACAAAGTAAACAGTAGATACTCACAGGGAAATGAAAGTTTCCAAGAAGTCCGCTTCACAAAACTGCAAAAAACTGAGGGAGGATGATAGGTTTGAAAGAGGAAGAAAGTGAATAACATTGACTGAAAAGTATGGGTGGACTACACTCTTTTAACCTTCTCAAAGACAATCCGGGAGGATTTCGGTATTCCATTTTTATTGGATAATGTCCTCCACCATCCATCCTTATTTCTGGAAGTATCTTCACCCAAGCCTTCTTCTTTGCCATTTTGTCTACTATTGCAATGGCATATTGAAATTTTTCTACTGTTGGTAAAGAATCCAAGCATTTATCAATGCCACATTGACAAAATGGAAAACAATTCTCATATATTTTTTTGTTTTTCATTGCATGTGGATAGTGGGCAATCATTTTGTCTGCCATGTCTACGTCTCCCATAAAACGGTTGTACTGGATTACAGTTTGTGGTCTATAGACCTCTACATGAGACCTTGATTTCCTATCCTATCTTCTCACATTATCATGGGGTTCCTTTCCACAAAGAGAAGAAATCATATGCACAATTTTATTGTCCATCCTTACGGGATATTGATGTAAATCAATTATCAAAAAGCAATTTATTATTCATTCCCTCCAGTCCTTCCCACAACCTAACCACCGTGCCTCCTATAACTCCTAATCTGTTTTATTTTTTGCCAGATGATTGGTACATTTCAAATTTATTCACGTGCCCATCTGGAGAAGCACGTACCCAAACCTTGAACACCCATTTTTTGGGCTTTGTTTTGATGTACTGTTTAGACTTATTTTTTCCTTTGAATGGTTTTACCACTTCATCAATAGCTAAAAATTCTGATGGTGTAGCTGCATCGTCAAATGCTTTTGCTAAAATATCCAGAAAGTATCGCATCTTTATAAAACTTTCCGTATTGGTCACTGGTATTTCTTCGTTATTCATGAAATGTAAATACCTTTTTATTTCTTCATATCTTTTTAGCGCCATCGTATCTTTTGTAAGCCCTATTCCACCGACAGATGACCAGTACGTTCGGTAAGTAGGATATTTGATGTACATCGTGATGTTTATCCCAAAAAACTGTTTCATTTCATCAACCGAAACTGAGAATGAGTGTTTAGCTTGTTGTATGGCATAACGGATAGTCTCCGTATAGTTATCTGTAATTAGAAATAGATGCAGAAAGAAGGAATACGGTGTCTCACCATCTATGTTGATTTTATAGTCACCAAGGAACTGAGGAGGGTTTTCAGATAGTCGCGAATCCACTCCACCATGCTGACGTAATCCTGCTGCTAACTGACTTAGCGGAAGTCTTCATCGCTTGACTCGTAGTCATCAACATCATCAATTGGATACTACTCATCCTAAAAATCCCCTTCTTCGGATTTATATCAATATTTTCCAGATCCGCGAGTCATTAGGAGAGACACTTTAATTGTGCACATTAATGTGTAACATAAACTGCTAAAAAATATAATAATTCCACGTTTTATTTTTGTGCCATATATGTATTTTTCACGCGATATATTCTATCCTATGTTAACCATAACATATTTACTTCAATTCGGGACAAAGCGATTTTAATTGTTACTTCCCCCATTGTCCTCAGAACTGTCTTTGAATTATTAGTCGTTAATGTGAGATTAAGAGTAAGCAGATATGAAAATGATGTGATACTAATTCTCCATAATAGCAGTCATTCAAACATTGCGAAGATTAAGAATCAAGCAGTTTTGCAGATAATGATCTTACATGTCACATCAAACGATATGGATATGTTTTCTCTCATAATGTGTCTAGTATTTTGTTTACTGTCATTAAGATTGTTGGACAAAACACAACAAATCACATTACAATGAAAATATCTATAGGTTTCATTGCACATTTAATATTGTTTATTTCTCTATAAAGACAGTGCAATGAGTTTTTATCTTGCTCTTGACCATAACATTCCATTTAAAGATCATGTTTTTCTTGTGTTGTTATATGAAAGCAATACTCTAAGCTGGAACTATTCCAAGTTACGCAAAGACGAGGCGCTGCCTAGACTGGAGTTTCTATTCTATTTTTTTCTATGTATTGTTTTAGTCGTTCATGATTTAAATTAATGTTCTTTTTGTGCATATTTCTTGCTAACAAGAAAAATGTTTTATTTCTACTTCCGAAGGTAGTTGTGTATACCTGGGCTTCCTCGTTCCTAATTGTTATTACGGACGAAACGTGAGCATCCAGCCTGGAAGCCAAGGTAACCAACATTAATTGGTGTTCACTATACGCAAATATTTTAGTTTTCGAGATGCCCATTATTAGCTCGTTGCAACTTGCATGCTCATTTACATAGGGTACCATATGAAAAAAATATCGTTTCAATTTGTTGTGAGTGTGAATAAAAATTTGTAGCTTATGAGAAATTCTGTCTGAAAACAACTTAAAGATAGTGATTTAATTTGTATTTGTAGTGATTTAATTTGTATCTTCTTCTTGTCATTCTTTTTAAGAGCAAGTGCGAATCGTCTTAAATAGTTGATGAGAGTCGCGAAAATTTATTTCCTCGATTTTATATAATTTAAGTAATCCTTTGTCTATCTAGGAGTCCCTATATAATAAACCCTCTCCAGCCTACCGAAATTTCCACGACATTCGATATTTTTTTAATTATTATTTTTTTATTTTTATAAATATTTGGTTGATAAACTTTTATACGTCATATATGTCATATATGTTTTAATCGCAAATTATGACACTGAAAGAATAATATTGAAAAAGTTGTTTCTTATTTGAACGTCAAAAAATAATCTTTCGAATACCACACGAGAGTAAGAATAACTTGGAAAATAATTCTCCACATTCTGCTCAAACTTGTCGCCATTCGGAAATCTAGCCACTCGAGCCCTACGGGTTCTCGTGTCTATTGCCTGGCGACAAGTTTTTGAAAATCTGTCGAATTATTTTCAAGTTATTCTCACTCTCTTGTGATATTACTACTGATTATTTTTTTCATCGTCAAATTAACCAATAGGAACATTTCATTTGGGTCTAGAAGCGTGTACTATTTTGGTAATTTTTTCGAAAATTTTGCTTGTTGATAAGTTGCCATATATAGTTGGGCCGCCCAACAGACGGAGTGATCACCCTGCAAGAACGTGCTCTAGACGGGACCACTATCAATTTAAGACGACAGAACCGCAGTGATGCGCTTTCTTTAGACCCAACGAAGTCGCATCACTCCAATTCGGTCGTCTTAAATTAATATTGGCCTCGCTAGAGCACGTTCTTGCAGGGTGATCACTCCGTCTGTTGGGCGGCCCAAGTATAGTTGCGAATTTGCAGGTGCATTTATAATATATAATCTAGCTACTTTAGTACCTGCCAAACGTCAAATATTCCCAACACATTTCTTTGTATGTGAATTAATTGAAATAAAATTTCGTTTTGAACTACCTTGCTTCGATTCAAAAAATAATCTTGACAAATACAATTCGTGGTCTGGAATTTTTAGGTAATTTTACTCAAGCTGTTGCTTTTACTAGCCACTCGTGTAAATTTGACAGAAGATCACTCGCGCAAGCGCTCGTGATCTTTTAACTGTCAAATTTACACTCGTGGCTACCAAGCAACGCAACAGCTTTCGTAAAATTTCCGACAATTCCAGACCACTTATTGTATTACTACAGACTATTCCACTCATAGAATTTTAAACAAATCAAATCTGGCCAATTCTGAATATATTGGTGCATTTAGCAGAAACTTATCAGTCTGCACGTGCCCAAACACACTGCGCGTGCTCTTTAGATCTGACCTGACCAGCAGGAAAAGAAAAGAAGTCAATATGCCTAAATGTCAGATTGAAATTCTTTTGCGTGAAATCCACCGGGGAATTTGGGACATAACTAATGGACTGGTAAGGTGCATAAAAGAGACCAACAGATCTTTTTCTCCTACTCCCAACATTAAAATTTAAATTTTTCGAAATCGAGCAACAGCGGACATCTCCCAACAAAATTTTATACAAATATGTTGTGATGTACGACATCGCACCCTGTAGGGTCAGCGAGCTTCAACACTCTATAGAATCTTAAACTTGCCTAATGAAGTTCATAAGATTAATGAATTTTATTTATTCTTTTTTCAATTTTGGTAATATATTCACTATACATACTACAGGTGTTCCAAACTATTGAAGGCAATTCTAAATGACTGCGTACTAAGAAATTAAATAAATGTAAACTTTAGAAAGTTACAGATAATAAACCATAAAAAAGTAAATGAAGAAGAAGCTGAGTATTAGATAGGGCCGTAAAAGTTTATACAAAACTAAAGCGACTTCAAAGAATGTGTGTAATTCAGTTCCCATCAAGCAAAGCGAAGTGATTTTTTTAAGTAAAGAAACGTTGAAAAAACGTTTGCATTAGTACTTCTTTAAACGTTTGATTTTAGCAACTTTATAAACGGTATTTCTAGCGTTGGAAGTTCGTTTATGAAACCTGGTTAATAGTCGTTTTATTACCATTATATCAAATCAAAACTTATAGGTTTTGGTGATGCTTAACGTCGTAAAAACTTGCATACTTACGTAATACATCCACCAAAATAGCGACTGGTGTT
Organism: Xestobium rufovillosum; assembly: GCA_963966045.1. Lineage (NCBI taxonomy): Eukaryota > Metazoa > Arthropoda > Insecta > Coleoptera > Ptinidae > Xestobium > Xestobium rufovillosum. Next base: position 15,609,308 of record OZ014496.1, read on the forward strand.
TAATTAATTCATTTATTACACGTATTAAATACCTATGTTTTCTGGGACTGGGAGTAACTTTTTTGTTTTACTGCTGTTTTTATATTTGGTGAAAAGCAGTCTTAAGATAGTAGGTATACCGAATCAAACCAGGCATGGAAGAATTCGTGAAAAATTTACAGTTTTAAAATTGATGACATATTCGTAAGTAACTGCTCACAGGTTTTAATAATTATAGGCTCACATTCTGAGATAATTTAAGTCTCATATTACACAGGTAGGAAGAGGAATATTTTAACGTGCACACAATCAGATGAATATGGCAGTGTTATGTATGCATGTATGGGGCTCCATAGAAGTCCATGGGATGTCTCAAATATTTATTGCGGCCGGTGAACCTAGCGAACAGAAGAGAGCTCCAAGTCAGAAGAAATAAACCAGTCTTACAGGCTCCGGCGTATAGAAAGAAAGAACTAAAAACGGATCCGATGTTTTTTCATTTTTTTCAGTTCCCTGATCGATTACATGGAAACATTTTTTGTTGTAATTACATGCGCTAAATAGAAACGACTAATAAATTTGCCGGCCGCAAATTCATTTTCTTGTACGTGTCCCGAGATTGCGTGCTGAGAGATAAGTTATTGCGCTGAATCGGTTATGTATTACGCTCGATATTTTACATGTCTTGTGTACATACATTACCTAACTGGTAGCTAGGTACGAGTTCCAAGTGTCTGGTAGATATAATTTACACGCGGGTAGACATTATATTTTCTGAGTTTTCCTTCAAACTGCGTTAATTGGTGGCTTCGGCCTTTCACGCTTGTAGAGAAAAACCGAGGCAGCTGGGGAACATGTCCGCTATAACTCTTGCCAAGGAGAACTATGTAAACGGATTAAGTTTCTCAGGGAGATTGTGTAATTAATGAGATTGCGTTTACACTCCTGACACGCAGTGTGTAATTCACTGATTGCGACACGCAGTTTCCATCAAGCCGATGTTTTAATCTCTTAAAATGCTAGCCGTATTTTCTAGTAAAACTTCACATAAGGCAAAAATCCGGAATCCTCCATAGGCGGGGTCGACCAGTACAAATATCGAATATTTGTAGTAAAAAGACAGATGTCATCAAAATTAAAGATAGGATAGCTAGCTGCGTGCTATATTTATAAGAATCTGCCATTGTGTTATACAATTGTGCTGTAAAGCGTTACAATCTTGAGTTCGTGGAGTAAAGAACATTATCTTAGTGGTTCTTGTAGATGCCGTAACAGAAAACAGAAGAAAACAACACAAGAAACGAAAATGTGGTTCTTATCACAAAACAAAGTTTTGGTTATACTTATACGTACAGCCGAATCCTCAACCACATCTTATTGTAACCACTGCTGCAAATACTTTTTCTTGTCTGTTAGGCGATAAATCACCCCCAAGCAGCATCAAGACAGGGGTAACGTAACTGAGATCGGAGCTTTCAGTGAGCAGTTCTCACGTGACTACCACTATAAACTGTAAATGAAAGCATTTTAGTAAATTCGTATTTGTTACTACAAGTTTTAGTGCTACACAGAGAAAACAGTTACTTTCAATCAAATAAATTTTATTTGTTTGAAAGAAATATGTTGTTTGTATATGAGCAAAGAAATATTTATTTCATTATAATTTCTGATTCATTTGTAAATATAAAATGAAGGTTTCTTTCATTAAAAACTAGTTGTCAGTGCATTGACAGAACAGCTTCCTAGCCACAGCCACAACTGAACTGGAGGGCGCGTTTGGCGCCCGCCTTCTTTTCGTAATTTTTTTCTCAATTTTTTCCTTATACAACCTATTACGATTTTCGCACATCGTGTAGAGAAAAATACCCTCTATCCGATGCAATACAAAAATATATACGGTCTCATTGAAAAAAAATGCTCGATGACGCCATATCTCGGCTCAAAAGTGCTTTAAAAAAAACCGCCCCGTCAGTTTCCTATGGACCGTCTCTGATATACGTATGCAAAATTTCAGCACAATCTGTGGAGCCGTTTTCCCGCAAAAGTGCCAACAGGCATACACACGCACACACGCACAGACACACATAGATACGGACGGAAATGTGCCACCTTGCCGAAAAGTCTTAAAATGACCTGAAACGTCCACATTTGATGAAAAAACACCATGGTCAAAAAACGACTATCACAATAGCTACCTAGCTAGGAAGCTAAAAATATTTCATTGAAACAACAGTTCTGTATGTAAAGAAATAATTCTTTGGATAGTATAATATTCAAGTGCTTAATCTAAATAAAAATTTGTTTGATGATTTAGTTGAATATAACTTTGATTTAAATAAATATTTTTTGAGTTTGAAATAAAATATTTCTTTGAATAGTGAAAAATATGTTTTATTCATAAAAAAATACATACATTTATAAATTTCTAGAAATAATAACAAACTCAGATATCATTTCATTCGTGGCATATAATAACAATGCTTCTGATGGATCCCCTTCTGCAGGCCGTTTCTAAAAAAAGTAAGTATTCATTAATTTTAACAATGCCGGCGTTTCTAAAGTATGTTAAACACGTTTTACAATGATTTAAATTTTTTTGTCCTTCAACCATACATTCTAACATATGCATAAAAATGATTAAACTGTGTTAAGAACTTACCTGATTTAAATGAAATGCATCCGATGTGAGGATAGGCTTATCTGGTTGCAGAAAACTTTTGATAGCCTTTTTAAATCTTACTTGGTCCCCGACTGAAGGGATTAAACTGCGTTATTTGCTCCTCAGAACCTCAGACAAATTTGTTCGTAAATCCGAGAATATATTTTGCTCTGTAACAAAACTAATGCTGAATTGCATCAGAATGAAACTCCATCGGTGTCCAGTTATTGTAAGTACACTTATACAGTATTTCAACTTAAGATTAAGCTTTAGGTACCAGTGATGAGCATATTATTTTAAAAAATTGCATACACCGATCCATTTTTGCATGGCAAAACACAGGCACAAATAAAAAAAACCCGCGTTGTCCCAGTCGTTGCACAAGAAATATGACGCCAACTAAACCCCCCAAAACCACACATGAAAATGGCGTGATTGAGAATGGTGGAATGTTTTCATTCAAACAAATATATCTTTAATTTAAAAAGTTGTTGCTTTGCTTAATGGATTGCGTTTTTAACCGAAACAAATATATTTATTTGTATTCCTTGCTTCAATTTATTTCATTTAATAATACATTTAGTTGAAATAATGTATTATTTATTTAAAGAAAATAATGCAAAATCATCATTTTTCAAAAAAATGTACTTGTTTCATTGAGAAGTAAATTTGTTTGCGTCACATTTTGCTTGTTATAAATGTTCAAATAATTAAATTAGTTTCAAAAAAACTCGTTTGGCCCGCTGAAACAACAAATTTTTATATAAAATGAATTTTGTTCGACCAAAAGAATCTGATTCAAATAAATTAGTTTCTTAGATTTAAAGAAACTGTTTTCTCTGTGTAAGTATAAAGTTTTGTCAATTCTAAGAGGAAGCCTGCATGGTGTGAATGTGCACAGCAATCCGCAGACCGGTTTCGTCCTATTGGGACTCTTCAGTACGGCGCCGCTATGCACAAACACACCCTGCCCAACGATCTCCCTATAAATAACTGCGATAGTCATCCATAAGGGAGAGCCAAAATCACGCCATCTAGAACGTAAATTGTTGAACAGCTGCCGACTAATACACCCGCTCAAACAACTACACCTCGAGCAAATACTCCGCCAGAGCATCCTAATGTACATTCTGCCGACGTAGGCCCGTTCTGTAATTCAATGCCTGGCGGAGTATTTGCTCGAGGTGTAGTTGTTTGAGCGGGTGTATTAGTCGGCAGCTGTTCAATTCTAAGAGCTTTAAAAAAGCATACGAACGCTATTGTCAATAAGTACGAACGTCTTAAAGTTATTGGAACTTTGCCGTGTATTCTGGGAATTTTACCGAACCTTTAAGGTGCCCGCACACTGGCGCGGCGCGCGGAGAAGCGAAGCGAAGAGCCGTCGCGAGAGAACTCTCTCGACCAACCAGGCGACGTCATCTCGCACAGCACCAGTGTGGGGTAGTAGAAGAACGAAAAAGCGAAGGGCTAAATATTGTGTTATCGTCACTTTTCGGACATTTTCGGGTGATGCCGTCAAACTCATATTTTATTTGAATTATTTTACTTTTGTAATTATTGGATGGTATCATTCCTCACCAGTACGATATAGTACTAAATTAAATAAATTTTATTGTAGTGTCAACATTAATAAAAATGTTCTAAGTCTACTAGAAACCCATAAAAATCGAGATAAGAATTCATAAAATATTTCCTGGAACAGTTAGATAAAAAATAATGTGCGGTGGGAGTTTAAAAACAATAAGGATTTTTTATGAGGCCTGATTTTTTATGAAATGTGATTTTGTATGACAAATTAAAAATAAAACTTTTTCTCTCTTTGTAACCCCATCTGGGGACACACTGTATATAAATGTAAAGAAATATCTTCACTTCTTTATTAATAAATATTTACGTACAAAATTGAGCTTAAAATTGTTACCTGAGACAAACCTCTCTTCATTGGACACAGCTCTCCGGAAAGTACGAGTAGTATTTTGATGTTCTATTAAATGATTCAATAATTTTAGAAGTTCATAAAACTTTCCTTCTGCTATGTGGAAAGATTTAAAAAATTTCTTGCGGTCTTTACGTAAATCCGAAAATAAATGATGAAATTCAACAAAAGTTTATCTCTTTTGATTAATTTCATGCACCCAAAGTCTTCTAATTAGTCTATGATGCGAGATTTGTTCAAGCGCATGCGTATAAGCTTTCGCGACTATTTTTCTTTATTTTGCTTCGCTTTGTTTCGCCGCTCTCGTATCTCTGCGAGGTGCGGCGAAGAGAAGCGAAAAGGATTTTTTCTGCCAGAGAAAAGTACATGTTATCAATGTGACGCCGCTAGTGCTGCCGTTTCAGTCCAATTGTACTGAATTCAGTACAATATTTATGGAAAAATACGTCAGTAGTCCTTTTTCAAAAAGGGCCATTTTCAGTACGTTTTCACTCTTTACATGATTGGTTATTTTCAACCCATTTTCAAATTCTATACAAAAGTAAAACTTGCTTTTGCGCCATCTTTCATTCCTTTTTATAAGAATTTATGAATTACATATTTTATTTTTCTCTTTCTTATGGTTATGAATAATTTTATTTTTGTTTTTTTATATATGTAAGTTTATGAATTATTTTTTGTTTTCCTGTTTTGTGGAACTTATTTTTCTAACAATAAAATCCATTTGAAAAGCGCCTAATTTTCATTTATCTGAAGATCCCGCCATTCAGTACGATTTCGCCCGATTCAGTACATTTTGTGCCGATGTTTCGGTACACTTTATAAACTGACAGCGTCAGCACTGGCGCAGCGCGCGGAGAAGTGAAGAGCCGTCGCGAAAACTCTCCGGAGCAACCAGACGAAGTCGCCTCGCGCCGCTTCGCATCGCGCCAATGTGTGGTAATTAGTAGAAGCGAAGAGCCAAGTACCTACTGTATTGTCATCACTTTTCGGACACACTGAAAAACGCATAAAAATTCATAAACTATTTCCTGGAACAGTTAGACAAAAAATAATATGTGCAACGGAAGTTTAAGAACAAGCAGGGTATTTTATTAAACGTGTTTTTTTCTGAGAAATTAAAAATAAAGTTTTTTCTCCTTGAGCTTAAAATTGTTACCTGAAACAAACATCTCTTCATTGGGCACAGTTCTCCGGAAAGTACGAGTAGTATTTTGATGTTCTATTAAATCCTTCGATAATTTTAGAAGTTTATAAAACTTTTCTCCTACCATGCGGAAGTATTTAAAAATTCACAGATCTCGCACCTTACGCAAGCATCGTATGTATTGAAAATGCCTGACACAATTTTTACATTTAAAACACTTATGAGTTATATCTGCTACAATATAACAAATTAATTATTATTAATTTACGTTTACCGATTTTGCGGGGTCGAGATCGTAACAATAAACAGCCATACCTTGCGGTTTGTTTTAAAACAATAACTGCTTCCGCGCCGATTCGGTGTCGGCATTTCATATGTCACGCAATCCAATATTATCCGTATGCGCTGGTCGAGGTCACGCCATCCTCATGATCCCAATAGCATTTTCAATACTAAAAAATTCTGTGTCTTTCCGTAAATCCGGAAACAAATGATGGAATTCACCAAATGTGTATCTCTTTTGATAAATTTCATGCACACAAACTCTTCTAATTGGTATCTCCTCTTTCACGAAGAACAAGAATATGGCTATAAGAAAGTTGCATCTGAGTCGCACTGCAGATGGCTCTCTTCAGAAAAGTTTGGGATCGCTTGGCACCCACTCGCGAATCTAATATGTCTGGCAGTAATATGATGCTAAAAGTCAGTAAAAGAAAAATCTGTTGGCAGAAAATATGTCACGTGTCGCTCCCGCTTACGATAATTTTGGGATTCTCTATCACACACTCGGAACTTATAATGTGCCTATCCGACAATGTTATTTTGGCATTCCTTAGTCAGTGAAATAAGAATCTGCAGAAAATATGTCAACAGCAACTTTTAATTTAACCGTTACCTTTAAGAGAGCTCCATCTGCATTGCGACTCATCAGATGCCGCACTTTGTTATAGCCATCCTCTTGCTCCTTGTGTTTTATACATTAAGATTAATAACGTCTGGCATGGTAAAAAATACAGCAATAATTTGCCATTTACCATATTTACCTAACTAATTATCAACTCTTCAAAGTATTACAAAATTGAAACAAACAAGTGACATTACGACGAAAGTACCCCATGGTAAGAAACAATCATTTAAATTTATGGAATTAATAGGTAACGTGTTATTACTGTTAGGTACTCAGAGAAATATGGGGAGGATTTAGAAGAATTGGTTTTAGCAATGATCCATGATCTTAATAAGTACTTTTAAAGTTGAAATTTAAACAAGTCGTTATAAAGCAGCCTGTAAGTAAAAGGAAAGAATAATAAATTGAGATGAAGTGTAAAGATACGGAATCTATCATCTTAATACTTGACGACGAGATATCACAAGACTGCTACACCAGCTAGCTGGTATTGAAACAGTAGTTTCATTTTTAACGTAACATATTTGATACAAGCTACAAAATGAATGCTTTGAATTACGGAGAGTAGTTATGAATGCTTCAACATCAGCTGGCTGGAGTAGCATTCTTGTGATATCTCGTATTATACAAATAATCTGGATTTGTCCTATAATTCTATGCCTGACTGGGTATTTGTTCGAACGATTCAGTACCACTCAATCTTGTTACTTGATTAACCAAGCAACCTTTCTATATCAGCATAGTGAAATGAATAAAGCAGATAGCGAATCAAATCAATAATAAATTGTAAAATATTAATATAATCTCCATAATCCTCTCCCTTCTTTCATGAATTTCATCAGGGTTACTTTTCATCTGTATTCGATAAGAGCTTATCACATATCGTTATATAGGAGAATAATTTTCTGGTGAATCACAACTCAAAGAAGTTATGTAAATTACTCAGTCCCTAACCATTAACACTGTGTGGCCAAAACTGTAAACACTGCTTACTCATTACGCCATACTATTGAATGCATTGTTTTCATTCAATGATTAGAGTGTATGGAACTCTTATTTGGTATTCCGAAACGTGACCTCATCCGTTGAATAGTAATTTCAGTCGATTATACTTTTTTGACCCTACTTATTTGGTCTACCTGTTCCGCTAATTTATTATGTTCATTCAGCTCGCTGTTAAACGCATCAGAGTAATATGCTGTTTACTATCTCTTAGCTTAGACTGTATTCATCTTCTAAATAGCTTATTTCGCAATGTTTGCATCTCCCTGTTGGCTCTTTGGTCGTCGGGCAGCGCCATCAAATGGCGTAGATAAATTTAAGTAACGTTTCCCTCACGACTTGTAACACATTTCATACTGGTGCCCCCGACCCTTCCCGGTAACCGCATGTCTTATTCTTTCGTTCCCTGCTTGAGTTAAATTTAACTCGAGTTTTGATCGTGGGGTGAACGGTAACCATTTAAGTTTTGCTACCTGGAAATGGGGATATCAGAAATGGAATGGCAGAAACTTTGTGTAATCTGTTTAAAGCGGCAATTTAAAGTTGGAAAACGTATGATTGTAGGATTTATTTGGCATTTGATATTTGCAATTATTTCAATAACTCATGTATTCTGTATTTATTTATACGAGTTTGTGTGAAGGAATTGAACCAAGGCAACCCAGAAAAATACATTAGTATGTCAGTATGCCGAACAATTTATTTTATTCTGTGAATTCGTTGAACTAATTTAATTTTCTATTTAAGTCAAATGGAGCGAATTTTTTAACTTCTCTCAATAGTCAAGTAAATCGTCTGAAACCGCTTGAATCTTATGCATTATTGACAAACTATTATACCTGCCGATATCGGGGCTGGTAGAAAAGAACATTTGAGTTTTCAAAACAGCTGTGAAAATCAGTATAGAACTTCGTTATTCTCCAAAGATAAAAAGAACCGATAAATTGTAGAAAAATTCGATATTTCCGATATTATCGATAATTACGATAATATCTATATTTTCGATAATATCTATATTTTCGATAGTATCGATATTTTCGATAATATCGATAGTACAGATTTTTTCGATAATATCTGTATTTTCGATAATATTGATATTTTCGATAATATCGATATATTTGATAATATTGAGATTATCGATATTATCAATTCGACAGTATCAATGTTATCAATGTTATTACTAATTTAGATATTTATCGATAATTTCGCCTGGAAAAACTAAAAAACGCATTGTTTTTCTTTTTTTGGTAAGAATATTTTTAAACAGATTTGAATGAAATTATGACAGTGTTCATAAATGACCATTTTCCATCAAATAGTGACAAACATATTACGGTGCGTCTAAAAAAATTAAATATTTCTTAATAGGCACCTGCGCATACCGAGCGTCGTGTTTTAAGGTTGGCGACCGGTCATCATCATCATAAAGTTTTCAGCCCGAAGACTGGTTGGACGCATACCTCCATCCTTTTCTATCCTGAGCTAACCTACGCATTTTCCCAAAAGCTGAACATCCTACATCCCTAACTATTTGAGAGCAGTACTCTAATCTGGGCCTACCCCTACCTCTTTTTATTCCTATCTCTGACTCTAGTATGTCGCGAGCTAAGCCTTCGCAATACTATTTCAAAAACTACTGAATGAGAGAAAGGCAATAAAATATATGTCTACTCTTTCATAATATTTTTTTAAATAATTATACCAAGAATGAAATTTTACGAAAAACTGTGGAATTTAAAGACATCCGCATTATTTTTCTTAAATAACTTTTGAATAATGACTAATGATCTGATTTAATTTATCGTACGGCATTAAACAAATTAATTTAAATAATAGAGTTTTCTAAGAAGGCACAAGACACTTCTACATTCAAGAAACAAAGTACGTAGTCTGGTATTCACCGAATACCACATGAAGTTGATACCGAATGACTTTACAAATCAGTGTTACCACAAAAGTCATCTATGTTCTCAGGGTTAGGAGCGTAAACTAAAGGAAGCAAAATATTAATGTGGGTAAACAAAGCTAAAAAATGTTATAGAGATCACATCACTATTCACTACTGCTGATATTTTGTTAATAAGTATTATCTTTGTAAACATCGATATTGGCAAAATGTCGGTTCTATCACATTGATATTATTCATAGAAATATCGAAAATATCGATATCGAAATATCGGTATTATCGATGTATCGAAAATATCGATATTATCAAAAATATCTATAATATCGATATGATCGACATATCGATATCGGTTTTTTGCAATATCGCTTGTCGATATTATCGATCATATACTACTTATACTTATCGATAACATCTGGCAGCCCTAATAAAGACTCGACCATCCATTTTCTTAAGCATCAGAGTTAAAATCTAGGGAGGCAACCAAAATAAGGCTTAAAGAGGATTCTCCTGCTAGTTTCCTGCTAAGTACGTTAAATAACGTTTCAATAACCTAAAAGAAATATAAAGAGATAAAATTCTTTTATGCCGGAATTATAATTAGTATAATGTAGATGCATAATTGGCTGACGTGCTGTCTACAATTACTATTTGTGCTTCAGACGTTCAGTCCGTACGAAGCGCCAAACTAGCGCAACTATTGGCTTGATGATTCTTCAAATACAGTAGGTTGTAAACAGATTTCACTGGAATTTCCATCTCTTCGTTTTGCACCTTTCGCGTTAAGTATGAGTATGTAGGTGGGTTGGTATAACTAGCCCGTTGAACTGAAGACCTGGGTTCGACTCCCAGCCAGCGCTCGTTCGGTTTTCTTGAGAAGGGAGCTTCTGTTGTTGCATTATTATTTATTGCCATTCCCGATAGTAAACCTAATTGCATTATTTATATTTCAAGTAAAAAATGTTTTAGAAATATCTGCTGAACTTAAAAAAAAGTTTGGTACTTATTTTATATACAAGTCTTATAAATTCTATACTTATTGGCAATTTTCAACTACGCTTAGTTTAGTAGGAATAGCTATCTATCAATGTCCTATAAAAGATGTTTCGTTTGTTGTTTTGGACAATCACTTGTTCGCAATAAACGATACTTATAAACAATAGTAAATCTGTGAGAAATAATTAAATAATACCTTTTAAACCAAACATTCGCCTTGTTCTTCAACGTTTCATTGCAGTGTGCACTTGTTAACATGCACGAAGTGTCTGTAAAGCTATTAACACTTTCATGAGTACGTTTTTACAGCCGACTACAACCAAGTACGTGACAAAAACGCCTAGACGATAAAGTGTGTTTCCAACTTGTGTTATTGTTGTGAGATCCAGGGTTATCTCGTTCGTTCCGTCCCCACGTTGTTAAATGTATGGGGTATTGTCTTCTTTCCAATGCGTTTAATTATTATTAATGTCATAAAGGTCGATGTAATAAATAGAATAAATCATGAGAAGTTGCTGGGGTTATAAGTTCAATCTATACATGTGACGAAAGATGCTAAATCGAAGAGATATTCAAGATTTGACCCACTTTGGTTAACCATAGTCAAAAGAAAACCTGTTATAATTTTGATCATAAAATAAGAATTCTTTCGCTTCCATTGTATTTTAATACTTTAACTTTCTTCTTGGTAACTTTTCTTTCTTTTTATATAAACCAAAGCAGGTGTTTAGGTGTTAATAGTAGGTATAGCTGTTTCTATGTTTTATAGTTAGGTCTGTTAGATGTTGTCCAATCGTCTATTTGAGAACTACTAACGCTAGATTTAAAAAGTTTTCTTGTCCTCCTAGCACTGAATTGTGTTACCTATTAAATAATAGACTTCAATATCTTCAAGTTATTAGCCATTTGGGTAACCAACATATTCTCACCCATTGTCATTTCATTTTTTTTTCTGCTGTGTTAATGTAATCACCCACTGTTGTTCTTTTTCCCATTTCTTCGTTATAGTAAGACTGGACACCTGGCATTACCCTTTCATGTGCCGTTCACAAGTTTGCGATTTTACTGTTTAAGAATGTCGTATTGGCTTACTGGTTATAAAAAATCTCCTTTAATAAGCATTAAGTGACACTTGAAACCTACCAATATGATAGTTCACCGTGAGTTCTCAAATTATTTCTCTGTTGTGGCCTGGCAGAGCAAGCATGAATGGCCACACCCTTGTCTTTGTGAGTTCATGGTTAGATAAGCATTCTCATTGAATATCTGCTTCTACTCCTAAAGGCAAAAATCGGGCTCTAATATAAAGTTTTAACTTCTATGCGGGTTATTCCAAGGAACGACAGAGGGTTAGACTGATTGATTTTGCGATAAACGTAACCTAACCGTCGAGAACACCATATGTATTTCCACATCACGTTAGAAGACGATATACATGGAAGATGCCAGGAGCCCTAGGGAGATATCAAATAGATTACATTCTTGCTAGGCAAAGATTTATAAATCAAGTTACTGACTGCAGAAGCTATCCAGGAGCAGGTATATAGATAGTGATTACCACATAGTGGTTATGAAGGCTAATCTTAAATTTCAGATTTTGAAAAACGAAACTGTATACCTGGAGAAACTAAAAGATTGTGATTTGCGCGATAAGTTCGAGAAAAAGACGAAGGAAGTACTAAAGAGCGCAGATGAAAATACTGTAGAAACAGACTGGAACTGCATTAAAAATACTTTAGATTCTGCAGCTAGAGACATTTGTGTCATAAACAGAATGAAAAGGAAATCAGCGCAAAGGGAGATAACCTAGGCTGTCCTATAATAAGGGAAGAGTTTGAACTAGCATTAGAAAATTTAAAAAAACAATAAAGCACCTAGTGTAGACGGACTGGAGGCAGAAATTTTTCTAGTGTGTAGGTCAAGAAGTCAGAGAGCGTTTATTTAAACTAGTTAACTGTATATACCAGACTGGTGGGGTTCCACAAGATTACAAACGGAACATCATAGTAGCTCTGCCAAGAAGGAAAGGCGCGCATAGTTGTGAAAATTTTAGAACGATCAGTTTAACTTCCCCCGCGCCAAAAATATTAACTAGAAATTGTGCAAGCAAAGACGGATGGAGAAAAGGATGGAAGAAATATTAGGAGAAGATCGATTCGGATTTAGACGAAGTAGAGGAACGTGCGAGACCATTCTAGCTTTACGAGTAATTATAGAAAAAAAAACTGTAGAAAAGGGAATTAGCGCCTATATACAGGATTTTTAGATTTAGAAAAAGACAACGTAGAATGGGGGAAGATGTTCGAAGTTCTCAGAAAGGCAGGGATAAAATATAGGGACAGAATAATAATACATAATATCTAAAAAGAGCATACAACAGTTCTAGAATTTGAGCAGTAACGAAGAGAAGTAGATTTCCGGACTGGAAGCGAGTCGGACAGGGATGTGCGTTGTCACCTCTGGTTTTCATCTTATATGTATATCGAAGATGCGATGAATATTGTTAAGGGCATAACAGCCTCAGGGCTTAATATACAGGGCCAAACTATTGACATGCTCAGATTCTCGGATGATATAGAAGTGTTAGCAGGTACCAAAGAAGAATTAGGAATGGTTCTGAATGAAATGGAAGCAGTTTTGATTTTGCGCTTCGGTATGAAAATCAATAAAAAGAAAACCAAAATATTAGTATATAGGGGCGCAAAAATATAACTAAAACTAAAATACAAATACCAATGGGAAATAAGAAGACACAGGAAGTCGCGGATTTCTGCTATTTAGGAAGCCAAATAACTTACGATGGTAGGAGCACTAGATACCTATATAAAACAAAGGCAAGCGCAGGGTCGAGTTTCGTTTAAAAAAAGAAACAACTGATTTTCTGAAATGGTTAATGTAGAAACTAGGAAGAAACTCTTAAAAACGTATGTATGGAGTACGACATTGTACGGGTGCGACAATAGAAGAAGCGGATCGAAAAGGAATAGAAGCTTTTTTAAATGTGGTGCTGCAGACTCATGATGAAGATAGATAAGATTGGCAATGGGGAGGTATTAGAAAGAATTGGAGAAAAGCGAAAGGTTTGAAAGATAGTAAGAATATGAGAGATGGTAGGACACTCTCTGAGACACGAAGGAATAGTTTGGGACATACCATAGTCGGAGATAGGAATAAAAAGAGATAGGGGTAGGCCCAGATGAGCGATTCAGTGCTCTTGTAACACAGAGAGAGAGCGTCACGATGAATTCGAAAGCGAATAAATCAATAACTGATCTAAGCGTAAATGAACTCGATTCGTTTCTACATGAAGTGTTAGCCTACCGCTTTGGTAGGTTTAAAGAAACCGACACCCAAGATACTCAATGGTCGATGATGATTAAAGCAAGCGAAGAAAATAGAGCTATACTTGGGCCGCCCAACAGTGATCACCCTGCAAGAACGTGCTCTAGCGGGGCCAATAGTGATTTATGACGGCCGAATTGAAGTGATGCTACTTCGTTAGGACTAAAGAAAGCGCATCACTGCGGTTTGGTTGTCCTAAATTGATAGTGGTCCCGCCGAGAGCACGTTCTTGCAGTTTGATCACTCCGTCTGTTCGGCGGCCCAAGTATAATAGTAATGAAAAACAGGACAACTGCGTAATGAAAACAGATAATGAATTTATACGACCAAAAACAACTGCAAAAAAACGCAAGGTGGCAAAATCTGGTGAAGCCCTGCAAACTATCAACCAATTCCAAGTGCTGACTGATGACGACCCCGATCCCATGGAAGACGAAACCGTGCAAAATGAAGTAGAAGACTTCCCCGAAATAGGGAAATTACCTCAAAAAACAAATAAACTCACTCACGCAACACCTGCACAGCCCAGCCACAATGAGAAAACTAAAACAATGGAAGAAACGGACAAGATACCTCCGATAATAGAGAGAAGGCAAAATGGATGCAATCGCAAATTAATAGCAGCCTGAACGAAAATAAAATCAACTACACTAAAGCCCAGCTTATTGCAAGCGGAATCAAGGTGGAACCAGCAACCGTAAATGATTACCGCGCGATGTACAAACTGTTTAAGGACAACCTGACATTGAATTTCATACATTCGACTTTAAGTCGGAAAAACCATTAAAACTAGTCCTACGAAGCATCCTACATGAAATCGTTGCTGAAGAAGTATCACAGGACCTGCTCCAACAAGGATACTCGGTCAGCAAAGTAGTTAGACTCAATGGGAAAAACAAAAGGCCAGCACCTCTAGTAATGGTAGAAATAAACAGAGAGTGAGAGTACAAATCCATCTATAATCTGAAATGCTGCTGTGGACTCCCCTCAAAACGAGAAACGACATCATCCAATGCCATCGCTGTCAACTTTTTGGGCATGCCCAAAAAAACTGTCACGCCGATTTCAAATGCCTAAAATGCGGGGAGGGACATTCTACCCACCTATGTGAAAAACCAAAAACCACTCCACCCAAATGCGCCAATTGCCAAGGTGAGCACTTCTCAAGCTCTGTGAAGTGCATGGAAAACCCTAACAACAAAGCTGACAAACAATCCAAACAGGCACCTCCACCACTTACAAATCCATGGAAAAACATCCAGAAACCGAAATGAACATGAAAAACGAAACGGAATCAATGAAAAAGCCATCGCAAAATCAAACAGAATCCATATCCGAACTTTCCAAAATCCTTGGTGACATGCTAGTCACCTTTTCCGAAATTAACTCCACAATTGAACAAAAAATGACATTCCTGAACCAAACTCAGCAAATTATTTTCATTTTCAAGCCCAAAAATAGATGATCCCACCTCTGGAATGAAACAACAATAAAAAGACAGAAAAGGAAAATCAACACCCACATAGACATAACGACCCTGGCCGCCGAAACCGAACAGGAAAAGAGAAGGAAAATAATGGATTGACAAAACACAAATAGCGTAAAATGAAACGGGTTACACAAGATGGCGAGCAATCCATGGTATATAAGTAGCATTCTTCTGAGGCATCAAATCTCAAACTTATTTATTCTGCATCGATCCACGCTTTCGAAGGGTACCTACTTTGCAATTAAAGAATCAGGGTGTGTACCGCTCTGCCAGTTGAGGTTTGGTGAGTATGGTAAGTCATAGTTAGTCATAGTTTTGCGGTAGATGTTCCAGCTATTGCTGGTCGACTTCGGATTTCCTGCCCACTTCTGCCTCTGTTAGATACGATTGATTCCAATAATCCTGCAAGGGAGGAACCTATCTCATTTAATAAAAATGTGCTTTGTCGTTTTTGCGATGACAATTTCCAAATTTCTTTCCGCGACTGCTGAAAGCCCCAAAGTCCCTTTTCACAACTGTGAAAATTTGAACCGCCTATCTTTATTCTTTATAAGCAGATATAAGTTTACTTATTAATTTTTAATGGAACCGTGAACTTCTGTAAAAAATTAACTTACCTATTATTTTTTTGCAAAAATGGTAAGATTTTAAGAGAACATTAATATCAGAAAACTTCGAATTTTACTTGGAATATCTAACTTCCAGTATAAGTAGTATCTCAATATCTAGTTGTCTATGTACATACTTCTAATAGGCCACAAAGGTTAGACAACCTGTATGTACCTACTAAATCTATACCTACTTGAGCTTTTTAAGAAAATATTTTAAAGCAAGAGCTACGGCGGAATGCCCTCCATAAATGCACATCTGTAATTAAGGTCAATGTCTAGAGCTGCAAATTTTGCACAAAACGTCGTAAAAACTAAATTACCTTCGATTTATCAGGCGTTATACTTAAAAGCAATATTTACAAAACAACCAAATTACTTTACAACGTACCGTTAAATCGCTAAAAAATGAATTTACCTGGTATATACCGTTTTTTACCTGGCTTTTATGATCTTATAAACGCTGGCAAATGTGATTGACGTTTTAATCTTTCGCTTTTACAGTTCACAATAACAGTCATATTCACGTTCCTCGGGCAATATCTTGTAAATGCTACCCTTTCAGCAAAACGCAAAGCAGTAAAAAAACGGAATTGCCTTCAGAACAATCGATCTTCCGAGAAGCATTCGTCCTTGTATTCAACCCATTTGGCTCCGGTTTTATACTTTTATAACACTTTTGACAAAAAAGCATCTAAAAAATGCGACGGCCTTGTTTCCCTATTATGTAGATTGTAGAATGGTCAGCTATCGATGAACCCTCATTTTGCTGACCTCGAAACGGTCCTTTGGTGCATTGTTAACCCGAAATTAGGGTTGTATGTGTAATGTTTAGTGCACTTAATAGACAGGACTTTAGGGTAGAGGGTGGGAAGATGGTCAGCAGAACATCTTGTACCTTTAGTCTAAACCGGGCGGTACTCAAGTGTGAATTAATATTAGCTGGCGTCGTTTACTAATAGTGCATATACAAAATTAGTTCTTTTGTGTCCGACATGGTGTGTACATAAGGGTGAATAATATTTATAGTGTTCGAAAGTGTAGTTTATGTATTACGTGTTGTTGGTGTTAATTATTAGTAAAGTTAATACCAAAAATGTAAGTTCTAATAATTTTAGTTTCTATATCATGGGCACGACAAAATATAAAATGATTCACTTAATCTGTCACCCCTGATTTCTCAGGGTGAGGGTCGATCAAATTCTTAGTGTTTCTAAATCTATTTCGGGAATTGGTTTCTTTGATTGGGATGCCTAAAAGGTGCTTTTACGGGGTGTTTTTTACCATAGAAATAGAAACTACATCAAAAATTAGAAGATTTTTCTCCTGGGAGTTCTATTGGTAAGTTCAAAGTTTAAACGAGTAAAGCAGCTTTAGTTTTTCAAATTCAAGAAGTCCTGAGTTTTAGAGTTTGGATTTTGGATTTTGGATTTTTTTAAGGTATGGCAGTTTATAGCAATTTGATTTGAAGTTATGCGTTCCCAGTACGCAAGAAATCCTAATATCGTCCTTCTTCCGCAATTATTGTTGTTCTATAGTGGTATACCATATCTTTAAGCCCACTTCGTAAATAATAAGATGTATATTATCCTTAAATCGGGGGGACCACCATTCTGAGAGGCCCCTATTGCCCCTAGTCGTTGATCAATCAACGCCCTAGTGTATACAACTAAAGGAAAATGAACCTAGAAGTCGCCCAATTTCAACTACACCTTCAAGGCGAAAATTGACCTAAAATTTTGGCAATTCATCGCCCTTTGCTTTTTGAGGAATTTGCCCATGAAGAGGGCTGGATGAAATGATAATTGGAAAGGGTGGACTTAATCTATGTTCTTTCAGAATTTTTTGAAGTAACAACATCCTGAGAAAAATCGCATAAAGTCTGGTGAGGATTAAATTCTGCCTCGGCAAGTTCATACACAGTTCATTTCCATTCTGGTGAACATATATTTTTCGAGAGTCACTTGTCCTATTATTAAGATATAATTATTATGGTTTATCGGCTCAAAAGTTTTACTTGAGAAATGGGTTTGATTTTGTTACGTCTGGCGGTACACTTGCGCCGTCGTCTTGACTTCATGATTACGTTTCCCCCAAAATAGCACGTTTACCTTTCTTCGTTTGTGTGGTTTGTAAAGCATACGCTAACTAGTAACTATATTAACCCGCGAAAACTGTTGCTATTCTCTGTCAACAATATTCAAAAATTTTGCACTATTCCATCAAGGTAACCTAAAGACTGTTGGATTTAAGAAAACAAAGCTGTTCTACTTGTTTAAACTTTAAACTTATCAAATGAAACCCTTATTAATTTTCTAATCTTTTAATGCAATTTCTATTCGATAAAAACGCCCCTTGTCTTTTATAAAACACACATTATTCATATTATCAGAGATATGGCGAGAAATGAAACCGCCAAAAAATTTTTCTTTAATAGATAGCTCCAAAACTTGCAACGTTACAAAAAAATGTCTCTTATGAATGATTCTTAGTTTTTTCTTCCCCATAAAATGTCATTATCAGATATTTTATGCGGTGTTTAATTTTCGAGGTATTAATGCCGACTTTTTTTCTAAATATGGACCTGAATTTTTCATTTCATTTTGGAAAGCGCCTATAAATCTTAATAAAACCATATAATACTTATTGTGAATATGTCTCGATGTTTCGGTATGAAATATCTCTCATCAGTATTCATTTTTTCAGAGTGTTTTTAACAATTTAGTACCTACTTTTATACCTAAGTATTAGGTTATCCCCATTTCAGAAACTGTAGCAAAGATGATACTGTATTTGTTACTAGTCTTGGGGAAATTTTATTTAAAATCTGATAATTTTTATCCAGTCAAATGGCTGTGATAAGACTTAAAATGAAATAAAAAGTCCAGGTCAGTATTTAGTTTTCTAATCAACGATTATGTTGATCACTCATGAAAGTAGCAAAAAGTCATTTTTCAGTGAAGGACAAAAATGCGCATTTAACCATGTATGGGTGTGTTTCTATAAATAGGTATTTCATTAAAAAAAATGACTTTTTGCTACTTTTATGTGATCAACTATGTCGTTGATTAAAAAATTTTATATAACAGATTTTGAACATTTGTTTGCTTTATTAGTAATTCCAACATCTAATCTTGCCACCATAGAAAATCGAACATCTTACTGCTAAACGTTATAGAGATATTATTTCTTGCATTACGTATCTATCACAACTGTCAAGATATTCGAAAAAAATAGTTATATCCGAAAATATTAATTTTAGACGTGGGGAACCTTTACTAAATTAAGATTATAATTTTCTCTAGAATCGAAAAAAAATAAAAATTGTAGCATTCCATTTAAGTTGGTGTCAACTTCCGGTATTCCCGGAAATGTCACCATTTTGAAAAATTTTCGTTAAATACATCGGACCCGATTACAACCACAGTCAGAATTTCGTCAGAACTATCGTTCTCTAGATACTTCTAATAGATGGTAAGAAAATCACCCTGTATATATACAGTGCAGATTTTGAGCGAATAGGTACCAGTCCATACTTGTGTTTTACTGTATATCAACTATATACGAAATGAAATCACAAGACAAAGCTGTTAGCTGCCTCCCAAGGTAGCGGTAGCAATGGTTCCCGTCGGACTAGCAACACCCAAAACAACATAATAATAATAAGAAGCATCCATGGCAATAGCAGTAACGTCTGGATATTGGGTCCCACAAAATAAGTGCGTATTTACATAGTTTTTGCCAGCGAAACAACTTGTCATGAAATTGAAAAATTAAACAAAAATTAAAAATATGAATTTATAAAAAATATAAATTTATGTAAAGCAATTCGTAAATACGACAACTACACTACTACACTCATCAAGGACTCGAATTAACAGTGTATAAATTTCCTTCGATGGCGTATGTTCCATTCCACAGAACAGAATCCTTATCAGATAGCCTCAAAAAGTATATTTTTAGTAACGTGTATACGCACTTACCGGTGAATTAATGAGGTAGATATCAAATGCGTGACACGACGACTATAAATTGATGTGTTCGTGGTCAGTTCCGTCCATTTCATATAATTAATAAACTATAATCTTTCGTAGAAAATTTGTAGAGACCGCAATTTATAGCTGATATCCATATAGGTATACTGATTTATCGTGTACTATGGTGAAACAGAAAACCACAAGTTTGGGCGAGAGTGTGTAGGTATGGTATGTTCTCCCCTATAAATCTAAGTTAGGTACTTATAAGTTACAAAATTATTAGATTAGGTTAAAATCAGAAAGTTTTTATTATCTATTTTCCGTTACGTAGGTAACATAAGTAAGTGAACGTCAACTATAATTCATATCCCACTTCTGACGTTGAAACAAACCAGGGTGGCCAACCATATGCATATTTACAGTCAACGTAGGCAGTAAAGTAATGCAATCAGATCTAGGAGTGATTGGATTTATTTAAAGAGAAGTATCTGCAACGCTATGCAGCATGCTATGTAATGTAACTACAAGGAGATTAAAGGATGTGTCTGTTATTTAGTGCGGTTAGGAAATTTTAATAAACTAACCGGATGTACTTAGGTATTTGCATTGGGAAACTGTTATTGGAGGAATCTAACATATCTTAGTTTGAGACGTTTTGTAATTCGTTAGTTTGAAACTATAAGAATTAGATACAACATCTACAAACATATCTGATAATCTTTAATAATTATTAGCATGCAATTATTATTGCATAACTAAGTTTTATGATAATTGGGTTATAATTAAATGAAAAATACACCAATTTTCGCCTCGGCAGAAGTAATATTCATCTAATAATTAGTCTGGAACAAAATTAATTTATGATTTGCTAATAAAAGGTGGGCAGGATGAATAAATGGGTAATGTAATTTAAAGCTAATAATAGATTGTTATTTATACCTACACCAAGTGAGTTACCTTAAGAGAATGTTTATTCGCCATAACAAGAAAATTGAATCCTCGAGCTAGACAGATTCTTAACTCAAAATATTTACACTCGGCATGTCACTTGACAACGTAAGAGTATATCATAGATTCATCTAAGGCAGTAATACACAGTTGCCTATTTTGTACTCCAATTACAATTACCTGTTACTTATAACGATAAATGGAAAGTAGGTATATGCTTAACGATTATCTTATTTTCTTTTTTGTTTCACACATGTAAGTACCGTTCATTAATTATTTTGACGTTCCATATGTATAGGACGCATAACCTACTTACAAATATTTTGAAATGTCCAGGTGAAGATATCCGGTCAATTAATAGTTATTTACGATATAAGTGGGATATGAGCTTTATTAACGTACGCATGCTAAATTTGCCCAAAGAGTGCGTAACACGAGTTGGGCAATCGCAAAAGTACGTTAATAAAGCGTTATCGCACGTATATCGTACAAATTTTTATCTACACCCCTAAAAAGTGAAAATAAACGGTAATTATAATTTGATATTTGTCATGACTTATACCTAGAGAAAACCAGAACATTGAAACTACAGGGTGACACATCGAGATGGCGGTTGTAAGATGGAGGTTGTAAAAATTGACATATTAATATATTTAATGCTACTGTCATTAACTTAATTTGATTGATTGAAAAGCAGTGAGCTAAGAAAACGCGTGCGGTAATAAACTGCTTAACTCACGCAAGATGAGTGCGGTAAGAAGTTCTGAACTCATGCGCGTATAGATAAAAATATTTTATCTACACCTGTCAGTTAAGAATGTCTCAACGCACTCATTTTGGGTACGTTAAGGAGTTTATTTTCACTTTTTAGGGTCGTAGATAAAAAATTGTACGATATACGTGTGATAACGCTTTATTAACGTACTTATGCGATTACCCAACTCGTGCTACGCGCTCGTTGGGCATACTTCGCATGCGTACGTTAGTAAAGCTCATATCCCACTTATATGGTAAATAACTATTATCTACGCCCGTCACATAAGAACTTCTTATCCCACTCATTTTGCGTGAGATAAGGAGTTTATTACCGCACTGGTTTTTCTTATCGCACTGCTTTTCAATCAATCAAATTAAGTTAATGACAGTAGTTTCAATGTTCTGGTTTTCTCTATAAGTCATGACAAATTTTAAATTATAATTACCGTTTATTTTTACTTTTTAGGGGCGTAGATAAAAATTTGTGTGACATACGTGTGATAACGCTTTATTAACGTACTTTTGCGATTGCCCATCTCGTGCTACGCGCTCGTTGGGCAAATTTCGCATGCGTACGTTAATAAAGCTAATATCCCCCTTGTAACGTAAATAACTATTATCTACGCGCGTGAATTAAGAACTTCTTACCGCACTCATTTTGCGTGAGTTAAGGAGTTTATTACCGCATGCGTTTTTCTCAATAAATCATGACAAATTTCAAATTATAATTACCGTTTATTTTCACTTTTTAGGGGCGCACATAAAAATTTGTACGATATACGTGTGATAACGCTTGATTAACGTACTTTTTAGATGCGTACGTACGTTAATAAAGCTCATATCCCACTTATACCGTAAATAACTATTAAAGTTTTTAAATAACTCAATAAAATTTTACTGCGCCTTATTATTTGCTGCCTGCTTTTATGAAATTTTATTAAACGTGCTTTTAGTACATAGAGTCTGTAAAGTTAAAGACTGGGCTGTCACGTGATCAGCGCAATAGACCTGTTTTCGTCCGGAGGCGGAACTCGTAAATCCAGTGGCGCCCTCAAAAACTTCAAGATTATTGTGCGTCCATTGTTGACGTTGTTTTGTTGACCTATGTTTGAGTGTGATCTTTTAGTGGATATTCTGTTTTATTTTGCGTTTTTATTGTGAGTGTTGCTTAAAAGACTAAAAAACTATCATCTTTATACGAAAAACGGAGTTGATCGAGGTAATTAAGACTACAAATTCGTGGAACTGAATTGAAGGTTAACATTTTTTGGGTTTGCAGATTATTCTGCTTATTTTGTCATCTCGGTGTTATTTAAAAGACTTTTGAAAAATCGTCGATAGTATCTGTTATCCAGGTAATACTACAATCAAAGTAATTTTACACATTAAATCCAAGTTGAAATTTTTGACGTTTGTAGGTTAGAAATGTCTCCCAAAAAATTGGCAAATCCAGCATGGTAATTCATAGCCAAGGCCGTGAAATTATCAGTAACGTGATGAAGTTTATGTGGGAAGAAGCACAAAATGGAATTAGGATTCCTTTAAAGAATTACAGGTATGTAGGTACCTACTTCATAATGAGCTTGATTATTGTTAAGATCCAATTGTGTGTTTAAGGCAAAGAGTTATAGAAGCAACAGGTGTTTCGAGAAACACAGATTTTGAAGGAATCGAAAAGCGTAGAAGCTGAGCCTAGCACCTCCTTTGCTACACAGCATAAGGAACGACTGCGAAAGAAGCATAAACTCGGCCTGATTTCTGTGGGAGAAATGGAAACAATATGGGAAATTATACATAATTTTTTTATTTTGGAGAAAAGGAATCCCTCTCTGAATTGTAAGTAACTACCATTATAAAAAAGAAAACTTCGTTAAGGTGTGTTTTCATTGCAACTGCTGGCAGTTGTTACTTGTCAAATACGGGGTGATTCATTGTAAAGTTTGCTGAACTTCTTTTTTCATAAATAGAGGGAACGTGGTAATAAGAAAGATATTTTCGTGTATTTTTTGGATTTAATATCAAAAAACCAATTGGGTGCTGCTGTTGCGTAGCCAAGTTATGAAAGTATGAATCACACTTGCATTTTACATTTTAGTAAATGGAATGCTTTGGATTCCGACTTCGATTGTAGATAAATTTCAAGAAACTTACTTTCTGTTGAAACCCAATTATTTTTCAGACCATTATATTTCACGATGTGTTTTGAATGTGTATAGTATATTTTTCATTTAAACATGAATGAAGTATGCAATAACAGAAAGTAATCCCAATAATCAGGGGCTTTTTGAACAAATTATTCTAGGAACAAATGGCAATGACTGCTTTTTCGTGAAATAACAAATGCTACATTTAAATACCTACCTATCATGTTATCTAGCCTAATATCACCTTATATTCCAGGTATTCTACAGAAGATTAAAGATTCTGAACTTTCTTTTTCTGGCTCGAGGCAGTCGCTATGGGTTTTTCTGAAATCTATTGGATTCAGGTATGGCTGCTTTTGTACTTATATGCAAAGTCAAAATATTTCAGATGCCGTTACTACATGTATATTCAAATTTCTGTTTCATTAAATGTTTATGTTTAGAAAATACTTTTATAACAACAGATAGCAATAGTGAGCTTGCTTGAGTGGGACACCTTGTATACTTCTATTTCTATTTAAGGTGGCGAAAGACAGAAGACAACCGTAAGATTTTAATGGAAACCCATGACATTCGCCTGAAAAGGATGAAATACTTGAAACAAATTCTGCAATACCGGGAAGAAGGCCGAATCATTATATATACGGACGAAACGTATATACACAGCAGCCATGTCCAGCCGAAAGGGTGGTATGATGAGTCGACTAAAAACTTAAAGAAGCCGATTTCTAAAGGCCAAGGGCTGATTATTGTACATGCCGGATGTGAAAATGGTTTCATTCCCAATGCGTTGCTCATTTTTCGATCAGGTAACACATACATAAGTAATTTTAATATCAAAATGTAACCAAACATTGTCTCTAGGTTCTAAATCAGGAGATTACCACGATGACATGAATAATGCCAATTTCATGACATGGGTGCAGAAACAATTACTGCCCAACATGCCGCCTAATTGTGTACTTGTGATTGACAATGCATCATATCACAATGTCCTGGTGGAAAAAACCTGACATCTGCGAGCCGAAAAGGTGAGATGGTGAAGTGGCTTGAAGAACGTCAAATACATTTTGATGGCTCAAATACAAAACCTGAGCTTTATGGTCTTATCAAACAAAATTTGTATCGATTCCCAAAGAAATGCAAATTGGATGAGCTTCTTGAAGCCCATGGTCACCGAGTGTTACGACTCCCCCCTTACCACCCGGAATTGAACCCTATAGAGAAGATATGGGCCACTGTAAAGAACTGGGTAGCTAGCAGAAACGTTACTTTTAAATTAGGTGATGTGGAGGAATTAGCACGTGGAAAATTTTCAAATATTAGCTCAGAAGAGTGGAAAGATATATGGCCATGTGCAAAAAGTGGAAAAAACTTTCTTGGAGAAAGAGCATCTGATGGACGATGCAATGGATTCGTTGAAGTTCACTGTGAACACAGGATCATCTGATGAGGAGAGTGAAGAAGAATATCAAGTCACAACTGAAGATGATGGTGATGATGATGATGATGAAGACGACGACGAAGACGAGGATTTAGGAGTACAACCACTACCAAGTGATTAACTCTTAGTTGATAGAGTGTCCAAGCGTCCTTCCAGCAGTACGTAGCGTCCTGCTGGCAGGACGTATTTTCAACCCTATTGTTTTCAATTCATTTAATTAGATTTAAATTTCCTATTTTACGCAGATTCAGAAAACAATCAGCATCGCGGGTGCAGTGTTATATTTTTAATGTTTTTCAAGTTATTTTGTACGAGAATGAATAAAAATGTTTCTCAGCAGTTTTATTTAATAAATAGCAAAATTGTTACGTCGCCTATGAAATTTGAGTCCGTACTGCTGGAAGTCGCGCACGTACTGTCGACAGGACAATCCCATTTAAAAATAATGTCCTGCTGGCAGGACTAGCGGCTCTGTCCAGCTGTCCTGCCCGAAGCTCCTTCCAGCAGGATAAATGCCAGGACTTTCTATCATTAGACCTTGTGGTGCGACATGACATACCTCAAGCACCAAGGATTGTTATTTTTTGAAGGGTTTCTGAAGGTGTTTAGTTCTTAATATATGTGAATTCCAATTATTTATTTTTGGTAGTTAATAGAACTCTCTAAATTTTTAATTACAGAATAATAAGTTTATTTAGCAATTCTTTATCTCCAGTGCTGAAAAATAGTAAATTGGATTATTCGGCTTCCTTTATGATTTATTCTAATTTTCTTTTGTCACATAAGTAAACAACTTGTTCAAAAACCTGTTTTCAACTATAATAATTATGTAATTAAGATTACTTGCACATAAACATGCCGATTTCGTAAATGACATAACCTCACACCAAACGTCACATTTATAATTTATCTGTATGACGAAATCCCCTTTCTTCAAGTTCTTAATGTGTTTCGCGATTTTTTCATGCCTTAAAATGCCAATTTTCCTGTTTTGAATGTAACTTTTATGAATTCATTGTTAAAAAATTATAAATTTCACATATACGCCGGTACGCCACTGTTTCTGTCAAAATCATATTTCCCGCTACATTTTCGCGCAGCCACCATCTTGTCCGGGCCCAGTCTCTAACTTTACAGACTCTACCTACATTATTCAAGCTCGGCGCCTCGAGTTGTGAACTTTAGCCGACAATCTGCTCGGGTACTTCGGAGAGAACTAGCGAACTAGGTAGGTACTCCTATTTATAAGAATAGGTACCTAAATAACGTTGTATGCAAAAAAACCGATCTAATTGATTCAAATATATCCAGCTATTTAACTGTATAAAACTTCAAAACATTCCAAAATTCCTAAAAGCCCTCCAACTATTCTTCTTTGTATTATAACTGAACTGTGATTGGATAAACATGTACGCAGACGCTGGAGTCAGCCATAATGTGCAGTACGTGAGCGCATGAACCGAAATCAAAACGTTAGCCAATAACAAGTGACCTAATGGCGGAACAGAACTGCTTCCTTCAAAAACAAAATTTTGCAGCTTCCCAATATTCTGAAACGTTTAACACTATTTTGGTATTCACATACTTTCAATATCAACTTAACTAAAATCAGTAATAGCCTAGCATAATCTTAAATTAAGTTGATTGTAGGTAGGTAGGCACTATTACATACCTATATGTACCTATGACGATGTAAAAAATCATTTTGAAACTTTGAAACTGTGGGGAGACGCGGTTTCGCGATTCGCAGGAAAATATGTGGCAAGACGCCATACAGGTATATAAATGCACCTCGAGCCTTATCACGAGAACTGATAACAAACAAGACGCCACTAAAATTTAGAAAATATGTAGATATCTAAATACAAAAAGGCATAAAATACAAAAGCCCCAAATTTAAATTTAAGGAAATGAACTATTGACAATAAATGAATAGGTACTCGAATTAATAGGTACTTACAAGAATTTAAAAAAGCATTTACCTAGGCAATTCAAAAAGGAATAAATACATAAGGTATTCCGTCAATTTCAACAAACCATTTCCTTATCAATAGTTGACAAAAAGACAATAAGAAAACAAGAAATTTAGGATTTAACAATATATGTAGGTACCTATGTAAGTATACCTAACCTACATAGGTAAAGTGAGTTTTTGGAGGTTATGTTAAACGTGTTCAATAATTCGATAATGTACATTAAACAGTTGAAAATTGAACAAGAGTGGAGTAATTATTTAATGAGTAAAGAAAAAGAGTTTTAAACTTTCCACGTGCAAAGTGGCATACCTATTCTCTATTTTATGCCTAGGTATATGCATACCTGCATGTGCGCTTTAAGAGCTATTATTTTAGGGCCTAAGAATAACGAGTTTATTTACCTATCTAACATCAAACAGATGCACAATCTAAAATTAAACATTTCGTGTAGAAATCAACTACCTACTACTATTTTGTGTTCCTCCATCGATCTCTGTTTGGTTTGCAGCAGGGGAACAACGTCTAAACGAGTTTGCCGTCGGCCATCTTAACGCTGAATACGAATCGTCCGTTCCGTTTTCCTCCGGACTGATATAATTACAGAATTTACATAAACAGAATGAAGCATTTAAAATTTAAACATAAACAGAGACATGAATGAACGTAGTATACTACAATAATGCCTAATGGGACGGTTGTAAATAAACATCAACATATAAAATAATAAAATGGTCGTAAAATAATAATCTCTCCCATTTTACAAGGTGGAATAATAAACAGGCCATCAAATGTGTCAATAAACTTGACATTGAGTACGCACATAACCGGCGTCAAGTTGGCATAGGTCCTGGTGCAACATCATTGTAACTAAATCCCACATTTATTATCACTAAACAGTAGTAAACATAAACAGGCCATAACTTAGATTTTTACGGGCAGTAAAATGATCGTAAAATCAATGGGCGCAAATGCCTTCTTAACAGCTCTGCGTTCTATGGCATTAAGGTCCACTTTTGTTCATTTGTACGGGAGCACTTCCGCATTTGTAATGCAATAATCGTGAATCTGATTTTGATCTAATCTCGTTCATTATCCCCGCTGACCTTCGACACGTAAATATCGCATTTGCTTTGTTAAAATGAATAGAATCACAACATAATTTATATAGCAGAAGATAACTGCAATCAGATGCAGGTTCTTCTACTCCCACACGCTGGGAATAAGTAGTAGATGAATATTATTGAAGAAAATCAAAAATCCCATTGGAAATATATAGTGAAATGACTTAAATTGGTATTGGTACACACATAAGATATTTCAAACGGAAGGCCAATAAGGCACGTGATTCATCAAAAAGGTGAATGTCCTCAGAAATACCAGAAGATAAGCATCGCTAATGTGTACGGGGATAAACAAAATATCCATCGTGGTTGTCGTGTTTTTTCAAAACGATTGATTTTCTTAGATTCTTACATAGTGGATAGCGATAATTTCAGAGACTTTGAAAAGGAACCAGAACACGCATTCGACTATGCCCCTTTTTTTTCTTACCCACGGCAACAAGTTATGGCAAATATGTATAGGTCACGATTTTGCTTTTAGTCATAAACTTTCAATTTCAAACAAGTGTCGATATAATATATCATATTATGATAACTACAACCACACGCTTTCGTTTTTCCAGTTTCTTTATTATTTTTAAGTTAAAAGAAGATGAGCTATCTACGAACTATATTTTTGAACTTTCTTCTTTTCTCATTAAAGCCAAATCTCGAAATTCTTAAATTCCACTGGAGGTGGAGGTAGATACAACATTCTTCCACATCACGTTCATCTTCAGAAGTTACTTTCCTCTCCGACTCTTCTTTAGCCTTGAAGTTGTTAGCCACAGCCAAGTAGGTACCTACATCACATTCAAAGCGGAATGTTGAATGTTTTTTGTACGATGCTGATATATGTAGTTTCTTTTGCTATTCTAGAGGGGCGGTTACTTCAGCGTCAACTTCTTGTTATACCACTGCTAGATTTCGAAAGTGTCTTATATATTCAATTAGAATTTTGTCGGTACACATTTATTACTAAGTAATAAGTATTACCTATTAATAAGTAGGTTTCACTTCCTCTCTGACAAAAAGTGTGGTACGTGACACCGGGCATTTTGTCCAAAAACTTAACAAAACACAGGTCGAGCCCTCGAGATAGTCTGGTCAGTTCCGATGTCGAGTCCCTAATCATCTACCGATGTTCATACTTTGTACTCCATATTTTGGGATCATCAAACAACTCTAACGTCCAACACATTTTGAGTTATACGTCAATATAATTTTTTTCTACCTAATTGAATTTTGTTTTACTTGTCCATATTTCCTCTGCCGTGGACAGTTCTAGGAACAAATTACCACCCGTGGATTCTTCCTTATCTCTTGTGGTTGTTAACAACTTCATTGAATCTTCCAAAGAATAGACTTGAATGTTATAATTTTAAAATTAAACCCAAATGTTTTAGTTTAGTTAGGTCGATAACACTTTCGTAATTTGGTTAATCGTCATCTTGATGGACGTCTTGGTCATTAACGCTCTTGTTTACCGTGCAGTCTTCATACCTGATGCCTTCCCCTTATCGTTTGAGCTCCAACGTACCAGAGAGACTTTCACCAATAACAATTACTTACAGCCCCCGTGGCATTAGACGAACAACTCCAGAAATCTAATTCTTCCTAGGTCAGAGTCCGGTTACAGCACCACCTCCACAGCTATCTCGTATCTCCCCTACATTCACAATATAACTAATCATGGAAAGACTTATACCTCAGCATATCCAACATCGCTGCTCCATTATGTAGGATAGCAGACCAACTGAATGGAATAGAGGTGCGGTACAAAATAATAAATGGAAGGATGACACCCAACATCAGAAAGGTGTCCAACTGATGGGGATTACAGCCAATCGAGAGTACTGGATGACGTGGGGAAGCACATGTTCAAAAATTGAATATTTGGGTGCTCTGGTTATGATGAGGGTGGTGCTAGTCAAACTTCTTTATAAACATAATAATCAAGATCATCTTTACTCCTCATAACAAAATCTGGAATCTACTATCGTTGATCATTGGTGCATCCAGTACTCGTGAGACTGAACACGAAGCACCATGTTGCTCAACTCAGCCGGTTCATCACTGGCGGAGCACAGGTTAGACACCGGTTATTATATTATTTTCTCGGAGACTAAAGTTCTGATTCGAACGTCAGATTTTTATAACAGGGGGCCTCCAAATGCCAATCCAAACAGTGGCTTCAAAATTTAGAACACAGTATGGACGTTACCCGAAACCGTCATGCTCTACAATATTCAATCATTTGCGGTTGACTGACTATTCTCCCATTCTCCGGGTATATACCAGTGGCGGCTCCTGACTTTAGAACTTGGTAGTGCTCTAGAATAAAATCACCGCTCAGAGGTTGGGGAGGGTCTGGCGGTTTCTCCCCCGTAATTTTTTTAAATGAAGTGTTTTAGAAGCCATTTTAAAACATTTTCAAACAAGAAATTTCGCTCACCGCAATATTTAACGAAATCCCAAATCCAAAAGGTTAAACTTTCGCACGCAACTTTTACCGCGATCTTCCGAAAAGCATTTGATACTTCGCACAGGCTTAGGACGTCCATTTCATTTTATTTCAAGTTTCTCGCCAAAAGTCTATATTTAGATAAAATATTCATTTTTAACTGACTGGAGTATTACAACACAATAATAATTTTGAAAATTTCAAAAATCAGGCGACCGCTTTGTTAAAGTTCACTCCACAACGTTTAAGTGTTCACTTGAACCAAACCACTACCTAAGCATTGGAAATTTCAATATTTAAAAATAAACACGATAATGCAGCTAATTACTCACGTTATAAGCAAAGCGACGAGCCAATCTCAGACCAAAATATGGTAAACAAAAACAATAAACAATAAACACTGCAGCAGAAGTACCAACTCCCGCGTCCCGTGCTTCGCCCAACAGTAAGTGTGGGCTCAAACAGCGCTCCCAGACGAGCTTTATTCTTTCACTTAAAAGCACATACGACGAAATTAATTTTCCCTAGTCGCGCCGATCTCGCTCCCATATCGAATGTGCATTTGCTTTAGAGTGCCACACCTCAGTACTCGGACGGCTGATTGCGTGTGTGGTAGGCATTTTGAGAGACGACGCGGGATGCTTAGCGCGAGTACTATTTATTATCTCGCATAATAATTAATATATATTACGGCAGAGATTCAAAAAGTTTTAAACCTATTAGTTTATAATTATAAGGTTTGAACCTTTTATCGAAAAAAGTTTAAACCATATTTTTGTAGGCAGTGCGCGCGCACGAACGAACTTATTAAGGAGCCGCCGCTGGTATATACAACTCTAGTTCTATCAGCTCAGTACCAGTTCAGCAGCTCTGAAGATGTTTTCGTGACAGTATATGAAACTTTGGCATCCTACTTAATCAACAATACGATCTTTTGCCCAGAACACCTTTCTCTCCAAGGAATTTTCTTGCTCCCGATATATGGAGTACTCAGCAGAGATTCGGCTCAGCCCGGTCCTCTGTAAACTGTTTCACCCCGAATCCGATGTCTGACCGGACGGGACCTCAGGCCTGGAGGTACACCTCTGGGCACCTAAAACACTGCCTTAAAACTATGGCCTGCTATTTTAAATCAGCACTAACCAGAATTCGACTCGCCTTTATCTCACATCCCAGTACTTATTCTACACGTAAACCTCACGTCATCATTGTGAATTTTTGCCGTTTTTATTCAGAACGTGATATCTTATTGTGGGTGGTGGTCAAGAAGTGGTAGAGGTCAGTTTTAAAAATGAAAGAAAAAATATTGTTTAATATTCTATATCTAATGCTTGCGTAAATGATCGGTTTATGACGTTATTTGAATAACCAAAAGTCTGGCTGATAAAATAAAATCTCATGCAACAACAATTTTTTGCAGACTTCTCCCGGCCACCCCATTTTTCTGATGCGCAAGCTAACATGTTTACAATGTCAATTTATATTACCACAACAATAGAACTCTTCGCTTTGCCTATTTGCTAATTGTCATTTCATGTTATAAAAAATGCCTCCATATACGGGTAACACAAAATCATCAGAATACATGTTATTAGCCAAGCAGTTATAACAAGAGTGTTAAATTAAAACCCCCAACAAAATGAAGTACTTAATATATAATACTATAAACTAGAACCAAATAGAAAAAAAAACAATAGAAAAATAAAAAATTATCTAGGGTAGTTTCATACATTGTTGCAGTCGAGGGGAGAATATTTTATTATAATTTTTACAGACTGTATTCAGCATTATTTTTACCTGGAAATTTGCTGGGCGTATGAGATCTGAACAATTAAATTCCTATTCCTGGAACGCTGTCACTGTTCAAAATATCTTTGGAACGTCTTCCGAAGTGCTTTTCACGTCTTCCCGTCCTTGTTTGATACTTCTACGGCATTCAAAGATAACGGCATAATGCAATCTCATCATACGTTGCTGTTAGCAGTTAGCAGTTATAAAGTTTCATATACGCTTTTACCGAAATTGAAACTAAATTTGATGTTAATGTATTGTTCCATCATTTTTGACGAAAGAACCAAAGACATTTAAGGAGAATGGACCTAGTGTTCGTACACGAACACCTGCTTGTTTGTGAGGCCGGTATAGTTTACGCCAGGGGGGGTTCCTCCAATAGACGAATATTCTGTTTTCATCGCTTTACAGTACCATGAATGGTGTTTCATCACTTTGTTTTCACTTTTCTACAAATAAGCCGCATTAGACTTTGATTACTGTCGGTACTTCAGTTATAAATGCAAATAGCTGCGTCCCCTCTTTTCGATGTCTTTGGAATGAACGCCATATTTGCAGCCTTTATTGTTATTTGGGAGTCGCCAACTTGATTTTATCTTTACTAATGCACGGAATATCAATAGTAAAGCATATCCAGCCATAACAAGTGCAATATTTCGATGTAAATTTCTTCAAGTGAGACATGGTTTTGCTATTTCCAGAATTTAATTTAATTTAAATAAAATGTAATCATTCTAATCTTTATTTGATCTTTAGGTACATTAAAAAGAGTTTCCAATAATAATAAAGTTTTCGAATATATTCCCACTTGTAGGTAATTATTATGTGTTGTGCTTTAAGAAAATACATTAACCCACGTAAACGTTTACTTGAATTCCACCGCGAGAAATTTACGAGGATTAAAAGAAACGTGAAGATTCTAAAGTATTAAACGGAGTTGTGCAATCGAGAAAGGGTGCCTAACCGCAAGGGAGCGGTTGGGCGCCATTTTAGTGAGTCTCACTCCATGTTATATTCCGTTTATGGACCAGAATAACACTTTATAAACCTGTGCCGAAGCGCTAAGGGCCCCGTTTTCATTCTAGGTATTATTATTACCCGTTTTCTTTCTTTACAAATCCGACTACACTATAAGGTGAATATTTAACGGGTCTCGGTACTTGCACCTAACTTTAGTGTTCCTAGGGTCGTGCGATTGTCATTTTGCTTATTTGGGATTGACTCGGGAAATGTTTAGCTGCCCAATGAAGCGCACGTATCGGGTTAGCTAACGCAGCATAGCCTTTCTTACCTATACTTTAACGGGAACGAAGAAGTAACTTTATAAGAACTGCTACTGTTGAACGATGCATTTTGCATGTTTATTAACATGATGTCACTATTTAATGTAACAGAATGGTAATAAATAATATAGATATTAATTTTGAGAAAAATGCATGCGCATACATTAACAAAACATCTGCTGTAACAAAAACTCTAAATCACAACAAGCAAAGCAAGGCAACAGTTCTCGTAAATCAACTTCTTATAGGAGATATTCGATAGAGTTCTGATTAGACCAATAACATACTGTGACGGACAATGTGTCAAGTTATTTGTTTGTTAGTTGCTTTGGCATTTATAGGTTACAGTAGTTTTGACATTCATAGGATAGAGTTGATATAAATTAATTTAGTAGTTAGGGAGGAAAACACAAAAAAAAGGCCTGTCAGAAAAGAAACAGATGTAAAAAGTTTTGTAAAGAAAACCGAAGTAAAAGGCATAAACGGTCAAAAGCTGTGTTTCCAAAGCGGTAGTCCGCGACATTTGGTGTCAGAAGTGGGACAGGAACAGAGAGAAAAAATTGTGTGGAATAGTTTATGCCTGTGGAGACGAGAGGTAAATTGATTGCGATGGAGGAGAAGTTACAAGCTATGGTAGAGTTCATGGAAGAAATGAAAGGTAAATTAGATGAACAGGGAATGAAAATGGAAAATAAATGGGACGAGCAGAGTAAGAAGATGGATGAAACGTTAGAGGAAATGAAAATGGGATATCAAGACATAAAACGTGCGTGTCGTGATGTAGAACAAAAGGTTAATCAAGTGGAAAACAAATGTTTGGAATTAGAAGCTGGAATGAAATCTATTCATGAGGTAGAAGAGGAATGCTTAAAAATTCGTGAGGAAGTTTATCAAAAGTATGATCAAATTTTGCAAGGTGGTGTAGTTAGGGGGGAAACGGAACCTCTGAATATTTTGAAGATTAAGCCACCCTGTTTTGATAACAAAACGATATCATGGAGCGTGTATCTGAAACAATTTGAAGCAGCAGCAACAGCAACCAAATGGAACGACCAAGAAAAGGCAGCCACGCTAATTGTATCACTGAGAGGTCAAGCTGTTAATGTGTTGCAAACTATTCCAAGTGATAAACACCAAGATTACAACACGATTATGGCTCATTTGGAAATGCGATTTGGCGACAAACACCTATAACAAGTTTACCAGGCCCAAATTGATGGTCGTAAGCAGCAATCATCGGAGACGTTGCAAGAATTTGAAACTGATGTCTCCAAGTTGGTGCGCGCTGCGTACCCTACTGCTCCAGTTGAATTTCTAGATCATCTTGCCATCCAAACATTTGTGAAAGGAGTACGCGATCACGAGATCCAGCAGGCGCTTAGGATGGCAAAGCATACAAACTTGAAGAATGCTTTGGCGTATGCTCTCGAATTCGAAGCTGCTAAAGAAGCCACAAGGGGAAGTGTTCGCATTCGAAGAACTGTAGTAGACGAGGAAGAGGATCGGATAATGAAGATGAGTGAAGATCTCGTGGAGAAAGTGCTAAAAAAATTGAATGTTGGCGGCGTCGAAAACCGAACATCACGTGGACGATTTCTTCGATGCTGGGGTTGTGGAAAAATAGGTCACCTGAGAAGTCATTGCTCTGTTCCTTTTGTCCCTTCTCCTGCTTCTTCGTCTAGAGAGCAGGAAAAACTTCAACTAGTCAGTTTCACGGGGCGAAAACTGACTGCTGCTACATCCAAAGCCCCATCCATTAAAGTTGAAGTATCGAGAATCCATAGCAACACCAGCAGTCTTCTGGTTTGCGGTGAAATTAATAAAAAAAATGCAAAATGGTGATTGATACTGGGGCAACCAGAACAATTGCAAAGTCCCGTCTGGTGGCTCCATGGAGGGTTAAACCTTTAAAATGAAAACATGATTTAATAACTGCTACTGGAGAAGTTTCCATGGTTCATGGGTTTATTGAAGCAGATTTGTGCCTGGGTGGCAAGACTGTAAGGCATGAAATATTGGTGGCAGATATCATGGATGACTTGATTCTCGGAATTGACTTCATGAAGAGGAATGGAGCTGTGGTTGACGTGGCAGCTGGAACTATTCGTATGGGTCAGGATGAAGTTGTTATGATGTCTCCAGGAGTAGAAAGTGTCTCATATAGAGCAGTTGTGAAGCAAGGAAGAGTCATACCTGCGAAGACCGAAGTTACTATACCTGTCTCTGTCGAATATAATGGATTGGGAAGCTTTGTTGGTGTAATAGAACCGATATATACTGATCTGGCGAACAAAGGTGTCCTGATTGCGAGAACTGTAATTAAAATTAAAAAAGGAACAAAAGAAGTAGCAGTTCGAGTTGCAAATTTAAATAGTTTTGAAAGAAAAATCTCAGGAGGTACATTTATTGGTAATTGTGAGCCAGTTGAAATGATTAAATCGACGGGAGAAACAAAAATGACATCAAACAGAGTCACTAAACTTCCAACAGCTCTGCAATCACTATTTGAACAAATAGATAAGTCATTATTGGATCTAAGTGAGCAAACTAAAATTCGTAAATTATTGTACGATTATCAAGATATCTTTTCGTTGTCCAGCTGTGATTATGGACGCACAAATATTGTGAAACATAACATCAACACCGGAAATAATTCACCCATTAAGCAGTGTCCGAGGAGAGTGCCCCTTGCCAAGCAAACTGAAGTGGATCAGATGATAAAGGATATGAAAAAAGATGGCATCATAGAACCATCACAGAGTCCATGGGCATCACCTGTGGTTTTGGTTAAAAAAAAGACGGGTCAACGAGGTTTTGTGTGGATTATCGGAAACTCAACGACATTACGAAGAAGGACAGTTATCCTCTTCCTAGAATAGACGATACTTTGGACACTGTTGCCGGATCGAAGTGGTTTTCTACGTTAGACCTGAAGAGTGGGTATTGGCAAGTAGAGGTAGCTGGAGAGGATAAGGAAAAGACGGCATTCACTACTGGAAATGGTTTGTGGCAATTCAACGTGATGCTGTTTGGATTGTGCAATGCACCAGCCACGTTCGAGCGTCTGATGGAAACTGTACTCCAAAGTTTCAACTGGAAAACCTGTTTGGTCTATTTGGATGACATTATTGTATTGGGGAAATCTGTTCAAGACCAAATGAACAACTTAGAAAATGTGTTTCGGCAACTGCGGGTAGCAAATTTGAAATTAAGTCCCAAGAAATGTTATTTATTTCAGCAAAAAGTTAAGTATTTGGGCCACATTATTGGAGCTGATGGAGTATGTACCGATCCAGAAAAGACTGAAGTGGTGAAGAACTTGCCTGTTCCAAAGAACGTTCACGAGCTAAGGAGTTTCTTGGGTCTTTGCACTTACTATAGGCGATTTGTGCAAGGGTTTGCAGATATCGCAAGACCACTCCATAGATTGACTGAAGATGGACGTCCTTTTGAATGGGATGAAAAATGCGAAGGAACATTTGAAAAATTGAAAGAGACACTCTGTACGTCTCCGGTACTGATATTTCCAAAGGTTGGCAAGAAATTTGTTGTGGATACTGATGCTAGTAATACTGGTATTGGTGGAGTTCTTTCGCAGGAAGAAGATGGTCATGAGAAAGTTGTGGCGTACTTTAGTAAAACTTTATCGAAACCAGAAAGAAATTATTGTGTCACTCGTAAAGAATTACTGGCCATAGTAAAAACCGTAGAACATTTCCATAAGTATCTCTATGGCCAAAAGTTCGCACTGCGAACAGATCATGCCTCTCTTCGCTGGTTACTCAATTTTAAGAACCCAGAGGGTCAAATGGCTCGATGGATCGAAAGACTGCAGGAGTACGATTTTAATATCGAGCATAGAAGTGGTCGGCAACACACTAATGCGGATGCTTTATCACGAAGACCTTGTGCTGCAATAACGCTGAAAAAAAGAGAGCAGCCATGTGGTTTGTAAGAGAACCGTGACGCAGAGCGATGGTTTGTGAGAGGCTCAAAGGGGAGACGAAGATTTAACTGAACTTATACATCTCAAAGAAAATAACCTACGACGCCCAGAGTGGAGAGATATCTCTACCAAGAGTGCCAACTTTAAGGGGTATTAGGCACTTTGGAACTCTCTTGAGATGAGGGAAAATTTACTGACACGAGTGTGGGAAAGTGCAGATGGAAGTGAAATACGCCATCAAGTTATTGTTCCCAAGTCAAAGATCGTGGAAATACTCCGAGAGGTGCATGGTGGTGCTGGAGGGGGTCACTTTGGAACGAAGAAAACATTTGCCAAACTGCGTGAAAGGTTTTACTGGTTGCAAAGCCGAGCTGATGTTGAGGAATGGTGTCGCAGATGTGCGGAATGTAAATCCAGTAAAGGACCCCAAATTCGAACTAGAGGTTGTATGCAACAGTATAATGTTGGCATGCCATTTGAGAGAATTGCAATCGACGTGGCTGGGCCATTTCCAAAAAGTGTGGAAGGAAATAAATATGTGTTGATTGCAATGGATTATTTCAGTAAGTGGCCGGAAGCGTTTGCTCTACCAAATCAAGAAGCAACAACAATAGCCGAGGTTTTAGTGGAAAATGTTTTCTGTCGGTTTGGTGTTCCCCGGGAATTGCATTCTGACCAGGGGAGGAACTTCGAATCAGCAGTATTTCGGAAAACATGTGAGTTGATGGGTGTTCAAAAAATCAGAACAACTCTATTGCACCCGCAATCCGACGGTATGGTGGAACGATTCAATAAGACACTGGAAAATCACTTAAAAATATTTGTGCAAGAACACCAGGCTGACTGGGATCAACATCTTTCCATGTTTCTCTTGGCCTATCGGGCTGCTGAACATCAGACAACCGGCAAGACGCCTGCGAGAATTTTATTTGGAAGGGAGTTACGTTTACCTGTGGACCTGATGTATCCCCGACCGGAGGATCACCCCAGAACTGTTGAAGACTATGTTCAGAGTCTTGAAGATCGCTTGGAGCATGTTTACAAATTTGTACGTCGGCGTATTAAACTAGAAAGCGATAAAATGAAGACAAGATACGACTTACGAGCTAACAGTGCCGGTTTTCAAGAAGGTGACACCGTATGGTTGTATAATCCGGTCAGAAAGAAAGGTAGATCCTTGAAGCTACAAAAGAATTGGGACGGCCCTTACAGTGTGATCAAGAGACTCAATGACGTGGTATATCGGATCCAGAAGGGACGTGGGAAAATGAAAGTGGTGCATCTGGATAGGCTGATGTCCTATAGATCACAGTTAGAGTCTGATCGGGTCGATTGATTCTAAGGAGGGGATAGTGTGACGGACAATGTGTCAAGTTATTTGTTTGTTAGTTGCTTTGGCATTTATAGGTTACAGTAGTTTTGACATTCATAGGA
The DNA here is from genome assembly GCA_963966045.1 of Xestobium rufovillosum. Taxonomy (NCBI): domain Eukaryota; kingdom Metazoa; phylum Arthropoda; class Insecta; order Coleoptera; family Ptinidae; genus Xestobium; species Xestobium rufovillosum. The sequence goes on from OZ014496.1 coordinate 15,648,539, forward strand.
TAGAGTTGATGATATAAATTAATTTAGTAGTTAGGGAGGAAAAAAAAGGCTGTCAGAAAAAAACAGATGTAAAAAGTTTTGTAAAGAAAACCGAAGTAAAAGGCATAAACGGTCAAAAGCTGTGTTTCCAAAGCGGTAGTCCGCGACAATACCTAAGTATTATTTGTGCATAAAAGTGAAATTCGGGTGCAGTAATAAGAGCTTGAAAAACACGCAATGGCGTAATATAGACACTATGGATTTCATCCGGCATGATTTCTTGATCTAATAGCTATATACCGTACGATAGCTATAGTGTGACAACTTTATCTTGGCGAGCCAAAAGAATGTAACCACTAACACTGTACTGCTATTATACTTTGTGGCTGCGACCTGCGAGAGTTAATTTGCTTGATTAGAAACTACACTAAAAATGTGAGGGAACGCAACTGGAACTCGAACCCCAGTTTCGCACTTTCCAGCCGGTCGTTCTGACCACTCAAGTATCACGAAAATGGTTCAGGTCCCACTTGTGTGGTACAATAATTTCTCTTACTTACCATATTTTCTAAAGTCAAAACCATATTTTTGTATTGCTCTCAGGCTCTGCCAAAAACATTGCCGCGCAAATTTACCGCATAAAGTGTGGATTAAGCTTTAAAAAGCGACCACGCAAGTGTTTTTGTATTTGCATAAATATAAGTATAAAATAAGTAGTTAATATTTTCACTCTTCACTATTTGGTAGAAATCCATGATTAAATAAAAAATTACTTCGCGTACTACCAATAAGTATAACAAAATTATTTTATTTAACCGGTTTCAAGATCTACAAACGATCCCATCATCAGAAATGTTTAAGAAAAATTGTAAACAAATTATTATGACAGTTGACAAGGAAACTAAAATTGACAAATCCAATGCTATAGTAATTTTACCTAAAGATGAATATATAACAAAGATGCAAAATTTTATTACAAATGAAAAATTAACTGAACTGAAAAAAGATCCAACAAAACATTTTCAAACAAAATTAAAAGATTGGTTAAAAAATTGTAACAGTATTTTCAATAACAATTTTGAAAAATTAAGATTAATTAATATGAATGCATGTGCCCCTAAATTATATGGACTTATCAAGAACCATAAAATTAATACACCTATAAGACCAGTAGTATCATATATTAATGCTCCCACGAGAAATTTAGCTAAAAACATTAATAATATATTCAAAAATACAACAAATTTTAAATCCAAATTTAGTTTAAAAAATTCTTTAGAATTAATTAACAATATCAAATATAAAAATATTCCAACAGGGTCCCTTTTGGTTTCTTTTGATGTTACAAATATGTTCCCTAATATTCCTCCTAATGAATGCTTAAAATCAATTGAAAATATTTTAGATAAAACTCATACTAATATTGTTATAAAAAATGATATTATTACTGCTTTCCAACTTTGTATTGAGCAAAATTATCTCCAGTTCAATAATAAATATTATACTCAAGATTTAGGTCTTGCTATGGGTTCACCAATTAGTCCTTTATTAGCAGATATTTTCATGTCAGATATTGAAGAAAAAATTATGAACTCAGAATTAGGGAAACAACATATTCTATTTTGGTATAGATATGTAGATGATATTATTGCTTGTTTTAAAGGAACAACAAGACAATTGGACAATTTTCAAAATTTCTTGAACAGTATTCATCCAAAAATTAAATTTACGAAAGAAATAGAAACTGAACACAAAATTAATTTCTTAGATTTAACTTTAATAAATGAGAACAATAAAATAAATTTCGATATTTTTAGGAAACCAACATATACAGATATTACTCTTTCAGCAAATTCATTTCATCCCTTTTGTCAAAAAATTTCTGCTTATAATTCTATGATACACAGGGCCTTTACAGTACCGCTATCTTTAGATAAATTGAATAAAGAACTAAACATAATTAGAACAATTGCAATAAATAACGGATTTAAGATTGAAATCATCAATAGAATCATTAACAATAAAAAATTTAAAATTGCTTGTAACAATATATATCCTAAATTATCTAATGATAAACTTACCAAATTTTGCAGGATTACCTATTTTGGAAATATTTCTGAAAAGATTGCCAGTATTTTAAGAAAAAACAACATACAAGTCACATTTAAACCATCAAATATATTATCACATATTTTATTTAACAGTAAAGACAGAACACATAAACTTGACCACACAGGTGTTTATCAACTAAATTGCTTAGACTGTAACAGCGTATATATCGGACAGACTGGCAGATCTATACGTATTAGGTATAACGAACATTTAAGATCATTTCGTTTGAAGAATGGTCATTCAAGTTTTGCTAATCATTTCTTTGATAACAATCATCAATTCCTCCTCCGGAGAATACTAAATTATTGTTTAATTTTGTAAAGAGTTATCAATTGGATATATTAGAGTCTATAGAAATTTATAAACATAAAAATGATAAAAATTGTAACTTACTTAATGATCAAGTCGATTTAATACAATCTAGTTTATTTAAACTTTTGTAAATTAATTCAAGAATCAATTAGTTTATTTGCCCCCCCCCCCCCCCATATAAACCATGGACTTTCGAGGTTATTTGGCAATATGGGATTTTTTCTTTTTGTTTTGTTATTGATATTATCATCATCAATATTATTGTTATTATGATTGATTCTTGAATTAATTATTTAACCACAGTCTCTACATCTTAATCCTTGAGTCTTTTTTTTTTTTTTCTTTCTTGCTATTATTGACTTATTTCTCTCTTTTTTAGTTTATTACAATATGTACTAGCAGTTGGCAGTTGTCAAGACAGAACACATAGACTTGACCACAATTTATTACAAGATTAGCACTTGGCAGTTGTCAAGATTCCATGGATATTTTATTTATTTAGTTTTTTCTGTTCTGATATTTCACTTGAAGGTTTTGTCAATTGAATTTATTGTTTTCTTCCTATATGGTTTTCTTTAAATTCATTGTTTTTTCCCTTCAAGCTACGAGGTATTCGATTTTCCTTTGTGTTTTTCTTATACCCCGTAGGTAAATACTGAAATTCAGTTATCTAGTTATCTTATTTCATGGATATCATTATAATTTGTCAATTTTAGTTTCCTTGTCAACTGTCATAATAATTTGTTTACAATTTTTCTTAAACATTTCTGATGATGGGATCGTTTGTAGATCTTGAAACCGGTTAAATAAAATAATTTTGTTATACTTATTGGTAGTACGCGAAGTAATTTTTTATTTAATTATAAAATAAGTCATAAAATGAAAGTGATAATGGAGGACCATCTTTTGGATTTGGCATCAAGAGTAGGTACCTCATTTATGTACCTATAGTTTATTACATATTTGTTGGTATACCGTTGTTTTTTTTATTTTTAATCTTTTGGAGGTGTTATAATACTCGTAGTATCTTCCCGTTTCGTGCGTTCCCGTTTCGTGCGTTTTTGGGTTTCTACCTGTTTTAGTGCCCATTCGAGAGTCAAGAATTTACTAGGTAATTAAGTAGTGCCAGTTCGTGCGTTGCACAACGATATCCTTTACTTTGAACATGTTGTACCTGTTGCGATAAAGGCATACAAAACGTACTGCTTTGTTTTATAGTTGCCCGTCACTGAATACGGCCAAAAAAGTGGTTCCACGTCCCATTATTTCCGGCATGTGTGCAAGCTTAGCGAGCGAAGCGAGCGGAGCGTTTAAGTCTCCCCCCAAACAAAAACATTAACATTTGAAAACAATAGGAGAGAAATCAACATACACTTCCTCATTGAAGTCTAGTTGTGTTGTAAAGATAAACTCGAATTAGTGGCTTACTGCATTATCAGCAGGTAAGCGCACGAAACGGCACTCAAACCAGGTAGAGGATTGGGACGACGCACAAAACGGGAAAATTTTCATCGACGCCCGAAATGGGAACGCACGAAATGGGACTAAATACTTATAAAAAGTATCTTTAAATTATTTAATTTATGCTTGATGTTTTCGAGAAGCGTGGTTATGGTTAATATTAGGCGGATTTCCGCAATAAAGCAGACTTGGATGACGAAATAATCAATTTATGAACAACATAGCATCAAGTGCCCTGGAAACAAACGGAAAATTAGGCACTCACTTATTTTACCGGTGTTCCTGACATTATTCACTTCAACCTGTGATTAGGTAGAAAGTTTAGTTGTTTACATATCTCGTACGTGACGCTGAAATTTTTATATTAATAATGTTATATACAGTATGTTTGATTATGTAAGGACACAGCTCTGTAGCATCTTTATTACACAAAATAACCATAAGTATTTTTAAGTGGAACGTTCTTGCGCAGCTGAAAATCGGTACGGAATCAAAAATCCGCACATGTTCATGTCAAAAGTGGACAGTCAACTTTTTTTCTTCAAATGGAACTCTCGGTATATTTTTACATTTTCCGAAAGCTTTCGACATTTGGTAACAAATTATAACATTTTTTCTCAAATTAGCGATCTAAGTAAGTGCAATAAGTCTACTTTTTAATTTATAGTAGGCCGTGAAAATCAAAAATCCGGAAGGCCTAGAAAATAAAGTTACCTATTATGGAAGCAAAGCAAAGCGAAGCAAAGCAAAGCAAAGCAAAGCAAAGCAAAGCAAAGCAAAGCAAAGCAAAGCAAAGCAAAGCAAAGCAAAGAAAAGCAAAGAAAAGCAAAGCGAAGCGAAGCAAAGCGAAGCAAAGCAAAGCAAAGCAAAGCTAAGCTAAGCTAATCAAAGCAGCAACACTATCCTTGTGACATTCAAAGACACGATTTTCATTTTTGACATGTAAAGTGTTCTTGTTTGTTCTAACCGCTCCTATCTTATTTCCTACGCCTTCCGGGTTTTTGAAATAAGTACATAAAATCTGTTTCCAGACCAAATTTATTATAAACTAGATTTATTACACTTACCAATGATAATGTGAGAAAAAAATGTTGTAACTGGTTACTAAATATTGTGAAGCTTTCAGGGTATTCCATTTGAAGAAAAAAGTTGACTGTCTCCATTTTTGACACATACATAGGTATGTGGATATTTTAGATGCGCAGCAACCTCCCATTCCATTTGAAAAATAGAACCTAATTTTGGAATTTATTTTCAGAATTTAACAATTTGCACACTCCCTGTAGGTAAATGTTTTAGTAGGAATCGTGACATGATGTGCCTACTTGATCAATTGTGTGCGAATATCATTAATTTATTGCATACTTACTTATAGTTTCCAAAACAATAATTATTTTCTATAGAATTCAGGATATCTACATACGTTTTTTCTAAGAAAAATGCGACGCCCTACGTACTTTTTCCTTATACAATGTCTAGTAGGTAGGTATATAAAATTCGCCGTATAGGACTTCAAAACGCGGTTAAAATAGTTAATATCAATTTCCGGTATAACCGGAAGTACCTACCTACATGACGTTTGAAAATATTTTCTTTAAGCTGTTCCCTTGGCTTAGGTAGATGTGAACATTTTCAAACAAATAGTTGCTCTATTAACCGAGATATTTCTAAGTTATTGAGCTTATGTATAAAAACGTGGGTATAATCGCTAATCGGTTGTATAGAAAAATAATTAGGTATAGGTAAAAAGACAGGACCAATTATCTTGCAACCTACTATACATACGTATTAATTAAGTTACAAAATCAAAACGACCCCCTGGTTATCGACCCACGAGTCGCCACTGGTATATGTATATTTTACTATAAGTATTTAAAGTTGCCCTTGGTGTTCCTAATTCTCATACATATATGTAGTATAAATAGTACTTGTAGTACTTAAGTATTAAAGTTGTATACATACCTATATACTGGCAAAATTACTACTGAAATCTATAGTGTTGTGTTGGGTCACTCATAAAACTGTTATAACGTAACCACCACTTAGACTTTAATAAAGCCGTAAGTTGGTATCAAAAATCACCACTCTTGCCTTTAGGTAATAAATATAGGTATAGGTACCTAGTCTCTCAAAACTTTTATTGAATTGGAACCTAATAGGTATAGGTATAGGTAGGTACCTGACCTACCTAATATCTATAGGTAGGTAGCTACTTACTATAAACCCCATCGCATTTTATACAACTAGGTATGGTATTATGTACCTCTTATAAACCCATAATCAAAATAATACCTAGGGTAAACTACCCAATGATTGGCACTCTAAGGGAATCGTATTAATAAAACTAACTCTAAAATAATAAGGTGCATTCCATAAGGTTTATATGTATTTTTCCCGAATACCTATCAATTTAAGATCATTTATTTGAATTTTTTGTATCCATATCTTGACTGCTAAACCCAAATTTAATTTAATTTGTTAAAAATTGCATTTTTCCGATTATTGGCACTCATACGCTATTTATTGGCATACTATATTTTCCAATTATTGGCACCAAATATTTTGTGGAAAATCTATCTAAGTAGGTAACTAAATATTAATACCTACTTTAAATGGTTACCTACACTTCCATAATTAATGTTTTGATTTAAGTTCCTACCTAGGTATTTATATTTAAGATATAAAAGCAGAATTAAAAAAAGCATTTATTTGAATCAAAATACTTACAAAATCATAAAAATGCGTTTTAAATTAGGTACCTAGGTACCTACCTAGGTACCTAAGTAGGTACCTAAGTAGGTACTTAACTTTAAGTTTTACTGTTGGCGTGCCAATGTTAGGAACAATAAAGTCAACGGCAATTCTATATTTCGGCACCGATGCCAGTAATTAGATTTCTTAAGTTGTGCTTTCCAAATGTTGGCACCCTATAAATTGGCGCTAAATCGAAATTCTTATTACTGAAATTATGCTAAAACAAAACTAATAAGGTCGCTAAAAGTGTGTAACAATTTGTGCTATATATAACAAGAACTACCATAGGTTACAAAGCGCTTAAACATTGCACTATCCTTACGAAAAACTTAAAATCTTACCTTGTTTGGTAACGTCACCACAACAAACACGCAAAACATCAGCCATACTAGTTTTAAGGGGCACGCGCAGTCGTTTACCAAAAAGGGGACATGTTGCCAAATTTAAAAAAAATACATTTTTTTAGGTATTTGACTTATTGTCTTTATTAATACAATTTAAAAGTAAGTGTGCCAATCGATGGTCGAGTGCCGGCATTTGGGTGTTTTACCCTATAGGTAGGTACCTATCTATTGTCACAGTAAAATAATTAAAAAGTTCATTGGGTTAATACCTATGGTTATTTTAAATTTTCAGTATAGGTGTAGGTACCTATTTGAATAGCTAGTACAGAAACGTAAACAAGTCGTGCCAATATAGGTACCTATTGCATAGGTGTACGTGTTGCCTATGGTTTTGTAAGTCTTAAGCTTCATGTAAAATACATATTTTGGTTTGAGTAGGTACCTAGATAGTTTAACATTTACTCACCAAGTAGTTATTAAATTAAACGCAAACATGCACATCCAAGTATCCAAGAACGGCTCGTAATGAATAACTTGCTCGTTACTCTGTAATTCTTTTAGTTTTATTGCTCTAAGTACAAGAGAAGCCTTTAACGCTCTTTGACACTCTTGAAAATTGCATTAAATCTTACGCGGTCCCATGTTTTATGTTCACATATTTTCCCGAGTTCAAAAACAACCGGCTACTTTAGAACCTGCAATTTATCGCAATAACACTCCAAACTTGCAGTGCCTAAGTTACTATTTGATTTATTTTTGTTCCAAAGTAAGTCCGAGTTCAACCGCATTTGATTTATTCTCTTCCGTCTTCGAAAACTATTTTAGTTCATAGGTAGGAATCAGTTTCTGTGTAATAGGACTTAATTTTGTCGTGTTCGAGATACTTAACACGGAAAAATATCCATTATAACATGTCTATCTAAACCTACTACCTAGTATTAAAATCTACGCCATGCATCAACGCCATATTGTGTAGGCACAATAACTTTTAGCTTCCTGAATTTGAATAAGTTTCAACTACATCCTAGTTCACAAAAGTGTCTACCAACTGCCCTTCAAACTCAAGTATACTTCACTTACCAAAATTTCTAAAAAAACCTCAACAAATGTGAAAAAACTGTATTTAAATACAAAACTGTCATTCTGTTCCAGCGAACTAAGGTTGTTCCACATTTAGTAGGGTAGGGGAAGGCATTCAACATGGCAGTTAAAACGTTTGGAACAAACGAATCCAAATTATTATAAAAAACGGTAGTGTTACGGACATTGTGATTGTTTTTAATTTCAGGAAGTTGGCAGAACGCAAAACGCACACATACGTAGCCGAACACAACTGGATGCAGAAGAGTAGAAGGCTAAGGTCAGTAGAGTTATTGTGTTATTGTGTAACGTCTGTGTAGTGCGTGAGCCTCGGTAGAGGCTAGAACCGCCACGCCCATAAAACCCTGTTCTGTAACAAAGACGGGGCAGCCATTAAGCCAGAACTACTGCATCATGGGAAATAAAGGACAGCAAAAGCTTTTAAAGAGAGGGTGATAACTGCCGCTTCAGCATTCAGCTAGTTCTGGTCAACTTCTATTTGTGCGTTTTTTAGATAGGCAGTTATTTTAAAAATAATGCTCTGTATTTATTATTCTTTATGGTAAAGATAATACCCTACTGAAGTACATACAAGTAGGTACCTAGGTACCTACAGAGTTATTTGGAGGTATTTATGTTGGTACCTACCTAGTTACCTGCGCCATCCAAAACAACTCTCATGAATCTTATTTAAGACTTATAAGAACTAGGTACAAGCAAGCGAACTCCCTAATTTTAATCATATATCTACTCTACAGTTATTAAGTATGTTACTCTGTTATACCAGGTGTTAGCACAGTTCACTTCCGTAACTAGGTAGGTAGGTACCTAGGTATTAGATTAGTTGCTGGAATACCTCCAATCCTTGAGATCTACAAATTTCAACATCCGGTTGTACAGTTGGTCCAAAAAGTTCATAACGAAGATTTTTGTAAATTTTAAAATCATTTTACTCACAATAACTTTCTGAAACACTTGAAAATCAAATTTTAAAAATATATATCTAATAATGGAAATGAAGTAGGTAAAGTAAATAAAAATGAAAATTTATGTACACCTACCTACTTAGATAGGTACCTACTTACAGCACAAAGCGAATAGGTAGGTATCAATAGTTTCAATAATTTATTATTATTATTATTTTTTGCTTGCTTTGGCCGTCAAAATTTGACAAATTCTTTTCATTTTTCTTTTATCTTCAGTTATTTCTTCCTCTATTTCTCCTAGTGTTCGTATCTATACTTCCAAAAAACTTTCTACGAATAACGAATAATGGATTACACGTCAAAAGGTTTTGTGACCCTGCACCTAGTGCTATTATAACATTTTCTATGTTTTCTAATTTATTTTCAATTGCACCCAGTTCGTGCTTACGAGAAAAACATAATGAAATTTGCAATCGCATTTTAGTACAGTGGCGGCTCGTAATAATGGGCTCTAGGGCGCCGCCCTCCCAAAGATTTCTGAAAGAAAATTAAAGAAATTCACGTAACGAATTTTCTTCTTTTTAATTTTTATCTAATTAAGTATAATAAAATATAATATTTTTATCTGCTTCAACGCCTATGATATTCATAGCGCACACCCCTGAGCGATTATTCAGCCTGCAGATTAACCCAGCCTTAACGCTGGAATGAGTGGAGCGATGCTCGCCTAGAGTAGATAATGCAAGACTGGTGCGAATCAGCTCGCCGCCCGGATTGACTGAACATATACCAGTGCTGGTAAATCCTCAGCCTTGCCTTGCCGGCCTACACCGTTCAAATTTCTATTATCGTTCTGCAAAGTATCTGTGGGGCGACCCAGTTTCCGTCAGAAAGATATGGAGAAACAGTATAAGCGAAGTACAGTATAGGAGAATAAATACGTGTTGTTAAGCTATACCCTACAGCAGTGGAGCAGTGAAGGTGACACGGTGGATGGAGTTTTATGGCTTAATGAATCAGTTGGCCCGGGTTCTATCCTTGAAACGATTAGATTTGCTTTTCATTGAGTTATTCCATTTATTTCGGCAGCAATGAGGTGTCTTAAATAAAATTTTTAAAATCTCTTAAGACGCAATATTTTTCACGTTGATTGGTAAGAAATTTAAAAAAATCAAGTACTGATAGAAACATTCCCTTTCAAATTGGGCAGTTTTATGAAGTGAATGGCTTTTCCTTTGGATATTAATTTTTGTTTCTTGCGTTGTTTTATGTGAAATCAAAATAGAAGTTTAGACTTTACTTTTAAACATAAATAAACATTCATTTTTGATTTTTTCGTTTTTTTTAGCTAAAGTAAAAATAGAAGCTTGGACTTTACTTTTAAATATTGGTTTGTTGATTCTTATCTTGTTTTCTTGTGAAGAGCAAGTGAACGAAAACCGTGAGGAGAAAACAAGACCGAGTTTAGATTCTACCTAAACGTTGTTCAGGTTTCTTAGCTGAGCCCTCCCTCTTTAACAAGTCACGAGCCGCCACTGATTTTAGATTTAGGCACTTACGTGCTACTTCTTATAACTAACACTAGATACTTATCTACCTAATACAACTTTAGTTCATACAATAAAAATACGCACTCAATAGCATGAAATAAGTTATAAGTACTTACGACATGAAATTGAATAAATATTTGTAAAAATAGATATTACAACCAACGATATAGAAAATGTGAGACTCAGCTATTTACGTTTGCATCCTTATTGTATTTACATTTTCAACTGATCGCTTGTAACAACTTAAACAAATGCACCTCGCAACTCGCAACCCCCGGCCTAAACCATGTCCAACTTCACAAACAATGCTAGATATTCTCTTTAAATGTCTTCGATTACGACACGTATGTTAATACTAACACCACTTAAATCTTCGAATAAAAATATTCAAAATGTATTACAGTAGGCGCTCGGTTATATGAACACTTCATTATATGAACTATCCGCAGCAGTGAACACGCAATGTAAAACATATCAGGTTCTATAGAGTGAACAGCGTTAATCTCGATTAAGTGAACAGCAAGGTTTGCATGTTGGGTTTCCAGTGAAAACCCAACAAATGGACCAAAATGTCATCCGTGTAACAAAACTCTGCTGCAGGTCTAGTTTGTTGTCTTCAATTGTATCTTCAAAATCTAGAGATCTGTCTAAACTTCTAAAAGAATTAACAATTAAGGATGCTGTCATTAATCTTTCTCTGGCATGGAGTAGGCTTCAGGCTGACATGATTAAGAAGTGCTGGAAAAGCATACTGAATTTTACTGAAAACGACGATGATGAAGATCCAGAAGAGGATATTCCACTTAGCACTTTGAAAGAAAAGTACAGAAGTGAAACAGAAGAGCAAGTGCAAGAAGCAGTAACTTTATTGAAAATTTAATGAAGTGGATAGTCAGGTACGCACAAATTTTATTTGAAGTTTCTTTAGAATTTAGTGGAAGAGAGGACATTCAAAAGTGGAACGATGAAGATCACGTAAATGACCAAGCCAGTGACAGTGACGATAAGAGATGGCCATGAAGATCATGCAGAAATAACAGAAATAAGTTCTTCTGGAGCTGTGGATGCATTTAATACAGATTCGCTGGAGCGAAATAAACATACACAACATTGACGAATTGCTGGTTCTGCGAAAGTGCAGAGATAAAGCACTGCAGAAAAGTTTAGCCGCGAAGAAAGTGCAACAACACATTACACAATACTTTAGTAAAGTGTAACATGCCAATACATTAATGTCTTTTAATAATAATATACTTTTGATTATATGAACAATTTGATATTATGAACACCCCTCGTTTGTATTAGTTCACATAATCGAGCGCCTACTGTATCTCTTTTATAAAATTATTTTCACTTATACAGGCCGTTCCATTTCTCCTGTACGGCACCCAACTTTGCATTTTTACATCTGATTACATTTTTGAATTCCTTGTTGAATTTAAGGGACACATTGTTAACCATACATTGGGTTTAACTCCCATAATTTCAGCGTTATTTGACGTTAAATATAGTCATTTTTCAAATTTTATCAATTATAGCTTGGAAACTGTACAAGATAATAAAAATAACTTACATGTCCCTACCCTAGTTTTTAATTCTCTGTCTAACAGGGCTGGAAAATGCTGCTTCCCGATTGGTCATTTTTTGGTAATTTTTTGACCAATTCCGAAGCAGTATATTCTAGCCTCTTTAGATAAAAGAATTCAAAACTAGGATAGGAACACGTAATTCATTTTTTAATAACTATTACCGTTGTCAAGTTATAATTATTGATAAAAATTGAAAAATTGCGTTTTTTAATGTGAAATAACGCCGAAACGGTGGGGGTTAGACCAAATGTAGGGTTACCAAAGTGGACCTTAAATACGACAAGGAATTTCAAAATGCGATAATATAAGGGTGTTCCATTTGAAATAAGAAAGCTTGGTTGCGTCTTGGCTGAACGAAACGCCCTGTATACTCAAAAATATTTTTACTTGCTAGACTCCTTACCTAACTGATGCCAACAACTTTTGTCTAAAACTTTCCTCCATCTCTAATATACCTGAGCCACCATCCACCAAATACAGCGAGCTGCCCCATCACTCTGTATATGAGAGACTAGTTCTTACTTTTAGTTCTCCATAACAGCCCCTAACTTAGTTTTTCTAATTGCTGGCATTTTTGGATTTCTTAACTGATTTGACTAGAGAGGTTCTTTGAAATATTTTTTGCCTAAAGTGCATATTTTTGACGTCACCGACATTTTCACATATGTAGAGAAATTTTGAAAATAATTATCTTCGTATTGAACAAAGCTGAAACAGTTAGGTATATTTTTGTTTTGTCTTTTGAATTTTGAAACCTTGGAGTATCTTTTCCCATTATACATTGAATTCACAAATGCTGTTTTAGGCGATGTTTAATTTTTATGTTGTACCTATTGGTTCTGTATTTCGTCTATATACAAATTGTTTGCAATTTAGTATATTTTTTAAGCCAACATAAATAAGTAGGTACTGTTGTAGTAGTGAGCATACTCATAATTTAAATAGGTACGGTTTCTAACACTTAGTTTAAATAGGAAACAGTAACGCATTTTATATTGTTCTGAATATTAATGTGAATAAAAGTTAATTGCTTCAGTATATCATTTGTAACAGTTAATGTCAACATTAATAATAGGCATGTACTTATAAACAAACCATTATATTTAAGTATCTGTAGGACATTCTAATTCTATTTGACTTTTCTGCTTTCTTCTGCAAGTTACTGCAGTGTAAATCTGCATTTACACGGCAAAAGTAATCGCAGAAAAAAGAAATCGAAGAGAATCCGCGGTAGTTAAATTTAACACCGGATGGGCAGGTTCTTCTTCAGATGGATGAAGTGTAAAACAAAAATAAAATTGAACAGGTTGACGAAAAATGATGGGCGTTCCCAATCGCCTATAAACACCATACAATAATTGCATTCAATCTGGTGTGTACATATACCTACATACAGATACTGGTTTAATTTTCTATCCGTAAATCATGTTGGTCAACCTTTAACAACGTGTGGGTGCTACATGAAATATTCATTTCGATTTTATCGGATAAACAAAAGCAAAATAAAATTGAACCATTAAAATAAACGATGGAGTAAAATATAAAGGCAGTTTTCTTATCTTTTCTACTTTGGTTTCGTAAGTTTGTGCAGTTGGTAAACACTCACGAAATTCAGTCTAGGATAGTTAGGTATACTGGAACATTGCTACTTTCGTTCGATAATGTCATTCTTTGTACTTAGTCACGTACGCGAAAAATGGTGAGTTTTTCAATTTCTGCTATTGTTATTTACGAAAACACGATCTGAACACATCTAATTTCCTTTCAGGCAGCGATATTTATGAAGCCTCTTTCTGGAGAGAATTTAAATTTAAACAGATACCTACTCGTCTACAAATAATATGCAGTGCTTTTTGTAATCCAATTCCAAATAGGTCTTCTAGTTCCCAACGACTATCAAAATCAATTGTAACTACCAAAAATTGCAAGCTAACTGATTGCCGACTATTAGCTCCACCAAATCTGCTACGTCAACATTTTTTCATTCACAGACCCTTGTTGAGACTAACCCGATATGAAGCGAACTTTACCAAACCTGAACAAGATCGTACTACCCCAAAAGAAACCAATAAGGAAGTACACAGGTTTTGAGAAACAAAACCCGAAACAAAAGCTGACCTGACCTACCTCTGTGGAGGTACTAACGACCGAAAGTGATGAAGATGCGAAGCGCGCCAAACCTGCGATACAGAGACTAGTGACCTATGATCTCTTATCGTCGTATAGCAATAGCCGTTTTGTGACAAACGTGCTTAAGGAAGGAGGAGTGAATAGCAATTTTTATGTTTACTTAGAGAGGTATTAGAAAGAGTTGGGGAAAGCGAACGGTATATGGAAGGCAATAAAGAAAGGAGGGATAGGATGGTAGGGCACTTCTGAGACACGAAGGAATCGTTCGAGACATTATTAGAGTTGGAGATAGGGACAAAAAGAGGAAGGGTATGCCCAGATTAGACTAGTTCATTACAGCATTATTGCCTTTTCTCCCATCTCAGTCTCCACATTTTTCTGTCGTTCCAGTCTTCCTCTTCGAAACCTCTATCCCGCATTGCCCTCTCTATCTCTTCCTTCCATTCTATTCTGGGTCTACCTCTCTTCCTTCGCTGAAACGGTCTCCATTCGAATGCTTTTCTTGGTATCTTGTCTTCCCCCATACGTCTCATGTAGCCATACCATGCCAATTTCTTTCCTTGTACTTCATCTAATATATTGGCCTTCATCCTCTGTCTAACAGTCTCGTTTCTTATGTGATGAATACTGGATATTCCAGCGCTCCTTCTCCAAAAGGCCATTTCAACTGCCAAGAGCCTATCCTGCAGATTTCTGCTCAATGTCCATATTTCAGCTCCATAAGTAACGCAACTTTTAAAAATTGTTTCGTAAACCTGTTTTTTCGTTCTTTCATTTATATTTTTGTTCCACGGTATAGGATGTAATTGTCTTATAATCGTTCTTCTTTGCCCCATTTTTCTTCTGGTTTTCCCTCATTCCTACCATCCTGAGTGGTTAGATTAGACTAATGCTCACAAATAGTTGGGAATGCAGGATGTTTTACTTTTAGGGAAATGCGTAGGTTAGCTCAGGATAGGAAACGATGGATGTACTCGTCCAACCAGTCTTCAGACTGAAAACTTCATGATGATGACAAGAATTTAACAATACCATGAGGAGGCGGCCTGCCGTGGATAACTGGAAAACCTTAAGTCGACTAAGATGCAGAACTCACAAGGTGATATGTGGGCTCCAGAGCGGTTCAGGTCTCTACGTATGCTATCACTCAACACCCTTGCCCAATTTTAACAGTGTTAACCAGGGTAAATATTCTTTTGCCCTGGTGTTAACCTATCAGATATAAAAACGAAATACGTTGTTAGGTACTAAAGAAAATGACAGTATTATCTTCGGAACGGTAAAGTAATATTGTCGAAATAAACATTTCCGTTGAGTAAAGCTGTAAGTCAAGAGCTTGCTCATCGTCTGGGAGAAAACAGACTAAATTTTGCTATAGTAAATGCCGCCGGATACAGCGGGCAGCAGATCAAATCTCGATGACTGTCTACTTATTGAAGAGTGTATTTTTTGCTCAATCTGACATTTACCTCTCAACTCAACACTCATTATCTAATTTTATCGAAGAACATATATATTTCGGCAAATAGCTTGATGTAAATATGGGCTTATTGACACCAATTCTACTAGTCAGCAAATAAACTTGATGGGCTTTGGAGACCATTGAATTCGAAATTTATGAACGAAAACACTTTTCTTTAGCGCCCAATCCACTTACGGTTGCAGAGTTAAAGATTTTAACGCACCGTTTAAGCAAAATTGTCAGTGCAGGTGTATATTTAGTAGTATTATCTAACCATATTTTAATAGAATTATGTTCTAATCAAAATTCGAAGCAAATAATCCTGAAATTTATGCCTCATCGCATGGGATCTTATTATCTCTACTGTTATTTTCGTTTTTTACGTGCGAGGAATACTGAATGTTTTTTAAACGTTTGACGTTTAAACATAATTTACATGTGTTGGATTTTTTTCTTATTATCGGATAGAATCGCGGTTGCGGTATACAAGATTTGTAGCGTTTAGCTAAGATTTCTACTATAAAATGGACAGTTTATTGGAATTTGATCTTTGGTGAGAGCTTCACTCGACTGCTGACACAAGTTTCCAATTAGCGTAATGCGCGAATGATACTTATTTTGAAACTTAATAGTTTTCGTTAGTTTCCAGTTTGTTTTTTTTATTTTTGTTTTAGCCTTGTAAGTAGTTTTCTAATAAAGAGAACGTTTGCACTTGACGTAGTATGCCATGGTCTTGACTTATTATTTTTAGAATGCATTTTTATCATTTAGTAAATTAATATTACCTACTTATCTGTTTTGATGCTAATGTGAAAATGTGGTTCTGCAATGTGAAAATATCAATTTTTGGTGTAAAAAATTCTGGGCAACAAATATTTGTAGTTGATTATCCCAAAACGTATTAACTTTAGTGGCGTATCAGTTTATATAAAATAGAGGCAGAAAATATTATAGAAAACAACGGTAGCACAAAAATTATGGTTCACTTATAGGGTTATAGGGCTTTGAATTACTTGAATTTGACCATGTAAGTGCTCATAACCTGTATCATATTTTTGACTTTTTATTACTGGAACAGTTACTCCGATATTACGTCGAAATGTCATCCCTGCAGATTTGTTTAATCCAAAGCTAGGTATCTAATTTTGAAAATTGTTCCACATCTGCCAAAATATTTATAAAACTGTCTGTAACATCAAAAATCTTCTTTTTAGGCAAAAGGTATTGTTGGTTGTGTTGAAGAATAACAACTTGCAACGTCAACTTAAGTTGACTTTATTCTTGATAATACACTAATTATTTACAAATCGAAACACTCAAACTTTACTTTACAATGCTACGATACCGGATGCACAGTCTCAAGCCCCATACTTTGAAGGAAAAGGGTATAGTGGTCAAACTCAACTCAACCACCACTACCAGGAATGCAGTCTCACACCCAGTTTTCTTGAGAAAAGACCTGGCAACAGTGGTTTGAGTCAAATAACTGAATTGTTACGGCAGCTCCCTGGCTTTTGTATTAAACTGGAACGCCTCCAATGTCAGCTTTGCCCAATCGGAATTCTTGAATGTGACGTTCAGATCTATCTTTAAACGGTTTTATTTAGCTTGCCTTGATTGTTTGTTTGTTTGTGTGGGTTAAATTTAGTACTTGAAATTTTACCCCCTTCCTGTTGACCGATTGATCTGAAATGGCGGATTAGATTTTTTTTTCAACCCCCTCGATATGGGTATCAAATGAAAGGGCTTAACTAGTAGAATACAGTACACCATGAAAAATTCAAAATCCAAAATGGCCGCCATCACGAAATGGCGGATTACTTTTTTTCAATCCCATCAATATGGGTATCAAATGAAAGGGCGTAACTAATACACTACAGTACACCATGAAAAATGCAAAATCAAGATGGCCGCCACCACAATATGGCGGATTACTTTTTTCAATCCCCTCAATATGGGTATCAAATGAAAGGGCTTGACAAGTAGAACACAGTACACTTTAGAAAAATAATAACAAAACAAAAACAAACTAAAAGAAACTAAAAACTTGAAAATAAAATAAGTAAAAAAGCATTTTTAAGTTAAACGGTTTTATTGTAAAGAAACATAATAATGATGCATATAATGTACTAAAAGCTCAAAAATAACTAGGTAGGTACCAGGTACCAGTCATCACACCACTCTCCTCATCAATCTAGAGCCCTGATCAGACTAAAATATAATCGTGGGGCGTAGTGTAACCTGGGTAAATATGTAAATGGTCGTTCTGCGATGTTGGCTATTGAGAAGATGCATCCAAAGCATACCTTTAATGATATGAGCGGTTGACTGTAGATAATAGAAATTCG
Organism: Xestobium rufovillosum; assembly: GCA_963966045.1. Classification (NCBI taxonomy): domain Eukaryota; kingdom Metazoa; phylum Arthropoda; class Insecta; order Coleoptera; family Ptinidae; genus Xestobium; species Xestobium rufovillosum. Next base: position 15,666,586 of record OZ014496.1, read on the forward strand.
ACTCGCCCTACGATTTTATTTTAGTCTGATCATTGCTCTAGATTGATGAGGAGAGTGGTGTGATGACTGGTACCTACCTAATTATTTTTTAGCTTTTACTACATTATCTGCATCATTAATATGTTTCTTTACAATAAAACGTTTAACTTAAAACTGTTTTTTTACTTATTTTATTATTTGCAAGGTACATTTATTATAGATAGATCTATAATAAATTAATTAACTCAAATCTTAAGTATTTAAGTTGGAGGCAGCCTTCATATTGTAAATAATTGCTAAATAGAATATAAGAATTTATCTAGACATGTAATGAACGTATAATTTAAGAAAAGTAGATATATTAGATAAATATTATTCACAAGTTTGACGGTTGTGTTATCATATCATCGATAAGCTACAATCCATTGCTTTACCAGTTCACTATTTTGTAAACCTGAAGCACTTCAAATCAGTCCCCTCGTCCATAGCTTGTGATTTATACAAAATATTTGGTTCAAATCGAGGCTGATAGTGGGGAAAACAGAGTTGAAGAAAAGTTTTAAAACGAGGCCGACGTTTTGCATAAATCGTAAACACGGCGGTACATTTTGTTTTGCGATAGAGATTCCCACACTTCACTACAGCACAACCAGGTAAATTCGTTCGTAACAAAAATTGCAGATAATGCTTAAAATTCGTATAAGTAGTACAAAACACTCACAATACCGCAACACTGTTCGCACAGCAAGGAGAAGTTTTTCCACCAATCTCTGCTTCGCACATCACGTCATGCGCGCTCGGTGACAAAATTGGGCTGCCTACTGAGCTTACTGTTTGCCCTATAGGTCTCGCTATAGGTACTGCTTAGCGCCGTGTCACAGGGAATGTCTCGCAGGTCGCATTATCTTTACGCACGCAAATTACTGTTTCCAACAGGTAGGAATCTATTACAACCTTCATAAAAACTCAAGTCAGGAATCCAATACGTGATCAAATACAGGATGCTGTGAAGAAGAAATGGGACAATCTGTATAAGTGAAAATAATTAATGTGGGTCTCTCATATAACATTTTTCTCTTAAATGTGTAATAAAGGTGAAACAAGAGGAATACGACAAAATTTATGATAGGAAAAATCATGAAATGCCAAAAAAGACCCCCACGCTCAATAACGTTGTCGCATCGTTTTCATCTAAAAATGCCTTACCAAACCAAATTACAACAAGCGCCAAACAAAAAGATTTTTGTTTGGTATCCTTGTAGCATTAGGTCCTTGTGACATAACTGGGTTCTTAAACTTCAGATTGTACAAAATTTCTTCTAATTTATTATTTCTCGTCTGGAAAACGCGGTAAAACTTTACTCTCATTATTGCACTAATTATTGAAAAGTACAATCAGATACCTAATTTAAAGAAACAAGACCGAAAGTGGTTTAATGGGATTTTAATTTTAATGTCCCGAAACACTTTGCGGCAACGCCTTTCTTATACATAATTGGTTAGAAGACAGCTTTCCTTCTAATTGATAAAATCCTCTCCATAAGGAAATAATTAATTGTCCGATTTGTGAGGAGCACGCTTTCGCTCGATATGAGGCGTTCAAAGCAACAAAAAGCGTATCATATAAAAAGCCATAATTGTTTACGTGCTATAGCACCAAGTCAGACATCTGCACGAGCCAACGCAAGAACCTCTCGACCTTACGGGAACTTTACGGCTAATAAAAAGCCGCTTTACGACATTTTAACGCACCGTTACCACTTTTACTAACTACTAACAAGGCTCATTACGATACTACTATGGGTGCATTACGTAGTAGATATTATACCCACCCTAAAGATAGGACTTATCCCCGCGTGAAATGTGGCAAATATACGGGACATTTCTAGGCATGGCCCTATCAGAAATCTTTAGCGCCTATTAGACGGCACATAGGATACAAACTTTGATTTTATCACTGCTTTCCTGTTGTAGGCTGGTAGATAAATATTGGAAAATTGATGTACCAGCAGTGTGAACCAAAAAATTTCCTGCACTTCACACTGCTGTGATTTTAATTGAACACGAATGTTTTCAATAAAAATGGAGGTACCAGAGAGTCATCCTCCATTTTTATTGAAAACATTCGTGTCCAATTAAAATCACAACAGCCCAATGTCAGATGTATCCCCTCCCCCTCTTCTCCATTCCTCGCGATTTTGTGTTTTTCCAATACACGCCAAGCCAGCTGTATGTTTTAAGCCATCTTTTCCCACTCTTGGTCTTCTTTCTAGCCAGAATCTTAATTCTTGTATCTTTTTATTCCACCTGCCATCCAGTTGCCTCATCTCCATTTCTGGCTAGCCACGTGTTCCTTGACGTCTGTTATCTTGATTCTCTGTCTCATTCCTTCGCTCCTCACCTTATCTTTGGTATTTATACCCAATATCCGCCGTTCTATTTAGATTTTACTTTGTCGTTCTGTTATGCCCTTCGTCATTAATGTTCATGTCTGGGCTGCATAGGTCAAAACAGGTAGAATACATTTTTTCTTAATTTCAAAAGAATCTTTTTATTTGTCTACCAACGCCGCCCATACCAATAATATTCTTTTCTTTATAAAATGAACTTGGATTAGTCTGAATGGACAAGCAAAAAACGAGATACATACACTATATTCTATCATCGGAAGAGGATAATAAAAGATGTAACAGTTATGAACAGCATCAATACCGGAAGCGACCACATGATATATACCTACATAGGCAAAAAAGGGTCCACCAGATGATCTTACAGAACAAGAGGAAGGAATGTAAATTCGGAAGATCTAAGTAACTATAATGTCTAACGAAGAAATATTAGCAACACCAAGTAAGCTTGAAAAATAATAAAGTTTCAGGAAGAGATGGAATTAATTAATGGGGGATGACACACGACAACACAATTATTGAAGTAATACGAGATAACTGGAACAACTCTTTGACCAATTAATCTTAAAAAAATTAAAGTGTCAAAAAATTCTAAACAAATACCGACCAATATCTTTATTATCCCAGCCCAGGTGTATAAGTGGCTCACAAGAATCATTGTCAACAGATTAGAGAACAAAGTGAAAATGAGCTTTTGTACCTGGGATCACCTTTGAATTTTAATAAATGTACCTACTTTACGGCACTGAAAGGGGCCATACCTATATGTATAGTTAGAACGCTTAATAATAGTAATTATGATTTAGTCCCATTTCGTGAGTTTCCGTTTCGGGCGTCGATGAAAATTTTCCCGCTTCGTGCGTCGTCCCAAACCTCTACCTGGTTTGAGTGCTGATAATGCAGTAAGCCACTAATTCGAGCTTATCTTTACAACACAACACTATTAATAACTAGACTTCAATGCGGAAGTGTATGTTGATTTCTCTCCTATTGTTTTCAAATGTTAATGTTTTTGTTTGGGGGGGGGAGACTTAAACTCTCAGCTCACTTCGCTCGCTAAGCTTGCCCACAGACCGGAAATAGTGGGACGTGGAACCACTTTTTTGGCCGTATTCAGTGACGGGCAACTATAAGACAAAGCAGTACGTTTTGTATGCCTTTATCGCAACAGGTACAACATGTTCAAAGTAAAGGATATCGTTGTGCAACGCACGAACTGGCACTACTTAATTACCTAGTAAATTCTTGACTCTCGAATGGGCACGAAAACAGGTAGAAACCCAAAAACGCACGAAACGGGAACGCACGAAACGGGAAGATACTACGAGTATTATAACACCTCCAAAAGATTAAAAATAAAAAAAACAACGGTATACCAACAAATATGTAATAAACTATAGGTACATAAATGAGGCACTCTTGATGCCAAATCCAAAAGATGGTCCTCCATTATCACTTTCATTTTATGACTTAGATATTTATGCAAATACAAAAAACACTTGCGTGGTCGCTTTTTAAAGCTTAATCCACACTTTATGCGATAAATTTGCGCGGCAATGTTTTTGGCAGAGCCTGAGAGCAATACAAAAATATGGTTTTGACTTTAGAAAATATGGTAAGTAAGAGAAATTATTGTACCACACAAGTGTTACCTGAACCATTTTCGTGATACTTGAGTGGTCAGAACGACCGGCTGGAAAGTGCGAAACTGGGGTTCGAGTTCCAGTTGCGTTCCCTCACATTTTTAGTGTAGTTTCTAATCAAGCAAATTAACTCTAGCAGGTCGCAGCCACAAAGTATAATAGCAGTACAGTGTCAGTGGTTACATTCTTTTGGCTCGCCTAGATAAAGTTGTCACACTATAGCTATGGTTTGAGTGCCGTTTCGTGCGCTTACCTGCTGATAATGCAGTAAGCCACTAATTCGAGTTTATCTTTACAACACAACTAGACTTCAATGAGGAAGTGTATGTTGATTTCTCTCCTATTGTTTTCAAATGTTAATGTTTTTGTTTGGGGGGGAGACTTAAACGCTCCGCTCGCTTCGCTCGCTAAGCTTGCACACATGCCGGAAATAATGGGACGTGGAACCACTTTTTTGGCCGTATTCAGTGACGGGCAACTATAAAACAAAGCAGTACGTTTTGTATGCCTTTATCGCAACAGGTACAACATGTTCAGAGTAAAGGATATCGTTGTGCAACGCACGAACTGGCACTATTTAATTATCCAGTAAATTCTTGACGCTCGAATCGGCACGAAAACAGGTAGAAACCCAAAAACGCCCGAAACGGGAAGACCAGTAGTTATACCAAATATATGTTGGGTTCAAACTGATTACGGAAAACTGGACACTACTGATTTCGTCCTTGTGGAACTCGCCGGTGCAATGCTTCCTGCATTTATTATGCGGGTGAATTAAACGGGTGAATTTCGAACCCCACGGTATCTTCTTTAAAAATCATTTTAGGACATATACATATGGTTTATAAGGATTTTTGTTCTGTTTTGGGTCCCTACACATCCCGTTTAAATTTATTATGAGTCATCCTGTATATTGTGCTGCTCAAATTAAATAAACTATTGATTCTTTAAATCTTAAAGAACTCATCATATAATGGGAAAGTCAAGTTATGTTTTGCAGAGGAAAATATCCAACTCGTTAAAATAACGTTTGTCAGAGCTGCTACAGATTAAACGGTTTAGGTGTATGATGGTCAAGCTTAGCTGGCTTGCAGCTCTTGTAAATCATTCCGACTCATCTGGGAACCCTCAGGAAATTGGATTAAATGCAAAATAGGTAGGGATATGACAATTGACAATCACACGGGCGCGCTGGTGATGAATTTTTAGATCAATTTTTAATTAAGAAATTTAATCAGCGGTAGTAAGAAATACAAGAGTTACTAGGATGGTGTAGGAACTATTAACAGTTTCCTGTTGCACAATAACTTGAAGAAAACAAGAATTTACACTTATATCCTAACCACATTTGTGTTACTATGCTTAATTCTGGACTAAATTTTTTATCTCATATAAAACGCCTCATATACACTGGAAATGCCTTTTGTTTGATTTTTAATAAACTATACCTTGAAGTTCATTAGTTTATTGCCGGACAGAGCCAAAATGGAATTAGTACATTTATTTTTTTATGTTATTATTTTATGTCAAATTAGTTGCTTAGGTAATTTTTAAACATCATGGATATAATGATACTAAAAAATAGAAGTGATTGATGCGCCTACTACCATAGCTACTAATTCTATTTCAGATGCCTACTATTATAATATTAAAAACACATTATTTGGTAAAAACAATAATTCTGTCCATACCGGCCGCCTTGAATGTTTCAATACAAAAGTAAAAAAAAAAAAAAAAAAATACAACAATTAAATTGTTCAATAATTATCATTCACTGTTCAACAACAAACATAGTTTATTTACCGCCCGTTTCACTGAACCGGTGGATGTTTTGATTGTCACAACACGCACAACACCATCAAGTCCAGGATGCAGGTCCGTGATGATTCCCATTTTCCATAACATTGGAGGTGTTGGTTCACGTAGAAGGACGACTGCTCCTACATTCCAGTGTGATTCGGTTGGATGTTTCCATTTGCTGCGCTGTTGCAACAAATTAAGATAATCGGAGGACCATTTCTTCCAAAATGACTGTTGCAATTGTTGAACAAGTTGGAACCTTGAGAGTCGATTGGCAGGAATATCCGTGAAGCATGGTTCCGGAATAGTGTATAATGAGTCACCAATTAGGAAATGGGATGGGGTCAAGGAAATTGGGTTGTCTGGATCAGTGGATAATGGTATGAGCCGACGAGAATTAAGTATTGATTCGATTTGCGTAAATAAAGTGTGCAATTCCTCGTACGTTAATATAGTATTTCCTATTATCTTGTGCAGATGTTTCTTAGCTGATTTAATTGAGCTTTCCCAGATACCCCCGAAATGCGGTGACCTAGCTGGAATGAATTTCCAGTTTATCGATTGGCTGGACAGGAAATTCGAAATGTTTTTATTATTTTCATCGGTGGAATACAAAGTAAACCATTCTGATAGAAGCTTGTTAGCTCCAACCAGATTAGTGCCATTATCTGAATAAATCGTATGGCAGAAACCTCTTCGAGCTATAAAACGCTTTAAGCAGGCGATGAATGCTTCAGTACTGAGATCGCTGACAATTTCTAAATGTACAGCCTTTGTGCTGAAACATATAAAAATACAAAGATATTCCTTGTAAGTTTTTTGTCCTCTGCCCTTGCCTTGGCGAACTATAAAAGGGCCTGCGAAATCAGTGCCACATGTTATAAAAGGGCGTGATGGAGTTACCCTTGATTTAGGCAAATCTCCCATTATGGGGTTTATTATATGACTGTTTATACGTCTGCATATGGTGCAATCTCTGATTATTTTTTTAACTGACGAAAGACCTGAAATTGGCCAATAATTTTGTCTAATGGCATTTAAAACTACTTGAGCACCAGCATGCAAATACTGAATATGAATTATCAAAGTGACTAGATTATGATTCTTTGGCAAAATCAAAGGAAATTTATGATTGTATGGCAAATTTGAATGTTTCAATCGACCACCAACTCTAAGTAAATTGGATTTATCGAGGAATGGGTTCAGTGACAATAGTGTGCTTTTACATGGTAGCTGTTGGTTATTTTTGAGATTACTGATTTCCTGTGAAAAAACTGACAATTGAACAGCTTGTATTAGAAATAACATGGATTCGTCAAGTTCATTAACTGTTATTGAACCCGATATGCGAGTTTCAGGAGAAACTCTACAATTGGAAACGAATCTGAGAACAAATGCAAGAATTCGTTTTAGTCTGCTTAAATGTGAATATTTGTTTATTAATTGTGAAATGAATTCTATATTTAAACTTGAAACTAATGATATTTGATGATTTGATTTTAATTCTGGCAAATCCGCTGCAAATTGTGTTAAATTCGAAATTGGCCAGTAAGAAAAATCTTGTGATAACCATTGGGGACCGTGCCACCAGAGGTTTGATTTTGCTAATATTTTTGGTGAGACTCCTCGCGAAATAATATCCGCTGGATTGTCATATGTGCGAATGTGTCTCCATTGATGGATCTCAGTGGATGACATTATTTCTGTTACTCGATTAGCAACAAATGTTTTTAGTTGATTGGGAGATTTTGCTAACCAAGCTAGGACTATTGTTGAATCAGTCCAGTAGACAAACTCATTGATTGTTATGTCAAGTTGTAAAATTAACTGTTTCACTAAAGTAGCAGACAACAGAGCTGCACATAACTCTAGTCTAGGCAGTGTTATTGTGTGAATTGGTGCAACTTTACTCTTAGCACACAATAAATTAACAAAATGATCGCCATTGGCATTGGTTGACCTGAGATAAATACAACAACCATAACTTGTCTCACTTGCATCTGCAAACGCATGTAACTGAATATAAACTGATTGATCACATAAAACGTACCTGGGAATAGAAATATGTGTAAGATATTCGAAACTTAATTTGAAATTGGACCATATTGTGAAAAGTTCTTGTGGGATTGATTCATCCCAGTGTATGTTCAGTTGCCATAACCTTTGTAATATGATTTTAGCTGTTATTGTGATAGGCCCAATTAAACCAAGAGGATCAAAAATCTTGCTGATTGTAGAGAGAATTACCCTTTTTGTAACCTTGGCTGTAGTTGATTCAAATTGAATGGGAAATTGGAAATGATCTAATTCGGAGTTCCAACTCAACCCTAAAGTTTTTGTGGTTTTTAGTTCGTCATTGAACTGCATTGTAGTTGCTATATCAGGAATACCCCCTAAAAGTCTATAATCGTTTGATACCCATTTTCTTAGAGAGAATCCTGCAGAAATAAATAATTTATTTAATTGGTTAATGATGAGTGCTGCTTGATCAAATGTATCCACGCTCGCTATTAGATCGTCTACATAAAAACAATTTTTTATTATCTTGCTAGTGTCGGGATACATAGCTTGATTATCTAATGCGATTTGCGTAAGACATCTTGTTGCTAAAAGCCGGTCCCAGACCAAGCGCAAGTGTATTCGCAAAGGTCCTCGCGAATGCTCCCGAACATTCGGCCATATTCAAGTTTAGCGCTCCCACACTATTCGTCGAAGATATTCGCGAGTCTCCTCGAAAATATTTCTTTCGTTCATCGCTCACTTGTTGTATTTAGTACAGTCAGTGCAGTGTAGAAATAGGTTTTAAAATTTGTCGTAAGTAGGTACATGTTAAAGTTTTGCTTCCCGTTTCTTTTTGTTAATTTAAGATATCAAAAACATGGATGTAAGTACTTAGTTATGTGACGGCTTTAAAGATAGGAGTAAACTTGGCTGGAAACTGTTTTGGAACTGACTGTACACTGTAAAGTACATTAAATCCTCTCCGAGTTAAAACGCATCGTCTGGGAGGTGCAACGAAATAACGCGAGTGCGTAACCGAATATTCGCTAGCCTTTGACTCGGAACCCAAAAACCGCGTCGTGTCGGAATATGGCCGAGTACAATTATTCGTCATCGCCCTTACTTGTTTAACCTCCCACACGACAATATTTGCTATTATTCGGTCATATTCGATCATATTTGCGAAGCCATTCGGGCATGGTCTGGGACCGGCTTAAGAAAGATGCGCATGAAGTACCGTATGTGACAGTGTTTAACTGATAGCATTGAATTGGATCGTTGCGATGTTTGCGCCATAAGATATTTTGATAAATTCTATCATCTGGATGAATTGGCACCTGACGGTACATCTTTTCACAATCACTGGTGAAAGCAAATTTATGTAAGCGAAATCTGATAAGAATTGTTATTAAATCTGGTTGAATTGTTGGGCCAATTAATAATGTTTCGTTTAAACAGATATTTGATGATGTTTTGCATGAACCATCAAAGACAACACGAATTTTGGTTGTACTACTCTCAGCCTTGAAAACTGCATGATGTGGGAAAAAATAGGCCCTGAATTTTTCCTTCTCAGTATACTGAACAGGTGACATGTGGCCTAGCTGTTCATATTCTGACAAGAAATTTGTATACTGTTCTTTTAATGTTATATTACGTTCAAAACGATTTTCAAGCAGAAATAATCTTTTTGCTGCTGTATTGTATGATTCTCCTAATTCACTTATGTTGTTTTTAAATGGTAATCGAACTATGAATCTGCCATCTTTGTTTCGAGAAGTGGTTTGAACGAACAATGATTCGCATGGATTACTTGGGTTTAAATTTGCGTTACTTATGTTGATTTCTTCTAGCTTCCAAAATTTAGAAAGCTGATCGTTTACTGATAAACATGAAATTTTACGCTGATGAACATGAATCCCTTGTTGACTGAATTGCCCTGCTATGACCCAACCAAAATGAGTTTTTTGTGCTATGGGATAGTGTTTGCCTAATGAAATTTGACCTACACATAGTACCTTGAAAAATACTTCAGCTCCCAACAAAATGTCTATATTGTTGGAATGATTAAAATTTGGATCTGCTAACTGCAAGTCAGGTGGTAACTTAAAGTTATCAATTCGAAATGATTGTTGAGGCAATTGCTGAGTAATTGATGGAAGGACTAAACAAGAAATGTTACAACTAAATGCATTTATTAATGACGACAATTTTATTTGAGCTTCTCTATTTACCGCTGATGTTATGCTATTTATTCCAGAAATGGGAAAATTGACCTTAAGTGTTTTAACACCCAAAATTCGAAGAAAACCTTCTGTGATAAAATTGATTTGCGAAGCTGAATCTAGTAGTATACGACACTGAATCTTGTTTCCATGTATGTCATGAGCATAAGCTAATGCTGTTGGCAGTAAGACATTTGTGATTTGTTTGTTGGAACAATTAAGACCTACTGGAAATATTTGATTATTATTTGATGAATTTGTTGATTCTTGAGGAAGATTATTGTTTGTTGTTTTACTCAAGTGTAAAAGAGTGTTGTGAGACTGGTTACATATTTTACATTTATATGTTGATTTACAGTCCCTTGTGGTATGATTTGATCTGAAACAATTCTTACAAAGTCTTTCTTTGGTGACCTCATTAATGCGGTCTGGTATTGATAATTTTAGGAAATCTTGGCACATAAATAAAGGATGATTTTGTTTGCAATAAAAGCATGTTGGTTTTTTAATTGTAATGTGAGTGCTACGATGTGACCTTTCAGGAACTGATTGTTTTTTAGGTACTTGGAGCGACTGTAAAAATTGACAGCGTTTCATCAAAAAATTTGCAAGTTCCTTAAAAGTGGGTGTATCTGTTAAGTTGGATTTTATTTTCTCCCATTCTCTTTTTGAAGAGACGTCTAATTTGGAAGCTACGAGATGCACTATTATAAGGTCCCAATGCTCTGTGGGAACTTGAAGCTTTTTTAATGCTCTCAAATGTTTTAATGTATTGGTTAATAATTGCTGGAGGGAAATATGAGATTCTTTCAAAACTGGTTCTAAATCGAACAAAGCCTTGACATGATTGTTGATTATTAATGGTTTGTTTTCAAACCTATCCTTCAACAAACCCCAAGCTATGGGATATGTTTCTGCTGATACCTCCAAAGATTGTATTACCAAGGCTGCATCGCCTTTTAAGGAAGACTGCAAATAGTGATATTTTTGAATATCAGATAAATCTGAATTTTTATCGATAAGTGAATTAAAAGTGTCATGGAAATTAAGCCATTGGTCGTAATCTCCCGAAAATGTGGGAATTGATAAAATAGGTAAATTGACACTGGAACTGCCTGCTCGAGGAGTATATGAATTGCTATTAGAGTTATCAGTTCTAGAATTTATTGTAATGGAATGTTTTAAATTTTGAATAATTTTGATTGCTTTCGATCTTAAAGAATAGAACAGATTTTCAACATATTCTCTTTCATTTTCATTATGAGCTGTTAGATCGGATGGATCATAAGATTCAATATCACACTGAATTATATTAAAATCATTTAATAAATTTTCAATACCTGACAAACGAATTTCCAATTCAGTAATCGTTTCTGGATCTTCCATATTTACTTTTTCTACATAGGTTTTAAATCGAGTGAGAGAACACTTAATGACCCCACGTTTTCTAACAAGTGCTTTTAACTCATCATCGGCCATGATATTCTTTTGTGATATGTTTATTATGATGCGAAACTATTTTGTACTAACACTGTGAAGACAACAGGAAATACACTAATATTTTTAAGCAGCAATGCAATTGTTTACATTTACGCACATGAATATGATGGATATGTTTGGTATGTTTGATTGATATGCTTGATCTGTATGTTTTATATGTTTGGATAAAGGAGGGTAAGCTTTTTATTGATGACTCACGTGGCTGACCAACGCAGTGTGTATGATAGACTCTTCCGACTGTCTTGATATTTCGGCTTCTGTACTTGCTGGATGTAACATCCGTTCTTCGAAGGACCAAATTTGGAAATGCCTTTTGTTTGATTTTAATAAACTATACCTTGAAGTTCATTAGTTTATTGCCGGACAGAGCCAAAATGGAATTAGTACATTTATTTTTTTATGTTATTATTTTATGTCAAATTAGTTGCTTAGGTAATTTTTAAACATCATGGATATAATGATACTAAAAAATAGAAGTGATTGATGCGCCTACTACCATAGCTACTAATTCTATTTCAGATGCCTACTATTATAATATTAAAAACACATTATTTGGTAAAAACAATAATTCTGTCCATACACAAATCACTTATTAGTCAGCGTTATTGATCGTTTGGGGTTGCCTTATACTTTTTACTTACGTCAAATTCGGAAAATATATGATATAGAGAGCTATAATTATTAATATGGTTTATAAACCACTCATTTATAGCGCATTTTTCTTGTCGTATATCATAATAATATTACTGGCTTTTTTCCAGGTTTTAATTTTGATCTAGGCTATATTGCCTGAGAATCCTTGAAAAATAAAATACCTGGAAAAACTAAATTTCTTTCTTACATTTTCCATTTGAATAAGATGGTATTTCTATTAAAAAATACATTAAAATTTAAATACATTAATTTTTATTTTCTGAGCGTAAGTAACCTTTCCTATGCAGAAATTTCTCAGAATTGATTTGCCAATAATTCTTCTTATCCATGTTGTAGCCTATCTTTTTTGTGCCGCATCCATTTATTTTTATACTCGACGATCGTTCTTTTCCAATTCGTAAAATTGCAGGTGTCATAAATTAAAAGAATTAAAATTCCCCGAACAGTAAATGTATTACAATATTAATCAAGGAGATAAATCAAAGAAATAAACCCCAGAAACAATCGCTAAGACGATGAGGTTGAATTTTGCTTTTATTATCCCCCTCACTCATCTATTTTCTGTAGGTTTACCACTGAGGTCAGTTGGCATTTTATATCATTATGCCTTTAAAATATGAATTATAAGTAACCTTTAAATTTATTCAATTTCCTTACATTCGACTTTTATTTTGTCACTTAAATCTATAATGTTAATTTATTTCAGACTATTAGCATAATTTAACCTAATTACTTTAAAATTTATAAACGCTTTTAAGTGCATTTGCATAATATAGTAAGTTAAATTTCTAAACAGTAATATCCTTCCATTTTAAATATTCCCCACAGTAAATAAAACGGAGACTTAATCCGCCATAATTGTAGAACTGCGATAAGGAACTGGTATATCCAATTGCGTTTCACCATCAAATACTACTTTTAATTTATTCCCTGATAGAAAAAGAATTCCGGAAATCACTTACCGACACCTTTCTTGTGTCTTCTTAAAATTATATTACCCACATCTTGCTTAGATATTCAAGTTTCGTCACTTTTAGGAATACCTGATTGACTTTTTAATATAACGTAAGCAGATAAGCTGAAATTCTCGTATAGCTACAGATTAGGAACAAATATACTTACCTACACTATGTAAAAGTAATATACAACTTATTTATTCATTCTTCACAAAAGTGTTTCTCCAAAATTTAAATTCTATATACACTGCTGTTCTTTTGAGCTGGTACAATAGTAAAACCATTTGCAAATGTTTATATACATATTTTGTAACAGCCCCTGACTTGTATCTAAGTAGTAAGAATATGGTTGAGGAAGGCACAATGGAACAATCTCTCTCAAAAATAACACGAACATTTCAAGAAAACTTAATTTTTTTAGTAATAATAACAAAAGTTGCTTGATATTTCAAGAAAGCTACGAAATCAGACAGTAAACATTAATAGCAAATTAAATTATGTGTCGGACCTCCTCTAGTCCTTATTGCTTCTTCACAACGTCTTGGCAGATGGAAATTACGTGACCAATGTATTCCATTGGGAGCTTTTGCAATTCTTCCAAAATTACCAGTCTGAGCGCCTTATGGTTTCCAAGGAAAACCAGCTGTGCGGGATGAGCCCATCAAGATATTCCGCTTCAAATTGTTATCGAACCACATCCGAGAGCTTAACGGTAAGTCATATAGTTGGCATTATAGCGTTCGCCTCTACGGCTCCATACTCTTAATCTTCCATCTGGGCTATGGAGACGAACTCTGGATTCGTCAGAAGATAATCAGCGGGCCCAGTCCTCAACATCTCCATTCTCATTCTAGCCGGCCTCGTTCTTTTGTGAGCTGCAGTCAACATTTTTGGAAGTTTGCTTCATGCATTCACTAACTGATTCTGAAGCACTCTTTCAGTGGAAATCCTACTCCTATAGCACTGAACAGTCAAAAGACGTTCCTGTCTGACCCATGGGCAGCGTTGCCGTCCTCCATTCCCATGCCGAACAAAACCGTATTATCAAAACGCAATCTAACTCTTCTGATTACATTGTAGCTGACATTGAAGTGTGCAGTAACATTTCTCAATGATTTATCCATCATAATCATTCTCATTCGAAAGTAAGAAAAATGACTGAATTCAATCTTGTGAGAATAATTTCTAATTTAAAGATTATTTCTTTAGAGTACTGGTTCAAATGCTGAGCAGTCAAAATAAAATTATAGATATCCTATAACACAAAGGAGAATTTCACGACCAAATTTGCACGATATTTATTAGTTGTTGATGGCAATAAGAATTTATTATAACTCTTCATCTTATTAGGTCGTTTCTGGACATCTTTCAAGGAATCCTGCCTTGGAACTTTTCCCGAGAAAGATTTTCTAGCGGTTCCCGAACAGCCCTTTATGTATATAAATACCTCATCCTACTTACATATCCTTCTTTTCCATATTATCATGCACAAGGAGGCGATGGCTTCATGGTCTTCGATTTATCGTTGTTGTCGATGGTCCCCTCGTTTTGGGTTGATGAAACGCACCTGGATAAGTGAATGTCTTTATTTGGTTTTCCCTTTTTAAAGGGGAATGACCTTTGAATCCTAGAATGTCCATGTTACACCCCACAATCAACCTTTCAACACCTCAACTTAGTAGTTAGAAAATGAGAATACTGGGCCAGGCCATCGAGTTCTCCAGGTGCCATCCACTTCTTCGGCAGTGACCTTGAAAGAGACCAGAGGCTGCTGAAGGAGTCCTTGAAGAAGAAGTGGAAGTCATGTCTTCAGCAACGACATCTTCAGCAGCCTCTGGTGTCTTTCAAGGTCATTGCCGAAGAAGTGGGCATGTCTTCAGCAGCCTCTGGTGTCTTTCAAGGTCATTTCCGAAGAAGTTGTCTTCAGCAGCAGCAGCAGCAGCAGCCTCTGGTGTCTCTCAGAAGAAGAGCCTCTGGTGTCTTGCCATTGCGCACCCAAGCCGCCATTTTGTGGTCTTTGGCTGTGGGTCAGGCGCCTGCGCCGGGGCTGTCGTGTACAAAGCACGTGTTGCTCATTGTTCAGGCCAGTCCATCCTGGCCCCATCAATGACTAGAGGCTGCTGAAGGAGTCATGTCTTCAGCAACGGTGTCTTTGGGGCCTTTGGCCGTGGCTCAGGCGCATGCGCCGGGCTCTGGCTATGAGAGTGGGCGGGGCAACAGCCAATGAGAGTGGTTGTGGGCAGCATCCAATTAGAATTGTTGTTAGGTGCTGTTGGGCCTTTGGATGTGGCCCAGGCGCCTGCGCCGGGGTTTTCGCAAAAATAAAAACGTTGAATATATTTTTACATCAATATAATTAAAACTATAATCTGTATACAGAGTAGGCATGCGTGTATTTTCTGGGCAAATCGAAGCCCTGCAGCTTCTCATACCACTCTTCTGACCGATTCATTACCCGGTGTATACTCAACGATGCGGTCATGCAGGATGAGACAGTATGCGGTTGTGTTGGGCGGAAAATTCTCGCTCGACTCAAATTCTAGACGCATATCTATGGGTCCAGGCTTGATGCTTTCCGACTGCTTTGATGCGTCAATCACCACGATGGGCGCTAGATCCTTGAACTGTTCCTTGCCGTATAACGGCTCGCCAACTTTTCCATAGTATGAACTCTGGAAGTTCTGGTACATTTCGTATAGCAGGGCGTATTTCCCCGTGGAGAAATCCAAGTTTAAATTCTCGTAGGGGAAGCACTCAGAATTCAGGTACAGTTTGACGTTTGTCAGATTGCAGTGGTCAAATTTGCTTGAATCCGTGTCCAAATTCGCTTTGCGATTCGTCTGGAAGGCGACAATAACGTACCGGGGTTTCTCCAACCGTGTTGCAGTCTTGACGGCCCACGTTTGTTTCGTAGCTTGCGGCAACACCGGATACTCGTACAGCTCCCAGCTGCGAAAACATATCTGCAACGTTCTCTCTTCCTCGACAATATTGAGAAGTTTTAGGTATTCAGCATCCGATGGATAGACGTACGGCACCCTCCAATGAACCTTGCTCAACTCAATTCTGGTGTCCTCGTTACCCACGAAAGCGTTCCTATCGTTTTTCGATCGAGTCAAAATGAGCTCGTGACACACATTCAACAGAATTTTGGGGTAATCTTCCAAGAATCCCAGCAGGATTCTTCCCGGGATGCACACGTTAAAGTTCCCGTTCGCGTCGATAAGGTGGCTCGGTGAGTCTCCTGTATTCGTCCAGCCGGCATTCTCCAGGGCACCTACTTCACCCTTATTCAGAGAAACTACACCCTTCAGTGTGCTCGTGATGCCCACGTTTTTTGTTCGATCCACCTCCACCCCGTTTATTTCATAGCGGACGTCGTCAAAGAGGAAACTGAGGGCGTTATTTGTTAAAGCCGCATTTCCGCCTCCTGCACCCTTGATGAACCTGCCCTCTATGTAGATGCTGCTTAGATGCGGCAATACGTAAACGTCTTGTTGGTGGATTGGTATGCGAATTTCGTCATTGGCGTTGAATGTTGTTGTTGTCACGAACGGCTGATGTACGTGCACCTCGACACGGCGTGCTGACTCATCCAAAACAGCACCGTCCAGAACACGAAACGTGTCTACGTTTATGTGTGTCATTATTCAAATGCGGTTCCCTTGTTGAAGCACAAGTACTAACTGACAGCACCGTTAATTTTCTTGCTTAAATACTCTCCATACAACCGTGCGCATGCGCAGTCTTATTCTTGCACATGTCATCAGCCATGGTGTTTGCGAATACAGCTGTCTGTGTCAACAGCGTGTCATCAGCCATGGTGTTTGCGAATACAGCTGTATGTGTCAACAGACAGATGTATTCGCAAACAGACAGACAGACAGACAGACAGACAGACAGACGGACCGACAGACATACAGACAGACAACTACTGATAAGAATTCGGAAGTAGGAGAATAACTATAGATTCCTTTTTGTCTCATCGAGCTGATTAATTTGATACCCTACATGATCTAGGTGGGCGGGGCAAGGAACGTGGCCGGGGGCGCGGTCAGTGAGTGGCCACCCCTAAAAACCACCCCTAAAAATCACCCCCCAAAAATCACCCTCCAAAGCCACCCCAAGAACCGCCCCTAAAACCACCCCTAAAAGCTACCCCTAAAACAACCCCTAAAACCACCCCTAAAAACACCCCCAAAAACCACCCCCAAAACCACCCCCAAAAACCACCCCTAAAATCCACCCCAATATTCCGATACCTCTAGTCGAGTCCTTTAATTTGACACCCCACATGACATAGTTTTTACGTAGGGGTTAGCCTAAATTTAGACTACTGTTCTCAAATAATTAGCGATGTAGAATGTTCTACTACCGAGAACTAAGATGTTTGCATATATCAATCAGATGGTTCCCACACGTGTCCGAAACGCATTAAGATAACAAGTAATTTCAAATAAACAAACTGGAGAATGTTCTAGAATGTTTTTTTCCCACACGTGTCCGAAACGCATTAAGATAACAAGTAATTTCAAATAAACAATCAGAAGAATATTCTAGAATGTTATTTTATTGTAATAATACAAACAAACAAACGGGTCACCTTGTAGTGTCTACAACGTATTAAATGCACATGCAGAGCGTGGGATCAAATCTAAACAAACATATCCTATCGGCAAGATGAAAGGTTATTTCCCATAATAAAAACAATTATAACATCTCTTATCGGCGGCGAACGTGCTTTTTTCTTAAACTTTAATATCAATATTTATTTAGTATAAACAATTGTAAATTTCCGAGAAAATAAATAATAATTCTGTAACTTCTGTTTACAATCATAAGTATATACGGATGATTTGAAAGACGGGCTTGTGGGCCGCCGATTAGCTCAGTTGGTTGGAGCGAGGGCTCCGGTGCGTGGGGACCCGGGTTCGAATCCCGGTCGGCGTCATTTCCAGAACGTTTGCGAAAACCCCGGCGCATGCGCCTGAGCCACGGCCAAAGGCCCCAAAGACACCGTTGCTGAAGACATGACTCCTTCAGCAGCCTCTGGTCATTGATGGCACCTGGATGGACTGGCCTGAACAATGAGCAACACGTGTACTTTCAGAGCCCCGGCGCAGGCGTCTGAGCCACAACCAAGAGCCCCAAAGACACCAGAGGCAGAAGACATGACTCCTTCAGCAGCCTCTGGTCATTGCCGAAGAAGTGAATGGCACCTGGATGGACTGGCCTGAACAATGAGCAACACGTGCTTTGTACACGACAGCCCCGGCGCAGGCGCCTGACCCACAGCCAAAGACCACAAAATGGCGGCTTGGGTGCGCAATGGCAAGACACCAGAGGCTCTTCTTCTGAGAGACACCAGAGGCTGCTGCTGCTGCTGCTGCTGAAGACAACTTCTTCGGAAATGACCTTGAAAGACACCAGAGGCTGCTGAAGACATGCCCACTTCTTCGGCAATGACCTTGAAAGACACCAGAGGCTGCTGAAGATGTCGTTGCTGAAGACATGACTTCCACTTCTTCTTCAAGGACTCCTTCAGCAGCCTCTGGTCTCTTTCAAGGTCACTGCCGAAGAAGTGGATGGCACCTGGAGAACTCGATGGCCTGGCCCAGTATTCTCATTTTCTAACTACTCAACTTCTTCCCCAAAATAGCTCAAGGCATTTCGATTTATATAAGCATAGGTAGTAAGTCTCGCATTGATCTTCAGCTTTTCAAGACTAGATTTGTTTGAAGGTTGAACTATCCAAGGTACCCGAATATGGGGCCAAATATAATGTTCACCAAATTAAACCATGCAGCCACAGCGCTGTCCTCCAAAAAATTGAATTAACATCAAAATCGTTCTTCTATCGTCTTTGACGTATTGTTTCTTTTTCTCCTGAGTTCATTGTTGAGGCCTTCGCCCCTTACACTGGGCAAAGATTCCTCAACGGGTGGTGATTTTCCAGAGCGGGAAATTCCTAAAATCTCTGGTGGACAACGAGGAGCTTTGCTCACTTCCCTGAATAGGATTGTCTATCGGAAAAGGAAGACTCTAGTTTCTATACTGACTACAACAGTATATAACTGCACAATATTCACTTTACGAATAACTCTGCGAGAAAAAATGTGGAAAAAATACAGAAAAGTTCTTAGGATGTCTTATTTTCGCATGAAAATACGTCTGCAATTCGTCATTTAATAGGACTCGGCAGATCTGGCTCTCTCGAACTGAAAAAGAATATTAACGATCGTAAATATTCTTCTGCTGAAAAAGTCGAAACTGTGAAGTACTTATTTTCAGAGCAGGAAGAAATTTTTCTATGAGGTTTACAAGCTGCAATAATTAGGTAGCTATGTTACATGGAGGATAAAGCAGAGAATGAGTTAAATAATTAAATATTTGAATTTTCAAATTGCTGTTGATTTTACATTAGGCTAAAAATATATCAATACACCCTCGTATATGTGAAACAATTGGATACCTTTTCGGAGCAACCCTAATAACTTTCATCCCTTTTAGTATTTAGTAAGTACTTAAGTAGGTACACATAACAATAGATGTGTTACACATTTATTCAAGAAATATATTATAATCCTGTATATTATAGCAATACAAAATAGTATATTAATATACACGAGTTTATAATAAATGCTATTATTACCGAGGATGAAGTTTACAACACGAGCGAGTGAAACGGGCGAGTTTTGTAATCATCCAAGGTAATAATAGTATTATTATAACGAGTTTTATACTATACTTTGTCCACGACTATCAAAACAGATTCCGATAAGGAATTTACTTTCTTTTCTCTTCTCCAGTGTAAGAAAGATTCATACATACGCTGTCAGATATAATTTTCTTGATTTTTCGGGCAATGAATCCAATGAGGCAATTTCTGCAGATTCTTTTTATGCTGGTGGTGTTAAAGAAACCTCGTTTTCACACTCACTACTCATTATATCTTCTTTTTTAGAATATGCATTTCAAATTAACAGCACACCATGCTGATTTGACGTTTCAATTTGAACCGACACATCGCGATCACGGCCTACTAAATAAATGTAAAAAAAGGTTTAAAGCGAAGTTCTTGTTGGTGGAGTGAATAATATACATTAATCACTGCAGTGGTTAATGTATATAATTATGATTGAAGAAACACAAGTATAAAGAGTATATTATAAGATAGTCGTGGACAAAGGCAATTTTACCCTGTTCCCCCGTTGCTCTAAGAAATAGACACGAAACACAAAATGAATTGTCACTTCATTACTGCAAGAAAACAAGCTCCCTTTTCGGTGAAATAAATTACGCAGTTATTCTGTGACCTTATCGCAAGTAGAAACATTCGAGCCCCATTCTACAAGCCATCCCGAGCGGCAACGGCTTCTTATTGACCATAAAACTCCCATTGTATTGATTGTAAATGTTTCAGAATATGGTAACTGCTCAACTTGGGGAACGTTCAGCTAGTACTTAAAAGAGGGCGCATCCTGTCTCCCTGCGGTCGTAGGAGGCAGCGTAGACTTCAACCGGACGGCCTTCGGGTGCTTTTCTTGTTAAACGAACTTCCTGCACTGCGGTCTGCAAAAATGTAATCGTGTGATTAATTAACTCGGGTAGTTAGTTTTAATCGGTAGTAACTTACGGGAGACTTATCTTTAATAAGTAGAAATGATGAATAATACATGGCGCATGTTAGAAAATTACTTTTTTGACTATCTAAATATTAAAAGAAGGGTGCATTTGCTTGTTTCTTATGTGTTATGATTAACTTTTATGAGAGGAAATTGCAAGCTGCCTTTGTTTTATTGCTCTGAAGTACAAAATTTGTGCATGTAATACAGGATACAGTTTTTTTGGTTGAGCTATGTACTTACCTACCATTTATACTCTTTTATTGGTGCATTGAAGATACGTAAATTATATCAAACAATGGAAAAATACTTAGTACTCGTAAGTATTAGAAAAATAAATAAGAAAAGCGTAATAGAAGAAGAAAATTCAAAACGGGTTCTTTACCAAGCATCTCGTGCAGGCAACTATTTTGTGTTATCATTTGGTAGGTAGATCTTTGAAAATAAATGAAAATCATTGGGAATTGAACCAGGAGGATGGGGAAAAACTTCAAACCCAAACCAAGAGCGATTGGTAAGGAAGCCATGCAAAGGTGATTGTGGTTCTCGAAATTCAGATGTCCATAAATAATTGGTTTGCGTATTTCAATTTTAACACCGATTTGTCATTCCTCTCCTGATTGTAAAATAAGAACCTCAAAATCTAGTGAGTTTTCGTTTTTCCCTTTTGCTCTTGTCCTTTGCTATTTGAATGTTATTTATTTCTTTAAACAGTGATGACGTAGGTAATATATTAATTGCGAAAAATTGAGTAGGTACCTATATACGCCCATTCGACTTGCCATATAAAATTATACACACTCGTGAAAGAGCTAGATAAGATATATATGTACCTAATTACAATACATAATCTCTGCAAAATGCAGTTATAGAAATTGAATGGGAACGAAGAGAAGTAGATATCCGGAAGGGAGTGAGACAGGCATGTGCGTTGTCACCTCTAGTTTTCAACATTTCAACTTATATATCAAAGATGCGATTAATATTGTTAAGGGCAGAACAGCTTCAGGGGTTAATGCATACAGGGCCAGGCTATTGACATGCTCAGATTCGTGGATGATATAGCAGTATTAGCATCCAGCAAAGACGAATTAGAAATAGCTCTGAACGATATGGAAGGCGTTTTGATAGAGGGATCCGGCATGAAGATGAATAAAAAGGAAACCAAAATTTTGGTATGTACAGAGGGCGTGAAAATAGAAGTAAAATACAAATAGGAAATGGGAAGATAGAGGAAGTCGCGGATAACTCTCGATAGTAGAGCACTAGATAAAACAAAGAGTGGCGCAGGGCCGAGTTCCGTTTAATAAAAAGAAACAACTGTTATGCTCGGGAACGGTCAATGTAGAAACTCGGAAGAGACTCTTAAAGACGTTTGTATGGAGTATGGCACGGTATGGGTGCGAAACTTGTACAGTAGGAGAAGCAGATCGAAGAAGAATAGAAGCGTTTGAAATGTGGTGCTACAGGGCGCATGATGAAGATACCGTGGATAGATAAGGTTAGCAATAAGGATATATTAGAAAGAGTTGGTGAAAGACAATAAAGAATAGGAGGGATATGATGGTAGGATGGTAGGACACCTTCTTAGACACGAAGGAATAGTTCGCGACATACTAGAGTCAGAGATAGGGATAAAAAGAGGTAGGGGTAGGCCCAGATTGGACTACGGCTCTCATATAGTTGGGGATGTAGGATGTTCTACTTTTAGGGAAATGAGTAGGTTAGCTCAGGATAGGAAAGGATGGAGGTACGCGTCCAACCATCACCATCTTACGAAATGCCTCATAAGTACCTATTTTTCTGGTCAATTTCAAATAGGCATATAGAAAACAAATGGGATCAGTTTATTTGATAATGAATTCTGCGGGATAACTAAAACTATTTATACCAGTACATTAACGAGTCATTTAATAAATAATTGGTGTCTGGGGTGGAAGTTTGTCTTCCGGTTTAGATTTGTATGAGGGTATATGGCCGAATGATTTAACCATATTCCTGGTTTGTTCTTTTGCGGATAGTGCATGTGATCGGTAAATATCACCAGATCGAAGGGTTTTCTTGAAAAGATCTGTTATATTTATACGTATACCTACACGGAGAGAAAAGTCTTATATTTTTAATACTCCTTATCCATTAGTATATGTCGATAAAAATAGGAACAGCCAAATTTTTAATAATATCCAACAATCTTATTTGCTAAAGTTTAGTTTAATACCCACTGCAGATCGCACGTATATAAAGTTAGAGGTTTAGGTATGCTCCGAATAATATTACTGGGTAGAATAAGAATACGTAGAGAGGTATAAAATAATTGATATTTAAGAACAAATATTTTCGTTATCCCTATACCTACAAGCAAACATTTTATTGCAAGTATTTATATCTTTTACTCACTATATTATAATGTTTTTTACTCAGTGCCTAGAAAAATAATACTCTGTATGTAGGTATCCTGAACTGATAGTAAAAGACAAACTTGTTTGGATTTTCATCAAGTAAAGGCAAAAACCGCCAATCAAGTCCATGCCCTATAAGAGCATATTAATGTTGCTCGTTGCTGTAACTATTACCTGCCGGTAAAGCCAACATTAACTATTAAGTACCTTCCCCAGTTTCCTCCACACCATATATTATTCCAGTAAAATCTTCGCACCAAGCACGGAACGAATGCTCTCCAAGCCCAAACATCAACTACTAATTTCTAACTGGGAAGTGAAATTGCAAAATCATGCATATTACCAGAAGCAAAATACAGATGCATCAGGGTCAAGTATCAGTTCACGTGTCACATATAGTGTCGTTTTGATTGGCCCTGCAGCTCGGATGCTGAGAGCTGGATTGGTGGAAAAGTTTTAGAGGGAATATTAAGGATTTGATAATAGCTATTGGAATAAATATTACCTAATACTAATTAGAAATGTAATTATTATACAATATTTGTTAACAGATATTAGATCCTTTGTATTAAACCCAGATACCTACTTTTCTCTATTAGGTACCTACTTAAACAGTCTTTAACAAACTTTATAATAAATCTTATAAAATATATTTTATTAAACCCGTGTAGTGGACAATGTAAAGTAATATTAGGTACCTAAACACTTTTTATTAAACATTTTTCTCCGTGTACTGAGTGCCCAGACCCAGACATCGAAATGGTACCTAATCGAATAAATTCGGGGATGGTGTCGGCGAACTGTTTTACTGACCCAACAGTGTGCTTTTTCCATGGCAAAATTTTTGTCTTCGCGTGGAAAATAGTAATTTTGATGCTTTTATTGACTTCCTTTTAATCATTGTTGGGTAGAGACGTCATCTCGATATCTATAGGTAGTAATTTTCTAACAAGAGTTAAAAGAAGTTCAGGTGCGTGATAGTTTCAAAAATGTCTAAATTAGTTCGCGGCGTCATTAAATTTCCCACAAAGTTGACAAAAAGTGTATAAGAATATTTCTAGGCAGGGCCTTCCCATAATATTATTATACATAATAAACAAATTCCTGAATTTTATGACTTTATCGGGGGACTTTATTATAAAATAATGGTAGAACATATTTCCAGTAGCCATAAGCCTCATAAAACTGAGAACATTAATTTGTTTAACACTAAATTTCAAGATAAAGTGCAAACAGAGAGATAAAATAGTCATAAAACGGCAATAAAATCGCACAGTCAAATTCAACCCTACCGGACACCTACAATAAAGCCGTAGGTAGGTATTTAAAATGATGAGTAGGTTCTCCTGTTGAAATAAATGGTAAAATGGTAGTAAAATTTGATTTTAGTAGCACTTTAAAGATCGTAAACGTCACCGACGACCAAAGAAAAGTTTATGGCTTTCTGGGAGTTTATAAACTTGGTGATGTCACAAAACGAAGCGTGCCACAGCCATAAAACATTTTATGACCGGAATGACGAGATTTGGTAACACAATCATCGTTTTATGGGCCTCGTACACAATAACTGGATACTCTTGTGCCGCAAACAATGCCGCCATTTCCCTTTCTTGTAGCTTTGCTCCCGCCTTTAAGAAATCCCGAATATTTCCATACTTTATACTAATTTTATTTTATGGTAAACAATTACTGACTTCATTAATAATTATCAACGTTTGGTGATGAAATTAATTCGAATTAATTCGAAATGGTGCACCTTGTGCGGATGCTGAAGCGTGTCTGAAAAGAGCTTTGGCGATTGCCCGATAGGATGCGCCACACTTCTAGAATTGGGCTTGGTGCAGGAGCGACCGAGATGGAATATGTAGTGGGGGTTAAGGATTGCGCAACGCTTCCAGTGGGCGCCAAAGCTGTGACGAATTCAATTGCTATTGGTGCTTATACGGGCCCCTTCCATTATTCCATGTTAACTATCCCTTTCCAACATGAGGATCACTTAACATTTCTTTCTAATGATGGATAAGAGAATACAAACAATACGTATTCTTAGTCTTCCGGTCCTGTTCCGTTTATTTAAATTTATAAACAAAACGTTTGTATTCTGAGGGGTCATTCCAGGATATTTTGACTTTTTGATTTTAAAGTTCATTTGGTGATGTGTAGATTTATTTGATGTTGGCGTTTGTGTGTGATAAGTTAAGGTTTAGGGGGTTACAATTTGTTGTAATGGGCATGAAAGAACCAAATGGGGGTGTGTAAAAAAGGAATACAGGTAGCGAGTTCATAACAATTCTTAATGATCTGACTATTGCCGCCGCGTGCTATTCAGGAGTGGGGTGAAAGAGTGCCAGAAGTAAGAGCGTGCGATGTGCAAGCGGGAGCGCGAATGGGCCGGGATGTGTGTGGGCCGGCAGCGAGCAGACTCCCGAGCTCCAGTGGGTACCGATCCGCGATCTGACTAGCAAGCGCGTACATTCCCGGCTAGACATCAGCGCGGTGTGCTCGTGCCGACACACGGTTTTATTACCCTCTTAATTACAAATTGCATCGTAACCATAACCATTTTATTAACTATTAAACACGTACTTCACCCACATTTACGAAAACCAGTGACTCAATTCCATCATGTCGTAGTATTTTATTGCACATTTGAGCGCTTTCAGTGAACACATTTTCTCGGATAATTAACTGTGATTTTCCCTTATTTGAGTGACATGACTATCAAAACATAAAAGTGAACTCTGTGCTTTTGAATAATTGACAGACCCAAATTTCAGTGTGTTGAGTTGTTTATAAAAAACAGTCAAAATTAATTCCACAATAATGAACTCTTATTTCGAACAAAGTGGCTTTTACAGCAGCCACCATCACCAGAGCGCTGGCTCTGTGGCGGGAGCGCACCACCATGACCAAAGCGCGGCAGCGGCAGCGGCATACAGGTCTTTTCCATTGAGTTTAGGCATGTCACCTTACGCATCCAGTCAACACCACCATCATCACTCACTTCATCAAGCTAGACCACCCCAAGACTCGCCCTACGACGCCTCGGTGGCTGCCGCATGCAAACTTTACTCTTCATCCTCAGAAAACCAGCAAAACTCCGTCAATTACAGTTCCTCAAACTCAAAGCCAGATTGTTCCAAAGGGAGCGCAGACCAGAACGGTTATGCCTCCGTAGTGGCGGCGGCAGCGGTGAAGGATGTTTGGCAAAGCGCAACTTCTGGAGGCGGCGCGAATTTGTCGAATAGTTTAGGAGGCCCGGTGCGGCCTGCGGCGTGTACTCCCGATTCCAGAGTGGGCTACGGAGCTTCGGTCGGACTCGTCGGCGGAGATCCCGCGTCGAGTCCCGGAGCAGCCGGTGGCGGAAGGACCTCTAGCGCGCTTTCGTCCTGGAATAACCCATGTTCCTTAAATTCCTCGGCTTCCCAACCCGTGGGGACGCAGATTCACCAGCAGACGAATCACACTTTTTACCCGTGGATGGCGATAGCAGGTAGGTGCGATTTTATTGCCATTTAATTGCGCTATAAAAACGCATTTGTTTGTAAATATTGGGCGTAACCAGAAAAGTTATGTAAATGCCGGACTTTACAACCGGAGTTAAAGCCAAGTGCGTGTAAAATCGGGGTTGAATGTTCGGCAGCTGGTCTCTGTCGCTCTGCCGGGCTAAGTGATACGTTTCTCACTCGCTTTTAGTCCCGTCCCGATCCTCGGTTGGGCCACGAGGGGCGATCAGCTGTTAGCTAGCCTATTTCCACTCTTATTGTCTAGACGCCGATGTTAAATTGGCGTAATGTATGTAGGACACGTATTAATTATCTGGAAGCTTAACAGACCATTATAACCTTATGATTTTTGTTAAGTAGTTTTGGAGCATTATAATTGACTATTTTAATGTTAAGTTTACGTGGAGAATTTTTTGTGAACGTTGACCTAATGTTTGGATTGTCTCTTGAAACGATTTCGGCTACAGTTAATATACCGAAAAACCAAAAATTTCAAATTATCTTTTTTTCGAGACCAAAACGACAGTTGTGTATTTATTAGCCCAGTATGTGAATAAATCAACACCATACCTATTATAAAAGTTACTAAATGATACCTTATGGGTATACTTACCTCTCTCTTATTAAAAGTACCTATGCTTATATGTGGATATATTATTTATTAATATTTTACATATACTTTTGGCTAAAAAACGTGTGGGTAGGTAGGCAATGTGGATAGAATTCTGTAGTTGATACCTATAGCCTACCTGTATTTACAGACTAATCTATTTATGATGGCTTTAATGGTCTTACAAAAAATTATTACAACAATGTGACTAAAAAATATTCTTCTGGTTTAAATGCCTATGTCATATTTAGTTGTCCAGTCCTCCATTGTAGGTTTCTCAAAATATACCTACCTTTATCTAAACTGCTAAAATAAGGTCGGGAAGTTGATTCCCACATGCCGTTGCCTACAAGTTCTTCGTAACTCCAAATCCAAAATTCCATAGCTCTGTTAAGTACCTATATATCTCATTAATTTTGGACTCATGCAGTCTGTCCCATTTCTTCTGCACATTTCCTATCTTTATTCTTTCAAATGGATCACCCTATATATTACTAATTTTTTTAAATTTCTTAATCAATTTTACCATGGAGTTGCACAGACTGTTTTTTTCAAACTGTATAATTTTCGAAGTAAGTACAAAAGTAGTTGTCATTTTGAGAGATGTGGTGAAATTTTGAAAACTAGATATCATGGAATTTAAAAGTTGGGAGTAAATCATTAAAAAATTGAAAATCCCAATTCTTATTATATAGGTAGAAATTAGGTAGGTACCTACATCACCAAACTTCAAAATGCCGTTACTTTATTTTTTCATATAAAACTAAAAAGTGTATAATTTTTCCCTTTATTTGTATCATCAATTTTCGACATTTCTACCTATACTTTTCTTAAAAAAATAGTAACTCAAAAATCAGTTTAAAATATTTCCTATTCAAAGGTGAACTGAAATGGGTTAGACGTTAGAGAATCCAAAAACATAATAGGTTGTTCGATTAAAAAAAATGGGGTACTCTGCAAAAAATGGCACCGAGTTTCTAATATGTATTGGCGTCGCTTAAAATATTCTTTTGGCCTTTGCAATAAACGTAAAATTAAGTTCAATAATCTTACACATACCAACAGAGAATAACCAACAGAGAATAACAGAGAATAAACACAACGTAAATAAATTTTTAAAAAATAAAATTCTCTTTTATGAAACTTTTAATTTACTAGAAAATATTTTTTTATGGCGGGGTGAATTGAATTACGTAAAAAAACTTTCAGGGTTGGCTTAAAAGTTACAATCCCCGCTGATGTATACCTCTGGAAATTTTTGCATTTAAAAGTAAAGAGCCATTATTGTGGTAATGATGTGGTGTTCATTTCATAAAAATGATACATTGCTCTAGATACGCTCTGCACTGTAATGTGCCTTACACTGTTACACTGTTAATAATTTCGTTGATTATTAATGGCATATTTACAGTAGATAAGGGCTTTTTAGAATTTTTGTTGCAGAGAAAAACAGAATTAAGAAAAGTGGTGGAAGTAATTGAATTCAATGATAAAAGATTTTTGAATATGCCTGTGATAGCTATGTTTTTATCTGTTATATTCGTTGCTTATTTATTCTTTATAGAAGATAAAAGAAAAAGTTTTAAAAACAGTTCTATAGGCACCTAACTTTACAACGTGCAGTTTAGAATAAAGCAGGGTAGCTTTCACACAAGAAGTTAAGAGGGCGCTAGCGTTGTTGATGGACATTTTATATTGGGGATTGTCAGTTGCAGCCGAGGTTGCAGCTGTTGTCTCCTCACTGCAACAGTCGTGTCATATTAATGTTTACCTGCAACCGCTAGGAACCCTTAGCTAAAGTAGATCAAAACAGCGTGTTTTACACGTATTGGGTACCCGGGTAGTAAGAGCTGTACCCGGATACAAAAATTTGACAAATTCGAATAGTTACATTTTTGTTGTGAAAACGAGATGGTAAGCGGCGTATTTTTAAAAACGTAAAATAAGTGTTTTTGCAACTGCGGCACACACCAACCAAAAAAGTACAATCAGCGTCGTCCGTCTCTCTGCCGGGAATGTGGGATTATTTATTTTAATTATGTATTCTGTGCGTGTTGTGTATATATTGCATAGATTTATAAGGTTGGTTTAAGGTACATATTTCAATCGCTTTGTCTATATTGTAGTTTATCTTTTTATATTTTTTCGTGGGCAAAGTCTAATAAACAACTTGGAATTGTAAGTTCAGTTTTTACTAGAAAATAAATGTGTTTATATTATATTGACACTTTGTATTTAGTATCTGAACACATAAAATCAGAAGAAAGTAGTAATCTGGTAACTTTCCGCGGGTATCCGGCTGTACTTGTACTCAGGTATTTAAATCGGGTATGTATCCCCTAGTATGTACCAATTTTAACTTCTGCTGTCAGTCGAAAAATGTTCGCAGTTACCATCGAAACAGAACACTGGAAGACCAATCATTTTTCATTCAAGAAAAGAAGACGTCCTAAAATTTAGTGTTGTTTTATATTTTAGTACAAATTCTGTAATAATACTTACCAGATTTTGCCAAAATTTTTTTGAAAATGAAACTTACAACTTTTCCTTTAGTTTTACATGTCATCATCATAAGGTTCTCAGTCCGAAGACTGGTTGGACGCGTACCTCCATTCTTTTCTATCCTGAGCTAACCTACGCATTTCCCTAAAAGTAGAACATCCTACATCCCTAACTATTTGAGAGCAGTAGTCTAATCTAGGCCTACCCCTACCTCTTTTTATTCCTATCTCTGACTCTAGTATGTCACGAACTATTCCTTCGTGTCTTAGAAGGTGTCCTACCATCCTATCTCTCCTACTCTTTATTGTTTTCCATACCTTTCGCTTTTCCCCAACTCTTTCTAATACTTCCCTATTGCTAACCTTTTACATTAGTTTTACATGATCTGTCTTTTTTTACTACCTCTTCTTACCTTTATTATCAACTTTTATAAATTTCAAAATATTAACGAAACAGTTCCTTGATCGGTTTTGAAACTTTTTTTGCTTTTCTGCTATTTCGAGAAACAAACAAACAAACAAACAATAAAATTATAGGAACTGCTCAAATTGATTGCCATGCTTTTCAACACATATTCTACATCTTTTAGTTAATGGCATTAATTAAAAAAAATAGGATGGGCTTGCAAATATCGGAAAGCTGCATGTGTTGCCTCTGCTAGCTCTGCTTGATTGTTGTATCTTCGTGTGTATATTTTTTCTTTTAAAAATGCCCAAACAAAAAAGTCTAATATACTCAGATCCGGTGATCTTGCAGGCCACAATATAGGTCCATTTGTACCCAACCATCTACCCGGAAAACGATTTTCTAAATAATTTCTAACTATTCCAGAATTGTGTGCAGGGGCACCATCTTGTTGGAAATATACCCTGTTTATGTTTATTAACGGAACATTTTCCATTATTGCCTCAATAAATTAATATATCTCAATCCCGTTAAGTTTCCATCAAAAATTTGGTATGCTAGTTGACCACCCAAAATAAAGCGCGAAACGTTAAATCCAAAACATCCTTGCCTCTGATGTTCAAAAGTTTGATGCTGATTTGTATCAGACCAGTGACGCACATTATGCCTGTTAAATAATCCTACGCTGCTTATGTGAGTTTCATCTGTCCAAATGACAGACTGTCCAAATGACAGACCGCCCAAATTCTGATTTTGTTGAATTTTATTTAAGTACCACCTACAAAAACTAAGCCTTCCTTCTTGATGTCCCGGGAAGAGATGGTGAATAATTTGAATTTTATATGGCCTATATTTGCCTTTTTAAATATTTTTTGAACTTTTGTTTTGGAAACACCAACTTGTGATTCGATTGAACAACAAGAAGTTTTTGGTGTCGCCTCAACTAACGATAAAACATTTATTTCTTCCTCTTCCCTATTTTCTTTATTATAAATTTTGTTTCTAAAATAGGACAGCCTGTACACCACTACCTTTATCTAAAGGACCGTCAAAGGGACTACCACTAATACTACCAAATAATGCTAAAGACTACTAGATACTAGGTACCAATCGTAATGCAACACAAGCTATAGAGGTTAGCCACTCGGAACGAAGATGATATGTATTATGATTTATTTTTACCAGTATTTTATTTCAACCCATTGTGTTGTTCCGCCACTGTTCCAATAAAAAAATCATTTATTGCATATACCTATGCCTATCGCGAGGAACGCGCCGAAAATTGCCTTTTCAAAGTCGCCTCAAAGCACTGACCCATTTGCCCTCTATTAATTGCTAAATAATATTTAATGTCTCTCAAGTCCTCCCGGAGTTCCCATTCACTCCGCCGGACTCGGTCCGGATGAGTGATGACGTATTACTGTTGTGGCTTAGGCGAGTTTAAATCCCTTTTGAGTTTTGTTCCCGCTAGTACCGTACGGCCCACGCTGAAAGCATTCGACCCCGAAATCCAAGGTGTTAGAATAGGCCAGGCGGGTCATTGGACTTTTTTACGCGCGCCAAACAAGAAGTAGGTACCTACGTAGCACCAATTTATATTTGAAATTAATAGTTGCGTTTGATACTTATATAACGTCGAGCATAACGTAATTCTTTCACGTGGTTTAATTGATAAACGCATCACGAGCAAAATATATTGCCATTATTTTGTCTCCTGTCAAAACGTTCCGTCTTCTTTCTCTAATGTTTCCACAAGCATTTCTTTGAATGTAAAAATGAAACTAAGTGGATACTTGTTTTTTGGACCACTCCAATTTGTTTTGAATAGATAAGCATAACATTCAAAATGCAAGCCTCGTTCAACCATCACACTTCTCGAGAATTCAATTCAAGAAGATGATAATAAAATAAGCAGTAATGGACCAGGTATCATAATAC
This sequence comes from Xestobium rufovillosum, assembly GCA_963966045.1. NCBI lineage: Eukaryota > Metazoa > Arthropoda > Insecta > Coleoptera > Ptinidae > Xestobium > Xestobium rufovillosum. The sequence continues at coordinate 15,698,737 of OZ014496.1, forward strand.
AGCTATTACTCCGCCTTTATGGCTTCTCACAATGCTAAAGACGCATAAAGATTACACAGGTTTTAACCACGGTGGCCGCCTTGTTTACTGTAAACAGAAACGCTTATAATAGCGTGATGCAAATTTTAAAATGACCCCGCCATTTGATTCAGTATCATTCGCCTTGCCGAATTAAATTGCTACTTGGGAACACCAAATACCTACTGCTTCAAGCGAGTGTTTTCTTAACGCCGTTTATCAGGGGCGTGCGGTTCACAGAAGCAATCAAAGCACCACTTCCCAGAGTATTCTAGAAAAACAGTTTTTTCCTTTTATTTAAATTGAACTTATTCTTTCATTTTGAAATATTGCACGAATAAAACGCTTGAAATGCACTGCGACACCTATGCGCATGCGCAGTTATCATAATGTAAACAATGAATCGCTTCTATGTACTGTTGACGTATAGTTTTCATTCCAAGCAAACCTCCGCCATCCACCAATTAATACGTGGCTAGTTGGAATTAAAAGTGACAGCTGTGATCAGCCAATTGTGTAGTGAATGGGCAGTACCTTTTCTCCGAAAAAGCAATTTTGGAAAGATAAAATTAAAGGCCGTAAAAATATACAGGGTTTCCCATAAGAGGAAACAAAGTTCAATACTGTACCTCCGAAAACATTATGCTAAGGAAAAAACTGAGTACGCCACTACGTTCTACGGAAAAAAGCGTATGAAAATGGTTTAAAAATCATATTGATAGCTATTATAGTAACTAAGATATACCTAAAGATCAATAGAATTCGGTCAAATTCGAAAAACACTCTTGTATAACGAAAACCAATCAAGTTAGCCAAGGTTTACTTGCACTTCTAAACTGAGTTCAAAAAAAAAGAACTCGAGAAATCGTCATCAGTTCTTTTCTGTCTACCACCGTTTGGCCTGTATCTACCCTTCAACACCAACCAAAATGGGTCACCCTGTACATTGCGCTAAAACCAATTAAAACGCGAAACATTTTAGCTACAGTATATTTGTCATTTTCGTTTGTCAATTTCTTGTTTCATGTCAGATCCAGATGACAAAACAATAATCAAAGGTTATGTAAACGTCAAAACTGACATCAAGATAGCTGACGTACCTATACATTTAGACTACTAATAAACTCTGATAAAATACGAATAAGCTACCTACTTCCTGTCAAAACCGCTGTGTTGTCATACAATTCAGAGCCAAGTTCAAAAGCTTTTTTTAGTTCCTGGATTCCGTTTTCTCGGAATAATTTTAGATGATACAGTCATTGTGTGTTTTGCAAAATGTGAAGCATAGAGAAAAATGCATTTTTGTTACCTAGTAATTTGACGAGAAAAACATACCGAACAAAAACAGGTGTTTTAAAGTCAATTTATGTATGATAGGCTTAGATCTTAGAACATACATCTGCCACCAAGAGAAGTATCATTATTATTGTTCAAAATAATATGACGGCAATGGGTAGCTTGATTTTTATACATTTTTGCCAGCAAAATAATTATTAAATTTATTTTCATCGTTGTCATGGTAACCATAGGTAAATACATAATTTCTTCTTAAGGCTTTCGTGGCTGTTGTCCATGGAATAATTGTTTCCGGGCTGATTGCCACGTCGTCGTTGGTAATTTGTAACACTAAAATTAAAATTAACACTTAATGATGGTGTTAATGTTAATTTTAATTTTAGTGTTACAGATTACTAACGAAGACGTGGCACTCAGCCCGAAAACCATTGTTCAATAGGTAAATAATGTTTTATCCGCTGTAGAATTCAATGATTAATGATTAATAACTTGAAAAATAATTGATTTAAGGCGAAATTCATAGCAACAAAATTTCTTAGTCTTGAAACGGGCAACATTTTCTATTCACGCTTTTCTTTCATGTCTCTAATGATTTAGCCACAATACTTGTTTAAACAATTAAAAATTTTAATGAATGAACGCCTAATTTAATTATCACGAAAATCAATAGGTGTGGAGGCCTCGTCGAGACGAACTTATAAAAATCATTAAAATTGGTTAGTTTTTACGGCAGTTATCGAACGCTAAAGAAATCCGGACACACATACGCACGCACGCGCACGCAAATTAAAACAGGAAGGTTCTTTTGGATATAAAAATGGTCTCAAAACTACTCCTAGAAAAGATAAAGGGTATTGAAGTTTAAAATACCTATCATTTTAAATAGGTATCTACTAAAACCAGGGTGGAACTCGCTGAAAAAATTTGTACACTCAAATTTCCATTTCAAGAAAAATTCCCCGTTATTCGAATGTCGGGGTATTTTGGGTATACCCCGACATTCGAAATACCCCGAAATTCCCCTGAAATTCCTTGCCTTGCACACTAAAATACCCCAGTGATTTCCCCCGGGGGGAATTCACTGAAAACATTTGTACATACACTGAAATTCCCCTTTCGATAAAAATTCCCCGAAATACCTCTAAATTCCCCAAAATACCGACATTCGAAATACCCCGAAATTCCCCTGAAATTTCTTGCCTTGTACACTAAAATACCCCAATGATTTCCCTTCGGCTAAAACTATTGTTAAAATTTTGATAGCGATTATCGTAGACCTCTATTTTCCTAAAAAATTTTGCTTTCCCACTGCAACCAGTGGTGCACTGCAAGGTATGGAGTTCAATCTATTGGCTCAAGGGATGTTAAAAAGACATTCTTGAATTTTTCCATACACCTTTTGGTATCTGGATAAAACGTCATTTTACGAGTCATTTTATGAAATTCAAGAGACACTTTGTTGGAAGTTTTTTTCTTATTTTGATCTCTTCTATCGCCCTCCGAAATATTTTACACTCGTTATGAATATAAGCCAACCGCTTTAAGGGCCTGACTATTAAAAACTTACCGTTGATCTGTAGCATTTATTTTTTAGGATTAGTATCGACAAATTGAAGAAAAGGGCATCATCTTTTGAGGTCTAATAATTACAGCCTCCATAAACTAAATCCCTGTTAAAAAGCACCCGAGTAAACCAGCCTTGCGGGCGGAATTTACACCACACCATAATTCCGAATAGTCTCCGTATGGTGTGTACATCCTCAGATTTGATAATTAAGTGATAAATTCATTTCTGTCGTCCGTATCTACATTTATGATTTATTAACTAATATTCATTATAAATAAGTAACAAGGAAACGTTTATTAATTGGCTGGTCTTCGTATATGGAGAGTTGTTTTTCACTAATTGACCGAGCGGTACGTATTTTTTAACTGTTGACAGGGTTACCTACGGAAAAATAATCTCTAAATTACTTGCAACATAAATAGAGCCATTAAATGCGGGTGCTTTCTGCCTCTGGAACCGTTAGTTTTTTTTACAAGTAAGCCATAAATTTTAGGTTTGGTCCGCTATTTCGATACTACCTGGAGTTGTGCTTCGTCTATTGAACTGAAAAAATTCGTGGAGGACGTTTATTATAAAGTCTTGTGTATGTAGCCGGTTTTCTTTCTCTATTTTTTAGCCTTCGGTTTTGTAAAATGCTATTGATTATGTTTAACCTTGTAGGATAGTTTACATGCAAAATTCCGTTGTATAGGTACATAATTTCGTAGATATTATAATTTTTATACTTACTTATTTTTTGTGTCTGCTATATGTAACTTCTTAGGTAGGGTATCATGGTTCTAGTTCTTTTATAGATAATTTTTTGACTAGTTGAAAGGAAGAGGTAGGTACCTAGCAAGTTACTATTGAACTAATAACTCCTTAGGTACTTAATGCACAAGACACAAAACGAGTCTTTTACAGAGTGAATCACGATATCACAGAGCAATGCAGTTTTTTTTGATGAATGCATTCCAAATTTCAACAAACCATAATATTAACAAGAGAAAAAAAAATAAAAAAATAGTTTTACATTATATCCAGAAAACCGTGTAGGTACCTGATAGAAAACCATGTAATTTTTTGAGAGAGTACCTAGGTTTAAGTTGGTCACAACCTCACAACACAGCCCAACTTCTTCTTATTTAACAGACTCAGTAGGATTCGTGATTCGTCCCACAAAATAAATTCGATAAAGTCCTAGCTAGGGCATTGACTTTTGAGAAAAATTCGCGAACATGTCAATTTTGTTTGGAAAAACATCGGTTGTGCAACTGATCGATCTGTATACAATGTAGCATTTGGTTAAAATTTCACGTTGCATTTTTAGAATAAGATACCACAGCACAGATACAAAATTTTAAAAATTCTATATTCCTAAAATACGTACCTATATCGTTGCCTACCTGACGGTAGGTTACGCCTACATACAGTGCCTTAGAAAAGTCGGAAATAAATTCAAGACGATTCAATATTTCTAAAAGTGTGCATTGTTGAGCAATATCCTGAGACACGTCGACTTGATTTTTTTTTGGCAAATTACGTAGATGGTGATATTCAAATTTCGGATATGACGTCATCCATGATTTTTTGAAATAGGAACATTATAAATATTTTTTCCGCTAGAACCTTGTAGATGAGCTTTTTCTGATTTCGGAAATATAGGATACTTTACATTTATTTTGCAAATAAAGGTTTAAAAAAGTAATAAGTACATAATATTTATTAATGATGAAAATTATGTGGTTACGCGAATAGAGGGATAAAGGCATGAAGATCAATAAAAGGAAAACCAACATTTTGGTATGTAGAGGGCGTGAAAATAGAACTAAAACATAAATAAGAAATAAGAAATGAGAAGATGGAAGATGGAAGATGGAAGATAGAAGATAGAAGAAGTCGCGGATTTCTGTTAATTTAGGAAGTCAAATAACTCGCGATGGTAGGAGCACTAGAGATTTAAAATAAAGAATAGCGCTGGGCCGAGTTGCGTTTAACAAAAAGAAACAACTGTTATGCTCAGGAACGGTTAATGTAGAAACTCGAAAGAGACTCTTAAAGACGTATGTATGGAGTATGGCACTGTACGGGTGCGAAACTTGGACAATAGAAGAAGCGGATCGAAAAAGAATAGATGCGCTTGAAATGTGGTGCTGCAGGCGCATGATGAAGATGCCATGGATAAGCAATAACTAGGTATTCGAAGGAGTTGGGAAAAGCAAATGGTATGGAAGACAATGATGAATAGGAGGGATAGAATAGTGGGACACCTTCTGAGACACCAAGGAATAGTTCGCGACATACTAGAGTCTGAGAGAGGAATAAAAAGAGGTAGGGGTAGGCCCAAATTAGACTACAACTGCTCTCACATAGTTGGGGATGTAGGATGTTCTACTTTTAGGGAAATGCGTGGGTTAGCTTAGGATAGGAAAGGATAGAGTTGTGCATCCAGCCTGTCTTCGAACTGAGAGCTTTATGATGATGACACAAAAAATGTTGCTACACGTTAAAATAACAATTTGAAATAGAAAATGTACGAAGTACTAACAAAAATTAATGAAATACCTAACTTAAATTGTTATTTTTAAGGTAGCAGCATTTTTCGTGTAGGTACCCAAAGAATCTTCATCATTACATAATTTATTAATTTTTTTTAACCTTCATCTGCAAAATTAATGTAAAGTATGGAATATTTCCGCACAATCAGAAAGAGCTCATCTATCAGATTCCACCGGAACGATATAGTGTCATGGATGACGTCATATCCGGAATTTAAATAGCGCTATCTACCCAGTTTGTATATCAAAATATGCTCAAGAAAAAAAATAAAATCGACGTGTCCAAGGATATTGCTGAACAATGCACACATTTAAAAATATTGAATTCATTATAAACATTCCTATTTTAAAATTATTTTAATTTATACAGGTTAATTCTTATTTTTAATGAAGCAGCCGTTTGAAGGTTCCTTAATTATTGATTTTGCCGTCAGATTGTATCAAATATTTTTTGCCTAAAATGCATAAATGTATTACTGACATTATTTTGAAGATTTTGACAGATGTAGAGAAATTTTGAAAGTTTTGGAGAGTTTATGTTGGAATAAAAACAACTAGGGTAATTATTGTTGCAATAATAAAAAATGCAAATATTATAGGTACATGTATGAGCAGTTACATGATAAAGTAAAAAACGAGGTAAAATATTTCCAAAACCCCAACAACTTTTTTTAAATAAAACCAAATAATTTTTATGTTGCATATGTTTTCTGTTATGTATTTTTTTTCTGTTAAAGCCAGTTTACAATCGGCAATTTTCGTTGCGTGCAACTATAATTTCCTGCAATTCCTGCCATGCGCATGCGCCGTGAACACTAAACTTGCAATTATTGGCAGTTTAGTTCCATATCAAATTCTCTAATTTCGTCATGAAATTGCTAATTTCCTGTTCGAAATTTTGAGTTTCTTAATCTTACCCCAGTTTCTCTTATACGTATATTATTTTCTTGTCACTGAAATACGAGTATCACTACTAAAATTCTGTTAAAATTTTCAAAACGCCTTTACATCTCCCATAAACCCATAATCTTTAAAGACTACTGGTAACGCTGTGTATGTATAGGGAGTTTCATTTAAAAATACAAAATTAGGTGGTGTTTCGAAGAAATGGAACAACCTGTATAACTCTTTTCTCTAAAATGCGTATATTAGTGATAGGGATTTTTCTATAATTTCTTTCTCTAAAAGAGATAATAAGATACCGCGATTCGAATAAAAAAAATCATGCTTCATCATCATCGCGGAAGTGTTGCAAAGTTGCATACCTGACATGGGCCAACTACGAGCTTCGACCGCCAGATTCAAACTTGCGTAAGTTTTGGCCGGAATCCCGAACGAGCACTGCTTAGTCTGGCCCATAATAATAGCTCCGGATTGCCGGTGGACCCTGATATTACAAAAGCGAGTTTTTAATGGCGGCCCTGAATAAAAGCCCTGTATATACAGGGGGAAACTACCCGGGGACGCGGGAATTGCAGTGTCCGTTGGCGTTAGTTTGCTCTTGTTGCCGGTATCCTAAACATGCTCCATGTGATTTTTGTGTTTTTTTGTTCAAAAATTGTGCATTTTTTACGTGCGTGTAATATTAAGTTGCTTGGCATAAATTAGAAGGTTGTTTGTGCCCCGGAGAAGACGGCGAGTGGTTCATTTTTGTTGCGCGATTTCTCTTGCTAATAGACTTAAGATGATCTGTTTTCTTTAACATGTATAGATATAATTAAAAGACTAGGTTATGAACCAAGGCAGTCACCGAATAGTAATTGCTCCATTTGATATCTCGATCGTTTCCAAGTGAACTCATCGGCCATATTTAGTTTTAGTTATAATAAATCGTTCACCGACGGCAATAGATCAATTTTAATTAATAGGCTTCATATTGTATTGCAGATCCGTTTACTAATTACTTTTATTACTGCATTGAGGTTTGCATAAAATCGCGCATTGAATACCTACTCATAATTTTGTTCTTAGGCTGAACAAGTCATCATCTCCTAGAATCCGACGAGTAGCATCGAATAAATCATGAGAGTCTTACAGAAAACGCTCCAAATGTCAGCAGGCTGGATGCATTACCTACTTTGTTATGTCTTTGTCTTGTTTCTTCTTGCTTTTTATTTTTAATGTGTGTAGTAAAATGTTTTAGGGTAGCAGAGGTGATAAAATAACGGATTTTCTTCAAATATTTCCAGATATCCATAAATTTCGTAAATGTCTTTAGAAACGCGCGTAGGTTGCTCATATTTGAAAACAACATCTCTAGAATCCAATTTTATTAGTTGGAATACTACTGAGTTATTATTGTTTTAAATAAATCACTTTTTGACACGACACGTGATTAAAAATTAAAATTAAATTATTTCTCTAGCTCTTTTAAATATCAACAGTTTATGTTTGATTACAGTTTGTATTATTTTTGTTTTATAATTATTATCTGCACTTATTATACTTGTACGATTGTGAATTACGTTAGTCAGTTCAATGTCCGGAAAATCATAATTATGGTCATGGCCCTTATGATTACATGAATCTGCATATTTTTATGTAAAGCCATACATATCGTCTTAATATATTAAATATTGTATGCCAGATAATTAAGAAAAGAAATTGTGTTGTAAGAAAGTTCTGTTGGCATTTGAAATTTCAAAATTTACATAAGCAAAAACAGGATTTTATTGGACTTTTGACAAGCACAGTTTTATTGGAAATATTATCTAATATTACCAGTTTTTTGCAGCGAAATATCTAAAATTAGAAGTGTTAATATGAAATTTATTGATGCTAAAATATAAAGTAGGTAACCTTAAACATATAACCGGCATGTGATTTATAATATTTATAACATTTATAACATTATTAAAACTTTTCACTAAGTAGAGTTAGACAGAAAATAAACCTGAGAGAAGTAACTAAAATTACCTCAGTACCTGTGAATTCGTATTATGTACTTACATTAAAATGACCTTCACGGTTAGTTCATCATATATATATATACTTTTTCTACGAGCATATTAATTTGAAATTTCAAAAATTCTATAGACTACTGGTGAATGTAGTTTGCCACCATAATTACAGGGCAAAAAGATGGCTCTTAAACGAAACCGCTCCATGTAGATTTACCCACCTATATCAAAAGTACTGTAGGATTTATCTGCTGCTTAATAACAAGTTCGTGCCTAACTCGAATTCGGGGCCGCTGTTAATAGTCGTTACAAGTGAAGCATGGTGCCATTTCATTTATACAAACATACCGCGTTTAACCAGATATCGGAAGTTTTGCGTTTGTTGATTCTTCACCCCCTCGGTGTTTATTAATTTATATTTGGTCGACTAAGGAGACGAGGGTTTCTTGACAGTGAGTGCTGCTCCTCTTCCCGGGGTGTATCTAAAACAAGTCGAATTATTCATCGAGCAAGCCCAATAAAAATGGTGGGAGCGAGAGATGCGGTTATCTTGCTGGCCATTCCAAATTATCAATCTTTCAAGTTCAACCGTAATAAGCGGGAACAATTATTTTAATAATAAATTTTTCCGTATCAAATCAGAATATGTAGATAAATCTCGATATGAATAAATCTCCACGACTTCAGATGAATACATTTACCTGTAGTTCGTGAAATTCCACGCCTAGAATTTTATTTGCCAAATGTAGGATGCCGCGTTTGGGGTAACTCCAGCTGGACATCGTAAGGGGTGGTGTGAGGTGAGGGCTCCATTACAGTGCTCGACGACAGGCCATAGATCAACCCAGTCAGCTTGCACCAGAATACATCCTGCTGCTTCTCTCTTAGTTTACTAGATTTTTGCGCTTTGAGCACATCGTGTACCACTTCAAGCTAGGCCATAACAATAATCTGTAAATGAAAATGTTTACGAGTAATTAGCCACACTTTTCCAGGGCGGTTTTTACTGAAATGTTCCCGAAAGTGTTTTATGCACATACTTATAATAAATACTTTCGCTACAGTAGGTAAATTAGGGGTAGTAAACAATCTGTATGAATGGTGCGTGTTTGAGTGTGGGTTGATCATGAATATATAAATTTGGCCACTCCGTAGAAAATTCAAATACACATATGCCCTGTCTTGCTGAAAATAAATAGTTTTATGAAAAGATTTTACATTCCCTTCTGATTTTACTTATAAAAAATAATGGGGGAACACCAGCTTAATCAAAATGTAACTGTTAGTACTATAATATGAAGCACGAATGCTAAAAGAATTAAGTATGTATTTGTAAAAAATATCTTAGCAACGGTCTCGTTTGAGAAGTTAAGAAAAAAGTTTAAGGAGTTTTGTAACACATTTTGTCATCCAGATGCCCTTCATTGTGTGTCCCGCCCTTCTCCATTTCAGGCTTGCCACGTGTTCCTTGGCGTCTGTTATCTTAGTCTTCTGTCTTATCTCTTCGTTTCTCACTCTAATCTTTGATTTTTTACCCAGCATCCGCCACTCCATCGCTCTTTGGATTTTGCTCAGTCGCTCTGTTTATGCCCTTCGTTAATGTCCGTGCCTAAGCTACATATAGGTCAAAACCGAAGTCAAAACAATACATACTTGAATCATATTTGTAAATTTTTCTTAATTTCAAAGAAATGTTTTGTTTGTTAGAATTTCTCTTTGTCTACCAAATTCCGCCCACCGCCAGTCTTTATAGTCTGACCTGGCTATATATCGCTTGGATGTTTTCGTTTGCTCATGTCCAGTACTTGTAATCCTACTTTTTCCAGTTCAGTTAATACCGTGATCAATTCACAAATTTGTACAAAAAATTTCGCAATCCTTGCAACCATCGGGACATTGGAAATGATACATACTGCAATTGTCAGACGTGATGGCGAGCAACAGAGATGCGCAGTTGAGTAATCCCCACTATTCATTCACTACCCTCTCGACCGGGATTGGTTTTCGGTGGACGCACGCAACTGTCAGTGGCGCACGATTAACTTCATAATAAATTAATCTATAGTCCAGGGAACCTTGCGCTACTGCTTAAAACTACGGCGTGACCTTGCCTGCGCGGACTGTCGCCATCACGTTTGCTGTAACACCATACATAAAACATGATTAACTTTTTATCGTGGGAAAAATAGTGTACATATCTTGATGGAAAGTGTATTTCCTTTAAACTGATTTCTTTTCTACACTCGGCTACGCTCGTATGAAATTTGTCACTTTCCATGCTCGTTACGGAATATACTATTTTACGTCATGTTCTACGGTCATACTCATACTGTGCAAACTTCACACTATAGTAGGCTCCCGGCTCTCACCACTCGAGCGCTGCGTTATCTCCGTATACGTCATCTGACCTCGACCTTGGATAAAAATCGTAATTCTGGCCCCATATACGAACATTAACATTTCCAATTTTAAAAACTCTTGCCTACATCCGAGTCTGAAAAGTAACACTCCATTCGTTTAAGATTATACAGTTTTGCAATTGGTTTGAAATGTAAAACCTGTCGCATGTTCTATAGCTTCCATTTTCGATGCAAAAGCCTCTGCAATTTTCAATAAAAGCATGCAATTTTTAAATTCCAGAAACCATTTTCTCCCGCACGTTTTTCAAGCTGATGCAAAATTTTCGGCACGAAATTACAATGATCCGCGGCGCCTGCATAAGAGAGTGCGAGATAAAATTACAAATATAGGTTTTGCAAAGCGCCTCGTGTAACTGAAACATGCACTGAGTATCCACCTACCGTTTAAAATCAATAAATAAACGCCGTAATGCATTTTTAATAAGGCAGAGTGTTATTAATATAATAGGTATATGCGCGACCACCAACGATGCAGGATTGCGCCGGCTATTCTATTAGGTTCAATCTTAATCCCCGATACAATCTGCCTACCAGTAAATCAAAAATTCACACACAACCAGTCTGTGTCTCGTTCTTGCCACCGCGAAAACAAAATCGCCGTCTTATTTAGCGGTGCGCGAGGACCGTGGCTAGCAGCGTTTTGCACCCCGGCCCCGCGACTTATTCAGATTAATACCGCAAGAGTAGATAAGCGGCCCGGCGCAGTTTCGACGAAGTGTGCAAGGAGCGATTTTTGATGCATCGCTTCTGATTTCCGATTACGACACTGCACCATCGATTTTACTCCAACGACCTTCAGGTCGGTTCAAAAACCTACATTAAAGTTCCACTGGACGAAATTTCCGTGAAGATGCCTATAAGAAGCACTTTTGCCACCATAATATACCTGCAAGTTTAAATATTGTTTACAATATGGGAACAGCATCATTTTGAAAGAATACCTTTCAAAAACATATGAAACACTTATTATTTATTATTTCTTACGGGGTAGGTTTCTGGCCCCTAGCACTGAAGCTCAAGCTTATTGTGCCCCCATACATGATTATCTCATCTCCAATTGTGGTAAGATGTCTCATAAGTGAACAGTGTCCCGTAAATAGTCCTACTGCCCATCTCAGCTGGTTCTTACCCAGTCGTATTAACTCTTCAGCTTTCCTGCTGGATGGTCCGCTAATGAACATCAGCGATTGCCTCAGTCCTGGAGTCCACATCCAGTAAAAGGTATGTTTTTGTCCTAATAGGTCCTTTATCACCTCTTTGGCTATCTGATATGCCAAACGACACGAAGGTTCCGGCCCTATCAGCGGGACTTTGGCTCCCTTCTTCGCTAAAAGGTCTGCTTTTTCGTTCCCTTCACTTCCTTGATGGCCTTTCACCCATCGTAGAATAACGTTGTTATGTACTGCTAGCCGAGCCAGCGACTCCACACAGTCTTTAACTGTTCTGGATTGTATCTTTGTAGCTTCCAGAGCTTTCAGTGCTGCCTGACTGTCAGTGAGAATCTGGATCCTCCTTTTTTGAAACGACCTCCTGATCATCTCCTGCGCGCATACGGATATTTCAATAATTTCTGCCTGGAAAACTGTTGCAAGGCTGCTCAGGTTTATGCTAATTTCATTCCCTGGGCTTTTGCCAGCAATACCCACCCCAGTACTATGTACAGTTTTAGACCCATCTGTATACCAAATGTTTGAAACACTTAAAAAGTATGTAAAAGATTGATGAAATATGTAAAGTGGATTGAATGACTATAGAAGAAGGAATAAGACCAAGATAAAAGTTATGATTGTCGTTGAAGAGGATTTGGGAGTAGTGATTAAAAAGTGGCACAGAAATACAAATTGGAACACTGGTGCATTTCCTCTGAAAACTGCCAACAGAATCGCAAAACAAGTTGTTATACACGCTACAAAATTAAATTTTCAGCAATTTTACCCCTCGATAGTTATCGATGTGTAGGTGAATTCATTCGCTTTATACACGTATTTTTAAATAACGGACGTAGTTGACTGCAACATAATCTAAATCAGGTCAGGCATGACCTAAAAGACCGGAATGACTCAGGCATGACTTCCCGTCAGTTTTTGGTTCATGGCAAGTTGTAGGCTATGACCTCGGCTATGACAATATAATTATTTTTTTCTACACCTATTTAATTATATGACAATTATTAGCATTTTCTTTGTGAAATATCGTACCTATAATAGTATAGAATTATGGATTCATAATTCACTGTATTCGGCTAATAATCACTGTTTCGCTGATCCAATGATATTTTATATCGACCGCGATCAACTCTTGCTGCAGCTGACAATCGGCTCGAGTGACAGCCAAGTGTATCGCCATATTACTGTTTACGTTTTCCAACGTATGCACTTCGTTCGCGTAGGTACCGATTAATCCGTGCAAACTAACAATTCAACCACTAAAACTGCCAGAAGGAAGAAGTTTTGGAGAAATGATCACAAAATCAGTGAATTGGTTTTCATCCAAGCAAACCCCCATCATCCACCAACTAATCAGTCGTCGGTTCCCTTCTATTACGTTATCTTTATACTATATACAGAAAGGCTAGTGCTACAGGGAAGGAGTTTGTTTGGAATACGAAATGATACTCAGGATGAGCCATTTTTGTAGTGAATTAAATTTCCTATTCAGACATTATTGATTGTGCCTATAGGTATGTCTATCTTGTACTGTTCAAACTTGAGTGGCTTGCTTCCTAAACTGACTAAGCACGAAACTTGTTTTTGAAGAATATATTTCAATACATTGTCATAGCAATAGTTCGAAATAGTGCTAATTATATTGTGTTTTTAATTATAAAACAGTGTTACGGAAGTTCATGTCTATAACAATACTTTGTCAATAAAATTAGTACCTACCTATACCGCAGTCCAATAATATAGGTGTTCAGCATTGTTATGGGAACGTATTGAATTATATTGTTCAATGATGAATTCGTATTTAGTTAATAGAACTTCTCAGTGAAAATATAAAAAATAGTATTATGCGCGCGCATCCGATAGAATTTGGTTGCACGGTTACGGCGTTTTCAAGTCTGCTTGCTTTTGGAGAAACAATAAATTGTGACCTGTGCGTTTATTTGTAATCCACGATTTTTTATTTCTTTCTCTTAATTTTGGAGCATACATAATTAAATTTACAATAGATCTTTTCATTTCGTTAGTGCGCATGTGGCAATAGTACACTGACAATCGGCTGTTACTAGTTTTTCGGACAAGTGTCACTGTCAGGCCTTGAACTTTGTGTAGAATATTCGTAAATAGTAGAATACCAAATAGGGAGGGTGTTTGAAAGACGGAAAATTACAAATGTTAGTTCACAGTGATATTCCTCGTAAAACTGTGAGGCTCAATCCCGAAGGCGCGCCGGGCTCTTGCTTGAAATACAGGAATGTTAGTCAAGATACTTCAGTTACGCAGGTTTTTAATATCAATCATATTTTTTAAAGAAAAAGGATCTAATAGACAGGTGCGTATTTTTCTGCAAAACGACCAAATTCCTAGAAGTTAACATTTTCAATTTTCCCAATTTCTATTCTAATTTAACTTATAATTTAAACATTCATGTATGTCGTTGTTTTAGTTTTATCCATAATTTAATAAAAAAATTGGAGCGAAATTTAGAATGACTGACATTCAGAAAAATCATTTTTTAAAATGTTACGATGTCAGTGACAATGGCAAGCGCGCGCTCTTTAAATATTCTGTTCGCGCTGCAGCTTATATAGGATCTCCCATTACAAAATCGCGGCGTACTTTTTCAAGTTGTTTTTATTTTTTATTTACTCTTACCTACTCGCTTTTCACTTAATACAACTTACTATTTTCTACTAACTGGGGTATATTTTGTAAATCTGGAAATTCCATGAAATGAGAAAGGAATTAAGTACTGTTTTGTTACACCGCCTACAACTTTACAGAAATCAAAAAGTGGCGGAGAGACATTTTGGCCTTTTAGATTATTATGGAAGCCATGAGTGAGGACGATTTTCGTTAAACCTAAAGTTAACGTCACATCTCGTCACGTCACTGGCAATATCCTGTCAAAATATTCCTTTGGAAAATTCTACACTTTTCTTGGTATTGACAGTTCGATTAGGGACTCACATGCCACAAAAATTCCTTGAATTTGGCTGCTGAAAATATATGTCAAATATTTTTTATGGTATTAGGCTTCGAAGCAATACCTATTTAGGAATAGGTTTTTCATTATTAATGCACAAATCGTTTGTTAAAATTTACAATGTATGCTTTTGACAAACTTAAATATGTAATGACAAAAAATAAGAAATTTGAAGTTTTCCCAAAAATAAGACTTCCAAACCGAAAACGAGGACTCGGTTTAGGCTCATGAACATTTATGAGAGAACCCGCATTTATGGCAATCCAAAAAGTATTATTTTGTATACCTACTACTTACATATTTATTTTGCTGATATACCTAGCCGCTTCTTTATTACGAAAGAACATGTATATTTGTGTTATTAAATCTTTTGATGTATGCTCTTAATTAATGCGACTTTTATGTCAAAAATAAAATATTCATACATACAATAAATATATATAAAAACAGGATATGAACAGAGTTCAGGAAGCAGTTAATATTAGAGTAGGTAATTGCCTTTACAATCGAAAACTTTTACTGTTACGACGTTGCTCACCTATGTGAAATTTTTAAACGTTTGTATAACCATCAAATTGGACTTATAAGAACCTGGATAAAAACTTCCTGGATCCGGTTACTCAGAGGTGGTTTTAATTTCCCAAAAAACAACATTCTTTTGACATTTCCGTAGATATAAGTGTTGCATTTTAACTGTACAAATTGCGTCCAGGCACAATCTGAAAATGAGAAAAACATACTTAAATCGGGACCGCTCAATATCAATTTAGATAACAGCTATTCAAATAACGGCACATAAAAAATTTTAATTAGTGATAAAATCAATTAAAATGCCTAAACTCCCGTAAATGTGCCACTTCAGAATTAAAGTAACTCTTCCAAAGTTAATATATAGCCGTGGAAACAATCGTCGCAGAGTTTTATTGCTCGTTCAATTGGCACTTTCTTACGTTTTCGCAGCAGCAAATGGGTGTAAGACAATAAAACCTGATGCATTGTGATTGTATACGACACCAGGAATCTACGTGATAAAACATCGGTTCAAATAGAGATGTAGTGCTAAATGCTAATTTAATCGTTCGTTTTATTCATTCATTTTACTAACCTTTAATTTAAAAACTATTAACGCGTCCACCTAAACTCGAGCAGATTATGATGTAAAACTGGCAACAGCGGTCGTGTGTTTAAAATGATCTGTGGCCGCCCCTTCCACCGCGTCTCTGGTAGGGGGTTGAAAGGTTTTGTCGGCCATTAACTTACGGCCTTGCTGTTACATTCCTCAAAAATGGGTTACATCACTCTCTACTATCCAGAGACGCTCTGCGCTTAGGCAACATCATTTGAATTTCGGCAATGTTCTTTGATTTTAACTAACCTTTAATTTTACTTGGTAAATTCATATTTTAATTGTATCTTCAGCGGATGAGTTTGTAAGTTCCAGTCCTTTCAGTTTTTCGATCGGCGCGGCGCAACCTTGTATTAATGTTTATGACGATTGAATTCCAAGAGTATTAAAGGAATAAAAAATAATACAAAATATTCTCCACAAAGCTCTTTGAGGCACTTACAGGGGCCACCTTATGTCACAATTGCAAATTTTTGTGAAGTTATAAAACAATGAGATCTTATGATAAAATATCGAAATCTTCTCATAACTTTCATAATCTGAATTCTATGGATCATAAAAAATTCTTTACAAGTTTAGGGAATTCTATAGAACGACAAGGTTAAAACAGAAATGATGTTCGGACGTATTTGAATAATTTCGTGTGCACATATTTTTAAGTTCAGTGGGATTGAACCCACATTCTTCTGACAGATATTGGTTTCTAATAGTGTTTAGGATGTATAACTTCAATATACAGTGAGAACATAAACATAAATTACACAATTTACATTATTTATTAATGTTTTTAATTCGTACCTACGCATTTCAATAATTGTATGTTTTAAATGTGTATGTGTATTTAGTTAAACAAACACCAATAAGTATAAAATTTACATATCGCAATGTATCATTGACTGGCAATAATTATGCGGAGATAGGTATTAAATGTAAATTTAACAGTTTGTCGTGTCATTGTTTTTATGCCACTTTATCCGGATAAATACAGACAGACACAAAATAGGCACAGCTCGCACTGTTTTACTTATCGGAACACAAAAATTAAAATGAGGGAAAAAGTAGTAAGTTGTATTCGCTGTCAAAGTTCACCCGCGTCATCCACTTCCCCATTGGGATAAACTAAGTGTTTCAAATTACCAAAAAGAAAGACATCAGGAGATTTAGATTCGGGGAGCGTGCTGGCCAAGAAACTGGTCCATTGCACCCTAATTTTCAACTGTCGTTAGAGGCAAAAGAAAGAATTTCCAAATAAGCTTGGCATTTACAAGCCCAACCCACACATTTGTTCTTCGTACAACGTGAGAATTTTCTCCTGCCCAAACACTCCATTTCGTGAAAATGTGGTTTCGTCTGCAGCCAAAATAAATTGTGTGAAATTTTCGTTGATATCACGTGGATGTAGAAGAATTCAAGTCTTGCGGGATTATCTTGACGTTGAGGATGCAATGCTTATACCCTTTGTTAATGGTATGGGTAAAATTGTTCCTGATGTCGGATCGTCTTCCACACTTTACTACGTGGACCACTCCAACTTCATTTGCTATGGACCTAGTGCTCGTTTTTGAATTGTTTTCGACACTTTTTAAACGTCTTCCTCAATTTCCGGTATTTCAGGAGGTACAGGCCTTCCTGCATGTCCTCCTTACACCTTTAAGTACCCCGTATCTCGAACTCTGAACTGCAAATTAACAACATTCGCGGTGTTGTGTGATTCCCTTTAGTATATACCGGGTGGGGATTTAGTGTGTAATCGGTACATATCTCTTATGTTATTCAAGATATCAGAATGGAATTTTACGTGTATGTGGGGGATCTCATGGTGCATTTCGTAAAATTATTTTGGTATATGCAGGGTACTCACATACTGAGTACCAAACCAAATTTATATTTTTTTAAATGGGAACCCCAGATGTCTGCTTGATTTGCATTCCCCACAAAATTTCATGAAAATTGATATATCACAAGATGGACTTTTGACTAAGGATTGATAAGATATTGACATTTTACTGCCATTATAGACCCAATTTTGTGACGCTCCTGACGTTTACTAACCAAAGCCACCTAAGATTTCTTTATTGGGATCCGTTCACAGACTGTTGCATTTGTAAAATTTATTAATGCTTTTGTCACAATACATTGTGTTATACATATGCAAATTGGAATTTTTCTCAAAAATTTCAAATGGAACACCATGTATATTATTTGCACAATTGATAGCCAGTTTACTAAGCTTTTTATTGATATAGACATTGCTAGGTCTGCTGATACATAGTTTCGGCTGATATTACGATTGAACTTTAAAAACATAGAATATCACTATATTTTGGTACAATTTTTGACCATTCTCTTCCCAATTTCAACTGCAACATCCCGTATCTATTATTCAACATCTGGTGCCAAAATTTATATTCTTTCCAAAGATGTACGATTTAGAAGCATTATCTTTCGCCTTTTCTAGGATAACTCTAAAGTTCTGAAATTCTGTGAAATTTTCAAATAAAATCGTTGCAAAGTAGGCCTTGAAAAAAATAAGTGACAAAAGGCAGTGCTTGTGAGTAATAATTACAAAATTACGTATTACAGATAGATAGTTAAGTTTATAGGCTTAAAAAAATGAATTACACAAACGAAGAATATGTAGATGTGATATTTGCATTGGGAGTTTGTGAACAAAATCAATTGCTGGCTTCACGTCCTTATGCAGCCAAATTTGCAGATAGAAGACATCCCCAAGAAAAATGTTTTCGGAAACTATTACACCGATTTATTGAAACTGGCTCTGCAAAATATGAGAAACGTGCACGAGCGAAGTCCGTAACAACCGAAGAAAATGAACAAATTGTACTGCAATGCGTTATTGAAGATCCTCAAGTTTCTACTAGATTTATAAGAACTGAGAAAACGTTTATCAGGAAAATACTCAGAAAACATAAGTACTACCCTTACAAAGCTTATACCACTCAAGCACTTTTGGATGATGATTTGGAAAAGCGGTCAGTTTATTGCAACTGGGTATTAACAAAAATTAAAGAAAATCCTTTGTTTTTGAACGTTTATTTGCAAACCGATGAATCCACTTTCACACAAGCTGGTAAAATGAATAAGAAAAATTTTCACCATTATGCGTCAGAAAATCCCCGCTTAAATAGAGCAATCGACCACCAGCTCCAGTGGAGCGTTAATACATGGGGCGGCATAGTGGGTGATCATCTGATTGGACCTTTCTTTTTTGAAGAACATTTGAATAGTATAACTTATTTAGAGTTCCTTCAAAATAATTTAAACCTTTTATTACAAAATGTACCCGACGAGATTACAGAGCATTTATGGTTCCAACAAGATGGGGCTCCTCCCCATTATGGAAGACAAGTGAGGGAATACTTGAACGAAAGGTTTGGTGGTAGATGGCTCGGAAGAAATGGGCCAGTTGCTTGGCCACCACGTTCTCCAGATCTCACCAACTGTGATTTTTTTCTCTGGCCATACATAAAAGAATTAGTCTATAGAACCCCGCAGACTACAAGGGAAGACATGAAGCTACGAATAAGACGAGCATTTGAGCAAATTACTGCCGAAATGTTACTTGATGTAAAAAGGGCAGTTGTGGAAAGGGTACGAAAATGCATCGAACTGGGAAGGAATATTTTTGAGCATTTATTAAACTAGTTTTTTCATACCTAGCCAAAGTTTTAGCTCAAGTTTTAGATTTATTATAGACACGGAACTTACTAACACCTTGCGAAACGCACAAAATCACGAAATCTTCCGTTAATTAAAACAGTCTTTTCCCTTAAAAAAACTCGTACCAAATACGCATTGTCTGAATGAGAAATATTCCCCAGAAACTTTTGACATCAAGTCCGTAAACATCGTTATGCGAACACGCAAATCTCCTGAAATATCACTTGTTCTGTTTTACAACACGCACTATGATTTATGGCATATTACGTGCAGGTTCCTACTTCCAAATTGGTGTTGTTTTAATGCCAGTTTTGTAATTTGCATTTTTGCCTGGGTAAGGCCAGTGCAAGGTTTTTTCTTAATAATTCTGGGCGCGTTTGCGCTAACGATATTTTAAAGCGATATTTATGTGGTAATAATCTACCTGTTTATCCGTCGGCACTTGGCATAGTGGTCCCTGTAAAAGCGAACGTTGAAAAAATGCTAGACACTTTCGGCATCACTTTCGGCTTAGGCTTTAGAGATCTTTATTACCGCTGTTGTTTTATAAGGTTAAATTGAAGATGTAACAAATAGATAACCGAAATAAAAATTGGGTATTCGAACATTGAAAATATCCTATTAAAATTGTTTCATGTAGTACTGCGCAAAGTATTATTAAGTTCCTCGTCTAAAGCAACCAAATACGTCGAATTATTTATAACACTTAAGGATATATGTATTTTAGGATTAATGTACCGAATTTCAAAAAGGCGTGATTGTTAGTATTTTTAAAATCGGCGGTATCATTTTCGTTAAGGAGTTTAGTTTACTTTTTAAGAATTATTAAATAAAAAGTTGGTAGGCAGAAGTTCGAAATCAAATTTGCTGAGTACGAAGGTTGCGTTTTACATCCATCCATCCATCCATCCATCCATCCATCCATCCATCCATCCATCCATCCATCCACCCACCCAAAATGAATAAAAATGGAAAATTCATTTCTACTGCCAAACTTTCAGATATTTTAATGAATAAAAAGGATGGAAAACGCCTTGCATCTTCGCAAATGTGATGGCTAACTGCTTCTAGAACTTTTTTATTTATTATATGGTTATTTCTATGGTTGCGAAACACAGACGGATTCATAGGAAACAGATAGGACAAAATTAAAAGCGTTTGAAATGTGCGGTGTTATAGGAAAGTCGCCTAACATGAGGATAACTCCTAATATGGGGTACCGCGTTTTTGGCCCTATTCCATTTTCACCATCTATTAAATTCATTGCGAATTAGTATAGACTCAATTTTGTTATCTTCCTACGTGACCAACGGTGTCACTGCTTTGGCCGTTTTTCCACCACGTGGCTTTAAAAATTTAAGTACAATTTATACGTTAGAACGCGTGTTTCATGCGTGTAGGGTAAGGTTGCCTATATTGAACCATTTTTAACAAAAGTCGCTGTAATTTGCTAAAAAAAACATTAAGAATAAAAAATGTTCATTGTCGAATGTGGGACACCTTCCTAACGACCTCGCCGTTCCTTTTGCAAATTTAATATTGATTTAACCCCATTTCCATGTCATCTTGTCGCGATTTTTACCATAATTTCCTCTTTTCGACATCTAAATAAATTATTTACCAATCATTTGTGAAATAATATGAACCACGGTTATCCAGGTTGAACTCCGATTCAATTTGGGATACTGTTGTGGGTTCAGTTTGGGCAACCACAGGTAAATTTACACTATTGCATTCATTTACAAAATTAAAAAATAATTTTGCAATTCGAAAGGGTTAGTAAACGACCAAGATATTGTATTATTTCATGCCAATATTACACTTTTTCTTACCTTGTTTAGCGGTGGTAAATTTTCTTAGTTACACACCCGATTACCAAACTAGCTTTACTTCAAGTACTCTTTTAAACTTCAATGTTTAGAGGGCGATGATATCGATGCAAATTAGCCGAGGTTCAATATAGGAGCCGGTTCAATATGGGCGACTTTACCTAATCAATGTTAAGAAAAAGTATCCCGTAGTAGGCAACTACTACATGCTAAATATTTGTGGATAGATGAGGTTAACAATAAGGAGGCATTAGAAAGAGAAATATATTATGGACGATAATATGTAAATAATATTAGTATGATAAAACACTTTCCGAGACACGAAGGATTAGTTCACGACGCACTAGGGGAGGTAACAGAAATAAAAAAGATTATACTACTTTTCAGAAATATTTTGGAATGTAGGATGTTCTATTTTTGGGGAAATGTGCAGGTCAGGTCAGGATATTAAGGGAACATGGTGCTTGTCATTAGTCATTAGTCTTAAGACATGAATGAATTTTATTTATTAACTTGTATGTGTCTGTAAACTTATTTTGCACTTTAATGACCTAAGATTAACTTCTCAATATTTAGAAACATGAACATTTTTGAATGGAACATATAAAAATCTTCAAATTTGCTCAGGTAAAAAACGAGAATTTATGACAGAGCGTTTAGAATCGTTGCATGGAAACCGTCGGCAGAATAACCATCATAAATGCTAATTTTTAGCCATAATATACAGCTCATTTTACCTGTGAAAGAAAGTCAATGCCCTTCGAAAAAACTGAAAATTCAAACGACTTCATTGTATTCGAGAAAGAAACCGTTTGCGTCTTGTATACTAACGGCCCTGCTGACCTCGGCGTTTTACGGTTTGTTTTGTGTTTGTACACTCATTGAAAACTTCCCCCGTAAAAGCTTTTGACCTAGGTCAGATATTTTAAATTCCTGATGCCCGGGGAACACCACGGTAAATGCGCAAGCAAGCGGGCTCTGCCCTGATTTATGGAATTTTTGAGAGAGATTAATTAATTTGGGGCGGTGAAAGAATTATTGCGAGGACTGCCTATTTCATTTTTTTATTTACTCAATGAAAAGTGTTTGGATTTGAGCCAAATAAAAATATTTATGGTAATTGGCGCGACAATTTTAAATTACCAACTTGGAATAAAGTTGGAGACAGTAATCCCCAATATCTTGAACAGCAGTCCTAAGATAGGTAAGGAGTTTTTAAATTAAGTTTTGTGGAATTGTTTTTACCTATAGGAAGATTAACAGCAGTTCTTCGGCTATTCATTTATTTAGTACAGAAAAGGGGAAATTTTATAAAAAAAATATAAATAATCGTAGCGTTAATTTACTTAAATATTTTGAAACCGCTGAGTCTCTCTCAGCAATTTCTTATATATGTATAAAGCGCCAGATGGAATAACGACTTATAACGTATTTTCATCACTTTTATTTTTATCTAATTAAGAATAATAAATTATAATATTTTTTATCTGTCTTGCGCCTATGATATTCATTCTTGCATAATCCTAATCGAATAGTCACGAGCCGCTACTTGTTAGATGGGCCGGTTCAATTCCTCCGTCCATCTTTCCTGATGTTTTGGTCGTGACGATATTGTGCAGACATCGGTAGATCAATTCCTGTTGAAGACAATTAATATAATTACTCAAACACGTGCGTTACAAGATTGAAGCATATAACTTCAAAAGGATCTAAATGCCATTTTCTTTTAATTGAAATATTAAGAAAAAACTTTCTTAAAGGAAAATTAAAAGAGATATTTTAATGCACTACCAAACTAATTAAAAAATTAAACTTTGCAGAACAATAAAAATAAAACTTTCCTATTTGGTAAAACGATACAAGTAACAGTACTAATCAACGTAAAAAAGGGTCGAAGTCCAAGATAACAAGCAGAGTCTAAGTGCCATCAAGAGTATTAAGGTTAATTTGAGCAGATGTTTTCGTAAAATTGGCGATGTTCTTCTGGTGACCGAAGTCACACGGGATTGTCAAATAGATCTAACCTTCAGCAGCAGACACCCCTAATTCCCCGGCATCAACACATTACTCCTCATTAGGTACGGATAAGATAGACCAAGTCAGTTTGTGACTGGGTGATGTTTGATTGTTGATACTTTATCAATAAGAGTAATTTAACATCGGGCACTTACTCAAATTTATAAGACGGTGAC
This sequence comes from Xestobium rufovillosum, assembly GCA_963966045.1. Classification (NCBI taxonomy): domain Eukaryota; kingdom Metazoa; phylum Arthropoda; class Insecta; order Coleoptera; family Ptinidae; genus Xestobium; species Xestobium rufovillosum. Next base: position 15,722,452 of record OZ014496.1, read on the forward strand.
TATCAGTCGATCACACGGCGAAAACAGGAGCGTTCAATCAGGTACTTCTAGTTCGGATGTGAGAAGAAAAATCCTCATCTTCAGTGGTGCGGTCTTCTATTTTATAGTCCAGGGGATGGGCTATTGGAGGTGGTGTAACGTCGCATTTTCCTACGTCACCTTCTTGCCGTATGCAGAGATTCATCGGGAATCCTTGCTATTTCGCAAAGGTGCAGCATCACGTTGGAGCCGTGTGCAGAGATTAATTTGGGAACTCCTATATTCTCGCCTAACGTCCGTCGCCTCTGGGGCTTGCTCACTTCTTTCATCGGTGCATGCATATACGGACGGATTTATTCAGTATTTCTTTCTCTTTTGATTTGCAGGTAGCGATTTAATCTTAAAATTAGTATTAGATGTAATTTTTTAAAAATCGCCTTTATTTTCTTAAACTTTCTTCGTTTTTTATTATGTGTTATAGAAAGAATATTGGATGCAGAATGAGGAAACAGAAGATTTGTTCGTGTGTGAAAGTATAAAACGGAATTGTTTTTGATTTCGGTGAGATTTACGACAATAAACAAGTTCATTCCATAATATTTTGTACCTAAATTTCTTGTGTTACAATCATAAGTTATATAGACGGTTAGAGAGAAGGCGTGGAAGGTCGCCGATTAGCTCAGTTGGAGAGCAGAGGGCTTCGGAGCGGGGGACCCGGGTTCGACTCCCGGTCGGCGGCGGCAAGTTTTGCGCCATGTAACATTTCAGAAGAGGGATAGGCAACCCGCGTGCTAGAGTAGAGTACGGCGGGTGGAGTGCACATGAGGTGCGTTGTGCGTAGCATGTTCGTGTCGCGGGCGCTGAAAGTAGCCAGTGGCTGGGGTAGACGAGGACGGCTAGGTTGTCAGGACGGGCCGAACTGTTACAATCATAAGTATATGTAGAAGGTTAGAGAGAAGGCGTGTAAGGTCGCCGATTAGCTCAGTTGGAGAGCAGAGGGCTTCGAAGCGCGGGGACCCGGGTTCGACTCCCGGTCGGCGGCGACGAGTTTTGCGCCGTGTAACACTTGTAATTTGTATTCATGGTATCCTCAATTTAGAAGTGATGAACACCTGGGCTATATCTGTACGTTCGATACGAATTCGTGACGTAGTTCAAAACTTCATCCAACAAAACCAAAATGTCCTTGAACACAATTGATAGTTTGATTTCGTGCACGTCTTAGAAACAAGCCCTTCTTATCTTACAAACTTACCGATTATGCTTAGTTTTTTACAACTCCATTAAAATTCAATAGTTTATATTCGAAAGTTTATATACCCAGTAGAAACAATAAATCAATAGCTTGCTTATTATCAAAAATTAGCAGATGCATGTATAATATATTAACTTAACCTTGTCTTAAATAAATCTGCACAAACTCGCGAACATGGTGTAGAAGATAATCGATTATGTAGAATCTCAGTGACATCCTACACCGGCGCCTGCCGTGATGATGCATGGACCACCCCGAACAGACCGTATATCCACCGGACAACAGCTCCTGCACCCGGGGGTAGTAAGATCGGCATTTTAACTGGTCATTTCTCCTATCAACATGGTTGTAAAACAACCTCTAGCGACCTATATCCATTTTGCCAAATTACGATGAAGGTGTCAGGTGAAGATTGAAATAAAAATTGTTTATGTGGAGTTTTGTACATTTATTTAAACACAGAAGTTATTTTTAAAATTATAAAGCTTGTGGGGTGCCTGTAAGCTTTCCACAAGAGGGTTAAGCTTACAACTGCTATTTTTGTCTACCCCTCTTTATTTGTGAGGATTTGTTGCGTGAAGCAATTCCATCTGTGCTTTTTACCACCTTAACATCTATTTGAAATTTATTTAGTGTAAGTTCAAATTCTTGTTAGGCCATTTACGGGTAGGTAGCCAGGTTAATTTCCAGAATTATAGAATGACCCATATGTACGAGATTATTAAAAAAAAAGCTTTAACTGACCAATGTGTAAAATTTTGGATATAATTGCGGTCGAAATCGATATCGGCATTAATCCTTTGTAATTAATATCGTCCTTGTCGTCCGGGGGATTACCCAACTAACCACCACCTAAATCGCACAAGATCGTTACTATACGGCCTAGTGGACCGGAAATTATTAAATGCCAATTTTCAATTAAATCATTTATTAGCCCTTTTATTGCCAAAAATTACTTCGCTGTAGGAAATAGTTAATGCCTAATAAGCGTTTGTAGGTGAGCGTACCGTATTTATAGAGCCTTTACCTATTGGTTTGAACGATGAATGCCAAGTCTATAATATAACATTAAAATTTGGAATTTAATTTTTCTAGTGCTTCTATCATGCGAGTAGAATGCTGAAATAATATATATTGTGTTGAAATTTAGAACATTCCCCATATCTTATTGTCAAGAACCTAGAATTAAAAAGTTGTTGTATGCGAGGTTGTATGTTGTATGGTTTCTTTTCGACTTATTGTTGTCAGCCATCCAGTATCCTTTGGATCGTCTGGGCTGGATACTATTAGATATGAGGAATTTATCAAACTGCAACCAGATCCATTTTAATGTAAACCTATTGAAAGACGTTCTCACCTTCATTAATTTAATCCAGCCAGTGGCTAAAACGAATTATGAACAGCGTTCCGATTGACTCTCATATTCTTAAGAAGATGTTTCCATGATGTGTTTGTTATCGTTATTTTAACCTGGAAAATTGCCTTAAAATGACTTATAATATTAGAAATAGGGGACCATAAGTCACAAGTGCAAAAACCATGTACTTAAAAAATAAAAAAAATATTTGGCTAACTTACTATACATTTTCGATTTTTGAGAAAAGTGCTGGTAATGTAGAAACACCCTAAAATTACAGTAAATCAATGTGTAAACACATAAAGATGTTGGAATATTGACCTTTAAGCATTATATTCTTTTTATAATATGTTCTTATTCGTAGAAAATATTATTCGTTTCCAAGTTACCCACACTTTAGCCAAACTAGATTTTACGAGTTAAATCAAGAAAAAGTTAGCTTATGATTCATTGAAATCCAACAATACCTTCCCTATAACTCCCTTTCCCAATACTCTGATACGCATTACGCTACCTCTATGATAAGTTATACTAAATAATACCACAAACTTACCTCCAAGAACTTCACGAAAATCACGAAGTAGAAATCGACGCACCACCATTAACTACAATGCCCGACTGATTCCTAGCGCTGCGCCGTGATGAGTAGGAACGAGAGTGACTGTTTACGGCAATCGCCACTAGAGTGAAGCTCTCTGCAGTCAAAATACTTGCCGTTTCCACATTACCCTCATGTTTCTACATTTGCACCCCCTCTAAAATATTATTCTTCATTCTAGTTTGTAATAGCAGGTAGAAAGGACGGGAAAGGATCTTCCGTCTCTTTTTGAGAGAAAATTGAAACTGGCATAATTAGATATCCTCAGATTGGGAAATTTAGGAATAGGTATATGATGTTGCTATGGTTGTACGTTCTGTCTATAGATAGTCATCCAACCGTCGCTCACGACAGAGTCCTCTCTTACCTCTTGGGGCGGCTTTTGAAAATAGTTGTCTTCTCATCACTCACGTGCTAGTCTCTTTCGCTAGTGGTATATCATAAAAGAATCACTTAAATTAATTTGATTCTCATAAATCTATTTTAAATTCCTCCTAGTGAGATTAAGTGTTTAAAAAGCACTAAAATATTCTTATGATTTAAAAGTTCTTATAGTTAAAACATATCTATGACTCCATGGTATAAAAAACACATAAAAATATGCTCCCGGGTGAAAATTAAACCGGTTCTCGGAATTATCGATTTAATAATCTGAAACATCCTCCTGACATTAAAACAGCACACCATGGGCGCTCAATTCTGTGGAATGGTTAACCGGGTCGCAAACGGAAGACAAGTCTCGAATGCCGTGATGTATTGCCGCAGCCTGAACTCTTCTAGTTGCCCTACTTGCTTTTGTTTCGCCGAAATCCACTAGGAAAAAGCAAAAGGCGTCCTAACCCTCCCGATAATTTATTAACTTAATAAGTTTACTAGAGGACGCGAAATAAATATGGAATAACAATACGTTACGTTGGGCCTGTTTTACATGAAATACTTCGCTGTGGTTTAAGTAAGCTGTAGAATAAATTTTATGATCTTTTAGTAGCTGCTCATTTTCTTTCATATGAAATTAAATATTACATGCTTCAAAAACAGTAGACAACTGGTTTCGTCCTTATTGGACTCATCAGTACTGGTTGCTTGAATACTGCAATACAGCTAATCTTTGTTCAGCTAAGGTTATAAGAAGTAGCCGAAATAACAATGAGGAAATGCCTACGTTAAATTAAAAGATATTATTACATTGTTCACGTAAAGACCACTAAGGTAAAACACAATTTATTGACAATTTTTATGGAATTATGGAATTAATTTTTAGATGCAAGATTCACAATGGTCCGTGTTGAGGTTGCACCCTCGTAAATGGTGCCATATCTCCTAAAAACACGAAGTGAATGTAGTTTATGACCATTTCTGACATTTATTTTCTTTTTATTGACACTTGTATCAATATATTACTTTCTATCACAGCGGCATCATTAAGAGCTATATTATATATTTTATAGGAAATTTTCTTTGCACTACTTGAGTTTTATTATCATCTCATTATAAATTAGAAGTTTGTTATTGATACATTTTTGTAATACAAAGAGTAGGTATTATTGATACATTTTTGTAATACAAAGAGTAGGTATGTCAACGTATACAACACTTAAATCTTCCAAATTTGCCTCGTAGTCTCCCACTGGAAGCAGAAGTGACAAAAACTGAATTAGTGAGCTATTCGGTAAGCCTATAAATTATGGCCATCAGAAACATTTGCAGGAGGTGGGTGTCCTATGCTTGTTCTGGATGGACACACGGGAAATGTTCCGGCATAGAGGGTTAGTGCGCTGACAAATCTATAAATTTTACAGACACCTGTCGCTCTTCAGTTTCCAGTTGCGCTTTGATGACGAACATTTTCCGGCGCTTTAGCTCTGCAATTTGTCATAATTATAGATGAAATTGCTACAGTTGTTACTTGTGAATCTTAAAAAACGCGATGTCACAATACAAAAGGTGTATACATAGGTATAGATACGTATTTATCATATAGGGTGTTTCAGTTATATATTTCTTCGATTTGGTACTCCATTATTATTATTAGTTTCAAGCAAAAAGTTCTCTGGGAGGTTCCTCCTTATTTTTATTTTTCCATAATTTGAAAAATATTTTGATACGTGTATCTACATGAATTTTCAAAATCTCTGAAGCCGTTATATTCTGATGGCACGAAAGCAGCATCTGGAGGGAACTATTACAATTAATATTGCGCGCCAATTAATAAATACCTAGTTCGTACCTAAAATATTTAGGTCTTCCATCGAGAAGCCATTAAAATGTTTAACTGCCGTACCTTTTAAGAGATTTTTCTGGTAAAAAAATATTAGATTTGATATGTTTTCTGTAAACGTCAAAATTTCAAAGCTACCTTCAACATTTGATTATACCCGTGCTAGTTTTATTTATAGCGCACAGCTACGAGCATGGCACACGGGTGGATACAATTGTGAACTTTAGCGCCTACTTAGTTGAATGCGAGGTGTCGCTTTCTTAAGGGGTCTTGGGAAATAGTACCTATATTACGTACCGAGGTAGAAAATGTTTGAAGCTTTACGAAGTTTCACCTGTTATACTCGTGCACGTTGACTGCCCCCTGAGAACTACTAGGTGTTCGTTTTTCATAGATTACAACAACTTTCGGAATTTCTATGCTAAGTTTCGCGCACTTACGTTTCTTATTTCTCAGAAGTACCCTATGATGATCTTAGCCGTTCTAAATTTTTGAAAAAAAAATTCTTAAAAATTTTAATTTTTTTCTAATTTAAGCGAAATTACAAATGAACTGAGATCATAGCGCAATTTTCAATACAATGCAAAATTTCAGGTAAACTCCGAAAACTGGATGTGCAATCTTATGAAAAACAAATACGTAGTTCTCAGAACAACCAACGTGTGTGAGCGAGACGGTTGAAATTTCGTAAAGGCACTTTAAGGAATATTTTATCTTCATAAAAATTTGCGTAAAATTTACTTTATTTTTGTCACGTTTTTTACGTGTTTCGGTTTTTATCTTGGCATGCAATCACGTAATATGTGAAAATAGACGTATTATGAATGAATTATTTCATAGTTTTTAGATTTGATAACACCTGCTTGGGCAACTTTCAGAGAGCCACTTATTTTTAATAAGAAAGCCACTACCAAGTTATGGTCTGGGCTTATTACACGAGAAAGGTTTTTTAGGCATTTACATAATTCGTTATTCCCAGAAAATCAAATTTCTCATATTATTTTGCATTATTATCCAAATTGACTTCATGAAGGACCGTATAATTTGCAATAACCGAACCTATTAACCGTTTTTTATAAATTGCCCCTTCTCGTCCCCATGTCATTACGCATAACATTCTTGAATGGTATCGATTTTCCGTTGGGCCTTTGACGGTAATTAACACAAAACGGAACAAAAAATTTCGTGTAGTGGTGAGTGCATGTGTGTACAAATTTGATCAATAGGACCAGTAACATCCTCCCTGCCACGAAAACCGGGTGGTCAAGTCATAGTTATTTTCGGCGTGCGTGAATTCCGCCAGTTACTAACGAAATTATTGCCCCTCGAGAAGAATAAAACAACTTTGTGTGAACAGTCAATAACATAACCAATCCATTAATGGAACAAGACAAATGAATGAAGCCTAAATTAACTGCTTTATGCTAAGTTGAAAGGGCTAGTTTTAGACAAAAATAATATATAAAAAGCTACTACCACCCGGCGAATTCGAACCATGGCCTTCTTAAAATTTTTTGGCCGAGCTATTAAATGGAGAATTCTCTGGAGAATCAATTATTATTATTACACCTACTTAATATTTACAGTACGTATTGGAGCTAGTAAAGTTAATTAATCTTTAGTATTGGAGGAATTCGCGTTCGTCCTTTAGCTGTTTGCAACGCCGACGAGATCTAAAACTGTTCCGGAACATTTCTCATAAATGAACATTTTTCTGATACCTACATAAATTTATCTTGTAACAGAAATGCTATAATTGACCAGTAACAAGACTATGTTGTAAATATTTATAAACCATTATATGCAAATGCTTACAACCAGTAACGGTGACATAATAATAGAGGACATTACAGTACTAATTGATTTAATTATTTATTATTAATATCTATTCTTATTAATTCTACCATATGCGACATTTCGGAGTTTCCCGGACGTATTCAAATATCCCTAGTTCGTTCTTGATCATTTGACCAACATTGAAGTCGCTTGGATTCAATAACATCTAAAGCTACCATGAGTTGAGACGTTTGATATAATAATATTAATACTTAGCCCAGCTTTTATAACGTTTGACAACGGCGCATTGAAATACACAGGCAATGTGCAATGTGACAAACACTATGTCCCAAGTCGCCTATTAGTACCCCAGATTTTTTTCTAGGTACCTATTTCCTTAGGATGAGTCCTTCTAAAAGTGGAAGCAACCTCAGATATAGTGCCTGCTGGCTCTAGGAAATAAGGGTATTGGAAACATTGGCCACCCAATGTCAAGCATATTGTTTCAAGATTTGTGGCTTATCAACGTCTGCAGTAGCTCGTGGAACTCGCTTCTCGAAAGATCTCTCACGCTCGAAGGAGTTCTTCAGAAGTAAAAGCCAAGGAGTGGATGTGGATATCTTGGGAGTTGGTTCCATGGTACCAAATAACTTATCCTTGTGTCATAAAATATCACGTTTCTGGTATTTTGTGTCCCATTTTTATAAATAAAATTGGAATAAAGTTGAGAAAATGTATTCTTCAAAGTTTTTATTTTGTCTTGCCTATGTTAAGTCCCAGGAGAATTTTAGTTCTCATTGATAAGCATGACAAAGAATTAACAAATTTCAGGAATAAGTATAATTGGATTTCCAAATACATTACGTCTATTAGTCCACTCGCCGTGTTATAGATAGGTAACGTACCCTACTAACTCCACCCTTGCAGATTTCTGCTCGCCTGTCTCTACCTGCTCAGCGCTGCTTAATGAACCTAATAAAATTTACCTAAATACCTGTCGAAGTGGCCACGTGATCGTCTATCACCTACGTTGTGTATTGCCTATACCATTACAGACCCCATTACTTTGATAAGAAAGAATCACAAGCGCGTATGTTAATAATAGACACAAATAAAGTTAAGACATCAAGACTTATTCATATCTTTGGAAGTATTATAAAATTATCGTTAATCATTTTGGTACAAAAATAAGATTGATTACCATCTGCAGTCATCATAAATAAAAAGTGTTTAGTTTTCTCTATCGAGATGCAAAATGTATTTATTATAATTTATTACCTACTGCCAACAATCAAACAGCTGTCGTTAAAGTTTCGTTGTTTTTATGTTTATTGGCGTTTTCCTTAAAGGTTATTGCCTTTATAACGAATCAGAGATGGGTATGTAAGTATATGTATGGTTGGATTTATTCAGTATGATGTCTATTGTAGTGGTAATTCTTAGATGGGCGCTTTGGGCTTTTCCACCATCCCGACTATCGCATGGTTTATCTGACTAAGGTAACCAGTGGGTTTCTTCTCGAACATCACATAATAAACACGATACTTGATTATTTTTAAATATAATAGAATAATTTATAGTTATGCATTTGTTGAGCTAATAGACTTGAAGTCAGTAATAAGTGCGACCATTTGGCCAGTTTAGAATTCACGACGTTTTAAGTACACTATGTATTATATTATCTATGAAGTTACATTACTATATAAAATAATATTCAGGCATACCTGATATAATCACTTTACACTGATATTTATATTAAAACGAATTTGTAATTATTTCATCGCAGCAAGCGATCTTAAATACTGCTAAATACCTTGTCCTTTTCCTAACTAACTTTCCCTGCGTCTCTCTAGTCTGGACCGTAACCTTCTGAACCTACTTTTGTTTATGCCTGCATTCCACTGAACGCGACTTTATAAGTATATGGTCTGTCCCGAAAATAACCTACTGAAATAAAATAGAGATTTTAAAGTATGATTACAGGATTTCCTAATAATGGGGATTACAATAACAAAGACTAAAATTAGCTAATTTAATAACTTTAATGTCTTCAGTATTTACCAATGAGATAGCAGGGGATAATTTTCATTTTAAAACAACTAGAACAAGCAACCGCTCGAAGGGACAACCTTTGTATGTCTTTCATATTTTGGGAAAATCTCTTGGGAAAAACCCATTTATCTTTATTAGGAGAAAACCTTCAAGTGAAGTCATCAGTGTCTAAGAACCTAACCCTTAAGAACTTGAAAACTGCACTTTTTCCGCCTACATTACAATCGGACCAAAAAAGTGAATCCGGATAATCGATTATAATAAAAATTACACAACTTTTTAGCGAGGACTACATGCAAGATCTGAGCTGCAAATGCAAGAAAAACTACAATTTCGTGATCATCATCAAACACTTGTAACTCTTCAGGGAGCATTTTTATCGGACAGGAATTTCCGGACAACCTGTTTAATTAATGTTCCAAAAGATAGGTGTCACTCCCCAAGAAAAGAACTGAAAACATGATTCTTTCTCTCCATGCACGAGTCTCCCAGTTTTAATACATAACTAAAATTTATAACATTATAAATCACGGATACAGTGTTTCATTTGTCAGGTGTATTTGGCCAGTGATGCATTTTTATTGTTTGAGTGTAGTGCGCCCTGAGCATATAGCATGCTAGGTGGCAATTCCATGCTTATTTGGGCTATATTTTAAATGTCTTTTGTATCGATTACTCTCGAAAGTTGGTCTACTAATTAAAGATTCAGAATCGTCAACACACGTAATCGTCAATAATGTGCTAAACGAATTCCGCCTCTCGTTGTTTCCCTATTGCAACGGCGATTTTCTCATATACCATGCAATTCCCAGAAATCAGCTCGTTAAGAAAATTCTTTTATTTAATAGGGTGCATTTGCGAAACGTAACAGGAAGTGAGATAGCAGTGTAGATTGCGCAAATGCGTTTAGCAAAAAATGTATACATTTCTGTTTTCTTTAACATACAATGCAAGTATTTAAAAAATTCTTCGAAATCTGTTTGTATACGGCGGCGGTGCAATAAAATTTAATGATCTTAGTGAAGTTACAATGAGTATGAAAATTTATATACGTTTTTTGCATTTTTATGCAGATGGCGTTTCTTGCTTTGATAGATAACATGCATATTTACAGTACTGACTGAAAGATCACGAAATTTATGTCAAGTAATGTTTCTTTTCAGTAACGCAGATCAGGAACTAGATATATCTTATGTCATTTATGATTCTTCATCCAAAAATAACAGATCTCTCTTAAAGAAGGGTTTATGAATAAATTTTCTCCACTCTCGCCTGTCCTGGGCTAACTCATTTACATCCTCCTATCGGATACCTTTCTCTTCTGCTGCTTGTCTTACTCCTTCCTTTTTCTCTGTCTACCTCTTCTGTTACTTCCTTCTGTTCTTGCTTCATAAACTCTTCCGGCAAGCCTTTCCTCTGACATTCTGTTAATGTGTCCCAACCATCCCAATTGTCTCTCTTTAATGTTTTAAATGTTGTTCTCAGAGAATTATAAATTCTTCCCACTTTGCCCACTAGGTCATCCACTTCTCTATCCTATCTACCATTTCCCTCAATTATTGTCACCTAGTACCTGAAATCTCTTACTTGGTCGACGATCCGGCCTTCTAAGTGAATGTTGTCCGTTTTCTTGTTTGGTGTTATTTAAAACTTAATTATAATGTTATTAGATACCCCTTTTACACTAGCAATAGTTATTATTATATCTACTCTCGTATATACCTACTGCATTTATTAATATTATATTCTTCTCTTTTACAATCCTTGTACATTTTTTTTCAGTCAACAAATTTAACGATGATAAAGTTGTTATTGAAAAAATGACAATCTCACTTCCAGTTATTCATAATATTTCAGGAACGACTCGAAACAGTTAAATTTAAAAAAATCGTAAAGATATTAGGAATGTAATTTTTTCCATATTTTTCCAATTCAGGTTTCTTTTAATGCGCATGTTATAATACCGGAGGCAGCAGTAGTGGAGTGGGCCAAGAAAATTGTATGCAGAGTGCCTCAGAAAAGCAGATAGAAAAAAATTGTAGGTTACTACAATATACAATACAATATACCACAACCTGTAGGTATATGGTATGGGATTTACTTAAGAGAAGTTCTGGATAAAGACTAACTAAGTCTGGTGTCAACATTCAGGGTTTCGTTTTTAAAATAAACATCGTTTTAGCATTTGAATTATCTCAAGTTTCAAAATTTTTGTGACCACTCCGTATAAAAACAGAAAAATTGCCTTACTTCAGAGTAAACGTTCTCCAAGAATTATTTTCTATTTAAAGTGAGAAATGAAATAAGAGTAATAATGATTGTTGATTCACCTACGTGAAAACGGAAATCTTATCCGGAATTTTATTGATTTTCGGTACTAAAATCCCTCTGCGAAAAATGTTCAGAATTTTATGAAGAATTGAAAATTGCTGTCAAAGCGTTCTATTTAAAAAAGAAAATACTTTTAAAATATGTGTATTAGTGTCGCCCCCTATTCTTTGATATACCTACTTACATTTTAATCCCACCATCCGTTAAGGATGTGGTATCTATATTAATTTAAAATGACCATTTTAAATATTGAACTATAAAAAATCTGAGATTGATATGGAAATAAGTAGGTATAGGAGTTGTGATCAAAGAGAAAAAGGTTATTTTAACAATGCACCCTACAGCTATATCAGTTGCGTTAATATTAAGTTTACCTTTTGTGCGATTATAATTGTTTCAACTGAATTTAAGACTGAGCCTTCACAATTGAAAATTTTGCTGCTATTTGATACAATTTTTGTCGGATTTCCCCTGTTTGACATCCAATAATTAAAAATTGTTCTAATTTTGTTTCTGCAAAATACCTAATTCATAGTTACAATCAATTAAAAACATGGTAAAATATCTATTTATAATGTACAAATAATATGCAGATTGTTATATTTAAAATTTTTGAAGTGGTTTGCCTCCATACCGTTTTTTTTATTTAAAAAGCATTTGGATCAATCTACAGAAACTTGCAAACCATTATGAATTATAAGAGGCGAAAAATAAAAAGAAAATATATATAATGTACAATTAAGTATAAGAGAAAGAATACAATGAATACAAGGAACTATAACTACTTTAAACATAATCAAAACTTACTATACTATAGCAAAAAATAACAAAACAAAAACATAATATAAAATCAGGTTTTTCCTTATCTTGGAAAGTGTCAGAGACAGAAGGTTTGTTAAATATGGAAAATACCTATACCTCTTTACAGCCCTTGTAAATGTTTTGAAGCAATGAATGACTATAAGAAAATACATTTGCATTTTAATCACGTCAACTGTATTAAAAATAAACTTCTTGTTTCAAATAAATTACCAATTAAGAGTAATAAAAACTGCATACTCCATGTATATTATGTGCGAATACGTAATCTAGATAATTTTAATTGTACTAAGCTTACCACCTAGGTAGACGGTGGTGTTATTAATATTTATTGCCTATATCCACTTAATTGTAACGTGTAAGGCAAAAAAGGTATTTAAATTATTATTATTATTATCATTTAATTATCTTTCTGCACGCGTTTAGTTCAATAAAAGTGACCTCTCATGCGCGTATCCTTATAGTAGGCAGGGTAACGATTGCAATTACGTACCTATCAAGTGTGAGCACTGAAAAAATTGTTGACTGCCTTGGTTATTAATTTATTTGGTTTAAGTTGCAGTCACTGTTATGTATGGTCTAATTTTTTGATATGTATTTCTAAAAGGAAAGATTGTTATGTAGTTGAATCCTAAATTTTATTTTATTAATTTCTATGCATATTTATTTATTTATTTATGAGTATGTAGGTTTATTTTTCATGCAAATGCTACAGAAACCATCGACTATTTGCTACACCTGCCTTAGGTGATCCACTTAATTCTATATAATACTATAATAAATTATAATGCCCACGAAAGTTTTTTGTATCATGGTGAGCACTGTCAAATTTTAAATATATAAACTTTAAGAATAATATTGTTTGTTATTTGCATATTATACATGTGAAATATTTTCAAAAGAATAACCTTCAAAAATACACCCTGTATTAAAAGATGAAAGAAATATTGCCACGCTTACCACGAACGCAGATGTAAACAAACCATTCAAATTGGCGGGCTAGGATTCCAGTTCTCGCCGAAGGATACGAGCAGCGCTTGTAGCGGCATTTTATTGAACGAGCACCTCCTGTAAACTCGAGCATTGCCCTCTATCGTCGAATAACCCAACTCCGTCTCGAAAACGGGCTTTCATGGCGGGGAAGACACGTGCTTTCTGTTGTGATGGAGGGGAGCTGAAGTAGGGGAATTTGACGAGTGAGATAGGTAGCAAACTTGCTGGCGCACGGTATGAGCTCCGAAAAAACTGGTCCTCCAAGTTAATCAAACTGGAAATTCACCAAAGGATTTTTGTGATAAATTTGAAGTTGGTAGGATTTTATTTTTAGCCTATCGTATTTACTGAAATATTGCTACGAGTATAAGACCCGAATTATATTAAGGAAAATCGATTATGAATAAAGTTTCCTTCCTCAGAAATTGCTGCCGTCTAATAAAAGCACAAACAGTTCATTATGTAGGACAATGTTTTTGCGAAGTCGCAGTAAACGTAATAACTCCGCTTTCAACTTGATTTATTAGCGATTTTCACAATAAATTTACTGCGGTGAAAGCCACGTCGAATAACTGGAAAATCGAATGCATTTCCTTTTTATAAAAAGTATGTTTATGATCGTGTTTGATGACGGTTTGTAACTTGGAAACTATATATAGATGTGGTAGGTATTTCATAAGAAAAGCGACATTTAAGTTAAGTTCAGTAGATTCCTTACTAAATTTCAATTTATAGAAACTGTAAGTGTCGATTATTGTAGGTGCAATACCCACTCAATCTTCAATAACTCATAATTACTTATAGTTTAAGAGCATAGGTATTAACATTTAACGCGGTAGGTAAAAGAGATGGTGGTATGGGTGATTGTGAAAGATGCATAGAACGTTATGAACACAAGTCATCAAGTCAAGTATCTATTTTTTCAGAAACCCTTGAAAATTCTGAAAAAATAATTCCTGGAATAATTCATTTCTAGTAAGCAGAACATAGCAAAAAGATACCTTATAATGAACGCCGTTGATTTATAGCAAATCGTGTATTATTAAACTTACAGCCAATGGGTAAATAAAACATATTTACATGACAGTGCAATAATTTCATTTATTTGGTCCTTCAGAAACAGCTCGTATGTAAATAAGGCATTTACATGCACAGTACATTCTACGAACATTTCTACAAATCTTACGATCTGACCCAGTCGCATCAGATCAATTCATTTTGACTCAATCCTGCCGAACTTGTACTATTTGGATTCAGTTGGTACGAGTCGGAATCACAACAGATATATTCATATATTTTCTATGACCAAGCACTCTTTAATTTTCTGCCATAATTCTGACTGTTTGGTATAGACCAAATTTCTGAAAATCATTGAGAACCAAATTCTGCAAAATATTCTACTGCCGATCTTTTAGAATAAGCGATATTCCAGTGGTGAACCTCGCGCTCTTACTGGCTGTCAGTTTTATTCGGCAAATTGCCTGGCAACAAAATTTCGTTGAAAACAGAAAAGATTATCCGGCCAAATAAAAAGTACTCGTCAAATTACTGTTGAAAATGTCAACAGCGTGTAGTACTCGTCCAAATAAGTCAAAACCTTTATACAGTGGCAGCCATAAAGTCTGCACCATATGGAAAACTTTTTAATTTATAGTATTATTGGAATAAAACTGTTTTCGGCATTAGTTTCAGTATGATTATTAACTAGAAAATTGCCAAAAATATTTGTCATGTCAGAACTATGACACCGCCAAAATGTCATTTGAAATTTTAAAATGACGCTAAATGCCCTTATTTATCAAAATATGGAAAAGTGCGATAAGGAAAAGTTATTTGTAATTAAATTAAGATTCTAAATATGACACATGGTAAGACAATTTCAATGTTTTAGTTTTTTCCTTTTTTCCCAAAAATACTAACA
Source organism: Xestobium rufovillosum (assembly GCA_963966045.1). Lineage (NCBI taxonomy): Eukaryota > Metazoa > Arthropoda > Insecta > Coleoptera > Ptinidae > Xestobium > Xestobium rufovillosum. The sequence goes on from OZ014496.1 coordinate 15,737,751, forward strand.
TTTCTTTTTGTGTGCGTGTTATTTGTTTACACCTTGAAAAGCTAAGAGTCCTAAGAGTATGCTCAAAATTATGTTTTTTATCTTTTACCAATCGACCAGTACAACACGCTGTAGAAATTTTCGACGGGATTTTTTAACACCATGTATAGATACCTACCTATTTTAAAAATGGTCCCAAGCTGTAGGTATAACTGGTAACTTAGAAAAAGCCAGACACTATCAGAAAGTTACTATTTATACCTAGCTACTATTTTAATCATTTCTGAGGATGCATCTTCGAAATAAAACACTTTCCTTTCAGTCTTGATTTCTTCTGTATTTTGCGTGCAGGCCCCAGTAGAAAATTCTGCATGGCATTTATTGATAGATAGAGATTGGACACCACAAAACTTAATCAGAGCGGTTTTAGAATAATGGAAAATACCTAAAAACAAAAATTCTGGACCTCTTCAGAATTACGATATACATATATGTATTACGAGGCTTGTACCGAAACTGCTCAGCAACATTTGTTTTCAGCGAATGTTTTAATTTTCTTCCAAATAAAATGCATGCGCATTATTTCGCCATCTATTTAGATCATGTTACCAAAATTTGAGTTGAATATTATTTGTTGCAAGCTTTGCAAAGTTACCTATTAAACAAAAAAATGGGTGACAGTGACATTTCGTTTCGGCAGCGCTCTGTCATTGAATTTTTGGTAAAAGACGGAATTTCGGCGGTAGATATTCATATTCGGCTTCGTAATGTGTATGGAGATGTTTCCTTTGGTGCAAGTACTGTCCGCAGATGGGTTAAACATTTTAAAGATTGAAATACTGACATCTGACATAACCGATCGTCCGAGAAGTGGTCGCCCAAAAACCGCAGTAACCGACAACAATCAAAGTAAACTTGATTCCCTGATTCTTGCAGACAGAAGAATTAAAGTAAGGGAACTTGTTGATCGGTTAGGAATAGGGCACCATGCAGTTCAGGAGTTGCTAAGTTCGTATAAAAAATTTTTGTGCGCGGTGAGCACCACTTTTGTCAACAAACACAAAGTGGCTCGCGTTGAAGTCTGTTCGGATTTGCTTCTACGTTATGCTGAAGGTGACGACTTTCTGTGCAGTGTCGTAACCAGGATCGTAACTGGAGATGAATGTTGGTTCCTTCACTATGATCCAGAACTCATCAAAACCAAAAAAGATCAAAGTGGTGGCCTCAGCTGGTAAAGTTATGGGTGCAGTTTTCTGAGACTCTGAGGGTTGCATTTTGGCAGATTTTCTTGAGAAACAATTAATACAGATCGATATGCGAAACGAGCTGAAACGAGTGCTTCGTGATAAACGGCCACATGTCGCTAGGTCAGTCGTTGGGAAAATTGCGTATAGTCCTGATTTAGCCCCTTCTGATTACAATCTATTTCATAAAATCAAAGAATCGATGAGAGGGAAGCATTTTAGCGACGATGACGAGATGAAAGATGCTGTTCGACGTTGACTGCTACCGTACTGGAATTTAAAAAAAATAAACTGTTTTTAAATAATTGAATGTTGCTCACTATAGTTTTGGTAGAACCCTTGTAATTTGAAAGTATTGTTTGTCCTTCGTAGTGCTTATCTCGAATTGAATTTTTACTCCCCGTCGTTAAAAACGTTAAATTAAACAATTAGACGAGCAGTTTCCTTAGAACCTTCTTTTGCTAGAAATTCCCAATGGTTTTAAATAATTTTGAAAGCATTATTTATCGCATTTGTTGTTCAGTTTAAAACACCAGACATTGACAGTCATACATTCGAGTGGAGTTTCATGGCAGTTGTTCAAATCGAAATTTTTGGCAACTTTGTAGTGTTGTGAAAATGTCAAAGGAGACTTTTTAGTAAATATACTCCCAAGTTTATTTCGAAACACTGAATGCATCTCGGATGTCCTTTGTGCTTCGTTTGCATGCTATATTCAGTTAATAAATTCTGAACCGAAAGAGCTCAATGCTAGATGTACCTCCTGATATTTTATTAATAAGAGAAAACCTGTTTAATCTGTGGCCCATTATAAATAACGTTTCCCAGTCTAATTTATAGCCCGTCAAAAATATATTATCGGGTTTATCTCGTTTCCACTTTGCTAATATTACAAATTTGCTGTGTGCAGATCGCGCGAAACACAAACAAACGAAAAAGTAAAATATTTTTTAGAATGTAATCACAGAATCCAATCTCACCTTATAAATCATTTGTCATATCTAACACGAGCCAGGTAGGTATTTCGCCAATATGGCACAGCGCATACAATTTGATGCAAAACGAGCCTTACTGTCCAGCTGCCTTAGGGCTGGAAATCTCGGCAACTCGGCTCGTTTCATAGACGTTTTCTTATTTCGAACACCCTCTTCCACAGCACAATAAATCACGGAGAGGGGCTAAACCGTGGTGCAATATGTCAGTGGTTGGCACCCGGTAAGCTCCAAGTGGGTGGTAAGATGGCTGTTGCTCGCTTCAGAAAAGTACATTTTGCTCTCTTGCATTAATTATCAGTTTCGATCATATGTAATTTTATAAGCTAAGTATCAGGTTCTCGCACGTTTGGGCTGAATTCTGCATTAATCATCGACCAGTGGGATTCTTCATTTTACAGTTACAAGGCTAAAAAGCGGTTGAATATGCAGGTGGTATCAGAGATAAATGCAAATATTGTTTAATTTATTATTCCAGAGATTTAATATTTCTTGATAAGGGTTTTCAACACAATTAGTGACAACCAACACAGAATCTTTAGGCAAGAGATTGTTGATATTGATATTCATTTTAAATTCCAAATAGTTTACTGCTTTTATTTTATATCAGAATTTGGTACACAGATGAGACAATTTTAACAAAATTTATTTTTTATTTCTGGTAAAGATTTATTACTTAAACACTAGCTAAAGTATTTTTGGACAAATACCTAATTTTTAAATGTTTAACTTCAATAAACGTTTTAGTAATTGTTTTATTCTTTTTCAGGTATGTACCTACTCTTGGGATGGGAAACGCATTATTCTTATTGGTAAGGTCAGATGATTAGCAGATACCCACCCCTTTTATCTAGTAAAATCTAATTAGATATTATTTTTATTGTATTTTTCCACAAATAATGAAATGTTCGACAAGTTAACCGAAAATAAAGTAAAAATGCACAAGTACAATTCTTGACGTTTTCTTTGTTAGTTTATTGTTCTTCGGGTATTTTTCATTCCAATTCCGTTTCATAACAATCAGAATTATTGTCAAATACAAGCAAACTTAAAAAATAATGTCGAAAATAAATATAATATTAACATTTGAACTAAAACAAAAAAAATGTTATGGGGTGACACTCTTGCCTCCAAGTTGGCCTCTCCTGATAGAGACGCAAATGATTTCAATAACCAAGAATGAACTAGCCCGTCTTATTTACCTTGAAAAACTAAGTAAATACTCAACATTTGTTCAACCAATAAAAAAAATCATTTTCACCTGAACCACTTTAAGAGCTTAACTCCCTAGGGACGTTTTAGGTTATACAAACTTTTTAACTCGAAAGAGCAACTGATAGACTTTGTAAGAACATGTAATTTACCATAACGTTCATTGTATACAAAGTAGGTAAATAAAGTTTGTGAATAACAACTGTCATAATTATTAGATCTGCATTTTCGGACTTGTGTAATGCGCTAGCCCACCAGTTTCGAAATTACATAGGAAAAGAAATTGCAAACTATTATTATTCACATTCCTATAATTTTCATTTGTTTGAACTCAAGAACAAAAATTCACAGCCTTCGCAAAGATGCAACCGGGGGAGGCATTGAAAATGACGAAGCAGACTGTAACCCTTGTGCGTTTGGGATATTTCCGTATACGCGATAGCGTGTTAAATAATTATTCATAAACACCTGCGCCGATTTATAATAACTGCATTCCTGTCGTGGCATTCTCTCACATTTGCGATGCTAGACGGTCCCACTCTGAATGAATGTTATTCAGACAGACTGAGCAGTCTAGCGCCTGGTGGCCAGACGCTCGACTTTAACTGCTACCGCTCGGCTCTCACGCGTGACGTGTGTGGCAAATGCAACACAATCTTTTCAGTGAATATCATACCCTTACTAGGATACTAATAACATTTTCAATGTTAAAATACAGTTATAATGTGAAGTTTAGATAGGGCTGAGCTATAGACATTCACGGACCCGAATAATGGTCTCCTACCTAGGCTATCCTAAAATGGCGGACGAGTTTGACCTAGTATTAAAAAATTAAAGAAACGTGACAAGAAAGTGCCCGTTGTGGATGGATTACAGACGAGAATTTTATCGTGTGCGCATAAAGAGACAATAATAGATCGTTTATTTCAATTAGTTAACTGGGTTAACAGGCAGACGATATTCCGAAAGACTACAAACATCATACTTGCTCTACCAAAAACGAACGGCGCGTATTGAAGTGAAAATTTTAGAATAAAAACTTTCACTTGTCAAAAATTTTTGTTAGGATTGTGCAAATAAGAACGAAGAAAAGGGCAGAAAAAATACGTTTTGAACTTCAGAACAGAAAAACATATGTACCTGGGTACTGGGTATACCTCCAGTAAATGGAGAGAGAAATATTTAAGCCTTAATTGACCAAAAAATAACCAAAAAATGCTACGTTGTTCTAGAAAAATACTGATCTGTATCATTTCTACAAGCAACTATGCAATTGCACGTGCGTGTGGTCGCACGTAGGAATACGACCACTGAAAATTCAGCAAAACCACAGCTACTGCGCATGACGTCACTGACGTACCCGGTCCTTTCTTTTTCTAAATGGACTGTGGTTTAATAAAGCCCTTTCCCAAGATACGCAAGATACGATTGCAACTGTTGTCGGTTGGGGACAAACGCCAAACTAGGTGTGTCAACTGTTTGGAACGTTCAGTAAATACAACAGTCGTTTTTTACGATCCATCACCATTTTCACACCAGATGCACAATCCTGTCGGAAGGCCGGAACGGTAAATTTCGTATCGTGGGCAAACGCATTGTAAATCGTGTACGGAAATTATCAATAAAATGTGCCGGATGAAAATAGCCTGTGCAAGCAGTGCTCTAACTATTTGAAATAAAATATTTTTGTGACGAAAAGTTTTAAACTTACGTAGGTATCATTGGAGTTCACGGCAAAAAACGATAGAACCCTGACGGGTGCCAGATGAAATTCATGGCTTGTGGAGGAGGTTTTAGTCCTTTTACACGCTAGTACTCACTATTTTTTATTCTATACATTTTATGGATTTAAAATCCGTTTGCACTCCCTACGGTATTTGCCTTTCCAGAATGTACTCAACGCTTTATTTACTGGATGCTGCAAACCTTAATATACTTACCTTGCCGGGTGCCGGCACAGCTTAGGGATTTTAATCGTGTAGTGTGCAAGGCTCCATAAAAACTAGGGAGTGACTACTGAACAGTCCGACCGCATGCGCATTACAGAATGTAACCTATATTTGGCATTTTGGAAGTGTAAAAAACTAAAGCTGAGAGAACGTTTTTTTAAAATAGACCCTTACTTGCCCTTTCGCACGCATTTTTTGGCAAAAAGATGATGTAGAAACAAGCAAAATATGTGGACCCGAACGGGCGCGAAACTCGTCTAGCCGTAGGAGAACAAAATGGCAAGTCTGTACGATGCCCGCACACCCACCGAGACCGTTGGCGTTAACATCCAATAACGAGATACTTAAACGTCTTTTTACTTATATCGTGTCGACTGTCCTAGAGCAAAATTTAAAAGTAACCGGCGGACTGTTCAGTAGTCACTCCCTAAAAACTATGCTCCAACGCTCCAACGGCTGGTGACTGGGCTGATCCAGTCTTCGATGGACAACCGTAAATGCACACGGTGATCGGATGCGCATTTCCTAAAATATGTCATTATAGGTACAGAGCCGTATATAAAAAGTCTATAATATCGTCCTCTGTTCTGTATTATACGTCACCTAAATACTTGGTTAAGAAGCAATCGTTCATAGCGGCTCCGGCGGTTGAGTAGGTACCGTAGCGGATTTCTGACTTGATGTGTTTTGCCTCCTTGCGATCGATTTTCGCAGCGTATATGTTTTTTGCTGCTTTTTACATTTTAGTTTTTGACAAAAAATGTGTTCCTTCAAGTGGCCTCTCATTGTAATAGTAAAAATTATCTGCGACTTAAAACAACAAGCAAAACGATGGATAAGTTGGTGTATTTGTGGCGGTCCTTAGCCATTATGAACTTCTGGTACTGACTGTTTATGATTTTTAGGAATTTTTGTACAAATAGGCAACTCGAAGCAGCCTACTTCTTGCAACTTATAATACAGTATACAAGTTACAAGACATCATAAAAGTAGTAGGTATACCTATTTGGAATCATACAATATTAGGATTCCTTGAACGCGCATGGATAATAAAGATTTGTTGTTTTTAATTGAGTAGTATAAATTAATTAGAAAAGCAGGACAAATTTTTACATGCTATCTTCCATCTTCGATTATCTTACACCTGCTTAAAAGCATATGCAAAGATTATTAACATCTCGTAAAAACACTGTAATAGAAACAGCAGTTTTTGCTCTGATATGAATTTAATTTGTCTTCCATCGTGTTTTAATATCGAAATAAAATTAACCGTGCTTAACTAATGTCTTAATTACGAAGAATTATTATATATTAACTGTGATAAAAAGAATCATAATTGGCACAACATATTATTAGTTGCTTTTTCTACGCCTTTTTTGCATTTTACCTATAGAAAATAATAACTAAGCTTTATACCTCTTGCATAATTCATCGTCTGAAGTAAGTTAGTGTATAATAAATAATTTTATTTAAATCCAGATTATGAGGTATAGGTAGAAAAAAAGGGAGACCTACTACCATTACTGTAATGGGTATATCTTTATTATTATAGTTGGCATTAATTTTACAGTGAGTATCTAGGCTTCCTTATATTGGCATTACGTTTTCTAGGTAATAAGAGATTTTCTTATTAGGCTAAAAATATAAAATTATTATCCCTTATACGAGCCATCCCATTTCTTTTTTCTTTCTTTAATGGAATGCCCTATAGATACATTGTTGCATTTGTGGATTCCCTAAACGATTTCAACATGATGGTTTTTGTGGAGTCTTGCGCCCATATTATATAAATTGTGGAAGATCCTTTCTTATTTTTGATTTTCCTTACTTTAAATTTATTTTCATTTATGCAGAGATGAAAATATTTTCATCTCTAGAGGTGAAAATGAAAATGTCAAATTTATGGTTTTAATAATGAATAAAAAGAGACACTTTCATTTAGTAGCCTGCGTATCTATGTTGTCTACCATAGCAACGACTAAACAAACAATTAATAATTTACATTGTGACGGTTCGTTTATAATTTAGTAGCATTTTAAGTGATTATTATGGATTCAGAAAGTGAATAATAGTGAATCATGCACACCCCCAAGTAGCAAAAATAGCATTTCCTGGATCATTTCGTGGATCATTGGATTTCTTTGCGTTTATATCGTTATTTAAAAAATTAAATTATGAAGTATAGAAATATGTTAATATTTTTATGCTCATATACCCTGTATGATTTTTAATTTTTTTAAATTTTTGCAGCGATCACTCCTAGATTGATTTAACTTTTTGAAAATATCAGAGCTTCAACTTTGTTCAATACCTACGAAGATATTTATTATTAAAAATTTCTCTAAATCTATCGAAATCTTTAAAGTGTCGGTAACGTCACAAAAAAATTTGCACTCTAGGCGAAAAATATTTTATTCAACCTCATAGTAAAATTTGTTAAGAATTCCAAAAATGCTATTAAATATTGGGGGTTCCATTAAAAAACAAAGTTAGGGGCTGTGAAGAATAAATGGGGCAATCTGCATAAATTAAAATAATTTCAGCGTATGGAGAATTAAAAATAAGGTGTCTCATAACATTGTTTTTCTCTAAAATGCAGAATAAAGGCGCAAAACTCCGCTGACGCACTGTTGCATGACCCTGTATATTTATTGAGTACCTAAATGTCATTCTTTTAAAGATTTTGACAGACCTTGAGGAGTTTTGGGAACTAAATATCTTGAACTTAATTGGTGAGATGAAACTACATATTTCGTAGGTATATTAGCCCAAATTAGAAAATATATATTTTCTTTCAAATAGGGCGCTATAACTGTGATTTGTTTTCTATATCGAATTTACTTTAGAACATGTAAACATTTCCTTGTTTCTAATATTCTTAAATATTTTTTATATTGTACTCGAATATTTTCTGTAGTAATACAGTAAGTGGTCTGGAATTGTCGAAAATTTTACGAAAGCTGTTGCGTTGCTTGGTAGCCACGAGTGTAAATTTGACAGTTAAAAGACCACGGGCGCTTGCGCGAGTGGTCTTCTGTCAAATTTACACGAGTGGCTAGTAAAAGCAACAGCTTGAGTAAAATTACCTAAAAATTCCAGACCACTAATTGTATTATTTTTTGAATCGAAGCAATGTAGTTCAAAACCAAATTTTATTTCAATTAATTCACATACAAAGAAATGTGTTCGGAATATTTGACGCTTGGCGGGTACTAAAGTATCTAGATTATACATTATAAATGCACCTACAAATTCGAAACTATGGCAATTTATCAACAAGCAAAATTATCGAAAAAAATTACCGAAATAATACACGCTTCTAGACCCAAATGCAATGTTCCTATTGGTCAATTTGATTATGAAAAAAATAATCACTATAGTATATATAATTGAATATGTAGAAATAATTTTGCAATTGAGAAACTTTTTCAAAATAAAAATCTAGCCACCGTTAATTCATTAACAGAACATTTGCAGCCATGTTTTTCCCCGAAAATTATATGCTCGTTTCATTTGACCATTTTGTAATGAAAACATTACTTGCTTTGTTTACATATTTCATGTTTTGAATGTTTATCAATTGGTTTCGTCCTTCTGGGACTCATCAGTGCGGTGCTTTCCCCTACACACTCAAACCATGCAATTTAACTTGCTATATATATGCTGCCGCGCCCTGGACAGATATCAGCAAGTGACAATTACTTTGAGTAATTATCTGGTAGTAATCAGTGATACTGGACCGTTCGAACAACTACTCCTCTTGCAAATACCCCGCCAGGCATTGAATTATAGAACTAAATGCAGATTTTGTGTACTACGATACATCACAGAATACTACCCCACCTAAGGTGGCTTTGAAGCAATCATAATGTGTCTCCATGTACGTACGTGCTTTTAAGTAGGTCTTTGTTTACATATTACATGTTTTAAATGTGTATGGAAACATTCAATCCATGCAAAATGTACGTACACTTAAATCTAAATCTTTTACCCCTTGACTAAGTGAACTTTCAGGCATAAAGGACAAGAGCAGTAAATGTAAGAATCATAAGTGTTATTCACTTCCATACTTTCGGAAGTTATTTCAAGAATTTTGAACATCTTGAATAATTTTTGTAGGTATAGGAGTTTTCTCGTGGCTAAGAAAGTGCTGCAACAGGAAACTGTCAGTGTTCCTATCCTTCCAGGTTGCATTGTAATAAAGCATTTTTACCTCCGTATAGGTCACGTTCAATGCAAGTACTTGAAATAATAAATAACCGATATGGTCCGGAGCGCGTGCAACTCAGTGTGGGTATAAACATGTCTGTCTGGGTCTAGAAGAGTTCATTAAAGCAGTTGGTTTGGTAAACGCCATTTGCCTGCAGCAACGCTGAATGATGGCTTTTAAATTGCATTTGCATTTTACTAAGACTGATTTACATTGTGTTAAAATCTGAAAGAGTATAGAATGCTAAGACATGTTAATGAAAACTAAACCATGTATAGACTTCTTCGGGATTGCAATTTCCACGCTTAATGAAGGGTATCGCATACCTACATATCTTTATTGTAACAAGAGCTAGCCTTCGACTTATACTGAAATGGTAAACGGAAAACGCGATCCCTACAACTTATTTTGCATTCGCTGTACTAACATCAGCTGGGATTGCAGTTTGTTCATTCCAGGTAGTTGTTTCTAGAACCCAACAACAAATCACCAAACTTTTACCAATCCTTTCCAGACTTACGAAATCTAGAAGGTATTGATTGTAACGTATACATATATAGCGGGTCGATTTATATACCTGCCCGCGACCTCCTCATTTTGTTCAAAGTAGGTACCATAATTTAATTTGCTCTATGCATCTAACAAAAATATGAAATATTTCCCAAAATATTGAAAACAGTTAAGTACCTACAGGATAGAACTAAAGTAACTGAATAAACTTTTGGGCGCTTGAAGGACCAGGGTTGAAGATTAATTTGTTTCAATTATTTCATTAGAATAATGTACAATAATCGTGCATTAAAGTCAAGGAATGCAACAATAGGAAGCCCTCTCTCACGAAAAATGTGAACAAGCGCCGATTGGGGATCGAAGACAGGTATTTCGCAATCCGTGCGACTGTTCTAACCAATTGATCTATCTGGACATTTTATATAATTTGCGAAAGAAGAAGGAAAGCACGATTAATCAATTAATTATTGTAAACAACCAGATTCGAGACCATTACCCATTATTATAAATAAAATCATTGTAGTCGGTTTGGATAGGTATGATTTATTGTTGACTGCGAGGTTGTTTATTTAAAACAATGTTTTTATGCATATAAAAATATTTAAAGCAGTTTAGGAAATAAAATACCTATGTTTTGAACATCAAAATCTTGCGCTTACTCTGCTTTTGTATAAGCTGGTCTGGTGAAAATGACATTTTGAGAACGACTGGCGCACAGAATAGAACTTACCAAAATTGAAATTGGTTATTATTAATTTATTAAGAATTCTTTAGAAGTGGAAAATCCTAAAATCCATGGACGACCTTGAAATTTTCGGGCGACGCAATCAGTAAGTTTATTGCAATAACTTATAAATTCCTACAGAAGAAGCATTGAAATCATATCTAGATTATAAAAGAATTGTTTATTAGATACCATTAAATGGTTACTAAAGTAGAAGCATTAAGAAAGTTAAACATTCCACCATAGATCGAAACTTACCTAAATTTAAATATGAAGATGCAAAGAAGTGGAAGATAAGTTTGAAGTAGGAAAGACTGATGAAGCATAATATAAAATAAATAGGAGAAATTTTAGAGAAATCACATCTAGTAGCAAAAACATTAGAAACGAGGCAGGGGTTATCCTAATCGAAAGCGGGGAGAAGGCAGATAGGTGGAAAAATTATTTGGGAAACTTCTATGCGCGACAAGATGTAGGAGATATATTAGAAATGGAAAGCAGTGTAGAGGGGGAAAACGTAGGCTGCCCTATAATGAGAAAATAATTTGAACTAGCACTAAAAAGTTTAAGCAACAATAAACCACCAGGTATAGATGGCTTGCAGGCAGAAATCTTAGAAGTCCGCAGGTCAAGAGGTAATAGATCGTTTATTCCAACTAGTTAGCTGTATATAGATATCAGATAGGCGAGATTCCAGAAGATTACAAACGGAACATCATAGTAGCTTTGCCAAAAAGGAAAGGCGCAGATAGGTGCGACAATTTTAGAACGATCAGTTTAACTTCCCACGCGTCAAAAATTTTAACTATAATTGTGCAAAGGAGGATGGAGAAAAGGACGGAAGAAATATTTGGAGAAGATCAGTTCGGATTTAGAAGAAAAAGGGGAACGCGCAAGGCTATTCTAGCTTTACGAGTAGTAATATAAATAAAAAACAATGTAAATGGAAAATGTGCTCAAAAATGTAGGGATGAAGTGTAGGGATAGAAGAATAATTCATATAAATCTATACAAAGAGCAAACGGCAGTTATGGAATTTGAGCAGGAACATAGAGAAGTAGATATCCGAAAGGGAGTGAGGCAGGGATGTGCGTTATCGCCTCTAGTTTTCAATTTATAGGTATATCGAAGATGTGATTAATATTGTTAAAGACAGAATAGCTGCTGGAATTAATATACAGGGCTAAACTATTAATATGCTCAGATTCGCGGATGATATATGTAGCAGTATTAGCATCCAGCAAAGAAGCATTAGGAAGGGCTATGGTATGAAGATCAATAAAAGGAAAACCAACATTTTGGTGTGTAGGGGGGTGAAAACAGGACTAAAAGGAAAATATAAATTGGAAACGACAAGATAGAGGAAGTCTCAAATTTCTGCTATTTAGGAAGTCAAATAACTCGCGATGGTAGGAGCTCTAAAGTTATAAAACAAAGAATAGCGCAGGGCCGAATTGCATTTAATAAAAAGAAACAGCTATTATGTTCGGGAATGATAAATGTAGAAACTCGGAAGAGGCTCTTAAAAACGTATGTATGGAGTACAGCATTATACGGGCGCGAAACTTGGACGATAGGAGAAGCGGATAGGAAAAAATTTGAAGCATTTGAAATGTGGTGCTATAGACGCATGATGAAGATATCGTGGATAGATAAGGTTAGCGACAGAGAGGTATTACAAAGAGCTTTAGAAATGTGAAATTTATGGAAGACATTAAGGAATAGCAGAGATAGGATGGTATGTATAGGACACCTTCTGAGACACGAAGGCTTAGTTTGCGACATACTAGAGTCAGAAATAGGAATAAAAAGAGGTAGTGGTAGGCCCAGATTAGACTATTGCTCTCAAATAGTTAGGGATGTAGGATGTTCAACTTCTGGGGAAATGCGTAAGTTAGTTCAGGATAGGAAAGGATGGAGGTACGCGTCCAACCAGTTTTCGGACTGAAAACTTTATGATGATGAGATAAAAATAATTTCTTGCACCGTCGTCCTTGTAAAATGTAACAATCCTAACCAAACAGAATTTCGTACAAACTGAAATACGTTTTCTTCTCATAAATCAGTAGTTCAATGACCAAATCAAAAAAAAAGGAAGAACTAAGACGCACAAATGCTGTAGTAACTGCGAACCCTGGTGAGTTGGTGGCGGAACCATTAGATAATGTGCTGATGTTTGAATTAAAAATTCTGAATCATAACGAGTCAACGATAAATACGCCAACAATGCGACACCTGGTGACGCTATGGAAGAACTATCAAAAGTTTCCAGAATGCGTATTAATTGAAAGAAAATGTAGTGAAAATTAAAACAGGTACCTACATTGATTTCAAAAGTAATTCCAAAAGTAAGAGAATTTATCTGCAGTCTATTGTTCAGTGCAAATATGAACAAGTATGGTTTGGGTTGTAGTCATCAATAAAGAGAGCAGACTCTGACACATTTCAAATAGGGTAGGTTCATTAATAGTAAAAATTAAACTTTCTTATACCCAATTATAAAATAACTCTGCTGACTTGCTTACTACAAGAAAAACTTGCTTCAAGAAATGGTCATCTGCACCATTTTATACCCCTTGAGTGTTGGTGGAAGAGCGGAATATAATTTTTGTTGCTTACTTTGTAGAAACATACATACCTACATCACGAATTTGTTATTTTGCTTATGTCGAAAAGTAGCTTGTTGATTATTTAAAATTTTGGCCACAACAAACTCATGAACCAACTGGATCCCTCTTGGTTTTCCTGTGTTTGTAGACCACTTTTATTTGACAGAGTGTGTTTATACATTATTTGTCATCTGTATGGTGTTTTTTATTCCTAAAGTCCTTATCATCACCAATGGTGGCCAGCAAAAGTGTATGAAATTTTACTTGAACAATATTATGATTCATAAAAATAATAGTTTTGATGGTCTCACTGATGGGTCTGTAGTTTTGGTTACCTGCAAAGATGCAGGAGATCAGAGGAAAAAAGTTAATGCCTCTTTGGTTCTTATTTTTGTTTTATCCGCCAGGTATCCTTATACCGGTAGAAAAATTAACATTTACGACAGAGGTCAGTTGTCTCTCGATAGTGATCTAACCTGAACCGCAAAAATGTGGATTGTACCTTACTATTTTTCTGTAACGATTCACTATCTCGTTTACAAACTCGACTTCAGTGTGGTGTCCTGGTGCCTTGGAGTCAGGCATTCCTCTTCTTCTCAAACTGGCAATTAATGGAATGCACTGTTTACGGTATTTTCCAAAACAAGTTGCCACCATTCTGTCGCCGTATGGGTTTATTTTAATAGTAACATCCTGAACGCTAATGAAGATATCAATTAAAATTCATAAAGCATTAAAATTCGGCAGTGGTTCTTTGATATCTGTAATTGATGATCATAATTCGTAATAATGAAGATATTAGCATACATAACTTCTACATATTCTGTGTCTTTATAATCTTTAAATCAGCTTGTGTTGTCTAAATTATGGCGCTTCAAGACCTGGAGAAGCAATTATCTCACTGTGATGGTGAATATAAATGGTATTTTCTTATCTTACCGTGAATAACTGCTTACAGATTATTGATGGTTAATTGGTTGCGTTGGGGAAAAATTTAACCTTTGCGGAGCTCAAAAATATTTTCTAGCTCGTTCCGGTGCAATTAATTTTTATTTATAAGTATACTTAGGTATGTGTACAAAAACTCGCTGTTCAGTTACTTGGTAATGTAGGATCTTTGTTATTGTGAGGCTTATAAGTATGCGAGGATAATAAATTTATAATGGCCATAAAGCATTTAAAATGCAATAATTTATCCTTGGTGAGCAAATATTAGCATCGAAAGTAAGTGCTCTTAACCCTCAGTCATCGCAATTCAGCATGAATATGGATGGACCCAATAAAAATAAAATCATTGCAAATATATACTTTAATTAACTAACATTCTTCGGCTACCACAGAAGTATTCCCACGTCGGCAAATAAACAACAGCGCCATCTCTACATCATGCAATTCTTCACTCTATAAATTATTGAAACCACGATTTATATTAAATAGAGATTGCACTTAAAAATCAGTATATGGTACTGCTATAACATAATTTCATATTTAGTCCCCGGAATAACGTGTTTACTTAAGACTTAAACCGTCGAGACTTGGCAACTCCGTATCCCCTAACGAGCTGAAAGAGGATGGTGCGCTAAACGATTGGTAAAAATTAACAGAAATACAGCGTACAATGGAATTCTCGCATGCAAGGAAACAAAAACAAGCCGAGTTTCCAATCTAAAAATCAAAATAAAAGAGATGAGTAATGGCGTCAGACCTGCTCAACCTGTATTTCATGCTCCATGTCGACTTCATTAAAGGTCGTCACATGCTTAATTTTTAGTTGGTTTGAGAAAATTTTAATTTTTAATTGCCATCCGCGACACCGCGCGCTAAAAAAATAAATATTGAAGCGATATCGGCACGCAAAATTAAATATTCATCGGATCTATTAATTTTATCTTCACATAATTGGTAACGACAGGTTCCGTAATAAGAAAATAAAAATGGAGATCTATGGCTATATTTTAGAACTGGATTTGTGTACCTCCATCTATTTTAAATAAAGTAATAGGAGCATTATAGGGTGAAAGAACTCATTTCGCTTCTGAATCTGATAATGTTGCCCGCGTCAGTTTGTATCCAGTAATAACGGCTTCATGCCACAATCTACGTCTCAAATTGACAATCCTGTTGAATTTCGTAGAACCAAATGTAATATTAAGAGTGCTTGGTTTATTTCAAAGTATGATCATAATAAACAGATGGATTTTTGAAATGCCAAGACGAAATACCGGATTATGGTATAATGGAAAAATTAGAGTGTTCTGTGTCGGCAGTTTTGTTCTTCTGCAGCCAATTTCAATGGGTGGCTGTCATGTTCTTGGATGAAACGGTCATACTCGAAATTAGAATTTAGAAATTAGATATTGGAACTTTAGAGGTCTTGGGAATATCCAAGAAGCAATTCTTCTTTTCTAGGTTACTTTCAGCTTATCCTTATGTACCATCTTGTTGGTTTTCCCACCGAGAAGGAATTCTGCGCAGTCTAATTTTTGATGGTATATGAGTTAAAACTCATATACTATTTTTTTAATTCTTAAAGGAAGTCTTAAGGGTTTTATTATAACTTTTATGCGCAGTTTTAAAGGGTCCTTCTAGTGACCTTAGACCTTTATCACTATTATTTTCTCCTGGTTTTAATAATACTCTCTGCTCCGAGGAGGGAGGTCTTCAACTTGCTTTTAACAATACCAACACAGGTTCCTTATAAATCAAAGTATTCTTAGAAGATCCTTCACAAAACTAAATTGCTATTTGAAAGCACCATTAAAATAGTTTGATCATTTTGGCAGAAGTTTTCTTGTTTGTTTCGGCGGGTGTGTACAAATTTATGAAGAGTTCCCCTTCTATTGTCTGTACAATTTTGAACGACACTATTGTCTCCTAAATTCACTAGAATAGGTATAATTATAGAGTGAAAGCAAAAAACAATGTACTATTTATATTCACATATGAATCGCAAAAATAACTTTACACTCCGTTTTTTTGAGGTTATGTATATATGCATAGTAAGCTCATGCACATGATGTACCATAAAACCAATTGGTTTTATAATACACTTATGTGAGATCAAAAGATTCTGGTAAAGTAGGTACAAAATTCGTTGTAATTGAAATTTTTCATCGGAAAAATTTAACATTTTCGTAGCGCTTGAATTTTTTGCGTCTCTGGTGTATCATTTCATCAGAAAACTTTGTTGCGTTTTAATTTCGGGGATTCATATAACTGTATTAACCAGTACCTGCAAGTTAACAAATTTGTCACATATAGAGAATGGCGAATATTTAATCATGTACACGGTAAACTGTCCTCAAAACATTATACATATAATGCAACGCGTTTCATGGAGTTTGATAAATTAACATTAAAACCAAGTACACAATTTTGAACCATCGTTTAAACTTTGATAAAACTAAGGTTATTTATAAATAATACATAATATATGTATTCAAATTTAAGGGTAGTTAATCCTACAATGATACTTTAAACTCTTATCATTGATTTATAACAGATTTTTATCCGGTTCTATAATTTACTCAAAGAGTATTTTAAGGTATTTTGTATGTCAACCAATAGGTTTTTAAACGGCTTTAAAATTTGGACTTCAGAACCTTCATAAGATTCTCCATTTTTTGCTTATGAAGGTTTTATCCTGATATTGAGGACGTTGCGAAGAAAAAATAGTTTTGTCCACGACTATCTTATAATATACTCTTTATACTTGTGTTTCTTCAATCATAATTGGATACATTAATCACTGCAGTGATTAATGAATATTATTCACTACAACAATAGGAACATCGCTTTGACCCTTTTTTACATTTATTTAGTAGACCGCGACCGCGATGTGTCAGTTCAAATTGAAACGTCATATCAGCATGGTTTGCTTTTAAAATTTGAAATGCATATTCTAAAAAAGAAGATATAATGAGTAGTGAGAGTGAAAACGAGGTTTCTTTAACAACACCAGTAATAAAAGAAGCTGCAGAACTTGCCTCATTAGATTCATTGCCCAAAAAAAACCAAGAAAATTATACCTGAGAGCGTATGTATGAATCTTTCTTATAGGTACTGAAGAAGGCAAATGAAGGTAAATTCTTTCTGGGAATCTGTTTTGATAGTCGTGGACAAAGTATAGTATACAACTCGTTATAATGATGCTATTATTACCTCGGATGATTACAAAACTCGCTCGTTTCACTCGCTCGTGTTGTAAACTTCATCCTTGGTAATAATAGCATTCATTATAAACTCGTGTATAATATACTATTAAGAAAAGCTTTTAAATAAAGTTTTATAGCTACCTGGTAGACAATAAAGAAACTTAAATTGTTTCTTGGGAGGGGGCCTATTCCCGGAAAGTTGTCAATCAGTCAATCGTAAATAATTTAGGTGAGTGATTATCGAGTAGTGTGATTGTTATTATTGGGCAATGGTTAGCGTGAGTGGTTTCATATAGACCGAATAACCAAGACTTTCATTAAGATTGACTTCATCTTCAACTTTCGTGGTGCAGCAAATATTGGGGTAATGATTATCGAGATGATCTGTAAATTGATCCAAGGTAGTCGACACTTCAATATTAGTTTCACCATGGAAGTTGAAGGTTATAGAAAACTACCCCTTGACGTTTTGATCAGTCGCCAAGTTGATGGGAGTTTAATCATTTGGTCTACCGGAAACCCACTCACACCACTCGTTACCTCAGTATCTTATGTTGTTAATTTGCAACAACAATAAATCAAATAATAAATTTACTGTGGATACCTAATTTACAGACAAATAAAACTAACCATTTACATAATTTCACTTCATTAAAACTAGAGCTACGTAAACATTCTAAACATAATTAGATGGGTACCTATCTAAAATGTACAATAGAATTTCTCCTTTTACAACACGAATTTAATAAAGAAATAAATTTAGTGCACAGCGGTATTTTGCCATCTGAACTTAAAATGACCTTTTCTCAATGAACGAGCATCTATATGGCTGAATAAATAAATATATTTAGCACGCAAATAGAGAAAATTTATCTGTGCGCCCTTTAACGGTCGATGATTGCATTGTTTTAAGTCATATGATATGCGCACTGCCTTTTGTAATTAAAATACCTATCTCCATAAATCCTCTCGAAAATACATAATCTATACACACCAAAACGTGCATTATAATAATTAACTCGTTACTAAAAGTTTTATAGAACCAATTACTTAAAAAAAGCAGAAGGCCGAGATGAATTTTATTGGTAACTAACGAGGCTAGAATTTACTATTTGTTTATTGTAAGGCACTAATTTTATGGGTGATAAAACAGCAATAATTTAATTAAAAATTATTTACGATTATCAATATGAATGCATAATTATCGTGAATTAATTAAATACACGATTAACGCGTTGAAAGAAATGGTTTTGTAAGGCATACATCAAGTATATTTTTAACATTTCGCATTAGTTGCAGTACTAGTATTAGTTGTAATATGTTAGAACTGAATATACAGTTCGGTACAATGTACAACATATTTTCGGAATATTTATCAGAATTTATCTAGAATTTCTGGATGACTAAGAATATCAGTTTACCTTCAAAATGAAATTCTATAAATTCCCCCCGAAAAATTTGGCTCAACCGCCATCTTGGAAAATTGCAACCAGGATTCTGTTTTTATTTATATTTTTGAAAATATTTCAGTACGAGTTCAATTTTTTATTTGACCAGCCCTTGAGGCTCAAATGGCATCAAGCTCTTGCCCCACATGGAAAACGTCTATCACGTCATCATTGTTAAACGGTTTTATATTTAGCTTGCTTTGTTTGTGACTTGTGTGGGTCAAATCTAGTAATTAAAATTTTACCCCCTTCCTGTTGACCGATTGATCTGAAATTTGGTACACACTTTTAGTTGTGACGATTATTTTTTTCATCGTCAAATTGACCAATAGGAACATTTCATTTGGGTCTAGAAGCGTGTATTATTTCGGTAATTTTTTCGATAATTTTGCTTGTTGATAAGTTGCCATAGCTGCGAATTTGTAGGTGCATTTATAAGATATAATCTAGTTACTTTAGTACCTGCCAAATCAAATGAAAGGGCTTTACTACTACAATACAGTACACCATGAAAAATGTAAAAGCCAAGATGACCGCCACCACAAATCCACAAAATGGCGGATTACTTTTTTTTCAATCCCCTCAATATGGTTATCAAATGAAGGGGCTTGACAAATAAAGTAGAACACAGTACACTTTAGAAGAATAATAACAAAACAAAAACAAACAAAAAAGGAACTAAAAACTTGAAAATAAAATAATTAAAAGAAAATTTTTAAGTTAAACGGTTTTATTATAAAGAAACATAATAATGATGCAGATAATGTACTAAAAGCTAAAAAATAATTAGGTAGGTGCCACGTACCAGTCATCACACCACTCTTCTCATCAATCTAGATCATTGATCAGACTAAAATAAAATCGTGGGGCGTAGCGTAACCTGAGTAAATATGCAAATGATCGTTCTGCGATGTTGTCTATTGAGAAGATGCATCCAAAGCATACCTATAATGATATGAGCAGTTGACTGTAGATAATAGAAATTTGACTCGTCCCACGATTTTATTTTAATCTGATCAATGCTCTAGTAATATTCATTTTCAGTGAACTGGTTGTATGTGCATGCACGTACAGCATAAAACTCTTTTAATTTTTCACTTGAGCAAACGAAACGAAACCGATTTAATTGTAGCACGTCAGCAGCTAAAATCTTTGGCGTTCGGTTTAATTAAGCTAGTTTTTGTTTGCCGTAAGTACCCGGTGCGTGTTGCACAACGAATTCTTCTTTCATTTGCTAAAAATAGTAATCCATTAGCTCGTGCTAATGGCTGAGGTGTTATACCAAGACTGATTTCTCTCTCGCAGACCAGTCGGAATAAAACTATTCTCCTGGGTGGTCACTAATTAAGATTCAAGTTGATTACAATTGTCGCTAACGGTATGGCACGCGGGGCTGATCCGTAACAAAGAAACTATCTGTACCTAGAAATACGAAAAAGGCAATGTTGACATTGTTTACACATCATTATTATGAGCAATGCCCGTTCAGCTGAAATCTGAACCATTTCAGATATTCTCTACCTGTGCGGTCGCTCGATCTCTGAATCTATATGACTGTTAATTGTTCTTATTAATGACTGCGCGGGCTTCTGCAGACACTCGCAGACTCTAATATGCTAGCCGGACGACTCCTGGACCCATATTGGTTATTCTCCACCATGTTGCACCCACATTGTTTCACTATATCTGCGCCTACTTTGCCGGCAAAGGATTTTACACCGCGTATTCTAACAAGCAGTCATTAATACGCAACGTATTCAAAAACTGACAGATAAGGTCAAGACGAGGTTAAGAATATTAAGCAATGCTATGGAATTAGAAAAAATCCAACAAACTCTTGTCTAGACTAACATTATCTATATTAATACTAGTTAAAACCCTCCAATTATTATCAATCTTTCGCTTTCCTTTATTTCCGAATAATTTATCACTCTTTATTTATATACCCCCTTCCCCATATCTTTGTTTTCCTTATTCAACTATTCCAGCCTATCTTTGTAGTAGAGGTTCGCCTTTCCTTTGTTAGGCTCACAATATCCTTTGTTATCCAAAATTTTCTACTTTCATTTTACCATGCTCTGAAAGTTCGTGTTTTCTGCAGAATGTACCAAAATGAAAGCTGTTGCTAAATGTTGAACATTTCTTCTCATGCGATTCGTACTGAAAACATGAAGTTACTCTTCGAAAGTATGGTCTAAACCACTGAAGGGTATTTCCGCGGGTGCATAATACATCCGTACATCTTCAGCTTTGTCAGCAGAACGTCGTGATCTACGTGATCTACGTCAAAGATGTCCAGATCGCACCCCTGG
The DNA here is from genome assembly GCA_963966045.1 of Xestobium rufovillosum. Classification (NCBI taxonomy): domain Eukaryota; kingdom Metazoa; phylum Arthropoda; class Insecta; order Coleoptera; family Ptinidae; genus Xestobium; species Xestobium rufovillosum. Next base: position 15,759,094 of record OZ014496.1, read on the forward strand.
CTCTAGATTTAGTTAAAATTTACCAGTGCGCCACTGAGCAGATCCCGCCTTATTCACTGGCGAGTTAACACAATTTTACCTAAACTGCTTTGTTTTAAGTTATTATGCCTTTAAATAAATCTATCGTCTCGCCCACGTGACTTATGTATATGGACTTTGATTGGATAACATCATAGGGGAGGGTAGAGAAAAGATAAGACTGCTGGAAAATTGGATAGATAGCCCGGGTTGAGATTGAATTCAATGAGCTTATTTAATCAAGGCGATTGTATTGTGCGCTATCTTCAGACGGGGTTGTAGTTCTGTTTTTGTCTATCAGGGTTTTCTAACGTCGTAATTCTACCCGAGAAACGCACCGGCTGAAACAAAGACAAACAGAAGTAACATATAGTAAGGAATCGTTTCTGTTAAGCCCGTGATATGTTGTGCTGAAGTTTGCAAGAAAAAAACGTATTATTGTTTGCAAACGATTTAGCATCCCCCCACATTAGGGTATATTATATTTCGGCCATAAATAGTGGCTTCGGTCTCCCCCGCAGAATTTTGTAAATACATAAATAAGCCTATCGGTTCGGTCCGGCTGTTTTTAATTAAACTTAAATATTGCGGAGTTTTAGGGTTAGAAAGCGTGTTCTTGACGCTGCTTACTTATAATTTGGTTAAACATTTTTGACACAAAAGATTTTATTGAGTGTTTTGTTCTCTGCAGCAAAAAAATATTTCGGGCAAAAGGAAAGCATGTGATCATGAAAAAATTAATTCCGATCGCCATCTGTACATGCCGTTTTACAACCTTTACTGTTTGTTTCCTCATCTCCGGTATTTTCTCTGAGCCAACATTTTCTATTTCCTTAATGATTTCTTCTTCTGAACTTGAACAGTCTTTGATTTCGACTATCTCCACTTTTTCTTCAAAGGCATAAATATCTCAAATAACGATTTTAAGCTGGTTTTCCACCTAATGGTCAAGAACCCGCATTATTAGTCTATGGTTTCCCTCAAACACAATAGACATTTTTTTGTAATCGACTAGGTATTTAACAGTATCGTATTTAACAGAGAATTAAGTTGCCCCATTCGATTCCCAATAGTGCTTTATATCCAAACAGTTCGGTTTGCACTTGCCTGAAGCGGTAGAACATGCACACACTTAAATTACGGAAAGTTAATTTTCAAACGATCGAATATGTCGTCCTTTCTGGTAGTACAGAATAAGCGCCCGCAACGGGGAGGACTGTAACAGATGCAGCGATATGCACAATACGCCGCCGCCGTTGCCGCCGCCCCATGGCGGAGGAGGAGAGAGATTAAACACCAGTTAAATTAATGGCCAATAAACACTTCTCCGAAGAGACCATAACCACCACATATTGTAGCCGAATTTAAAACTCGGGGGTAAGTGGATTTTCCGTTAAATCCATAATTCGATAAATTACTTCTGTTTCAAATACAAAAATTTAAAAAAATTATCTTCTTATTAAAACTTTGATCTTTAAATCTTTGTTTCATACACTCATACACATCTTAAATAGAAGAATTCAGGAATACCTGTTTCAGGCAACCTAAATTGTGAAGAAATTCCTAGGAGACCGGCGGCACAGAGTGTAATCCATTCACCGCAAGAAGCAAAAATAATTTTTCTCATTTAAAGATCAGATCGTATTTTCGGAAAGGCAACTTTGGTTCCGCGATAAGCATGGAAAACGCCAATATTCTGAAAAAAGTATGGATATGTGTTTGGGGACCATCTAGCTGTTAGACTGTACGCTGCAATTATATACAATAGTTACCATTCCCATGGGAACTGATCGTCTGTTTGTAGAAGAAGTTTTCATAACTGTGTTTGCGATAAATACGAAAGTTTAAATATACGGATCAACAATTGAAATGGTCCACAAGTATTTTTGACTGAAAACATAATATGAGCCCAGGTTGCTATTCAAATCCTCCTTATTTAAGGAAAATAAACCAAGATACCTTTGCTGGGAAATCGACACTTAAATATAAAACAAATGGTAGACCATTATTAATTGTACAAATTTGTAACCCATCAGATTTGCACATTGTTGTAATTGTTTGCATATTGTAGCAATTGTTTGCGTATTGTAATATAAGCAATGTCTAAGTAAATTTTGTTTAACTTAACGTTACTTTGACATACTTCCCGACATGATTTACCAGAGCTTAGATAAAAATGAACTCACAAATGTGGTCCGTTTGGCAAGAGAAGGTCATTCCGGACGATATGTGGGGAAAATGTTTAATGTGTTTCACAGTGCCATAAAGAGGGCGATGCAGAGGCAAACGAGACGGGGAATTTTCCGAGGAATTTTCGTTTTCGGCATGGTGGTGGACGGTCTCGTGGTACAACACCTCAACAGAGAAATCCCAAGGAGAACGCTAGCCAACTGAATAGAGAATTTAGACTGGTAACGGGAGTTGAAGTATCTTCACAGAAGAAGCCTGTTCACGTTATGAGTCACGTTTCAACTTGTATCAATCTGATAGACGTGCATTAATTTGGGGAAGACAGGGCGAACGTTATTTAGAAATAAATATGGGTCATCAAGTCGTATTTGATAGAGACAGCGTTACAGTTTGGGGAGGTATTATGTTAAATGGCCGCACAGAGTTAGTAGTCATGGTAAGAGAGGCAATGACTGCTGAGAGATACTTACAACAGTGTATTCTTCCCATCATCGTTCCAAACGCTGATAATTTTGGAGGCGGATTTATTTTGGTAGAAGATAATGCCCGTACGCATCATGCCGCTATTGTTAATGATGTGCTACAGGAGCATAGAATTGAAAGAATAAATTTTCCAGCAGGGTCTCCAGATAGAACATGCATGGGACAATGCACTCAATATCCGAACAATTTAAATGAATTGGCGAACATGATTGTTGAAGAATGGCAATAGAGTCCATTAGTGTAACGGCAAAATCAGAGAGCTAAATTTAAAACGCTATCCTAAGAGAAAAGTAGGATAAAATTTTTCAATGCATTTTAAATGGAGCTTAGATGACCTTACACTTCACATTCTATTTTTACCTTTCATCCTGATTTCTTAACGTTAAATCAATATATGGCGATTACTATGAAGCTTTTTTTCGGCGTTTGCCTTGTAAAAGCATTTATTTATGCAGTCATTTTGTTTGAAACCAAAATTCAACATTCTACTGCAATTTACGGCGCAATCGTGTCGGCGCTAGAACCGGCGCAATAGATGGTTTAAAGTTTAAATCATCCATAAAGAAGTCGTTATAATAATACTAATTTTTAACACTTTGTCTTCCATTTTACACTTTTTAAATATAAATAAATTCTTAAACCCCCTATTATATAAAGATTAATCAATATATAACTCGGAGAAATAAACAACTTAACCTCAAACCCTATGCAGCAAACGTCAAAATAATAATGGTCTGGTCTAAACAAGACATACGTTCTTTTCTAATGGGTGCTGTACCTACTCCGTTTTAAAATATTTCTGAAATTAAGTTGTATTTTAAGTTGTTTTTGAAAATGTAACAGCTGGAGAGAACAGTCTATTTGTCACTTGCAGAATCCCTGTTAACAAATGCACTGAATTTAAATAATCAGTGTTTAAAATCTATGTCCCATAAGAGTTCCATGATAAGGATTTTAAAGTAGGATAGAGCGCGAAACTAGTAACATAACTAGTAACATAACCTAACTAATGGACTCTGTTGCTTCCAAGAAACTTGATCTATAATTTAATCGAGAGCATGCCACGAAGTTGTGCAGCAGTCCAGAGGAGGCCCTACAAAATATTAATTTTCTATTAAAATGCTCGTGGGATTATTTGTGTTGTTAGGTTGTTACCATTACCACAGTTATCTTTTGAAATATTTTCGTAGGTTAGGTACGTATTCTCGGGTTAATTTAAATAAATATTGATTCTCAAAAAAGTTATTGGGTATGGTAATTTTTAAACTTTAATAAGCAGTTTATTACATAAAATGGTTGGCTGGTATCGAAATCCCAACTTGAACCTCGACTTAATTGGAAGTGGACTATTTAATTTGTTGAGCAATGTATTTGACATTAACAGCAAACCTACTATGGAATTTTATACTTGCATTACTAAATTATTCGTAATAATGATTCTAGCATTAATCAGAGACCCCCGTAATCTAAATAAATGGGCGCGGCAGTAAATTAGCTCCTTAAAATATACATCACCATAAGAGAGAAGGCGCAAGTGCAAATTAAGAACTTGGAAATGGAGTATTAGAACTTAGAAGGGCTTTAGGGTTGGTCTGACACTAATTTCAAATTTAAACCGACCATAAATCAGTTTGTATGAATTTTAGTAAGGCAGGAGGAATTTACTAACTCCGAGAACGGAGTTTCCGAACTTCTTCGTTTTATAAGAAATATTTATTTTTCCGAGTCTCGGGGAAGTTTTTATGGGTTCTTTATATAGATACCTACACACATTAGGTTCCTCTTGTAGTAAATAAACCAATAATCGTTATTTTCGGTCCGGATACCTAAGTGCTTTTATCAAACATCTTGACAAACAAAAATGTTGGTAAAATACGGACACACTAAAGTTTTGTACGTTAGTTATTTCAAGACATTTTGAAAGACTACTTGAAAATCCCGCAAGATTTTACTGTAGAAGCCCATTGAATAGTTTGTGAGCTGGACTCCATAACAAACTCGGAACATTACTGCTTGTTCACAATAGACGTAACCGCAAAAATCACGTAAAACATATTAGTAACGTAAAGTTAAACCTATGGCAATCCATGCTGCTGTTCATAATGGACGTAACTTTTACGTTCCTCATACGTCAGTTTTACGGATAACGCAAGCACGCATCCAAAATTGGAACATTTTCAACTTTTACGTGAATATTGGGGAAATCTAGGGTTTTTAAATGTTTTAAGCGTGTGATATCTTGGGTGTTTCACCAGATCTTGTTAGTTGTCACTAGTTATAAACGTTTTATGGAAAACGTTTTATGGAAATAAAAATTTCTTGGTATGGAACACAGAAAACAAAATTGACAATGCCAAATTATATTTAACCTAACCACCAATCGTAAACAATTTAAGGCTTCTGCTTATAGAACACTAACGTAAAAAGTTACGCTCATTGTGAACAGGAATATTTGGTGCGGAAGTATTACGCTTACGTAAATATGTATTCCGTTTACGTGATTTTTAAAGTCACTTCCATTGTGAACAAGCACTTAATGAAAAAAGCATAATACCACTCAAATACGTTTCTCCGTTATAGCATTTAGGACCAATCAGTGTCGGCTCGTGAATAAAACGGTCGGGTATTCTTCGTAAATAAATACTGTAAATTATCATTTTACCTCCTACTTTAAATTTTTAACTAATAAGCTAACAAGCAGGTATTATAAAATCATATTAAAGAAAATATTTGGCAGTTCTGCAGCTCTGCAGCACTTATACAGTAGCCGCCACTTCTAACTATGTATAGGCGTTGAATTAGGGCTTCTCAAATCACTATAATGCCTCTTTGTAGGGAAAGGATATAGGTGGGTAATTATGTGTTTTGTCCTAAGGTCCTAACCTAAGTCAACACTGGGTTAAAGCCTTAGCGGTAACTTGCAAAACAAAATCTGGTCATGAATCGAACACAGCCATTCTTCATCTTTAACGATCGATACAAAGCTTTTTTGAAAGCGAGCTAGGTATGTATTTGAGAGCGAATAATTTACAATCTTTAAGGAAAGTATTGCAGAACAGCAACATACGTTCTTGCAAAGTACAGGTTTCCTATTTGATTAACAAAATGACAGCAGCACATAAATCTGCATTAATAAAGCCGTACATTGAATTTGCTCGACTGCATAGACTATAAGTTCTTTATTTCGCGGTTTACACGATAAAGAGCTAGTGTTTCCATTTATAATTCAAACGTCACTCACATGCCAGTTATTTTTACATTCGTCGATACATTTTTCCGTGGCTGGTAAGGCTATTGCTATACAAAGTATTCGTTACATCTGAAATTTTCAAGAAATCACAAATAGTCACAAAAAATTTTGAAAGGGAAACTACTTTTTTGGAAAATTGTACACGAATAAAAACTACACGGAAAAACTGTACGAACTTAATTGCATAATGAAGCTGTCTAAAGTGACGCATCACTCCACCAGAGGGCATTGTGTAGGCGGCAGCGCTTTTTCGGCGCAAAGCTTGGTAGTATTTCATAAGCCGTACATTTTAGATTAAATAAACACAATGTTCATTACACATAACTCAGCTTGGCTATGATATACTCACTACGGTGGTGTCGAGTTATGGTTGTGGCGGGCGCAATTTCTCATTTCGTACCTACAACTGCTCGCTCATTACATCGGGGGTAACGTGATTATGAATATGTGAGGCCAGAATTTTAAATGTACGCTTCAAATTGCACTCTTATACATAATATTTGAAAATATTGTCACCAAAAATGCAGAGAATTTAAGCAGAAAGTTTCCTTCCTCGCCTCGGCACAAATAAAAGATATAATTATGTATCTATATTCTATAGTCATAAAAGACAGGTGTACTTGACTATCTTTTCGTATCATACAGCCAATGACTGAAAGGTAACGTCTTCTTTGAAGAAACTGGCCAATGCCCACCCCATACCACGATCCTGTCAGGTAGAGCCGTAAAATGTCAAGCCCCCAATAATGATTGACAGAATGACCATTGTACCCTGTACACTTTACCAAAACGTAACAAAACGAAACAAGCCTCCTATTATTGAAACAGCCGCCCATAATTTACCTTTTTGTTTTGCAAGTTGTTTAAGCAGAAAAACACGCACGAAAAAACTAATAAATCAAGCGCGTTGAGAGTTGCATAATTTACACTCCGGTGGTGTGCGAAATTCTTGTTTTACTTGCTTTTCCGTTTCATTTTAGCGTGCCCGAAATAGTATTTCAATGATTTTGTTTTGTCTGTCAACGGGCCGCATTTTAAGACTTGTCACTGCTTTGGAGCTGTTTTACCATGCATATTTAAGATGTTTGTTTGAGAACGTGCCAGTAAATTCACGTAGACGTCAAGGGCTGCAATTGTCGAAGGAATGTATGTATTCCTATTATAGATTTATGTTACAGAACCAGTGCTGTACCTGTACTAGGACAAAAGACGATAATCTGAGAGAGCTTAATACATGCGATCTTCATATAGGTTTGTTTTTTGAATTTACTACCATATTTTTTAAAAATTGAAAAATAAGTAAAGAAAAGCTAAATCGGCGATTTTTTTAAATAGTAGACACACGTTACTTAACGTTACGGGCGAATCGGAGAATGGTATTAGTGAGGAAAACGACGAAAATTCAGACTTACCAAAGTTGCGTCAAGACTCAAGAAGCATTCAAAAAAATTAAGAGTCCGACAAAGAAGGTCAAAAGTTACACCTGCGGGGCATCGGATCGGTGAGGTATCCATTAGAAATCGGAGCAAACTATCAGCTGTGTTGCAAAACCGTCGCGCTAAACACATTTATGGACACAAGAACAACGCACATTCAAAGCCCGCGCTTTCGGTACCTAGTGTATGTGACAACGCCGCTCTGAGTTTACGCTCACTCGCTACGCGGCGGCAGCACATACCTACCAAAGCATATTTTGCGTTTGCAGTGGTCTCGCTGTACGATTAAACGATTAAACCTTCATCCTAGTAAATTTAGTAACACGAAAGCCTGATTATGGTAGAAGGTATATTTTATGTCTATATTGAAACAATTTTTCGAAAACTGTAAATCTCTTGGTGCTATGCACGCGTGAAGTTGGTCAATTTCATGAGTGAACTGACACTTTCTAAGATAAAATTTTTAACTTTTCTTTCTATAGAAACATAAAATAAAGTTTTGTTTATGAACTGTCCAAAATTCAACACTTCAATTTTCACAGTTTAGAAATGAGCATAGTACTACGAAGTCAGTTTTCAGGTTCATTTTAAAGGGGTTTGCCGGACACTTAAAATATCGAGCCGTTCACCGCAGACAGGTATCAGGTAGGGCTGGGCGATACCAAAAATGCGGAATCGTATATCGATACCTTCAAACTATCGATACTGTTCAAAGTATCGAAAGTATTTAAGTATCGACAGTATCGAGGTATCGAAAGTATCGAAGTATTGAGGTATCGAATATATCGAAACATCGAAGGTATTGAGGTATCAAAAGTAGCGAGGTGTCAAAAGTATCTAGAATTCTAAATTATTAGAGGAATAGGTAAACTGGTATGGATGTATATATATTCCATGATAAATTTGTTACTAAAATTTATTACATAAACAAAACAAAAACAACGCTCATTATATTATAAAAATAATAAATAGTATCTACTGGTACTACCTACTCGAATATAAAATTGGTACAAAACAAAACAAACTACATACCTATGTTGGCAGAAATTTTTTGTTCGGGAAAGTACCAAATTTTACATAAAATAGTTTACTTGCTAAAGTAGGTAGGATATATTTATCCAATATGGTTCAGCTTTGCTCCACTAGTTGTAGTTATCGGAGCATCGAAAGTATAGAGATATCGAAAGTATCGAGGGATCGAAAATATCGAGGTATCGAAAGTGTCGAGGTCTCGAAAGGATCCAGGTATCGGAAGTACCGGTATAGATATATTCGATACTTCGATACCTGCATGCAGTCAGTATCGACGACCGATACTTGATTAGGTATCAATACTTTCTTTAAGTATCGATACTTTTCCCAGCCCTAGTATCAGGTACTCTAGAAGTCTATCTGAAAATTCTTGACCACTTTATAAATTCCCCAAAATTTTACGAACAAATATAAAACTTTTATAACTCCAAATTGTTACGGAACGTGTTTCCTAGACGATAATTAGGTAATAGAAGTATAACTGTTTTCTAGTTTCTTTTAATTTCGACCGCGGAACTTGCACCTTTAGAGAAGAAAACAATTTTCTATTTTGTTGTATGTATTTTGCTTTATTTGACGCTAGAATCTTGCTAAGTAATCATTTCTACCATTTAATTTAATTTAATTTTATAGGTGGCGGGTCACCAAGTGTCGCATGGGCAATATCATTCCTTATTATCCTTGTAACTGGAACTGGACAATATTTCTATCGATACCAACAACAATGTCTCCTACCGATACTTATGTTGAGAAAAATATATCAGTATTATGGGAGTATCGATAATACCCCATATTCGTCAAAATACAGGGTGTCCCACCTCGAGTGTGCCAAACGAAAATTGCTAGTAGAGAATGCCATTCTAAGCAAGAAAGTTCATATTATGAACATTATGACCTATTCTTTACCGTTACAGAGATAAGTATAGGTAACTTTAAAGATTTTCTAAAAGTTGCTGATTTTACAAATTTTCAATTTAAAAGTATTAGATTGCCATGAAATGCAAATGAACTGCGGGGCCAAACGCAAACACCTACTTAAAAGAAAGTCGTTTAAACAAAAAAGTTAATATGAACCTAATTTCCGATTCGCAAGCATTATCGAGATATAATTAACATTCTAGCAACATCAGCAACATCATGTATTATTTAAAATTCGTAATCGAAAATAAAAATATATAAACAAACAAAACAAAGCAGGTACTTAGCAAACATTTAAAACGGAACAAGAACATAAAAACAAATTAAAATAAAAAATGGTCAAATTCTCCTCCTTGCGCACGAATACAAGAGTTGCACTTTTAGAAACTCTTTAAAAATACTTATCTCAGTAATGGTAAAGAATCGGACATAATGTTCATATGAACTTTTTTGTTTAGAATGACGTTCTCTACTAGCGTTTGGCACACTCGAGGTGGGACATCCTGTATAGAGCCACCTAAGCGTATTTCTTCTGTTCCACCTTTATTACACATTTTAGAGAAAAATGTTAGATGAGAAACCCCCCATTGAATTTTGACGCTACGTTACACAAAATTGTTTCACTTGTACAGACTGTCCCATTTCATATGCACAATACCTAACTTTGTTTTTTAAATCGAACACCTACATTCAAGTGCATTTTTGGATTCCTTGCTTGAGTTTACTAGATGTTGTATTATATACTTTCGTCTAAATTGAATATTTTTGATGTTACCGGCAGTTTTATAAATATTTTGACAGATGTAGAGGAATTTTAAGAATTAGATAGCTTCGGATTAAAAAAACTGTAGCGGTGATATTTTGATGAGACAAAACCTAGATTACATATCTCAATAAGAATTTTTGGAATGGCTTTCCAAGAACAAGATTGTTTAACGGAATCAAAAAATTTATTTGCGTTTTGCGATTCGATAACAAAATTAGGTTCCTTATTTCTATTCCACTAAAATTATCTCTAGTTTGTAATAAGGGGCACTTTCTCAATTGGCGCTCTGATAGGCTTGTATTTTTTAATGAGGGTTCTTTAGAAAAAGCTCATTATTTGTGGATACTCCTGACAAAATGTACCTTGACGTTTTAATTTGGTTATTTGGGTACGTATTGAATGTTGAATCACTTATGAAAATTGAAATTGAACTATTGGATGTATAAAATTATAGACCGTGTATAATTATGAAAGCAGCAAACTAAATCCTAGGTTAAATACCAGAGCCGGTGCTGCAATTCGTATCGCGACCTTTTTTGCGGCATTTGTGCAATCTACAGACAGATACAGATAGGAAATATTCTAACGATTATTTATTGTTTCAGGTGAGTTGACAGGACAGATAGACGGCGAGCGAGGGCGTACCTTCACATTCAGTAAGTGAGCGTTTACTTACTGCTTAATCCATAATTAAATTCAGTGCACATTCTTGATTTTCTTGAATTGCGGCCGTTTTTTGCAATAAGTATTTATTTGTCACTGACATGCAGCGAAAGGTATGCGTACGTTTTGATTTTCTTGTGTATGTGCCATTCGTCATTTTAATGGGTACTAGTTTCATACCGGGAATTATATCGCTGAGGCTGGTTTTTCTTTTAAAATTGCATTGTTTGCGTGATTCTGTAATGACCGTGGTTTTAAACTCTTATATAGATCACGGCGTTTAGGAAAAAAACTGGCTTTGCATGCACATGCAATTGTTGAATTCTTATATAAATTCCGGATCATTAAGAGCTTTTTGAAGCAGAGGATTAATAGCATCTACACTGGACAATCTACCACGTTCTATTCTTTTAATTTTGATGCGACACGAACTTTAGATTACGGAAAGAAAAATATTCGTCACGCAGCGGGGTTTCTTTTATGTATAAGTAACCATTGCCGCTCCCCGTTATTTTCATTTATCGAGTGTAATCTATATAAATAAAAATCAATTGCCGCATGTATGTAAGCTCATCACTTGAGAACGGCTCGACCGATTTGGCTGATTTCTTTTTTGTTGTGTTCGTAATTTTCAGGACAAGGTTTGTATGAAAGAAAATTTTGGAAAATCCACCGGGAAAGTAGAAAATTTGGAAGGTAAAAGTTTGTATGAAAATCTGTTTGACAAACAAAAATGTGACGTTCAGTTTGACAGTTCTAAAAATTGAATTGTCAGTGTGTTATCGGTGGTGATCATGTATTTGGTGGTTCTTTGGAAAAAATGCCACCAGTTGAGGCGTCGAAATATCGGTCGGCGAACGCGAAGAGCGTAGACAGCGTTTGGAGCCAAGTCGATAAGAATTTCTCAAGCCTCAAGCGCGATCCATTATAACTCCGGAACAACGGATACAGTCGAGTTCGACGCGTTCAGTTGGAGCTTAAGCCCTGGTTTTTAACAACTTTCCGTCGACGGAATTGCGCTGACGGACTCCGGCGACGCACTGCGCTGGGGGACTTTGCTGAAATCATACCTGCATAATTTGGTTGTTGCTAAATTACACCAATAAAAAGCTGAAAATTTTCTGCCGTTCAAACAGCGACAGACTTAAAATACAGCAAACGGAATTCCGACGACGCAATTCCGTCGACGGAAAGTTGTTAAAAACCAAGGCTTTACGCACAAAATAATTTGGAACGTCGACAAAACAGAGGCCGAACGTGGCATTAGTTAACGAGAAATTGGAAAAGTTGCCCGGAAAATTGGAAAATTCGGAAACAACTGAAAATGCTTTTTTCTATTGGACTTTTGAATATGTATAGGCGTAAATCGGGAAATTCGGACAAACTGTAAAAATCATAATTTTGGAAAATCCATCGGAAAATTTGAAAATTCGGGAAAAACTAAAAGTGCTTAACGGCTGGACCGACTTGGCTGATTTTTTTTGTTGTGATCGTAATTGTCAGGATAAGGTTTGTATGAAAGAAAATTTTTGGAGAATCCACCGGAAAATGTGAAAATTCGGGAAAAACTGAAAGTGCTTAACGGTTGAACCGCTTTGGTTAATTCTTTTCAAAAATAAGGTTTTTAGGGAACGAAAAATTGGAAAAGTTGCCCGGAAAATTGGAAAATTCGGAAACAACTGAAACTGCTTTTTCTATTGGATTTTTGTATATGTATAGGCGTAAATCGGGAAATTCGAACAAACTGTAAAAATCATAATTTTGGAAAATCCATCGGAAAATTTGAAAATTCGGGAAAAATTAAAAGTGCTTAACGGCTGGACCGATTTGGCTGATTTTTTTTGTTGTGATCGTAATTGTCAGGATAAGGTTTGTATGAAAGAAAATTTTTGGAGAATCCACCGGAAAATGTGAAAATTCGGGAAAAACTGAAAGTGCTTAACGGTTGAACCGATTTGGCTAACTCTTTTCAAAAATGAGGTTTTTAAGCAACGAAAAATTGGAAAAGTTGCCCGGAAAATTGGAAAATTCGGAAAAACTGAAAGTGCTTTTTTCTATTGGATTTTTGTATGATATGGATAGGCGTAAATCGAGAAATTCGGACAAACTGTTAAAATCATAATTTTTTGTATGCGCTCGCGATCATAACTGACGATAGGAACGACATATTTGGTTGAACATAAACGTAATCAGAAAAATGTTTCACATTGAATAAACGATTTGGTTAATGAATCAAAAGTTCAATACGAAAAGTAATTTTAGGCAGGACAACGTCTGCCGGGCCGCTAGTAATTAATATAATACATACATCTACATGGTGTTGAATCTTTAATAACGTAATACGTAGTTACACTCCCAACTTTCTATTGTACCTTCTTCTAAGACTAATATGTATAATCACGTAATAAACATTTTCTTGCAGTAATCTACATACTATGTTATTATGCCACCAACCATAATACCCATGAGGAACAAAATAAAAGATGAGGGATAATATTTAGATATTTCATAACCTTACTGCGAATATAATACCATTAATTATTATGTGCATATTTTATTTAAACTATCATACCCCAGGCCGAAATAATTGAATACGTATGATTTCTCTTAATAGTTTATTGTTATTTGCGATCTCGATATTTTATTCTCGAAAAAGTTCAAAAATGATTGAAGTTTGCAGTGTGTCATCATCATAAAGTTTTCAGTCCGGAGACTGGTTGGACGCGTACCTCCATCCTACATCCCTAACTGTAGTCTAATCTGGGCCTACCCCTACCTCCTTCTTAGTCCTATCTCTGACTGTAGTATATCGCGAACTAAGCCTTCCTGCCTCAGAAGGTGTCCTATCATCCTATCTCTCCTATTCCTTCCTGTCTTCCATTAATTTCGCTTTTCTCCAACTCTGTCTAATAGCTCTCTGTTGCTAACCTCATCTATCCACGGCATCTTCATCATGCGTCTGTAATACCACATTTCAAATGCTTCTGATTTTTTCCTATCCGCTTCGCCTATCGTCAAAGTTTCGCACCCGTCCGTACTATGCCGTATTCCATACATACGTTTTTAAGAGCCTCTTCTAAGTTTCTCCATTTATCATTCCCGAGTAGTTGTTTCTTTTTATTAAATGCAACTCGGCCCTGCACTATTCTTTGTTTTATATCTCTAGAGCTCCTACCATCACGAGTTGTTTGACTTCCTAAATAGCAGAAATCTGAGACTTCTTCTATCTTCTCTTTTCCAATTTGTATTTTAGTTTTAGTTCTATTTTCACGCCCCCTACATACCAAAATTGCTGTTTTCTTTTTATTGATCTTCATACTATAGACCTTCGTCGAAACCGCTTCCATTTCATTCTTAGCCCTTCCTAATTCTTCTTTGCTGGATGCTAATACTCCTATACATCCGCGAATCTGAGCATTGTTAATGATTTGGCCCTGTGTATTAATTCTAGCAGCTATTCTGTCTTTAACCGTATAAGTCACATTTTCGATATTTAACGCCTGCCTCACTCCCTTTCGGATATCTACTTCTCTATGTTCCTAGTCAAACTGCCGTTTGCTCTTTGTATAGATTATGAATTATTCTTCTATCCCTATATTTCATCCCTACATTTTTGAGCACTTCGAACATCTTCCATTTTACATTGTCGAAGGCTTTTTCGAAATCTACAAAGGGAGTGACTATTGAACAGTCCGGTCGCATGCGCATTACAGAATGTAACCTATATTTGGCATTTTGGAAGTGTAAAAAAAACTAAAGCTCAGAGAACACCTTTTTAAAATAGACCCTTACTTGCCCTTTCTCACCAGATACACGCATTTTTTGGCAAAAAGATGATATAAAAACAAACAAAAAATGCGAACCCGAGCGGGCGCAGAACTCGTGTAGCCGTAGGAGAACAAAATGGCAGCTTTATACTATACCCAAACACCCACCGTGATTGTTGGCGATGTCTTTCAATAACGATGTTCTTAAACGTAATTTTACTGATATAGTGTCGACTGTACTAGAACAAAATTTAGAAGCAACCGGCGGACTGTTCAGTAGTCACTCCCATCTACAAATCCTATAATAGGTGCTCTCTTCCTTTTTTATTGTTTTTCTATCGTTACTCGCAAAGCTAGAATGACCTCGCGCGTTCCCCTATTTCTTCTAAATCCGAACTGATCATCGTGTAATATTTCTTCCGTTCTTTTCTCCATCTTTGCATATTTCTAGTTAAAATTTTTGACGCGTGGGAAGTTAAACTGATATACTTGGGCCGTCCAACAGACGGAGTGATCACCCTGCAAGAATGAGCTCTAGACGGGACCACTATCAATTTAGGACGACAGAACCGCAGTGATGCGCTTTCCTTAGACCCAACGAAGTCGCATCACTCCAATTCGGCCGTCATAAATTAATATTGGCCCCCCTAGAGCACGTTCTTGCAGGGTGATCACTCCGTCTGTTGGGCGGCCCAAGTATAGTTCTAAAATTTTCACACCTATGGCCTATGGCCTGCGAACTTTAAGATTTCTGCCTGCAATCCATCTAAACCTGGTGGTGCTTTATTGTTTCTTAAACTTTTTAGTGCTACCTCAAACTCTTCTCTCATTATAGGGCAGCCTACGTTGTCCCACTCTACACTGCTCTCCCTTTATAATATACGCGAACGAAGAGAATGATGTCGACCTCTGCAAAAAAAGCCGAACATGCAAGGTTTTTGAGATTGACTGGTTATAAGTCGACGTATTGATACTAAATCTTGTGCAGATCGTAGTTAAGTATATTATAGTAAATGTGAACGATATTTAATAAACAAAACCTTTGAACAAGAAAAATTTATTGCAATAATCGGTTATTCAAAGTTAATTCGACAAAATTGGCTTATAAGAAGAAATTAGTTAAACGTAAAAAACATGACGCTAACCAAAGTAATCTTGCCTGAATTACCCCCTCCATCCGTCTTGGCATACCTACTACGAATTAAATTTTGAATTACCTCTTCAGGGATCAAATCCCATTCCTCCAGCAAAGCGGTTCTTAGTTCATTTAAAGTTTCCCAAACAACAGCTCGCTTTTTTACACGTTGCTCCAACATATCCCAAACGTGATCAATGGGATTTAAGTTGGGGCTATGTGCTGGCCACTGTAACCGGGCGATACCTACGTCATCGAGATATTGCGTAACGCACCGTGCAGTGTGCGGTCGAGCGTTATCGTGCATAAATTGGAAGTCATCACCAACAAATGGAGCGAAAGTGATCACATGTTCCTCGAGAATTTCTTCTCTGTACCTTTGAGCAGTAAGCGAACCGTTATCCACAAGGACCAACTCGGTGTGTGCGTCTTAAGAAATTCCAGCCTAGACCATTACCGATCCACCTCGAAACACCGTTCTTTGGACAATGTTACATTGGGCGTATTGTTCTCCTGGTCTTCTCCATACTCTTGTTCGTCCATCTGAAGATCTCAGGCAGAACCTGGACTCATCTGAGAACAATACTTTGCTCCAATGTTGAACTATCCAATGAACATGTTCTCGAGCAAATTTCAACCGAGCAACGCGGTGACGTGGGAGCAATTATGGAGCTGTTGCGAGTCTGCGTGCAAATAAACTTGCCTCTTTGAGACGTCTTCTAACAGTTCGGTCACTTATTTCTACCTGTCGTACTGCCGTACTGCTGTGGTTAGGCGATTTCTTAACATCATTGACACCATAAAACGGTCATCGCGCGGGGCCGTTCCTCGTCTTCGTCTCGATCCTGGTCTTCTTGCATAGGAATTCGTTTGACGAAAGCGTCTGAAGGCGTCAAACACGGTTGTAAGATTTGCTCCAAGAAATCTAGCCGTGTACCGTATGCTTCGACCATCATAAATAAGAGCCACTGCTCTAGCAACATCTTCAGGACTCAGAGGCATTTGGATTCAGTGGAAACGTTTATTCATCAATGTTCACTCAAAAAACAAAATACGCTCACTTTTGATGGAAAACAATGTTCACTAATGAGCTAATGTCACTCTTTGTCGTCAAAATGAAATCAACAAAACAGTTGTTTTTTCGAGTATTTCAAATTTGCGATGCGCCTACTACATTATTTGTCAATACGTACTAATAATAAACAGGCACGAAATTGCCTCAGTCGATATACTAGCAAATTTACATCAAAATGCGTAAGAAATCGTCAAAGAGTACCTAGTGTTCGGTTTTTTTTTGCCGGTCAGTGTATCTCCTACTTCTCGTCCCAAATAATCTTTTCACCTATCTGCCTTCTTCCCTCTTCCGATTAGGATAATTCCTGCTTCGTTTATAATGTTTTTGCTACTAGATCCAATTTCTCTGAAATTTCTCCTAATTACGAGTATTTTTTTATATACTTCATCAGTATTTCCTACTTCGAACTTATCTTCTACTTTTTAGCATTTAATATCAATCCATTGCTCTTTCGGTTTCCTACATTTCCGAATAATTTTCCATTCACTATTTTTAATGCAATTCCATTCTGCCTCTATGTCCCCAACCATATTTTCACCCGCGCCCTTTAGTACTTCGTTTGTATTTTTCTCGAACTTATCGCGCGTATCAGTATCAGTTTCTCTAGGTCAAGATACCTTCTTCCGCTTCGTTTTTTCAAAATCTTAAATTTACGATTGGCCTTCATAACCACTATGTTGTGATCTGCTCCTTCTACAGTCCCTAACTTGATCTTGAATATTTGCCTAACGAGAATTTAATCTATTTGATATCTCCTGGCATCTTCCATGTATAGTGTTATAGTCCAAGAGCTACGGTGAAAAATACCACGCGAAAAGTATCCAAAGAACGAATATGTTCATGTAATTGCCGTAGGCATTGGTAACACAAAACCGAGCGTCTGCCGTTTAATAGCGGTAGCTTTTAAGCGGGGGCGGCGCTGAATCACGTGAATTTTGGAAAAAAAATTCGTGATTTTATACAACATGAAATATATACGATCCGATAGACAAATTAATGTGGAATACAATTGCCATTGGCAGACGTCACCAATCGACAGCTTTCTACGCGGCAGACGCAGCGCAATGCGACAAAATTAATACAAAAACACGGGAATTTTGTACAACTTGAAACTATCACCAAAAAATAGAGAAAAATTCATTTAACATGATGAGTCAAAGAAATTCCCGGCAGACGGTAGCGTTTCGTAAACAGACGCCCATAATTAACCGCATTACATCTTTGTTCAGACCGTTACAGTCAGCGCGTTAGATAAAGATGGTAAAACTGCAAATATACATAGCAACTTTTTATCAATTTATAATGTATTTGAACTATGCAATAACAAAAATAAAATATTGTTTTGTATAAAGAAAAAATGTTTACCCACGACTAATACATAATATAACTATTATATCTGTAATTTTTGCAATATAATGCCCTATGTTATTCCCTTAGGGAATAATGGTGAGGGAATAATAAACTATTATTCCCTCTCGTAAACCAATTAGAAAATAGTACTTGAATCATGGTTTCTGTGAAATTTAAGACGACCACCGTAACGGTGATAAATAAAATGACTGTTTAAACAAATAATAAATTGTGAAAAGTTAGTTGTGTGCGTTTTTTGTTGCGATTTTGTGATGAAAAGTGAAGAAGAAGGTGAATTTTCCTGTACCACCAGATATTCTTCAATGTGGTCATTCTGCTCCATGTTGAGAATTGCTTTTGGTAATTAATCACGACGTGCACATTGAAAAATATGGTAAACTTCGTTCTTTTTTGAAAATAAAATTGTGTTACAGATTAATCGTGGATAAAGTATAGTATACAACTCGCTATAATGAGTGCTACTATTCCCTCGGATGATTACACCCCTCGCTCGCTTCGGTCGCTCGTGTTGTAATAATTGTAACTCTCATCCTAGGGAATAATAGCACTCATTATAACGTCGCTGTATAATATACTATTATGTATTATGAAAGTGTACTTAAGTCATAATATTATTATTACTCGTCTTCATCACTGGAATCACAGTATAAATTTTCGTCATTGTCTTCATCACTGCCGTCGTTGGCATTTTCACTACTAATGATTATATCATTTAAACTTTCTGGATGTTGCGGCCCAGAAAACCAGTTAATTACATATTTATTGTTCAGTAATGACCAACCATTATTAACGGACTGTAAAATTTTGGTGTTTTTTCAGTAGATTACCTCCATATGGCACAAATTTGATTTGATCGTTTCGTTTTTTCTAATAAAATACTGCCACAAGGTGGCAAGGAGCTGCCGTCAAAATTCTTTAGATTACGAAATAGGTCTTTGTCTTACTTTGGCTTGTAGGCTTCTAAGAAAATTTCGTACCTAAAAGAATTTGCTCGTAAGTAAGGAAATATACAATGCAATACTCGCATATTATGCATTTACGGTTTGAAAGGTAATTAAAAATTTAGGGAAATCGTAAAACTTAGACATACCCACCTCAATAGGAAATGGTATTTTAACTATTAGAAAATCGGAATATTGCCTTTATGCCTGCCTTGCTTTATTTACTTGAATGTGTTTTCGTTTTCCGTAAATCATGCAAGTAAATTCTTCCACGACTGATACTTGCTCCTCAGATATATTTTCTGAATCTCCAAATGTTGCGAACACACTCTGCGAGTTTTTATTCTGTTCTAGAATTTCAAAAGGAGCGACTTCTCCGTTCTTGAAAAATGCTGCTGTGTAATCACAGCCTGTGATAGCGTGAAACGCCGGAAAGGATTTACTTAATTCTGAACCCAAAGAAGCAATAATTGAGTTAACATTTATAAACCTCAAAGCATTATTTGTACTTTGTAAACCTATAAAGCAAAATTATTCATATAAATAATATGTTCGTGAATAAAATTTATAGGAAATTACCTGTCTCAGTCCAAACTGCAATATTGTTTGGAAGCAGATGAAAGTTTCCGATTGTAATGTGAATCTAATGTGATAATCAAAGCATCTGATACAGACATCCTTGTCATTACAATCGGAATCTTTCATCTGCTTCCAAACAATATTGCAGTTTGGATTGAGACAGGTAATTTCCTATAAATTTTATTCACGAACATATTTATATGAATAATTTTGCTTTATAGGTTTACAAAGTACAAATAATACTTTGAGGTTTATAAATGTTAACTCAATTATTGCTTCTTTGGGTTCAGAATTAAGTAAATCCTTTCCGGCGTTTCACGCTATCACAGGCTGTGATTACACAGCAGCATTTTTCAAGAACTGAAAAGCCGCTCCTTTTAAAATTCTAGAACAGAATAAAAACTCGCAGAGTGTGTTCGCAACTTTTGGAGATTCAGAAAATATATCTGAGGAGCAAGTATCAGTCGTGGAAGAATTTACTTGCATGATTTACGGAAAACGAAAACATATTCAAGTAAATAAAGCAAGGCAGGCATAAAGGCAATATTCCGATTTTCTGATAGTTAAAATACCATTTCCTATTGAGGTGGGTATGTCATAGTAGCGCAAAGGCAGTATTACCTTCTTATCTTCTGTCTAAGTTTTACGATTTCCCTAAATTTTTAATTACCTTTCAAACCGTAAATGCATATACGCGAGTATTGCATTGTATATTTCCTTACTTACGAGGAAATACTTTTAGGTACGAAATTTTCTTAGAAGCCTACAAGCCAAAGAAAGACAAAGACCTATTTCGTAATCTAAAGAAATTTGACGGCAGCTCCTTGCCACCTTGTGCCAGTATTTTACTAGAAAAAACGAAACGATCAAATCAAATTTGTGCCATATGGAGGTATTCTACTGAAAAAACAACAAAACTTTTCAGGCCGTTAATAATGGTTGGTCATTACTGAACAATAAATATGCAATTAACTGGTTTTCTGGGCCGCAACATCCAGAAAGTTTAAATGATATAATCATTAGTAGTGAAAATGCCAACGACGGCAGTGATGAAGACAATGACGAAAATTTATACTGTGATTCCAGTGATGAAGACGAGTAATAATAATATTATGACTTAAGTACACTTTCATAATACATAATAGTATATTATACACCGACGTTATAATGAGTGCTATTATTCCCTAGGATGAGAGTTACAATTATTACAACACGAGCGACCAAAGCGAGCGAGGGGTGTAATCATCCGAGGGAATAGTAGCACTCATTATAGCGAGTTGTATACTATACTTTATCCACGATTAATCTGTAACACAATTTTCTTTTCAAAAAAGAACGAAGTTTACCATATTTTTCAATGTGCACGTCGTGATTAATTACCAAAAGCAATTCTCAACATGGAGCAGAATGACCACATTGAAGAATATTTGGTGGTGTACAGGAAAATTCACCTTCTTCTTCACTTTTCATCACAAAATCGCAACAAAAAACGCACACAACTAACTTTTCACAATTTATTATTTGTTTAAACAGTCATTTTATTTATCACCGTTACGGTGGTCGTCTTAAATTTCACAGAAACCATGATTCAAGTACTATTTTCTAATTGGTTTACGAGAGGGAATAATAGTTTATTATTCCCTCCCCATTATTCCCTAAGGGAATAACATAGGGCATTATATTACAAAAATTACAGATATAATAGTTATATTATGTATTAGCCGTGGGTAAATATTTTTTGTTTATACAAAACAATATTTTATTTTTGTTATTGCATAGTTCAAATACATTATAAATTGATAAAAAGTTGCTATGTATATTTGCAGTTTTTCCATCTTTATCTAACGCGCTGACTGTAACGGTCTGAACAAAGATGTAATGCGGTTAATTATGGACGTCTGTTTACGAAATGCTACCGTCTGCCGGGAATTTCTTTGACTCATCATGTTAAATTAATTTTTCTCTATTTTTTGGTGATAGTTTCAAGTTGTATAAAATTCCCGTGTTTTTGTATTAATTTTGTCGCATTGCGCTGCGTCTGCCGCGTAGAAAGCTGTAGATTGGTGACGTCTGCCAATGGCAATTGTATTCCACATTAATTTGTCTATCGGATCGTGTATATTTCATGTTGTATAAAATCACGAAATTTTTTTCCAAAATTCACGTGATTCGGCGCCGCCCCCGCTTAAAAGCTGCCGCTATTAAACGGCAGACGCTCGGTTTTGTGTTATATCAATGCCTACGGCAATTTCATGAACATATTCATTCTTTGTATACTTTTCACGTGGTATTTTTCACCGTAGCTCTTGGACTATTAGATTACGTTTATCGCAGAACATCAGTCTAACTCCCCTATCGATACTATTGCCTAATCCGAAGGGGCCAACTATTCCGCCTTCTCTCCCTGACTCTCTGTGCCAACGACTGCATTGAAATCTCCCACAATTATTAAATTTTCGTGCCCCCTCACAAAATCTATCACATATTCAATATCACTATAAACTGCCTCTACGGCCTCATTGCTATAGTATTTACGCATGCACAAGTTTCTTCAATTTTTTAGCAACTTTCTCAGAGACTTTTTTTCTTCCATTCATTTCTCCTGTGGCCTGTCAGCATTTTTTCCAGCATTTACCTTTCTACAACTCTTTGCCCTACTTCCAGTTTTTCACTTTGCCCAAATAAGGGCGGTAGTTTACTGATGAACGAAAATCTGACGATTTATGTCATATTTCATAAATTCCAACAGTATACGATCATTCATTTGTCTTTGAAAAATCGCGAAAATCGAAAATTGCATGGTTGTAGGGCCGTGCCATTTATTTTCTTTGGTTGTTGTTTCTTTGATTCATTTACACCCCTATAAATTGTGGCTTTACTTTTTCTCTCCTTCTTTTTCAAACGCTTCTTCACCTTTCCTTGAACGTACCTTTTCTAATGCCAAATGTGAAAATGACCATTTTCGTCACACTATTTAGAAAGTAGGCATCACCAAGTGAGGAAAGTAAAATTTTCTGAATTCTTACAGAGTGTCGCCATGGAAATCTTGTTACATATTTGCAAATATAACTACTATTTTGATTTATGTCAAATAATTAATAAATACATATTGATTGGATGTTTACAAACCTCTTTGAACTACAGGGTCATTAGAAAACGACGCGATAATTTTAAACGTACCTAGGTTTATCTTTTTATATCAGTGAATTTATTTGCGACAATGTCACACTTTCAAGCTTATGTAACGTGTTTATTAGTTGTCACTATGGTTACATGTGACAATGAAAACTCCCAAGTGTGTAACACTGTATGCAACCAAAATCATTGATTGATATAGAACAAATTCGACCGCATCTCTTTGTACCAGAGTGTGACGTTGGAATAAGTAGTGCGTAAGAAATGTGGGAAAGGGCCATTGCAAGACTTGTACTCGTTTTGCGACGAAGAAGCCCTTTCCTCATTACTTATATTACATTACATTATATGTATACTATACAGGGTGATTCAGAACGGGCGTGCCTAATTAAAATGGGTGCTAGAGGAACTCCAAATAAGACGAAAATTTTATATGAACATATGTTCTAAAGTGACTACTAACAAAGATACAGGGTGTAAAAGTTTTAATATTTTTTTAAATATTTTTTATTATCTTGGTAACTAGGAAAGTTTTCGAGTTGAAATTTAAGGTGTCGTTTTCATTTGCCAAGTTCTAATTTTCCAAAAAAATTTGCTCTGCTAGCCCCATCAGTAGCGTTGCTACGGGGTAGGCCGTTTATTTATTACCCCAATCCAATGTTACGCCACTGGCGAATGCAGGTGATATTAATGTATTTGAAATCTACGTTCAATTTGGGAAAAAATTGGTATCTTCCAAATTTTTCATAAAATGCTTAGTGTTTGAATGAAATAGCTTTTTGTGAAATCGTGCAGATGCACTGAAATTTTCACCTATATGGAAGGAAATTGAAAATAGAAAAAAATGGTTTATTAAGAATAACACCAACAAAACTAACAAGAAGAACGAGAAAACACATGAATTATTACATTACGATATTTAAAAAATATTAAAACTTTTACACCCTGTATCTTTGTTAGTAGTCACTTTAGAACATATGTTCATATAAACTTTTCGTCTTATTTGGAGTTCCTCTAGCACCCACTTTAATTTGGCACGCCCGTTCTGAATCACCCTGAATACTGGATACATCTGTTATTTAGGTATATTGCTCTGCTTTCCTCACCCCCTCCCTTTTTATTTTTATTTATGCTTTGATTACCGTTTATTTCTTTTTGAGCAGTTGCTTTTAATGCCGTAACCTCCGTCGCACCATTCATTTCGGAGGTGGTTACTAGAATTAAATTATTACAATTTCTATCGCTCTAAGACACCTGGGGTAGCGTTACAGAAGGGGTTTGAATCTTTCAGTGGTTAACCTATACGAAATTTAAGATGTAGGTAAATTAGTTAGGGGACGATCCCTTTATTTAGCGTTCTATTATGCAAATTATTCGCAGAATATGGTGTACAAAGATAGCGACAGCACATTTACAAGAGTAAGTAGTGTTTGTATTGCAAGCAGCCAGCCTTCGATAGCGAAACTAGTAGGTGTTTTAGATTCTGCATTTCATTATACATTCCTTTATGGGGCGCCGTTTGTAAAGTTCGCACACATTAAAAAAACCGTGTAAAATGCATCATTTAAACTGAAAACAGGGAAGTTTACCTAGGTTTTATTCTACATTTATAAATCGCAAAGTTATTTAATTAAACATTTTGCCATTTATTATATTGCAAGACATTTAATAAATCACAAGACATTTAATAAATGACAAGTTATTTAACAAATCGCCCGGTTTTTTATTTAAATGCACTGTGATATATTAAATTACCTGTCATTTAATAAATAGCAAGTTATTTATAAATATCGACTTTTTTGTACAAATAACTGGAGATATATTAAATAACTTGCTATTTATTAAATGACAGGTAATTTAATATATCACAGTGCATTTAAATAAAAAACCGTGCGATTTATTAAATAACTTGTCATTTATTAAATGTCTTGCGATTTAATTAAATGTCCTGCTATTTATTTTTAACGCTGGTGTCAAGCGAGTTGGAATGAAGTACGATAGTAGTTCTGTTGAATCCGAACATATAACCTCACAAAAGCAATCTTCAGCTTGACTACTGTCAACAAAATGAACTGAATATGCATTAAAACTCCCAAAATTTGTAATAATGGCTCGAAAATAACTTAATATAACCCCCCCAAACAAACGTCAGAAGGTATGTATACTTTTGGAATTAACTTTTGAGAAAAAGAAAATGTAAGTTTTTGGCGAGAATTGTCCATCTCAAACCATCAATCGAATTCGCCCCTGCTGCAGGAGTAATCAGCTACAAGTGATGGATGAAAAATGAAAACATCTATAAAAATAACTTTAATTGATTCCACGGTTGGCACTAGGTGAAACATAACTAATATAAGAATAAAAACACTCGGTTTTGTTGTTTCACTTTATATTGAAGTAAATTCTAACATATGTTTTCACCTTTCGGTGATTATCAAAGAATAAGATTTACATACACTGATACTAAAACTAAAAGTAGAAAGTTTAGGTATAGTAATTGTGTGGTGTTATACTTACCTGAGATGTAGATTTTGGACCTTCTACTATAAATATTAGTGCCCGGTCGCAGTGAATTTTTATGAAAAAGTGCTGAAATAAACTACCCTTAATTTTGGGCTTGGAGGGTGGATGATCCTGGCAGTAGCTGTAGGATATTATATTGATGTGAGATATAGAGTTTGGGCCATCTGCTGCAAATATTAATGGTTGGTCAGTAAAGTTTTTATGAGAACATGCAAAAATAAAGTATCCTTAATTTTGGGGTTGGAGGGCGGATGATCCTGGCAGTAGTTGTAGGATATTATGCTTATGTGAGGTATAGAGTCTGGACCTTCTTCTGCAAATATTAATGGTTGGTCAGTAACTTTTTGTGGAAAAATGCAAGAATAAACCCCCCTTAATTTTAGGGTTGGGGGGTGAATTTTCTTGGTAGTAATTAAAGCACGTTAAGCGACGAATAAGTGGGAATGAGATATGCATTTTTGAACTTGTGCTATAGGGGCAAGTGTGTGGTCAGTGAGTTTGTATGTTGGTCAGTAAAACTCTGGTTATTAAAAATAAGAACGGAAAAATGATTAGAAATAAAAGATAAAATAAGTTATAGGCAGTTTATGTTTCATTAGTAGAGCCGCAACACGCTGTGTACTATGTGAATACAATAAATAGTATGAAAATAGATCATTATCATGGGCGTCGCCAACGGGGGCAGGGGGGGCTTCCGCCCCCCCCCCTGGCTTTTGGTACATAATGACCATATGGTAGGTACTATATTACTATAATGAAAACCAATCAATTATATGCTAAGAAAATTTTGCCTTGCCCCCCCCCTGGAAATTTTGGAGGCGACGCTGATGATCATTATTCAATATATACTCAAACTTTCTGACGAGTGCAAGATTGAAGATGATCTTCCAGACTGTAATGTAACACTGTGATCTAAAGATCTAATACAATAAATAATTTTGTTCATAAAAAAGTTTTTTACTTACTCAAACATACGAAGCATAAACGCACTGGAAAACGTTGTTGGTTGATTACAAAATTATGGTGTTTAATTATACAAGGCAAATATATTGTACTTAGTTACAAATGTGTTGCATTCTAAAAAGTTAGGCCCTTGTCTGGTTGCATAGGAAACTGGAGAAACCCTTTCTTGTCACTGTGACTGCGTTGCTGGACATGACAAAGCTTTTTCCGATGTGGCTACACTGTTTTACAATATTCCTGTCAGATTTGTTGATTCAGTGAGGTTAAATTGCATGGTAAATTTCTTTTCGTGGATCACTATGTTTAAAACAATAATTAAGTATTGTTTAATTTGTGCCAATTTTTGAATACCACTGCTCAACAAAATATTAAATTACATTTGAAATAAAACATAAGCCGATACTCTTAATGCTACATTTATTATATTCTCTTAGCAGTATTTTATACAAACATTATTTTCTGTTAGGAATTATTAATGAACGTTAAATACTGTGTAATTTTGTTGAAAAATTTAGTTTGAAAGAAAAAACCTAAAAGTATGAATGTAAAATTCAAACTTACATGCTTCATGCTATTTTGTACAAATCTATTCGATAAAAGCTACGTTTCACCAGATACAACTAACACACAAAAATGATAAGCTTCACTCTTCTTTTAGGCATTCACATCTTCGGTATTCGGTTGTCGTTTAGAAATAGACTGTGAAAGAATCTTGTTTGTCCAAACTTACTAGTTCACCTGTTACATATTATACAAAATACTTGCTACATAATATTCTCAGATTGTGATCAATTTGATTCTTAATAAATAATTTCTCTTAAGGACAGCTATCCACCTATTTCTTCTGAGTGTTCACACATGCTTTCGAATGAAGTTCATTTTGTCCCTCTAACTTCGGCTTCTGCAGCTTACCACTAAACACCAGACGGGCATATCACTTAATTGTTAATAAATGAGGGAAAAAACGCGTAAAAACTTAAATTATAACCAGTCACACAAATCTGTTATTTACAAATACGTCCTTCTTAAACAAATGTAACACTTCACTTTAGTTTACCATCTTAAATGTATTGATCCATTAATTCAAAAATACCTTCTTATTAATTAATTTTAAGTTTAAATAAGACAAAATTTATTAAATTCACATTTACTACCATGCAATATAATATATGCCTTTATGACAGACCAGGCTGATGACCTACAAGGAATGACATTTCGGATTTCGCGCAGATATTGACTTCTAGAAGTCAATGGTGCTGATGCCTAATTCAGTCGGAAGCTCGGAACAGAACATACGACCGAACTTGAACGATTAGAACTACTATCGTACTTCATTCCAACTCGCTTGACACCAGCGTTAAAAATAAATAGCAGGACATTTAATTAAATCGCAAGACATTTAATAAATGACAAATTATTTAACAAATCGCACGGTTTTTTATTTAAATGCACTGTGATATATTAAATTACCTGTCATTTAATAAATAGCAAGTTATTTAATATATCTCCAGTTATTTGTACAAAAAAGTCGATATTTATAAATAACTTGCTATTTATTAAATGACAGGTAATTTAATATATCACAGTGCATTTAAATAAAAAACCGTGCGATTTGTTAAATAACTTGTCATTTATTAAATGTCTTGTGATTTATTAAATGTCTTGCAATATAATAAATGGCAAAATGTTTAATTAAATAACTTTGCGATTTATAAATGTAGAATAAAACCTAGGTAAACTTCCCTGTTTTCAGTTTAAATGATGCATTTTACACGGTTTTTTTAATGTGTGCGAACTTTACAAACGGCGCCCCATATTCCTTTCTGTTCACATTTGGATAGATAACATCGACATAAAATTTGTTCATTCTCTAACAAATACCAGGTACCTGCTCTGTGACTTTTGAGTTTGAAAGTACCTCGGAAAGTACCGTTGCATTATTCGTTGGAGGGCTAAGCGCAATACAGCGTGGACGAAGCACTTGTAAGTTAAGAGAGGCTAAGAAGTGACCTCGGAAGTGACTTACAAAGAAAGTAAAATAAAAGGAGTTTTAGAAATCGAATGAAAAGAAAAGGACAAAAATTATTTTTTATTGAAAACTCAAAGCAATTTTTATTTATTCTATAACAAATTCCTAGAATTTGTAATTTAACTTATACATCTATAATTCTTGGCCAACGACAAGTTGAAGTGGTGAATGCGCTGAAGAGTGTTAAAGCTGCCGGGAATATTTTGAAGGACCCAATTATAACCGAGCTTGGTGTAGACAACAATACAAAGTGTCTTGTCTCATTTCTTGTTGCCCACGTGTTCCATTTTCGGGACCGCAAAGCTTCGATCGCGTGTTTCACGAGAGCTGCCGAGAATCTCTAAAAGTATAGGGAATTTAATGCAATCAAAATTTGTTTTGTCGATTATCGACTATAGTTACTATATTATGCACTACAGTAAGATTATGGTTATATTGTAGTTATATGGTAGTTTTTCTTTATGTAAATTGTATTGACAAATTATTAACTAAAAGTTTTGGATGAGATTACCTTCACTTTCAGAAGATTTCCATATAGGTAGACGAGCTATGGCAAAATATATATTATTATTAGTCAAACAAAATAACACAGCAAGTCCCTATTACATTATTTTCGCTCTGCATCCTGCATCTTCCATTTTGATCTAAGCCAAATGTAGGTCGCCACCAGCTGCTCATTCGGTGATATTTGAAGTTTAGTTTTTTCTGTTTATATACGAGGGTACCCATTTGAAGATTCGTCTCCTCGTTCGTCTCTTTCCGGTTAGTCTTCCCGACGTCGTCAAAGCATATTAAAGGAAACTCTCATGGGGCTTCTTCTTTGAAGTAAACAGTAAACAGCCAAAAACATTCAATGCGGTAAATTGTTTCTCTGAATCCTACCTCTGCTGCCACTCACCAAACTACATATGCTAAAAACCGCGAGTTTCTAAAAATTAACGAATTGACGTAATCCGATTCCGATGGTAGACTGAGGGCAATTTCAAGAAAAAGTAATTCGGCGTTGTTGACATCAGAAAAGATTCTACCTTCAACTGTTATCATTGATGCTTCGTCAAAGTGAGTGTCGCTAGAAGTAAAAACGATTAACTCTGGTTCATCTTGAACGATCAACGATTTCGGGACATTGTTTTCCGTCTTCTGCTTCATGAGTGAACTGTAAAACTTCTGTGAACGATTTCAAAATTCAATGGCCATAAATCATTTAATAAATTCCGATTTTAAATGAATCAAAGCTTGCCAATAATACACCTATTAAAAATTTTATTGGTGTCAGCAATCTCCAGTATTACAGCCATAAAATTTTAGGATTGCCTGGGTTACCTTATTAGGCTGATGTTTGGCAGCTCAATACACATACACGTTACAAACTTGTTTTAGATTTTGGTTTTATTTCTTCTTCTGCTCTACTAAGTCAGTATTGTACGTACATCAGCTATTCAAGCACAAACCTACCTTCATCACCCGCGAATACAACACCAGCAAAAAGATAGATTCGTATTGGTTTTGGCTGAAATTTAATTCCGGTAAGGAGTACATTAATAATAATATAACAGCACTTCAGGCCTTAAGGTCTAGGGCTTGAATTGACCATTTCCATAACACTATCGTGCACTGCCACTTCCCAGTCGTCTACCCCGTTCTCTTCCAAATCACCCCTATCCCAACACGTTCGTCTTGGCCCTCCCCTTCTGTTGGCCCCCGACACTTCCGTCTTCATTGCCTTCCGTCTTCATTCTTTGTACATGCCCTAACCATTTCAGTCTATTTTTCTGGCACTATGACTTTAATGT
The DNA here is from genome assembly GCA_963966045.1 of Xestobium rufovillosum. Lineage (NCBI taxonomy): Eukaryota > Metazoa > Arthropoda > Insecta > Coleoptera > Ptinidae > Xestobium > Xestobium rufovillosum. The sequence continues at coordinate 15,789,161 of OZ014496.1, forward strand.
TCGACTTTCGGACTGCTGTATAGAGTTCTGTGCGTTTGTTCTTCTCCTCCACTCGCCTCTTCCTAAATTCCTTCATAAACCTGCCTAAAATTTTTCTCTCACACTTTCTATATAATTTTTCAGTTCTGTGTTGTTGTTCAACTCTCACTGGCAAACAGTGGTGCTGTCTTGCTACTTAGTATTCTTACTAAAGCGCCCCTATACCTCTTTCCTGCCGTAATCCGTCTCTCTATGTTGTCCTCTTGATTTCCGTCACTCGCAATCTCTGTACCCAGATGTAAATAAATAAAGAAAAAAAAATATGGACTTTATTGTGGCAATTTTATAAATTTTACAACTTCTTCTTATCATAATAACAAATTGCCACAAAGGGCGAAATTCTGCTAAAGCTGTTCTTCCATTTAACCTCACGTGATTTGCCAGTTCAAGACTATACTCCCTATTTGCTCCTGAGATTTTAGTCTGAGAGTCCCCTGTTCTGATTGCTTTCTGCTGTGGATTTCCAAGCCTACTCTGCATGTCACTGGCTCTTACCATTCTTAGACTCTGCTTCAGACTCTCTTTATAGTTCTTGCTATGCTAACCAGAAGATGTAGTCGGTATATGCCAAACATTGACAAAGGCTCCTAAGGGTGTTTTAAGTACTCAAATTTTATTTTACTTTCCCATAGTTCATTTTCTATGAGATATTTAAAAGGGTGGTGCTTTAATTCCCGATTACTGACAAAGCCCTGTGACCTTGAAATTGAATCTTATTTGGATCATCTTTACCAGTTTCTCTGAAAGCTTCAAGTTCTTCAAAGCCCTTACTACTTCGCACCTCTTTATTTTCTCATATGCTTGCCGGAAGTTAGTTGATGTAATACAAAGGCATGATCCACCCTGGAATTAATCAGACTTTCCAGAATTTCATGTTATTTCCCATCTTTGAGACTGCTTCCCTAAATTACTCAGGACTAGGCTCTCCGTCCCCATCTCTCCCCAAACAGTTCGTTTCGTCCCAGCCACTTGTATCCTCTTGGAGTAGGGGAGTAGGTATCTCCGAAAAGTGGTTTACCCAAATTTGGCACATTTCCTTTTCGTCCATTACTAGCTCCCCTGCCTTATTCCTTACTCACCGTGTCCATTTCAGATTTCACACACCTTTGTTGCTCCTCTTTAAGTTGCGTATACATAGAATTTCTGCATGTTTTACTGAGAGCGTGCCTTCTGTATTTCCTCTATATTTTTCGAAAGTATTTTGTGGGCCTCGTTTGTTGCTAGCAAGTAGCTTTCTATTATTTCCTGAGATACTTCTTTCAACGCCCCTATAATTATCTTCTTTCTTTCCTCCTGCACTGCCACTCTATACTCCTTGTCGAACCAGCTTTTTCCAAGGAGTACTACACCTAATCTAAATTCTCTACTCATTCGAGACCATGGTCATAGATCAAGTTTCTGTTTTATATTTACAATATTGATGTTTACGGGACCGCAGGGCTGCAAACCGAACCGTAACTGAAAACCGAACCATAATCGTTATTTATGTCGAACCGTTACCGTAATTCTGTACCGAAATGAACTGAAGGAAAATACCGTAACCGAAACCTTAATTACGGGGATCGTGAACCGGTTTTAAACCGGTTTTTAGGCATTATGCGTAGATTGTTCAGCTTACATTTTTCTGTATTGTAAGTGGCGAGGTAGGTAGCTTGTAGGGTAGGTATCTAATAATTATAAGTTAGTTCTTAAGCAATCACACTGCGTGATTATTAGAGAGTATTAGTAATTTAATTTCTAAAGTGTAAACCGGTTTGCGTCAAAATGGTTTTTAACCCCGTTTTTAACCGGTTCGGAAATAGTACAGAACCGAATTAAAAAACCGAAACCGTTTTGTCGATGAACCGAAACCGAACCGAAATTATAATTTCAGTTGGCAGCCTTACGTTTACCACCCAAAACTTGCCCATCTATATTTTAACAAACTAATCACTTTGCCTTCAATTTGTCTGAATTTTTTTTGTCGGATTTTAGACCATTCCTATCGGGTTGGTACCTCAAATGTTGCGCAGACAAGTTGGGCGGGTATCTATTATAGTTATATAGTTAAATATCTACAATTTTAAAAAACATTGATCTAATGTTTAATTCAAAAATTACACAATTATATTGTTCAAGTATGTACGTGTAAATTTTAAAATATGAGATACCAGGAAATAGGCGAATAACCGACTGCATTAATTTAATAAAATTATACATAATTTAGTAGTTAATTAAGCGGGTTTCTAAGAAATATGTGCAAGAGCCTACATACAGACGTCTTCACACTTGAAGATGATATGCGCATACCTAATTTAAAAAACGCACAAAAATTTAATATAGATGTGAATCTGAAGAATTCCTCGGCCATCAAGCATTCGGGGTGTACAAACGGACGAAGAAATTCCGTAATAGCGAAAATATATGAGCGAGCAGCCGCGGCCAAGAAAAAGTATGTCTTTTCTTGCGCCATAAGATCGCAGCTGCCGCAGAATCCGGTCGGGGATAAGAAATAAGAAGTGCTGCATAAATGCATTGATCATTCGTCGAGTCAGCCTGTTCCACTGCGAGAGAACGAGTTTAGGTCTGGATACTTTTGGCTCTGGAAAGCGCTTTTTACATTAAAGTTGCCTGCCGAGAATAAAGACGTTTGCCGTGTCGAGCGTTGACCAATGTTGCCTGGGATGTGCGCGTTTTAAATCTTTCACTTCGCAAGTATCAGCACGAGTGTTGAATTCTTAAAAAGGATAAATGAAAAAATTAATGGAAGTCCGCCATCATTCACAAATTCGCAACTCCATATTTTTGCGTGCTGTTTGATTTCAACATGGCTGCAATTTTATAATTTACAAAATCGGTTTCATCTTTTGATTGACGGATCACTCCAAAAGTATTAAAAAAACTTCTCAATGTTGCGGCCCGTTCGAGTACTAAATTCTATTTAAATTTATAAAAGAAATTTGAAAAAAATTGAAACTGAATTCCATTTAAAATAAAATTGCAAACGGCACGCAAGAAAATTATAAGCTTTATTTTTTCAGATTACAGGTTTCAGTAGACAAAGTCTTATATTCAACTTGCGAGTTGAGACTATTATTCATTCACTTGTTGAAATACTATTAGTATTTATTACTTTCGGTTGATGATATAAATATAAATTGTTGATATAAATATAAATTTTAATAAATTTCATGATGTTGCTTTTTTGCTTTCTTTTATGGCTGAGAGCACATTCTACTTAAATAATGAACTAAAGTAGAGTGAAGTTGTTTTTTGAAGGTTGATATTACGAAGACCCAAAACAGATTAACCATCCCTCATTACTAATTTTAGCAGTGCTGCAGTACCCTTGCGTACACGCCCAGTATTTAAACAAGGTTTTTAATTTTCGTATGGGCAGTGAAAAAAATAAACTCACGCGAAGCTGCTAATTAGATATCAAAGCTTAACACAGGAGTATCTGGTATCTGTATCTTGGGATTTAGCAAAGGCATTTCAAGATTTCATTCACCTTATGCGGCGCGCGTAATTGGTTCCAGTAATCCGATAGTTCGACCGATAAGTGCTGCTGCCGTACTTATCGACTGTGGGAATTGCAATACCTTACATACAGGCACACACACTCGCACAAAAATGTCACTCGGTCGTCTTTTTTTCGGTTGTGCATACTCCTGTGGGTCATGCGGGGTTAAATATCAACTTGGCACAAAAAAATTAGGACAGCGATTCAGGGCGAGAACACGAAGGGCTGAAGAACTTTTTTTCTCCAAGAGAATTTAAAACTCCTTATAATCTCACAATACCTCACATTGAACGTAAATTGTACCGCACGCCAATTAAAGCTATATAGTACCAAGCGAGAGGAATCAAGTCGTATATCGAAATTTTCACATAAAGGTCGATTTTCATGTACGCGACACCTAGTTTCCAGACGCGACGCGACGCGACGATAGCTATGCAACCTTTTGCAGAAGGTAGGTATTCTCACTACCAAACAACTTTGAAAGTTTCATTCAGTGCAGCACTGTCTTTCTGCAGTTCGAGTTCTGTATCAACTAGTGACGATATATTGGCGATAGCTATAAGTACGGAAAGGCAAAGGTTTTCCAAGAAGATGGATAGAGAGATTAATTGTATCAATAAGAAAGAAAGGAGAGGGGAAAGAGGTGAATGAATATAGAGGAATAACGCTGATGCCTTCGGCATATAAGATATACGCATCTGTCTTGGCAAGGAGACTAGAGGAAAAGATAGAGGAGAGACAAATTATTCCAGAAGGACAAACAGGATTCAAAAAAATAACAAAAATAATGAGATTTCGAAAAGGAGGCGGAAGAAAACGATAAAAGAGCTGGAGATGGAAAGCGGAGAGGATAGAAGATGTAGAAGAGTTCAAGTACTTGGGTGTCACGCTGCAGAAGAACGAGGGGCAGGAGAAACATATTGACATAACAAGAAGAGTGACAATAGCCATGAAGCAAGTATGGGGAATATGGAAGAGGAATTTTGGGGGGGAGTGGAAAAGAAGAATAAGATTGTTTGATGCATTGGCAAGCAGCATAGCGATGTATGGAGCCGAGATCTGGGGGTGGGAAGAAAGAGCCAAGGTGGAGATGCTACAGGAAAAATTTATAAAGTGGACGCTATGTCTAGGCTGAATATATGGTACGGGAGGAAACAAGAAGATATAAATTAAGAATAACAACAATGAAATTTGAAGAAATGCGGACAGGCGGATGCGGTAACGAGTTGGCAAGACAGTGTTGGGAAGAAATAAGGGAAGTACTAGAAATTCGAGGTGGGAAAAAACGGAAAAAATTTTACCAGGAAAGAGGTTATGCGACTATGGAAGTGGAGAACAGAAGAATAATGGGGTGGAGCATGAGGAGTGAAATAGAGGAAATAGATAAGCAGGTACAAGAACAGGACAAGGATGAGAAGAAAAGAAATTCAAAATACAACAGCCAATACAGGGGGAGAAGGGCAATAGGGCTGCCTAGGTATTTACAGAGGAGAGAAAAGGAAGAGAATATGATAAGAGTGGCAAGGTTCAGATTGGGGAATGAAATGAGAGGAAGAAGATATTGGGAAAGTAAAGACAAATGGAAGTGTAGGATATGCGAGGCAGAGGAAGAGACATGGGAACATATGTTGGAAAACTGTGGATGGAGGAAGAACACCATATGGAATAGAGTGGAGAAGATCCTGGAGGAGAGCGGAGGACGTATGGAATGGATGAAGCATTTGCAGAGGAGAAGAAATGAAAGAATAAATGAAGGATCATAGTTTTGTATGATTGTATGTGTAATCGTGTATTATTGAAGTCTCAGATGGGAAACAATTATCTATCAGTAGTAAAGGGTGCTGACGTCCAGTAATGACTAAATTTTCAGGAAATTTCACATTTTTTTTTTAGATTGTGTTCAAATTTAAGAAAAAATAAAACGGCTTACCGTAGATGATATTGCTTCTATTTGATGTAAATGGAGTAATATTTCAATACTGTACAAACTGTATAATACGCAAAGGAAATTTTAGATTTTTATAGGAACGTAATGCCTATTTTTAAAATGTGCCCAAATGTCATAACTGCACTTACATTTTGGATTCTACCAACACTTGAGGAATAAATTAATAGGTATAGACTTTACCGTTTAGTGCCATCAGTAATTTTTTATTAAACGTATAGATGTGTTTGCCGTATACTTGTGAAGATACCGGCTTTTTGTGGCAGTTTTGCATTCACATATGTCTAAAATGTAAGAACAAAAACTGTTCAAGTGTCGGCTACTTCTTAGTTTCGGTCTTTTATGTTGTTTCTTGGTATCACTTCGAAATCTAGTTGTCTTCGTCTTTGATTTCGGACAATGACAGCTCTGATTGATGACGGACGCTAAGTAGATTCTCGTCGCCACAGAAAGGCATCTCTTGTCTGTCAATACTTTCATTGAATTATTGAGGAATCACAATTTGATGTTGCGTCAAACCATAGCAGCCAAATGCTGCAATCTCTACCAAGCGTCCCAAGGGATGTTAATCTGGAATTTTGCGATCCGGACCTAATTAACTAACCGTCCGCGCATTGGAGGTCAATAAACGACGGATAACATTTTTTACCGGCGAAATGAAATATTCACAAAAGGCGAGCTCACGTTTAATTTATGCCATGCAGTTTGTTACCATGGAAACGCATTTGCATGCGTGTGTATCGTGTGTGCCGGGGCAGGGTTCAGAGTCATAGCTTCAGAGGATCTTCTCCTTTTCGCATATCTCAGCAGTTTTACCTCTAAATCTCTTAGCACCCCACGTTTTTGTTTGGAATTAAATGTATTTGCAAATTATTGCGCCAATTTCATTAAGTCGAAGGTGTTCTTTGGTGGTGTACCGTTCGGTGTATAGGTGAACCGGCTGTATTTCTTATTGTAAGAATAAATACATACTAATGATCCACGGAGATAAGCGGTTCGAATTCATCCTTGGGATTTGCAACGCCGATCGAATACCGCAGGGAGTTCGAAGGAACTGCCGGATCAGAAGTTTGGAAAGTGCAGTGGAATGGCCTTCAGCATATGCCCTCCAAATTACCAATGAGAATTTAGTTGCTAACTTGACGGAAACAATTGAAAACTTGAACAACTGTTCACGTCGAGGGCTTGCGTGTTAACGATTATGATTTTTGGGAAATTTTCCAGAAATATGAGAAATTAGGTGTGATTTTGTAGAAGGAAAGTTGTTTCGTGTCCTTGTTGATAGCTTTCGCTTAACACTTAGGGCGTATGACGTAGTCTGTAGACCGTGAGAAGGTTTTTGCCGTTTCGTTTATAATTACTTTTGTAGGCATTATTAAACGCACACCGATTAAATTCCAATGGCCATCACTCTGGCAAAACGGAAAGGCGCGGATAAGTACGAAAATTTTAGAATTATCAGTTTAACTTCCCACGCGCCAAAAATTTTAACTGGAATTTTGCAAAGAAGGATAGAGAAAAGGGCGGAAGAAATATTAGAAGATCAGTTCGGATTTAGACGAAATAGAGGTAGTTATAGAATTTGAGCAGGAACGAAGAGAAGTAGATATTCGGAAGGGGGTGAGACAGGGATGTGCATTTGTCATCTCTAGTTTTCAACTTATATATCGAAGATGCGATTAATATTGTTAAGGTCAGAACAGCCTCGGGGATTAATGTACAGGGTCAAGCTGTTAACATGCTCAGATTTGCGGATGATATAGCAGTGTTAGCATCTAGCAAAGAAGAATTAGGAATGGCTTTGACTGAAATGGAAGCAGTTTTGACAGAGGGCTACGGCATGAAAATCAATAAAAATAAAACCAAAATTTTGGTATGTAGAGGGTGTGTAAATAAAACTAAAACTGGAATACAAATAGGAAATGAGAAGATAGAGGAATTTCTGCTATTTAGGAAGTGAAATAATTCGAGATGGTAGGAGCACTAAAGATATAAAACAAAGAATAGCGCAGGGTCGAGTTGCGTTTAACAAAAAGAAACAACTGTTATGCTCGGGAACGGTTGACGTAGAAACTCGGAAGAGACTCTTAAAGACGTATGTATGGAGTACGGCATTATACGGAAGCGAAACTTGGACAATAGGAAAAGCGGATCGAAGAGGAGTAGAAACGTTTGAAATGTGGTGCTACAGACGCATAATGTGGGTAGATAAGGTTAGCAATAGGGAGGTATTAGAAAGAGTTGGGGAAAAGCGAAAGGTATGGAAAATAATAAAGGATAGGAGAGATAGGATGGTAGGACACATTCTAAGACACGAAGGAATAGTTCGCGACATACTAGAGTCAGAGATGGGAATAAAAAGAGGCAGGGGTAGGCCTAGATTAGACTACTGCTCTCAAATGTTCGACTTTTAGGGAAATGCGTAGGTTAGCTCAGGATAGGAAAGGATGGAGGTCCAACCAGTCTTCGGACTGAGAACATTATGATGATGAAAACGAAAAAGTTGGTGTTAAAAGGCAAGCATACATACAACCGTCCAAATTTGATTTTGAAAAGAGGATGAACACCGTTTTTGGGGTCTGCGATGCACAAGGGGATATTATAACGGCGTAAAGTTGAGATACGTTTTTAGAGAGTTCCAATTTTGCTTAAAAATAGGAAAGTTTGTATCTATTGCAACATTTTACCCTAACAGCGTGCAAAACAGGAGAGGATCTAACAGCGGGAGCAAACTTTCCTTCTATATACAAACTTTTTGCCTAGCCCCTGTAGCACGAAACTTGGGATTGCCGTAATTCTTCTATTGGTTTGCCAGGTTCCAACATTCGTTGCATAATAAACGCTTGTTGCTTGTATATAGTTTAGCAAACGCCGAATTTTATCTGTAGAAGTAGAAGAGGTATCACATATTTTTTGTTTTGTAAGACTCCAAGATTTCAATAGGGAAATCATTCTAGTGTACGGCAATTGGGCATATATGCATTTGATTACCTATAGTTGTATTTTCGGTCGTTGTGTATTTGTGCATATTAGCTGAGTCGTGCCGCTGCAACCACGGTCGGGTCTAGAGGGGCGCGATCCGAACCCGTAGCTAAGATGGGCCGAGGGATGCGGTGGAGGGCGGTATTGGAGTTGGAGAGAAATTATGTACGAGGCACTGGGAGCAATATATCTCGAGCGGGACGTGCCAGACAGAGTAGACGGGGTATTATATAGGAAGGAAGGAACCTGAGGCTCTACCCGATCCCCAGGCGCTCGTCTTGGAGAATGAGACACTTGCCGCGTCCACCGCCTTAAATTGTCAACTGAAGAAAGAAACTTCATTACCGGGTTTTTGCGGCAGTTCGTTTAATCGAAATTAACTTTGCCCTAATACCTACTTGCTCGGATCGCGATATTTATGTACTGCACTCAAGTGTAGTACACGAAAACAAACCATAAAATAAATTACTCTAGTAACATTTTGTTGGGTCGGACCAATGAGTAGATAGAGCCATAAATTGACGTTATTTTGCTCTAAGCACTATTTTGGTAATTCACAAAAGCTTAGAAATCTTTGCGAGTCAATTTTGAAACTAGGTCATCGGAAATAAACAGTACCTAGTTGAACATGAACGTTCTAATTATGGATTCCAAATGTCCTCACATATTTCTCAAAGTATTTTTTATGATGTTGAGGCATATCTTGCCCCAATCAAGTATGGGGAATTTTCACCGCGTTATCTTCCTACCCTTTACCACAAACAGGTCTGAATGCATTTTTAGCAAGGGGCAGTGTTCTGTCCGTCACACAAATTGTGACCAGTAGTGCCGGCCCCTAGTTTACGGACGTCAACCATTTAAAGAGGGTTAAACCGAACAATTTGATATCAGTGTAATTTACAAGATCTTTGTAATAATGACAATAATATACACCGTTGTTCCATTTAAGAGGTCGTTCGGTTTGTACTGTCACAGGGTAAAAATTTTAGCAGGTTAAAAGAGGCGATAGCAAAAGAAACGGATTTAACTGGGCTCATATTTGGTCTGCTTAAACACATGAAGGGAAAGGGGTTCAACTAGCGACATTAGAAGGAATAGATCTTAATTTGTTGTAATTTCGTTCTCGTCAGTTCAATGGTCGCTTCGTATCTCGCTTTTGTCTTTAGCGAGAAAAAGATAAGTGTAGATCAGTAGATGACCCATTTGTGATCGTATAGCGATCAGAAGGGTTTTATTAACAGATGAAGACACAAGACGATTAACGCAAATATGAAATCATTTCGCATTCATACTTCTACTTCACAAAGGGTGTGAAAACGACATTTTGATATCTTGTGGGAGTATTTTGATTGATGTATGTCATTTCATTGCCGTTTACCGAAAATTTTTGTATGTCTTGCACTTTATACAGTGTCGGGGGCGAACTTACAATTGTAGTCGCCCTAAACCCTCCCACAAATCGAAATCCGCCCTCTCACTCAGATGCCATTACGAAACAAACTATTTTAAAGATTGCTTCAAACATTTCGCATAGCATTCAATCTTTTCCGGGGTCTTTTCTTGTCCATAATTTTTCTCCTTATACAGGTTGAGTCAATAGTGCGGGATTCTTCGTTATATCCTTTACAGTTAGAAAACCTAAAAAGCTTTCCATATAAAAGTTGTTTCCAGTGACATGTCGCTCCAGCTAAAATTATTTTTAGCTATACAGCTTGCCCCATATTTGCTGTATGCAGGTCAACTTCGTAATTTCAAATGGAACACCTTGTATTTGACTTCTTTTTCGAATTCCTTAGTGATCGATTTTACTATGAGGTTGTATGAAATAATTATTTTCTAAACTACATATTTTTTGAGTTATGGGCATTTTCTTGCGAATATTTGCAGGTGCAGAACTATTTTGAAATTTTAATATCTCGGAACTGAATAGAGCTCTGTAGTAGTAATATTTTGATGGAATGAAAGCACCATTTAGGAATAACTGTTGCTGTAAGAAACAATCGAAAATATTATACAGGATATTAGCAATTACAGGACCAAATTAGAAAATTTCAAAACAACATAACTTTCTAATTTCAAATAGAACCCTATTGTTTTTATACCATTATTAGATTCCCCATAAAATGGATTGCTAGAGACGGCCCTATAAATTGCGGCCAGATAGGTCCCCTGACGTGACCAAGCTAGATTTTTATTTGTGGGGTTTTGTTAAAGATCAGGTGTACCAAGTTCGACCCACTACACGAGCTGACATGATAGAAAGAATATGTGATACATTTCTAAGGGTTAATCCTGAAGTCTAGAGAAGAGTTGAAAATTCATTTCAACAGAGAATTCAGCTGTGCATACAACAAAACGGTCAGCATGTTGAGCACATCTTATAAGTACCTAGGTACCTATTATTTTTCTTAAATTCTTAGTAATTTCTAATTAACTTTCTATTGTTTTTGTTCTATGCTTTATAATATTATTTTGTTTATTCGCTAATTGTTACTGTTTAATTAAATATTGCTATGGTTTGTTCTTACTTAGTTGTCTGATGATTTGGCACTTTTTTCAAGGAAATGCAAATTTGGCAAAAACTGTTGATTTTGGGTATAGGGAAGGGTATAGCAAAATGAAAGGCAATATTATGGGGAATCTAACAATGACCTAAAAACAATAGGGTTCTATTTGAAATTTCAAAGTTATGGTGTTCTTAAGTTTTCTAATTTGGTTATGTAATTGCTAATACCCTGTATAACAGTTTCAATTTTTTCTTACAGCAGAAGTCGAGGCAGAAGTTGTTCCTACATATTGCTTTCACTCCACTAAAATATTGCTGCTAGAGTTTCATTCATTGTCTAAATTATGAAATTTAAAAATTGCTCTATATCTGTCAATATTCGCAAAAAATGCCCGCAACTTAAAAAATATGAAGTTTAGACAAAAATGACTTATACAACCTGATAGTCAAATCGATCAAGGAATTCGAAAATAAAGTGGAATACATTTTAAAAAACCTCGAAAAAAACGAAGTTAGGTGCTGTGCAGAAGAAATGGGACAGTCTGTATAAGTGAAAATAATTTTATATGATAGAGAATCACAAATTAAAGGGCGTCTAAAATATTACTGCTAGAGTTTCATTCATTGTCCAAATGATGAAATTTAAAAATTGCTCTACATCTGTCAATATTCGCAAAAAAATGCCCGCAACTTAAAAAATATGAAGTTTAGACAAAAATGACTTATACAACCTGATAGTCAAATCGATCAAGGAATTCGAAAATAAAGTGGAATACAGGATGTTCCATTTAAAAAAACCTCAAAAAAAAACGAAGTTAGGTGCTGTGCAGAAGAAATGGGACAGTCTGTATAAGTGAAAATAATTTTATATGATAGAGAATCACAAATTAAAGGGCGTCTCTTATATAACATTTTTCTCTAAAATGTACAATAGAGGTGCTATGGAAGAATCCTACACTATTGACTCACCCTGTATAGAAAACTAAATTTTATACTATGTACATATGTATTTATAGAAATAGATGTACCTACTTCACTTATATAATTTAAAAAATGATGCATTTTTAGCTATGTATGAACATTATTATACAGTATGTCCACCTAGTAAGGCTGTCCTTCCTCATAGGCTTAGTAGAAAAACTCTGAATATTGTCTTATTCTTTTTACTATGTACAAGGTGTCCCAAACTGGACGCGTTCTTATGGAAACACCCCTTATTTGAAGAGATAGAAAAAAATTAACCAAGGTGTCCGGAGAGCTCAAATTTAATGAGAAAACCACTGGCGCAAACAAAACTTTGCTATCTCTTATCGTTTGGCCGCTAGAGGGCGATTCTCAAATTTCGTCGATTTCTTTTATGTCCTATAACTTGTTTATTAATAAAGATAATTAATTTTGGTAAAAACTTTCTTAAGGCACTTTTTCCGTAGAATCCATTGCAATAGGCAGTTTTTTTACAGGGTGTTTAGATTTTCGTGCACCACCCCAAACTCATTTTTTTTATATAGACCACCCTATATATTATGAGATTTTTGAAAAGCTCGTAAAATTTCTTACATTTTGATGTATCACTTGTCATGTTTATCTTAAAAACCATTAGCAACATTTAAAGAATTATTAATTTAATATAATAACTATGAGTAATCTTATCGTGAAACTTTAGATCTGTGGTTTTAATCATAACATGTTAGCATCCTATGTCATTTTATTAGTCATGGCAATCTTGATTTCTGTAGGCACAATATTTTAATTTTTAAATAGTAATGTTGCTAATGGTTTTTAAGATAAACATGACAAGTGATACATCAAAATTTAGGAAATTTTACGAGTTTTTCAAAAATCTCATAATATATAGGGTGGTTTATATAAAAAAATGAGTTTGGGGTGGTGCACGAAAATCTAAACGCCCTGTAAAAAAACTGCCTATTGCAATGGATTTTACGGAAAAAAGTGCCTTAAGAAAGTTTTTACCAAAATTAATTATCTTTATTAATAAACAAGTTATAGGACATAAAAGAAATCGTCGAAATTTGAGAATCGCCCTCTAGCGGCCAAACGATAAGAGATAGCAAAGTTTTATTTGCGCCAGTGGTTTTCTCATTAAATTTGAGCTCCGGACACCTTGGTTAATTTTTTTCTATCTCTTCAAATAAGGGGTGTTTCCATAAGAACGCGTCCAGTTTGGGACACCTTGTACAATGTGCCTATTCAATTTCAGACTACTTGCTCTGTTTTATAAGAATAGCTAAGAGAGGAATAAAATAAACATATCAAATAGAAGTACAATAGTTGTCGGGATGCTATCTTGGTATACAGTGTTACATAGCACGTGCATTAGAGGACATAGATCTGTATTAAAGTGAAACCCGAAGAGAAGGACAAAGAAACTTTGAAACGGAATATTTCTCTTGTTCAAGCACGCTAACTGTCCTCATCTATCTTAGGTTATCTCTGGCTGGCAGTACATCGTATAGCTGCAGGCACAAAAACTCAAACGCAAAGAAAAGACAAAAGAATGTGACACTCCAATTTCCATTTTAGATCGGAATTCTTCATCCCCCTTGAAACATTATCTGCGTTCGCGGGGCCGCGCGAGAGCTTTTTATAATTTCCCAATCGGCGGAAAAACCATTTTTCAAAGGATGATGCGTGCGGGAAGCTGCGATCAGAAATTATTTGCAAAAAGGAGAATTCAGTAGCTGATATGAGGCCATATAGAACCCAAGCTGTCAGCGGCGGCGCGGACTGTGAAATAGGCAACGATTTTACGTTAAAAGGCTTAATTTTTTTAGTAAGGTGAATTGCTGTATCCTGCAAGTAATATTATCCATGCGACACCTAGAAGATACGAGGGGGTATTAGAATATAATTAGTCTACGCAGTTTTCTATGTACAAAAGAAGTTTCATTATCATATCAATGAAGGACTTATTTAATATGTCACTATTAAAACATATTAGATAACTATAAGCACTAGTACCTACTTAATCTTTATTTAATGTTTAATATGCCGATTATTGCAACTTTATTCGGAATAGAGTCACCATTAACTTGAACATCAAATGTATTACTTACTTATTAATTTCAAATTTTATCCAGAAGAAAAATAAATAAAATGCTAATATTATGCGCATTATCGCGAAACTTGTTGAAAGCCTGTTCTGTATTTCTGCCCTCGATGGTTTTCGGCTCGCTGTGGAGGTAATCTAATGAGGTAGTAATGTGTCAAGCGTTATATTGCGCTATTCATTCCGCCGTTTAGGATTGGGTTAATCTGACAGAATTACGCGAGCCGTAATTTGAACGGCCATACTAAGCCCCCATGTAATTCATACCACAGTCTGGAAAATATAATACACGCTTATTTTATCTCATCGCCAGATAATGGAATTTGTTTTTTATTCCATTGCGAAAATAAAGGAGGAGCTGAAAGTGGAATATCCGTGTGCGAAAATGTTCTAAAAGTGTTTAAATTATGCAATAGTATGGTCGAGCTTTTTTGAGCTTTTTGCGTTAAGTTTGTGAATGCAGGGAACCGGCGCTTTCGTTACTTACCACTGGATTATTTAACTGCTTTTAGAGAGAACTAAACGTTTACAGCTTTGTGTTATCATTCTAATGATATTGTTCTAAATTCTTTATAATAGTTATATGTAATTATATTTGTTGAACGTATAGTACCAAAAATTTGGATTTAGTTCTATAATTCCCCCTAGAGTAGTTGATCAAACGGTCCAATACATCTCATAATTATCATCATCATCATCATCATCATAATATTAAAAGCGAACTGGCGCAACACTTAAATACGGGTGGGGATATCGGTCGCTCGGTCTCTTTTCAACTGGCGGAGATCGTATGGGTGAGGTCGTGCACTCGATCAGGTGTTTCTTTAACGCAAATAAGAAAATTGCATCGGCATCATTCCGATGGACGCTTGGATGTTGGACCTGCTCAGCGCTGTTCGCAGTCATAGTTTAACCCGGGGATGAATGGTTTTCGCTGTATTAAATTAAACGTAATTAATTATCTAAGAAATTCTATGGGAATATTTTGTGGTGCACCTGGGATGCACCTACGTTTTAAGTATAATTACTACACCGATTCACCACTACCTAAAAGTCGTGGAGCGTAGCCCACGGGTTCATCTAGTATTTTTTATTTGCAGACAAATGATACCTACAAACAAATAATAATAAGACAAAAAATATGTGCATACTCATAGCAAGAAAGTAAGCAGGTATGTAACTTTTTCGAAATAAATATACGAGTATAGGTCCTGCAGTGGAACCTTGCGCCCGTATTATTAATTGTAAGGAAATAAGTTAGGTAGGTATATACCTAAGTAAGGTATAGTTTTCCATGCTTTAAAATTATTTTTATTTGCCCAGATTGCCCCATTTCTTATAACCTTTTTGAAGTTATACTTCTTTAGGCTCGTTATGAAAGGATGATGAGAGAGAAATTTTACGATGCGCGCGCACGATGCAACAAAAATCGACAGAATGAAGTTAGGCGCGTTATGAAAGAATGATGAGAGTGCAATTTTCTGATGCGCGCGCACGATGCAACAGCAATCGACAGGATGAAGTTGTTCACTAAACCTAAAAGTTTAAGAAAAAAGGCTACCAATAAAATAGTGGTGGAGATGTCTACTGCATATATTTATATGCGTATAGAGATTGCTAATATTTATTGTGAATCCAACAACGAATTAAGTCTGGCACCGGCTTCGTTGCTATGATACCGGCTTTCTGATTGGTTGTATCATAGCAACGAAGACGTTGTCAGACTTAACCCGGGGTTGGATTCTTTGAAAAGCCGGGCCTAAGTGAGGTTAAGCTTCGATATGTATTTATTTGCATTATAAATTATAAATTGTTACTTTGTCATCTATTAAATACTTAAAATTTATAAATCAAAATAAATATACACATAGGATCGATAGGGGGAAATTCTGAAATAGGAATTGTTATGAAGAAGAAAATATAGCAGTATAAAAAATTTCTTACAGAAAATTATCTTATTGGTTAAATTCGAAGCCTGTAAGGTCGGTAATAAGACAGATATATGCCCACATTGAATTACAATGATGAGGCTGTAGAGGCAATTTATAGCGACATCGATTATGTGCTTGATTTTGTGAAGGGGCAGGAAAATTCAATAATTGTATCAGATTGTAATGAAGTTGTAGGTACAGGGAGAGTAGATGGAATAATTATTTCATTGAATTCAGATTTTACCAACCTTTAGAAGTTTTTCAATATTGCATGTTTCGAATAAAATCTGGATTTAGTTCTATAATTCAATGCCTGGCGGGGTATTTGCCCGAGGAGTAGTTGTTTGAACGGTCCAGTACCACTCATAACCGCCACATAATTCGGCAAATAATTAGCTCTTGCTAATACTTACACCAAGCGTGTAAGTGTACAGCAAGCAATATTGCATAGTTCGAGTGTGTTGGGCAAAGCACCGTACTGATGAGTCTTGAAAGGTCGAAACCAGTGGTCTACGGTTTTCCATGCACATTCGAAACATGCAATATTGAAAAACTTCTGACATACTTATCTGCTAGTTGAGCAGGAAAGTACGTAGAGATCTAAGGATGTTCCAAACCCAACGATATGTTTGGGGTAGCATTCAGTATGGATCTCGTAGTACATAAAATCTGGATTTAGTTCTATAATTCAATGCCTGGCGGGGTATTTTCCCGAGGAGTAGTTGTTCGAACGGTCCAGTACCACTCATTTACCAACCGTGTTTATGATCACGCAATTTTATTTCCATTAATTATTTGCGTGCTAAATAAAGTTATTTTTGTATTATGCCAAAGAAGTATAACTTATAACGCGCGTACATAAGTACACGCACCAGTTTGTTTTATATGTAGTTGGCTAGTGATATCAAGGTAAAATACCAATTGGTGTCAGAGACATGAAATATTTTTTGGAACATGCAAAACAATTATTTTTTGTCAAAAATAACCTCGAAGATAACTGTAATAGTCGATAGAAAAAGTATAGTGTACAACTCTTACGGAATGTCCATTCCCCACTCACAAAATTCACAGCCCTCGCATCTTACGCAAGTATCATAGGCGTATTGAAAATACCGACACAACTGCTCGGTTTCTAAGATGTCCAACAAAAGTGATCTGTGCCGTTTCAAGTTGGTATATTATTGATACAATAAAATAAATGAAATGATTTGTGACAAGCACAAGGCACATAGTCAAACTGACGCAATTCGTAACAAAATATTAACGCGTCCGTTTTGTACTGTTGGGACTTTTATTGCAACGCGATATCCCTCTTAAACGGTACTCGCGCTCGCCGTACCTTAGTTTACATCTGGCTAGCGCTCTCCTTCCAATATTATTATTAGCGGTCTCGACTGCGCGCGCCGCCGACAGAATCTGTCGCGTGTCGATCATTTTTCGTAAGATGAGTCCCATATACACGCGCCCAGAAGTATTTTCAATACTAGAATATGAATTGCAACACTTGCCAAGGCTCGTACTGGGTACTTTCATATTCGTCGGAAATGAGAACCAATACGTGCTCGTTGTACAGTATACTATTTTGCCTGAAATGCGCTATTTTTCACGCTATTGGAATTTATTTGAAAGTAAGGGAGTTTTGAAAATCAAATAACTTCGAATTGAACAAAGTTTTAGCAGTGATATTATGATAAAAGAAAGGAATATCTAGAAGATGCTGCCACAGGATTAAAAACACCGAAGATATTTAACAAGGAATAAGTAATTACATGGCAAAGTTAGAAAATTTCTAAAAGGCAAAACTTATTTTTTTCAAATGGAACCTTAGGTATAATTTTTGTCATAATTATTTTTCCTGATTTTTTATTTTTTAAGGGTCATGCCATAAATATCAGTCAAATCGATCCAAGCATTCTCTTGTTATATGCAAAATATGTTTTTAACAAAACTTTAAAGCAGAATAGTTACTTAACTGAAACATTTGAATAGACGTAAATTGGGCTAAACCACCTTATTTTGGGCACAGGAAACTGTTTAAGCTGTACCCACACGTATTTTAGAAACAGCCTGTTGAGCAGCCTGTATAACACTGAGGTGAGTATTGCTGACAAAAGCGCAGGAATTACTTAATATCTGTACGTGAGCAGGAAATCATCAAGCAGTTTTGAAGTCTTTGAGGCTGTCAGAGACACAATCCCGAACGGTTAAAGACTGTGTGGTTTCGTTTTCTCGGCCGGCAGAAGATACGCCATGATGGGCGCAACGCCAACGTGGAAGTGAAAGGAACGGGAAGGTGGATGTCTAAGCGAACAGGGGAACCCTCTAATATGGCCGAAACCCACTTACTGTTTGGTACTTATATAAAACAGCTAAACGGGCTAAACTGTTCTATTCTATTAATGAATTTGAAAAATAACATCTGAGTGGGGACTCTTGGATTCAAAATGTTCCTTGACGAACATGAAGAAATAATACGACTGGTTGAAAACTAGCTGATATTGACAGCGGGGCTACTTATGATAAATATCCAACTCTTGGAGTGATTGGCAAAATGACAGACCTGATTACCAGGATCTGTGCATGGAGAAAAGAGGGAAGTACACATCTATGTATGTATGTATGTATGTTCACGAGATACAAAAATAATAATGGTACGCCTGATCGCCATCTTTTGGATTTGATTGCTGCATAATAATTATTATGTCACCCCGTTGTACTATTAAAATAGGAGACTCCTGAAATTTTAGTTAACCGCCATTTTGAATTGAAACAATATAATCTATACTTGGGCCGCCGAACAGACGGAGTGATCACCCTGCTAGAACGTGCTCTAGGCGGGACCACTATCAATTTAGGTTTTAGGACAACCGAACCGCAGTGATGCACTTTCTTTAGACCCAACGAAGTCAAATCACTCCAATTCGGTCGTCATAAATTACTATTGGCCCCGCTAGAGCACGTTCTTGCAGGGTGATCACTCCGTCTGTTCGGCGGCCCAAGTAGAAGGATGCAAACATTTTAAATGTTATGGGGTTTGTATTTTCTGATTTACCCTTGACATTTTTAGCACCCTATACCTATAGGTCCCGATATTTTTCGCTCTCTAGAGAAATACAAACCAAAAATTATAAAACAAATTCCAGAACAATCGAACATGAATATTTACATGTAACTGAGGTTGTTTAAGGATTATTAATCATATTTATTGAAATCGAAGCACCAAACTAAGTAGGCCATGAAATACGATACTTTCAAGATTGTTATGTCTACAGGTCCATAGCCCCAATGCGATATTTTAAACAGCTTAAGCCCTCTGTAGAAGTTCGTGTTCTAAATTAAAACAAAATACAAATGCGTCTGCTACACAGTATAAACTACCAGAAAAATGACTTGGCCACTTCATACTCGACCTAGAACTTTACACAAAGAGGTTATTTGTTCAAGTTTAGTGTAGTTAAACGAGTTTATGTCGTTCGGAACTTGCGGGTAGATATATTTGCCGAGATACATCAAGAACAGCGAAGATAAACTAAATCACAATAAGATTGGCATTAGTATAAGGGACAGAGCGGTCACATTTGCATCTAACGACTTTCCAAACTGCCCTTATTTTAGTAAATCTCAGGAGACACGCTTTTTAACTTTCTTTTTGTCTGTAACACGAAATTTGTGTCCATAAAAAACTTTCACCCTAACGTCTACACGCAAGTACAAAAAAGCTTTTTTTATAATTTTATAGGTAAAAAGCGTCGTAGAAATATGTTCCTCGTTTTAAGTTGTGAAAAGAATTCTCAAGCAATCTAAAGGTAGAAATATAAATAGGATCCTCAAGACAGTTTTATTCTTTTTATAGTACAATGGCAATTCGTAAAGTAGACGTCGTCGTATTTTCTCGAGCCCAGCAACTTTCCCATTTTCTCCTTCTCCCAGCCTTTTCAAGATATAAATTATGTGTACAGTTGCATTTTCTTATGCAGTTACGGAACTAACGAATCAAGCGGAAACGAGAAAATGGGGTGAACTCACTCCCACCATTCTCAATACTTCCAGTGAATTTGCCTTTCCGAAGTCTCGAAGTAAGTGCTGGGATATAGAGATTGCTAAAGCTACTGATTCCGCATTTACATACCTCTATGCGCGTATCTCCTTAAATTTATTCCAGGTAGCTGTTCGCGCATATATTTCGCGCACTTTAAATTTACTCGAGCGAAATAAAAAGAGAGTATCGAATGCAAATTAATTGAAACAGTTTCTCATGCTCTCCGGTTTCCATAATTAAACTCGGGGATAAGTAGCACCGTTCTGAATGGCCAATTTGCCGTTTGACAAATCTTGACCACCAAAAACGAAAAATAATTGGTATAGGTAACACCTGTTGATGAACTCCCAACTGCTATGAATTCTAAGTTTCAAGAAGTGAAAATGTTGTTGAAAAAAACGATCGTTGGGAAACATGTTTTAAATAAGTATTTATTATGACTAGCTAAATATAACACATTTTTTTTTGTTTCAGGTATGTTTCAACAAGTTTCTGACTATGAGGAAGATGACTGATGAAGATTTAGGTGAGGTTAAAGTTATTGATATTATCTACGTAAATATAACAATATAACACCATCAACTTTAGAAAACATCAACTGACAGACCAAATTAGAATTCTTACAAGACTGTAGTATTTTCATTAAACAGATGAATATGTTACTCGTTTGGAAAAAAACAAATTCTACAACCCCTTGCATTCTTACTTTTGGCGTTATTAAAAATCTGTTGGGGCATTATTAGAAAATGATTCTCTGATAAAGTTGAAAAAAAATTTCAACTTTCATTATGGGCGTTATATTGGATTTTGGATTACATATTTATATTTTGTAAGCAATTTGACGTAGGACATACTACGAGGGAAGGTAAACAAATTTGCGGATTGGAGAGGAAGGAGATTGATTGGCTTGGGCTTGCTCACAAAGTACTAATGTGTGACTCCTTAAAGGTAAACGTCCACTTATCCGCATCGGACGGACGGCACCCATCGAATGTATCGGATTTATTTATTATTTACATTATAATGAGAGTGCGTTTACCTATCCGCATCGTACGCAACGGGCGTCGGCAATTTCCGGTCAGAATTCTGAGAACTGATTAAAATTCGATCCGTCCGTTGCGTGCGGATGACGTCATCTGCTATGCCGAGTAGTGCACGCAGTTCCAACCGTACGCGCCCTAGTTTAGTTGTGGAAGAATACGAAGAGTTATACAACTTACGGCAGCCAAAGTATTCAAACCAACAACGAGGAGATAACATTAGGAAAGAGATTGGAAAAACAATCACTCTGGTTAGTATATTAATATGTTTTATTCTTATATCACTAGTGTTTACCTAGTAAGAAAACGCAACGCAATAGAACTAAACGACGACGTCAATAGAATGGCTGTCTAGAAGTGGAAGGAGATCCGTCTCCTTAAATCCGAAAGCTCCGAATGCAGTGCACGCAGTAAGCTATAAAAGTCCGATAGGTCCAGTGTGTGCCGTCCGTCCGATGCGGATAAGTGGACGCTTACCTTTACAGCCCCAAATATCAAGTAGCAACTCAATGGGGTTATTAACATTAATATTAATTAATATCGCCTAGCAACTGAGACAATCGGTAAGAAAATGTCAAACACGCAGAAAACTGAATTTCGCATCGTCATTAAGTTCCTTATATACAAAGCAAGGAAAATTCCCTGAAATCATTCTGGAAAAGATGTCAGATATATTATATTTACGGGGACTCTTCTCCTCGGAAAACCATGGCTTATAAATGGCAGAATCGTTTTAAACAAGGCAGAGATTTCACTGAGGATGATCCCCGCTCTGGGCGCACTGTTTGTGGCAATCGTGGATAAACTGAAAAAATTAGTAGCGCAATATGGGTGCCGAGTGTTCTCGTCAGTTTGCATCTCTGTGGAGATGACAAAAGAGATTTTAAATAGAATTGTTACTGGAGATGAGACTTATTTATGAGCCTGAGTCGAAATTAGTCAATCAGTCAATGCAGTGGCATAAAAAGGCTGCCGCACCACCCCACCCGTCCCCGAGATATTCATGGTGTCGCAGTCGGTTGAAAAGATCGTGGCCATTATTTTTGGGATACTGAGGATGTCTTGTTGATTGACTACAAGGACAAAGGTGGCACAACAACGGGACAGTACTATACTGGTACGATTAAAAAAAGTTGTAATGGAGAAACGAATAGGAAAGTGGAGCAAAGGTGTGTTGCTTTTGCACAACAACGCGACTGTTCACAAAAACAATATCGCGATTCCTGCCATTGATAAATGTGGCTTCAACCTCTCAACCACCCCTGGCTCCGCCCGACTACTATTTGTTTCCAATATGAAAAAAGTCCTTCGAGGGAAGAAGTTTTTGGATGATGAAGAGCTCAAGTTTGCGATTGATGCTCATTTTGACAAGAAAGACAAAATATATTTTTATGGGAGATTATATAAATTGATAAAGCGATCTAAAAATGTATTGAGCTTAACGGGGAAAGGGGGGATAGAAACCCATAATTCACGAAAATAAATATATGAATGTATATCAAATTCAATTCTCCCAGCGGATAAGAGTAACACCATGGTTGGTCTTGATCGCAGTACCTATGACGTAAAAATTTCCTTCCTTCAGTATCGATAACACATCATCCGTAATCGCACGAATCGCCTTCTTATCACTATCTATTCGTTCTATTCGTTTTTATCCCGTATGGTTGCTAACATCTTCATGGAATCTTTTGAAGAACTAGAACAGTGTCTTGAATCTTAAAATCTTAACCCCAAGTGTTGGTTCAGGTATATGACATGTCATTTTTGTAATTTGGCCACGTAGTTGTGCCACCTTGCATCAGTTTTTGGGCCGTCTCAATAGTCACCACCTCAACATTCATTTACTATGGAATTTATTCGATTCTTTCTAAAAAATGCCAACGCTGTTTTCTAGATATGCCTCGTATTTTCATTGCAATGGAGGCTCCTCATTTAGTAGCGGGGAAAATTTCAGATTTCAATTCGTGCTGGTACCTATCTTGTTCAAACACAAACTCGTCGCAGAACATCTATATTATTTTATAAGTAATCAAAGATATTGGAAGCAGCCATAAAAGCATGTTAATAATTTGGTGTCAACTTAGTAAAGCACGTTAATGTTTAACTGATTAATGTGTAGGTATTACGTGAATGCATTTGCATTTTGATAGCCCTTTAGATTAACCCTCCTCCGACCAGAGCTAGGGCCGACACATAAAATCAACACAATTTATATGGTGCGATTAAGTTTACTTGTAACGGGCGTAGTTTCTAAAAACAACCACATTCTAGCGCTGCATTGTATTCATTTTGGCTTTAGAACTCGGCGTCATCTTCTGTAATTTTGTCTATCGTCAAAGAAAAAATGTATTAATTTATAAATTTAATTGAACCACAAAAAACTGTGTCAGCCTGTCAGTCATCAATTAAAAGCAGTTTTCGTTTCGATTGTGAGGCATTTATCTAAATAATAGAACAGTAACAGAATTTACATGGACGTTCCTCGAGAAGGTACAATGGCTTCTACAGAATGAAATCGGTAGTCACAATCATGATATCTGTTTAATCTTTTGTTAAGTTCTCATGCTGGCAAGCTACTAAATCAATCAAAGTCAGTAGTCACTACGCATCTATAAAGAAACTGCATGTATTTAACAAATCCGCTCGTGATTGGCATTTCAAAAAAGAATTGGCGGGCCAGAAATGATGTGCTTGGTACTCGTCCGCTGACAGATGCTTACATACAAAATGTATTTGCATATTTTTAATTTAAATTCTCGTAATTACCCGCCTCAAAACAGTTTGAGTTCAATCTCGTTAAAATTGGTATACCTTCTACTATTTATAAACTTCACTGTAACATGATGTTGCTTGTTGCAGCGATTATCAGACGATAATAAATCTTCGGCTTAGCAGATAATTACTTGGAACACAACCATCATTCCTAATCAGCTTTCGATGCGCTTGTTCTCTTCTGCCCTTTAGGTTCAAGTGTCTAAGGGCTCTTGATCAACACATATAGGTGTGGTTGCCGCGAAAACTTCTGATAACATCGTTCTAAAGAATATCAGATTAATATGAGACTCAAGTTCCTTATTCTTAGAGAGTAAAAACTTTATATTACTTCTTGCCTCCCCGTCATTCTTATCGCAATTGTCCATGTTTAGATTTTGCAGTTTTGGTGTGGTAACACCGACGCGACGTTTCAATGTCAAATCATGTTCTGGACAAAAAAGCACCTTTAATTACAAGTAATTTGCTTAGGGTTTGATCATGTTAGGACCATTAACTTAACCTCATATACTAAATACATACCGTGTGACAAACTTCCATGTGTACATGGGGAAATAACATGGGCAATTACATTTTTGGGGTTTCCTGCTCCCCATGTGTAGTTACAGTGGCGGTAAAGGTAGCAATCGAAAGATTATTTTTTCTGCGTATGAGGATATCAAAAACTCTACAACTTTCCAATTTATTAAAGCATTAAAAGCAAAAATTACATTAATAATTTTCTAACTAAAACACAGAAATTTATCAGACTATCCATGACAACTTAATTTATTCTAATCACGGACGTCTTTGATTTTTATGGATTTTCTGAACTGTCAACATTTAAAAATGAACAAAAATATTTATTCAGTTCAAGAAAAGGTTTTCACTGTGAAAATATTTTACGGCGGCAATAGTTTGCGCCTAGTCCGTGCCTTATTTTCTGTAAAATTCAATAACGGTCCTATTCCTTCGGTATAACAACAAATAATTTTGTAAGAAATTTGAAGGCTGGGAATCTTTCATCGAAAGAAGTTAATTTTTACTAATACATAAACTTGTTTTTTTATTTAGATAATTCTCATTCACATTATTATTGTCATTACCTATAGTTAATTAAATAATTGATTACTGGTGTGGATGTTTCGTTGGTGAATGCTGGTCGATAGTTTAGGGTAAATTGTAGGTGTCGTCTAACCTATTAAAAAGTTTTTAGGAAAATGTTAAAGCAGTAAAATGAAATAATAAAAATTAAATTACTTTAATTTTACTGCAATTATGAAAAATTTAACAAGCGGTAACATTTGTTTATTTTGCTCTAATGAATTTTGTAATCTGGCAATTTAATACTTATTTATTTCATATCTAGGTAAGGACAAAAACTTATTAATATACAATGAAATTAAAGTAACATAAAAAAAGAAAAATGACTATAACAAATATTCAAATAAACCCCCATTCTGTATCAGATAGTATCTCAGCCTATTATAGAAAGAATTTCTCACATTCGCAAGTTGCCGATCGTTTATTAAGTTGCATTCCGCAAAAATAGCATTCCTTAAAGAATCAATATTTGGGTGACGAGTTTTATAAATCTTATTTTTTAAATGACCCCACAAGAAAAAGTCACACGGTGCCAAATCGGGAGATCTAGCTGGCCAGTTTATAGCACCTCCTCGACCAATCCAGCTATCTGGAAATATTTCATTTAATAATTCCCTCACTTGTGCTCCAAAATGTGCTGGGCATCCGTCATGTTCTTCTAATGCAGGGCCCATATGGTTAATTAAAAGATCTAAATAAGCTTCTGAATTTAAATTTCCCTGTATTCCAAATGGTCCTAAAATGCGATTATTAAAAATGCCTGCCCAAATATTGATTTTTGAGGGTATTGCGTTGTAGTGGCTAGATTTATTCTGGGATTTTCCTGGGCCCAATGCCTAACGTTTTGTGAATTTGGCTCTTGATTTAAAGTGAACTCGAAAGTGAAGGTACACTCATCGGTAAAACAAATTGATGAGAGGAAGCTGCGATCCCGATTAGCCCGTTCTTGCATTTCTTCACAGAAAGTTTGCCTTGATTCTTCGTCAAAAGGAAGTAACTCTTGGTGACATTGGAATTTAAAGGGATGATATTTGTTTTTCTTTAATATGTTACGGACAGTTTCTCTTGAAACATTACATTCTAGGGCAATAGACCTTAAACTAGATGTTGGACTAGCAGTTATCAGGCCTATTACCATTTCCTCTACCTCAACATTTAGATTTCTTGGAACGACTAAAAAAATAAATGATCAGACAGTTCAGACGAATTAGAAATGAGAATCAAGGGAGTATTTGATTAGAATAAATTAAATTGTCATAGGTAATCTGATGAATATCCGTGTTTTAATTTGAAAATTATTAGTGTAATTTTTGCTTTTAATGCTTTAATAAATTGGAAAATTGCAGAGTTTTTGATATCCTCATACGCAGAAAAAAATAGTCTTTCGATTGCTACCTTTACCACCACTGTAACTACACATGGGGAGCAGGAATCCCCAAAAATGTAATTGCCCATGTTATTTCCCCATGTACACATGGAAGTTTGTCACACGGTATAACTTTTTGCAGTGACTATAAAAAGCTATTTAAACGGCCTGAACATAATAAATTAGTTACCTCTAATCAAAAAAGCTCTTACAAAAATGATAGGAGAATGTTTTATTTCTCGATGAAAAGCTTGGCGTAGAAGTGGGTTTAAGTCACCTCAAGAATTCGGATAAAATAAACGTTATCAAATGCCATAAATTTAGTGTTAGATTGTGTGTACCTGAATTTGGAATTAAGTTAGGAAAGACCATTTGAATTAAGTAGGAGTTATTTATGGTTTTATTTGGAATATGTCAAAATATAGGATATAATGCCCCCGAATTGATTCCCACGAATGTGATTAATTGAAAAAAGATAAAGTATTTTCTAATCTCTGCTTAACGATGTTATAAATTGACTTTTCAACATAGTCGCATCCCAAGTCCCCATATTTTGCCAACGCTTTACAAGTTTGATAATCCCATTTCTGTTCGTTGATTACTATTGCATATTCGAAGTGGAAAAACGAAATGAAGAAATTATCTAAAGGTACAGGACGAAATTGAAGTGAATTCGCCCAGGAAAATAATATCTACAAAATAACAGCATACGATAACGTCGAAGTTGATTTAAGACTATGCGATTGAATTGAATTTTGAACGTTTTGGAATTTGAAACTCTTGTATCTCTTCGATTAATTTCTTCGTCATAAACTTGTGAGGTATCTATCTTGCACACACGTTCTGTGTATTCCAGTATGCATAAAAAATTTTATAAACTCATTCTCTTGATATTCAAGCTTGAGCATATGGGTGATTGCTGAATTCCTCGACTTTTGCTGATAACATTATCTGCTAGGTCTTCATCAAACTTAACATGCAATTGTTGTTCTTGGGCAAGACTTAAAAGTCTTATTTCGAGCAGTCCTATTGGTCAATTTGACGATGAAAAAATGATCATGTAAATTATTTTCCATAGACATGTGAAAATTCGTTAAATTTTATAATGTAAAATATTCAATAATTACATTAATAAAAATAATCAAGCGCACGTACCGAATTTGACCCACAATGCGGTGTTACGATGTGGATGATCCACCCAATTATTATTTACCGTCTCTTAACCATTCGACAGCTTGCTGTTTATTCCCACAATAAATAATCCCGATTAAAGCGTCTTAATTTTTCTCAAATCACGGAAAATAACGAACGTGCTCTAGCAATTTAACAAACGCTGCTTTCAGCTCGTGGACGTAACCCAAACTGCAATAAATAACAGCTATAGTTATAGTATTTTTAAAATACTGTTCCAAATTAACATGCAACAGACTAACATGCTTTCAGCCTACATGCAACGTGTCAGATCGCCAGGGCCATAAATAACATTGCAACAAATATAAATCAACGAACGAGTTAATCACTTTGTGAAGAAAATAATTACAAGGCTGACTTCCACTGCAACGCGAGGTCACGTTCGCTCTTCCACCCCTAATTAATGAAAGTGCTTCACATGCCCACTGATAAAATAAGATTTTCGATGTATTTTATAGTGACAAACCTAAATATATCACTTATTGGATAGGTTCCGTTTTTCTTAGATCAGATTTATCATGCAATACATCCTTGGTACCAGATTCAAAAGCAGTTATGTCGTGACTATGCTTGTGGGCATCTTTCGCTTACAATGTTTTCTTCTGACACAGTGTCACTTTTGGTCAAGTCTTCTTCGTGCGGTCTAAAATAATCGTAATAATAATATTTGGCATTACTAATATCATTATTTCTTGTAAAACTTGTATTCTTATGGTTTCATTTTTGTTTGTATATATTTATTTATGTATTTATTGTTGTTTATCACATATAACTAACTTTCCTCCCTTTTTTTAATTTTCACATAATAACCAGAAAATAAATCGGGTAAAGAGAAGAACACGAGTAAGTCAGCCGAAGTTTTCTTTTCTTGAAAATGATTGATGGAAATCCCTTTGGATAATTCTGCATTAACACAAGAGTGCAATGGTGCAATGGTGCAGGAAGATATGAAACAAACATGGTGTCGAGAAAGTCCCAAAATTTGTTTTTTCTTACCCTGGCATTTTTATTCTACGAGCGAGTTATTAACAAGGATGAAAGTTTAATAAAGCACGAACCGTATATGTATAGGCAAGCATTTTAATTCTTTCGACTTAATAATAACCATAACTGGAGAGTGGATTACTGTACTTTATCTGCAAGGTCGCATGTGGGAAGTTGCACTTTAAAGGTACAGTTTCCTAAAAAAGCGGTGTCGTTATTATATAATTATAGCGACCGAAATAAGGCAATACATTATGTCCAAGAGCGGTCGGAAAAATGCGGAAGTCGTGAAGTTTATTATTATCAGAATAAATTTTATTGCATTATATTATAAATAAGTATAATTAATTTACTCTAGGTTTACGAGCAGAACGACTGATAAGTTATCTTATGACCGAAGTGTGAATTCAAACAAATCGAAATCACCGTTCCGTCAAACTTCACCGTGAAATGTTGATGACTTATTTATCTACTCTACTGCCAACGTCTCAAATATAACAGCACTGGTGTTTAGTGTTTACTATGTACAGTTTCCTTAGAAAACCACTGTGATTATTATATTATGGAAACCTAGGAAACCGTAACTTTACAGCCATATTATGTAGATCCCTTCGGCTACGGTTTCCTAGAAGAGCGGTGCCGTCACAGTGCGATAAACCTTCAAGAGGTTGAGAAGAGCACTGGAGAATCGCTGTCAGCTGCGGAAGATTGGTTTAACACTAACAAATTGAAGATAAACGTGAGTAAAACGCAGAAAATGGTGTTTAATACAAAAGCGCCTGTTGACGGCGCTTCCGTCAAGTTTCTGGGACTATATGTCCAACCCAATCTTAAATTTGATAGGCACTCTGTGCACCTCAACAAAAAGTTGTCTGCGGCCTTATTTACCTTGAGACGTGTTATGAGGATAGCAACGTATGAAGCTGCGAAAACAACTTACTTCGCTTATTTCCACAGCATACTGACGTACGGAATAGCTCTTTGGGGAAATTCGGCGTGTGCGCGAAGTGCTTTTCTAAAGCAAAAAAGTGCCGTCAGAATTTTGTGTCGCGTTAGTACGACTGAATCATGCAGACTGTTGTTTGCCAAGGAAAAAATACTTACCCTGTGCTCCGTATACATACTTACATGTGTTACCTATGTTCATGAAAATAGTGGCAGATTTATTGCAAGTGGAGATCTCCATGCTCACAACACGAGATGCCGGGGCGACTTGGTGGTGCCGTCACACAGGATCAAATTGTCACAGCAGAGCACAAACTATTATTGTTTTTTGTTTTACAATAAATTGCCTTCAAGTGTAAAGGAATTGAAGCTGGGAGCCTTCAAAAGGGCGGTAAAGGTCTTCTTATTAAACAAGGCTTATTACACTTCTCAGGAGTTTCTGGGCGATAGCATTGGGGAGCCTGACTTTCGCTGATGCAGGAGTGTTCGAGTAATTTCAGCATACCCATGTTTATACATGTAGTTACGTGTATTTTTGCGTTTTTAAGTGCTTTGTCATTTGTATATATGTATGTATACCTAGTATGTGTTGTGCATTTACGATATATGTTTACTGCTTGATGTTTGCAGAAAATAGGTTTGAATTTTGAATTTTAATCATAACTAAATGTTTGTGACAGGCTGTGAAATTTTTTGACAGTGAATAAAGTAAAGTAAAGTAAAGTAAAGTCATATAGCGGCCGTAATATTACAACGTTCGCATAATATGTACCTAATAATCTAATAATCACAGTGGTTTCCTAGGAAACGATACGGAACACTGCATAACAATAAGAAAGCGGTGCCGTTGTTATATTTGAGACGGTATAACAGTACAGTGGATAAACAAGTCGTCAATGTTTTTGAATGTGATATATAGTATTTTTCAGATTTGTTGGCGTTTGCGCTGTCATATCCGATTATCCAAGCAACCGCCAGCAGTTCAGTAGTTTCCAAAATTTTGCTGTTGCTAGGAACCGCGACAAGCGTGTGCGCCGCGACTCTGGACACGGCACACGGCAATGAGCATTTTGACGTTATCCCTCAAGAAATGTATTTTTTACCCACAATATTAGCCCGTTCAAACAAAAGACACCGGTTATTTTCTAGTTTGTACTTACTTAAATCTGCTATTGGTTATAAACGCCACAAACTTGTGTCAGAAATATCCACTATTTGTTTTGTTTTTAATTTGTTATTTAAAATTTTTAATGTAATGTGTTATTTCTTTTCTTTCATGGAATAAATAGCATCCTTACTTCGGTTTTAATGCTGTCAGTTACATCTTCACTTTTTAATTTCGATTTGCTCTGCCTTTTCCGGGCGTTGCAGCAGACAAACCTCGTTTTTCCTCTCCAACTATGCGCGACACGCTGCCTAGACTTACTTTTGATGCATCGGCCAATCGCTCCTGGTCACAAGTTAAAGGCAATAGGGGACCATTATTTTCCTTCTCTCGAGTAGTGTTCAAAAATATTTCGTAAAACTTCTCGACACTGTTTTGTAAAAACATTTTCAGGCATCTTTACACCTGACAATCAAACTGACAGTTATACTTGAAAGGAAATAATTTTTAATAAATTGCTTGGTGACCACTGGATATTGCAAAGTAAGCATATTAGTACTGAAACCGTTTTGTTTCACACAACCATAGTAAGGAAGAGTGAGATCAAATACGGAAACGTGAAAATATTCTCAAGTCATCTTACGGCAGCAATTAATTATTCAACAAATTCATTTTATAAAAGGGAGAAAGGCACATGACCGTAATGCGCAGATTACTGCACACACACGCCAAGATATCTGAAAAGAACTATACATATATAGTTCTTTTCAGATATCTTGGCGTGTGTGTGCAGTAATCTGCGCATTACGTTCATATGTCTTTCTCCCTTTTGTAAAATGGATTTGTTGAATTTTAATTGCTGCCGTAAGATGACTCGAGAATATTCTCACGTTTCCGTATTTGATCTCACTCTTTCTTACTATGGTTGTGTGAAACAAAATGGTTTCAGTATTAATATGCTTATTTTGCAATATCCAGTGGTCACCAAGCAATTTATTAAAAATTATTGCCTTTTAAATATAACTGTCAGTTTGATTGTCAGGTGTAAAGATGCCTGGAAAAGTTTTTACCAAACAGCGTCGAGAAGTTTTACGAAATATTTTTGAATACTTTACTCCAAAGAAGGAAAATAATGGTCCCCTATTGCCTTTAACTTGTGACCAGGAGCGATTGGCCGATGCATCAAAAGTAAGTCTACGCAGCGTGTCGCGCATAGTTGGAGAGGAAAAATGAGGTTCCTCTGCTACAACGCCCGGAAAAAGGCACAGCAAATCAAAATGAAAAAGTGAAGATGTAACTGACAGCATTAAAACCGAAGCAAGGAATGCTATTTATTCCATGAAAAAATTTTAAATAACAAATTAGAAACAAAACAAATAGTGGATATTTCTGACACAGGTTTGTGGCATTTATAACCAATAGCAGATTTAACTACAAACTAGAAAATAACCGGTGTCTTTTGTGTGAACGGGCTAATGTTGTGGGTAAAAGAATACATTTCTTGAGGGAAAACGTCAAAATGCTCATTGCCGTGTGCCGTGTCCAGAGTCTCGGCGCACACGCTTGTCACGGTTCCTAGCAACAGCAAAATTTTGGAAACTACTGAACTGCTGGCGGTTGCTTGGATAATCGGATATGGCGGCGCAAACGCCAACATATCTGAAAAATACTATATTTTTTTTCAATTCCTCACGCGGAGCGCATTAACTTCGGTCATTTGATACTTCTGTATGAAAACCTACAGAGTAAATTAATTATAGATATTAATAATATGTATTCTGATAATAAACGCTATGACTTCCGTATTTTCCGGCCGGTCTACGATATAATGTACCGCCATATTACGGCCGCTATATTTATGACGGCACCGCTTTTTTAGGAAACCATAGTTTTAGTTTACATAAGTGCATTCAATGACTATTTAATAATGAAGCTCAGGGGATTATCCGTTCATAAACGCGCAAATAATCAACGTATTATTTGATGGTTGCAAATAAATATATTTTTTTTAATTCAGAAAATTCCAAAATCTAGTATGGAGTCTATAGAAAAATTATAGCTTTCTGCTGCAGATTCATCTTGCTTCCGACGCTCGATGGAAACCACTAACTTATCAAACTTGCTTAGGTACACATTTTCAGTTTTTCAGTCCTTTCTGAATATTTCGCGAATAACTTAAAGGAGGTACCTACTTAGGTACCTACATCGTATGCACGGATGTGATTTTGCAGGACCTCGCTTCATTCTTCCCGCAAATACCTCACTCTTTACACAAAATGATGCATTTTCTAACTAGTTGCATAAAATAGTATATTATACACGAATTTATAATAACATTATTATAACGAGTTGTATACTATACTTTGTTCACGACTATCGAAACAGATTCCGATAAGGAACTTACTTTCTTTTCCCTTCTCCAGTGTAAGAAAGATTCATGCATACGCTGTCAGGTATAATTTTCTTGATTTTTCGGGCAATGAATCTAATGAGGCAATTTCTGCAAATTCTTTTTATGCTGGTGGTGTTAAAGAAACCTCGTTTTTACTCTCACTACTCATATCTTCTTTTTTAAAATATGCATTTCAAATTAAAAGCAAACCATGCCGATTTGACGTTTCAATTTGAACTGACACATCGCGATCGCGGCCTACTAAATAAATGTAAAAAAGGGCCAAAGCGAAGTTCTTATTGGTGTAGTGAATAATATACATTAATCACTACAGTGATTAATGTATATAATTATGATTGAAGAAACAAGTATAAAGAGTATATTATAAGATAGTCGTGGACAAAATAGTTTTCTGTGTTTCCGCAAAAATATTGGTAGCTCCGAAGTCCGAAGCTCCCTTTTTCACTAAAATTAGGTTACCTACCTACCCCTGTTTTTATTCTCGCCTTCTGCACGCTCTTCCTTCTAAAAGCCTCGGAGTAAATCAGAACTCAACAGAGGAGAAAATTATTATTATTATTACATTACTAGACATTCCTATTCCGGTGCAAAGTTGGGTCTGGGCCACGCAATGATTCTTGATAAACTCTGGGTCAGATGCTAGGACATAACCTGAATTGGCTTCTCCCGAGGCTTCTCCGTAGAAAATATTTATTATGTATGTGCATTTTGTAATTGTTTATGATGCCCAAAATAACTTATGGGCTGGACCGCAAACAGCACTCTTTTGGCAGCGGGATGTTTAGAGTGCATCACCTACATCCCATTTCAAATTGTTTCACCATCTTATGGCAACGGGACATTTTTTTAATGAATAATAATGTTTGTATAAAGAAAATCATATTTGGAAAGAGAAAATATTACCTTTTCAGTTATATATAGGTAGGGTCTTTTTTCTCTATAGGGAAAGATAGAGGCTAAAACATAAGTTTTTGTTGTTTAAATGCCACGTTAGTTCCCTATTCTCTTCAAATGCTGTTGGGTAGGTATAATTTTAATGAAGAAAATCGTTCTGCCCAAGGGGTTTCCCAAAAAAATTATACCAATTGAATTTTCAATGAATTTTTCTAGTCAGAAACCACTAGTTTGCGCCGACACGATTTCTTGGGCCTCCCGTGGAATAAAAAAGTGCATATTAGATACACCTATTCTGGACAATTGAATTTTGCCAAAACCAAACCAGATCATGTAGGTACATACGTAATACAATAGCTAGCTATCTGAGCCACAAATTAGTATATACTATTTTCCTACCGACCTTTAAATGGGAAAATACTTTAGGTGAGTAAGCATACCTAGGTATAGGTAATGCTAAATGAATAGTTTTGAACCACGAATATGACATAAAAATTTGTAATAAACTGGAGAGTTCAGAGAACAAATAACATAAACTAGAACAATAAAGCATGAAGTTCATATAAGTTAGTCCGTAACGGATGAAACAGAAATTTGTAAGGTCGACAAACTAAACCGGTTCCAGTTCTTAAATTCTGCTATTTCCACAGCCAAAAATCAACGCCGCCGGTAAAAAGTGGTGCTACTCTAACTATCCGTCATTACTCTGAATCAAATGCGCTTATAAATAAGCACCTAACTCGGTAATAATAATGATTGAATTCAATTTCCATCGTGATAGTCAACCATTTCGTGCGAGTACTCACGCCATGCGCCAAGCGATAGGCGTTCACCGTCGGGAGTTGAACCGGTCCCAGCCCGGTGTTTGAAGGCTCGGCAACGGCCATTTCACGGCGGCGAAACGCGGGCCATTTACACTCAACTTCATTGGATTTTTATGTGCTACAAACTCCATGTGCGATTTCTTTAATAAATTTATTTACCTGTGGAAGTGTGTGCAGAACATGAGATTGTCAGATTGCTACTTGGGACTTTCTAACTTATGCACAGGGAGATTTTGAAGATCTGATGTGAGAAAATTTGTATACCTACCCACCGAACATTTCATAGGCATGTTGTGTTGTGTATTATAATTATTCCTACATTTTAAAACTTATTTTTGTCTCTTACATATTTCTCTTATGGAAAAGATGACGAAAATAACTATTTTTAATGTCTCAAAAAAATCGCACTTTATGTAATAAACCCCCTTTTTCCCAAACTTAAACATGGCACATATTATTTTTATCTAACTATTATTACTATTATTATTTTATTAAAATATTGTTAATTTAAAAAAAACATTTTTGTATGAATATTTAAGTGTTCAAATAGTGCGCACCATTTACATAAAAAAATAGAAGCACTAGGTATATAGGTAAATATACTTATTATCTTCGTTAACCCTCTTTTTGTGTTTTTTTAAATTTGGATATAAACAATTTATAAAAAAATTACCAATTTCCGTACCGACATTCCTATAAAGAAACTTATCTCTTCATTTTTTCCGAAGATTTTGTAATTTGCTTGATGGTAGGTAGCATTCCTCATCAGTACCATTCATACAACACTGAATTGAACAAATTCTTTACTGTAGTGTCGACACTGATGTTTGTTTTAATTCGAAAAATGCATAAAAAAAAGAAAATATTTCCTGGGACAGTTGGATAAAAGAAAATGGGTTGGGAATTTAAGATATCTGAAGAGCGAATTGTTTTAGAACTCAAAAATATTCCCTTTTTGTAACCCCAACTGGGGACATACTATAGACTTACATATATAAAAATGGAATCGCAGCTACTTTTATACAGGTGTTCCATACACTTGGTGAATAACATATAGAGAGGAAAATGAAAAAAGAATCAATAGATATTGTCTAGCACCTATAAGAATCCTAACCAAACCATATGTTTTCTATATTAGAAAAATAAAGCTAAGAAAATTAAGAAACGAAAAAATAACCTATTGGTAATAGGCTATCCAAAAGAATATCCTTTTGCCCTAAAAGTCAATATTTAAAAGAGAAAATCATTTAACCCCCAGTTTGCTTTTATCAAGAATTCTATTATTTTAGATCATTGTATTTTTTAAGTTCTATCAGAACTTTAAAAGATATAAATAATAACAGGTTGTCAGAACAAAAACAATCAGTTTCGTACAATTGAATTTCCTAATCCTCCTTTTGCCGCTCATATTTTGCCTACTTTATAGCATCTCAATTACGGAACAAATTTTCTTTTTCTTAATTTGCTTTTCAATTGAAAAAAAAATTAAAATGCGATAATTTATAAAATTTGACATAGGTAGTAGGTAGGTATTTCCTTACCTCTTCTATCACGCACGAAATTACTTTAATTAGTTCTATAACTGCACCTCACAAACTACTCAGTCAAACTAACCACCGTTCACAAGAAGATGTGTAAAAGCAGCTACCCTCTGCTTTCTCCAATTTCAAGAACTACCCAGGTAAACCAACTTTCTAATAATTCGTAAAAAGCACGCTTCTATTGACTAAAAAAATAAATGCATAGTAGAACTTTCTTTTTTACGATGCTATCCTCGTAAAACTGTAGGGATGCACAGAGAATAGCCAGTCTAATAGCTATCCTTTCAATTTTAGAACACTCAATACAAGACTTTCTTTTCGAGTGTTTCTTTTATGCGACCAGGGAGTCAAAGGCGAAATAAATTCAGCCGCCCGAGATTGAATCTAACCTGTGAACTTTCCACATGCAAATATCCCCACCTGTAACAGTTGAAGATAACCTGTAATGTATATTCTTACCGGTACATAACCTATTATGACAAGTCTATTTGAAAACGCAAACCGTAACCATTTGCATTATGTATTGGTATTGTGGAAATATATTAACGAACAAACATTGACTGTGTTGTGTTTTGCTTCTTTTTGTTTATTTAAAAGTAGGTATTTGCACCTGCTATTGTCGAACCAGATGGCGTAGGTACACTTTTGAAAGATGCTTTTTGCTAAAAATAACCAGACTTTAAATACAATCAACAGCTTAAATGGTGTATTTATACAGGGTGTACCACAAGGGAACCAAATTTTGGAGGGAAGAATAACATTTTTTGACAACTGACATCCCGTCAAATTTTTACATGTAAGTATTTGAAATATGCGATTTGACAAAAGGGATGAAATAATCTTTTGACTGGTAACGATAACCTAGAGATAAAATATCACTCATTAGGCACGGCATCAAGTATACATTTTTAATTATAGTTAGGTATGTGCCTTGAAATTGAAATAGGTAATAAGCTCTCGAGGTCAAACGGCTAGTACCTAGGTAGGTAAATTTAAAATTTTGTTAAATTGTACATTTCGCCCTCCACCCCTAACGAGTATCAGGGTTAATTTAAGACATTTTATAAACAATTGCCGTACCAAGAATTGCATTAAAAACAGAAAAGTTATATTTTGGTCTTGTCCCATTAAGAGAGGTCGCCGGCTATATCTCACAAATCGTTAATAATACAACTTTGGGAAAAAATATTTTCAGTAAATATGGTCCTGAAAAGTCGCTGGAAATTAGTTTCGAGTTCCTAGAACGACCGTTAGGGGGCATAACATATACCGTCAATTACAAAAATGGCTTTTTCTCAGATATTTTCCGATACAATATATATTCCAGTTGCCCGCATCTCAAACCTCAACATTTTTGCAAACTTTTTGTCCCATGTTTTTTGCTCCATCTCTTGAAATGAAAGGGTGGGGGGGCGTCAATCGTTGTTACATTCAAATTGTCATAACTCCGGTTTGGTTCAATAGAATTTAACAAACTTAGTTTCATTGAAAACGTATTTTTCAACTTTATATCTCTTTCCAAACCGGAGATATTAACCAAAAATTAATTATGAAATAAACTAACCATAAAAAACTAACCAACTAATAAGAGCATTGTCACCCAACTTGGAATCAGTGTTTATTATATTTTGTTTACATATTACATATATTCAAGTATTCATAATTATTTTGTGTTATGTAGTACGTCGGTAATTACCAAACAGTTTAATGATATCTCGGTCTAAGTGCTTGTTCACAATGGACGTAAACGCAAAAATTACGTAAACGCAATATTTACGTAAAAGTTGAAAATGTTCCAACTTGGGATGTGCTCTTGCGTTATCCCGTAAAACTGACGTATGAGGAACGTAAAACTTACGTCCATTATGAACAGTTGCATGGATCGTCATAAGTTCAACTTTGCGCTCCTAATACGTTTTACGTAATTTTTGCGTTTACGTCCATTGTGAACAAGGACTAAGAACCCAGTTTTTCCCTTTTAGCAAGTTGGCCATGAAAACAAAAAAAGTGTATTTTAATTATTCGTTAATAATTGTTGCATTTTGCATGCATTCGAAATATATCCCTAGCATATTATAATTATGATTCTTCATTAGAAAATGGAATTTTCGATATGAAAGAACACAATTTAACGAAACAATTAATATTTTGACGTATCAAATAATTAAAATACATTTTTTGTTTTCATTGCAAACTTGCTAAAAGAGGGAACACCTGGGTTCGTAGACCCAGACATCATTAAACTGTTTACTAATTACCTACAGCGTACTACATAACACAAAATATTTATGAATACTTGAATACCTATAGGTACGTAAACAGAATATAATAGGCACTGATTCCAAGTTGGGTGATAATGCTCTTATTAGCTAGATACCCATATTAATAAAAATTAGTAGCTTTTTTATGGTCATTTTATTTCATAATTAGTATTTTGTTAATATCTCCGGTTTGGAAAGAGAGGTTTTCACTGACTTATTGATAAATGTTCGTTCTTTTTAAACGTGTGAAGGAAGGTATCCCATTTCATTTAATATTTTCGCGAAAATTTATCAAATCTGTTGAGTTTACAAATAGCTGCCTCTATCGGACAGATAAAACATATTCCAAGCATTGTTTGTAATGTGAACGATAGAGTTGAAGAATACGTTTTCAACGAAACTAAATTTGCTAAATTCTGTTGAACCAAACCGGAGTTACGACAATTTGAATGTAACAACGATTGACGATTTTCTCTTCTAATTATTGAGATTTTATTTCTCCACGGTTGCCCGATAATAACTACTCTATTTGGCATTCACACACATGGCCAATAATTTACAGAAGCTATAATTACAACCAATCTACTTTAAGACGGCACACCGGCATAAAATCCAGCATGTGCCAAAAAGTGATAAAACTGTCAACATTGTACGTCACCTTATGTCCTGTATATGCGTGTACGAAGTCTTAAATCCAAATCCCCATAAATATGTCTCTAGTTTTACTTTGTAGAATTCTTAAATAAACATTCTGTGATTAATGCCGTGTAAAATTTAAATTGTCAGAAGAACATGAATGAATTTTCCTGAAATTGCAAGAAAACAATGACGTTTTCTCTGATTTATTTATGGTTTTATTTAGTCGGTATTGTGTAAACCATAAATAGAGAGATTATGGGTTTCTTTTGTTGGGTTTAGTAAAATAAATCCACCAGGCTAAGGAACGAGGCGTCGGCCATTACACGGACGCGTTAGTCCTACGGCGCAACTGTAGAGCGAAGGCAGTCCTTCGTTTCGGCGATTGAAAACGTCACATAAGATCACTAAAAAAATCACCAAAGCACTCTATTTCGATAATTCTTGTGTGCAGTTACGCGATTTCCGCATATTTACAAACGTGATTGGATTAAACAAAAACTAATCACAGAAACAAACGAATGCACAGCGGAGAATTTCAACATGGCTGACAAGCTAGACACGCATGTGTATCGGCCAGCAGGGAAGGGGGTCACGTATGCCAAAGAAGTTGCGCGCTGGGAACTGGATTGTGGATTCGAAATTCCTGTAAGTTCTTTTCATTATTCATTTGCTCTCATTAAATATATATTTTTATTTTTGTACGTTTTTTTATTCTTTTGATATCGTAATTGGTTCCAAAATCGAGACGAAGCAGCGAGGAATGAATTACCATCCATGTTTAAAGGGAAGGACAGTTCATGTATTTTCGCATAATATTCTTTAAGTGAACCTGCGTGTATGTCAAAGGAACTGTCATTTCCTAAGTGATTTGTGTGTGCATGCACGAATGAACTAAGTTTATGAGCGCCTTTTAAAGTATTACTGCTGGTCTGAAAAGCTAGTGTTTCATATTATTCCCATGAACATATACGCGGAGTTCAAGTATTGAGCTTTTTTGGTGAAACATGCAAACTTGAATGACTATATTTAATGCTGAAGTTTACATTGTGATTTATGTTGTACCTACCTAGTTCTATCTACCTAGATTATAAGTGGATATTGATTATCTTTTG
The DNA here is from genome assembly GCA_963966045.1 of Xestobium rufovillosum. Lineage (NCBI taxonomy): Eukaryota > Metazoa > Arthropoda > Insecta > Coleoptera > Ptinidae > Xestobium > Xestobium rufovillosum. The sequence goes on from OZ014496.1 coordinate 15,829,345, forward strand.
TATATTTACATTTGTGAAGAGTTATTATTTTGATGTATGATGGATATGTCACCTCATCACCGATGAGTGAACAAATAGTTAGATAGGTACTCGGTTAGGTATGCAACGAGCTTGTTAAACCCCTTGCCCATAAACGAGAATTTTTCAGCAGGTATGTTATATCTACGTGGTTGCCTACTTGCAAATCGATCCATCGGCTATAATTTTACTTCATCCTTTAAAATTTTCCCATACCTAGGTAAGTATGGATATTTTTTATACTTAAATCCTAGGTTCAAATAATAACCCCTTCATGGTATTGGTCATCTTTTCCTTGCTAGACCTCTGTCAGTATCGCTGTTTTGTCACCCTTAAATACATTCGATGTTGTCTTTAGAATTTAGAACAGTGTCAAAGAAAAAGTATGTTGCACAGAGCTCAGGGTTGGCTGTTCCGAAAATTGAAAATGGACAACTGCAGTCTTTAGCGCAGGGTCGAGTTGCGTTTAATAAAAAGAAACAACTGTTAGGCTCGAGAACGGTTAAAATGGAGAAACTCGGAAGAGACTCTTAAAGACGTATGTATGGAGTACGGCATTATACGTGTGCGAAACTTGGATAATAGGAGAAGGATATCGAAAAGAATAGAAGCGTTTGAAATGTGGTGCTACAGACGCATGATGAAGATATCATGGATAGATAAGGTTAGCAATAATGCAATAGGAAATATTAGAAAGAGTTGGGGAAAAGCGAAAGGTGTGGAAGACAATAAAGAATAGGAGAGATAGGATGGTAGGACACCTTCTGAGAAACGAAGGAATAGTTCGCGACATACTAGAGTCAGAGATAGGAGCAAAAAGAGGTATAGGGTTAGGCCCAGATTAGACTACTTATCTCAAATAGTTGGGGATGTAGGATGGGCTACTTTTAGAGAAATGCATAGGCTAACTCAGAGTATGATCATACTCATCTGTTTACAGAGAAAGTTGTTTCATTGAGTTAATTTGATGTATGGAAACGAACTCGAGGTAGGTGCCTTAGTATCTATAAAAATATTTATTTTGAACTTAAAAGTAGGTTTATACCCTATAGAACATGGTTGGCACTGAGTCACTTTGTTGAAAATGTCGTTCCAAAACCGCAGAAATAAATTAAGCTGAAGTTGGCTTCAAACTCGACCTTCAGTAGGACAGTTACAAGAAGCTGCCAAAGCCCATGCAAGAATGTCCGAATTTCCGGTAAAAATTCTTCCTATATGCGTAGATAGGTTTTAAAATATTTGGGAAAGGTGTACGCCAAAATTCGAGGGTTTTTGTATGAACATGTTTGCCTTTTACCGGGTGGGGATTTAGTGTGTAATCGGCTCATATCTCTGGAACTATTTAAGATATCAAAATGGAATTTTGCACGAATGTGGGGAACCACATGGAGCATTTCCCAAAGCTATTTAGGTATATACAGGATGTTCACATTCTAAGTATCAGACCAAAGTTCTATTTCTTTAAATGGAAACCCTACGTGTCATTGCATAATATACATTCCCCATAAAATTCCATGAAAATTGATATACCTACTACATGATGTGGTTTTGACTAAGGAATGTTGAGATATTGACATTTTTCTGCCATTATGGAGCCAAATTTAAGACGCTAACTGACGCATACTAACCAAAGCCATCTAAAATTTCTTTATTGATATAGGCTCACACACTGTTGTATTTTTTATATCTATAAATAATTTTATCGTAATACTTGAGATCATACAGGGTGGTTAAGTTATGCAAAACAGAATTTTTCTCAAAAATTTCAAATGGAACACCATGTATATTATTTATACAATTGATGGTCATTTTACTAAGCTTTTTATTATTGATGTGGATATTGTCAAGTCTACCGGTAAAAGTTTCGACAGAATGTACATTTGAATTATAAAAATGTAGAGTTTCGTTAGTATTTTACATTATTTTTGACGATCTCCCCTATTTTGTCACCCAAAACTCCAAAAAAGGTCTGCATTTTGTTTCTAAGAAATATTTAGCAAATGAAGTTTACATTAACATAAAAAATCCCATTGCAAGATTATTTCTTAAACATAATATTTTCTTTCATATGGCACTCCTTTTTTGAACATTATACCCGACTTTAAAAAGAAATACATTTGAGAATATAACCATCAAGAAACAATTTTACAATAAGATTTATTGTCTTTATATTGATACCAATTTGCAAATACAAAATATAAACATTATTGTGAGTTTTGAGCAACAGAATAGGGGAAATTCGCCAAAAAGAGTATACCTAAACTAATAATGAAATTCAAAAATTTTGATGTTCAATCATAATATCTGCCGAAACTATCAGTAGTAGACCTGGCAATATCTACATCAATTAAAAGCTTAGTTACGTTAACTGACTGTCAGTTGTGCATATAATATACATGGTATTCTATTTGAAATTTTTGAGAAAAATTCCCTTTTGAATAACTTAACCACCTTGTATAATCCTAAGTATTATGGTGAAAGTATTTATAGATTTCACAAATACAGCAGTGTGTAAACCCCTTTCAATAAAAAATAATTAGGTGGCTTTGGTCAGTAGACGCCAGTAGCGTCATAAATTTGGGACCATAATGACACAAAAATGTCAATATCTTAACAGTCCTTACTCAAAGCCACATCATGTAGCATATCAATTTTCATGAAATTTTATGGGGAATCGAAATCACGCAAATACTTGTGGGGTTTCCATTTAAAGAAACAGAACTTTGGTCTGGTACTCAGAATGTGAACATCCTGTATATACATAAATAATTTTGCAAAATGCTCCATGTCGTTCCTCACATACGTGTAAAATTTCATTTTGATATCTTAAGCAGTACCTGAGATATGAACCGATTACACAGGGTTATATTTTTCAAACTGGCTAATATAAAAAGGTCCCTGGATCCGAATGCACCATGCTGATTACAGACCCACCTATCCAGTGATACAGTTGCTCTGCCACTAATATTCATAATATAAAAACGCTATCTGACGAACACTCTCATTACCAATGTGCAACATAAACCGCATCTCGTTAGTTGTGATCTACTTAACCTCACTTCGGAAGTGGTAAGGGAAATATCCGCGAATCCAGTAAACATTGCTGCGGACAATTCGTGGGGGTACCTATTTGAGATAACCAGCTTTGTTTGGTAAACAAAAAAAATATACGAACCAGTTTTAAGATAGATGGTATTTCGCATAGTATTTTCTTTACACGATTCGTTGTGGAACTTAGGGGTCTTCTGTTGTATTGATTGTAGTGGGAAAAATAAGTCCATGCGCGATAAGCTCTGCTCCAGACTAATGTTTTATTTAGTTACCTGTGTAAATAGTAAGTAGGTACTTATAATCTTGGAAATTTGGGGAACGAATTTTATTCGGAAGTTTGGTCAGAAATTATTTAACCCTAAATGCATAAACAGTGTTTCCTATTTTTGAAGAAATTGTAAACTGTTTTTTCATGTATTAAATCAAGCTGGCATTTCTGCAGCGACGGCTCTTAACGTGATCAAGAAGGAGGGCTCTGCCGAGACACAGCAGCTGATGTGGGTAATTTCTTAATAACACGTATTTCTACATATATTTTATACGGAGACCGAGTCGCCCCAATAATACCTTACAGAACGTCAATGGAATTTCGAACGTAGTAAGTACGGCAGGGCTGGGGATTTACTAGCAATGCTTTCAGACGAACCGAACAGCAAACTAATAGCCGATTTTGCATTAGTCTGCGCTAGTCCGCGCGCCGCCAAGACCCACTCACTCGAGCGCTAGGGCTGAGTTGATCTACATAAAGACACTTTGCTTATATAATCGACCAAATATAATATTGAAACCAAATATAATATTGAAACTAACTAATATTGAAACTAACAATGATGTGCACTTTATTTAGAACATCCAGTACAATAAAACAGAGTAAAGCGAATTAAATAAGTGTAAGTACTTGAGACTTTAATTAAATGAACTTTTTGAAGCCAAAGCATCCTTAGCGAGCTGATTTATAGCAAAAGGTCGGTAGGCGGGCATGCTATGATGTTATCACAGAATTTATAACGAGTAACGTCACTGAACAAAAAGAAGACTTCGGTAAAACAGTTGCGGTTGCAACTAATAGGATAATAATTGTTTTGAATGACTCTCAAGTTCTTTTTTCGAGTCCGTTTGTTGTTTGAAGCCATGTGCATACACTTCTTGACGTTGATTAACAGAATGCAGTGCTTCACACTCCCATCTTATCTAATCTGGGGGCTTGGAAATGCATTAACTTTTTAGGACCACCGGTTGAAGCGCTTCTTCCGACAAAAGCTTCTTCAATAACTTTCGGCTCGTTTCTTTCTGTCTGCAGTGTCGATAAAGGTATTCATCTTGAGTATAAAAATACGCAGGCATCAAGCCATGAAAAAGCAATATTTTATAAATTATCTGCCAATCGAAATGTTACCTGTATAGAAACTAATATTTATGACTTTATTTTATAAAAGAAATATTTTCCCACTGATTAAATGGGCGATTGATTTGAGTAAAATTCGTGCATGAATCTTTGGCTTTTAAAGAGGATAGTCCACTTTTCAAACCTTTTTATTGCCGTAGTATGTTAACCTTAAACAACTGGTTTTAAAAGAGGCTTCTAATCCTGAAGTAATTTACTGTCCACATCAATCTGGTGCGGCAAGTTGAGAGCGTCACCCCATAATTTTCAATTCGGATAGGAAGGGATACGGGGATACCATATTCATAATCAATTTAATCAATGGTCAAGGAACTTTCCTTTTTTCCTTGAGTGTGTTGCTGAGAATTTATGAAAGCATCATTAGATACTTTAATCAAACAAAAAAAAACTGGGTTAAGTATTACATAAATATTGGTTAGGTGCTTTGGACGTTACATATATTATGTAGATTTATTTTCTGTGTTGATTTTATATTTCTTTAATAAATAGCATTAATTTCAGTGTGTACATACTTATATTTTGATTCTAAATTACCAAATTTAACGATTTATGGCACATTCTTCCTATTTGTGACCTTTTAATTTAATGTAATTTAACGCATAGAGTAAGTTCCTAGTACATCGCTAGGTTCCCTCTCGTGGCCGTAGGAGACTCTGGTCCTTATAAATTCTCAAACGTCTTTAGAGGTAATTGCGGGGACTACTGTGCGTGAAATAATGTGTGGTCTGAGATAGTTTAATGGTCAGAACGCCTCCTCCCCGGAAAAGGTGGGACCTGGGTTCGAGTCTCGGTTGCGGGCCGTCAAATTTTTCGTGCAGCTTCTAGTTAATCAGCTAAATTTTATGTATGCATCTTGTAATCATCATCATAGGATCTTCAATCCGACAAATTCCATTCGATATCCACTCCATTGGCGTTTGATGCGAGAGTTGAAGGTTAATCTTTAACTTCCGAGCCTTTGGAAGGTAAAGTCAAGATGCTGCTCAAATAGAAATATGAAGGAAGACACCTTCAAAGAATTAGTGAAGTTCACAAAAAACGTACGGCGTTTCGTTTCTACCTTCTTCGTTTTAAATTCAACGTGTATAATACATAGTATATTATACACGAGTTTATAATAAATGCTATTATTACCGAGGAGGAAGTTTACAACACGAGCGAGTTTTGTAATCATCCGAGGTAATAACAGGGTGGTTAAAAGTCACGATTTTTTTTATAAAAATCAAAAAAATCGGTTTGATTTAAATCAAAAAGTGGAATGCTTCCAAGAAATAAAAAACAACAGCGTAAGATGCGCCATCTAACTAGTAGTAGTAGTAACCCGGTCTAACTATACAGGGTGATTCAGAACGGGCGTGTCAAATTAAAATGGGTGCTAGAGGAACTCCAAATAAGACGAAAAGTTTATATGAACATATTATGTTCTACTAAAAAGTTTAGAATATAATATATGTTCATATAAACTTTTCGTCTTATTTGGAGTTCCTCTAGCACCCATTTTAATTTGGCATGCCCGTTCTGAATCATCCCGTATACTTCGCATACTTCACAGGTATCTGCTAAAAATGTCTACATCTTTTCAATAGAGTGCAGAGTTCCTACGCAGGGTTTTACAAATAGGGGAATCCCGGGAAATCCCTAATTCTATGGTTGTATTGCTTCTATCAGTGTTATCATATGGAAGAACTTTGTAGAAACATCGAACAAATTGAAAAGTATTTTCATTACATTTTTAAATTTTTTTTATAATAACGTGTATGTGATTAATTTGAAGGTAAATCTGGTAGAAGAGCTGTTTGCAAAAAATGTAACCAAGAAATTCAGAGTCATGTAGATCGTTTAAAAAGCACTACGACAAGTGTTCCAAAACCATTACAACTGTATTGCCACAGTGCCAGTAACTGCAAGTACTTCGACTAATCAGAGTGTTGAAACTTGTAGTGAAACCGACAGTGATTCAGAAACAAATAGCAATTTAAGCATCCTTTTCATAGAACAAGCAACTGAAATGTACGCTCCGAATCTCAACCTGGTTCAGGTTCAGTCCCCACCACTTCGTACTACGAAAATGAAAATTTAAATGTGGCAATCCAACAGAAAATTGACAGTCGTATGTTATTTTCATCAAGATCGTCATTTATAGTACATACTACCAAAGATCAAAAAAATGCATTAGATAAACAAATTGCAAGAGCTATTTATGCCACCAACACCAGTTTTAGATGTATAGAACAACCCCATGTAAAAAAGGCAATTGAAATGTTACGGCCTGGATATACACCGCCTTCGAAGTTTAGATTCTCCTCCTCATTGCTGGATACTGTGCATTTGGAAGAAAAAGAAAAATGTTTTTCGCAACTGAAAAATTCTTCGGTATGTATGTCTATTGAGTATTGACGGCTGGTCAAATGTACATAATGAACCAATCATATGTGCAACTGTAACAGCAGAAAATGGTCACACTTTTTTATTTGACACAATAGATACATCCGGATATCAACATACTGCGGAATATTTGGCAGACCTGGCTGTTAATTTAATTAAAAAATGTATATCCCAATATAACTACTGTACTGTCTCCAGTTTTGTCATAGACAATGCATCAAACATGCAGAAAATGCGAGAAAATCTTCGAGAAGTAGGTAACTAAATGTAACATTACCTACAGTTGTTCAGCACACATTTTAAACCTACTTGCGAAAGATTTAGAAATCAATGGCATTAAGGCACATGTTGTCCATGTAGTTAAATATTTTCGCTCTAACCATCTATCAAGTGCAAAATACAAGGCAAATACAAGGCCGAGGGTGGGAAAGCTTTGATTATGCCCCAAGATGTGAGGTGGAATACACTCGCAGACTGCTTAGAAGTATATATTAGTGAATGGCCGAAACTCCTAAAAATATGCGAAGAAAACCGACAAATCGACAGAATTGTATTCGAGAAAGTTTCTACAATTCATCTTAAAAGGATGGCAGAAGATTTTTTAAAACATTTAAAGCCTATAGCTGTGGCACTTGATAGACTAGAAGCAAGAGAGGCATTTTTATCTGATGCTGTAGAAGATTGGAAAAAAATAGAAACTATTTTTATACAGACCGACGTACCTCTAAATCAGTTACAATTTTTTAACAAAATATATAAATAATCTGTAACACCGTTTCACTATTTATCATATTTATTGAATCCAACGAAAAGAAGTGAAGATATTAAATTAACAGAAAGCGAAATCGAAGAGGCCTTAAATATAGCAGCGGAAGTTTATCCGGGCAGTGGATTGCTCCCCATAATTATAAAACTACGAGCAAAATCGGATTCTTTTACAAAACTCATGTTTTCCGAAGAAATACTGAGTAAAGTCTCGGCTGTAGAATGGTGGACGTCCCAAGAAAATGTCCCTGAAATTAAAGAAGTTTCAGTTATAATAAAACAGATAATCTTCAGTGTGGCTTCCTTAGTTTCAGTTGAGAGAGTGTTTTCCTCTTTTGGGTTGGTTCATTCTAAATTAAGGAACAGACTGGGAGTTGAGAGAACATCAAAACTGGTATTCTTGTTTAAATATTATTACAACGAAAATAAATAAATTTTGTATATTAATATTTGTATGTTTTAAATGTTTCTATTGCATTCTAATTTATTTCTAAAATAGCAAATACCTATTATGTTTAAGTACTTTTTAGTTTTTGTAACACTTGATATAAATCAACGATTTTTTTGAAAAAATCACTTGAGTTAAATCGCGATTTTAATCATGATTTAAAGAAACCTCGTTTTCACTCTCACTACTCATTATATCTTCTTTTTTAGAATATGCATTTCAAATTAAAAGCAAACCCTGCTAATTTGACGTTTCAATTTGAACTGACACATCGCGATCGCGGCCTACTAAATAAATGTAAAAAAGGGTCAAAGCGAAGTTGGTGTAGTGAATAACATACATTAATCACTGTAGTGATTAATGTATATAATTATTGTGATTGAAGAAACACAAGTATAAAGAGTATATTATAAGATAGTCGTGGACAAAAATTATTATTGATGCAGGTACTTGTTTGCTGTACAGCTCCATTCTCGTCAAGTAACAAAAGTGTGTGTAATATGTGGTAAAATTTGCCCGCTCACAATGTCCGCCAGACTAGATCCGCGCTCCGCTGTGCTTTAGTATATGGGTTATTTTACTTTTGCGTCTTTAAAAATATGCCGCACCGCAACTCGTATTCGAATTATGAATTTGTTGAATTTTTATATCCGTGTCATGTGGTACTCAGTTACCCAATGTACTCCCTAAACACTTTTATGTTTACCTTTCTTTCTCTGTGCAGAATGATGCTACTTTCGTTGGCATTGTGTATCTTTTGGAATTTGTCACGCCATTGTGCATTATTTTGAGACATCGTGATAATACATTCTGACCGTAACCCGACTCGACGCGACTTCAAGAGAGAACGGAAGTGTAACGAGGCAGGCATCCTCGCCCAGAAATTGTCCGGCTTCATAACGGAGGAAAACGATAAAATATTTCGGTAGTCAAATCGTTTACCATGCAAGCAGCGTATTCGGCGAGGTCTAAATCTCATTTAAAATATATCGATATTAAAGTCCTCCCTATAAAGCACGTCATGTGAATAAGTATAAAGCCCTTTTAGGCTTCTTTACGAGTTTCTAAAGTATGGGTTTTAAGAAATATTGCCCTTATAGACAAAGCTTTATTGCGTTGTTGGGTATATCAGGACCGTCCAAATGGTGACAAACTACGGGCATGTGTCTTCATAATATACTGCGGAAGCGCCCCGACGAAATTACTTTATTTTGTTATCTTTTTGCTGCAAAGTCCTTTTTATCATCCGACGCAATGGTAATTATGCCTACTAGAAATACATAAATATCCAAACTGAAAGGATTACCAGGGCTTATGTCTTCTTTATTAGGATTAACTTCTGTACCCCTACACAAATCTTTTATTTTTGTTTGTTTTTTCACTAAATGCGTTTTTGTTTTATGTGATCCGAGTAGATATTTCTTTTATTTATTATCACTTGCACAGAAATATGAAATAGGTAATAAATATAAAATATGGATCTGTTAAGGAATGAAAAGGCAAAATTGACTCGAAGAAAAAATTCACGTTACATAAGCAATTTTTGTTTTATAAAGGCGACTGAGAACCAGAAACTATTCTACAGCACACTGAAACAACGAAGACAAAAGAAACCATCAAGACTTAAAGAATATTAAAGATAAAGAAGGGAATGTACTGACGGAAGAAAAGGAGATAATGGAAAGATGGAGACAATATTTCGAAGAGTTGCCAGAAACAAACAGGGACGAAGATGAATATGAAGAAGAAGAAGAAGAAGAAGAAGAAGAAGAAACAGAATTAGAATATGACGATACAAGGGACATACAGCCAATAACCATGGAAGAGATTACAATAGCTATTAACAAATTAAAACTGGGCAAAGCCGCTGGGAAACACGAGGTTGAAATATATGGGAACTACAGGAAAGGAGAGGCTATGCAATTTAATGAAAAACATTTAAAGGAAAAAGAGATACCTCGTGACTGAAATACAGGAATAATACTGCAAATGTATAAGAAAGGAGACATAAAGGATTACACCAATTATAGAGGGATTACGTTAACAAGTATACCGGGGAAAGTATTTACAAGAATATTAGAATACCAGACTAAGAGAAGAACTAGATACATCGCTAGAAGAAATACAGCATGGGTTTAGAAACGGGAGAAGTACCTACGCAAAATTTGATATTTATAATAAGACAACCACCAGAAAAGATGCCGAGAAAGGGAAAAGAAATGCATATCTGTTTTATTGGCCTGAAGAAAGCTTTTGACAGAGTAGTCAGAAAGGTCGTTTGGGAAAGCTTACAAAGGAGGGGAATTGAAAAAGGTATGATAGAAATTATCAAAGCACTATACAGAAATTTGAGTCGAAGATAGGTTTGGAACGGGGTTGTGTATTGAGCCCCCTATTGTTCTCTATAATATTACAGATGAAGAGAACTAAATCAGAAGGAAGTATAATGAAAGTAGAAAACTGAAAGATGAAAAAATAGCACTACAAGAATTAATGTTCGCTGATGACATGATATTGATAGCAGACTCGGTAGAAAAACTAAAAACAAATCTAGAAATTTACCACGAAGAACTGATGACAATAAATATGGAAATAAATACCGATAAAAAAATAAGAATATAAGATTAGAAGAAACAGTATTGGAACAAGTTAAAAGATATAATGATTTACTTAGGTACAGTTATCGAAGATAACGGCAAAATAGATAAAGAAATAAACGAGAGAATAGGAAATCTATAATAAAAAAGAGATTCCTAAAACGATAGACACAGGTTTATAAAAAAGTAGTAAGACCCACGCTCACATATATGGCTGTGAGTCTTGGACAGTCACAGAGAAAGATAAAAGTACAATTACAGCTACAGAAATGAGATTTTACAAGAAGAGACAGACTAAGAAACTCGATAGTTATGAACCGGCTGGACATGAAACCAATTACAAAAGCAATAGAGGAGAGACACCTGGGATGGTTGGGACACCTCCATAGAATGAGTGAAGACAGGGTTGGAACAAGCGAAGCTAGGCAGACAGCCCAAGACAGGAAGATTTGGAAAGGGAAGATATGTGAAAAAATGTAATTTTTTGTTATCATCCAACATCTAAGGGTGCAACGGTTTTTAGATTAAATAAATAAAAAAGGCGATTGTTTATTGCCCGTAAATTGTAAACATCTCGGTAAGTAACTTCAGCTTTCATATCGAGAATCATCCAAGGTGACCCAGAAGACCAACGAGCCAACGAGTTAACAAGATCATGTTGAGAAAGAAAAACGAATGGTAAGTGATTATCCAAAACGTACTTATGTCAGTATAAGATGGTCAGGAATGGTCTACTAGCAAAACTTCTCTTGTAAAAACTTAGTACGTACACTTATGAAAATATCGTTTGTCGATAGGTACCCCACAAACTGATTGAATTTCAAAAGCTGGTGTGAGAATCAGCCGAGATACAAGCTCCGAATTTTTTGTAACACCAACATCGAAAGAAAGTTCGAAGGGTTATTGAGAATTTTGAAATGTTTTTCGCCTCAACACCGCAAAATCCTCGTCAGTCCAGTAGAGTTATTGCGCAGTAGTTTGATATGGATAGAATAACAGTGTGCACTATTTAAAAAAAAACATTTGCTCAGATTAAAAAGAACGATCATGAAATGTTTCCGGATTATCAGATTTGGAGGGTGTACTTTCTGGGAAAGTGTAATGCAAATGCGGTTGAAAATATTTTTTACGGATGTAAAGATTTTTTCCATTACATGGTCGCCGCAATCACGCTGTATCCTGAATTCTGTCTCGGGTAAATTTGCATTCCCCGGGCACAATATTCACAAAAACTTGAATGTTTGGTCAAGTATGTTGGGTGACAATATAATAGGTCAATTTCTTATTGATGGAGAGAAGTACCTCAACATTTTACAAAATCATATTATTCACTATTTATTATTTACTAGTGGTTCGGGTATATACCACACCACCACATTCCCGAATTGTTTACTTACTGAGTAAATGAGAAATCACTCATTTTTTGTGTAAAGGAAGAACGCACTGATACAAAATAACCACCACAACTATCGATCCCGGCGCCAGCGGATTACTCTTCCTATACGCTACCACCTGAGCCACCGAGGCTGCTGAAAATCACGAAAAACTGGCAGGTACAACTTCCGCGATGATTTTGTTCAAAATTCTTTTGCCTTTCTTTAATTCTTCTTATTCAAAGTGGTCTGCATACATTTATTTTAAACTCCCCGCATGAATAAAACGTAAGCATTTCAATGGGTACTTCAGGGGCTGTACACCCTCTCGGCGAGACAAGTAGCTCTTTAAAGCGATCGCCTAAGGAGACCCTTAAAGCCACTGAATTAAATATGAGCTTGACAATTTTATACTTAGCATGATGATTTTTAAAGCCCTCAGATAACGTTCCGAGAGAGAGAGTAGTTTATGCACTGGAAGACAGCTGTGAGGTTTAGCATTTGTTTGGTCAGACTTTAGCCCGCATGAGAAACTCGAGAGTCCACTGTTGTAGTACATGTGTTGTCGGAATGCCCGCGCTATTCCTTTAATACGTCCCGCAGATGCATATGGAGATATCTGTTGCTGGTCGAAAGAATGACAACTGCAGATATTTCATAAATCAAACGTGCAGTCGCACCTGTCAACATGCCCAACCGTCTGATGCCATTTCTTGGAGGCTTTAATTGGACATGTTAATAACGGAGGAACGTACTCTCAAGACGCAGAAACTGTAACCTTTGCTATTTATGCAATCCTTAAATTATAATATTTATGAGAGAATTGAATGGTACAGACTTATAACGAGAAACGCAGAGATTCTTTGAGATCGTATTCTTGGCCCTTATTCTGTATGCATTCGGACTGGTTTGGATTTACATGTTGTGACAATGCATTTGAATATTCAGAAAGCATTTTTGAAAGTCATTAAAAAGGACTCTTATCTCGAAGAGAAGTGAACTGCGAATCTTAAAACAACTAGTATTTACTTCTGACGCTTTGAGGTCATAAAGCGATCCAGAAAGTAGTCACCAAACAGACATGGGATGATGTCACCTGTGTATATAAGAAGGGTGGGAGAAGATATAATAAGCCATGAGACGGACGAAAACGAGGCGGAAGGGATATTTGGCGCACGGCTCCACTGTGACGCGGGAGATCAACGCCATTCATTTTGCGCACCCCACTCGACTTATAAAAGAAGACGATCCGGATCGCGATCTCGATTCTTGAGTATTAGTTCATCGGGCCCTGAGCTGGGATTGAGTAGGTACTCCCAGCTTCCGAGATAATGGTGACCGCTTGTCCACCCGTACATGACCTGACCGACCGTTTGACAAAATACTGACGGAAACACGTCAATTTAAGTGTTGTGGCTTCTCCCCAGTAATCGGAGGTCTCTGTGGTGGAGACCTACCGGGCGGTAAACGGCTGCTTCTGGCAGAAGATTGGTTGCTTATCTAACGGGTTTGCACCCTGGAGTTCCAAAAATATAAATAAATCAGTGTAGGCCCACTAGCGTGCAATCGACTGAGAGCTAAGGACTCCTTTCGACAAGACCCATACGCAATTATCAATACAATCAACAAAAATAACTATGCCGTGTGTCTTATGACGTAATACAAAGAGATCTAGTTACATATTTTGGTTTCTAAGTCGGGGCACTGCTATCAAAAGAAAAGCGTCGTTGCATTATTTGGCGCCCGAGCAGGGACCTCTATGTGACCAGAGAGATTTCGTTCGTTGCTATGATACCGGCTTTCTGATTGGTTGTAACCTCAGTTGTATCTTAGTAGCAACTAAGCCGGTGTTACTTCTTACGTTTTTACGGACTTACTATTTTTTACATGCACTCTATCTTTTCCAGTACCAGGAATATGTGTGCGAGTTTTGTTTTGTCTCATGCTTTTGAATAAAGTCATGCTGGGGTTTAATAGAGTTGTATAAATCTAATTTGGAATTCTGCACATTCCACATGAAACGTGCATATTATGTAACATTGGAGATGTTATATGAATCAAATAATTTCACAATAAAATGTTTGCGTGAGAAGCTCCCAATTCTGTTTAAAATTGAGCAAAAGCCCCTCCAGTTCTTTTGTATTCCTTGCTTCCATGATTTTTATTTCGAGATCCCGAGAAGACATTAATCCAGTTTACGCGACAGACGTGTGTAGTATATGTCCCCCCGCGCCAGAATTTCTGTTTAATTTCGCTATCACGCACTTGCCCTAGCGTCTTCTTCCTTCCCTCCGTCTTCCGGATGGCGGTGGAAAATTGCTTTTATTGTACTACCACACCCAGTCAGCCACGGCCTTTGTTCATAAACGACGGGGGCAATATTACACTTAACTAACACACTTAACTCGCTTGTGCTGATTTAAACGATCGTTACATTATTCCTTTTGGTTTTCTGCAATTTAAATCGTAATAAATGCGAGAGTGAGTTTTTATAACAATTGCTTCCATAAATCGTGCGGTTGTCTCATTAATTTATGGAAGGGCACTTCGGGTAATAAAACATTTGTTTGGCTTTACCCAGACGATCATAATTACTCCATTATGAATAATGGATATCCACTTAATATTTGCGCAGTAGCGGCTGTAAAATGGCTGACAAAATTTTTACTGGTATGGTTTGTTAATATCAAATAGCGTACATGAAAAGTGATGGTGTTTTACCGCATTTCTGTTCAAATTTATTTTGTGTGAAGGGTAGCCGGCCATTTCTTTGGCATTGAAACCTTTCTTTGTACAAATTGTAATTTTTGAGGTTCTTGGACGCGTACCTCCATCCTTTCCTATCCTGAGCTAGCCTACGCATTTACCCAAAAGTTGAACATCCTACATCCTTAACTATTTGAGAGCAGTAGTCTAATCTGGGCCTACCTCTTTTTATTCCTATCTCTGACTTTAGTATGTCGCGAACTAAGCCTTCGTGCCTCAGAAGGTGTCCTACCATCCTATCTCTTCTATTCCTTACTGTATTCCATAAATTTCGCTTTTCTACAACTCTCTCTAATACCTCTCTGTTGCGAACCTTATCTATCCACGGTATCTTCATCAAGCGTCTATATAGCACCACATTTCAAATGCTTCTAATTTTTTCCTATCCGCTTCTCATATACAATGCCTTACTCCATACTTACGATTTTAAGAGCCTCTTCCTAGTTTCTACATTTATCATTCCCGAGCATAATACTTGTTTCTTTTTATTAAATGCAACTCGGCCCTGCGCTATTCTTTGTTTTATATCTCTAGAGCTCACGACCCCTACACACCAAAATTTTGGTTTTATTTTCATTGATCTTCGTACCATAGCCCTCCGTCAAAACCGCTTCCATTTCGTTCAGAGCCCTTTCTAATTCTTCTTTGCTGGATGCTAATACTGCTATATCATCCGCGAATCTGAGCATATTAATAGTTTGGCCCTGTATATTAATTCCAGTAGCTATTCTGTCTTTAACAATATTAATCACATCTTCGATATACTACTTCTCTATGTTCCTGCTCAAATTCTATAACTGCCGTTTGCTCTCTGTATAGATTATGAATTATTCTTCTATTCCTATACTTCATTCCTACATTTTTGAGCACTTCGAACATCTTCTTCCATTTTACTTTGTCTTTACCAAATTCTTATGCGTTGTTTGTTTTTTTCGGTCCAGAAAGGACCGGGCAAATCTTCTTCGGAAATTCCACAGCGTCTATCGCCTTGCCTTTGCTAGTTTTTAATTTTGTTAAGTGCTAGTGCTGCCCATGCCTCTACAGAGGATCATATTTTTGTAGTTTCTATTTCCCTTCTCCCACCATAAGCAATCAATGTTCTCTAGGTATTTTGCAGAAATTGATGACCGACAAGCAACAACAAAATTCGTCCTTCGGTTCCAAACTCCCCGAGTTTGCGTTCATAGCCAGTGCCTTCTCTCAAAGATATTCGCCGTAGGCTGTCAAGTGGAAGTCAAGTCAGGTCGCTTAAATGTGCTTAAATCCTGCCCTTCAGTATCCACTTTACAAGGTGTACAGTTATCATCAATTTCTTGTAGTCAGCCGTCTTTATTGATCTTATGTGCATTATGATATCAGTAAGTATTACGGTTATCCTCTGTTGGCGATGTTGTAGGGATAATATCAAAAATGAAATCTTTATTTACCCACTTATTTGTAATTTTTATTTCATATTGTCCATTTCCCTTATTAGTGTTTTAATCTCGGTTTATTATTTCGTTTAGTACATTCAATTCTTCTATTTTGCCGTGTTGTCTTTATTTATTTATTTTTTATTTTGTCCACCATTGACTTGCTTCTGAGACTATTAAAATTATTCAAGATCCCGGTAGCTGACAATAATTATGGTATATCTAATTTTTATCTAGACAGTTTTCCTATAGTAAAATGCATTTGTCTCCTGAATTTTCTGCGGTTCTTCTGGCAACAGAAATTAATTGAGCCATGAGTCAATTTAGTGCAACAGACGCGCAGCGACAACAATGCAACTAGACTGTTAGTTACGGGGTGTGATGAACCGTCCAACCAGTCCGTCTGACTTTATGACCCAACGGGCTTCCATAAATTTTTCGAATGCATGAGCGTTTCCTTCGCAACTCGCGTTTGATTTTATTTGTTTATTCATGATATATTACTTTCTATTCGCGGCCTCTCCACTATCCGCAGTGACAATGTGGTTATTTGATATTCTGTAGCGATCAACGCGGCACGTCGCTTGTTACAAACTGATTGGTTTATAACGAACCAGATCTAGGGTATAGATTTTTAGCGTAGTTCTGGTAATAAGGCGATTGTTTCGCCTGTAATTGTCCGGCATGTTGCAGCATGTGGCAGACAAGGCGACTCTTATGCAGGTGTCTCGTATACTATTATTCCCTACTTGTTATTTTGCATGGTTTTTCCCAAACTTGGAAGTGATATTTATGGAACTGGAACTTGGTATTCGTAATAGTCACATCAGCATACTGGCAACAAACGCGTGTATGTATAGGAAAATGCTTAATCACAAATTCCTTAAGTTAAATAATATTGAACCAAGTTTACAGAACACTGCACTCCGCGTTCCGACAGAGATACAGACTTCCGATTTAAGTAGCGTTTAAAAGCAATATGCGTTACTCACTGTAACCCTACCGTGTTCTTCTATTCTTTTATATTATTTGTATATGTATATGCGTACAGGGTCTTTCCATTTTTTACTATATTATTCAGTAGTACTTACTGCCAAATTTTCTAGATTTTCCCTAAACATTGGTCACATTATTTTCCTCATTTATTTGGTGATTTGTTCGGTGGCCTTCTTCCCAAGAGGACTTAATACCTACTCTCACGCCGAAAGACACAAATGGAGTCGAAAATTATGAAGACAGCGTAATAATTATATTCCAGAATATGTGTGAAGCACTTTCTTCAATTGGAGAGAAAATGTTACGCGAACAGAATTTCTCGATAATCTAATTTTTGATAGGAAAGCTGTCGCCCAAATGTGACACGTAATACGATGTTCTTGGGTCCTGTATTATGCGTTTTAGGGAATAACTTCTCTACTGCTTTAGTTTATTTTTGCTCTAATCACATTGTATCGATTCCTTAGCTAGGTATTTTTTAAGTTTCCAGTATTTTGCGCCAGATTTGGTGCATCAAATTGGACACATACAGTCTTGAGGAACAACTATCCCAAAATTAAAAATAACATGTTTTTTGAAGGATCAAAACTGTCCGCTGATATCACGTTAGGGTAGTCCATGAAACAAATTTGGTTGACTCCCATATTTAAAATTCGCAAAGGAGTAATAGAAAGAACAATAAAACACTGTTAACACCCGCCGACAGCGATGTTCGATTGTTTTGTTTGTTTTCACCGTCTTATTCGTCATGAAAAACACTGATTCTTTGCCTATTTAAACGACGAGTTAGCAATGGTCGACACTTAATTTCGGGCAGCCTGTATGCATAATAACAATAATGCTGGAACATATTTTTAAAATATGAACAACCATGACACTATGTTTGTTCATGAATTAGAGTCCGCCCGATTTTAAGGAAGATTTGTAGGAGGTTTTCACGCTTAAATTACTTCTCCCTGGCCAGTCTGCAATTTCGAAAATGTCAATACAAAATGCGAAAATATGGTCTTTCTGTTATTTTTCTCAACAAGAGCTATTAAGTAGATAATTTAGGTTGATATTAGATACCTACATTTAGAAAGATTGGTCACGAAGTTTTGGAATTTTCAAACTGGTTACAATGCCGTACTCCATACATACGTCTTTAAGAATCCCTTACGAGTTTCTACATTAACCGTTCCCAAGCATAACAGTTGTGTCTTTTTTGTTAAACACAACTTGACCCTGCGCTATTCTTTGTTTTATATCTTTCCTATCATCTCGAGTTATTTGATTTCCTAAATACATAGCAGAAATCTGCGACTTCCTCTATCTTCTCATTTCCTATTTGTATTTTAGTTTTAGTTCTATTTTCCTGCCCCCTGCATACCAAATTTTGGTGTTCTCTTTATTTATTTTCATGACGTCCTTTATCAAAACTGCTTCCATTTCATTCAGAGCCATTCCTAATTCTTCTTTGCTGGATGCTGACACTTCTGTATCATCCGCAAATCTGAACATGTTAGTAGTTTGATCCTGTACATTAATCCCTGAGGCTGTTCTCCGCTTAACAATATTAATCGCATCTTCGATATACAGGATGTCCCTAAAAGGTCTGTACAAAACGATACCTACGTATTCCTGAGACCAAAAAAGAGCAATTTAAACGAACTTATCCCTATCCAAAAGTGTTTCGTTAAGGCGCTATCCTCGTTTTCTTGGTTGTCGTTGATCATGAAATTTGCCATATTTCGATGAAGATGACGAAGAAGAATGTTCACTGTATAGTAAAAATTCGACTTATTGAAGTAATGGGGCTCAAAAATGATAAATAATTAATTGGTAATAAAGCAATCTTATATTCATATTTTTAACAAACTTGCAACAATTTAAGTCAAAAGCCAAGCACATAAATCTACCCGCAACCTTATTCTGGCCATTCTTGCAGTTGTGTGCCAAACGACTAGACTTGTATTTTTTATGCTCTCTTTCATTCCAAATAAAAATGCACATTTTAAATTTTATTTTATTTTTAAGCGCCATATAAGTACAACATGCATGTTTCGCTTTTTCGTATGTAATTTACTATTTAGTTTGTTTTCCTATCAGTTTTTGTTATTGCTATTACTTGGCTCAAATAAATATATACCAGAGAATTATTTCTCCTTATATTCTTGATTGTTTAAAATTATGAACAGGTGTTCTGTATCTTCGTTTGTTTTCATTTTTCTGTTTGGTAAGTTTATTTCTCGTTCAAATAGAAAAGCAAGCAAGTTGAAATGAAAAAACCTGATTAGGTTCAAATGGATTTAAAAATATATAAACAGCTGTGGTACATTATTATAAACTACCATCAGTAGAGTAGATACCATTAGAAAGGATATGTTTCACCTAATAACAGACAAGTGATACTGTTAAGTATTTTGAACGGTACATAATGAAGCTACCAATTTTGTGGTATCAATCTATTTTCTATATGTACAAAAATATACTTTCTTTGCCCGTAGTCGGGAAACAACTTAACTTGCTATTTCTTAAAATCTTCAGTGGCGGCGCACGCAGCCTTATCTTATACATATGATCTTGCGCCTACAATACACCTCCACCGCAATTCCTTAGAATTAACAATGAAACTTAAACATTCTTAATTTAATATAAAAAATTATGTTACCACTAATCTATCAGGGGGTCTTAGTTGACTCCGCCTCCTTAAGATTCTATCTTCGGGTATAATATTATTTGCATTATTTACATCAGAATTGATAGACGATCGTGGAATAATATTTAAAGACTTGATTGGGGCATTCGGAATGCTCTTAACCTCATTATTGGGTTTAATTTGATCACTATGTCTTTTCCATATTGTTCCACCTTGGTCTTGCAACTGTACCCGGTAAGATCGCGGCCCAATTACTTCTATAACTACGCCACTGATCCATTTCGGTCGATCCCGTCGATAATCGCGCACCCACACTTTATCACTTTCATTAAATGTAACTGCACGCCTTCCAGCATACTTTTGTTGAATCGTTTGATTGTGCTCAACAATTGTTTCAGTGCATGGATACAACAAATCAAATTTACATCTTAACTTTCTACCTAAAAATAATTTGGCAGGAGCCTCCCCTGTGGTACTATGAGGAGTGTTCCGGTAATCAAACAAAAATCTGTTTATTATCAAATGAAAATCTTTATTACCGTCCTGCTTAGCTTTTAAAATTGCACGCTTTACAATTTTTACCCCACTCTCAGCCTGGCCATTTGTAGCAGGATGAAAAGGTGCCCCAGTTAAGTGACATATATCACTGACTTTCAAGAATTTCTGAAATTCCTCTGAGGTAAAGGCTGATCCATTATCAGATGTTATTTCCTTGGGCAATCCGAATCGCGCAAATAATTCTCTCAAAATTTTAATCGTGGACTCTGCCGATTCGCTACTTACTATAGAAGCTTCCACCCATTTTGAAGTGGAATCTTCTATGACTATGAAATATTTATTAAAAAGCGGGCCGAAGAAATCAACATGGATTCTCGTCCAAACCTTTTTATGCCATACCCAGGGAACTAACGTTGATTTTGCCGGATCATTCGAATAAATGTTGCAAGTGCGGCAATCTTTTGCAATTTGTTCTATTTGTTGGTCGATAGATGGCCACCAAAAATAAGATCGACCAATAGCTTTCATTTTAACAATACCCATATGGGTCGAATGCAACTCTCTTAAGATTTCACTCCTAAATTTCTCCGGCACAATAACGCGATAACCCCACAATAAGCAATCATGCTCCGCTGATAATTCATTTTTACGGATAAAAAATGGTTTTAATTCTGGTGATGGACACGCATTTGGCCAGCCATTTCTGATATAAAGTAACACTTTACTTAGCAAACGATCAGTGCTAGAAGCTCTTTTTATTTTTTTAAAATTAATTGGCATGCCTTCTTCAATATAATTTAAACATGTACTGCTTTCTAAATTGTTAACTTGATATGTTTCACTTACATTCGGCAACCGCGACAAAAAGTCTGCGGTGTTCTGGGAAGTGTTTACGTATTTAATTTCAAAATTAAACGCAGATAATAAGTAAGCCCATCTTTGCAGTCTATTTGCTGCGAACATGGGAATACCCTTTTTGGGCCCAAAGATGGAAAGCAATGGTTTGTGATCACAATATGAAAGAAATCGTTTACCATATAAATATTGGTAAAATTTCTTTACTCCAAAAATTATCGCCGCCGCCTCTTTTTCTATTTGGGAATATTTTAATTCCGCAGGTTGGAGCAACCGCGACGCGAATGAAATTGGTTTTTCCGAGTGATCACTAAAAACATGACTAATAACAGCGCCTAATCCATAATTTGAGGCATCTACCGTGAGTTTCACTGTAGCTTCGGGGTCATAGTGTGCTAATACTGGAGCTGATATAAGAAATTCTTTCACTTTTTGAAAAGCAACCTGACAGGACTTAGACCAACACCACTTGGCATTCTTTTTTAAAAGAGCATACAAGGGTTGTAAATTCATAGATGCATTCGGTATAAAGCGACAATAAAAATTTACTGTTCCTAAAAATGAACGCAATTGAGTAATATTTTCAGGGGTAGGCATATTATTAATGGCTTCCACCCTTTCTTCCGTTGTGTGAAGACCATCCTTGTCAATTATGTGACCTAAATACGTAACCTGATCCTGAAAAAAAATACATTTATTTTTCTTTACTCTTAAACCACAACTCTGTAAAATTTTGAATACTTCTTCTAAACGATCTAAATGCTCTTTATCATCTTTTCCAGTAACACAGATATCATCCAGAAACGTAACTACTCCTGGTATAACAAACAATTGCTCAATAACTTCCTGAAAAATGCAGGGAGCACTGGCTATTCCAAATGGAAGTCTTGTGTAAGCAAAAAGACCCTTATGCGTGGAGATAGTCATTATTTTTTTAGATTCATCCGCTAAAAGCAGTTGCTGGTAAGCATCAGACAAATCAATTTTCGAAAATTTCTGACCTCCCTGTAATTTGGAAAATAAATACTCTACTCTCGGAAGTGGGTATTTCTTTGTTTCTAAGACCGGATTGACAGTGACTTTAAAATCACCGCATATACGAACTGTACCATCCGCCTTGAGAACAGGTACTATGGGAGTGCCCCATTCAGAAAATTCCACCGGTACTAATACTTTATTTTGAAGCAATCTGTTAATTTCGGTTTCTACTTTACGTTTCCAGGCAAATGGAATAGGTCGTGCCTTGAAATATTTTGGAGTAGAATCCTTCTTAACCCGTAAAGTCACCTTGCCTTTATTAAACGTACCAAGAGTATTGTTAAAAATCTCAGCATACTGTTTACACAATAACTGAATACTGCTATTAACATGGTGATTACCGGTACATTCCATGTGACCTATTTTTGCGATACCTAACCCTAACATACGCAAATGTGTGCGCCCAAGCAGGGGTGGTCCTCCATTTTTAACAACGTACATTTTAAAATTATAAGGACTGTTATCATAAACAACATTAAAATTGACAAAACCTACTGGCTCAAACTGCAAACCAAAATAATCTTTTAAAATCAGATCATTTTTATACAAAACCTTATTTTTAAAATACATATTAAACAATTCTTCCGATATAGCTGAATGCTTAAATCCCGTATCAGCTTGAAAAACTATTTCCTTATTTTCTAAAAATAAATTTACATGAATAGGTTTATCGTGACAATTTCTAGTTTCAGTATTATGTTTTAAATAAGTACTGTGAATACCAAAAATAGATTCAATTTCGTTTTCTATCGCATCTAAATAATGCGAAGAATTATTTTGTTTGATTTTGTTTTTACACCTTGGACTAAGGTGTCCTTTTTGTCCGCATTTGTGGCATGCATGGTTTTTGTAACGGCACACAGCTGCGATATGGTTTTTACGACCGCAAACGGTACACTTACTTGAAGAAACTGATGCCGGTTCTTTCCAATTCTTCCCAGGACTATTTTGTTTATTTTGAAACTTTTTCTGCCGATGATAATGAACTTCGCCCGGCTCGGTCTTGATACAAACTTGGTCGAACGTACCCCTGGCAGATTGCTCCTGCAATGCTGATTCTTTTGCTTTGGCAATTTTTACCACTTTTGCAAAAGTGACCGTCTCATCGGAAGCATCTTCTTCGAAAAGCCTGTCCATAATTTTAGCCTGTGCACTCCCCACAACAAAAATGTCTCGCATAACTGTTTCCAACATCTCTGGTTTGAAATTGCAGGTTGCTGCTAGACTTCGAACGCGTGCAGCCCATTGCTGCACTGACTCCTCGTGGTTCTTCTTTGAGCCATAAAAGGCCAGTCTCTCGGAAAAATATGATTTTACCGGAGTAAAATATTCACTTAATAATTTAATTAAGTCTTTAAATGATTTAGTTTCCGGTAATGCCGGAACACACAAATTTCTTATCAAGACGTAGGTCTCTTCAGACAAACTATTTAATAAAATAGCCCTTTTTCTATTTTCTTCGCTAATACCATTAGCGATAAAAAACTGACCTAGTCTTTCATTGAATACTGTAAAATCCGATTGTTTGTGGTCGTAGTTATCTAGGATACCTACTAAACCCATCGCATTTTTATTTTCGTCGGGCATTTTTGACGTTTTTGTGTTGGAAATTTTTATCCTCCACTTTTTACTGCGATTTTACACTAAAATTTTAATAACAATTTTCAGCCACTATATTAAACACTACTTTTCCTCGTCGCCACTGTTAAGTATTTTGAACGGTACATAATGAAGCTACCAATTTTGTGGTATCAATCTATTTTCTATATGTACAAAAATATACTTTCTTTGCCCGTAGTCGGGAAACAACTTAACTTGCTATTTCTTAAAATCTTCAGTGGCGGCGCACGCAGCCTTATCTTATACATATGATCTTGCGCCTACAATACAGATACTGATATTAATTCTTTTATATTTGTTATAAGTTGTTGGCTCTCATTGATGAAGAACCCAAGTGTTTATTTTATCTGTCATGATTACTCCTGTTAAAACACGAACTTATTCACAACAGACAGAAATCTATTGCAGCAACATCAACACCTAATTAATAAAACTGCCTAATGTCTGTGCTATGCTACTGAATTAATTGTTGTTTAATGCATGATCTGAGCCGTGGGATCTTGCTGGCATGCGCGAGTGAGTAGTCGTTAATGCTCAGCAACAGTGCCCGCGGTTTGGCTATGGATGGGTGACTCATTTCTGCGCTGTGGCTAGGGCGTGCCTTGGATCGCCTATCCAGCTTTACCTAATGAGGTTTTCCAGGTTTTCCTCATTCTCGCACTAAATGGTGGGTAGAGTACTAACAACTGTAGGTCGTTCCTGTGACGCACCTGCGGCCAATAGTAATATGCCGCCTCCTCCGTCCCGCACAAGCTATTTAGTTAGCTTTTGGGGCTAACCTTAGGGTTAGTAGGAGTGAGTAGGCATATTATTATTATTATTATTATTATCTGAACACATCTCTATTACAGGTTGCTCGAGTGACTAAAACAAATGTTTCATTTGTGTATTACTAATAAAGTTATTACAATTGTATAAAGGTTTAAAGTACTTATATTAATAGTATATTATACACGAGTTTATAATGAATGCTATTATTATCGAGGATGAAGTTTACAACACGAGCGAGTGAAACGAGTGAGTTTTGTAATCATCCGAGGTAATAATAGCATCATTATAACGAGTTGTATACTATACTTTGTCCACGACTATCAAAACAGATTCCCAGAAAGAATTTACCTTCATTTCCCTTCTCCAGTGTAAGAAAGATTCATACATACGCTCTCAGGTATAATTTTCTTGGTTTTTTGGGCAATGAATCTAATGAGGCCAGTTCTGCAGCTTCTTTTATTGCTGGTGCTGTTAAAGAAACCTCGTTTTCACTCTCACTACTCATTACATCTTCTTTTTTAGAATATGCATTTCAAATTAGAAGCAAACCATGCTGATTTGACGTTTTAATTTGAACTGACACATCGCGATCGCGGCCTACTAAATAAATGTAAAAAAGGGTCAAAGCGTTGTTCCTATTGGTGTAGTGAATAATATTCATTAATCACTGCAGTGATTAATGTATCTAATTATGATTAAAGAAACACAAGTATAGAGAGTATATTATAAGATAGTCGTGGACAAAATTATTTATGTTACTAATTGCAGAATTCATAAATTACAATATTTTTAATGTTTTGTTTGGGTTACTTAATTTCGTTTTCATGGCAACCCATAACCTGGATTGTAAATTGCACCCCCATAGCTATAAATGTCACATTCAGAGTTTCTCGAACGCAGCTTCATGAATGTAAAATGTTTGTAGTAGTGTCGAAGTTAATTCTATATCAATGTGCTCGTAACCAGCATTCTGTCCTTGCTGGGTTGTCTTCGGCAGCTACTTACACCTTAAGGATAATTACCATAGTCAATATTGAAAGACGAATGTGGCGAGATCAAGGTTCGCAGGACAAATATTTGCCGGGTGAATGGAAATAAATTTGTGCACCCTAAACAAAGGGTGTCTGTGCTTGTACATATATATAGTGTTGCTCCCGCCGCCGACATTATTAAACCTGCAGTTACTCACATTGCGGTTATTTGGCATGAGTTATGCTAACACTGCAGACTAATGATGCACCGCAGCTTCGTGTTCAGAGCCAAATGGAACTAAACCGTGTTGCTAAATACGCGCGCTTTGTTGTTAATTTAGTCACTTCTCCAATATGGTAATAAAGGGAGGTTTCGTCCTGCAGAAAATGCTCATCTAATTCGTCCTGCGCTTAAGCGAGCGGTGAAAAGATCGCTCAAGCTAAGTCTATCAGCGCTTTGTGTAGTCTATAGTACAGGGTGTTTCATTAACAGCAATGGGAAATCCGTTAACTGGAGATTCTACAGGTCAAATAATGACTATTTACCCGAATATTCCTTATCCGAATGTTGATGGTTTAGAAAATACAGGGTGTTGTTGAAAGTTACAATTTTATTCCCATTTTTTGCCATAACTACGAAAATTCTTAGGTTGTCGACTTGCAAATTTGCAATCCTATGGTTTTTCTTACGGGAAAAAAGATTCCAATAACATTTTTGACGTTGTCCATAGAGGGCGCTACTTATAACCTATTGCTTTGATAAATTGGCCCATAACTTTTTGCCATGTACATCTAACGTCAAATCGGCTCCAAAATCTGAAAGACCAACCTTTTTTAAATAATAAATGTATTCTTGTCTCATTTTGATATTCCAGCCCATTTTCAAGAAAAAACAACTTAATGCAGATAGTGTTTAAATTCCAAACTTGTTCTAATAGGCCGTTCCGCATTAAACAAAATATTATCTAGATAGCTACGTTTTACAAACAGACAGTCGATAGTAATATGACATTAGTTTTAAAGTGTTCAGTGTTAACCCAATAGCTTTTTCATTAACTTTCTCCATAAATTTATCAAAAGCATTAAAAAATGCCGCGTCATAATGACTTTTCGAATAGTGATATGAGAGATATGATTTGTGTTTTTGCTGCAGCCCGAAGGTATTCAGAGTTATACCCCAACCGAAGGCAACCAAATTATAAATTATTTAGAAAACTGTACAATCGCTTAGGCGAAAGAGGATCTTTCCGACCAAAAGGTGAAAATAGTGCGAGTTTTCAACTGGCGAAACAATCATTTGCGGGATTCTGAAAACCCCCATGCCGTTAAAGAAAGACACTTCCAACATGAATTTAAGATCAATGTTTGGTGCGGTAATTCCAAATTTCTTTATTGGGCCTTTTCAACTTCCACCCAATCTGAACGGTCTACTTTATTTAAATTTTCTTGAGTAAAATTTGTACGAACTGCTTGCAGAAGTACCACTTAATTTAAAAGGGAAAATATGTGGTTCATGCAGGACGGGGCGCCCGCACATTTTTCCAGACCGGTGCAGGAGTACTTAACAACGTCTTTCCACATCGGTGGATTGGCCGTGGAAGTGAATTTGCTTGACCGTCTAGAAGCCCCGACTTAAATCCTCTGGATTTTTGGATGTGGTATAAAATGAAAGATATGGTTTACAAAGAAGCTGTTGATTCACCCGATGAGCTGTGGCGAAGAATACAAGCGGCTGCCATTGAAATCAAAGGCAATCCAGAAGCATTGTTTAGAACTCAGGGGTCTCTCAGGAAACGCATTGAAAAATGTATCCAAGTGAATGGTGGACACTTCGAACAACTACTTAAAATTTAATGTTTCCTAATTTTATTTTTTTTTTACCTAAACGTTTGTAGTGAATTAAGATTTATTTTGTTAGCATTTAAACACTATCTGCATATTAAGTCGTTTTTTCTTGAAAATGGACTGTAATATCAAAATGAGACAAGAATACATTTATTATTTAAAAAAGGTTTGTCTTTCAGCTTTTGCAGCCGACTGACGTTAGATGTACATGGTAAAAAGTTATGGGTCAATTTATCAAAGCAATAAGTTATAAGTAGCGCCCTCTATGGGCAACGTCCAAAATGTTATGGGAATCTTTTTCCCCATAAGAAAAACCATAGGATTGCAAATTTTCAAGTCAACAACCTAAGAAATTTCGTAGTTATGGCAAAAAGTGGAAATAAAATTGTAACTTTCAACACCCTGTATTTCCTAAACCATCAACATTCGGACACGGCATGTTCGGGTCAATGGTCATTATTTGACCTGTAGAATCTCCAGTAACGGATTTTCTATTGTTAATGAAATACTCTGTATAGGTAGTCTAAACTGGGCCTCTTTTTATTCCTTTTTCTGACTCTACTATGTCGCGAACTAAGCCTTCGTGCCTCAGACCGTGTCCTAACCACCATATCTCTCCTATTCTTTATTGTCTTCCATAAATTTCGTTTTTCTCTAACTCTCTCTAACACCACTCTGTTGCTAACCTTACCTATCCAGGGTATCTTCATCATGGGGCTGTAGCACCACATTAATTGGTGCAGTTAAAAATTGAATTGCTTCTTACCAATTAAATAATTTAATTGATTCAATTATTGTTCTGGCAATAAAAATTTCCCTCAGTGCATTACATGTAATTTCAAAATAATATCATCTGTCTGCACCGCAACTTCACAAGTAGGATTACATTATTTGACTTGATCAAACTTACAGCGATTATATTATTATAGATACGATATAATTACAGCATATTAATTTGTATTAGGTGACGACTATATTATGTCACAATATGAATGCAGTATTTCATGATTCATGATAATTGTGTAGGTTTATAAGATGATTACACGTGATTGATTAATTATGAGCACACAAAATTGCTGCATAGAAATTTGCGATAACTACATTGATATAATTATTTATAATTCATTAAAAGATTCGTTCGACATAGGTTCTGTACCACGGTTAAGTACACGATTATACCCTTCGTTCCATTGCCTACTTAAAAATTTAAATATTCTAAAAACTTTCCGGTATCGACTTATTTGCAATATGTTATACCCCTTTAAGAATCTAATTGGCATGAGACTGTGATAAACAACAATTTACTATTCAGCGCATTTCCCATTATTTTAGAACTGTAACAAGTTTTCTTTCTTGCTTCGGTTTTTTTTTTCTTCAGGGGTGTGGGTGATCGAAGAGAAATACTCATCTACGCGAACTACACAAACTTTAATGACTTTCATAAAACAAACATAAACGTAAATATGTGAGGTTGAAAAGATAATTTTACAAAACATAAGTAAGATGTAAAAAAATGACAGCGAGCCTCACTCGACGGTCGACGGCCCGTTGAGCTATATTCTACTGGACGCCTAACAACTCAGGCACCATCTCGAGCTGCGCGCGCCGTGGAAATAGGGGTGGTTGTTACATCCTCCCCCTTTGGATTCCTGAACCGTCCCGGTAGGAATCCAACTGAAGAAGTTTCAGCACAACAGGGCATCTTACACGCCCTGGGATGACGACGGCCCCGTAGTGAATAAGGGTGCACCTGACTGGGCTCTTCTTCTGGTGCAGAATTCGTCTGTGGAGACTCTTCTTCTTGAATTATAGGGTCCGTTGGTTGAGCCCGCTCTTTCGACTTCTTCGGACGGCCCCTTTTCCGTATGGGATAGATAGGAGTAGGATCGTCTTCCTCTACATTCTGCACAAATGGCCGTAGCGAGGAAACATGATAGGTGCCCAATGGTACTTCTGGTGCACTGGTAGAAGCTATTTGATAAGATGTTGGAGACACCTTCTTAATGATAATGTATGGGCCATCACGACGAGGTGTAAACTTAGAGGTGACCATATTTCCCGCATTACTTAATACATAAGAGTCTACTAACACCTTGGAACCGATTTCATAATCTTCGATAGAACGGTACCGTGTGTCGGCATATCGTTTACTACGCTCTTGCTGAACTTCAATGTTTTCGCGAGCGCGGGTAAGAGTTTCGTTCATTTGTTTTAAATAGTTCGTGGTGTCTGAGATCACATTTTCATTTTCGAGCACGGCACGAAGGTCTCTGTGTACGTCTCCCGGTGTCCTCATTTCTCGAGCGAAACACAGGAACGAAGGAGTAAACCCGATACTGAGATTATTAGAACTGTTCATAGCGAACCGCACTGCTGGTAAAGAGTCTTTCCAACTACAATGGTCTTTGCCCACAATAATGGACAGCTGGATTTTAAGGTCTCTATTCCGGCGTTCTTCTGGATTCGAAGCAGGGTGGTAAACAGGAATGAGGTTTTGTTTAAATCCGAAAACGTACGCGACTTGTTGCAGAATGTCAGAAACGAACTGAGTTCCGTTGTCACTCACAACGCGACGCGGAGTTCCGTAGCGCAAGAACACCTCATCAATTAAACACTGAGCACACGCATCGGCGGTGGCTTGTTTTAGAGCAAATAGTTCCATCCACCTGGTAACAGTGTCCTCAACAGCGAAAACCCACTTTTCACCGGTCGGAGCTTCCGGAAGTGGACCGAACAAATCTATAGCCAGGGTTTCAGAACGTTGTGAAGGTACAGGCGTTTGAAGCAAGCCGGCAGGTTTAAGAGTACTGGGTTTGTATTTCTGACATTGAACACATCTTCTCGTATGTGCTGTAATGTCTCGACGCATGGTCGGCCAGTAATACTTGGACACAATTCGTCTATAGGTTTTATCAAAACCGTAGTGACCAGCCATGGGGTCATCATGATGCTCACGTAAAATTTCATTGACTTGGGTTGTAGGGATAACTAACTGGGCCTCCTCAGAATCACTCTCATCACAATACCTATAAAGTACCCCATTCATGATAACATATCCACGATCCGTGAATCTACTAAAGTCCAAACTGTCGGGCCCTGGGTTTTCCAGGCACTCAATGATCTTGCGAATCTCAGGATCATCCAATTGCGCACTTCTAGTCTCTGTAGCGGTTTTACTTGGCAACACTATAGAGACAGTACTTATGTCAAGAGCAGCAACGGCATCTACAGGAGGACGCGACAACATGTCAGCGACCACGTTACTACGACCGGGTAAATATTCTATTCTGAAGTCCAAATCTTGTAGGATTAGTGCCCACCTCGCAAGGCGTCCGCTGGGCGAACGAAGGCTAAGTAGCCAACGTAAGGGTTGATGGTCACTTCTTATAATTACTGGTGACCCTTCGAGATACCCTCGAAACTTCTGAGCTGCATAAACTACTGCTAATGCCTCTCGCTCGGTAGTGCTGTAGTTACACTCCGCCGAGAGGAGTAAACGGCTGGCGTACTCCACTGGTCGTTCGTTTTCTCCCTCCCCCTGGAGTAAGCATGCACCAATTGCGTATGAACTGGCATCCGTTTTTAAGACATAGGGCTGAGAGGAGTCAGCTTGTACCAGAATTGGAGCTGTGGTAAGAAGCTTCTTCAAGGTGTCATACGATTCTTGTTGATCCTTGCCCCAAAACCATGTGACTCTCTTTTTGGTTAGGGAAGTCAGAGGCTTAGCCACTGCCGCAAAGTTGGGAACGAATCGTCGGAACCAACTACATGTTTGTAAAAATGATTGTAATTCCTTGACGGTTTTGGGTGCCGGACGTTCGGAGATAGCTGCGATCTTATCAGGATCGGCTATGATTCCAGTCGACGATATCAAGTGCCCCAAATACCGCACTTGGGCACACGCGAATGAACATTTCGCTCGATTAACTTTTAGTCTGAAATACACCAGACGTTCAAAAACAGTCTTTAAGTCATTTAAATGTTCATCAAGGCTGCCGGAAATAACAATTAGATCGTCTAAATATGCCAACACGAGCACATCGCGTAATCCAGCACGAAAACGGTCTATCATACGCTGAAATGATGCCGGTGCGTTACGCAACCCGAAGGGCATTCTGGTGAAACGATAAATGCCGAACGGAGTAATGAAAGCTGTCTTATCACGATCTTGGGGACGAACCGAAATTTGCCAGTAGCCGCAACGCAAATCCAAAGTGGACATAAATAAACTCGGTTTAGCTGCGTGTAAAAGGTCATCTAATCTAGGCAACGGATAACAGTCGGGCACGGTCACACTATTTAAGCGTCGATAGTCAATACAAACACGAAAAGTTCCATCGCGTTTTGGGACTAACACCACTGGTGCTGCGTAAGCGCTCTCGCACTCTTCTACGACGCCAGTATCCAGCATTCGATTAACTTCCTTCTCTAGAGCATCTCTCTTTACCGGAGAAAGTCTATAGGGTGGAACTGAAATTGGTTTATCGTCAGTGAGCTGTATGCAATGCTCAGCAAACGGTGTTGGCTCGGTTGGTTCGGTGAATAGGTCATGATAGGTCGTTAACAATTCGTTGAAAGCATCACGATCAGATGACGCGAGACAATCGCCCTCATTTTGTCGTAACTCAACATTCAAAAGATTTACAGAGGCATCTAACTTGGAGCATTCTTGCACAAACTCAAAGTGTTGGAGAGGCGAATCGGGGAAATGGTAAACCATGTTACCCATATCCATGATGATTTTGGAATTTTTAATGAAATCTATGCCCAGAAGAGTTTTATTTCGAGTGTATTCTGGCACAGCAATGAAAGTAACGGGAATGAATCGGTTATGTAGAATAACATCAACATTGAATTCCAATGCGTCTACCTGACGAGGCAGACCATCTGCTAAGAACATGGTGGCATGTAAAGAAGAGAATGGCACACCCATGGCTAATAAATGGTCGTACAACCGACGACCAGCAATTGAACGTTTTGCGCCTGTATCTACATATGCGTATCCTGCTAG
This sequence comes from Xestobium rufovillosum, assembly GCA_963966045.1. Classification (NCBI taxonomy): domain Eukaryota; kingdom Metazoa; phylum Arthropoda; class Insecta; order Coleoptera; family Ptinidae; genus Xestobium; species Xestobium rufovillosum. The sequence continues at coordinate 15,861,808 of OZ014496.1, forward strand.
ATTTCCTACTTGAATAGGCAAAAGAGGTCTAGCACTATTTGATTCAATTTCTGAAGTCAGAATTTCCAACGATGAAACATTGGCAGTGTTCTGTGCTTTAGGGTTGCAGTTAGGGCAAGTGGAGCGAAGAAAACCTGGAGTCTTGCATCCGTAGCACGAAATAGATACTGGCGGCGGTGTCGCAATAGTCGTTGGTTTTATTGGTGTGCTCTGGGTAGCAGCGGACGGACCGACGTCCTTACGCGGCGCGTGTCGTGCGGGAGCACCAACATTATTGTCTTTAGAGGTCAACTTCGCGACAAGTTTACGGCATTCTGTCTTGGTATGCCCAAGATACTTACAGTACTGGCACCTTACTGACGCTTGCGCAGAATTTGGTTCCCTTTTCGCGTCAATCACACACCGATCAAAAGTTTCTTCCGCTAAACGGGATTCCGTTAAAAGTTCGGTAAAAGTGTTTACTTTCACGCGTGGTACCTTTTCACGAATACACTTATGCAACAAACCGTACACCATGTCCAATTGTACAGCTTCAGTGTGCGTACCTGGGGGTAATTTTGAAAGTATCGCACGAGCCTGACAAACGAAAACATCCGTAGGAGTATTAAAGTCTTGCTCTTTAGCGAAGAGGTCGTGATACACTTGGTACGACGGCTTTTGTGGACCAAAAGTGGTTCTCAAAAGGGTTAAAGCGTCAATCCACGTGTTAAGGGTTGATTTTACACCAAGAAACCACGAGGAAGCAAATCCATCTAACAGCATGGGCAGACCTTTGAGAGCGTTCTCATCGGTAATCTGTACACAGTCTTTGTACACAAGAATGGCGTCAATGAACGCGTTAACGTCCGAATCTTTTGAACCATTAAATCTCGAAGCGCATTTTGAAAAATTACCGCTCGCGGGAACCGGTTGAGGCTGCTGATTAGCAACGGTTAGCCTTGCAAGCAGTGCTTGAAATTGTTGTTCAGTTAATGTAACATTCGCCATGTCCGTAGATTGCGTAGCACGGTTGCGCAACCAATAGGTATGTCCTCCACGGTTTTCCGTGATTGGTTACGGAAAAGAGAAAAATAAAAGAAAATACACTCACCGACGTTCCAGTAAAAGAGCATAAATGTTACCAAAATGCAGAGTTGATGTCTTCAACAACCGCTTAAAAGTTCGTTAAACACGAAGAAACTCAGTCTCACAAAATGTTCAAAGCAAACTTAAACGATGTACAAAGTGACGTAGAGTCTCTGTTGCACAGAAAACTTTGCAAAATTTCAAGAAACACAACGGTACGATGCACACAGTGACGCGACGTCCCAAACATGCACGTTTTGAAATCCGTTATGAAAACACTGATTAGAAGTAGCCTTTAAAACCAAACGCCCACGCGCGGTGAGAAAATTCAACCGAGAAAAGTACGCGTGCACGAACGAATAAAATGTTTTTACACTGAACTTCCGCAGATTAGGTATGCAATCGCGAGGAAAAATAATCTCTTCGGCCACTCGCTTGGGCGCCACTTGTAACAAGTTTTCTTTCTTGCTTCGGTTTTTTTTTTCTTCAGGGGTGTGGGTGATCGAAGAGAAATACTCATCTACGCGAACTACACAAACTTTAATGACTTTCATAAAACAAACATAAACGTAAATATGTGAGGTTGAAAAGATAATTTTACAAAACATAAGTAAGATGTAAAAAAATGACAGCGAGCCTCACTCGACGGTCGACGGCCCGTTGAGCTATATTCTACTGGACGCCTAACAACTCAGGCACCATCTCGAGCTGCGCGCGCCGTGGAAATAGGGGTGGTTGTTACAGAACAGAATAGAATATTGCCGCACTAAATTCGTTTAACATTCCAATTTCGTTCGTTGTTTGATTAGGTTTATGACTTATGCATGCAATTAAATGTGTATTAAATTGAAACCAGCTATATTCCAATAATATATACCTAGCTGCAAAACGTTATATGTACTTTCTCGTACCCAACAATTATATACGTGTTTATACAGTGCGGTAACGAATAATTCTATACCTACGCGGCGCATGTCTTGTATAGAGGTTAGGTTTAATTTTAGCGTACATGGTTTACAACTTAATCGAGAAGCCAGAATTTATGGTTTACACATTTGTCTTATTTATGTAGCGCCTTTGCCGGTTTCCCCCTTATAATTCTCTCAACGTGAATTAGTTTGGAACTCGGTAGCAACTTAGCTTTAAAAATAAATCTCTCGCTTGCGTTCGTTCCTAAAATTAATTGTCAAATATATTACACCAGCGGATTTTGGAAAGTGCATTCCTAATTGCTAGAATGCGTTGATGATCATGTAGTCCTGCAAAATATTTCGGTTTCCATCTAAATTCTGTAATTTTAATCCTAGTTAAGGCTGGGATACTCGAATACACGAGAAGCGTTCTCCTCGCTTCTGAGACGGTGTTTGTACAGACAGTCCAGCTCAAAAACTGTATTACTTATAGACATGAATTATGGTTTAAAAGAAATATGAGGGTTGGTAGAATACGCTTATAACTATTTTATTTGCCATATTTACACTGTTGTTAAAATAAACGAAGTTGAAAACTGGCAAATTTTAACGGAAAACTTAGCATTATTCACACACAAATTGTACATTTGGATTGTAGTTTAACAGCCAAATAAAATATATGAGCATATTCACCGATCTTTTAGCTTTACTTTAAGACTATATTTGCCTAATTTCGTTGTTTCAATTTTCTGCTGGACTGACTGTACCAAGCGGTTGCTGAAGCTATGTCTATTTCTGTCTTACACATGTACTGCCGATCTCCTGTCCTTTCCTTGCGTATCCCACCCTTAAAAGTTATCAATGTATGTTATGTATGTGTATAAGCTGAAGCGTTACTACTTACTGCGGCCGATGGTGACGGTTTAGTCCCATTTCGTGCGTTCCCGTTTCGGGCGTCGATGAAATTTGTGCCGTTTCGTGCGTCGTCCCAAACCTCTACCAGTGCCGTTTCGGGCGCTGACCTGCAATGCGGAATTGTATGTTGATTTCGCTACTATTGTTTTCAAATAATGTTTTTGATTTTGGGGGGGGGGAGCTTCGCGAGCTGAGCTTGCCCACAGACCAGAAATAGTGGGCCGTGGAACCACTTTTTTGGTCGTATTCAGTGACGGGCAACTATAAAACAAAGCAGTACGTTTTGTATGCCTTTATTGCAACAAGTACCTATAAAGCACGAACTGGCACTATTTAATTACCCAGTAAATTCTCAACGCTCGAATCGACACGAAAACAGGTAGAAACCCAAAGACGCCCGAAACGGGAACGCACGAAACGGGAAGATACCATGGTGACAAGCATTTATTATACTCGAGGGGTGAACCGCAGAGGAATTTTGGTGTACAAGCTTGAGGAATTGCAGAGAAATTGGTACGGAATTACATAAATTTGTAGGGAATTGCAGGAATTGTTTGGGGAATTGCAGAAATTAGTCAGGAATTAGTGAGGAATTGCACAGGAATTGCAGGAATTACAAGGGAATTGCAGAAATGTTTACTAACGATTGCGCATGCGCTGTAAATTATTGCATCATCTTTACAAATATAAATTACAGGAATTACATGGGGAATTGCAGGAATTACATGGGTAATTGGGGGAATTACTTGAGGAATTGCATGAATTAGATAGGAATTGCGGGAAATTAAAAGGAATTGCACATAAATAGAGGAATTTGTGTACAAGCTTGAGGAATTACATAAATTTGTAGGGAATTGCAGGAATTGTTTGGGGAATTGTAGGAATTAGTGAGGAATGGCAGAAATGTTTACCCCTCTTATACTAACGATTGCGCATGCGCTGTAACTTATTGCAGTACCTGACGTACAGGAAATGCAAGAATTAGTTATAAGGGAATTCCAGGAATTTGTAGGGGAATTGCAGGAATTAAATGAGGAATTGCAGGAATTACATGGGGAATTGCGGGAATTACATGGGGAATTGCAGGAATTACATGGGGAATAGCGGGAATTACTTGAGGAATTGCAGGAATTAGATAGGAATTGCGGGGAATTAAAAGGAATTACACATAAATAGAGGAATTGGTGTACAAGATTTTGCTCTGCGGTTCACCCCTCGATTATACTGCATGAAAAGTTTTCTTCAAATTCGGGTGGTGGTCTTCCAGTATCGAGATATTGGTCACGTTCTTTTCAAGAGTAATGTATAAAGAGCTTGAGTTAAATTTTTGACTTCGTTGGAGTTTTGGGTTTGGTTGTATCTTTTGTAACGCTGTCACATCAGTCGGAAATTTTTGAATCCATCAGGAAATGTTCTGCTGATAAGATGACCAATTGCTTTATGGAATCACTTGCAATACTTTTATTCCTCAATAAACTGAAACACCAAAGAATTTTACCCCAGCTTATGCTTGATTCTTCAGATTCTAATTTGAAAATCCCTAATCCTTTATATTTTCTCATTTTAGCTATATATCATCAAAGTCGGAAGTAACTGGCCCAAATAGGTGAAGCATGTTTTATACATTAGTATATGCAGAGCTGCAATCAACGGCTTCGTTACTTGACAAGAATTCCCCAAGCCCCAAATATATTGTATCTGAATTTGCTTGAAATGAAGGAGCAATTTATTTTGTTTTTGTATCTTCATTAAGAATTCTTTATGTAGATTTAAAATGCCAGTTTTTATTTTCCCCGTGTAACTCAACCTCTACCATTCTGTGCGTATCCTCCACTTCCTTGCCTTCGCCCATGGTTTTCGGCACTTATAATATTGCTATTAAACCCAAAGTGCGGTTTGGCCAAAAAAGAGGTTTTTATAAAGCTTCAGTTTAAGAGGCTTTTATAATTGTCCCAGTCTTTGAAGATTCACACTCTAAATTCCCGAATTCGACCCGGGGTTCGACATCAGCATCGGAGTCTTCATCGCTATCATCAAGTCCCGGGACGCATATTCATATCGAGCGTAGCGTATTGCAAATGCGGAACTTAGTTTCATATCGGACGCCCGTGGTCGCAGAGATATGTCAAATGAGTGGATGTCTTTCTCGCGTGAACGCGATCCCCTAGCTGTCCTTTTGGACCTGACCGACTTTTTGTTCAAAATAATAAAGAGAAATCATCATAACAAAAAAGAACTACTACAAGGTGCGAACCTTCAACGTTGCGACTTGGGAGACTGACACATCGACCACTGAGCCACGAAGGAGTGCTGGCAAGGTGGCAAGAACGCTTACAAAAATAGTAGGTATAAGTAGAAAATACGCCCGTTGCTGTAAGTCGACAGTTGGGAATGCAATACGCTACGCTCGATATGAATATGCTCCCGGGACTTTTCATCCTCTTTCCATTTGTGGTAGTAGAAAGTACCTACCACATTTCGTTTTTTCAGAATCATTATCAGGTTCATTTTTTCTTATGGCGCCATCTTAGATTTTTTCACCATGAAATAGATCATTTTTTTCTGAATAAAATTATATAACATATTTGTATGTTTAAATCGCATAAACAAATAACATGTCAACCTTTTCGTCATTAGAGTAACATTGTAACCCAATAAAACACAATCGTATTAAAAATGTTTCTTGACGTTTGAGTTGACAAAGTAGATAAACTTTTGTTTTCATGGCAATTGTGATTAGATGGAAAATCAATTTTTATCATGTTTTATTTGAATTCTGAGCCTAAATGCGATTTAAACATACAAATATGTTATATCATTTTATTTAGAAAAAAATGGTCTATTTCATGGTGCAATAAGAAAAAATGAACCTGATGATGATTCTGAAGAAACGAAACGTGGTAGGTACTTTCTGCTACCACAAATGGAAAGAGGATGAAATGTCGTCCCAAGAAAGTTTTTGCCGATTGAAAATTGAATGCCAAATAAGGAAAATATGAACAAAAATATAAAAGCCAACATTTTAATTTTTTTCGATTACCTATCTCAAAAATGAACAGAGATAATCAACTTCTGCAAACGGCACTTCTTTATGCTTGAATAGACGCAAGATTAAAAAGATAGCCATGTTAACACCACATAAAAAACATCCTGTACATATATCCCCGAAACGGGTGTACAATTTAATATTTGTATGGTTGAACAAATAGAACTAATATAGTAGAACTAATTTGGTTCAGCCGACAATGAAGAAATATTTTGTTTCTTAATATTTTGGTTTAACAGGATGTTGATTCAGAGCAACACTTTTGTCCCCCTCCCTCTTATGTAGTAATAATTTGATCCAATTGGCTACACGATTTTTAGGTAAAAATTTTGCGTTCTGGCCTTATACCATTTTCTTCGCTGCTTCTGGGAGAGACGAAAACGTTAATATCATCGTAGTGTTTCACGAGAGAGTTGCGCAAGTAAAAGGACATTATTTTGCAAGCGAAAAAAATTTTGTTGGTTTTCAAGAAAATTCAAAAGAACTGAATATTTCGATTTTCTATTACATACTTACATTTTTTGCTGACGTTATTGTCATAGGTGGAACAAAAAAAGAGCACCCCCTCACAGCAACTTTTTACAGACTGTATGAAGGAAATATCAGTTTTGCCGCCCGACGTTTCGTTCTCAAAAAATCATCATCAACTTCATTGTCGAAATCGCCATGATACATCTTTATCTTGGACAATTTGCTTGCTACCAAAGTATTTTGTTGCTATAAGGGCAGGTTGATATATTCTTAGGTGCCCTTGTTCAAAGAAACCAACACTGGATTAAGTCTGACACCGGCTGATACCGGCTTTCTGATTGGTTGTATCATAGCAACGAAGCCGGTGTCAGACTTAATCCGGTGTTGGTTTCCTTGAATAACCCGGCCTTAGACTATAAAAATAACAAATATTTTAAAATTATAATATTTCGCTCTTAATGTATGTAGCACATTAATTTATTACTGATTCTGTATCTTCGGTTAGTCCTATCTAAATTGAAGTGAACACGTTCGTATCAAATCTTCTGGTCTTCAAACATTCGTTTTAGCCCAATTTTACCAATCTGATGATATCTTGTCGTGACCTGCTTCGGTATTTGGGGGGGGGGGGGGGGGTTAACACAAAAATCGGTCTTCTGTGTCTTTTCGCCATCAACGGTTGAAACATGTAACCCGTTTTTTTACCATAGCATATGATTATCACTCACCACATACATATTTGTAAATCTGCTTCTTCATACCTTTATACTCAATTTCAGTCGACGTAAGTTTTATCATGCTGCATTGTTTCAACTGTTTGAAGTGAATTATGTAAAACACACTAAATTTATGATATGTTTCTTTTCTGTCTGGAACGGTTAAAAAGATTTTAGTCAGCTGTCATGTTAAAACGGGGGTTAAAAGTTTAACAGCGCACTTTTGCAAAACAAACAATGCTTTTTTATTCTTTTCATGCGAGATTGCACCCTTAGGTATTTACAGTTTCAGAATTAGGACGGAGAAAGTTGCACCTTTCAAAATAGCGTTACAACAGTCTGGGACCGTTATGTCCAATTTTTACAGCGCTTTTGTAGGTAAATTGCTAGGGTAACTTTCTCCAAGTTTTTTAGAGATATTTATGATTGGGTTAGATTTATTACCCTTTGAAGGGACAAATTGGAAAGTTCTTCTTTTATGATGCCCGTAAAAACATGTCTAGTTTAGTTTCTTTTCGGAGAATTCTTCTTGGTTTGAGCAGCTGAGTTTTTTGGCACAATAGTAAGATTTATTTTCGTTCTTTCGGTTTTTTATGGCAGCAAAAGTTGAAAGATAATTATTCGTGTTTATAATGCAGTCCCAAACAACTTTTGTCCCGAACAATAGTTTTAATTTACTATTTAATAAAACCAGATCTTCCAAATTGTGAATGGAGGTTCTGTTAAAACAAATTACTCCCTAGAAAGTACACGTGCAAAAAATCACGTCATGTAGTAAATAGAACAGAGTAGTTTGTGCTTAATAACAACTATCTGAAAGTATGAGTATGTTACATATGTGGAAAAGATTGTTGGATGGTGAGATATTTTCAAAACAATTAATTTTGTTTGGATTGAAAACAAAGGACATGAAAGCGGAACGAAGTCGGCCAGAAGTACCATACACATAGTTATTTTTCCTCTGGAAATGCATTTTGGAATACTTTCATTTGTATGCCAGAGGTTTTTAGAAACATTCCGTGAAAAGGGTTCTTGAAGACAAATATTTAAAATCAAACCATGTATGTGCCTTCTCCTCTCATCCTGCAGTCAGAAAGTCCTTCACTCCAGAGGTTTTTAGAAACATTCCGTGAAAAGGGTTCTTGAAGACAAATATTTAAAATCAAACCATGTATGTGCCTTCTCCTCTCATCCTGCAGTCAGAAAGTCCTTCACTCCAGAGTGGTGTGTTGACAAAAAGTAGGCTGGATGGTCCGCCAATTACTTCAGGAATCCCCATCCAGTAAGATGTATATTATCTTTCCCGTTCTCGAAGACGTCCGCTTTCTCGTTCTATTCACTTCTTTGCTAGCCTGTTACCTCCTGACATTCGAACCAGCGAGTCCACAGTCTTTAATCTTTTTGCATTATATTTCCACAGTTGCCAGAGCTTTACCGGCTGCTTGGGTGTCAATGACTATTGGAATCCTCTTATTTTGAAAAGATCTCTTGATCGTTGCTTCCATCGAAATTTTCGAAAATATGTACTTTTGCTTTATTGGTGGAAAGAATCTTAAAATATGCCTGTAATAGATCGTTTATTTATATTGGTAAGTAAGCCGTATATATATCAGAGAGGCGATATTCCAGAAGATTACAAACCGAGCATCATAGTAGCTCTTCCAAAAAGGAAAGGCTCGGATAGGTACCAAAAATTTGGAACGATTGATTTGATTACCTAGAATTGCGCAAAGAAGAATGAAGAAAAGTGCCGAAGAAATTTTAGGAAACTATCAATTCGTGTTTAGACCAGTCTTTACGGTTAATGGTATAGATAGAGAAAACGATATATAAAAAAGTGGTGCACCGCTGTAATTGGTCACATGCATATCGCATGTGACATACCAAGTTATTATAATACATGTAGTTATAGCAACCCCACACGTGACACGTATCTAAATAATAGTTATTTACAATACAAGTATCGTACAACGTTTTGTCTACTATCAACGTAATCAATTACTGAACAAGAAATAGTAATGTTATACAAACAAGAATAATAGGCTGGCACATTTTTCCTCGCATTTTACTTTGATTCTGTCATGTGCACTGTCATGACTGCGAAATTTTACCCGAGATCTTACCTAAGAAATAGCAGCAATGTGTGATCATTAAATCTTACTTCAACATCTCCAAGAGTTAATATACCAAATTACATGAATTTTGTAATGAAATCAATTAATTTGATTTTATTGTCAATTTGCCGTGCTTTACAACACGCGTGTAGTAGAAATGTCAAATATGGCATCTTTGTCGCACTGGTTTGTAAAGTATGGCATTTATAACATTCAAATGAATTATATAAGTTTATTTATCTACTATCAATGCATACCTAATATAATTTTTAGCAACATTCATTTAAATGTTATAATGACATACTTTAGCGCACTTATGCTTTAAAGATGCCAAATCGGCATCTTGTTCTCAACGAATTTCATACACCAATAACGATTACATAAAATTATATTCTGTGGCCGTTCATTACGAGATACGAGGTAGCATTTAAAATATTCAATACCTACTCATTTATTTTTAAATAGGTATCTTGCAAAAACAGGCCGCAACCGCATGCGATTTTATTTCAGGCATGTTCGACTCTCGACTAATTGGTATAATTTCGATAAAATTCTCGGTGCAAATTATGAAATATTTCGATAAACGAGGCTTTGTTGCTCGCCGCAAACATTTATCAAAATAATTACCGCCATTTTCTTTTAATAAAAATTGCTCTCGTAGAATCTCGAGAGCGTCTCCGCATTGTCTACAGATTCTTTTACAAACAGGATACTTTTGCTGCAAAATAACAGAGTTCTCGGGCGCGCGCATGGAGAAAATTACAGCTAGTGCAAAATTATCCCATTGAAAATATTAACGCGGTTTTAAACCAGCGCACCTAAGGACCTCCACGTAGGCCATCAAAATTTCGGCACGTATTATAATTATTAAACCAGGGAGTACCAATACCCGTTTGGCCGAAAAGCTATTAGTCAACGTGATGCTTTTTTGGTTGTCGCATTATGCAACTTCAAGTTAAAAAGTGTATCCCCGATTGCTTTATATAATCGAGGGCAGTTTTAAATTATAAAGTGTCAGTTCGTGTAAATGAGTTAATCACGATTCCGTGTATGGTTATGACTTATTTGTCAGCCACCCTGCTGGCAGTACATAATCATGCTGGTGAAAGCGCAATTGTTAAATTGCGAAATAATTTTGATTTAAAATCCTGGATCACTATTTTACCAATGCCAAGAAATCGACTTTGATTATAGTACATTGACATATCTGTTTCAATAGGACATTTCATTATAGAACATTGCTGATGCGCATTCTCGATCGCGCCATGACAGTTTCGGATCATGACGTTGTTGCATGTGTTTATATAAATTATTTTGTCTATACACCAATACTTTATTGCAAACGTGCTAAATGAGTTAGTTCGGAACTAAAGAAGTATGGAACATTGTGCTTTTGGTGACTGCAACGGTGATAACAGAATGGGTAAGCTTGGGACTACGATTTTATCCATTTCCCAAACTCTGCCTAACACTGGGGAAAATAGAAGTTAGTAACTGGGTCGGTGACCGTGTGAGGACTTGTTCCATGTATGTAAATTGTGTTGCGTGGATGAAAATGTGTAAGAGGCAAGATTCGAAATGGAAAAGTGTGTTGAACCTTTTCTAGGTTACGTCAATATTGCGGTTAGGTCTTTAAAATAAGTATTATTTTTTGTAGTCCCGGTACTTATGCATTGCAGAAAAATACGCACCTGTCTATTAGATCCATTTTCTCATTTTTCTTTTAAAAATTTGATTCATTTTCACCCCTACATATTAAAAAAACCTCCGTGATTCAAGTATCTTGGTTAATATTCCCGTATTTCAAGAAAGAGTCACGCACGTCTTCGGGATTCCTCACAATTTTATGAAGGGTATCACTGGGAACTAACATTTGTAATTTTCCGTCTTTCAAACACTCTCTTTATTTGGTATTCTGCTATTTACTTACGAATGTTCTGCACGACGTTCAAGGCCTGCCAGTGATACGTCCGAAAAACTAAGAAGAGTGTGTACTTTTGCGCACGCGCACTTACGAAATGAAAAGGTTTATTCGGCGTTTCTATAAATTTGACATTTGCCTGTTATTGTTTTGTGTTAATTTCTGTTTTCGTTGTGAATTTTGATTTTTTAAGGTGTAACTAGTGACAATTTAAATAAACTGTTGCTGTCAAGTGAAACGCGAAAGAAATCCAGGAAATGCAAGTGCAACACTAACCAAATAAAGTTTCCAATAAATTCGTCTGTGAAGTCGCCCGCAAAAAGCGACAATGTAGAAATCAAAATTAGGAACAAGTATAATTTTTATAATTGATTGTTTGACAAATAGGAGTATGTAAAACATTACAAAATTCAGGTCAAAAAATCGGGATTGGTAAAATCATGGTTTTTCCTATTTTATTGTTATAATGTATTTGGGGGGGGGGGGGGGGGGGGTCCCATATGCGAAAAAAACTAATAACTGAAAGTTAAAACCTCCAGTTTCACAGTGTAGCTATCTGAACCTACCCACATTATGTGAATTGTACCTATATGATGTAGAATTAATAGTAATGCCCAAGAAAGTGATAATAAATTGATTATTTTTTTCATCGTCAAATTGACCAATAGGACCATTTCATTTGGGTCTAGAAGCGTGTATTATTTCGGTAATTTTTTCGATAATTTTTCTTGTTGGCAAGTTGCCATAGTTTCGAATTTGTAGGTGCATTTATAATGTATAATCTAGTTACTTTAGTACCTGCCAAACGTCAAATATTCCCAACACATTTCTTTATATGTGAATTAATTGAAATAAAATTTCGTTTTGAACTACCTTGCTTCGATTCAAAAAATAATCTTGTCAAATACAATTCGTGGTCTGGAATTTTTAGGTAATTTTACGAAAGCTACTGCGTTGCTTGGTAGCCACGAGTGTAAATTTGACAGTTAAAAGATCACGTGCGCTTGCGCGAGTGATCTTCTGTCAAATTTGCACGAGTGGCTAGTAAAAGCAACAGCTTTCGTAAAATTACCTAAAAATTCCAGACCACTTAGGGCCGGTTGTTCAAAACTCCATTTGATCAGAGATTAACTAATCACTGGTTAAATTTGACCATTGATCAAATCTGACACCGGTTGTTCGTACGAAAATCAAACTGTGATCAGATTAACTTGCTTTAGTTGAAATGCACCATACGTTGCTAAGATACGATCCCTTGAATTTTATTTGACGATTGACAGTTCGCTGTCACTCAAACAACTTATTTGTTAATTTCCATTTATTTATTTGTGTTTGGCGTGTCAAAAGTGCGTTTATGATGGATAAGAGGACAAAAAACTTCACAGAGGGAGAGAAACATGAATTGGTCAGTTTAGTACAGCAGTAAGTATTTTTGGGAAAGGACGATTGTAATGTAAATAAATACCAAGATATAAAATACTTAAACTATTTTGCTCAAAGTATTCACATTACATTACTACATTTTGACGCTTGGTCGAGGTTTCAGATGGATGGCCGTATTGCTCACTATGACCGTAATATCCAAGAACTTACTAATGTAATAATTCCTTCAGAATCAACCAGAAGTACGAAAGAGCATTTTTCAAAGCATTTGTTTAGTAATTTCAAATTTGTGAATTTCGCATCTAGGTATAAGAACTTTCGACTTTTCGATAAAAAAGACATACCTAACCATTGCGAGTGATATAGGTAAATAGCTGGATGGTGCGTATTCCAATAATTGGACAGTCTACATTTATAGGAAAACTAATGTTGCATTCAAAGTCATTATCACAATGTGTTTACATTTTCTGCGCGTTTATACACATTTGAAGAAAACATATCAGCATGCAGTCAATTTTAGGTTAGCAATATTTTTGACGATAAAATCACAAATAACAGATAAAATACGCAATAAAATAGTAAAAGGATTTACAAGTTAAAGTTTTTCTTTACATGTACTTACCTTTTGACGATTTTTTTACTAAATAGTTATTTACATAACCAGTTATGAAAAGACTAATTTTATTTGACGAATATAATATTTGCCAAAACGAGCGAACGAAGTGAGCGAGTTTTGCAAATTATATGAGTACCCTGTAATAAATTCTTCCTTTTGTTTTTGCTTTTAAATATTCAGTTACGTAAAAGTTCATTACATAACTAGTTATGTAGGGAAAGTCCATTACATAACTAGTTACGTAATGAACTGACAGTTATGAAAAAAATGACGTTTCGTAATGTCAAAAATGCATTTAAAATGTGACATCTCATAGCGGGGTTAGATAAAAGTTTTATAATTCAGAGTCTGCCGTTCGCAACTGTCAATTTAACCACACTTTAATCACAGCTTGAACAGCGTTCAAGTTAATCACACTTTGATCAGAGTTTAACTAGAGATCAGAGCTTTGAACAACCCGAATTCGACTTAACCATACTTTGATCACAGTTTAATCATGGATTAGTTAATCTCTGATCAAATAGCTGCTTGGAAGTTTTGAACAACCGGTTTGGAAGATAATCAGAGGTTAATCTCTGATCAAAATTTGAACAGCGTTTGAACAACCGGCCCTTATTGTATTACTACAGAAAATAATTCGACAGTTCTCGAAAACTCGTTGCCAGGCAATAGTCACGACAAGAGATATTGCCAAATTACAACGAGTTTGAGAAGCAAAACTGGAGGACTGTTTTCTATTCGAACTCTTGAGCGATATTTGATATTTTTTACCCAAACTTTCGATGCAACCACAGAAACTACATTTCTGAGGGAAATTTTTGATTTTCATACATTTTATCAGTTTACAAGCTATTATATTTCACACAATATTTCACTGACATTTTTTCAATCAAGAACAACCGGCACCACAATTCCTTTCAGGTCAAGAATTCACGAAATTCCTTCGAAATTCCCACAATTCCACAGGGATTCTCACAATGCCTTCGAAATCCCTGCAATTACGTGAGAATTCCAGCAATTCCTTGAAAATTCCTCGCAATTCCTTGGAAATTCCTCGCAATTCCTTAGAAATTCCCGCAATTCCTTTGAAATTCTTGCAAATTCTTTGGAAATTCTCAAGGATTCCAACTTGAGGTTTCATTTTAATCCTTTAATAAGACGCAATAACTTTTCGAATAAAGTCGATATTTTTATTTGAGTATCAAGGGTAAACATTGACATTAGACATGTAAAATAATATTTTGTAAATGGCCGCCCAGGTTTCGCTGGCAGACGTTAACTCTTTTGACCAAGGCATTTATAGTAGCGTATAAATGCCTCGCTTTTGACAAAGTTTTCCATCACTCTTTCACATAACTGAGGCTGCATTTCACCAATGACGCACTTAATCTCGTTCTTTAGTTCTGGGATAGTTTGTGGGTTATTTGCATAAACGTTCTCCTTCAAGAAAGCCCATAGAAAAGCGTCCAACGGCGTAATATGGCCAGTTCTGCTCACCAAAACGAGAGATCACTGTACCCGGAAACTTTGTTTGCAATAACCCCAACATTTCTCTCGCTGTGTGGCAGGTTGCACCATCCTGCTGAAACCAGACGTTTTCCAGGTATACCTATACCGTTCAGTTTATTCCATAAAAAGTTCCTTACCCATATTGCGGTAACGATCACCATTTACAGTTTACGCAATTTCATCAGCATTTTCAAAAAAGTACGGCCCTATCAGCTATCACTCCAGCAGCCCAAAATCCACACCAAACGGTGACTCTTGGTGGATGCATTGGTTGTTCGTGAATCACATGCGGATTTTTTGTGCCCCAGATGCGACAGTTTTGCCTGTTGGCATAGCCATCGAGTTGACAATGCGATTCGTCACTGAAAATGATTTTCTTCGAAAATTCAGCTTCAGTTCTTGCGTCAGTTGAATTTTGTACGCATGCGTATGTAAATATTTTGTCAAAATTCTATGCAGAGACCTACTTCAAATGGTTAATTGCTGGGCGCGATGACGAAGGGAAGTTCTTTGGTTCTCGTTAACACTTTCACTTACTGCGACAATGTTTTCAGGAGACCGGACAGGACGAGGGTGGAAAGAATGTCTGGGAGTAAGAGGAGCCCCGTTTAGAAATATTTCATCGAAAATATAATAAATTTCTGGAAAAAACAGGATGCTGAACAATCTGCATGAAATGTAAAAATGGGAATTCAGGAGCTCTAGCAGATAGCGGGAACACTGGAACAATTGCAAAAATCTGTACTCTGCGTCCCTTTTTAACAAAAATAAAGCCAGTGATTTAAATCATGCCAACCCTGGCAAAAATTGTTTTCCTCGATGCTTGTATCTTCTAATCTTCTCATAATTTGCATTATAATACCTAATTGTAGAATGGTGGCTCACCCTAGTTGCAAAATATCATAGACCCAATAAATAGATCGCATATCCAAAGCATGTAGCTTTATCTTCATTACCACACTTCCCCAATACATAGGAATGTGATATACAGCAGCGTTCCGTCCGCAATTAACTTAGGGCTCTAAATTACTGGATATTCGGCACAAAACAAATTACTTGCCACCACATATAAATCAGGAATTAAACCGCCGAAGGCACTGTAGGAATTTGTTTCGAAAATTCGATCTGGGTAAAGTAACTTTATATTCTAAAGCAAGAAGGCTTTGCCAGTTGTGTTCTAAGCAAAGTTTGGCTGGTAGTACTCAAGCATAACAAAAAATTGGTATTTAAATCTAGTCAGAAGTGTCATTTAATTTTTTTGCCTTCGTCATTTTCTTCTCTGTTTAACTTCTAAGATACATTGTTGTGCTAGAGAAAAATTCTGCAGTAAAACCCTACTAGAACGAACAAATAAATTCAGGCCAAAGTTCATTTCCTAGCTAAATAGTAGTGATGTTAATGCGCGACAATGAAGAGTAAGATGTTAATGTTGCTGTAGATATTTGATTAAAGACGTCTTAGTAAAAAATAAGTTAAAAGAATGAAAGAGACATTCTTTAAGTACATAGTTGCGGTTATCATATGAAACATTTGATATTATCTATCATTGTAAAAGACACTGATGATTTAAAGCGTCATTCATTTTCATCTATCCCATCCTTTCTTCTTTTCGTTCTTTCTCACTTGTCATTTCAGAAAAAAATATCAACAGTTTCAGCTTCGTCAGTGCCGCTGCCGTTCTCCATTTTTGTTTTTAAATGTCCCATTCTTACCAACTGTGTGGTTATATTAAGTACTTAATGTAACCAAAATGTACATAAAATACGAATTTACGTTTTCGAATATTAATTTATTACAGATTGTAGTGATCAAACCTTTTATTTGGGTAGTAATAAAACTACAAAATAATATAAATGCTGGATAAAAAAATATACAATTTTAGGACAAGACCAAAATCCATTGCTCATTGCAGTTTAAGAAATGACTCGTCTGACCTAGAAAGAATGCAAGTTTTACTTATGTACCTACGGAAGAAGACTGGCCAAAAGTGGTTTTTAGCCAAGAATGGAAATTTGATGTTTGTGTATAATTTATCGCATTCCAGGGTATCAAGCGCATCATTGAGGAGTCTCGTGCTGTTTTTTTTATAGGATCATAAGTGTCGCAAAATAATAAGAAGGAAATTTTGGAAAGAATTGTTCTGTAGAACAGTTCAAAAATTAAGATTTACTGTCAGAAGGACAGTGCGTCCCAAATAACTTTGAGTGCGTCCTGCTTTACGACGAGGACCACCTAATTAATAATAATAATAATAATAATAACATTAATACATTTATTGTCCACCAACACAATACAATTGGCATATAATATGTAGGTATTTAAATTAATGTGGGACAAAGGACAAAGCTCAGCCTCCTGAAATGATATTTCAGGTGCTGTTCTTCCGCTTGTCATTCAATTGAAAAAGAAATTACTAACTAAACTGGCACTGAAAATGTGGAAAATGCTAAACTAAAATGAAATCAATGAAGGCGAAAAAAGAAGGAAAGAAAACTAATAAAGGAAGGAAGTGAGAGTATAGAAAAGAGAAGAAGGAGAATCAACAAATTTTCAGTAAACTGAGACTGGGTCACATTAAGAGGAATCTAGTAATCGTTGTTTTATAGAATTTTTAAAACTGAGAAGTTACATGGAGGAATCCCATTAACACATTAATTTAGAAATATTGTAAGACCAGGATCGTTTGAATATTTGTTTGTTGTGGTGAGGAATCGTCAGCAAGTGCTTTCTCCCTATTATGCCAAAAACAAGTGGAAGACAATAATTTTTAACTTTCTGTATGCGCCCGATCTCAGTACTATCCAAGCATGGGCCGTAAACCACATCACAATAGTTGAAGTGCGACAGGACCAGGGATTCGCAGGGCAAAACTTTTAATTCATATGTCTGGAGACCATGAAATTAGGGTTCTTGCTGGACCCTCGAGCAACTCTTTTACATTCGCCAAAACCAGTCATCGATATAATTTACCCACCCTTGGACCATCTTAGAAATTGGCGTCAAACACAAGAAGTAACGACGCGCACAGTCTGGACTATCTGGAGCATCGAGCATGTTTCACTAAGTCAACTCCAGGAGAGGTCAACACGGTAACAACGGTTTGAGCGACTGTGTGGATGGATGATGGTTTGTTGTAATGGTGAAGATGAATCTGGTTTTTGGGATTTTTTCTTGTACTCTTACTAAAACTTTCTAGTTTTAAATTTTGTGAATTTTCTGGCATTAATTTGTTAATAAATAATTGTATATTTGTATAACATTCAACGTTTCGCCCCGGTTAAAAAAAATGTAAAATATTTTCCTTTTATATCTTTACACATTTTAATAAACTATTCTTGACAAAGCCCCCAAACGGGGGCGAAACGTCGAATGTTATACAAATATACAATTATTTATTAACAAATTAATGCCAGAAAATTCACAAAATTTAAAAATCTAAAAATTTTTGAACTGGCACAAATCGAAGAAGAACTTACTAAAACTGTTGTCACATGCATTTTATCTCGCATTTTGTTGTGCAAATTCTTAATAAGTTAACCCCACACGCCAAAAGACAGTGCTGGCACAGTAATTAAACTCGACATGTGTTTCGCTAACAATGTCAGCATCCTCAGGAGTTGATGATTAAACTTAGATTAATCTTAGATTAATCTTCAACTCCGCTGAATTTCGGTACACCATCGTTTCACTAAAGATAGTACCTGCCGTATTTATGGAAGTGCTTGATCACCAAAGAACCATTTTAGCTTTTTCACGCGTTGTTGGTCACTTGAATGAATGGCCGCTCGAAAATCCGTTTGTATGCAATAACGTTTTGTTTAAAAAAATAAGTCAGCCGAAACTAATAAACTCGGAAAAGGCCAAGGATTATGAAAACATCCACATCATACAAAATGTTAAGGAATGACATAATACAGGGTGGATTACAAAAAACGCCCCAAGCCATAACTCCATCATTTTTAAAGATATGGCAATACTTCTTGGAACAAAGTTGCACAGCTTATTGTCATCTATTTTTTGGGGTAGATACCCAATCAATGCCGCTTCCTGTTTAACCGGAAGTGACACCAACTTTAGTTTTTTAAATGGAACACCCTGTATATGTTATTGTTTTTGGATTCTATGTTTAATTGTCTTTTAAAAAGTTTTGCAGAACCATATGCCTAAAAGCAATACTTAGTGAGATATTCGTCAATTAATGTATTTAATAAAGTAGGCAGTGGAAAACAATAGTATGAAATAATGTTGATAATATTGTCATCAGTTCGCATTTTCGCTTAGAGTTTTTATACTTTTTGGTGTTAATCATGGATTACAATGTGTTAACAGACATGATTCAAGTATATTTTGAATGCAATAGAAATAGTGGTAGAGCACTACGCCTTTGCACCGTGCGGTTTCCGATGAGAGAGTATGTGTGGTGTGGCATTTTAACCCTCATTTTAGGTAATAGACTGATTGGGCCCTTTTTCATAAACGGACTGACTACAGAAATTGTTAATTTTGTTGACAACTTGCCTCTTGCTGAACGAATTCAATGTATTTTCAGCAAGATGGGGGTACGCCTCATAATTCTAGAATTAATGATGAATGGTTAAACGTCGAATTTGGTGTATGGTGGATCGGAACAAATGAACCAGTTAGGCGGCCTGCACGATCGCCATACCTAACACCCCTCAATTTTTGGCTATGGGGATACCTACAAGATCTTGTTTATTTCACACGTCCAGAAAACGAGGAAATTTTGAGGCAGCGAATAATCAACGCTTGTCGCGGAAATACCATCAAACTTTATACAGAATGTCACCAGTTGAATAGCCAGAAGGTATTGTGTTCAAGAGGATGGTGAATTGTTTGAGCAATATCTGTAATAAATTAAGTTTAGTCGTTCCCTTGTATTAGATAAAGTGAATAAAAATTTTCTATTCTTTAGACAGTATAAGTACTTTATTAAATATCTCACTAAGTATTACTTTTAGGCATATGGTACTACAACACTTTTTAAAAGACAATTTAACAAGGAATCCAAAAATAATAAAATATACAGGGTGTTCCATTTAAAAAACTGAAGTTGATGTCACTTCCGGTTAAACAGGAAGCGGCATTGATTGAGCATCTACCCCAAAAAATAGATGACAAAAAACTATGCAACTTTGCTCCAAGAAGTATCGTCATATCTTTAAAAATAATGGAGTTATGGCTTGGGGCGTTTTGTATAATCCACCCTGTATAATCAACGCACACTCACTATTTTCAGGCTAATCTTCGTACTCTAATTTGTTGATGGAATGATGCGAATACAATGGCAAAAATTACTGAATCATTATCATGTCAAAGATTTTGTTCAGTTACCTTGTTATTTTTTGATGCATTTAATAATTTCTTGAACACTTGTCCATGGAGTTACTCGAATTTGGAGAAAAAAAAATTATTAGATCATACTTCAAAAAAAAGTTCTCTCCGGCGGGGAATCGAACCCCGGTCTCCCGCGTGACAGGCGGGGATACTTACCACTATACTACCGAAGACTCATTTTAGTCGGTTTCTTCTAGCTACAATAACTCTACAACTTCCTTGATTACTGAATAAAATCATTGCGATGTCCGAGAATGGCCAACAACACTGTAAACTGTTTTTAAAACTAATTTTTTTAATTTGAATATGAACGTAATTATTCATTTCTTATGTTTATCTGTAAAAACTAGCCAATATAGAAAGATGAGTAGTTACTTTATCCACCATAAATTTTATGTGGGAATAACGGTCGCTGAGTGGTATTTCCGAATTGTTTTGTATAAGTAACTGTATCAGAGCACAACAAGACTTTAATACCGGTAGCTAATGGCAAATGATTGTTGGTAATATTGAATTGGCCATAAACCGATACCCAAATTACTAATTGTCCCATTATATTACTCAACAACCGTTGTTTTAAGCAAGAGGTCCAGCGCTCAAGGAGCCTGAGATAACCTTATCGAATAGCAGCCAGGGTCGGCAGGATTGGCCAGAGTAAAGAGAGCCTGGCTCCGCGGAAAACCGGTTCTATATAAGGTTTCTTACACGACAAGCCTCAGCTGCTGTCACCGGCATTTCCTCCGCTAATGAGATGGAATTGGACGGACAAGCTTTTGCAGTTCGCCACTTTTCTGCGACGCGATTAAAAAAAGGAATGGCATTAATTCTAATAATATTCGAAGCACATAGCTGCCCACAATTATGCCCGACCTATAACAAGCACTGCATCTACTACGGTATTAATACCAGAAACCAGGCATCGGTGTTTTATAAAACATCAGGATGTCAGAAGAATCTTGACGAGCTGTATTATGAAAAATGTATCGGGAATTAAAGCGAACCGGCACAAACGACGGACTTCTTTTTATTGTGGACTGTCTTGCTCTTATAAGTCCCTCCTATGCTTGTTATTCCTCGACGCGACTTCATAGACAGCAGACGGAATGATAAATTAAAAGTTTTTTTGCCAGCCGACATCTTACATTTTTAGATGAGAACCACCAAAAAGACCTTACAAACCTTCATTAAAATAGTGATCTCCGGATTTGTTTTAGATGAAACTAAAATTTAAAATGCACCGCGAAACTAGATTTCTCAACTTTTAGACCGATAATTGATATTGAAGGAAACATTTTTCTATCTTCGTTGTCATGGCTCAGGAGCTATTTTGTATCTAACTTCCTTTGTATTTGAAATAGTAACTATATTTTTGTATTTTGTGGCCTTTCAGTAGCTGCTGGAAATCAGAATACCGGAAAATGTTACAAGACTGGAATTAGGTACCTGTACATGTTATTAACTTAGCGAAATTTATGCCCCATGTAGCTCTCGTGAACCTGTGACAATAAACTTAGGTGAAGTATAGGTTGGTTAAGCTTCGGCATGTAACATTACGGGTCTGGTATTGGTAAATACTTCAATTATCCATTGACAGATTACATTTGTGGGGCGTAACCGTAATGTGAATCTATGATACATTGCTATACATTTCAAATTAAATGCAAATTATGTTTATTCTAGTAATGACGTGATGCCATACTGTGGTTGTTTAATGCCGTTGATAGCTATTTTAAAGCCAACCAAGCAGGACATCGTGCCTACCAGGATGAACCTCATTCATGACATTTTCGATAACAGTGTCGACAAGTACGAACCAATATAAAGTTGTTATCTGCTTGCAAGGAAATCTTATAATTTGTGTCGAAGTAGTTAGTTTGCATATAATGTAGTTGGTACTAGGTATAGCAAATGGAACATACCTATACTTGTTTTTGAATTGTAACCTTACAGGCAGGGAAAAACATTAATAGTGTTCTAGAAAGAATTTTGCGACTATATTAACCACAGTGTCCTAACATTACTCAAATCAACACAAAGCAATAAATTATTAATTTCCCTTGACTGGAAGCCGAGAACCAGTATTTTACTGCCGGTGGAAATGAAACATAATATTAGAGACCTTTACCGCATAACTGTCAGATTTCATTACGAACAAATCACTAGTCTCGAAGTCTACCAGTAACGTCCAGCCACAAAATAACCAGAATTTCATGCTATCGAAAAATGTACGCGCATCCCTTGTGCGCATCTCGGCAGCCATTATATTGGGTGTCTAACTCTACTTCTGTCAGTGTTGCCAACTCTACCGAAATGATACATAATTCTACCGAAATTTCATTTTTTTTAATTATACAATAACCCGAAATTACGCACAGATCATAATTCTTAACGCTTTTGCGTTTTTCCTTTCTTCTTTGGGAACTCGTATCGTATTACTTTAGTGCAGGGGTGCATTATAGTTATGCAAAAAATTGGGTGCGTGGGCGCTACACGCGATAGAAGTGAAACTTCTACGTTATTAGAGGAATGAAAAATTTGTAGGGTAAACAGATGATTGGAGTGTATGCATTTATGAGTTTCAAATATTTATATCTTTATTCATCAACTTCCATGGCTTCACTGAAATCTAAAACCAATATGATAAGTATATGATAGCTAAAATAGGATACAGAATTTCGAGATTGAAGTCTATCTAAATATCTACAATATCTGAGAGAAACAGCGCGTGGCTAAAGAGTGGGGCGGCGTCACGAGAAATGAAACGCCGTGGTCTCGCTTTACTGACACTTGCCTGAGAGAAAGAACACGAAGCATGAGAGAGAGCGCGTGGCTAAAGAGGGGGGCGTTCAACGGGCAGAGGAGAAAGGTCTCCTCTGCCCGTCTTCTCAGACTGCTCCCCTCCATTCGTTTCACTTTTCGTGACGCTCGCATTTGTCAACACAGGAACTTATTCTACCGAGACAAAAGAAGTTTTGCTTCAAGTTTCACTTTAAATACCTAGAACCAAAAAAAAAAAACGAAGCTGCCGTGAGCCGCGTTTCGGCGGCACCTTTGCGGCGATGGCTTTATTTAAAATTCTCACTCATTGTTTTCCTGTTTATAGCGGAATCTACCGAAATCTACCGAAATTTGGCAACCAAGCTTCCGAAACATTTACGACTGGGGTTGGCAACACTGACTTCTGTCTTGTTTCAGTTTCATTTGTGTCACCCAAGATAATGTCGGCTGTTCGTTGACGTTCATCGAAGCTGCCGACATAGTGATACTGTTCTGGTTGTTTTCATGGCGATCTGGCATGAGGTAGTTGGTGGGAGGTTGTTTAGGATTTAAGTTGACGTAACAAATCGTTCGGTATCGGATAATAGGGAGGTTCGGAGAAAAATAAGATATCTATTTTTGTTATTGTAATTGATTTACGGCGAAATTTTTTTTACAAAAAATTACTTTGCGGCGTAATAAGCGAAAGAAATTAGCTTATCACGCCCACATGCTAGTTCGCTTTGTTATTGGTTTGACGTCAGAGATTCGTAAGGTGCTCTTCCCACTTCTCTTGAAGTGCCCGTGAAGCGGTACCTATCTCATAACATACTTATTGGGACTATTTCCAGCGTGAATTTTTAAAGTAAGGTGTCAAGGAAACATAAAACAAAGACAACACAATCGATATAATGATGCAACAAGGGTATCAAAAGTCCGATTCACATAATTTGCCATATTTATGTAGTAGGTAGGTAAATGTCCTGGTAAATGTGGAAATGGTGTGTGATTCTTGCATCTAACCCCAATTTCATTCAACCTCAAAACAGTAATGTCTTAAAGGCAGACCGGTATAAGTAAAACAAAGTCAACAATTTATTAACTGTACATGCCTTTTATAATTCAGTATAAGTAGGTATGTAGATTGTAGATACCTGCTTACTTCTGTTTGTAAAATAGGTACCATCCTATATTCTCTAATACAATACAATACATACCTACTCATTTATGTAGGTATGTATACCTAAGTGATTGACAAGTTATCAAGTTAACAGTTTTATAACGGATTGAAATTTTTTTAAAAAAACGGAAACAAATACAACTCACGCGAATCAAAAAACTACGCTACGTAGTACCTAGGTACTTGTTTAACAAAAAGAAACAGCTGCTATATTCTGGAACGGTTAATGTAGAAACTCGGAAGAGACTCTTAAAGACGCATATATGGAGTACGAAATTATACCTACCTATGGGTGCGAAACTTGGACAATGGAAGAATCGGATTGAAAAAGAGTTGAAGCGTTTGAAATGTGATGCTACAGACGGGTGTTGAAGATACCGTGGATAGACAAGTTAACAATAAGGAGGAATTAGAAAGAGTTGGGGAAAAGAGAAAAGTATGGAAGACAATAAAGAATAAGGTATAGGATCGTAGGATGGTAGGACACCTTTTGAGATACAAAGGAATAGTTCGCGACATACTAGAGTTAGAGATAGGAATAAAGAGGTAGAGGTTGGAGCAGATTAGACTACTGCTCTCAAATAGTTGGGGATGTAGAATGTTCTACTTTTACGGAAATGCGTAGGATAGCTCAGGGAAAGGATGGAGGTACGCGTCCTACCAATCTTCAAACGAGAACTTTATGATGACGTACTATTTAATTATTATTGTAAAATAGTTAATAAAATTTCCTTTTTTAGTTCAGGGAGGGAACGCTACGGCGATTCAGTATTTGGCTCCTTCATGCTCCTATGGCATCCTGTTTCAAATTATGCTAACCGTAACACATTACCAAGTACCAAGGGGTACACCCTTTTCTTGTTTTTTAAAAAGTTCTATAATTTTTTCCTCCTGCCTTACTGCAAGGCTCAGTTCCCCTGCCAATCTTTGCTTACCGTCTCGCTGAGTCACTGGTTTACTAAAATAATGAAACGACCAAATAAAAATTGTGTCGAATATACCGCTGTTCATTGGGATATCGTAAACTGTTAGGGATACAAATGAAGTTAAATGAACAAGGAGTGGACATTTGTGCGTGAAACTTTTTGATAATGAATTCAAATGAAAATGAAAGAGTAAAGTTTATGATTTGCAACACTATATACTTATGTACACATATAAAATTTAGTGGTTAGAGCGCTATAGACTATTTTGGTTTAAGCCCGCAATCATCAGATTTGGCGGTTTTTCCTTCTCTGACTAAATTAAGCATCTCAAACATGTGCTTACCAGTACAGTGTAATATGCGTTTCACAGGAGGACGGACAGTGACGTAGCGTGCGCACGAACAAGTTTTCCCGGATGTACCTACCAAAGTAACGCGACAGTCCATTTTTTTGCTCCCGCTTCAGTGTGAGACGGTCCTGGCGTTCTATTACTTTTGCGCAGCTTTCATGATAAAATTGTCCGTTTCCCTGTGAAACGATTATTAGTAAGACGGTAGAAAAGCCGGTCTGTTATTATAAAATTATAGAAGTCTCTATCAGGCTTTACTTATTTACGTATTTATTACAAAAAGACTGTCGACTACCATGTTGCAACCCATAATTTTGTAATGGAAATTATACAGACGTAACATACATGAGTAATCATTAATTTGCTGACCTGGTTAATTTTTCTCAACCTTTGCACATCATAACTTTGAATCGTATTTGTTAATTACTAATGTAATTCTGGTTTACTCAGGTTTTTGGCTTCACATGTGGATATGCATCGGAATAGAATTGTTTCTAATAAGTATCTGTGTGAATGTTTTGTTAGTGAACGTTGTTTTTCAGATGCCAGTGATATATTTATTGCGACAGTCCTACTTTAGGTACGGGGCATAAATTCAACTAATCCTGAATGTAGGCATATATCCTGCGGATGTTATATTACGCATATCTCCTACAGCGACGCGTTTAGCTTCAAATGTTGCAGCAAAATAGCTTTATGTGCCTTCACATTTTATAAATTAATATATTAAGGCTGTTTTCGCAGCGTGCTAAAGCATCTGCCCCATAATTATAACTTACTAGCGGGCCCGGCAGACGTTGTCCTGCCTAAAATTACTTTTGGTATTGAACTTTTGATTCATTAACAAAATCGTTTATTCAATGTGAAACATCTTTCTGATTACGTTTATGTTCAACCAAATATGTCGTTCCTATCGTCAGTTATAGTACCTGACCCGCCTTCACCCATCTGTTTTCCTAATGAAAGGTATTTTTTATCAAACATATTATGTAAACAAATAAATTTCGGATGGGTTGCCTAATTATATCAGGTCAAGACTACCCTTAATTAAAAATAATGTAATATTTTTTTATAATTCTTCTGTACGTGTGTATGTCACTGAAGTCCTCCTAAACGGTTGGACCGATTTTGATGAGTGGGTCCCTGGATGGTTTACATTCACAATTGGACCCGGTAGCTGGCGCTGCAATCGGGCAGGACAACGTCTGCCGGGCCCACTAGTAATTGTATAAGTAATAGCTGGTACCCGGCGCGTTGCTGCCTTAAAAGAAATAATTGTGGTAAAATCGTTTGAAATTTGATAAACTGCGAATGACATATGCCGTTTGACGTTTGCTGCCCGCTACGACAGGCGCGGCACCTGCTGTAAGTTAATCTTCAGATTAGCCCAGCGAGTGTTCCTGTGAAGTTTGGTAGCGATCGGATCAACAGAATTTTTTCTTGGTTTTGTGAGAAGCCGGGGCTTGATATGATACATATCAACTGTCAGATTTGACAAATAAAATTTATTTAATACTTTCTGACGGTCTGAATTTTATTTGTCAAATCTGACAGTTGATATGGGCCATTTCAAGCCCCGGCTTCTCACAAAACCAAGAAAAAAAAATATGTTGATCCGATCGCTACCAAACTTCACAGGATCACCCGCTGGGCTAATCTGAAGATTTCCTGAAAATTTCATCAACATCGGTCCAGCCGTTTCGGAGTCTATAACGGACATAGGTAGAAACATTTTTTGTGTTTCATATATACCGGGTGGGGATTTAGTGTGTAATCGGTTCATATCTCTGGTACTGACTGCTTAAGATATCAAAATGAAATTTTACACGTATGTGGGGAACGACATGGAGCATTTCGTAAAATTATTTATGTATATACAGGATGTTCACGTTATGAGTACCAGACCAAAGTTCTATTTCTTTAAATGGAAACCCCACAAGTATTTGCGTGATTTCGATTCCCCATAAAATTTCATGAAAATTGATATACTACATGATGTGGCTTTGAGTAAGAACTGTTAAGATATTGACATTTTTGTGTCATTATGGTCCCAAATTT
The DNA here is from genome assembly GCA_963966045.1 of Xestobium rufovillosum. NCBI lineage: Eukaryota > Metazoa > Arthropoda > Insecta > Coleoptera > Ptinidae > Xestobium > Xestobium rufovillosum. The sequence continues at coordinate 15,889,100 of OZ014496.1, forward strand.
ATGACGCTACTGGCGTCTACTGACCAAAGCCACCTAATTATTTTTTATTGAAAGGGGTTTACACACTGCTGTATTTGTTAAATCTATAAATACTTTCAGCATAATACTTAGGATTATACAAGGTGGTTAAGTTATGCAAAAGATAATTTTTCTCAAAAATTTCAAATAGAATACCATGTATATTATTTGTACAACTGACAGTCAATTAACTAAGCTTTTAATTGATGTAGATATTGCCAGGTCTACTACTGATAGTTTCGGCAGATATTACGATTGAACATCGAAATTTTTGAATTTCATTATTAGTTTATACTCTTTTTGGCGAATTCCCCCTATTCTGTTGCTCAGAACTCACAATAATGTTTATATTTTTATTTGCAAATTGGTATCAATATAAAGACAATAAATTTTATTGTAAAATTGTTTCTTGATGGTTATATTCTTAAATGTATAATGCCTTTTTAAAGTCAGGTATGATGTTCAAACAAGGAGTGCCATGGAAGAAAATATTATCTTTAAGAAATAATCTTGCAATGGGATTTTTTGTGTTAATGTAAACTTCATTTGGTAAATATTTTATAGAAACAAAATGCAGACCTTTTTTGGAGTTTTGGGTGACAAAATAGGGGAGATCGTCGAAAATAATCTAAAATACTAACGAAACTCTACATTTTTATAATTCAATTGTACATTCTGTCGAAACTTTTAGTGGTAGACTTGACAATATCCACATCAATAAAAAGCTTAGTAAAATGACCATCAATTGTACAAATAATATACATGGTGTTCCATTTGAAATTTTTGAGAAAAAATCTGTTTTGCATAACTTAACCACCCTATATTATCTCAAGTATTATGATAAAATTATTTATAGATTTCAAAAATACAGCAGTGTGTGAACCCTTTTCAATAAAAAAAATTTAGATGGCTTTGGTCAGTATGCGTCAGTAGCGTCATAAATTTGGGTCCATAATGGCACAAAAATGTCAATATCTCAACATTCCTTAGTCAAACCCACATTATGTAGTATATCAGTTTTCATGGAATTTTATGGGGAATCCATATTATGCAAGGACACGTAGGGTTTCCATTTAAAGAAATAGAACTTTGGTCTGGTACTTAGAATGTGAACATCCTGTATGCACCTAAATAATTTTGGGAAATGCTCCATGCGGTTCCCCACATTCGTGCAAAATTTCATTTTGATGTCTTAAATAGTTCCAGAGATATGAGCCGATTACCCCCACCCGGTATAGATTACTAATCTAATCAACTTGAAATTTTCACCACATACGGTTTAAACACAGCTCATTCCAGTGACCGTGTTATTAGATTTTCGAGTTTTGTTTCAGATTTTCCGAGAGATTTTCACTAATAAATAAATGCAAAAATTCAAGTTACGAAATTCCAAATTCGACCGCGCTCATCATGAACAGCTAATTTTTATATTACTTGTTTATTAAAAATTTTTTCAAAATTTTCAAAAATAAAGTCAGAAAATGGGGCAGAAGTTTCAATATATTTGAAATTCTCGCTGAAATTTTAACTTTGTTCGTGGTACGATGGCCGCAGCGTTCCAGGGGAGCGGGATGAGCACTAACCAAACAAATACGAGACAGCCACATTTACCTATTTACGTCTGTATCTGTTTTCATATCTGTTCCCATTCATAATACAAAGCTAGACCAAATAATATAAAACTTTCATTCCATAAGTTTGTACGTAATTTGTATCCTAAGTTATTACAAATTTTATTGAATTTACCTATAGCAATAAATAAGAACTCAATAAGTAAGTATTTCACGATGGGCCCAAAAATTTTATTATGGGCAATTAGGTATTTTCAGAGGCCGTGTGCATGGACAATATTTTTATAACTTGGAGACAGTTGCAAATATCTCCCAGTTTTATACAAAATTTTATTATTCTTTATTGCTACCTGCATTTCAGTGTGTTTTCTTTACAACAGAACCCTTTGCTAATCCTTTTTTATTGCACTATTCTAAATTTTATTGCCTACATTCCTTTTGCAGTCTTCCAAGGTAGGTAGTTGCCCCCTAGGTACAAACAAGTTTTGCTTATCAAGAAACCATTTTGAAATATCTATTTGCAAAGGAATGTGCCGGTTATACTTATACCTGAAATCGGAAAACGAAAAAAATATTTTTCATTTCGTGCTTGTTATCCAACAGTTATACACCGCTGCGTGGAATATTCCTAGTGTTTGTTTATTACACATTATAAGTATATTTCTGAAGTTCCGTTTCTTTACACAGACATGGCTATCTTTGATTTGGAGGAGCAAGTTAAGTATTTTGAATATTTACCTCCATCTTTGCAAGAGATTTTCGTATTATTATCTACGTCGAACATAAATTTATTGTATTCATTTTTATATTGTTTGCCCCTTATTCCGTATACTTATCTGTTCCTATTTTGCTATTGTTATGACGTTTGAATCAATTTATTGTTTCTTTTCAGGTAAGACAGCCGATTGTGTAGATTCATCCCCATATCCCACAGTCGACTTGTAGAATGTTATTGTGAGTATATCAAGTTTCTGTTTCTGTTATTTCCGTCTCTCTCGAAATGTTCCCTCGGTTCCTCAACGACACGTTTGTATTTCTAGCGTAGGGTGGATCCGTCCACCCGTAATATTATAGCATCCGACTATTGGAACGTGTAATAATAACCTGATGTAGAAGCTGTTCCGTTCAGGACTGTATTATACGTAGATTCCACTGAAATAACCGAGTTAAACCGGTTTAATCTCAACAATCTCTTTGGTGTTATTTTTAAAAGGTTCAATGTTTATAGTTCTTTGATGCCAAAAGAAGTTTTTTATGTCGTATGTTATGAGTTAGAGGAAATAGTAGTTCATACTTTATTGTGAGTACGATCCTGTGCACAGCTTCCGACAGTCGGATGCGGAAGTGTAATAACTGACACCCCAATACAAGGGGTAATTCGTGAAGCTTAACGCGTCAACCTGTTTGGCAATTTTCGGCTTCAAATAATGTGAGATAAAAAGTGTCCAGTAAAATGTTCTTGTGTATTGCTCAGTAGCCATAGTGGTTTCAATTTTCTGTTATACAGTTGATGCGTATTACCTATATGTAGTAAAAATTCTTGAAGAAGTTAAGACTGCAAAGTCTTGTTTCAGTGATGAGTATGAACCCTTGAAAAAAAACACAGTGGGATGAACTTAAAGAAATCGCTTTTAACAAATTATTTTTGGGAGAAAATGATTTCCACACATAAATTGGGGAACATGAAGTTCTCTGCAAAAAAATCAATCATCGACCTCAAAAAATGGGCAAAAAGTTGATAGCCGAGAGTATTTTAGAGAATCATACTCGACACTGAAATAAGCAATGGGGTCGTTACAGAATTTTTAAAAATCATATTTTCCCGAAAATTCTCGTAAAATATTTGACCCGTATATTTTTATTTTTCTCGCAGCGAACGTTTTAGGCATCTAAACCAGCATCAAAGTTAAGACCCCGGCACTTTAAGCCTTTTAGATGATGACGTATTCGGGGAAATGCCGAGAATTGCCGATTATTGTCGACATTAGCCGGAAAGTACAACCATTGTTTGTTTATGCTTATTAGCATCAAACGTCTTTTTGTGTCAAACGTAAATTGAATTAAACAATCATGGCAGTCTAGTCGTTGTTTTTCAGTTTGTCTAGTTCCCAAATAACTGAAGCACTCATATTGTCATATTTTTCATTTCAACACTGAAATAGTCCAAATTGGATAAATAATAATTGTCAATGATTTCACTCCTAACTACCGGTAAATTGTCTGAATCGGCTTTAACGAAACCTTGCTCTATTTTCCGTACACAAATATACTAATTGACACAATAAATAGGAATAAAAACACATAAATAAACGACAGAGGACTATTTATACACCCAATACAAATAAAAATAATAAATTTCCAAATGTCAAATTCTGATTATTGCTCCCTACTTTACCAACTCAAACTCCATGTAACGTTAGCTTTCAGACGACCAATCACAAGCGCTTCTGAACTAATGACGTAACGGGGGCAGCACGTGTTTCTGTTTAATTCTCTGAAGGCGCGCTTCGTACTAAAATCGCCATTGTTTAGATTTTGGGCTATTGGTGAGTAAATAAGTGTAACCCAGAGGGCCATTAAACACCTAGTTCTATCAAAATTATATCGATTTTCTATTTAGTGCAACGACCTCATTCTTGAAACGGTCTACTTATTTAAATTACCTCTCAGAATTTTCTAACTAGCGCTAGACTACGAACAAACTTTAATTTTAGTAACAATTAAAAGTAATAAACTAGTACGGTCCGTTTTACAATCTAATTTGTTGTATCGCAAGATCCTTACACGACTGGTGCATCAGCATTGTCCCGAAATCCGGCTGCGAGATTTCATTTAAGATCCCTAAACTTTATCGTACGTGGTCTCGAGTGTCACAAGTTGGACCGAAAATGCTTACAACTCGAGCAGAAGTCGGGATTATTTGAGAAGTTTCGTCAAAGCTCCGGGCTTAAAGCTTCTCTTTCCACCGCCCGGCCGGTCGATCTTCCGGGCGAAGTTGCATCAGACCGATACTTTTAAATGGAAAATTTTCTTCTGCTTACAAATGATTTATACGCGCATGCAAGGAATCCGAAGTGCAAAAAGTTCTCTTCCATTATTCATTCTGGGGGTAGATTATTTGGAAAGATAAGTTATATTGCAATTGTAGAAGTCATTTGGCGCGCAATGGCGGTCTATATCTTTGATACATTGCGGCGAGAGCTGAAAACTAACAATGCGTCGCCCAGACGTAAGTATCTGAAAGTTCAAAAAGCTGTGCGCTTGGTTTTTGTATCTCTGGAGGCGTTATACATTAAATATTTTTATGTGCTGATTACTTCCATCCCAGCCAGACACGACGGAATGTTTCTCCGATTTTCTCTGTAGCATTAAAATTAATATTTGGAAAGGGGTTTCATTTCAAGAAACAATCAGCTACTAGTTTATGTTCTTGTACTGTTTTTATTATTTATTAAAAGTTCATAAATTGTTCTTCAGTCTTGCATTATGAGCATTTTTTCATTCAATCAAATCAGACACAGCCAAAATCTGAATAACCTTCCGACTGTCCGTCTATTTGTGAAACGCATTGCGCTCTGAACACAACACTGGAGTTCATACAAATAATTTTGTTATTAGCAGAGTTGGCATGATTTAAATAAAATGATTTCTTTATTTAAATAATAAATATAATAATAATATCTCTACTCACTCCTACTAACCCTAAGGTTAGCCCCAGAAGCTAACTATATAGCTTGTGCGGGACGGAGGAGGCGGCATATTACTATTGGCCGCAGGTGCGTCACAGGAACGACCTACAGTTGTTAGTACTCTACCTACCATTTAGTGCGAGAATGAGGAAAACCTGGAAAACCTCATTAGGTAAAGCTGGATAGGCTATCCAAGGCGCGCCCTAGCCACAGCGCAGAAATGAGTCACCCATCCATGGCCAAACCGCGGGCACTGTTGCTGAGCATTAACGACTACTCACTCGCGCATGCCAGCAAGATCCCACGGCTCAGGCCGTTGCTTTATTTTCGTTAAAAGTCATAGAGCAAAGATCTGCAATGTTTAGTGTTCCAGCATTCTGCTAGCAAGCCTCTGAATTTTTTTTTCACATTTCTTGCAGATTGCTCTGCATCCTGTTTTTTCGCGAAATTTATCCGTCTTTCTCGCAGACATTCTCAATTTTGTTCAGTTATAGTGTGAAAAACACAAAAAACTAGTGTAATACACACCCAATACTTCGCCACATACAAGATACAACTGTTAGGTTCTAATTGGAGGAATTTTTGGGGCAATATTTGTTCAACATCTATAAACCATTGAGTGGTACTGGATCGTTCGAACAACTACTCCTCGGCAAGTACCACGCCAGGCATTGAGTTTTGCTATATGAAATATCACAGAATGCTACTCTATAATACACGTTTTCCCAGCAAAATAACTGTAGTGCATTGTAGCATAACACTTCATAATATATGCAAACCAAATGGATGTACATGTGGGTAGGTTCAGATATCTGCACTGTAAAGCTGGAGGTTTCAACTTTCAGAAAAGTTATTAGTTTCTTACGCATTTGGGAACCTCCCCAATAAATTGTAATACCTAACAAAATTGGGAAAAAATCGAAAAAACCTTGATTTAAAAAAATCGCTGTTGAAAAATTTTTTTAAAATGTGGTTCTTTTATCATTTTCTTTTGATAAAATCATCGGTAGGCCAAACTAAAACACAAAAAGGGGCTAACTACTTCTTTAATTAACAACAAATGTTTACTTTTATTGAAAAATTAGTAAAATAACATGTAACAATAACTAACACTTAATAATAGTTGCTGAAAATGTCCACTTTCATCTTCCAACTTCAATGCAAACATTAACTGATTGCTGAACACATCGAAATATTTCTGGCTATGTTTTATTTGGTCACATGAGTACCGTATTCGTTGGCTTAATTCTTCTTCAGTGTTGACTGGAGTTATAAACGAGCGACTTTAAATGCCCCCAAAGGAGAAAATCCAAAGGATTTAAATCCTGTGACCTGGGTGGCCTTGGCTGTGGACCCGTGAGTCAAATCCAGCAATTGACGTGGATGAACGACATTGCTCCTCTTTCTGCCAGTGGAACATTTTCTAATAGTTCAGGTAACTGAAATTCCAAAAAATGTCTGATAGGTACTCGTGACCATGTACATGGTAAGGATACAGCTGATAATACATTAAAATCTTCCGTCTTTCGTATCCACTGTTCTTACCGTTGCAGGTCACCCAATAATAGCAGCAGACCTTTTAAAAGTGCCTGATCAAAACAGCTGTTCATGTATTCTTACAAAAAAAAAGTGTCTGTTTGGTACACTGCTATGAGGATATCTCTCTTGATAAATGCGCTTTGTCGCCCTTGAATTGCATTGGGCCATTCCGTAAACAAAATTCATATCGACCATTTGTGTGCTTGTAAATTGAACCATTTTTTAATAGGTATTAGAAACTAATTTTACAGCTTAAAACTGTTAAAAACTCTTCAAATTACGATCTGAAGCATTACACCATGCGCACTATTTAAAGTTACCTATGTAGCTTGTCAAATTTGTTTAAAGAAGTGTTTCGGTTTCCATGGCTCTCTTTCTTTTTTGTTATTTTCAACAAATTACAGCAAATTACAGTAATGAATATTGGTATGCATAATTTTATATTTTGCCGTTTTTATCGAAAACGGCTAATCTGAGCGAAAAACTCAAGAGGTGACTTTTGTGTAGTTTTAATTGCTAAATCATAATATCCTATCAGACTGAAAAGAAACAGTGGTGTGCTATAATTATTTTAAATTAAACTTCGGGCGTTACCCCTGTGCACGCCACTGGTAAAATGAGAAAAACCGTTTTTTTGCTTAAAATACATACTCCTCTTTATGCATTAAATTTTGTAACCAAGTTTCACCTTGGTAGGTACAAGTCTTTGTCTTCTAGTTACTCAATTTGTTTTTAATATTTCAACACCTATTCTAAAAACAAAGTTGTTTAAGGACCTTTGTTTATATGTATAAACTTTTTGTCTTAACATTGAGTAAGGAATAACACCCTGAAGTTTGGCCACATACGTAATTAAGACCCCGTAAAGTGAACTCTGTGTCCTTGAAATCTACAAATGGGGCCTTGTCGAGGTTTGGTCTGTCTCGCTCACGCGCATTGAGAATCAGGCGTTCGTTTTTCAAAAATCACACAAACAACTTTCGGAGTTTCTATACCTAAAATTTTGTATATCTATACTTCTTGTTATATAAAATATGCGCTATGATCTCAGTTTTATGTAATTTTAGAAGGAAATATCTTTTTGCTTTCTTAAAAATTGAATTTTTCCGATCTTTTATTGGAAATAAAGCATTTCTTTTTGAAATTACAAAAAAACATCATAGCACTTATTAACCCAAAAAGAAGTTTAAGTATACAAAATTTCAGGTAGAAACTCCGAAAGTGGTTTGTGTAATCTTTGAAAAACGAACACGTAGTTCCTAGGGACAATCAATGAGCGTGAGGGAGACAGAGGAGACTTCGACAAGGCCCCTTAATCCTAGCAACTTTAAGCATCCGTTTATGAAACGGATTCGCTTAATTTTTTTTGTAATACTTAATACAATAGATTATAAGAGATACAATTTAAGTGAACGTATCAATTTCTAACATTTCTGGAGTTGCAAACTGCCAAAATAAATGGATGCCTAAAGGTGGGATTTCCTAGCGACGCGACGTCCAGCGTTCGCACCCCGCCGCGACGGCTGGCAGTTAATGGCCCAACAATGCATTTTGAATGCAACTGTTTTCTTTGAAGCGTCGCGACTCGTCGTCTCAGCGTCCGGCCGTCAGCGGCTGCGTCCCGACTGCTCGCGGCCAGTCGTTACTGCTGGACGTCGCGGCGGGCCGTGAACGCTGGACGTCGCGTCACTAGGAAATCCTACCTTAAAGTTGCTTAGCTTAAGGCCCAAATTACGCGATCTTTAACAACTAAAAATCGTTCATGATAGATCTATTTGAAAAAATACAGCGATAGAGAGCAGCCATGGTAAAATCTGTTTGATTGCATGATGGACCATGTACCCACACTGGCCTAGTATATTTTTCCAGTGATTCATTGAGTTTTATACGTCATGGCTAGATTTGGGCAGCTGTTTTGCACGTAGTGAATAAACTAAGGCGAAGTGAAAGAGTGAAGTGAAAGAGTGAAGTGAAAGAGACTCGACTCATTTCGCAAGCAAAAATATTAGTCTCGTTTCTGATGGCGTCTCAAAAGAAACAAGACTTTCGTACCCGAGATTCTGATGGGCATCACTACTTGGGATGTGGGTGCTATAGTTTTGTAGTTCAATATTTTTCTCCGAATTCTAAAGGTAATAGTGTACGCAAGAAGAAATCATGTTTATGTCGCTCAGAATGACCAAGAAATTATAGGGAAGCGTTTTTTTCTTGTGTGGGTTGATGCCTTAAAGCTTAAACCGATAAAACAAGATCCGGAATTGTACATTGTGGTGGGCAAGGTAACGCGAAAATGGCGAAACATTATGGGACTGGGCGCGGAATATAACGTCTAGTTTAACAACCGTCAAGAATTTTAATTATTCGTTCCGCGCAGGAATTTTATTTGTGCGGAAAGGCAGCAGTCGGCTGTCGCTCTGTTGTTCCTCCGGCACGATGTCGGGACATGCCTGACGCTTGCATCGTTTCACTTGTAATTGGATTCTCATTTCCGACGCATTCAGAATGGCGATAAAGGCCGCCGTATTCTTTGCGACAAACACCGCACTTAGAAAATTTTAATTGGCCACGTCGCTGCGTCCTTTTTTGTCCGGCTCCGGGACCGAAGACACTTCTTTCGCGGACCTTACAAGTCTGCACCTCCAGGCTCGCATGTATTTAGAAAATGCGTCGATTTATCATCGTGGAACGGTACGTAGTTGGCAAGACACCGAGAAATGTTTAATATTATTAAAATAGTTATTTGCTGGCAGAAAAACGGCAGTTCAAACCGGAACAGCAGTTGCAAGACAGGTGCAAGTTCTTGCGGCCTCTGACGGTGCCTTCCAGACTGCAGCATTTGCGTAATGGCTGCGTTATTTAATTAGAAGCAATTTTTTACTGCAATCGTGTCAATCTGTAGCGACATAAACGGGAATTCCTTTTACGTAAAAATCTTAATAAATCACCGCGAAAATTACTCATTTTCCCACAGAATACACAATCACGTAAGTCTGCAGTTTTCCAGAAAAACTTATTCAAGTACTCAATTTGTACTGAGGACAAAAAGCTTCATGATGGTCTTCGTGGTAATTTTATAGTTGTAACCAAGGCAATAAAGAAAAACAAGTTGTATTGTTGGTGATTCAAATTCAAGACTTCACGTTGGCATGTCGCTCTAAAAACTTTCACCAAAATAGAAGCGTGTTATACTTACCGTTTATAGAAGGGTTCTAGTACTTTGACCTTACTTAGAACATCCATATTTTCACGTAGCATGATCCCATAAATTTTGCCATTTAAACTTTCCTAGAATTCGTAAGCTACCTACACGTTGTATAGGTATTGCAAGCATTCCTGGATTCCTACCATATTTAAACCAATCGCAGGCGGCAGGACGTAGGCAATAACTATTCATACGAGAAATTAATGGATATTTTGGAAAAACGTAGGTATGATAAAAGTTGGAAATGGCACTTGAATAACAATATGACGCCTGTTTCTTCCGTAGTCGTGCAACCTGTGCAATTATCGTTGAAAAGTATCAAAGGTTGCAGTTTACAGATGTTAGCAGGTGATAACTTATCTTGATTTCACAATTGAAAGTGCTATTTTATGAGCGAGTCGATGTTCTGCAGCCCACAAATCGATACCATTGTGTTCTTTGTTACTGTGTTCATCATGCCGAAATATTAGTGTCATCGTTACTAAGGATGATTATTGTTACTTTGGATTATAGGAGAATAATTTTAATTCTTATGAATTAATTTCGTTTTTCCACACCGGGTATATATTTTGCGTCAGAATGCACATAACTGCAAACCTGGATATCGTCCTCTTGGAATTCGGTAGTGCCTCCCCATATATTTTTGCGACACGTTGTTCTGGCGGGTCCCACAAGAACGAAACCAGCTGTCTGCAGTTTTAGAAGTGAAATTTCTTTTGTCTCGGTAGAGTAAGTTCCTGTGTTGGCAAATGCGAGCGTCACGAAAAGTGAAACGCCACGCGCTCTCTCTAATGCTTCGTGCTCTTTCTCTCAGGCAAGCGTCAGTAAAGCGAGACCACAGCGTTTTATTTCTCGTGACCCCGCCCCACGCTCTGTCTCATGCTTCACGCTGCTTTCTCAGGCAAGCGTCAGTAAAGTGAGGGCATAGCGTTTCATTTCTCGTGACGCCACAAAGCGCTTGGTTAGAAGCATTAAAATTCGATTTATTATTTCATTATTATTATTTTGATATACGGACAATACAAATTCTTCATTCCTCTAATAACGTTGAAGTTTCACTTCTATCGCGTGTGGCGACCACGCACCCAGTTTTTTTTATATAAAATTTGATGCAAAATCCAAAATATTTGATTTCCCCTAAAGCTGGGGTAGCATTTTGCGATTAGTACTGCTCTGTAATATTTGTTGAAGTGCAAATGATAAAAATATGGCGAACGCAAGATGAACAAAAAAGTTGGTGGGTGGTGGCTGTAATTTTTTGAGAAGGACGATGTTGAGATAAGACATTGATGCAATAATTTGTGTGGGCGGGTTTCATCAAGAAAGATGACTGACCACTACATCTAAGAAGGAATAACTTCCATGTTGAAACGAATGTTGAGGCAATGACTATTGAGATGGTCTAAATTACGAAAGTGCAAACGACTTGGCTGAGCAAACCCATGACAGTGTATGAGACTTGTTAATTAAACTGTCCATGAAACACAAGATATACATACATATGTATAAGTGTAAAATTGTTTAAGGAGTACTTTATTAATCGCAGCCGATTCCGAAGTAGGAACATTGGAATATAGGAATTCGACATCCACGTTCCTTACAAAGGATTTTAATGCGGAAGCGCTTATACTAACTTGGAATAAGTGGGAGAATTAATCGGTCAAAGAGCTTTATCGACGGTACGAGGAATTAGTTTCTTTGGACCTCAGGTATAAAACCTAATGATTTGATAGGAGTGACGGTGGTACGAAGACGATTCATAGGATTAAGTTAAATAATATGTTATACGATCTTAAAAAATAGCAAAAACCGGGTATCGAGAAACTTTTGAATACTCGTATTACTAGCTCAGAATTGGAGGGAAGTATTTAGCCCTATGGCGATGTTAGAACGAAGAATGTGAGATATATGTGTTGGAAGTTTTTGAATGGATGGTTACCCCGCAGACAACATTAAGTTTAATAAAAGCGACTGCGGAAATCAAGGACTTTGAAGAAAATTTAGATTTTGTCTGTGGTATTAGGTTAGTTGACAGTACCACTAATTAATACTAGATAATTACTCAAAGTAGTTGTCACTTGCTGATATCTGTCCAGAGCGCGGCAGCATATATAGCAAGCTAAATTGCATGGTTTGAGTGTGTAGGGGAGAGCACCGTACTGATGAGTCCCAGAAGGACGAAACCAGTTGGTCTGCGGTTTTCCATACACATTCAAAACATGCAATATTTGAACAATAGCTTGGAGAGGGTTTCTGGTTTGGGGAAAAATATGAAGTAAAACTGCGTTTGTGCGACTCCCTTTTGAGAAACGAGACTTATTTGAATGTTACCTAGAAGAATCCACCTCTGCCCGATAAGCGTTCTACCTTGTTTGTCAAAAAAACTGGAGAGAATTCTGAGCTACCAATTAAATGACACGCATAATCTGGATTTCGTTATTACCATAGCTATAAAACTGTAATGCTGGCTGTGACTGAAGATTTAATTACTGCTATGGACCGAGGAAAAATCAGCATTGGCTCTATGAAGCCCGCCACTCGTGGTCCAGCGCCGCAGTTCGATTTCGTTGGATGCGATTACAGTACGATTTTGTTGGAAATCGGATGAGAACAAACACGTTACCACCATCCAGTTCGTTTCATCGCATCCAACGAAATGGTGCTGCGGCGTTGGACCGTGAGTGTTGGGCTTTAGATTTCATCAATTCCTTTGACACGATTTATTATGAGGTTTTGTTAGGTGTCTTGATTCTGGCGCTGTCAGCCTGTTTACATCACACTGAGAATCGTTAACTGAATTTTGGATCACCTGAGGGGTAAACCGCTGAGGAATTTTGGTGTACAAAGCGCAGGAATTGCCGAGGAATTTCGGGAATTGCAGAGGAATTGCGAGGAATTTCCGAGGAATTTCGGGAATTGCAGAGGAATTTCGGGAATTGCAGAGGAATTTCGGGAATTGCCGAGGAATTGTGCAGGAATTGCGAGGAATTTTGTGGGTATTGTCAGGAATTGACGGGTATTTGAGGAATTGCCACGTGTTGTGGAAAAATTTGCGCTTGCACGTCAAACAGTTGGAAGTTGGAATGCGAATTAAGACATACATCCAGTAGTGTGTTTGAATGCAGCATATAGTGTAGTTTTGAATCCGTGTTTTTATACATATAAAATATGAAAGGTAGGTGATTAGGTACCTAGTTAATTAGCTAGTCCACTATTAAGTTTCTCGTCGATCAGAAGAGTCCAATAGTAAGGATATGTTTCACTTTGGGCGGGCAACGTATTCCAAACGTGTTGTGCATTGAATAACAGTTAATGGCGTACTACGCGGTCCATTATGAAGAAAGATGGTACATTGGACGAATTATAGAAAATTCTGGAAATAAATTTAAAATTAAATTCTTATCTGAACAGTTAGATCTCTTTTTATGGCCTAAAAATGAAGATGTTGCTTGGGGTGGGAAAAAATATTGATTCGAATTTTTGCCCCGCAAGCGACGCTCCTGGTAATGAGTCACTCTGTTGGTCTGCAAGCCGCAATTGTTTATTATGGCGTTGACCTTGTCTGTTTATGAGACTAGAAAAATCGATCGATGGAACAATCGATCGATGGAACAATCGATCTCTGGTGGTTTCCAGTTCCCGAATGTTCGAAGAAAACTATTTATTGGGAAGCAAGAAGCCGGGAGGACAGTTTTGAAGTTAGTTCTTGAAGTCTTTGCTTTCAGATGCGAAGAGGGATAGAATCGGGCGAGTACCTATACAAGTATTATGTCAATGTCTTACCTCTTACATGCGTTTCGTTTAGAGTTTTGGTATCGATATGTGCGTGCGAATTTTGTCGCGTTTTTAAGTGTACCGGAGTGTTTTCGGATCTGATTAACCGTTGGTTGTAAGAGTGTTTTCAGAGAATCTCGAACTGTTGATTTGTGTATTGTGGATTGTTTAGGTTAGGTAATTAGTTGTTAATTATTTAATTGTTCACTGGTAGTTATTTAATTGTTATTGCTTGTTGTAGTTTATTTGTTGCTTGTATATTTCGCTGCTTATTGTTAATAATTCTAAAATTGCAAGTTCTCAAATCACTTTTAATTATAAATATTTGTACATGCCTAAGTCACTGTAAATAAATCGTGTAAATACGAAATACGTTACAATATGTTTTTACGGGGCTATTGGATTAATAGGCAGCGGACCATTCCAACTCAAGAGATCTGATAAAATAAATATTGATAAGATGTTACAAAATACATGGGTAGTTTCTAAGTAAGTAAATGAATGCCATTTTCAAAGGAGTTGTGTTATTTTTTTATTTTAAAGTAGTATTTTAATTTTTAATTTGTACCTTTTTGTAAGTAAGAACTGATGTTCTCAGTAGTTAGAAAATGACAATACTGGGCCAGGCCATCGAGTTCTCCAGGTGCCATCCACTTCTTCGGCAGTGACCTTGAAAGACACCAGAGGCTGCTGAAGGAGTCCTTGAAGAAGAAGTGGAAGTCATGTCTTCAGCAACGACATCTTCAGCAGCCTCTGGTGTCTTTCAAGGTCATTGCCGAAGAAGTGGGCATGTCTTCAGCAGCGTCTGGTGTCTTTCAAGGTCATTGCCGAAGAAGTTGTCTTCAGCAGCAGCAGCAGCAGCCTCTGGTGTCTCTCAGAAGAAGAGCCTCTGGTGTCTTGCCATTGCGCACCCAAGCCGCCATTTTGTGGTCTTTGGCTGTGGGTCAGGCGCCTGCGCCGGGGCTGTCGCGTACAAAGCGCGTGTTGCTCATTGTTCAGGCCAGTCCATCCAGGTGCCATTCACTTCTTCGGCAATGACCAGAGGCTGCTGAAGGAGTCATGTCTTCAGCAACGGTGTCTTTGGGGCTTTTGGTTGTGGCTCAGGCGCCTGCGCCGGGGCTCTGAAAGTACACGTGTTGCTCATTGTTCAGGCCAGTCCATCCAGGTGCCATCAATGACCAGAGGCTGCTGAAGGAGTCCTCGAGTAATGTCTTCAGCAACGACTTCTGCCTCTGGTGTCTTTGGGGCCTTTGGTTGTGGCTCAGGCGCCTGCGCCGGGGCTTAAAAAGTGCGCGTGTTGCTCATTGTTGCGCAATGGAAGAATGTTCTGGAAATGCTGATGCAATAGTACGCAGATGTTGCAGAATTAATGTTTTTTCTCGGAAATTCGAACGTTTGCAATTGTTTATACTAAATAAATATTGTTATCAAAGTTTGAGAAAGAAACATGTCCGAAGAGATGTTATAATTGTTTTTATTATGATTAAATATTAATAGCTAAGAACGTTCTAGAAAAACCTTTCAACTTTGCCGATAGGATATGTATATTTGTTTGGTTTGACTCCCACGGTCTGCATGCCAATAAGTGCGTGTGCACTTAATATGTTCAAACTCTACAAGATGACCGAGATTATGTTATACCCTGTTGTTTGTATTATTACAATAAAATAAGAACATTTTCGAAGCTTACCGCCAGATAAATAAACAATGCTCAATTGATTGTTTTTTCTGATAACTTCTACATGTTATCAAAATTTAGCAAACTCGGCAAAAGCTGCGAAATAAATAGAACGAATCTAATCGCGAGCATTTTATTCAGTAGTTAGTTCAATTGTTCAGTTGATTTCCACGGAATAGGTGCGATAAAAGTTAGTTTCCCAATATGGATGCGGTAATTAGCCAAGACGATGTTGGGGATATTTTATTGTACCATTTTATCCTGCAAAACTTGCCGGAAAATATAAAAGTAAGTCCATTTGCAGTAATCATTTCTTTTATTGTCCAAGCAGTATGTTAATAAATCTCATTCATAATAGAAGTCATTCATAATAATTTCATTATAAGTAATTAAAAGCATACATATTATCTAATTGTAAACTATTTTCTATATTTAGAACAGACCCAAAATGATAATTTGTGGAAATGTGCCACACATGGCGTCAACAACAACAGAAAATGTGTTATTTTCGGGCCTATTCATGGAGAAAGAAACAACGATAATTTTGTTGGAATCGTGCAGTGAACTTGTGGTCATTTGGGTCAATATTGTAGATCGTAAGTAAAGCATTTAGATTTTTTTAATATTCAGTGATAGTAGTGTGAAATTGGGGATTTTTGATTCGCAATTTTAGTAGTGGAAAATTGGGATTTCTGATTCACAATTATTCTAGTGGTGGAAAATTAATTGTTTTTATAATGAATGAAGTTATTTCTTTGTTTATCCGCCCGTTTGTTTGTTTGTTTGTTTGTTTGTTTGTTTGTTTGTTTGTTTGTTTGTTTGTTTGTTTGTTTGTTTGTTTACTAGTACAATTTCTTATCTTTGTTTGTATGTCAGTTTGTCTATACGTTTTGTTTGTTTGTTTTGTTTGTTTGTTTGTTTGTTTGTTTGTTTGTTTGTTTGTTTACTAGTATAATTTCTTAATTATGGTATTTTTCTCTTGTTGCAGTCAACGATGTATAAGCAGCGTCACGAGTTTGATTACACTGTTATATTATTTTAATGAATAAAATGTATTTTAATATAATAATATCATATTATGAACAGTATTATATTATTTTAATTGACAAAATGTATTTTAATATAATTATATTATATAATTTACCGTATTCCATGGGAACTAACTAAACTAATGAATTGATTACTGAATAATACTCCCCATTATGTTAGAAATATTTGTTGTGTGCTTTCCAATAAATGTATGCTAGAAGCGTGATTTTTTGACAAGCTGTCTGTTGACACAGACAGCTCTATTCGCAAACACCATGGCTGATGACACAAGCAAGAATAGAAAGAGGAAAAACCCCTCTATGTAGATGCGGCAGTACGTAAACGTCTTGTTGGTGGATTGGTATGCGAATTTCGTCATTGGCATTGAATGTTGTTGTTGACACGAACGGCTGATGTAACAGACAGACAGATAGACAGACAGGCAGGCAGGCAGGCCGGCAGGCAGACAGACAGACAGACAGACACAGACAGACAGACAGACACAGACAGACAGACAGACAGGCAGACAGACAGACAGACATCTGATGAGAATTCTGAAGTAGGAGAATAACTATAGATTCCTATTTGTCTCATCGAGCTGGTTAATTTGATACCCTCCATGACCTAAGTGGGCGGGGCAAGGGGGCGTGTGCAGTGGGCCCTAATCTATATTACCGACATTCAATTTGCACTTTCCAGTAAGTGTAACAGAAATCTACATGTGTTCTATATTACCGACACTCAATTAGTACTTCCAGCACTCACCAGATGGTTCCCACACGTGTCCGAAACGCATTAAGATAACAAGTAATTTCAAAACATAGTACGTATCAAAATAAACAAACTGACGAATGTTCTAGAATGTTATTTTATTGTAATAATACAAACAAATAAACGGGTCACCTTGTAGTGTCTACAACGTAGTATGTGCATATACAGAACGTGGGAGCAAACCTAAACAAAAATAATCCTGTCGGCGAGTTGAAAGGTTTTTTACCCATAATAAAAACAATTATAACATCTCTTATCGGCGGCGAACGTGCTTTTTTCTTAAACTTTGATATCAATATTTATTTAGTATAAACAACTGTAAATTTCCGAGAAACTTCTGTTTACAATCCTAAGTATATATGGATGATTTAAAAGACGGGCATGTAGTCAGCCGATTAGCTCAGTTGGTTGGAGCGAGGGCACCGGTGCGCGGGGACCCGGGTTCGAATCCCGGTCGGCGTCATTTCCAAAACGTTTGCGAAAACCCCGGCGCAGGCGCCTGGGTCACATCCAAAGGCATCTAGCAGTAGTTGAACCTTACCACCCACAACCACACCCATTGGATGCCGCCCACAACCTCTATCATTGGCTGTTGCCCCGCCCACTCTCATAGAGCCCCGGCGCAGGCGCCTGAGCCACAACCAAAGGCCCCAAAGACACCAGAGGCAGAAGTCGTTGCTGAAGACATTACTCGAGGACTCCTTCAGCGTAGAAGGGGAAAAAACATTAATTCTGCAACATCTGTGTACTATTGCATCAGCATTTCCAGAACATTCTTCCATTGCGCAACAATGAGCAACACGCGCACTTTTTAAGCCCCGGCGCAGGCGCCTGAGCCACAACCAAAGGCCCCAAAGACACCAGAGGCAGAAGTCGTTGCTGAAGACATTACTCGAGGACTCCTTCAGCAGCCTCTGGTCATTGATGGCACCTGGATGGACTGGCCTGAACAATGAGCAACACGTGTACTTTCAGAGCCCCGGCGCAGGCGCCTCAGCCACAACCAAGGGGGCCCAAAATGGCGGCTTGGGGGGCGCACTCTTCGGCAAAGACACTCGCTTCTTCTGAGAGAGGCTGCCGCAGAAGTCGTTGCTGAAGAAGTGGATGGCACCTGGAGAAGCCGGGGGCCCGGCTTCCTTGAAGAAGTGGATGGCACCTGGAGAAGCCGGGGGGCCCGGCTTCCACCCGCCGAAGCGATCTATCGCCTCGGCGGGCTGGCTTGAGCGCCCCATCGCTCCTCAGCCAGAAAGACGGGCGCCCGGCTTCCTCCCGCCGAGGCGGTCAACCGCCTCGGCGGGCTGGCTCGAGCGCCCCATCGCTCCTCAGCCAGAAAGACGGGCGCCCGGCTTCCTCCTGCCGAGGCGGTCAACCGCCTCGGCCAGGGATGTGGCCCAGTATTGTCATTTATCTACTACTGTCCTCTTGCCATTTTGTTATCGTGTTGTTAAAATCGAATTTTATTCTTTCTTTGTAAGGATTGACTTTTGTTGTTGTTTTTTTTATTTTTATTATACCTTAGTTTCTCAACGAGTCTCAAAATTCATTTGTTTCGGAATACAGTAGGGCCTAAGTGCACTTTAAAGTAGATATCACTATTGATAATGCTCGGTAAGATACAAATCTCTTTGTGATGCTTGAAATGAACGTATACTTTCCAAAGCAGGTGGGTACATAGAGTTTAATCATTCTATCAATTAATTCAAAAATTTATTTATTTGGAAGTTATTTTTGCACAAGTGTTCAGTAGAAAAATGTGGAAGCTCGGAAGAGACTCCTAAAGACGTATGTATAGATTACGGCACTGTGAGGGTGTGAAACTTGGACAATAGGAGAAGCGGATCTAAAAAGAATAGAAGCGCTTGAAATGTGGTGCTACAGGCGCATGATAAAGATACCGTGGATAGATAAGGTTAGTAATAGGGAGGTATTACAAAAAGTTGGGGAAACGCAAAAGGTATGGAAGACAATAAAGGATAGAAGAGATAGGATGGTAGGACACCTTCTGAGGCACGAAGGAATAGTTCGCGACATACTAGAGTCGGAGATAGGAATAAAAAGAGGTAGGGGTAGGCCCATATCGGACTACTGCTCTCAAATAGTTGGGGATGTAGGATGTTCTACTTTTAGGGAAATTCGTAGGTTAGTTCACGATAGGAAAGGATGGAGGTAAGCGTGCAATTAGTCTTCAACCCGAGAACTTTATGATGATGTATGTATTAGGCATGCGATAGATGTATGTGTATGTACGTACGCAATCGGGAATGTTGCAGCAGTTGTAAATTTACGTGTATAATATACATGGAGAATTTCCGGAATTTCCAAGGAATTGCCGGAATTTCCAAGGAATTGCGGGAATTTCCAAGGAATTGTGGGAATTTCCAAGGAATTGTGGGAATTTCCAAGGAATTGCGGGGAATTTCCAAGGAATTGCAGGAATTTCCAAGGAATTGCGGGTATTTTCCAAGGAATTACGGGAATTTCGAAGGAATTTCGGGAATTTCTGGCTAAAACGGAATTGTGGTGTACAACTTTTTTCCAGCGGTTTACCCCTCGGGATCACCCATTGCTTAGAGAACTCGGCAGGCTAGAATAGGACCCCCGATATGACCCAATTATTCTCAGACTTCTTTTGTAAATGCAGGTGTATCCCAGGGCTCTATTTTTCGACCTTCATTTTTTAAAATATATACGTTGCGGCTCGCGTGCCGGCTTGACAAAAGATCTATAAAATTTTCGTAGATGACATGAAGTTGTATAAGTCATTTGCACCAGGTAAGTCGGTCATGCTTTGGAATTATTTCAACGCGACTTGGAAAATGTAAACAATACTTCTCAACGTCATTGTCCTTTGCTCAATCCTCCAAAGTCAAACGAGTTTCTATTCAGTTCACTGATTCAATTTTGTTTGATTTTGTTTGAGCTCTATGAAGAATGCTGCTTACCGGCCTGCTTTTCGCGGGATGCCGGATGCCTACAAAAAGCAAATTAGAGGCAAAAAAATAAGGGCCACGTTAACTTGCCAGTATCTGCCGTTTGTGCAAACAGTTTTCCAGTTTCAGTTCTTCTAGTAAGCACCTCTAGCTCCCCTTAAGTACCTCTTGAAATTTGAAAAGTACCTCCCGGTGTTCCTTCTTCTCTACCTCTAGGTATTTTAACGAACCACCATGCTTAAGTTGCAATTACTGCAGGGATTATCTAATAAATATTGGGCGGTAAGTTCGTCATTTTGATGAATTTTCTATCTCACAACTAGTACCTAACAGAATATAAATAAGGCGTGGCGCTTAAACCATCTATAAATAATGCAGATTACTAAACACAGCGCTATTAATATTGAATCTTGCATTATCAATTGCACGTTAACTGATTCATAACCGCTAAATTACAGTGTATAACGTAATTTTCAATTGAACTGTGAGAATAGAGAGACTGCAAGAGTGCAAGACCGGCAGCGCCAAACCGGTAAGCTCGCGATTAATTATAAAATGCAATATCCATAATTGCGTATCATTAACGTGGGCACTTGGGATGTAGAACCTGCAATTATAGACAATGAAGGGGCGGGGCTTCGAGCGTACACATGACTGATGCCGAAGCCGCTGACTGAAGTATTGACAATGCCTTCCCTAAACTGTGTATTTCTGGGCTTAACGATGTGAATAATGACCATGTTAATTGATGCTGCTGTGTGTTGTGTTTATAGCTGCAGATCCTCAAGCGCTTCAGATGTAATCGATGTATGAATTTTGAGCAGCTAGTAATACAAAATAGGAAAATACGGCGTACGCAGGTAGTAATACACATCCAGTGGCGTAACAACGCGATTTTTAGTTGTGTTCCAAACTTTTGGCCGGGCCCCCATAGGGATGTAAAATGACTAATTTATTTTTGTGACTTGTGTCTAGGGTTGCCAGATTTTGAATTCGAAAAAGCGTGACATAAATTTAGATAGTAAGATAACACTAGTTGCAAAAGAGGCGCCGAAGGCGAACATTTTGTACCTTTCAAGGTCAAATGCCCTAAAATGAAAAGCTGGAAATTCGAGTTTGCAAAAACAGTTTTTTCAAAAACTTGGTGTCGCGCCAAGCAAGTTTTCTTTTTTTCTGTAATATCATTGAATATGTACGATTTGTCAGCAAACTACTCGTGTATCATAGACCCGCCTTAGCGTTCTATGATGTAACCAATTAACCATATACCATAGCGTTTTATTTGCTAAGGGGGCCCCATTTCTCAACAAGAAATAACAAAAGCATCAAATTTTCACGTAATATTGGTAGTTACACCAGTTTAAATTTTCAAAATTGGTGCAGAAATCCATAGCAATGAAAGTATGTGAATAAGCATATAACTCATTACGGTTATTTGAAATTTTCTAATAAGCTGGAGCAGAAAATGAATGTTTTTCCTTTTTTCATTTTTATTTTTGTATTTTTCTTGTCTGCTGCATCCGGGCCCCTGAACCTCCGAGCCCTAGAGCCTCCGGACCGTGTTCCACGGAACACATGGAACACAGGTAGTTACGCCACTGTACACATCTGTTTATTACAGTGTCACGTACTCGCTGCGATATTTGGTAAAAACGAAAATTTAAAATTTGCCGGTAGGTTGATCCCTTTGGCACTTTAAGAAATTAGGTGTAAATTTTCTGAAAATATCGATGCAGATAGATAAAATAAATACTTTCATTTTTACGCGATGATTTACGATCTAATTTCCACAAATCACGTGGTTACAGATAGCAAACTTACCAGAAAAATCAACTACTGCAGCCCCTTATCTTCAAAAAAACCAGAACCTCTTTTTTGATATGGAAACCGTCAGGAAATCTGTTTTTAAGATTTCGGGGACAAATTGAGGGATACCATATACTTGGATTAGGTACTATAAAGAAAGTCAGACCTTGCTTCTTTCCACGGAATAGTTTCTCACTGGTTTTAACAGTTTCTTCGTAAAGAAACCGTCTTGCGGCTTTACTAAATCCATAAAACTTCGAAATTGGGAGAAAAATGGCGAAGGAAGATCCAAATACCACATAGAAATGTTGAAGAAATTTTCAAAATTCCATCACCAGCCATTAGTGAAATCCTATGACCGGTAAAAGCGATTCTTCTAAAATGTCTAAATATTTGTTTGTATGAAGGTTTCCTACTCCTTTGGATGACATTCTGCCCCCAGACCATGACGGATGCAGGAAATTTTACCTTTCTTTTGAGACAGTCAGGATGGAACGTCTCACTTTTTACGAGTAACTCGACTTCGACTGTCTCCAACAAACACTTCGAATCGGGTCTCATCACTCCATTGTATTGCTCGCTATTGCTGAGATGTCCAATCCTTACGTTCTTTTGCCCATCTTAATCTATTTTTCTTCTGCCGTGGTGTTAAAAGTGGTTTTTCCTTGGCCTAAAGCAAAATTGCTACTTTTACCTTTTCTAGTTAATTTTTTTACTCAAGAAACTTAACCTTGTAAGTTCAAAATTCCATTTTGTGAGCCTCCCTGTGACATGTGGATCTCGGAATTTGCCTTCCAACAGCATCACTCTACAGAGCACTTAACTCAAGGTAACTGACACGCCTGGGATCGTAGCTGAATAGTTACGGGTACGTAACCTTAATAGTTACGACTAGGTTCCAAAAACGTTGGAGTTATTGGCAAATATATCCCCATTTTCGTGTCAGAAACGTACCTGCTATGTAGGGTATAGTAACGATCACTATGAAAGTGCCTGCTGCAGTTCCCATTAATTTGGTAGTGGTAGCGAAAAATGTTAGTTCTGGTAGGGTGAATGACCAGACTCCATATACACAACTTGGTTATTATTGAAGTTATGTATACAAAGATGGTTAAACGTGAAATTTTTTCACAATTTTTTATGACCCCCTCCAATCTGCAATTAATATTAATCAATTTAAATTTTTGAGATATCTGGTAAGCAAAGTAGGTATTTATAGCTGTACTTTTTCTTTTTTGTCGATTTCTTTTGTTATATACATTTTACTTTGTTGGAACTTGGACAACGTTAAGGCAGTTTTTGACGACACTTTCGGTGATCTTGTAACTTTCTTCAATCACTTTTTTGTTTTTTTTTCATACTTTTGAATAGCACCTTTTATTACGTTTTCAACGATGTGTCACAACCTGCTAGAATTTCAACTTTCTCAAAAGAAATTATAAAACAAAAGAACCTCGAATAAAAATGTATTTTTTGAAATAACAAACACCGGGACGATTATTAAGACACAAACGTTCTTTTGTTTATAAAATAAATTTTTATTTCCCGTTCTTTTCTCTTCATAATTTTTTTTTGATTGAAAATTTTGCCAGGTTGTGTTATATCGTCGACAAGAAAAACAAAAGTAATATTAGTCGTATCTTGGAAACAAAAAGAGATAGAAAAAACGAATGTGTTCCAGGAAGTGCCTTAAAAATGCTTAAATCGCAACGATGTGAAATGAATAGGTAATAACAAAAAATCGATAAAAAAGAAAACGTACTTACACGTTTTCTTTTTCAGATATATCAATTTATCAATATAGGTATCAATATATTTAGGATGGTCAAAAAATTGTTAAGAGCTTTCCCCATTTAACCAATAACAACCAAGTTATACGTAAATACGTATACTGGCTGCTCAATATTGGGACACTGTGTACCTACCTCTACGTGTCTGGATATCTTATACATCAAGTGTGGGCAAAGGGCGGAAACGTTATTTTCTGCGTATGTGGCGATAGTATACTAGGAAGATCAAGAAACTGCCAATATCAAGCGATAAAGTGTAGAATGGTCGCTCTTCATATTTTTTGACAGCTTGGAGGAAAATTTCTCGCGGTCTAGATTGAAAGGGGCTGTTTTTGTATTCTGGCAATCCATGCTGCTATTTAAGGATTATCCTGTTCGCTTTACAGCCGCAATTTAGCCGCTGATGCGTTCTTCCTCTTTCTGAAGGCCAAATTTCGTTTTCGTGGAAGACATTTTAACAGCCAAGAGGTTGCTCGAAATGTTTTCTGTCTGCTCTTTGAGATATTTTCATAGAAGACTCCCGTGAGTGTTTTGAATCTTGGTTTATACGCATAAATTAATTTGTATATAGAAGCTGTTGGAAAGCACTTTGAAAAGTTACAATGTATAGGTAGGTATCTATTTTACATTTGCCTCTAACGTATAATGGGTTTCTCTCCTTTTCTGTTAACCCTCGCGGCTGTAAATAAAAAAAAACTATTAATATACTTAGTAGAATTTCTATGGGAATATACCTATTTCATCAGTTTTCCCTTATTTCTAACGGTTTCTCGTGTATTCCAATTGGCAATGGATACTGGATAAAGTCGAAAACTTTTTCGCAGCCCATAAAGCTCAGAAATCTATCCACTTCTGAATTATGAAGACCCTCTTAATAAGCCATGAAGATAGGTATACATATTAGTTGTTCATAGAACTTTACCGAAAACAACAAGTTCTCCTCTTAAAACATCCTGTTGGATGTTTCGCCTTTAGCAGGATCAATAGGAACTCAAAAAGGTGATGTTTACTTCGCGGGAATACAGCATTCGAATTGTAGATATTTTATTGTATGTACTTGAAATATTTATTTAGTTGCATCAGAAGTGTTACTTTAAAGGCTGAATGCCAAAGGTTTTTCGAGCTGGATAACGCCCAGAGATAGATGTTCTGTGAATTCGCAACTCGTGAATAGTGTGCACATCCTGTTTACAATCGCTGGTAGAGATTGTTTTTGGAAGAAAATGCAGTGTGCAGTGAGTTGACTAGAGACTAGACGCCATAATACATTACCTCTAGCACAAGACCGCAATGAATAGCAAGTTTTTTCTAAAATAAATCAGTTTTTAATAGTGTGAAATGTAAATTTAGAAGCAACTCGTTAGTAACGATTTATATTTATGTAAAATGATTCGATAAGTAATTAAAAGGTAATTCTATTTAACAAAGGTTAGTAAACAGAAACCCCAACGTATTTTTCTGTATGCGCCGCCTGCCATGATAACTACACCCAAGTGAAATATGGGGTGAATTTTGGATGCACTGCAGTTATGTAATAAAGTCATACATCACGGCATTAACATGGGATTATGAGGTGACTCATGCGTGAAGGGACGACACGACCTAGACATATTACACTGCAGTCACGTACATGCATTTATTACTTATTGATGGCACAAGATAAGGGTGAGATGATTGGTTATTGAACGGCCATCGGAACAGATGCCATTTTGTCGTCCTTTAACTTTCGAATTTTAAAGCCCATAAAGGCGTGTTATTGTAATCCGGAGGGCCTGTGCTTGACTTAAATCATATTTGACGTTTTTGAAGTATTGTCTGTTTTGTTCAAATTTGACCGGACTCATGTTACGGTTGATTGTTAATTTTAACAAGCGGCAGATGTGAGATTTATTTTGCAGCGCGTCTTGTGATCTCTGAAAAGATGGTTCGTTCGGCGGAAATGAGAAACTTGTGCAAAATGGGACTTATTTTTAATTGGTTTTTGATATTTCTAATGTAAGTTATGAGGAACAAATTAATGCAACGGGAATACCACACTGAACGGCACAGAAAGTGGGACAAGTAAGATAAGTGTGAAATCTTCATTGCAATCCATACCTATATTATGCACAGCAAATCATTTTTCTAATAAAAACTGTTTGTTTATTAAAGCCTTTTATCTAAAACAGCCTGGAATAGTTTCAGGTTGTTATTGTAATAAATTCCTCAGACTTACTGCAACTTAAGCAATTCCAATAGATTCGCCGTTTTCGTTATTTCAAAACAATCGAGTCACGTCCTGCCATTCTGGTGACAGAAACTCCATTTCTCTAATTAAATTTTGTACATTCCACACCGCAGTTAAGAATTTTGTTTAAAAAATGCCATTAAGTGCCGAATAAGCCACTCAAGATGTGGCTTTGCATCAGGTTGGGTTCACCTATAGGCAAATTGCTTCAACTCTTCAAGTGAGCCGTTCTACTGCACAAAGGGCTGTTGTGCACCACCAAGAAACGGGTGCCTACAGAAGGAGACCAGGAACAGGTGCTAGAAGGAGTACCACGCAGAGAGGTTTGTTGTTTTAAGATCCTTACAAAACCGGCGCCTTACAGCTGTCGAACTTAGAGATCAGTTCCAAGAGACCAGGAATGTGGATGTAAGTGAGCGGACGGTGAGACGAAGATTGAGGGAAGCCAGTTTGAGAGCATATCGACCAATACTAGGACCAGAACTGCTCCCGCATCATCGAGTTGCGTGGCTAAGGTTCGCTCGTGAACACGATCACTGAACCATCTCCAAAGGCAACTTGTGATGCAAAAAGAGCAGCTTGATTTCGTTCACCCAGTCGCCTGTACATTCTCATCCTACCATCCACATGCCGTAAAGAAAATTTTGATTGGTCACTGAAGAGGCCTCGGCTCCACATCGCAGGTGTCCAATTCAGGTATTCACGAGCGAACCTTAGCCTCGCAACTCGATGATGCGGGAGCAGTTGTGGTCCTCGTATTGGTAGATACGCTCTCAAACCGGCTTCCCTCAATTTTCATCTCGCCGTCCTCTCACTTTCATCCACATTCCTGGTCTCTTGGAACTGTTCTCTAAGTTCGACAGCTGTAAGACGCCGGTTTATTAAGGATCTTAAAACAACAAACCGATCACCTCTCTGCGTGGTCCTCCTTCTAGTCCCTGTTCCTGGTCTCCTTCTGTGGGCACCCGTTTCTTTGTGCAGTAGGACGGCTTACTTGAAGATTTAAAGCAATTTGCCTATAGGTGAACCCAACCTGATGCAAAACCACATCTTGAGTGGCTTGTTCGACACTTAATGGCATTTTTTAAACAAGATTCTTAACTGCGGTGTGGAATGTACAAAATTTAATTATAGAAATGGAGTTTCTGACACCAGAATGGCAGGACGTGTTTTGAAATAACGAAAACGGCGAATCTATTGGATTGCTTAAGTTGCAGAAAATCTGAGGAATTTATTACAGTAACAACCTGAAATTATTCCAGGCTGTTTTAGATAAAAGGCTTTAATAAACAAACAGTTTTTATTAGAAAAATGATATGCTGTGTATAACATATGGATTGCAATGTAGATTTCATACTTATCTTACTTGTCCCACTTTCTGTGCCGGTCAGTGTATAAATATGTGGTCTTGGTTTAGTATAAAAGGTGGTTGGCCATTACGCAGCTTATGGGAGCCACTGGTATGGGACATACTGATGTCAGTATGTGGTACTCTGGGGTGTTTTGTCGCGAACTACTGTATTTTTCTAAAATCGCCGGTTACCGTCAGCCGGCAACGACACTACGAGCATTTGCTCGTAGCAACGGCTTAGTAGGAATTTTCTGTCAAACTTTGTGGAAGATCAAAATTTTTGGTTGAATTTGATTGTTGTTTTGCTTCAATGTGATAATAAATTACAAAAGAATAACATACCTGAAATCGTAAATTACAATTTAAATAGTATTTGGAATAGAAATTGAAAATTTGTGACCAGATCATGAACTTTGAAATTGAAACTTCAAGAAATCTGTGGAAATCTGATCTGGAAATTAGCCGTTTTGCAGTTGACACCTATTTGGGCATTACGTAAAAACCAAAATAGTTCATGCAAGAACACTTTCGTGTTCAAACACTTTATATTAACGAGAAACTTGGGAATTAAATCCTGAATTTTTTTTAATTTCAATTAACTGACGTTGCTAAATTGACATGTATTGGCAGTGTCACAAAGCGAAAAGAATCCGACCTTCCTGACTACAGAGGTTCTCAACAAATTTGTCCACATGGGCAGAAGGCGACGAAAATCGGTTCTCGGAGTGTCGAACCATTATCTATACTAAACCAAGATATGCGGTATAATTTAATATACATCATAATATTTTACCTATACCGGGTGATCATTTAAAAACGAGCCACCTCAAATATCTTAGGAACAAATAGAAATATGTATGTCAAATCGCCGAGACACGTAAATTTAGGAATCGAGGGGGACACAAACCAACCCCCCAACCTCCAGCCACCCTCACTTTAAAATCTTAAATGGCACCATATTATTTGTGACACCTCATTTTAAAGGAAATCGAATGAGGAATACAGCAGTGTTGTTTATTTTTTAATTATTCGTTATCTCAGCCTGCTAGATGACAAATTATTAATAGTCTACCTACTACATAGTACGCTTGACGTTAACCTTGCTGACATTACTGAATTTTTTATACACTGTATTAATTCGCCAATACCATATCATCTACTAACCACATAATTTGCAGTAAGTTAAATCTTGAGCGTAGGTTATAATTTAATAGCACGAGTTGTAGTACCATTTTCGAACAAATAGTGGTAGTAGCCTGATGGATGCAATTACATCGTGTTCTACAGCCTGTAATTACCGCCCTGATTGCTAACATTCAAATGAAAATGATACTTATTATGAATTCATAATCCTAATTCAATTGCGAGAGAACTTAAGTCGGCGTAACCGCAATACTCAAAAGATGAATTATCGTAAGTGGTGCCCAAGGAAAGCTTAGATATATGTTTGAAATATTACAATGGGACGGAAACATAGAGGGAAAATTACTTTGACAAATCTAAAATAATTGCACAAAATTTGTTAGTTTCTGTACTCTAAAACGTATGAAAATATTCCATACATCTCGTACGCTGAATTTCATGCCTTATTTTAAAGCAATCAGTGCAGGGTAACGGTTGTAAACCCGCCGTGATTATGAATCTCCTCACGATAACGCTCCAGCCAACCAAGAACCAAGTTATCTCAACTTGGGAGGTCCTCAACTTATACATTTCTTATAACTGTTTTGTTCTGCGTTTTTTTGTGCAACGAAATACATCATAGATGTATGGCATCTGCGAAATAAACAACGCATTTTGTTATTTTTTTTGTTTTGTTATTTCAAACGTGAAGATGTTTTAGTTGGCAAAGGTCTGATTAATGATTATGGTTGGTACGCAATACCAATCATGCAGTTTTGGTGAACACGTAAAGTGCCACTTTTCAAAATTAACTGAAGGTTAGATTTTTGAAGTCACACATTATTTAACAAGTTAAGAAATTCGTAAGAAATGGAACACTTTGGCAGCTTGTGATGAAATATTCTGTAGTAATACAATAAGTGGTCTGGAATTGTCGGAAATTTTAGGAGAGCTGTTGCTTTGCTTGGTAGCCACGAGTGGCGACAAGTTTGAGCAAAATGTGGAGAATTATTTTCCAAATTATTCTTACTCTCGTGTGGTATTCGAAAGATTATTTTTTGACGTTCAAATTAGAAACAACTTTTCAATATTATTCTTTCAGTGTCATAATTTGCGATTAAAACATATATGACATATATGTCAAAACCAGAAAACAAGCAGTTTATCAACAAAAACATAATACTAAAAAAAATTCTCGCTGGGACAAGTTAAGTAAAAAATTCTCACTATAATAATGATTTAATTGGACAGAATTAAGCACGTGATCAAAAATACTGTTAATTGATTGGAAAATAGAAACGTCAAAAAATAATCTGAAATATACATAAGTGATACGGAAGCTTTACTTAGAAACCACGTGCCAATCTCGAAAGCTTTGAAATTTCAATGCTAATTTATATTTTGTTTATAGCATTTTTTATTTGGCCCTACGTATTCTAGATCACTCGGTTTTCTTCTTTTCTATAGTTCATTATTCGTATATCTTTTGTTTTGCGTCAAAATTTATCAAGTATCAAGTTGATTATTATAAGTACGAGTACCTTGGGTTTGTCGAAGATAGTACCTTCTTCACAGTGTCATAAAATCACTTTTAACACGTACCGAGTGTCCAAATAAGAAAGGATGTCGTCCATATCTAAGAAACCGTTCATGGTACAGCTATGGGAAAGAAAAATAAGAATAAAAGTGGCCAAGAGAAATTTCTGGAAATTATTTTCAGGTTTCTAAGTTTGCTGCTAGAGGGCGTAATAGTCATAGTCGACAAAAAAACATGGTTTTCTCTAAAATATACCCAGATAAAGTAGATCAAAAATACGAATATTGCAATCTTGAATATATTTTGTAAAATTTTGGTTTACCACTTCTTGCTCTAACTCATCAAATAGCAGGGAAGGGGTAAAGGGGAGCATCTGGTTGTGGAGATGCTTGTAACTTCGGTTTGATTTAACCGAATTTAGCAAACTTAGTCTCGTTGAAAAGAGCTATCTTCCTTTAATCAGATACTTTTATAATTCAAGTCATTTTTGTTCTGTAGTGATCGCTAGAGGGCGTTGTTTGAAAGATCAGCAAACTTTTCAGATTTTCTTGAAAATTTTAAATGGAACGGTATAATAATCATAAATTAATTAAAAAATGGACAAAATAACGAGAGGAACAGTGAAAACCGCACAATGATATTTTTTCTAACCGTATAGATATGGACAAAAGAGTTTTAGGAGGACGGGTTAATTACTAACGTTTACACGTGCCACCGAATATAAAAGACATTTTGAAAATATCATAATCATTAAAATTATATGTTGCTTCTTCGTGGCCGTTTTAAATGTGGAAATTACCATTTTTTAAAGCAAAAACTTTTTAAGTATTAAAATATACTCCTGCAAATTGCAATATTTATTATGAATTCTTAAGAAGATAACCCTACACGCCAAAAGACAGTGATACAGTCATTAAACTCGACACATATTTCGCTGAGCAAGTCACCGTCCTCAGGACCTCAGGGGTGTGCTGTGTAACTGTCTTTTGGCGTGTGTGGTTAACTTAGAATTCATAGTGAATTTACGCCAAAGTGTGCGCAATATATTAATTTATAAAACAAGTTGACTTTGAAACAACAAGATTCAGCACAATGGCAAGTGTTTGATATCTAAATGTCTTAAATTTTAGGAACATGGGAGACTTTCTCCAAACTATAGTAAAAGCTATTTTATCATATTTGTATAATTTTTATATTGTCATCAAAGCATACACAAATTTATCACTACTAAACAATAATTGCAAATGTTGAACCGGGCGTTACCAACAATTTTTGCCCCCATCCTCCCAGACCTAACACTAATTTGTTTATATCTCCGGTTAGAAAAAGATATCAATGCGCGGTTTTCACTATTTCCTTTCATCATTGTATCTTCTTTTTAACTAGGTTATAATTATTATATCATTCCATTTAAAATTTTCAAGAAATTTTGAAAAGTTTGCTGGCCTTCCAAACAGCGCCCCCTAGCGATCACTACAGAACTAAAACAACCTAGCTCATAAAAGCATATCATTAACCGAAGAGAGCTCTTTTCAACCAGACCAAGTTTGCCAAATTATGTTGAATCAAACCGAAGTTACAAGCATCTTCACAATGAATCGTTCCCCTTCCCCCTCCGCTGCTATTTGATGAGCTAGAGCAAGAAGTGGTAAACCAAAATAATTCAAAATATATTCAAGATTGCAATATTCGTATTTTTGACCTACTTTATCTGGGTATATTTTAGAGAAAACCATGTTTTTTTGTCGACTATGACTATTACGACCTCTAGCAGCAAACTTAGAAACTTGAAAATAATTTCCAGCGATTTCTCTTGGCCACTTTTATTATTATTTTTTCTTTCCCATACCTAGCTGTACCATGAACGGTTCCTTAGATATAGTCGGCATCCTTTCTTATTTGGACGCAAACAAACAATCGAGAAACTTAAATTATTCATTGTATCTTTAAAACGAAATAAATTATAACACATGGTTTATAATATGACTTTATTTTTTTCATTTTGAGTTGCATTGAATAGTACAAGAGATAATTGCACGAATTGCCCACCGTGTAGGTACAATTAGTACTCAATTAAGACGTTGTCCATATGTCCATTATCATCCAAGGAGAGGACTTGTTAACATTTGTCGTCATTAACACAAAAATTGCAGAAAGTACCATCATAAGTTGTTTGAAAACTGTTATACTAATTTGGGGCAATAATTATTAACATGGCTGCTTCATAATCTGGTACCGAATTTAATATCAAATGCAGTTAGAAAAGTAATTAAATTTAGTATATAAACGAGTATTTTGCTCACTTACTAACGTTATATTTTATTAAAGATAATTCACAAAGATTGAGAGTGTATTTTGCATTCACCATTCCGGATAATAATTATAAGGCCGAATAACAAATGAGCAAGAGCATAAAAATGAATGTAAACTAGCTGCAGTACCTGAGATCGTCTATCATCATTAATAATAGAATCTCATTACGTAACCAACGTAAGTAGATATTCATGGTAGTAAATAAGAAACGTTTTGACAGAACGGGTCATAAATTATACATCTTGAGCGAGCACCTACACTCATGGTTTGCCATTTTCATTTCGACCAGAAGAACAATTTACGGATAGGCGATGATTTATTTGCGCAAGAGAAGTACAACAAAGTTTTTAAGTGTCTTGCAGATTGTGCTAAATCTAATATTTACGTATTTTGCTAGTACTCGCGGACGGGAAATGAGCTTCAAAATTCATTCCGTGGGGGTGGGGTAAACCTAAAAGTATTGAAAGCATGTACATATTTTATAAATGTTGTAGATGAAGTCCTCCAAAAAGCGATCCGTGGTCCGTGCAAAAAGCCACATTTTTAAGATTTAATTGTGAATCTTCTGCATTCTGACGAACTGTTCATTTGAAATTCAACAATCCCGCTTCAATATTTTTTCAGTGCGTAATAAATTAATTATAATAATAAATATAAAGTAATGCACTACTAGACGCATCAGTAATTTTCAGCACATTCTTTTGACCCAAAAATAAATTCACTTTGTATTATGCCTGAAAAATTCTTGAAGATTCCTTAAAATTTTTTATTCTATTGGTATGCGTATTTGATGAACTGGTATTTTTGTATCTAAAGCTACTATTTTAACATTAGTTAACAACTATTTAACACTAACGAACAAACAAGATTTAACAGTCCAGCTATCTTTACAACTCTCTGGACACTCCTCGTATATCGCTTGTATCACATTTATATAAAGACTAGCCCGGAAGATTGCGTCTTTTTCACCAAACATAGTTCTACATATAATATTCTCATTTGTTCCATTAAACTCCAGATGCACGTCCAAACATCTGGGCTTTCGATGATTCACTTGTTTACAACATAGAATCGGTGGCGCCAGGAATATACGAGATACACATGGAACGAATTGATTTATTCTAACCCTTGACCCACTTTGTTTGATAAAATAGGTATTCAGTACTGGAGATGAATAAGACTCCAAACGTGTACAAAACCATAATCGGTTTAAAAATTATTTTACCAACGATACCAATAGTATAATTCCATAATTTAGCCATGAAATACAAAACTGGCGTTGACTACTAATTTAATATTTCACACAAATTACTAATTAACACCGAATGGTTACAATAACTGCTCGAAAATATTTCATTTTTTTCAATGCAAAACCGTGCTGGACGGGTTATTGCTCGGGAAGATCAAGCCCCCCCCCCTCTCAAATTTTACCCACTTATTTTAAGAAATGTTAAAAGTTCTGAAGTTGTCCAAAATTTGATTTAGTTATCTCTAAAAGCGACGAAAATATTTATAAAAAACCATCTCCAACATCTTCAACACCCTGTATCTTCTATATAAAGTATTTCTCGAGATATGTTTATATGAACTTTTTCTTGTATTTTTGGGTGTAGAAGCTACTGTTTAAGTCTGGCACCCTAATTTTGGCGCACCCTGTATATCGTAAGTTCCTATTAAATATGGCGTCGAGATTACACCATTGTCTTATAAAGCAAAATTAGCCATGGCCATACTGTAAATATAGGTGATATTAAAATGGGTCATAGCTACATCGACCAACTTCGAGACATTAACTGCTACCAACTGCATAGAGAATTATATTCGTGTATTGAATCATGCTACTGCATGAGACAAGAAATATGCAAAAATGCTGCAAATTTCGTTCTAAAAGAAGCTTCCATTTTTGAAGTGAAACTTTTGTTTCGGTAGAGTAAGTTCCTGTGTTGGCAAATGCGAGCGTCACGAAAAGTGAAACGAATGGAGGGGAGCAGTCTGAGAAGACGGGCAGAGGAGAAAGGGAATATCGAACGCCCCACTCTTTAGCCATGCTTCGTGCTCTTTCTCTCAGGCAAGCGTCAGTGAAGCGAGACCACAGCGCAGGGTATGTTCACTCTATCCTGAAAACTCGGCCGAAGTACTAGTTACGCTTGACGGCACAAAGGCGCTGATGTAGGGCGAGAGTCCACAGACATGATAAAGTATATGCTCTATGTTTCAATGCGATCTCTGCCGGGCTGCAGGCAACCGGTATCTGGGAATTGTTTGGTTCGTGCTTCGTGCGCCATTTGCAATTTCTTGGTGTAGTTGGCGTGTTGTGTTTGCCAGTCGTGTAAAAGTTTGAATTTTCACTCGTTTTTTTTCCAAGCCGCTGATTAGAGAGTGTACAGCTATGAGCAAATTTGCTGTTGTTTTTCTGCAACATTTTTGTGTAACATTTTTTAAAACGGACTTTAAAGTGGGGTATCAAAAATGTGTTGTGAAGAAATGTGGAAACAACTCTAACAAAGTGAAAATGCACGTATTTCCCTATTGTTATGAGGTTTTTATAAACTTTCGTTTGTAGCATTGATAATTTCAGCGCCAAAACGAATGCCACTTAGCCTCTGCAGTACAGTTCTTCGACTTGGCAAAGCAAACTTTTTTTAAGGAATTTGTAGCCTTTATTATTACTGTATAAAACAATTCTTAGTAATTTATTGTGTCAATGTTACATTTATAAAATACATAAATTTAATTTTGAAAATATTTTTATTTAAACATTCCATATAACATTTTACTTGTACTTAAAAAATTGTTGTATCCTTTATTACTATTTTTATGTTCTTCTAAAAATAGCAAATACTGGATACAAAATTTTTTATAAGTATAAAATAAAAAGAAATTTCATTATAACTAGGAGCTTATATTCAAATTTCCCGGCGTTTGCGATACTAGCGCTTCGTGTCATAAAGCGTAACTAAACCATTTCGTCCGGCGAAAATACAGGGAGTCGCTTATCTACATAAGTCTCTAATCTATGCCACAGCGTTTCATTTCTCGTGACGCCGCCACACTCTGTCTTATGATTTGCGCTGTTTTTCTCAGGGAAGCGTCAGTTCATTCTCCTAATAACGTTGAAGTTTCACTTCTACCGCGTGTGGCGACCAGGCACCCAGTTTTTTCTACTAGAAGATAGCGATAGTCAATAAGTAGGTACCTAAATTTTGTGTTCTTAAAAAGCTTACCCTTACAATTTATTATGCCGATTGTTTTGGGTATAGGTACGGGTGGTTGAGGTACCGCATCTAGCCTGTAGCGGAAGTGTCTTTAGTTATAAATATATTTATTGTGTTATTGAAAAGTTATGAAAGTTGAAATTTAAATGATCGACGCATATACGTTTATTCTTGCTAGTAATATTGAACGGATCGGGTGTGTAGGGCAGAAGGACGAAACCAGTGGTTCTCCATGCACATTCGAAACATGCAATATTGAAAAACTTCTGAAGTTAAGCACGAAAGTACGTAGAGATCCAAGGATGCTCCAAGCCAACGATGTGTTTGGGGTAGCATCCCATATGAGATCTCGTAGTAACAAAATCTGGATTTAGTTCGATAATTCAATGCCTGGCGGGATATTTGCCCGAGTAGTAGTTGTTCGAACGATCCAGTACCATCCAATTATTTTTTATTTATCGAACTCTTGGGTGATATGTGAGAGGATTATTTTTGCACCCACATTTGTAAAGGAACTACATTTCTGTATTTGAGATAGAGGTAAGCCTTTGATTTTCGTTAATTTTCTCAGTTTATATTTGACATGTAATAATCGACATTTTTTGAATCGAATAAAAATCAAGTAGTCTCTGGAATAGTAGCAAGCCATATTCTCGCTATAATAATGACATGATTGGCTGGAACGAAAAATACTCGGAAAGATATTGAACATTTTATGGGTTTTATAAAAACCACAAAAAACATCGAATTCATTTTATTCATTAGACCTAAATGAAGTGTTTTTATTGGTCAGTTTGACGACAAAGAAAATAACCACTAGTATTGGCAAAATACTGTAATAATTCTTGCTCCATATTATAATTAACGAGTAACAGCAGTAGCAATGGAAACAAGTGCCAGTAATTTATGTTATGTTAATTCTATAATAATTCAACTTTTCTGTTGTGTCTGAGTTATTAATTAAACACCTATTAAAATTAGCGTTTACATATACCAACTGCTGGAGTGCAGCTCATTACCATGTTTCATTATTTATACGACCTTGCAAGAGGTGCAATAATTTCGATAAGAAAGCGAGATATATTTACACTCGGCACTCGAATACAAACGAGCAAACAATAGATACTCTTGTAAGAATAAATATTCGCTTGCATCCGAAAAAAAATAAATGGAATCTGTTCCGTTTCAGGAGTAGCGGGAAGCTCAAATAGAGCCGCTAAAATTTCGCATCAGATTTAAATGTGAAATAGATTCACAATGCATTCACTCCGACAATAAATTATATAATACGTAGGAGGCGGGAATAAAAATTAATAGTTATAACAGCGAGCGAAATGCGGCACGAACACTCTTTGTTCTTAGTTGCACACAATAGGATGTAAAACAAGGTACCGGGCAGTTTACATGTAATTTTAATCAAACACCAGTACGGACAGGCCTTTGCTTGGATATTATAATTGACCGTTGCGAGAGGTGCGATTTTGCACACAATTTGCACGGCACGATCACATAAACGATCCGAACGCTGCGATGTCTATTAAGAAAACCGACTCGGAATCAAGTTATTTTTCACAGATTGCTGGGCGTATGCCGCGAAAACCACCGGCGGCACTTCAATATTCTAACGCCCTCTATGGGCAACTGTTCTTCAAAAGTCGTTTAAATTATTTAACATTATTATTGGATTAGTGCGCAATAATGTGTAGAAGAAAACTACTCTGAACAATTTTTATCAAGAGATAAATGTTTTTATCGACTTGCTTCTTTAGTTTCGTTCCAAATGCGAAAGAATAAACATGAATGTTGATGTACTTGGTAGACCACGGAGGCGTAGAATGTACCTAACAGAAATTCAGATTTCTAGGGTCATAACTCTCATTCAAGAGGGCCACTCAAGACGGCAACTAGCCCGAATTTTAAATGTCAGTAGAGCTGCCATAAATAGGCCCTGTATAAGGTCTCAAATGTATGGTATTGTTAGAAGGCAACCTTATCTGCGTCGCGCAAGGGCAACGGATGTGGGCCACCAGAATGCGCAGAAGTACCGCTACAACGCTCCAAAATCAGCTCGTAGAGGCCACAGGAATCAGAATAAGTACCAAAACTATACGTAACAGGCTTCACTAATGCCAGTTTAATGGAAGAAGACTAGCTAAGGTACCTCCTTTAAGCCGTGATCATCGCAGAGCAAGGAGGTTCTTTGCTGAAGAACATGTTAATTGAAACTTGGGGCAGTTCACTGACGAATCCAGGTTCTGTTTAAATCACATTGATGGACTAGTTCCAGTCTGGAGACGCCCTGGTGAACGTTTCTTAGACTGCACTGTGGAAGAAAGGGTTCCATTTGGAGGAGGGTCCATCATGGTTTGGGGTGGGATAAATTTGAATGGGCGCACGGAGATGGTAGTAATTCGTGAGGGGTCTATGACTGCAAGTAGGTATATAGACGAAGTTCTAGAACCACATTTTGTACCATTTGCCAAGAATATGGGTCCAGTATTCATTCTGCAGCAAGACAATGCCCGCCCACACATCGCCAGAATAGTGCTAAATTTCCTCAATGCCCACAATATTGAGGTTTTATGGATTGGCCCGCCCGCCGTCCAGACATCAATCCAATCGAGCACGTCTGGGACACACTTGGGCAAAACGATTAAAGGAACGTCAGCCAATCCGGAACCTTCAACACGTTGAAGAAATCCTCCTGGAAGAGTGGGAAGAGCTGCTTCCTCAAGTTATTCGAAATTTAGTTGAAAGTATGCCCCGTCGTTGCGCTGAAGTTTTACGAGTTAGAGGAGGCCACGCACGTTATTGATTTTGAAGTTTTGCTTACCTTTCATTAAAACAATAAAGAGCTTAATCGCACATTTCTGCATTTTTATTTTTTTTCTGTACGAATCACAATCAGATTATAACAAATTGTACTAAATTTTTAAACACTAATCCAGTATAATATTTAAATAAAAAAGAATTGTAACAATGCGCCATTCCAGTGAAAAAATTTCAACATTTTTAAAAGTGGCTCCTTTTTCATTTTGATTAGTGTATTAGAAATATGACGCTGATTTGATTTGGAGGGAACCAACAACAACTTGCTACTGCGTTAATTTATTTATTACGGTGGGACTAATTTTTGTTACGCTACTGTAGTAGAGGTGGGACAGTTTAGTTCGTTGATGCAATTGAAGTGTTGGAAAACGGGGCAGTCGAACGCGTGGTCCATCTGACTTGCAACGGCGCAATGAAAAACTTAGGTGATCTGTTAGAGCTAGCTACTAGCTTAAGACATTCAGTAGTCAGTTAAGTCTAGCTTTCTGCCAATGGTACCATTGGCAGAAATTTTATTCAGACGCATCCGCCCGAGTCCCAACGCCCCACCGAGTCCCCCATTACACAATACCAGTAAAATGGCGTTTAAGTAATTCGTTATTGAAAGACACCGGCGACAATCTCGGTGGGTGTTCAGGTATAGTACAGAGCTGCCATATTGTTCTCCTACGGCTACACGAGTTCTGCACCCGCAAGGGTCCGTATTTTTTGCTTGTTTCTATTGTTTCTATTGCCAAAAAAATGCGTGTGTCTGGTGCGAAAGGGCAAGTGAAGGGTCTGTTTTAAAAAGCCTTCTCTCAGCTTTAGTTTCTTTTACACTTTTACCCTTTTTAACACAAGGACTCGGTCGGGCGTCGGGACTCCGGGCGGATTCGTCTGAATAAAATTACTGCTTACCGTTGTGTACTTGGGGTTGGTCGCTTCTAGGGCTACCAGATGTTATCGATATGTATATGGTTTTATATCGATAATATTGATAAGCGATATTGTGAAAAATCAATATCAATACGATATTATCGGAAATATGGATATTATTTCTAAATACTGGCAGCCCTAGTCGCTTCGCGATCGGCTTCCCATTTCGCTCGAAAGATACATTTCTGTTCAATTTGACTTTCAGGTTAGTTGTGAACAAATCGGCTATTATGATCTTACTACTGTCAGGGCTAGGACTGCAAGTAAGTAAAAAAAAATGTCGAATATCGATAACGAGAATATAACGATATTTCTGGTATTACCGATAATTACGATATTATCGAAAATATCAAAATTATCCATATATCAATATCATTTTCTCACAATATCGCTTATCGACATTTTAACAGCATCTGACAGCCCTAGTGGTCATCAGTGTTGGTAAAAGTTCGATGCTTTCGCCTATGGACGGTTTGAGTGACTGTAAGTAACGTCCAATGCAGAGTTCAAAACGAAATAAGAAAACAACAACTCTGTTTAAGGGTAAAATAAAAGGAAATGTTAATAAAATTTGAATTTAAAAAACAACAGTGAGCAATAGGCGACGTATCATGCTCATCCATGTATGCCACGTCTGCGACCATGACATTCTTAGTTTTCTTAAATATTTGATTCTTATATTACCTAAAAATTTGTAACTAAGTAGCAAAAGTATTCAATTCTATGTAAAATACTTCTGTTCTGTTTACATTCTTTTTCCTGGTCAGCTACCTTGTTTATCAACGATCTACCCACCCAAGAAGTTTGGAGAATTCATAAATAATTATTATAATGTTGGTTCTATTATATTCGTACTATAAATGTATACACAGGTGTACTCGGCATACTTTCGGAAATCTTACCGTATAAGGCATAACGTAAAATGGGGGAAGATGTTCGAAGTGCTGAAAAAGGTAGGGATGAAATATAGGGACAGAAGAATAATACATAATCTCTACGAAAAGCAAAAGGCAGTTATAGAATGTGAGCAGGAACGAAGGGAAGTAGATATCCGGAAGGGAGTGAGACAGGGATGTGCATTGTCACCTCTAGTTTTCAACTTATATATCGAAGATGCTATTAATATTGTTAAGGACAGAACAGCCTCAGGGATTAACGTACAGGGTCAAACTATTAACATGCTCAGATTTGCGGATGATATAGCAGTGTTAGCATCTAGCAAAGAAGAATTAGGAGCGGCTTTGAATGAAATGGAAGCAGTTTTGACACAGGGCTATGGCATGAAAGTCAATAAAAATAAAACTAAAATTTTGGTATGTAGGGGATGTGAAAATAGAACTAAAGTTGACATACAAATAGGAAATGAGAAGATAGAGTAGGTCGCGGATTTCTGCTATTTAGGAAGTAAAATAACTCAAGACGGTAGGAGCACTAAAGATATAAAACAAAGAATAGCGCAGGGCCGAGTCGCGTTTAACAGAAAGAAACACCTGTTATGTTCGAGAACGGTTAATATAGAGACTAGGAAGAGACTCTTAACGTCGTATGTATGGAGTACGGCATTATACGGGTGCGAAACTTGGACAATAGGAGAAACGGATAGAAAAAGAGTAGAAGCGTTTGAAATGTGGTGCTACAGGCGCATGATGAAGATACCGTGGATAGATAAGGTTAACAATAGGGAAGTATTAGAAATAGTTGGGGAAAAGCGAAAGGTATGGAAGACGATAAAGAGTAGGAGAGATAGGATGGTAGGACACCTTCTAAGACACGAAGGAATAGTTCGCGACATACTAGAGTCAGAGATAGGAATAAAAAGAGGTAGGGGTAGGCCTAGATTAGACTACTGCTCTCAAATAGTTAGGGATGTAGGATGTTCTACTTTTAGGGAAATGCGTAGGTTAGCTCAGGATAGAAAAGAGTGGAGGTACGCATCCAACCAGTCTTCGGACTGAGAACCTTATGATGAAGGCATCAAAACACATTTGGTACAGAATTACTTACTTTAGGCTAAAATCCTTGATTCCCTAACGAAATTTGTTTATTCTGGCTATAAATTTATAAATAATTTATAACCATTAGTCATGTGTCACGTTGTCGTGACTTAAATTTAGTGGCTGGGGGTTTGTTTCGTATAAAAGTCTTCCTCCGAACCGCTACAATCTCTGAGGGCACTAAATCAATACAATCTAGGGAAGTCTGATGTAAAGATACCAAGCACGCGTATATTTCTTTCTAAAATATTCCCTAAATTTATTGTCGCAGGCGACTGGGTTTTATCTAACTTGTTTGATCAGGTAACTCGAGTATTGGGTTTTGAGAAGATTCTTCTAGAAAAAGAGGCAGGGTTGTGCATGAGAAACCATCCTGTTTTTTATTTGCTCTTGGATTCTTAGATTTTTGATTGGTGAAAAATCAAGCTGCGATTTTAGTAATTACATATAACTAAATTTTGACTTATTGTTCTAAACTATTTTATATTTATACTTGGGCCGCCCAACAGACGGAGTGATCACCCTACAAGAACGTGCTCTAGCGGGGCCAATATTAATTTTTGACGACCGAATTGGAGTGATGCGACTTCCTTGGGTCTAAAGAAAGCGCATCACTGCGGTTCGGTCGTCCTAAATTGATAGTGGTCCTGCCTAGAGTTCATGATTGCAGGGTGATCACTCCGTCTGTTGGGCGGCCCAAGTATATTAATAAGTCACCTCTATAATATGATTGCTAATAAATACCTATAGTGAAATTAATTAAAGAAACAGAATTGGATAACTGTTGCATAAAGAAGTCTAATAATTTTTGACCGCCATGATAAATATTGTTATGAATGATTTACGATAATTTGAAAACCCACTGGAGTATACTAGGCTTTTCCATATGTTGTTTGTCAACAATAATTGAATCATGGATGTTTCGAGATTAGAATGGAACATTCTTTCATACCGATACTCGTTCATCTCTGAATGAATATATGGAATAAATGAAATGGTCGGGAGTTTTCAAAAAGTCCTTTATGGACGTGGATCATGTATGATTTGGTGAGGAATATCCTTAACAGCAAGAACTGATTGTGTTTTCGTTGTTGGCGCTGAACTGGTCACAACAGAAGGGGCCCCAATGCTGAAAGATACATAGACGAAGTGTTTAAAGATCATGTGGTATACCTTAGGCAGGGTATATTGCTGACCAGTTCATTTTTATGCAAGACAATGTGAAACGTCACACTGCAGCAGTTGTGCAGGGATATCTGCAATAGGTTGGTATATAGGTAATGGAATGGCCAGCATGCAACCCCGACCTAAATCCCATTGAACATCTTTGGTATCAGCTAAAAATAAAAATTCGACGTAAAGATCCTGCACCTAATACGTTACAAGAGCTTGTGGTTTCTGTTGAAGAAGAATAACGTAACATACCCCAAAAAAATACAACCAACCTCATACAATCGATGAACCACCGCAATCAGGACGTTATAGGGGCAAGAGGGGAACCACTAGGTAATTATAAATTTTCAAAGTTTTTTATAATTTTGATTTTAACTGTTCAGTATCTTCAATTTTGTTTATTAAATAATTTTTTCTATAAATTATATTTTTGCGATATTTTTTACTAAACCATTGATATCTATCCCCACATTAAAATAAATTGACATTGCCGCTTCGTAGACTCGGCCTGTATATTTCACCTCTTGGGCTTTATTTGTTACTAAACAGTAATATAAAAGAAACATTTTGTTTTACTTACAAACTGCCCAGGCAATGTATAGGAATTAATAACCATGTATTTTTAATTCTAAAAAGCAATTCTGAATTACGACTTCCGTTTTATTTTTTCCAATTTTCTTAAGTTAAGCACCACCGTCTCTTGTATCCAATTAAGCCATGGTAACAGAAAGCAGGGTTGAATTACGGTGTGGTTTTTCTGGTGTTCCGCATCACACCACTATCCGCACATGATGCACCGGCGACATATGTGTTTTCCACCGGAGCTCCCGCCACAGCAGCATCAGCTCCTCTGTAAATTACTATGGTGTTTATTACCATATTTCACCGGAATAATTTTGAGGCCTTTTATGGTTTGTAAAACAACAGCTATAAATCACTGAGGTTCATAGTCGGGTTTTATTCCTGACCGGGCACAACATCTGGGACGCAATAGGCGCTTTGCGGCTCTGCTAGATTCTCTCCGCACATGCAGACATATGAAATCAATGAATTATTAACCATCGATAGCTTCCGTCCGGGTCACGCCCTCTGCCTTTCATTATGGAAGTGTCGGGCAAATTATAAGGGCGCTTGGCCGGCCGAGTGGGTCAATCTCTATTATTGAGTTTCCCTTTGGTGGATAAAGGGCCCCCGCAAAATTTATGATAGACTTGATTTTCAAGTTTCCCATATGAATATTACTTTAATTTTAGGCTCACGAAATATCATTTATCAATCACTTATTTTTGTAAGTACATACCAGGAAGAGTGATAGTAGGTTTACTAAAATCCTTGCACCAAAACGAAAATACTCGCGGAAATCTTCTTTTAGAACAGGGCAGACAAGAAAACATTTCAAGCATTCCTAATGATGTCGAAACAAGTTCCGCGGCGTTGAAGCTGGACCTTCGAAAAGGAGAAGTCACATGGGGGTATAAGTGGACTTTAAGAGTCTTTAAGAGTCTTCTTAATCCAGTCAGTGGACGTTTTCCTATAGATATCGGCCTGTCAAACACGAAGAGCACACAGGCTCCAATGCATCACCTGGTTTTGGCAGTTCTTGATCTTCTGAAGAAACTGTCATTATTCTCGACAGCCGCTTCGTTTGTTGATTATGTCGGCCGAATAGAAGACAGAACTCGGATTTCATGACATCAACAATTTTGAGACTTTTTTCCATTTCCAATTTGGCGAGCATTTCCTTGCACCATGTCGCATGAGCCTAACGTCTATAGTGAGAACACGGTGGACCCAGCGATACCAAAACTTTCTGACGCGGATGAGTTGGTGGCTATGGTGATGGAATCGGGAGAGTCTCATCAATCCCTT
This sequence comes from Xestobium rufovillosum, assembly GCA_963966045.1. Taxonomy (NCBI): domain Eukaryota; kingdom Metazoa; phylum Arthropoda; class Insecta; order Coleoptera; family Ptinidae; genus Xestobium; species Xestobium rufovillosum. The sequence continues at coordinate 15,933,442 of OZ014496.1, forward strand.
TGCAAGGGTTTTGGATCTTTCTTCAGAATTATTTTCACGTCCTCGACCGAAGTCGCAGGACTTCCAGTCCCGTCACTTTTCGATGAAAAATTTTCGCGCCCAATCAGCTGTTAACTCTTTGCACATGAATGAAGGTCCGCCAATGCGTGAGAGTTTCATTTAGACCTACTTCAAAAACGCATAAATTACATGAAAATGTTCAGATTCAATCTGCGTGACTAAATGACAAACGCAACTCAAGTCAAAAATTTGCTCAAATGTCAACAGCCAACATTTTATCAACGCTTGAATCGCAAGCCAACTCTAATTTGTCGTTTTATGGTTACGGTTATTATCATCATCATAAAGTTCTCAGTTCGAAAAGTGGTTGGACGCATACCTCTATCCTTTCCTATCCTGAGCTAACCTACACTTTTTCCCAAAAGTTGAACATCCTACATCCATATCTATTTGAGAGCAGTAGTCTAATCTGGGCCTACCCCTACCTCTTTTTATTCCGATCTCAACTCTGTATGTTGCGAACTAAGCCTTCGTGCCTCAGAAGATGTCTCCTATTCGTTACTGTCTTCTATAAATTTCGCTTTTCTCCTACTCTATCTAATACTTCTCTGTCACTTACCTTATCTATCCACGGTATTTTCATCATGCGTCTGTAGCACCACATTTCAAATGCTTCTAATTTTTTCCTATTCGCTTCTCCTATCGTCCAAGTTTCGCACTCGTACGATGCCGTACTCCATATATACGTTTTTAAGAGCCTCTTTCGAGTTTCTACATTTATCATTCCCGAGCATAGTTTTTTTTTTATTAAATGCAACTCGGCCCTGCGCTGTTCTTTGTTTTATATCCCTAGAGCTCCTACCATCGGGAGTTATTGACTTCCTAAATAGCACAAATCTGAGACTTCCTATATCTTCTCGTTTCCCAGACGGGGCCGAAACGTCGATTATACAGTGTTTATTTTATACCTACTGATGCCAGAAATTCACAAATAATGTGAAATTAATTTTATAAGATTAGACATACATTAGCAATTAAGGTTATGGGGTAGATAAACATTTATTGATTTATTATTCTAACTACAGTTACTGTTTGTCTGGTTCATCAAGGATTTGAAATTATTGATTTATAGTATCTATATTTGAACATTTCGTATTTTTAAAATGGAGTTGCATTGTTTTTCTTATATTTTTCTGGCGCCCTCACAAGGCACTCTGAAATTGCGTTCTGTTGCACAATTTTTAATCACTGTTTTCAGTGGTAGACGCAGAAATCTATATTTCACTGTCATCAACAGCAAATATACCTCTTTAGAAACATGAAATCTAATGTTTTATGGTCACCAAGTGTAACTATTCTTAATATGCCTCTTAACCTGTATAAATACAGGTAGGGTGGTACTGCTTGATACTTCCACTTATTTATTTTCTGAATTTCGACCGACATATTATTCTCTTGTAAATTTATCACACCTTTATTTTTTTTAACTGAAGTTTCTTGCTTCTGAATTAACATTGCTATTATAACGAAACTTTTGTGCACGGAAAACTGTCTAGGCTAACTAGACATCTATAGCCCCTCCTACACAAAAGTTAGACTACTACGAATGAATTACTAAATTTAAAAACTTAATCGATACATTTTCGAATGTCTAAAATGTGCGTGGGACTTGGAACAATAATTACATCAATGAAAAATGTTGACTGTTCAGCTCTTTTTGTAAATAATGGGATTGAATCACATAATGTAATAAAGTAGAGGAAAAATATTCATATTCCTAGGTATAAAATGTAAAACCCAAGTTCCGAAAGCCAATAATCGAATTGATTGCACTGAAACGAAAACATATAAAACGTAGCGTCCAATATATTGGTTTCAGTAAATCATGAATACAAACAGACATGAAATAAAAGGGAAAAACGATGAAGTAGCAAAAGTTCATCAGAAAACCGCCAGAATCCATCATGAATTCCCCCCTCAGTTGGAATCCCTCCGGGTTATGCTGACCTGGCAGCCACAGTACGCTTCTGTTTCCGGGAGTCGCCCCGACCCCAGGGGTGTGTATACCCATCGCACACCTACTCCCTCGTAAGATATACCACCCCGAGAGATTCAGATTCCATAACTCACTTCCACTACCAATCTTCTTCGTTTAAGCTCACGACACTGATAAATTAGGCATTCTTTGTTATATATGAGTTCCTCCGAAAGTTCGTATACTTGATTAAAATTGTTTCGGTGCTATAGTTTTCCGGTGCTGCGGAGCGGAGCGGAAAGCATAAATTTCGTACCTCCAGAATTTTTTAGACGGAATATTTACGCATAATTTCTGTCAACAAGGGATGGAAATCGTCTCGAATTGCTGAGTATTTATTATACCTATCCAGCTTACCTGCAGTTTTTATTTCTATTTTAAAAATTTTCATACAGTGTTAAGTTTTATCGGCTCACCATTACATTGCTTTTTGGTTATTTCTTTATTGAATATAGAGAGTAGGTTAAATGTGATGTTGTTGATCATAAATATGGTTTCTGAAATATCCTGAAAATTGTCCATTAATAATAGCTTTATTTTATTTTAAGTTATGCAGAAAGTTTATTGTATTTTCACATCTCCGCCTTAAATTATACTATTTATATTAATCCCCCCCCCCATTCCGGAGTTACATCGAATATTTAAAAGTTGAAAATGAATTTTAATAATAAATAAAAAAACAATTAATCTTCATTAAGCAATTTCCGATTCTCGCCTATTTTGTCATTTTGTATCTTTTGTAGGCTCGACTCAATTTTGTTTATAATAAGTAGTGTGCATTCATGTTAACGAGCGGGGTAGTTGTTGTGGGTCATAAATACCAATTTAGAGAACCATCTTCGTCATCCATCATTTTAAGTGACAGCGGCAAATACAAAAAGGACACATGTAAAACTCACAAATTATCGAACTATCCTTGGCGTGAGAATAAATTTTTGTTATAGTAGGCGTCCGCCATGTAAAATGGAGAGGCAAGGGGTTTCCGTCTAAGATGCCAGTAAAACGCAATAAATCTTACAGAATCCTGTTGGAACAGCAGGCATCTTTCTACCGTCTCGGAAAGCAGCCATGTTGAGTTGATGGCCGGAGCCCTGCTGGTACATGGACTTTCTTCTAATTAGTTCGCTGCTAAAACTAATTCATGAGTTGGCGTATCTAACACTTTGTATTATTGGATTGATGTTAATAAGAAATATCGGAATCGCAGCATGAGTAGAAAAATTTCTGATCGTAAGGAGTCGACCAGATAAGTTATTTCTGAATAATATTATACTCTTTCGGCTTACTAGATATAATAACTTAAAAATACAGATAATCAAATAAAAATCGCGATTCTTGGATTATGAGACGAAAAGCAACAGTTCAAATAATATACATACCCAAGAAGCACGTTTTATAAGTATCTTAAGAACATTTATAAAATATTTTTACAAAAGCCTTAGCTGCAGAAATTTACTTTAAAAACGTTCTCTAGATACCTATATAGCACTTATAGAGCTGAAATAGGCGCAGGTTTATAAAACAATTCTATTGCCTGAACATTGTATTACTATTCTCAGGAGCACCTATAAAACAAATACCGAGTGCCTCAGAAATGTTCTTACAACTGTTATGTAACTACTTATAGGTGACTTATAAAACTGATATATAGCAGTTTCATCGGACTTATCGTACGATTATAGATTTTATTAAAGCCTTAGAGTGAGTTTTATAAAACTGATTTGTTACTGTTACTTAAAGATCACATGCAAGCTGCCTGTATTCCCTATAAAATCATTTGCACACTTTTTACCTGTAAAACTGCTTTTTTAGTAGCATTGGTAATTGTAAGTGTCTGAAAACATTTACAAAGTCGCCATAAAATTAAAATGCTTCTGTGTATATAATGTAATACTGAAGCCTGAGGAAGTAAATTCGTCATGTCGGAATAACCCATCAAATAATAGATCAATTATGAACACAGTGTTATTTCCCCCCTGAAGTCAAATTTTGTTGCGTCGAAAATTTTACTGTTAATGTTCACGTAGGTAGGTTGGAAAAACAATGCGCCGCAAAAATAACACAGATTTTTGGAAATTGATCGAAATATATTATAATATTTTTCCGTGATTTACTTGTCGTACTGTGAAGTAATTTATATCAGTGATATTTTCTAACAAATGTGGAAACTAGCGACTTCTAATATTGGTAATTTGCTTGGGTTTCAAAAAATTATCAATTTTTGATTTACGAAAAATTATATTTTGTTCAAGATGCCTGTGGAAAACTGCATCAATATTTCTGTTAAAATATGGCCGCTTTGCTAGAAAGCATTAATAGCAATTATAAAATCGCATTGGAACATTTTTGTCTTGCAAATGAAACGCATAGCATTCAATAGAACTAGACGTCCGCAGTTGAAATCGACACGAGGAACATTAATATAACGATATGCTATGTAAGAATTATAAAATCACTCTTATAAAACAGTTATTGAGCAGATTTGCTGTCAGAATCATCATTAAAGCAACTTAAACTGAAGAACAAAAACGCTTTATAAAAGCTTCGCGGAGCAGTTCTAAAGCAGTCCCCACCTAAGCAAATTTCCCGCGCAGACCGCCCGGTTGTTCCCAATAAGCACAGTTCTCTTATAAATTTAAATTAAATAACTAAACCTTCATATAGATGATTATTTGTAGTAGCTTTTCAATTTGCAGATTTGTTTTTTAAAACTTTTATGAAGACTATAATAATGTCTACAGCATAATGTGTTGCAATTTGTAGCTGTAAGAACGTTCCGTGCACAAAATATAAAACAGTTTCAAAGTTATTCCAAACTTTAGTTGCAAGAACGTTTTAACAGCTTTACTGGGAAAATATTTTTGTTGCAAAGCACTATTTGCCCTATAAATGATTTATAACAGCTGTGGAAAACTTTTATGAGACTTTTACAATACTAACGATGCATGTTTTGTAGCTATTGTATTATTATGCCTATTAATTGTCTATATGGCAAAATTATAGTGCAACTTTGTCCTCGGTGCCAGATTTGTATTACTAAAAGCTTTAAAGAAAATGTTTTATTGGCGCTGAATGGAGTAAATTGTGCATAATATAATAATTGCTGTCTAATGACATAAGCTTTAAAAAGGTTTCTGCATAGCCCTTATGAAGCAAAAAGTTTTTTAGTTGTTATAATATAGTTTTTTCATATAACATTCATAAAGCAATTTTATATGGTTCTTTGAACTGTATTTTACTTCTAACGGACAGCTTTATAACTGTTTACAAAGCATAATTATAAAAGAGCAAATGGTTTCTTTGTAGCAGCATTCGACAGCAAATATAACACCGTTATAAAACAATATGCTATGTAGCATAGGCTCAAAGAACATTCTTGAAACTTGATATAAATCACTAATACAGCAGTTTTATTGAAAGTTTTGTAGCAGCATTCGACAGCAAATATAACATCGTTATAAAACAATATTGCACAGGAAATCAATTATGCTATGTAGCATAGGCTCAAAGAACATTCTTGGGACTTGATATAAGTCACTAATACAGCAGCTTTAGTGAAAGTTTTGTAAATGTTCTTAAAACGAAGCATGTGCAATTATTAGCATCTCTCAACTAAATACGTTTAGTGGAAACGAAAGCTTTTATACGAGATATAGTTAAGGTAGCAACCTTTATAAATAAATAACAAAACATCTCTGTTTTTTAAATTTCACTTATACAGCAAGTTTATTGTGAATTTGCGGCGAAAATTGCCGCTTCGTTTAATTTTTCTCCAGGGCTTCTCCATTATCCCGTCACCATGTATGCACAGCGCAAATGGAGTAAATTGTGCATATATTTGCTGTCAAATGACAAGCTTTAAAAAGGTTTCTTTATACTCACATGAGATAGTAGCCTGTCACAATTTGCTTTATAAATGTTTACTCGACTTAGTTAAATACCATTTTTGTGATTTGTTTCTGCAATATGGATACTGCATAGCCTTTATGAAGCAAAAAGTTTTTTAATTGTTATATTATAGTTTTTTCATATAACATTCATAAAGCAGTTTTATAATGGTTATATTGCGGTTCTTTGAACTGTATTTTACTTCTAACGTACAGATTTATAACAACTGTTTACAAAACATAATTATAAAACAGCAAATGGTTTCTTTGTAGCAACATTCGACAGCAAATATAACACCGCTATAAAGCAATATTGCACAGGAAATCAATTATGCCATATAGCATAGGCTCAAAGAACATTCTTGGGACTTTATACAAATCACTAATACAATAGTTTTATTGAAAGTTTTGTAGCAGCATTCGACAGCAAATATAACACTGTTATAAAACAATATTGCACAGGAAATCAATTATGCTATGTAGCATAGGATGAAAGAACATTCTTGGGACTTGATATAAATCACTAATACAGCAGTTTTATTGAAAGTTTTGTAAATGTTCTTAAAACGAAAAATGTGCAACTATTAGCATCTCACAACTAAATGCATAGTGGAAATGAAAGCTTTTATACGAGACATAGTTAAGGTTGCAATGTTTATAAATCAGTTAAAAAATCTCTGTTTTTTAAATTTTAATTATACAGCAAGTGTGCTACGTGGATAGGTCGGTATTATAGGTTTATTTTCATCTTGAGCAATTGTGTAAGATATAATATTTTTCACCGTGTCTTTCAATGCCTTTGGGTCTCTACTCCAGATGAGAATATATTGGTAGGGGACGTGAGGTAAGTAGACCACTGGAATTGCACCGGGTGTAGGTTTTGTGAATTCCATTGATCAAAGGATGCTTACGCTATTTCCTTGACCAATTTGACCAATTTATTGGTAAGTTTACCGAATTGTATGGATTAATCTGCTGGTTATTGTCTAAAGTTAATTGCCCAGTTGAGCGATATACTGGTGAACGATCAACTGCTATTCCGAAAAGCAAACGAGGTGTCTTGGTATTCCTTATGTATTCGTTTTTAGGGGCGTTGGCAATTTGTTATCGGTCGCTTCAGTAGTAGCTTTAAAACGATACGCATGTCATGAGAGAGACTACTGTAGACGAGAGATATTAAAAGTGCGCACCGTCATCGTCAGATCGTTGCATTGTACGTCTAGAGTTTTAAAATTCACCCTAGTCTGGAATCTCCAGGCGACGAGACATCCCCCACACCCCGCTGATACATGGACTTTCTTCTAATTAGTTTGCTCCTCAAAACTAATTCATACGCAGCCAACACTCGCACAAGATAAACTGTGATAGTAATTAATAGCCGCAATTAAAACAAAGATTTAATACTTGGGAAGGGGTACAGCCGTAATGAAAGCCAAATGGTACTTTACTGGGGTTGTGTTTACGTGTTGCGCATAACTTTGCAAGTTTGCCTAAGTCTTGGAGCTGTAAATATGTCGCACACTTAAGCTAGGCAGCGCCTCACGAAATTACAAGAAAGGTGCTATCACAAGAATGATATACTCGTGTAAATAATGCCACGCCCCGAGTTGGATATGATCCTGCAGGAGCCACACGTCTGACATTTCTTGCAGATAAATAAGGGTACGTCTTTTGAGCCCGAACACATAATTACAAAGAATTTTCTTCAAATCCTGTTCTATGCTCTGCTGTTGTTCGGTTGTCGCAACAACTTTCCTCCGAACCCCAAAACTGAAATAAAAATATGAGACTGAGGAGACGGATCCACTAGTGACACTGTATATTTTTAAAAAATAAATCTGGAAAAGATACTCCTAATTCAAATTAAAAGATCTTTTCAGTGTTGCAATAAAAGTTGCATGCATGTGTTGGTATTTTTGAGGTCCTGCGACATCTAGCGTCGCGTTTATGAATTCCTAACTTGTATACTACTTTTACCTAGCGACAGTCAGCAACAATATAATACCTACTTTTTCACAATATATTTTCCTTTATTCGGTTACGAAAGAAAAGCATTTCCCCTGACAAAACAACGCCCTGTATAGGTTGTCAACTCTAAAATTGACTTCCGCCATTCCCTCAGTGTCGAGCTTAGTGTTAAAGATTTTTTAAAATTTTAAAATTCCGTCTTATGTCATTTCCCGAATTTTTCAAGTATAGTATTCAACGTTGCCTAATGTTAATACATATACAGGGCGATGAAAAAATGTGCTTTTTTAAATGGAATGCCTGTACCTACATATATTATTCGGCAGATTCATACTAAGTAACTACTTTTGAAACTGATGTCAAAAATAAATATATACAGGGTGATCAGTTAAGGTTACAGAACGGCTGTATCACGGAAACCGTTCACGCTACAATTTTGGGATAAGAAATTTATTAACAAATATAGCCAAAATAATGTAACCAAAAATATGTTTAAGTTCGTAACTTCATTCCTAGGGGTCGCATTTACTATGGCGTTACAAAAAATCTTTAATTTCTCAACATAGTTTAGATATAATGTAGGTCGAAAATACATTTTTCAGAATCTCTGCTCAATCCCCAATAAATTTTGTTTCAATTTTTTTTTTCTATTTACCATGGCAGCGGCAGGATGAAGAACTACAGTTAAATTCTTTTAAATGCTGTAATTTGCGTTTGGCTTAACCGAATTTAACAAACTATAGCTTATTTTGAAGGACTCTTTAACCCGATTTACTTTTATTATAAACACGTTAAAAATTAATTTGTATGCTAAATGATAGTTGACGCTATGTCATACTTGATCTGATTTCTTCAAAAAATTAAATACAACCCTACAGCTTGTTTTACTCTGTTTTATGGGCCATTGGTTGAGATAAACAAATCTGAAAACCAGAGGTGAATATCTCATTTCGTTTTAAAATTATTGCAAAAATGAAAATAGTAGATGAGGATCGGAGAGTCCGTCTTTTTTAATTCACTAAATAAGATACGTATTCTAAATGAACAATAAATGTTGAAACTTTATCCAAATTTATCCATAAATGACTATTCTTTCTCATATGAGTATTTTTAGTACCTAGTTAGTGTTTTATTGTTTAATTTTTATTAAAAAGGGCAATTTAATTGTAAGTACCCTAGAGCGAAGCGGGCCGTGATCTATTACAATCACGGCCCGCTTCGCTATAGGATATTTACAATTAAATAAATAATAATGCTATGATGCCCTTTTAAAAAAAAAATAAAGAATAAAACACTAATTATGTATGACATATTTTTAATAGCGCCAATTATCATTTAGCATACAAATTAATTTTTAAAGTTCTTATAACAGAAGTAAATCGGCTTAAAGAGTCCTTCAAAATGAGTTATAGTTTGTTAAATTCGGTTAAGCCAAACGCAAATTACAGCATTTAAAAAAAATTAATTGTAGTTCTTCGCCCTGCCGCTGCCGTGGTAAATAGAGAAAAATTGTTTAAACAAAATTTATAGAGGATTTAGCAGAGATTCTGAAAAGTGTATTTTCGATCAACATTATATCTCAGCTATTTTGAGAAATTAAAGATTTTTTGTAACGCCACAGTAAATGCGACCCCTAGCAATGAAGTTATGAACTTAAAAATATTTTTGGCTAAATTCTTTTGGCTATATTTGTTAATAAACTTTTTATCCCAAAATTGTAGCGTGAACGGTTTCCGTGATACAGCCGCTCCGTAACCTTAACTGATCACCCTGTATATAAGTTTTGTATTTAAGTCAAAGTAGGCTGAGATATTCACGAACAAAAACATTTGCTTCGAGGTGGCTTTGCAACTATATATCTTTTTGTATGTTGTTTAATAAGTATGTTATGTTCTGTTTTGTTTTGTTAATAAAATATGTGTTTAGTCTTGGATAGCTAGTTCAATATTTGTTACTTTTTGTTAAAAAGCATTATTTTGACAATAAAAATGAAATATTTCCGACATTTATTCTTGAATATCTTAACCAATTTTGATTTAAATATAAAAGAGTACGTAACACATATTTTTGAGTTCAGCTCAAATATAGTACTGTGAATCTGTCTAATAATATACAATTGACAAAAAAATACAATTAATTAAAATAATGATATCCATGAAATAAGCTAACTAGAAAACTGAATTATTTCAGTATTTACCTACGAGGCATTAGAAAAACACAAAGGAAATTCGAATACCTCGTAACTTGAAGGGAAAAAACAATGAATTCAAAGAAAACCATATAGGAAAAAAACAATAAATTCAATTGAAAAAACCTTCAAGTGAAATATCAGAAAAACTAAATAAACAAAATATCCATGGAATCTTGACAACTGCCAAAGCCAACTGCTAATCTTGCAAAAAACTAAAAAAGAGAAATAAATCAATAAATGTCATAATGGCAATAAGAGAGGTTAGAACTTCAGAGAAAAATATATAAGAGAGACACCTGAGAATTATTTTGGTCAAAAGCTATTTACAAAAGTTTCAATAAACTAGATTGTATTAAAAGTTAAACAAGAAAATATTAACTAAATAAAAATTATTTTCGTTTGTTTCACGGTGTTACCTCCATGTCCGACATAATTTAGGGAAAGGCATATTGATGCTTAGATTCCAAAAATATAGTGTTCTTTCTTACTTAATTTTAAGGCATAAGCACTTACTTAAATTGGGAGGGAAGTAATTTGATGGGTTTTATAAGATCGATAGATTATAATATAAATGTTTTCCCGGATTTCAGAAGGTGAGGAGATAGGCCTGCAATGACAAATAATTCAAAAAGAGGGAGGATAAAATGGAATTGAGTTATAAGTAAGTTTTTCTTATTGGCGGCGCACATAATGCATTTATATTGTTGCTTCGGAGCGCGAGGGTCGTCTTTTTAATTGGAAAAACCTCAATGGTGAGATAAAAATAAAAAAGTTGTAATCTAGATACAACTGGTGAGGGACAACTAAAAGCGGGAGGGCGCAATTATAAATTAAAATTACCTACCACTGTTAATATTTCACGACGTTCTTACTATTTTTAATTTGTTTGAGTCTGGCGTAAAAATAATTTGGTTAATTGCACGAAGTGAAAAACTGCCGTTTTTATCACTATGTTTTGCATAATTAAGGAACTCGGTGCAGTGCAATTCGCTAAAATTCAACATGGGGCGCAATTTTATATCGCACTACTCCAATTCATTTCTACGCTTTTTCAAGCTCTGGCAGTAACCCTGAGGAGAAAGCATGACAAAAAATCGCAAGCGGCAAAATCGAAACTAACGTTAACCACGTTGGTTGGGGTCGCGTAATTGGCCCGTAATTTTATTTGCTCTAAGTTAGTAAGTTGGTGTGTAGAAACCGAGTTATCCCGGTCGAATGCAATAATAATGGGCGCTTTTGTGAGAGAAATTCAGTAGAAACGGCGTTCCAAACAGACGGGTCGTGTGATGTAAACACAATTACAGGATCAATGGGACTGCGGGGATGAACCATAATTCTGCATGAACTGTTTATTGGCCATGTTTACACGCTGAGAAAACTTGTTACTAAAACTGAATGGCTTTATACTCATAACCCACTTCATATTTACTCGGGAAACCCCTTTTTTGTAGGGTGTTTATTAGCCCAATATTTTGAACAATATTTGCCTAACGATGAACTTGTAGTCATTGATGTTAGACTAAGTTTACCTTGTAGTAACGCTTTGTCATTTTGATTTTCTGGTGGCGCATATGTTTATTTCTATTATAAACAATAAGGCAGTTAATCACTGAAAATATATAAATAACTGAAAATTAAAAAACAATTCCCAAGAAAACAAAAAATAAAAACAACATTTTGAATGTAACATTAAAAAATGATATCTACATTTTGAAAGTAATATTAGAAGAAAATATGCATTTTGAATGTAAATAGGTACTAAAGTCTCAATTGATTATCTTCACAGTCATAACGTTCTTCATCTGAACATTTGTCTACGATCTCCTTGTACCAAGCTCTCGACCAAGCTAGTTTCGCAACATTCCTCCAGATTATCTTCGCATTGGTGTTACTATCAATTTTTCCGTAGAATTTACCCAAAAAAATTTCAATATCCTTCAATTTTCTCCCCAACTCTACAACCCTTTAATGACAATTTTTACAGTGACTTGCCCCTTTTGAGCAAATTTGTCTCTTACGCAATATCGTTTTTATATTTTCTACTACTACTGTAATGCTTTTCTTATTTTTATTAATGTATATTCGTTTAGCTTCTCTAATTGCTTTAAAAGTTTCCCAATATTCTTTTGTGGTCAATATCTCAGTCTTGCTTTTGTTTATTTTGTCTGTCCGTCCAAAAACCCTATCCGCGGGCAAAAAAGAGTGGCCCCTAACCGGAAAAGTGATCATGATGGTACTCAGATGCTTAGGTACATACTTGTGTAACCCTAAAATTAAACTGAACATGAGAACAGAATTTTTATTCTGCTCCCCACAATCATCACTGAAGAGTCTTACAGTTTGACAGTTTGGAGGCAATTCTGATTTCAACAGAAAATCATAAACCGCAGAGTTGATCCTCGATTTGCCTCTGTACCCAAGTGTAAAATTTAAGCTCAATTCCGCGAAAATACCTGTTACACAGAAGTTGTATAATGCCAACTGTGACGAATAGAAGACCTCTTGAATGGGTAATTTTGGTAACATCTGTTTTTGATGTAGGTCAAAACAGTACGATGCAGCTTTTTCATGAATTTCTTTTATGATGGTTTGAAACTGTTCAGCAGATAGCTTGTGAACTCGAAGTTTTAGTATATAGCATCATTTTTTTCTTTGTTGCCACTGGATAGTTTTATAACATTTTTTAACCTGTAGCAAGAAATACAGACATCGGTGGCCGACGACCCAAAGCCAATGTTAAAATTTTGAACAAATGTTCTATAGAAAAAAGTTTAATTGATTTTGGCATTATACATTCGCCACAACTTTTTTTAATTGTTAGTTCGAAACTCAGGTAAATTCGCTTGAATTTAAGCTTATTATAGTGTGACTCTATATTTCAAATAATTTTGATCGCCTATCTCCATCTCTTTTTTCCCTGTGTCACTTCTAGCATATTATATTTTTTTTCCAAATAAACCACCCTCCTAGGAGTAATACTCAAACCGGGCCAAAAGAATTGTGAACTTTATTACCTAAATCCAAAAGTTTATACCCTATACACGCACACTTTGTACATTTTTTTGAAACTCCTTTCTTTAGGAGACGACATCCTCATAAGTCTCGAAAGTTTGTTTTCTTGGTCAATTTTATTTAGTATACCGTAATACCATTCTCTTGCTTTTATTGCAGCCGGATTGGTAATTGTATTGCAATTATACCGTTTTTTGTTATGGCTTCAGGGCCTGATAAAGCCCTCTAGGTTTGGAAAATTGTTAGAATACCTAAAATGGTTGATATCGTTGTGTAATAATGCAACAATTAACCTAAAGAATGTATTACTTCGCCCTTTCTCTATTTCCCACGATTTTGCATTTTTCCTCGTCCCTATGTTTCCCTGTTCAACAAAGATATCCATACTTTTATTTAACGTCCCACAATAAACTTGATTCTAACGAAAAACATATTTCAATAATCTCAAGAGCACTAACAGTGGCAGACCACGAACATAAAATAAGAAACTACACTTTGAGAGCAACAACTTTTAACAAAAACTACACTATGACAGAAACATTGAATTAAACTTGCAAATCAAATGGAAAACGCAACGTTTTGAAATAAAAATAAATGGTGGGTAATCAATTTTGGAAAGTGGACTGTAATCACTTGAGAATTATTATGGATTGGGATAGCCGCCTACCTTTGACAACAAAAAGGAACTCCAAAAACAAGCATTCGACCGCACTTCTTCAAGGCTATTTTCATTCTCTCTTCTCCGGATCTCGACGCGAGCCACGACCACAACTGAATGAATTGTTTATGAAAAACATGGCGCGGCGGATTGGGAGAAGGAATGCAATGGAGGTGTAAAATGAAGGGTTTGTCCATATAACTCAGAGACAAAATGGCAATTTTCTTGAACTATAGCTTCACTAAAAACTATTATTTATTTTTTTCTCTATAAATAGCCTCATTAAAGAGGCTTCTCATTAAATGGAGAATTAATTTTTCTGCAGCCACTATGAGAGAACCAAATTTGAGAAAATGCAGTCTGTTCAGTTAGCTAACAATTTTATTTGTTGATGACGATTACAAAAACTGGTCGTTTTCCTCAATATTTTATCTAGAGATTTCTCAAGTGGCACTTGAATTAGACTCTGAACCCTTTTTCCTTCCAACTTTTTTCCATATTTTGTCAATTAAGCCCATTTTTTAAACCTTCCCGCCTAACCAGTAACCGTATGTTGAAACCATTTTTTAGGGTTTTAGATATGCTTGAACGATTTGCTTTTCAAAATCTTAAAATGAAAATTTTCCCCGTACGCTCCAATCTTTAAGATACACATTGTAGATATTTGGTACTGAGAAAAGTGATAATTTGAGTAACATTCGTGCAGTTATCATAGTATTACTATTGTATTTCTTAAAATAAGCAGTCCTTGACAAGTTCAGCATCTCATACTTTGAATCACCATGCAATTGTGAGAATAGAACGCATGCTTGAAGGGGCTAGTTACACTTCTGTTAAATAGTGAAGGTTTCTGAAAGTTGTAGAGGTCTTGGACGCATAAAACCCTGTGTAAGATATCATTCGCATTGGAATCGGTGGATGCAACTCTGAGTGCAGTGCAGTGCTGACTATCTGAAATACAGAAAACAACCCCAAACCGACTCAGATCCTTAACCTAAAATCAAAGTACCTAATCTTTGGCCGAGTGAACTTTGTAACGGTATTTGAATGTCCGACAGCTTCAATGGTCAATTTTCAGAGAGTACTCAGAATAAGACATTTGATAGGAAAATCATGCTGTACACTGAACACCTTATTACGGTGGGAGGTGGGAGTCCATATCACAAAAAAAACATTTTTAACTGTTCAGTGCGTAATTACCAAACAATAATGAAAGGAAGGGGTTCTACTGACATTGTGTAATGGGGCATATTTTTAGTAAATTACCAATTTAACATTCGACTACCCTTATTTCCCCTGTAAATAACTTACGGGGTATCTCCTGGAAATAACAGTGCCCCTTACCTAAACCCGGCGCATCGGATAAAGAAAGTAGAAGGGTACGAACTGTCCGGATGATTTGTCACCCTATTTTTGCGACTATATGCAGGTTCTCCGTTCTTCTGTAATGTAACGAATTGCGGGGGATGCAGGGTGGTGGGTTGCTACGGAAAGAGTAGTGGTGGGCTCCCAATTAAAGCGTGGTTATAAATCTAAAACGGAGCCGAATGCTGCCTCGCGTAAGAAGATGGACAGCATCTGCCGGAAAAGCGAATAAACAGATGAGGTTAAATAAGTTCCGGAATATGGGGCTTTTGTTGTACGGTTTGTGCAACAAAAACTCACCCTCCGTCTTAACTACAAGATGTAATGCTTTTTTGTGGGCAAAAACAGAGCCGGAGCAGATAACGCAATTGTCTTGATGAAATTAGTCTAAGAACGCAATTTCTGTCAGTTGGCCAATAGAAAGGGGGTATTAATTTCCCTTCTTTCTGACCCCTAGTGTTAGATAAAAACTTTACAACGTTGTAAATTTCTTTGGATGCAAACACCCAGGCCCTTTTTATGACGGCTCTAAATAATTAGTTACGCTTTCTAAATCCAACAATGACAAAAAATGCAGGTGCTTTTTTAAGGTTATTCCTCAGAATTTTTACCACTTTTAAAAGATACCAAGAGTGGCGGACTTGGAGAAAGTCGGTTAACGTCAAACCTGAGAACAATTCCTAAAAACTTTCGTCAATTCATAAAACTGTCTCCGTTATTTATGGGTAGATTTATTTTTATGATTTTATAGTTTTATTAAAAACATATACAAAGTAGAGGCATGTATACTAGTTACAATAATTGTTGTTTTCTATTTTCGTCTTTAGTAACTTTCGTATTTCTTTAAGAGCTGTACAGTGTTCTGTAGTCTGAGGAATGACGATTTTACTCCATCCTATGAAACAAAATGATCCTCTGGCACGGGTTGAATTTTTGGGTAAATTTGTAGACTTCCACTTTATTTTTACATACGACAGTCATCCATGTAGTTGTTTTATACTACAATTATGCATTTTGCAGCAATAAATGGAACTTGTATAATTATTTGTGCCATTTTTTTTTAATAATTTTAGTAATATTTGTGAAATTTATGGCAAATGAAACACTATGTAAAAATATTATCGACGTTTCGCCTCTGGTTAGAGGCTTTATCAAGATTATATATTTTTAAAAGTTTACAAATTGTGACAAAATTTTTTCTTAATAAAAATGTAAATAACAGTAACTAAGAACTTATATTAAAAATAGAAATTATACGTAGCACACATGATTTTGTAAAAAAATATGAAGGAGGAAAGAAATGTACATAAATTAGAATCAAGTGGTAGAGAACAGATTTACGTTATTATGTCACTGTAAATTTGACTTAAATTTTGAATGTCAGATCTGTCATTCAAGGAATTTTTATCTTTTTGGATGTGTATCATTTCTAAAACCAGTCTAGCTTTTAAGTTTTTTTCTTGTTCTAAAATAGTAGTATTGTGAAAATCGAAATTGTGTTTAGTATCTTTTATGTGTTTACTGATAGCTGAATTACTATTTTGGTAAGTATGTTGTTTTAACCTAGTTTCAAGGTGATTTTTGGTTTGCCCAATGTATGTTTTATTACAGTTATTACAATTAATTTTGTATACAATATGAGTTTTCATTAATTTTGGAATTGGAGTTTTTAAACGAGAATATAAAAATTGTAAGTTGTTATGCTTTTTATGAGCAATTAAAAAATTATGTTTTATTAATAATTTATTGATGTTATGTGATATGTGTTTTATATATGGTAAAGAAATGTAATTTTTAGGTTCTTTTTGGTTTTGATTGTCGTTATTGTTATTATAAAAATGATTTAGTCTATTTTTTATAATTTTGTCAATAAAATTTCTTGGGTAGTTATTTTTTATTAAACAATTTATGGTTTTGTTTAATGCATATTGTCTGAATTGTGGACTGGAGAGTTTGATTGCTCTGTCAGTCAAGCAAATAACGATACTTTTTTTGTGACAAGTGGGTTGTTTGGAATTAAAATGAATATAACGGCCAGACCAAGTGGGTTTTGTGTACCATTCTGTTTCTATTGAATTATTAATTTTGTATAGTGTTAAGTCTAAGAAGTTAATTTGGTTATTTTTTGAAATTTCTATAGTAAATTGTAATTTGGGATGATAATTATTGAATTGATGAAGAATTTCATTTTCTTTGTCGGGAGGAATAGCAGTAAGACATTCATCTACATAACGTACAAAAAAAGGTAGATTAAATGATAATTTAGGAATAACAGTGGTTTCTAAATCTTCTAAAACTAATTGGGCAATAGTGCTTGAAATTGGAGAACCCATAGCACAGCCATCAGTTTGTTTATAAATTTTATCTTTAAATTTGAAATATGTAGTGGTTAAGGTAAGTTCAATTGCTGTAATAAAATTGTTTAAAGTAAGTGACGTGAAAGGTTCAATTTTATTCCAGTTTTTTTTGATTATTGTAATTGCTAGATTTATGGGAATATTGGTATAGAGAGATACAGCATCAAGTGAAATAAAAATATAATTTTCAGGGAAATAAAAATTTTTGCTTTTTTCTTTAAATGACCAAGAATCTTTGATGTAAAATTCATTTTGACCTGTGATGTTAGATAAAATATTAGATAAATATTTTGATAATTTATAAAAAGGACTTTGTATACATGATACTATTGGTCTAAGTGGGATATTAATTTTGTGTAATTTTGGGAGGCCATATATACGTGGGGGTAGGGAATTTTGTATTTTAAGTTTAGTGCTAAGTGTATAAGAGATATTATTTTCATTTAATAATTTAGATATAAAATTATTATTTTTAGTTTGTAAACTAATAGTGGGATCTTTAGGAAGAGGCATATAAATTAATTTGTCGTTTAATAGATTAAACATTTTATTTTCGTAATCAGTGGAATTCATTATTACTGTTTTGTTACTTTTATCGGGTTTTAGGATGATAATTTTTATGAAGAAGTAACATGCAAATTTGAAGCATAATTTGAGAAGAATATAAAAACAAGAAAATTCTAAGAAAATTAAATAATCTAAGAAGCAAAATTTAGAAGAATATATAAACAAGAAAATTCGAAGAAAATTAAGTTCTCAAAGAAGTTTAGTAAGAAACCCTTAATTTAAGAAGATATCCACACACTGAGAATTCCACAATATCTCGAAAATGAACAAGCTAAATTTTTATGAAGAAGTAACATGCAAATTTGGTAATTACACCACAAATATTCTTAAACAATATTCTAACTTAAACATTAAAATTGCACAACTTAAAAATAATAGAATATTTTTGTTAAAGTGTAGAGAACACGATTTAATCCCAAATTTTTTAAATTACCTCGCTCCCAAAAATATACATATTGAAAATTCAAAATATTCTTATAAAATACATGATACTATTTTAAAATGTCAAAAATCTTGTTTAAACATTCTCATTTCCGATCATTACACCAGCATACAAAAAATTACTAAAACCCTTCAATACCTCGAGATTCAAATTAATAGAATATTACCACAAACATATAACAACTTTTTTAAACAATCACAAAACCAAAAATTTTACTATAAATTTCTTAACATAAAAAATAAACAACAACAGAAATTAATAAAACTTACTAATAATCATACTAATAATAATGATTGCAATCTCTCTATTAATAAAGAATGGATACATAACATTTCTACCACCGACATTCCAACTAATGTACAAAAAATTTTACAATTAGGCCCAAATTTTACTATAAATACCCGTAATACTGAAATTCCAATTAATAATATCATTGCCACTATTGAAAGTGGTATAACTTTACTTCCATCTGAAGAAAAAAATTATATTAGAAATAAAATTTGCCAAATTATTAAAAAATTTAACAATTCTTATACAAAAATTAACAAAAATGAAAAAGAACTATTGACTAACATTAAAATTACAAAAACATTCCTTAAAAACAACCCACAAATTATCATCCTAAAACCCGATAAAAGTAACAAAACAGTAATAATGAATTCCACTGATTACGAAAATAAAATGTTTAATCTATTAAACGACAAATTAATTTATATGCCTCTTCCTAAAGATCCCACTATTAGTTTACAAACTAAAAATAATAATTTTATATCTAAATTATTAAATGAAAATAATATCTCTTATACACTTAGCACTAAACTTAAAATACAAAATTCCCTACCCCCACGTATATATGGCCTCCCAAAATTACACAAAATTAATATCCCACTTAGACCAATAGTATCATGTATACAAAGTCCTTTTTATAAATTATCAAAATATTTATCTAATATTTTATCTAACATCACAGGTCAAAATGAATTTTACATCAAAGATTCTTGGTCATTTAAAGAAAAAAGCAAAAATTTTTATTTCCCTGAAAATTATATTTTTATTTCACTTGATGCTGTATCTCTCTATACCAATATTCCCATAAATCTAGCAATTACAATAATCAAAAAAAACTGGAATAAAATTGAACCTTTCACGTCACTTACTTTAAACAATTTTATTACAGCAATTGAACTTACCTTAACCACTACATATTTCAAATTTAAAGATAAAATTTACAAACAAACTGATGGCTGTGCTATGGGTTCTCCAATTTCAAGCACTATTGCCCAATTAGTTTTAGAAGATTTAGAAACCACTGTTATTCCTAAATTATCATTTAATCTACCTTTTTTTGTACGTTATGTAGATGATTGTCTTACTGCTATTCCTCCCGACAAAGAAAATGAAATTCTTCATCAATTCAATAATTATCATCCCAAATTACAATTTACTATAGAAATTTCAAAAAATAACCAAATTAACTTCTTAGACTTAACACTATACAAAATTAATAATTCAATAGAAACAGAATGGTACACAAAACTCACTTGGTCTGGCCGTTATATTCATTTTAATTCCAAACAACCCACTTGTCACAAAAAAAGTATCGTTATTTGCTTGACTGACAGAGCAATCAAACTCTCCAGTCCACAATTCAGACAATATGCATTAAACAAAACCATAAATTGTTTAATAAAAAATAACTACCCAAGAAATTTTATTGACAAAATTATAAAAAATAGACTAAATCATTTTTATAATAACAATAACGACAATCAAAACCAAAAAGAACCTAAAAATTACATTTCTTTACCATATATAAAACACATATCACATAACATCAATAAATTATTAATAAAACATAATTTTTTAATTGCTCATAAAAAGCATAACAACTTACAATTTTTATATTCTCGTTTAAAAACTCCAATTCCAAAATTAATGAAAACTCATATTGTATACAAAATTAATTGTAATAACTGTAATAAAACATACATTGGGCAAACCAAAAATCACCTTGAAACTAGGTTAAAACAACATACTTACCAAAATAGTAATTCAGCTATCAGTAAACACATAAAAGATACTAAACACAATTTCGATTTTCACAATACTACTATTTTAGAACAAGAAAAAAACTTAAAAGCTAGACTGGTTTTAGAAATGATACACATCCAAAAAGATAAAAATTCCTTGAATGACAGATCTGACATTCAAAATTTAAGTCAAATTTACAGTGACATAATAACGTAAATCTGTTCTCTACCACTTGATTCTAATTTATGTACATTTCTTTCCTCCTTCATATTTTTTTACAAAATCATGTGTGCTACGTATAATTTCTATTTTTAATATAAGTTCTTAGTTACTGTTATTTACATTTTTATTAAGAAAAAATTTTGTCACAATTTGTAAACTTTTAAAAATATATAATCTTGATAAAGCCTCTAACCAGAGGCGAAACGTCGATAATATTTTTACATAGTGTTTCATTTGCCATAAATTTCACAAATATTACTAAAATTAATAAATGGAACGTATATCTAGCAGTAATTACATTATTAGTAGTAATATCACAACAGAGTGAAAATAAATTGAAAATGATCCGACAGTTTTTCGAAAACCCTTGAAGAAAACCCTCGAAGAAAAAGTTAAAATAAAATAAAACAAAAGCGTATGCCGCCCATGGATCTCAGAAGAGGCAGCCACGGAGAAAAATGGAAGAGGCCCATACCCAAATGTATGTTTTACAGGCTGAAGAAGTACATGGTAGTACTAGTGATAAATTTTCGACATTTCAAAACTATTTATTAATTATTTTGACATTTCGTGCGTTGTACACAACTTATAATTAAAGAAAATGTATAACTAGGACACTTCTAGGGAATACCAAGGAAAAAGTATCTGTGCTTTATTTCCTTGTAGACGCTTTGAAGTATACATTATTTAAATAGGTAGCCTACAAGAATTCTGAAGATATTTGTTAATGGTTTTTGGATCCCTCGCTCAAATTTACTTATCTTTAGCCACTGTCTACTTCATACTTTCAGCAGGATTCGAACCTACTCCCATCGAGAAGGATACATGGAAGCGATACCTGCAACTCAACCCGATGGGCAGTGTGCAATCGGTGACTAATTTAAATAAGAGAGAATACGGGTCTCTGTATTTGAAATACTTAGCCGATCCTTAGTCCTCACGCATTTTCTTTATTTTGTACTTTAAATACATACTCATTTTTGGCCCGCCGCGCCGTAATGGTCATGTTATCCCAATTCTAATCATTGGGGAGTAGACATCTAATGGAGTGGGTTTCATGTTTTAATAAAAAGTCATTTGCGGCAATAAACAACATCGGAAGTGCGAGATTTCTCGGTTAATATTCTCAGCGCTTATGGCAGTGATCAGACGTGCGTATGGCTCATAATTTTCTGGAATGAATCGATAGCATCTGCGATGATAGCTATTGATGACCGATTGTGCTCTCCCGATATCGTCTTCATTACCCTCGCCGCATGTTCTCGTTTTACATATCTCGATGCACGAAGATTGCTAAACGACTTTTAATGCTTTAACTCATGCTATTAACGAAATATGCGTCCGTCGACCGATAAAATACGTCCCAAGTAGCCCGTGTGTGTGTCTAGGGAAATATCTCAATCAGCTTCCACGCACGCAATTATCGATTGCCTCGTAAATCCGGTGTATTCTGAAGTGTAACTCGGGCATAAAGACCGGGGATAAATTAACCGAGAATTTATTAATATGGGATCCTGATGCACTTGCTGCCGCTGCACCGGTTGGTGATTCGTTTATCCAGATAAATACCGCAGTAAATAACACGTAGCTTCCAAAACCGTGCGTGATTAATCATGGGCTTATTTACTGCTGCGCGGCTGCGATATTTGTCCTGGGTCACTTCGCACGAGTGCCCTCCAAACGACAAAAATTCACCTGGAACGGGGCCCGCTACTTGCAGTCAGAAATAAACGGACGAAGTATGATGTAATACTGCCTTACCATATTTTTATTACGAATTTTTCCTCGTCAAGGATTAAGCATAAAAAGTGTGGCTAAAATGTTTTAACCCTCGCGCCATCCTCTTCGCTAATGTCCAACAGAAGTTCAGCATAAACGTATGGGCTGAATTGTTGACGGTCTTTTAATAATTAAATTAAATTATTGAGCCGTACATTTTGCCATGTCGCCTTACTGGTAGGGATGAAATATAGGGACAGAAGAATAAAACGTAATCTTTATACAAAGAGCAAACTGCAGTTATAGAATTTGAGCAGGACGAAGAGATGTAAATATCCGGAAAAGAGTGAGACAGGTACGTGCGTTGTCACAGGGTGTTTATTAAACATACGGCAAAAATGCAAGGGTTGGTTCCTTGGATTATTTTATGAATAATTATATCTTTGGTGATTTTTCAAAAATTTCAATAATTACAGGGTTATAAACATTTTCAAGAAACAATATCCATATTATGTAAATGTTATATGTAAAGCATATTAATGTACAAGAATTGAAGAAAATGACTGCCACCAGCTAAACTGCATGAATCCAATCCTCTCCTCATTAACTGACGAAGGACGAACTCTTTCGAAAACACCAGGAGTGTTCTTTATTTACATTACATCCATCAACTAGCCGATTTTTTAAATCGTCTTCATTTTTCACTGCAGTGGTATAAATCAATCGGGGGCTAAATGGAAGTAAAAGTAAAGCTTCTCAAGATGTAGACAACCCACAATACTTACGGATCTCTTTCTCTTTTTAAGTCAGTCTCTTCTTTGCCCTCTCATACAAACAGCCGCATGACTTGATTAAGCGGGTAACAGACGAGTTGATATTTCTAAACTTTAATACTTACACTTGCTTTTTCGGACTCTTCATTTGAGGAATCAATAAAATATAAATAAAACTCATCTCAGGTAAATGTATTTTCAAGTACATTATTTATTTAGCATGTTATTTTACACGTTGATTTACAACTTATGAGCATACCCCTGAATCATGGAAGTAAATTATACCCTACAAGCCAACAAGTCGCAGCAGTCTGACTTTCAGAGGGAACAACAAAAAATTCAGCGACTAAGGTTTTGGTTAGGTAGTATTTTAAATACTCTGAAAAAAACATTAAATGCTGGGTAAATTCCAGTTTAGTTTTGCATGCAAAAACAGTGCAAGGATAGGCAAATAGAAAAATACAGAGCTTAGTATTATTTACTGTGCATTTAGTAAGTATTTTCTTACTGTACCTATGCAAATTATTATAGGTACTTACCTATTATTTGATTTTAAAATAACAGCATAAACGAAGTTGTAAGTACAGGGTTCTCCATACTAAAATACCCATTTTAATATTTAAATAAAATCCTATCTAAGCCGAGTAAAAAAATCATTTTTTCACCACTAACCTTAAAACACTTCATTATTGACCGACATTTGCGCCGTGAAATTATTTTTCCCATCTCTTGTAATAGGTTAATGATGAATTCATTATTGACCTAGGTCAATGATAAAGAATAATTATCAATCATAAAACAAAAGTTTGAAATTCAAGAAACTTAATTTCCGGGGTATTCATATAAGACGGGAATCTAAAATTTTAGGTTAGACGCACATTGTTTAATTAGAGGGCAAAAGTGAATAGGATCATATTTCACATTGGCATGTAATATTTACCCATGAAACTATAAGTTGTTACCTGGCTGCTGAACGCTTTTACAGCCATAAGCAGCGCAATATATGACCATGGTACACAAAAAACTGCTACCTGTGCAAAAACACCTGTTAAGCTCTTCGCGTTAGAAAAGGATGGAGATCCGTAAGTAGTACGGATTGCATACACAACAGATATGCTTCAAAAAGTTTTCACGGTAAACGACAATGGGCCTATCCAGTAGGGATGTACATCATTGGTATAAACTAATGATTTCATGTAACCCCGCAGAAAATAATCTTATGGTATTCAAGTCCGGCGATTTCCTTTGCGACCAATTCAGTGATCTTGATTGTATTGCATTTAGTAACTCGCTGGCACCATCGTGCATAAACCACATTACACTCCTCGTTGCCAACGGTACATCCTCCAGTAATGCAGGTAGCAATTGCTCCAAAAATTTCGATATAACTCACTGGAAAGTCTTTCTGGTAGAAATGCTGCTCTAATTAGGCAATCACCCAAAATTAGAACCCAATCGTCCATGTGGGTTCTCTTCGGATGATTATTGTGGAAATTTATTACTGGGTTTTTTGAGAAATTGACTTCATCGGTAAAAAGAATAATGAAACTATTTGTAACCATGTACGAGTATCTTCGAAACTAAGCGATTTTTGAAAAATAACCCAAGGAATCACCCCTTGCATTTTTGTCGTATATTTAGTAAACACCCTGTATGTGGAAGACGCTAAAGAGGAGAGAAAGATGATAGGACATTTCTGAGACACGAAGGAATAGTTCGCGACATACTAGATAGGAATAAAAAGAGATAGGGGAGGCCCAGATTAGACTACTGCTTTCAAGTAGTTGTGGATGTAGGGTGTTCTGCGTTTAGTGAAATGCGTAGGTTAGCTCAGGACATATGAATACGTTAAAGTTTAATATTGACGCTTACGAATATTTACCACGGTTACTGATGTCTCCATAATTTTACCGTTTTCATTTATTTTATTCTTCATTAGGCTTTTTACTGCTGGCCATTTTATTATTTATGTAGGCTTTTCTTTTTGGGGACCATTCTTCTCGGATGTCTTTGTTCAGAGTTATTGATGACTTCACCTCCATTATTGTCTGTTCGTATTCTCTTTCCTCTGATAATGCTGGTCCAGTAGGTATACCGTAAAATGTCCGCCTTAGGAGCCATAGGACTGAATATAAGAAAGAAGAAAGTAAGCGTCACTGCGAAATTTCAGCCATTACTGCGCGATAAAATTTCAAAAAGGATAACAACATTGCGGCCGAAATCGAGAAAATCGATGAACTGAAAAGTATCTAGGATTTAAAGGGGTTATTAGGTAAGGAGATTTACGAAAACTTAATGCTAGGAACACCGGAATATAATACAGGGTGGTACACCCATAAGGACATAATATGAAACCTATGCTCTCATTTTTTTCTGTATTCCCAATTTGCCATCTTTCTAAGCCAGATCAAGACTGTTACCTACCGATTACAGTTATATCTTTATTTTAACAAAGAATTTTCGTTGACGACGAAAATGAGTGGAAATTAAAAATATCCTACTGAATTCAAACTGAATGTGCCCTAATACAGGACTTGGGTTCCGGGCAAAACAGGCCGGATACCAAAACTGATTCCACATCCGGCTTCCTTCAGTGTTATA
This sequence comes from Xestobium rufovillosum, assembly GCA_963966045.1. Classification (NCBI taxonomy): domain Eukaryota; kingdom Metazoa; phylum Arthropoda; class Insecta; order Coleoptera; family Ptinidae; genus Xestobium; species Xestobium rufovillosum. The sequence continues at coordinate 15,959,270 of OZ014496.1, forward strand.
ATACACTACTTGCATTTTATATGCGTCTGTGAAACTTTGGTATACCTATACATGTTTCAAGAACCGTTCATAAAGAGAAGAGACCTGGAAGACCTATTCTTGTGTATACCTTCGAAAATATACATAAGTAGATGCAATTCAATATTTCAATATTTGTTAGGTAATTTAAATAATATGTGTAGTTCACTTGATATCAAGTAGATAATAGTATATTATACACGAGTTTATAATGAATGCTATTATTACCGAGGATGAAGTTTACAACACGAGCGAGTGAAACGAGCGGGTTTTGTAATCATCCGAGGTAATAATAGCATCATTATAACGAGTTGTATACTATACTTTGTCCACGACTATCAAAACAGATTCCCAGAAAGTATTTACCTTCATTTCCCTTCTCCACTGTAAGAAAGATTCATACATACGCTCTCATGTATAATTTTCTTGGTTTTTTGGGCAATGAATCTAATGAGGCAAGTTCTGCAGCTTCTTTTATTGCTGGTGCTGTTAAAGAAACCTCGTTTTCACTCTCACTACTCATTATAACTTCTTTTTTAGAATATGCATTTCAAATTAAAAGCAAACCATGCTGATTTGACGTTTCAATTTGAACTGACACATCGCGATCGCGGCCTACTAAATAAATGTAAAAAAGGGTCAAAGCGATGTTCCTATTGGTGTAGTGAATAATATTCATTAATCACTGCAGTGATTAATGTATCTAATTATGATTGAAGAAACACAAGTATAAAGAGTATATTACAAGATAGTCGTGGACAAAGTAATTTTTCCCACGACCCCCTAGGAAAGCGGCACGTTGCATACGGCATAGTAGGGAACTTTACAATTGCGTTACCCGTGCGCTGAACTCGCAACTGTGCTGTAATATTTGAAAATCGCACAAGTTCATTCAAATTTTGTAGGCAGCTTTGAGATTTTGACGTTTACTGAATAAATATCCTGTTGCGTCTTTTTTTAAATATAATAATTTTTTATCAGAAAAATCTCTTAAAAGGTACGGCAGTTGAACATTTTAATGGCTACTCCATTGAAGATCTAAATATTTTAGGTACGAACTGGTCATTTATGAATTGGCGGGTAAGAGAACAAATCAACGGGTCATTCATTAGCCGGTCGGAATTATTAGAATGTTATGCTCATATATAGTAAGTTAGTAGGTTACTTGGAAATTTTGACATCTGTTAACATACACAACAAATCCTTAAGAATAAAGTTACTGTTTTATGAATAAATTTGTCTTCTAAGGGGTCGTGGGAAAAATAGTGTACATAACTCGATGGAAAGTGTATTTCCTATAAACTCGCGTGATTTCTGCACTCGGCTATGAAATTTGTCACTTTCCATGCTCGTTACATAATACTTACTATTTTACTACTATGCGTCAAAAATGTCATGATGCATGATTTTTCCCTATAGAAAATTCGTTACTTATAATTTTCTTTTGGAGAAACGTATCTAAACATAATTTTTACCAAAATTCCTTTTTTCTACATTCCTACCTATTAAAAGAAATTGGAACCCCTCGTCTAAACATTAGAAAGGGACACTAGATATTGCAAGATTGCTAACAATACTAACTTTATGTTGGAAAAAAAACAATAGATATTAAATCTATTTTTCTTACTTTTTCGCTCTCAATTTTCCTGCCTCTGGACGAACCACAAAGGGTGGGACTCTAATTATAACATAGCCAAAACAGGTAGGTGTTTGCTTTAATTGGATTTTTAATATTATGGCTATGTACAAAAGAATTCGAACCTTCCTTAGCGCTTTACTAAACATGAATTTAAAAAGGGGCAATTGGATTTTTAATATTATGGCTATGTACAAAAGAATTCGAACCTTCCGTAGCGCTTTACTAAGCATGAATTTAAAAAGGGGCAAGACAGTGCGCAGTGCGCTACCCTCCGCTAATTGACATGCAGCAGAAGTTTTGTCCTTGCACCTTGATTTACCTGTTTGCTTGATCGGAGTGGATTGTGTGGTTCACAGGAGTGCTCCTTGAGTGCTACCGTGTGAACTAAATGTGTACATATTTGAGTACCTGCTTCATTAGTACATTAAAAACGAATTTTAATTTACCCAAAAGTAAATCTGACTTGTTTGCCGTTTCGAATAAAAACTGATGTTTAAATATTTTCAAAGGTGTAATTTTTTTTAATATTTAAGTTTTCTTCAAAATGCACAACGAATAATCATTGTGTATCACAGATATTTCTAAATGTATTTTTAGAAAACTGATAGAACAACGGTGTTAACACCTGCAAGTGCTCATGTAAACGAGCTCCTATTTGTTTCTCTATTCCCGTCCTTGACGCGCACCTTTTCTCCCGCTGCCATGCCAGTGCGACGTGACATCAAGTTTTATCTCTGTCATCACCGGGGCCGTGCTCTACGAAAACTGCGGGATCCTGTACCTGAACGCCAATCGGAGAGTACCTCCACCCCGTTGGGCTATGACGAGCCCGCGGGAACACCAGTTCGTTTGTCGTTTCAACCGTTCGAGTTCGTCTAAAAACTTGCTCGCGTTTTTCTGATCCGCGTGTTCCGAACCCGTACCGTGCTAAGTCCACATTAATAACGCCGATACCGAACGAAATTCGGCGAGATAAGTGAGGGGATGAAAACTAAATTAACGGAACCGTTATCGTCACATTTTTTAGTCGTGGATTTGTTAATGATGGTAAAGAGAAATGCGAGTCGTAGAACGTTTGCGGCGACGCGACGCGACGGGTTTGAAGATATACAGTCACGTGTAGTTTTCTGAATGTTAGTACTACTCGCCACTTTAATTTTAAGAACAGAAAATTTTGCTTAATTAGTTATAAACGGTCATGTTGAATATCGACGCATGCGCGTATTTTTGAAAATGGCATCTGCGTACTGGCCGCAAGCTTCTGTTGTTACAGTGAGACGTATAATTTTTGATTTGTGAGTTTATTATCTAATTATAACAGATGTGCCGTGTTGCAGACAAAATAGTCTTAAGTTTTTTAACGCAGAACATTCGTGTGCCTTTCCAATGTTGACAGATTTACTTGCTGTGATGTAATTTATTAGTTGTCTTTTGGCGTTTTTATTTTTTGTTTCTATCGTATGATGGGTGCAGTCGTATATTGGTGAGTATTCCAAAGATACTGCTTCCTAGTATAAAAGTACCTAAATGCCGACTTTATACATAGATATATGTACCAATTGGCTCAGAAGAGAATTTAACAAGAAAATATATATTGATAATACCCAGAGATCCTGTTTTCTCCGTAGAACCAGTAAAATCGTTGTTTGATCTGCATTTATTATTATTATAATTATGCATTATAAGTATATTACGTAACGAGCATGGAAACTGCCAAATTTCGTACGAGTGTGAAATCACACGAGTGAATATGAAATAAACTTTCCATCGAGTTATGCACAGATGTACTTACACTATTTTTTCCCGTGGCCGCCAAAGAAAGTCTAATTTATTCACAAAACTATAACTTTATTTTTATTGATTTGTTACGTATGTTAGTAGGTAGTACATATTATAATTTCTAAGTAGCCTATTAACTATGAGCATATTCAAATAATTCCGACCGACTCATGAATGACACTTTGATTTGTTCTCTTGCCCGTCAATTCATAAATGCCCAGTTCATACCTAAAATATTTAGGTCTTCCATCGAGAAGCCATTAAAATGTTTGACTGCCGTACCTTTTAAACGGGTTTTCTGGTAAAAAATTATTAGATTTGAAAAGGGATGCGACGCGATATTTATTCAGTAAACGTCAAAATCTCAAAGCTGCCTACATTTATAATGCACAGCTACGAGCATATCAAAAAAGATCTGCATAATGCATATGCATGCCTACAAGATCCAACTGACTCAGGAATTGAAGGCAACCGACCATAGACAGCGTCGATTTTGCTGATTTTGTATTGGAGCACCACCACCAAGTTGATGACGATTTTTCAAGCAAAATTATCTTCAGCGATGAAACTCATTTTCAACTCGATGGGTACGTTAACAAACAGAATTGCCGTATTTGGGGTTCTCAAAATCCACGAGTCATTAAGGAACAACACATGCATCCACAAAAAGTTACAGTTTGGTGCGGATTTTGGGCCGGCGGCGTGATTGGGCCGTACTTTTTTAAAAATTGTCGTGGTGATGCCGTAACAGTTAATGGTAAACGTTATCGGGATATAGTAAGAATTTCTTTGGCATCAATTGCAGAATATTGATGCGGAAGACATGTGGTTCCAACAAGACGGTGCCACATGCCACACACCACGAGAAACGCTGAAGTTATAGCATACAAAATTTTCCGACCGCGTTATCTCTCGTTTCGGCGATCAAAACATGTGTCCACCAAGGTCGTGTGATATCACGCCATTGGATTTTTTCTTTGAAGCCATGTGAAGTAAAAAATGTATGCCAATAACCCCAGAACAATTCCAGAGCTAAAGGACGAGATTCGCCGTGTTATTCGTGAGCTTCCACATGACTTATGCCGAAGAACAATGGAAAATTTTATCAAGAGGGTGGAAGTCTGCCAGGCTGCTCGTGGCAGTCATTTAGCCGATATAATTTTTCAAGTTTAAACTCGATGTGTTCCGGTTCTGGTTTTATTTCCAAAAATCGCGCATCTTCATTTTTTTTCTCTATTTATTTATAATTTCATTTATACGCCACCACAGGCAATATAAAGTAAATTATATTAGTTAAGTTATACCATAAGTAGCAATGAAATCAAGAAAGTTTGTGAGGAGAAAGGGGGGAGAACTGTATATCTCGTGGGCGACGCATCAGGAAGTTGAGAATTTAAGGATGAGGAAAGCCCGAGATGTTCCCCCTACCTCCTTCGTAATAAATATCTAATGAAAATGCCGAAAAGACGCAGGAAGGACTGGCGTATGAGCGTGAGGACGTTTACCGATTAAATGAAATAGGAAAGTTGTTTCGGACAAATTCTGCATAAAAATTTAAACATGACAAAGGTCTATGCAAGAATTGTTTCTCTGAATTCTTATACTGGATATCTGAATTCAGATGGAGTCTCGAGAGTGAAAGCAAACTGTACACTAAGCAGTACCATGGAAGACAATCAAACTCCCAAGAGGAAGGATGTGAGTTGTAATTTGTAAACAAGTTGCAGAATTTTGCATATTCACCTGTGAAGAAATGTCTGGCGTCCAAGAACATGACTCCCCCACAACATGTCCCATAGACTCTATCCTCGCACGATACGACTTCTTTTTATTCCTAAAAGTAAAGAAGCAAAATTCATGGAACTCGTTTTACAATCGTTGAAGGAACAAGTAATCATTAGGGTTACGAAAGTTTATCGGGATGTTTCTTTTCTCATTTATCGAGAAAAGCCGGTTGCTATACATATCGATTGTTACCGATATAGGTATATCGATAGTTGTTTATCGGTAAATATTACAACGATTCCTTGTCGTTTCGGGGACGCCAAATTTTACAATGGCGTATTCTAGTCCAAAAACGGTGTTCTGGATTCGGTCCCTGAATATGCAGCTGAATCCCTCGGTATCACTTATTGGGATACGCTGTATATTTAGGCGGGTCGGGTCGTTCTCTTATGAACGATTTCTAGAGTTGTATTTACGGTCAGGTCGGTAAGGCTTACCCGTTGATCACCCTTAAACTCTTAGTCGCAGAAGGGCTGGGTTCTATTACTATCATTAAACGTCGAATAACAAAACAGAAAGAAAATGAAACGGTACTCTATTAATTTAACTATGTACATTTGAAAGAATTGAATCGATAAACAGAATTGAATGGATAAAAACAGAATATATATACAAAAATACGAGATATTTACAATGAAATAAAACGCGGAGTCTCCTGATGGTGCGCTGCGGCCCGTCGTGTAATCAAAACTGAACATTTACGGTGTCTCGGAGTTTTCGTGGGAACACCGAACGGTGCCGACTCCGAGCCGGGTTTCGGTTGGCAATTCTCGTCGCAGCACGCGAATGCAATCACCTGTGGGAACACCGCTAGCTTGTTCGTTGCAAACAAGTAAACGTCCTGCCTTAAAATTTCACCGCCCATTACAAAGATGCGATCGAATTCCGCCGGTATATCGTCTCATTACAGGCACAAGTGCCACACTGGATTGCCAAAACGATCTAATCTTCACAGACAGCACTTTCAATTCCCCAGTATGAACGTATTTACTTATTTGTTACCAACAAGGTAGGCCAGCCAGACTATGACTGATTAGTGTTTAATTCAACAGTTTCTTACTTAAAAGTTAAAGGACGGTTGCTATCAGTCGATCACACGGCAAAGCCGGAACGGTTGATCAAGTACTACTAGGTCAGCGGCCAGCATCATCTCTGATGCTGGGAGTATTTGTTCCAGCTGAGGGCCGGACGGCCAAATACTGAATTTTCTTCTGCGGAGCACCCACTTTTATAAGCGGTGAGTGGAGGCTTCGGCGGCGGTTTGACGTCGGATTCTTCTACGTCACATCAGTGCCGCGTGCAAAGATTGGTTTGGGAATTCCTATCATATCGCATGACGTCGTTCGCACGTGTAGGTGTTTCATTCTTTCATCGGTGCATGCGTATACTGGCAAATTTATCCTTTTGACCGGAGCTTTCCTCTGTTTCAAGTTACCCGTAGCGGTCTCGTAGAACAATTTCGGAATGCCACTCTAAGTTCATTAGAGCTCTTAGGCATTACGTCTGTGCATTGTTACAATATTTACTTATCAATAAATATCGATTTAAGAACGGCGGCATAGCAATATTGATAGCGAAAAATCAGTGATTATTGTAGATGAAGAAGGGAAGTTTTTTAAGTGGTCGCCGTGTTATTCGATCTTATTTTACACTCAAGGCAGTCTGGTTATTTAATTGTTGTACCATCGCACCTCTTATGTGAATAGGAAATTATGTTAGTTCACAAGAAACGATCTTTTTAAAAATTCGAATTCTACCTGAAATTTTTAGAACTCTCTTTACAGAAGCGTAATATCTACGTGGATTAACTATTATTACCTATTTTTACATTTAACAATAAGTATTCTTAAATGACGCCGAAAATGACAGTCACAAAATATTTACTAATTTTATTTAAAATATTCCAGCAGTATTTAACTAGTTAACTAGTTTAGCTGACCACATTGCCTAGCAAAACAGTATGCATCAACTCCTCTTGTACTTTCGTTGAAGTGTTTTGATTATGACGTACTTAAAATTCTGAAAACTGTAGCTAATAAATTAATTGTTGGTTTTTCAGGTGCAAATGGCCTCCGGAGGCGGGGCCGTCAAACGTATACGAGATACCAAACGCTGGAGCTGGAAAAGGAATTCCACACGAACCATTATTTGACGCGGCGGCGAAGGATCGAAATGGCGCACGCGCTCTGCCTCACAGAAAGACAGATAAAAATATGGTTTCAAAATCGTAGGATGAAACTCAAAAAGGAAATTCAAGCGATAAAGGAGCTGAACGAACAAGAGAAACAGGCGCAGGCACAGAAGGCAGCAGCGGCCGCCGCCGCGGCGGTCGCTGCGCAGGTGGATCAAAATTAGCGGATTGACTTCGCGGGCGGCGGCTGCGGGGACAGCTTTTAGCATAAAGGTGAGTCCCCGATAGCATTTTTAATTATTACAAATAATATATCGATTCGAAATAAAATTGAATAATTAGCCAGGTATTGTACACTGTATTGTTCTAATATGTTTTGATTGATTAATAAAGTAAATTTCTTTTTAAAAATTACCAGACTTGCTCTCTCATTAAAATAGGTATAGGCTACAGTAATTAATCATGTATAAATTGATTTATCTTACAACGGATAAGAGATGTACTTATGCAATACAGCGATTACTTACAATTAAAACAATAACATTTTGATAGTAACCAAAAGATTTAGCTTTTGATAATTCCCTCGTGATGAAAATTTAATTTATAATATTTATATGAGGCTGTAAAAACATCTTTTGATTGTTATAAACACCATAATACAGCCCATGTAACAGGTCTTTTGAAGTTTGATATACATTAACATGGTAATTGTTTGACTTGCGCCTACGCATTTTCTGTGATGTATAGATTTACTTTGCAACCGAGTCTGACTATTTGCATTTTATATTTATGATAGGCGTTTAAATGGGAAATGTATACGCGATACTGTCAGATTATAGTGAAGATGAAGCTTATAAAAAATGCAGAAATTTTGGGAATGGGGAAACCGTCTAATCGAATGTACAAGGTGTCCCAAACTGGACGCGTTCTTATAGGAACACCCCTTATTTGAAGGGATAGAAAAAAATTAACCAAGGTGTCCGGAGCTCAAATTTAATGAGAAAACCACTGGCACAAACAAAACTTTGCTATCTCTTATCGTTTGGCCGCTAGAGGGCGATTCTCAAATTTCGTCGATTTCTTTTATGTCCTATAACTTGTTTATTAATAAAGATAATTAATTTTGGTAAAAACTTTCTTAAGGCACTTTTTTCCGTAAAATCCATTGCAATAGGCAGTTTTTTTACAGGGCGTTTAGATTTTCGTGCACCACCCCAAACTCATTTTTTTTTATATAGACCACCCTATATATTATGAGATTTTTGAAAAGCTCGTAAAATTTCCTAAATTTTGATGTATCACTTGTCATGTTTATCTTCAATTTCAAATAGAATACCATGTATATTATTTGCACAACTGACAGTCAGTTAACTAAGCTTTTAATTGATGTAGATATTGCCAGGTCAACTACTGATAGTTTCGGCAGATATTACGATTGAACATCAAAATTTTTGAATTTCATTATCAGTTTATACTCTTTTTGGCGAATTCCCCCTATTCTGTTGCTCAAAACTCATAATAATGTTTATATTTTGTATTTGCAAATTGGTATCAATACAAAGACAATAAATCTTATTGTAAAATTGTTTCTTGATGGTTATATTCTTAAATGTATAATGTCTTTTTAAAGTTGGGTATAATGTTCAAACAAGGAGTGCCATGGAAGAAAATATTATCTTTAAGAAATAATCTTTCAATGGGATTTCTTGTGTTAACGTAAACTTCATTTGCTAAATATTTTATAGAAACAAAATGCAGACCTTTTTTGGAGTTTTGGGTGACAAAATAGGGCAGATCGTCAAAAATTATGTAAAATACTAAGGAAACTCTACGTTTTTATAATTCAGTTGTACATTCTGTCGAAACTTTTACTGGTAGACTTGACAATATCCACATCAATAAAAAGCTTAATAAAATGACCATCAATTGTACAAATAATATACAAGGTGTTCCATTTGAAATTTTTGAGAAAAATTATGTTTTGCATAACTTAGCCACCCTGTATTATGTCAAGTATTATAATAAAATTATAGATTTCAAAAATACAGCAGTGTGTGAACCTATTTCAATAAAGAAATTTTAGGTGGCTTTGGTTAGTATGCGTCAGTAGCGTCATAAAGTTGGGTCCATAATGGCACAAAAATGTCAATATCTCAACATTCCTTAGTCAAAACCATATCATGTAGTATATCAATTTTCATGGAATTTTATGGGGAATCCATATTATGCAAGGACACGTAGGGTTTCCATTTAAAGAAATAGAACTTTGGTCTGGTTCTTAGAATGTAAACATCCTGTATATACATACCTAAGTAATTTTGGGAAATGCTCCATGTGGTTCCCCACATTCGCGCAAAATTTCATTTTGATATCTTAAATAGTTGGAGAGATATGAGCCTTACACACTAAATCCCCACCCGGTATAAGCAATGTACGCGCACGCGCGTGTTTATGACGTACGTATTTTATTTGTGTTAGCTGACTGGACTGGAGGTAATGTGAATCGGGGAGAAAAATTTGTTTACATTTCCAAATGGCCAAAATACCTACAGTGGAAACCATTAAAGCTAAGCAACAGAAACGTCCAATAAATTTATCTAATGACAGCTCTTTAACTAACCAGCCGTAGAATATGCAAATATGAGTAGTATCTGCCGTTTCTAGTAACGAACAATATATACAACCGCGTCATTCCCAAATGGATGGTCATGAATAAGGAACAGAGATATGTTAGTTATGCAAGTTTGCGGATATCCAGCAAGAACTGTAACGATATTCAAGAATTTAAAGTTGAAAGAGATATCTGTATTTTATTTCTAGCCGGGGTCCATCAGTTGTCATTTTTCTTGGGATGAAGTCTTATTTATCGCCATATTTGGCCTGCATATAGCAGCTGTGTTTTATATTAAATAGAAGGTGAATGCAATAATTATTCGCCGTAGTCTGATGGGTTGTATTGTAGGTGAAACAGTACCAAAACCGGCCTCGTTCTTTGTTATAGAAATTTGACTCTGCCGAGGGGCGCAAGTATTTGAGAAACAACACTGTAATTGAATCTGATTTATTAAGACTTATCTTGCTGGTAAACATGGCTTCACCCATCACCAAAACCAATCTTAAAAAGTCGCCATTGTTGGCATTTTGCTCTAATAAAATCCAGTTACAAAAATCGACTACGTGGAAAGTCATCTAACTTCAAATCTTGAACTCGTCGAAAGTGGTAAGGATCAAACTGATTTTCGTGCAGAGTTTTCCAGACTTTCATCTGACTTACTTGAATCTGGGAAGCGATTACACGAGTGCTTGTCGTTGGATCCTCATGCACTAAATCGAGAATTTTTTCATTCCGCTGATTGTTTTACAGGATCGGTCGTCCTGCGTGTCCTCCACGTTGCTCACGTAAATTAATAAAAATGCATTTTCTGTCTCCAAAACTGCTTCATCCTCAGATTTTCTCTTCTTAAAGTGTTCCATATATAGGCCCAATGCCTGCTATCCGTTGTTTATAGAAAATTTGACCAAAACCGGGGATACTTAATCCTGATAAGCACTTTCGACTGCCATTGTGAAGATGCATCTTCTATCAATCCCAGAAACTTTGAAAAATTGTTAGGTAGAAGCAAAAATATTCACTTTGGTAGAAGCCTTTGTATCAATAAACCCCATAGACATTCAAAAGCTCTATAGAAATCACATTCTTGTTTGCTAACAATAATTCTAAGACTATTCAAAATAAATAATTTTGTAAAGAAAGTCCTTAGGACAATGAAGTGCCTATTTTTAGCACACCTGTCTTGTCTTTTGGACAACGCCACTTTTATTGGTTGCGAGGGGCGAAATACTACTTTGAAAAGACCCCAGGTTGAGGAAATCTGGTGCGCATGGGGTATTCATGGTTATTCATATTATAATTCTTCACCTTGGAAAAAGAAAGGTAACGGCGAAATGGGTCCCACATTGACTTGGTGCAATGTGGGACCCATTTCGCCGTTACCTTTCTTTTTCCAAGGTGAAGAATTATAATATGAATAACCATGAATACCCCATGCGCACCAGATTTCCCACATTGACTTGGTGCAATGTGGGACGACAGACAACTTCTTCGAGTATCTACACCCCTATCATACGGAAGGGGCCGAATTTTTAAATAAAATATGTGTCATTCATGAAACGTGGATGTTTTACTCAGAGTTATTGAAATACTAATCCATGTTGTGGATTTACAATCAAATGGGAGCAGATTATGATTTTTGAATTCGATTACCTGGTGTGCCGGTGAGAAAATCTGTCGTTGGACAATATTATTACCAGTTCTTGCGAAAACTTGGGCAAGAATTGTAGAAAAATCGGCCACTATTTTAGCAACATGGAACTCACGGTAACGTCACTACGCTATACAACGATGGAGTTATCCAGCTAATGCATGTGCTGTTGTGAACTACTTTTCGCCTTACCGCTCTGGCTATGTCCTGCAGGCCTCCATCTCCATTGAAGGAATCGTTTTCGTTCGTAGACGTAGAGTATGTAATTCTGAAATAACGTTACTCGACTTGTTTACCAAAGATTTCATCCTAATAGACTGAAAAGTTTCCTGAGCATAAGGAATCATTGTATCGTAAAGCAGGGAAATTATAAGAGAAATCCTATTTAAAATAATAAAAACTATGTTCCAATACAAAAGTAGAGTTTCTATTTGCGAAAGGCATCAAAAACAACCAGATCTTATAAAGAGGAAGTTATTTTCTTTGCCCATTTGAAGATTTAGGATAAGTATACACTTTTTGGAACACTCATTTACGTCGCGTCGTGCGAATCACAATTTGAACTTTATTGAATATATGGCCGTGTAATAATGTGCAATTAACTGATTTTCTTTAACTTGCTGGAATATCTAGCGCTTTTTGGAATAGGGAATGCTGCGGATTCTGCCCCGTAAATAATTCAGAAATTATCTCCCCTAAAGAAGTGTGGGCAAAAAGAAAATTAAGATAATTGTGTTTCCATTCGGCTATTTGTAATGCCCCGGAATTTATGTACGGAATTTTAGTGTTTAATCTTCGAGTAGAGAAAATCCCCTTGCGTAATTACTTGGCTTGAGAGATGGCGCTCGGGTTGCATTCTGGCAAGTCTTCTAGGGTGGCTTTATTCATAGAGAGCTTAACTCTTCATAGCGTTTATTATATCCGAATTAATTGCCTTTTCTTATTATTTCCGCGACATGTATTAACAAAGAAGAGTTAATGAACATGCGGACAGCATCAAAGAGTCGAAGTGATTCATTAGGCTCGGAAAGTTTTTATTCGGATAAATTAATAAATTAAGTGGAGTAGAGCTGGGAAAAAATTCTCATTGCCAACAACCACAGCGTCGGGCGATATGGAGCTCAGGATCGAGTATCGTGTGTGGTCTGCTATTTTTTGCGAGTTTCTGTTAACGTCATACGTTTGTATATAAAACCAATAAATAAGTAAAACGTCTTGGTGACATTAAAAATATGTTTACAAATTCATCAACAGACGCATAGCTGCTTACTTATACCTTATTTAAAATTATGATCAAATACAACAAATATTTTATTGGGAAGATAGAAAAATACCCAATCAACTGAACATTCGCAATTTTCTTGGTAATTTTTCTTATACTTACCTACCTGTGTACTGCCCAGTCACCTGAGTATTTCAGAAATTAACACAAATATAAGAAACCAGGGTTTATTTATGTCTTTCTTTTTCTTAAAGTTATATTATTACCCAAAGACTTACTGGCATACGTGTTATTGCTATTCTCGAGGGTTTTCCAATAAGACCTACCGAGAAAACACTTAAATTTAAAAATTTTGGGTACCTTTATTTTAACAAATCGCCCAAATGGCCACCGCGGCTCGCATAGTAGTACGAAGTCACACCCTTTTCTCAAAATTTTCAGTGACAATAATAATTGTGGTTCAATCTCACGAATTATTCATCGAATCTTGTCTTTGAGCTTGTGGATTATTTGTGGATCATTGGTGAATACCTTACCTTTCTCCTAACTTCAAGGAAAATAATCCATCGGCGTCAAATCGCACGATCTCTTGGCGGCCAATTGACATCACCGTTTGGTGAAATAATTCTGCCTCTGAACTTCGATCGCAATAAAGTCATGGTTTCGTTGACTACATGGCATGTCGGACCATTTTGTTCCAACCACATATCGTCCAAATCCATATCACTCAATTGTGGCCACAAGAGTTCTTTATCATCGCGCGGCAGCTTTCGCCGTTCACCGTAAGCACTTAACCTTCATTTTCAAAAAAAATAAGGCCCAATCACGCCTCCGGTTCATAAACCGCACCACGAAACAATGACACGCTGGGGATGCATTGCCTTATCATGGATTTGTCTAGGAATGTCAGTGCTCCAGATGGGAGATTTATGTGCAAATAGGCATTGTCTCTGAAAATGATTTTCTCCAAAAAATCATTGAAAACTGCTTTGTTTTCAAGCACCCACTCGACAAACGTGTGACGCTGCCTATGATCTGCTGGCTTCAATTCCTAGGACAATTGCATCTTATATATAAATTAATAGATATATGTTAGGATCAAAGACCGATTTCGGCCATTGCTCGAAAAGAACGACCAGAATTCGTTCTGGATATCACCGAATTGCCAAAATCCGATGTGTCTCGTGGTCGCTTTAAAATGTTTAAGAAGACCAGAACGCGTTCTGGGATTTCGATTGTTGCCAGAACGTGTCGTGCACTATATTACTAACGCCCAAAGATCGATTTCATGCCTGTATCAAAGCCATGGATAGAGGTTCCGGCATCCATGAAGCATAGGTCTAAAAACTCTCGTCTAATATTGAAACAAGCAGAAGTGGAGATGTTGGGCACAAAAAATTCAAAGACGACCAAAGTTCGAAGTAAAATTCTAATTTTTCAAAGGTTCGTTTTGGTTCTGTCGGGTCTGGTTAGGTCAGATCTCACAAGTTTTCTATCTACAATTTCTCGTTTAAACGGTATTCTCGCATTTACTCGTACCTTATTGCCCCAGAACGTGCTCTAGTCTAGATCAAAAATCCATTTACTCATGTTACCAGACCCGACAAAAACTAACCTTAAATTTTGGGCTTTGGTCATTTTCAGGCTTTGCGTCTAACATCTACTCTTCTGTTTCGAAAGGTAGGATAATATAAATATAATAAGAGAAGAGTTCTTTAGGAATGAAGAATTTTTAGACCTATTCTTTGATACAGGCATGAAATCGGTTTTTGGGACGTTAGTGTTACAGTGCACGACGCGTTCTGGAAATAATCGAAATCACAGAACGCGATCTGGCAATCTTTGTAATGCCAGAACGCGTCCTGGTCTATTTAAAGCGACCAGAACTTGACTTATCGGACCGGCAATTCAGTGATAACCAGAACGTATTGTGATCATTTTTCCGGCCATTTGCCGAAGTCGGTTTTTGATTCTAAGATATGCGTGCAGAGCCAAATATTTGCCATGTGGTGGTTTTGGTAATACATACCCAATTACTGCGAACGACGTGGAATTGACATTTTTGGATCTTCAGTCACATTTTCACGATCTGCGGCAATGTTTTCAGCTGAACGACATGAGCGAGGACGCACAGGCGTCTATATAAGTATATCATTAACAGATCCAGTTCCCAGTTCTCTCGAATGCACTAAACTGATGCAAATTGTTTTCCTTCTTGGGCGATTACGTGGACTGAAAGAATCATATATTGTGATGTAGCGTTCCATGACTAAAGTTTGAATGGCCTACGAATGTCAAACATAACGGTGTTACCATAGGGCAAACATGGCCAAAAAACCAAATACGTACTACTGGAAATCCCTTTTATTTGCTGTGATCTTTAAATCTTAATGGACTGTGAGGTAGAACTCTCTTAACAAAACGTGGAGTATATGGGCCCTTGTCGTTTAGTTGCGGTACATTTTCTCCTTCAGGCCAAAACTAAACAGCTATGGCTGTTGCAAAAGAAATTACATTTTGGACTGAAGGAGTAGTGACGATTAGCATCTAGAAAAAAGAATTAGAAGTATACAAGAAGAATGGGCGATATTAGAAAGGTTATAACGAGTAGGAGAGATAGGTGTTAGTAGAATAAATTGCGATAGGAAGAATTAGTTCCGACATACTAGAAGAAGAGACGTAGAGGTATCATTATTTGCAAATAGTTGTAGATGTATAGGATGTTTTCATTTCGGGGAAGTGCGTAGGTATTAGCTATGTGAAGGTGCAAACTTGAATCCTATTGAAGATGAAGTCACCACGACCAATTTTGATTTCGAGTTCACAAACTTGGATTTAGAAGATAGGGGAACACGCGAGGCCATTCTAGCTTTACGAGTAATAATAGAAAAAACAACAGAAAAAAGAGCGCCATATAGGATTAGTAAATTTGGAAAAAGCCTTCGACAACGTAAAATGAAAGAATATGTTCGAAATGCTCAGAAATGTAGGGATGAAGTACAGGGATAGATGAATAATTCATAATCTATACAAAGAGCAAACGGCAGTTATAGAATTGAAGCAGGAACGTAGAGAAGTAGATCTCCGAAAGAGAGTGAGACAGGGATGTGCGTTGTCGCCTCTAGTTTTCAATTTACATATCGAAGATAGAATAGCTGCTGGAATTAATATTCAGGGCCAAACTATTAATATGCTCAGATTCGCGGATGATATAGCAGTACTAGCATCCAGAAAAGAAGAATCGGGAAGGGCTCTGAACGAAATGGAAACAGTTTTGACGGAAGGCTCAGATGTCTGATATTTAGGAAGTCAAATAACTCGCGATGGTAGGAGCTCTAGATATATAAAACAAATAGCGCAGGGCCGAGTTGCATTTATAAAAAAAAAACAACTATTATGCACGGGAATGGTAAATGGAGAAACTCGGAAGAGGCTCTTAAAAATGTACCTATGTATGGAGTACGGCATTATACGGGTGCGAAACTTGAACGATAGGAGAAACGGATCGGAAAAAATTAGAAGCATTTGAAATGTGGTGCTACAGACGCATGATGAAGATACTGTGGATAGATAAGGTTAGCAACAGAGAGGTAGCGAAATTTATGGAAGACAGTAAGGAATAGGAGAGATAGGATGGTAGGGCACCTTCTGGGGACCGAAGGATTATTTCCCGGCATACTAGAGTCAGAGATAGGAATAAAAATAGGTAGAGGTAGGCCCAGATTACACTACTGCTCTCAAATAGTTGGTGATGCAGGATGTTCAACTTTTGGGGAAATTGATGACAAGGTCAATGGTAAATACTAAATATGCGCCATTCCATTTGAAAAACAAAAGTTATGATCGTTTTACTGACTTTTTTAAGAAGTGTTAATTGGCGGGTACTTACACACATGCCAGATCAATCATTTTTACATCAGTTTCTCTTAGTGGAATTGTTTATAAATTGATCCTAAAAATTTCAAATCTCCAACTTTTTTCGTTTTGTAGATATTATAATGTTGAAAATGAAGCTTCAGCCGGCAAATTTCTCAAAGACCATTGATTTTCTCAAAAACTAGTAGGCTTAGGCAAAAACAGTCTGAAATAAAGTTATCCTAAAAGTAGCTGTAGAATCTGGAAATTCAGCAGGGTGATCCACTTGAAAAAAGTTCGGTAATGCATAGAAGAATTGGTACGCCCTGTATAATCTAAAATAACTTTAAAACAGGAAGAATTTGATTTGGTGCAACTTTTATTTGAAACATTTTTTAAAACCGCCAACTCCATTCCAGTTATGAAGGAATTACGCAAGCTATATGTAAAAATGCCTTTTGATCAAGCAAATCATAGTATATTATACACGGGTTTATAATAAATGCTATTATTACCGAGTTTTGTAATCATCCCAGGTAATAATAGCATTATTATAACGAGTTGTATACTATACTTTGTCCACGACTATCAAAAGAGAATCCGATAAGGAATTTATTTTCTTTTCCCTTCTCCAGTGTAAGAAAGATTCATACATACGCTGTCCAGGTATAATTTTCTTGGTTTTTTGGGCAATGAATCTAATGAAGCAATTTCTGCAGATTCTTTTTATGCTGGTGGTGCTAAACAAACCTCGTTTTCACTCTCACTACTCATTGTATCTTCTTTTTTAGAATATCCATTTAAAATTAAAAGCAAACCATGCTGATTTGACGTTTCAATTTGAACTGACACATCGCGATCGCGGCCTACTAAATAAAAATGTAAAAAAGGGTCAAAGCGAAGTTCTTATTGGTGCAGTGAATAATATACATTAATCACTGCAGTGATTAATGTATATAATAATTATGATTGAAGAAACACAAGTATAAAGAGTATATTATAAGATAGTCGTGGACAAAGATATGATTTAGCAGTCGATTGGGTAGTGAAATTCTAAAAATAAAAATTGCGACGTTGCGAAACCTCCTGGCTTCAAATAACCCCTTGCCAAGCCAAGCCAAGTAATAAGTAAGTGCACAACATGTAAAGTCGCTTTCCATTTCTTATAGGTTACTTTGGTATTGCTGATGGGTTCTTTTCAATAAATTATCACAAAATTGTTATTTAAGTTTGTGGTGCCTGATTTTCTACAGAAACAATTGTTATTGTTGGTATTCCTTATAAATAAATACTTACATTTTATCGGCGGTTATCCTTGATATATGTACATTAATAATAAATAACGCTTCCTGTGAAATGTTCAGTTATTCGTAATAATAGGAATGAAAAAAATCCAGCGTTTTCATAAATTTATTCCAGTCGTTATCGCATCGTAATTTAATGCCGCTAAGATCTGCAATATTCTATTACGATTTAAATGTGCAACGATGCTAGGAAACTATCCAACAAATTCTATAAAAAATCCTTCCGAATGCTGAACGAGTAGGTATAATAAATAATAGTGTTAATAATATATTTAACATCAATCTTTTGAAAGAACTAAACATTCTGAAATATGTTCCGTGTAATAAAGCATGACTCACAGTATTTTTATCAGAAAATACTTGCATGGGAATATTTGTTTTGACTACACCCGAAATAGCTTGTTCGAATTGTTTATTATAATAATGTTTGAACCGAGAATATACACCACCAACACTTCTTTTATCTGCCCATAACCTTGTAACTAATAAAAATATTTATGCCTTCATTTTGTTGGCAGAAAATAATTTAATTTGAGGTACGCAACCCAAACAACGAAGAGCAGAAATCTTATTTAGGAGCGCCGCGGTTCGTTCAACGCCGGTATAAAACAGAGCAGGCAGGTTTAGTGACATTAATTGCCATCTAACATGGAAGGACACAACTAAATGAAGAATTGCTTTCGTGTCTTTTACGGCCTGTTATTATTTCTTCGCGTTTTTTCTTACGTTTCGTGAAAATATGTAAGGTTGAAATTATATCGACGCGCAGTGTTTATTTAAACCTGTTTGTTTTGGCCTATTTTTCAGGAAAAGCGTAACTCTGGCGTTCGATAGCAGAGGACATAAATCTGCGGCGCACTGTAATAGACTGGTTGTGACGCAAACTAACTGTAGCGCGCGTATGTTTTATAGTTTGGCCACTAACTGCTAGGTGGCAGTAAAGTATTCCAATTAGATTGTGTCGACTCTAGGGGCCGCGGCACAACAGTGAACTGCGATGAGCGGCCATTATTGTGCCCTTTCTTTTTCATTCATTCATTCTTGGGGCTATATTGTAAATATAGCTCCTGCAACACCGCAAGGTTGCTTTTAACGTAAAAGAACCCGTTATCCGTGACTCCTTCCGTCTCTTTTCTTGGCGCTAAGCCCAACTTTTAGTGCCTACCTACCCATTATAAAAATGAGTAATAAAATTAACATCCACTAAAGTTTATGGTCTGTTTGGATGTTTTAATTGAGGCAGGTTAGGGTTTTTATGGATTTTGTTGTGGTAGTACATAAATTTTATTACCGTAATAAAATCTTTGGGTCAGTATACCTCCTTGAGCAAACGATTTACGGCATTTTAATGTTTTGTTGTTTATATCAGACTGCTACTTTAACTTTTCCTACCTTCATTCTTGTACAGTCCGCTGCCACGCCCACAATTTGCGGAGCACGTGTTTTGAAAATTATGGTGAGTTGAAACGTGCTTTATCTTGCTCAGAATCTGGAATTTGTTTGTGGATCGTGCATTATTTTAAACTGCGGGAGTAGAAAATTTATTGATATAATTATACAGTGCTAATATTTGGACTGCTGCTACTGGGCGGTTATTTAATTAATTGTCTATTATTTTCAGCTCGGTAGGTGTGAAACTTGGTTAAACAATGGGCACCGGTTAGGAATTGAAATTACTTAATTATGGAAAGGGGAATATGTGTGAATGCATAATTAAAGGTGTGCTTCTGTGCATAATCTGAAACTACTTCGCGCTCCAGGAAAAACTTAGAAATGAATGAAAAAGTTAAAAACATTATTTGCACGCATGCACGTGAAATTTTTATAATTTTTCGACCTGCACCCACATTATTATTTTTTAGAAAGTGGACCTACCCTCTTATTACCTTCTCTATTAACTATTGAATTATTATGATGTTAATAAATATATTATTATTATTATTAAAAAGTATCCTATAAGCACATAATAAATAATCAAAAGCAGTAGGTACCTACATTGTTATAGTATTTTGTACAATACAGAATAAAATAACATCTAAAAATCTAAAATAAAATTGGGGTCTAGGTATACTAATGAGTGATCATAAATTATTTCTTTTGCCAAACATTTGTTATATATTTTTATTACTTTATCTGCAGTGTTCGTCTTCTTTCTTTTATCTTTTCAGTCTTTGTCAATTACCTCCTGAATCTAGGCATCTTCATTTTTTTATGATTTTTGATTCTCGTGCATTGGAAAATCATCTTCTGTTCATCTTTTTAATATCGTCGAACCATCTCTTCTGGATTTTTCCTTTGCTTGTCTGATTTGTTCTCTGTTTCAATTAAATTGTTTTTTGTGGTCCGTAGGTAACAGTTTTTGTCTAAATAAGTGTCCCACTCAGCGCCATTTTAATGAAGTAGCCATTCGAGCTATACGTACCCTTTCTTCATTCTGATGAATCGTTCCATATAATTATGTATAATTTATATGTGATTTGCAGTTTTCTGAGTTATTGCCACCTCACCTGAATAGGTAAATTTGTACTTCGTAAGTGCAGATTTGATTTGAAGAGAAGTTAGATAATCATCTATAAGTACCACATCCATATTGTGGGCTTCAATAAGGACTTCTTCATTATTTGAACTAACCTTTACCTTTCTTTAATTCACTTCCAGGCGCCAGTTTCAGTTGTTCCAGCATATCTTGTATAGTTCTTTGATGTCGCTCTCCCCATCAAGACTAGGTACTTACCTGTATCACCAGAAAAACACATGTGGTTAACTAGGCCACTTCAAATGCTAGGTCATTCTTCATCAACCTTAAAGTCTTGAAGAGGTCTTTCAATGCTAGAGAAAACCTCAACTTATAAGTTAAGGTTAAAGTATAAGAGTATGATAACGTCATCAACTTTTTCTGGTCATTTGCATTTTCATAAAAGTTCTGCAGCAGCTAAACTCGTGCCTTATTTTTGATCTCTACAGAATCAAAGTTGAGGTGGACTCAAAAGTTTCGCAATAATCTGCAAAGTTTGGTGTGGAGGTTAGAACTGTTGAATTTCTTATCATACGGTTTCTGGTATAATTCCTTGATGATCTTTTTAACGCCAATTTTTACGTCTCCAGTATTCCTGTATGATAAGTACCTAGTAGCATGACAAACACACAGAAGTGTTATACGTCACCAGGTATCCGAACATCTCTGTCCGTCATCTGCGCGTACATGCTAAAGTGAAATTTGAATTTTGAAGAGTAATAATTTTGTGATTTGGAATATTTCGTATGTATAGTTTTTAATTTTATTATAGGTAAAGTCATGGTGTTTGAACAATGCGATTACTGATTGTGACGGCGATTTGTCTGTATCATCAAGTGCAAAGTTTTTTATCTGTCAATAGCTAACAAGATAATATGAAAAGAAGAATTTATTATTAAGCATTAGGTAGGTACTTATTAGAAACATATATGCATATTTAATTTCCTTTACAAACCTGATTTAAATTTCCTGAATGTTAAAATAGCAACCAAACTAGTTAAACTGTAATTAATATTTATGGATATTGAATTAACTGAGCAATCACTTCTCCATTTATAGTAGAAAAAACGAAATTAAAAGTAAGATTTCTTAACAAATTACTCAGATATTGACGCAAAAAACATAAATGAACTTTAACATGTACACTTACCATCACCCTTAAGGCGACTGAACATGCTGAAATTTTAACCCTTTATTGGTCCCTGTAACCATATGGTTACATCAATCTAAGTGCGCTTCTAACTTAGTTCCCTTTTATTCTATATGTCCAGGTCGACGCTACCATACGGTTACAACCTAAAAGTGGTGGGGAATGCTCACGTGAACGTAAAATCTAACCTAGAAATGTATTTTCCCGCTATTTTCATAGTGCTTGTTTGTGTCTGATACCAGTAGATGCAGCTGGGTGGTTGAACAACAGCAATTTTAGTAAGTAAAATATTTATAATTTTTCTACATCTGTTTCAATCACTTTGTGTAGGCTGTAGATTATGTATATGGTAAAAAATAAGTGGCGAAACGACGTTGTTTCCTATAAGAACTTACTTTTGAAAACCATAGTATCCATGTGGTTACACTGCCCGTCTAAGACATTTTTTTTCATCTGTAGGAAATGCAGAATATATTTAGTAATATACCTGTCAGAACATTCTATGGCAAGAAAAAGTGTGTGTTGCCACCAAACCCACATGTTTTTGATGGTTCTGATACTTCTGACGAGATAGAGGTTGTAGGGAATAGTGGTTATGTAACTTCAGGTAAACACTTCGTTCAAAAAACTGTTGTCGAGATTTTCACGCATAACTAAAATACATCATTTTGTAAATTGAGTGGTTCTGAACCCTTTCGAACAACTACTCCTCGGGCAAATACCCCGCCAGGCATTGAATTATAGAACTAAACCCCGATTTTGTGTACTACGAGACCTCATACGGGATTCTACCCCAAACATATCGTTGGGCTTGGAACATCCTTAGATTTCTACGTACTTTTGTGCTCTACCAGCAGAGTAGTGGCATATCTGCTCTAACATTTTGCAAATTTTTCATAATAAAATCGTTTTTTTCAGAAAATTTATTTGTTTTACTTTAGGGGGTAAAATGAGATAGCTGTGCGGGTAGTCCTAAGTGGGCTGTGCATATAACATACACAAAATTAACAACCTTGCATGAAGAAACAATATCGGTCAATGTGACCATATGGTCACATTATCAAACTTCTAATTAGTACACAGAGAAAAGAGATTGTTTGATTTAAGAATAGTGGTTTCTTTGAATATCATTATTTTAAAACAAGAAAAAATTCTTTCAAAGAAGTAAATTTATTTCAATTGAAACAATAGCAGTTTCTTGAATATAGCATTCAATTAGTTTGGGTTCCAGTAACATCTGATCTTCAATTTAAAACATTATTTACTTGTTACAAATGCAAAAATCGTAAGACAAATTTGAAATCAAAAAGTTTTCACGGAAATAAATGTTTCTTTACGTTGAACAAATATCTGCTGAATGTAAAGTATTTTATTATTTTTATTACAGCAATATATGTTTGAGTGCACTTAAATATTTGTTTCGCCTAAAACGCTCAATATTTGAATTCAAAAAATATTTCTTTGTAAATCGCACTCCTCAACCACTACCCCCATGTGTGCCGTGTGCAAAACACAAGAACAGACCAGATTAAAAACGCAAAGAAAAACGGTCAGTTAGCAACAAGAAATCACGGGAAACTGTGAACCGTGGGGGTGAGGCCGCGCCTTTTGTATTCCTTTGTTCTTTTCTGAATGTGAAAAATGGAGAAATTTTTGGAAGAGAATACGTTAATTCATCTCACCGATATATTTGACAGTAAGTAGGTACTTATAGGTATTATTTATTTCATTTGGCATGTACAATGTTTTTAATTTTGTTGCATTAATGGACCTTTGAAGAAATTAACAACGGGACGTTAAGCCTTATTGAAAATAATCTTATACCATGGTTGCATGTGCTCATTTTCAGCATTTGTAATTTAATTTCTGAATGTACAATAAGTTTAAACAATAAAGTACGTATGTATGTTTTGTTAAATCACCAAAGAGGCTAGAAGTTCTTAAGCAGACATTTTTGAAGTTTTTTGTGTAAATATTTTAGGGCTAGGCGGCTAGGGAATGTTTATCTCGATGTTTATTCAGAGTTTAATGTTATGTTTCTTGAGTACAGCATAATATGGTAAAATATAATAAACGAATGAACATTTTGTGTAATGATTTTTATTTTCCAGTCGCAATTTCAAATTTTCCTATCCCAATATACAGTAAATAAAATACGCAAATAAATATTTCTTTAGTAGTACCTAATTACCTAAGTTTCAAAGAAATATTTGTTTGAATCATTTTTCTAAAAAAAATGTTTATTTTGTTCAAAGAAATCATTCCTAAATTTCAGAAAAAACTTACAATTTAAAGAAATATTTATTCGCTCAAAAGCACGTGTACAAGCCCTCAAATAAATATTTCTTTCAAACAAAACTACATCTTTTCATTCAAATACTGCTCTTATTTTACGCAAAAAAATATTTTTAACTTAGCTATAATCTTGCTTTCAAGACAAATGTGTAAATGATTCTTTCAAAGAAATATTTTTTCGGTACAGTAAAATAAACTACGTTTTTGTATGAAATAACAGATTTACTTCGCCATATAGAAACAAGAGATTTGTTTAAAGTGAATAAATTTTGTTTCGTTCAAGTAAATACTTTTATCTGTGTAGTAACAAGAACATTACTACAAGTTCTGTTTGACTTATTTGAGTCCCTTGGAGGCATACACCAAGTGAAAGAAATTTCGTCAAAGTTTTAGTTGATGTGCCCGATAAAGGGTTAAGTAAAAAAACATGTACAAAAGCAAATTAAACGTATAAATTGAAAATAAAATCATATTTTTAACCTAAGCGAGATATTTTAAATAACAAACAACATGCTTGCTAAAAATTGGTTTCCCCCTTGTTTACGTAACGGAGTAGCGTCTATTTCTATTTATATGTTGTTTTGATTGTGGGGAACGATGCGTCAGCTCCTAAAAGTCTGGTTTCGAACCCTTCGGGGACGAGTAGGCACTAAAGCGGTCGTTTTCCTTCATTTTGGTCGCCCGTTTTATTGCAAATCTCTAAGTGCCATCGAATGCTACCAGAGGGAATTGCGAACTGGTTCTGAGCTTCTGTTTAGCTCGAGGGAGGATGATACACAAATAATGCAGTAGTAAAGTTCTTTTTCCTTTCCTTATACCAATCTATGTCTGCTGCACTGAAAAATACGACATTGCTTTTGCGAATTGCCGTAGTAAGTAGCACTTTCCCATAAAGGTTTTTAAGTAGTTTTTAGGAACCTAAGTTAAGGTTTTTAATTATCATTATTAAGTACCTACTTATGTTGTTCTTGAGTTCTATAAAAACTTCTAAATAAGCTTTTGTAAGGACGGCTTAGTCAGAGTATTTTTTTAAATAAGTTTACCCCCGAGTTTACCCATAGAGACTGTCTCATATTATCGTATACTGCCATTGGACAGTTATAATAATTAATCTTTCCTAAAATGTGACACGTTATATGTATTTTCTGCATTGTAAGAATTGTAAGAATTGTCATCACTTCCATAACTTACGTGTTATTGCAAGACTGCTCGAAAAGATAAAAGATTAAAATTGTTCATTTTGTGGTGTGGGCATCCAAATTTTAAACAATTGCATTTTCATTTCTGTGTACCAACTTCCAAATAATCTTTCTGAATGTTTTCTATCAGATATATCAGCGTCACCTGGAACAAGGATATAGGTATGTATAATAATTTAGTATTGAATATAATGACAAAAATAAATATTTCGCAACTGTAATCTGTATAGCCCAAAGCAGTGTCGACAAAAATGAAAACCACTGCATAGTTCTTAATAAAATTCGCATTAATATACACGGTGTCCCAACGAAAACTTGCATACCCCCGTAAAACTCGGCAAAATAAACGTTTTGACAAAAATCCAAAAACACGTCGATTTTTATATCAAAAGGGACCAATTTTTATGCAATAATCATTCTTACAACTCTAGCCCTGTGTTTTATTCAATTTGTTACCGAGAAATTGCTTCTTGAAGTTTGAAAGTTAAACAATTAATAAAAGCACAAAAAGGTTTAAACTATCGAATGTATTGCTCGAAATGACCTCCACCAATTGTCAAACAATAATACATTCTGGATTCAATTCTAGATCTTGGAGTTATTAGCCGGCATACTTCTTTGGAATAAACCATTTCGATTTAGTACATAAACAAGATTTTATACTGTGGCGAATAAGTTTATTTTGACATTTGTTCTGATGTTCTTTTGTTCTTACTTTTTATTATTATTAGTTTACTTGATTTTGTTACTTTTCCATTCTAATACATTCGATAGTTTAAACCTTTTTGTGCTTTTATTAATTTTTTAACTTGGAAACTTTAAGAAGCAATTTCTCGGTAACAAATTGATCGAATTGAATAAAACAAATATGGTTGTGTAAGTAATGAAAAACCCTTCCAAAGTAGGGATCATTTGACCCCCGTCCCATTTAAAATTTTTGGGGGGTTGCTACCCCCCGCACAGGGCTAGAGTTGCAAGAATGATTATTGCATAAAAATTGGTCCCCTTTGATGTAAAAATCGACGTGTTTTTGGATTTTTGTCAAAACGTTTATTTTGCCGAGTTTTACGGGGGTACAAATTTTTGTTGGGACACCGTGTATAGAGGTAGATGCTTAGGTAACTGTATAAGCGCTCCTTTAACTTCCAAGAAATTCAAATTAGGTAGGTAGTTACACGTTATAATTTGCAATACTTTTCTTCTTTATCTTTTTCTACAGTAACTTCTTCCCGGTAAAGACCATAGACAAGAAATTCAAAATCTTCATGGTCTAACATGAATATTTTTTTAAGTGAAACTTATTTTGTCTCGGTAGAGTAAGTTCCTGTGTTGGCAAATGCGAGCGTCACGAAAAGTGAAACGAATGGAGAGGAGCAGTCTGAGAAGACGGGCAGAGGAAAAAGGGAATATCGAACGCCCCACTCTTTAGCCATGCTCTCTCTCATGCTTCGTGCTCTTTCTCTCGGGCAAGCGTCAGTAAAGCGAGACCACAGCGTTTCATTTCTCGTGTTGCCACGCTCAGTCTCATGCTTCGCACTGTTTCTCTCAGGCGACCTTGAAGTTTCACTTCTATCGCGTGTGGCGACCACGCACCCAGTTTTTTAAGTCTTTGAGTAAATCGCGTGTTGTTACTGAATTTGCGGAAGCTTATTAAATTTTGAATATAACTCTGCATTTAAATATGTAATTTTATTTTGGACAGTAAATAAGACTAGCTTCACAACACGTAGGTAATTGCAAAGATTCAATTTCTTTAAAAAATATTTCAGGAATGAACCCAAGATAGATCAAGAATTATTACTGGGTATAAAATTGCGTCACTTTCTTCGTTTAACAAACTCAAATACCATACTTAGTTTCTATAAAGGTATCTACCCTTCTTACAGCTGAAAAGTGGAATAATTTTCATAATATTTTACGACATTTTAGGTGAAATTTTGGCATAATCCATACCTTTGCAAGATTGGGTAGGTTCAGATTTCTCGCATTACCGACTTATTCACTGTTGTTATATCCTTGATTAGGATGAGAATGCCTAAGAAACACCTAATCGAGTCAACTTGGCATGAAATTTATTCCCGCATTGACAGCCAATAAAAACTGAAACATCACAAATTAATTGAAAACTCTCATTCGGCTCAATAACGTGAAGCCTCCGATTCAATTATCTCCCAATAAAGATAAGTTAATAACGATGGGTTATCTTTAGAGAGTAACTACTTAAATTCCCATCAAACGGACACTTAAAAAACTGGCGGGAGGCGCAAACGAGGCGGACTGAAAAGAAAGGTGCAATAAAAGCCCGAACGCACTTTGCTGGTAGTTAAAGAGATTTTTATGACTTGTAAACGTACTCGTAAAAGTCGTAATGTCCCTAACATTACAGTCGCATGTTTACAAGTGCCACGGCGCTGTTGAATCAACAAATACGCCGTCTTTTATTGGCCGTTACTCATATTTTGTTTATTTTCGTGTACTTGGAAAATTTCTGGCGCACGCCCGTGTTATTAGCATTTATTATCCTAATCACCTGAAATATAAACGCTAAAGAAATGATTATTAACGGAGGTTCGTGAATTATGGGAGCGGATTAGCGAAATTTTATGGTGCAAATAATTCTGGGCCCAGTTCTTAAATCGTAAGATACACAAAACTACTAATTTTGTTATTTATTTGTTTACTATTATGTGATATATAAGGTAATAAACCTTCTTCCTTTGCTTCAGTAGATGATTAAATGAGGAATTATATTAGTTCTAGGAAATTTAGCACTAGAGCCTCCAAATTCGTTCAGTGTAATGAAGCAGAACATAATTTCTCCTGTGCATATCCCCCTTGGTTTTTCTAAAATAAATTATAAACAACATTTTTGTTGTATCCAAATCAATTACATGACCCCAGTATTCGCCTCTTATATTTATTTGGGTTATTACTATAGTATTCAGAAAAAAATATCGAATACCGATGATAAGAATATATGTATGTATTGATATTTTCGATATATCAGATAATATTTGACAGCCCTAGTAGTCATGTTGGTAAAAAAACTAAATGTGTTATCCATATTACTGTTGTTGATTTTATAACGATATTATCTTTATAAACATCTACCTGTATCACCGAAATATCAGCCCATACGTCATATGGTTTCGGGGAACGAATTTTGCACATCTACGTGCTTCCCTTCGTACCGCTGCGAAATGGATTCGCCCATTTTAAATCGTGGCTCGCACTTTCTGATGTAATGTGCTTATTTTGGTTACCGGAACACACTGTAATTTTTGCGAGCCGAAATGTTAGCGGGCGATAAACAATACTGATACGAATTTTTGTCCCGGAAGCGACGCTCATGGTTATGAGTCTCGCTGTTTGTCAGCGAGCCGCAGTTGTTTATTATGGCGTTGACCTTGTATGTTTATGAGTCCCGAAAATTCGAATGCTAGAACAATATTCCAGTTCCCGAATGTTCTATCAAGAGTACATATTTATTGGTAGCAAGAGGCCGGGATGACAGTTTGTAGTTTTGCTTTTGAGATGTGGAGAAAGCGATAGATCCGGCCGAGTACCTATACGTCTTAAGTGTTACATTACATGCGTTTCTTTTAGTGGCTGGTGTCGTTACGTGCGTATTGTTGTTGTCGCGTTTTTAAGTGTACCTGGGCGTTTTCGGTCGTGATTAACCGTTGTTTGTAAGGGTGTTTCAGACAAGTTCGTACTGTGGATTGTTTAGGTTAGGTAATTAATTGTTTAATTGTTTGCTGGTAGTTATTTAATTATTATTGCTTATTGTTGTTTGTTTGTTGCTTGTATATTTCGCTGCTTATTGTTGATTCTAAAATTTCATGTTCTCAAATCACTTTTAATTGTAAATATTTGTACATAAGTAACTGTAAATAAATTGTGTAAATACGAAATACGTTACAATATTAAACCATTTCAATAAATTGACAATCAGATATTTCCCGATTCTGAATATTTTTTCAATTAATTTACGATTTGGTGGGGATTATAACGTTTCCCATTTTGTCATGTAGGTACCTACTTACTAATATCTGTACCCCTTGTAACACCCAGTATAATTTCTTCGAATTTATGTTACTGCGTAGGTAGCTTTTAGACATTTGAAAAAAAAATATTAAATTGATACTCTGAAAAGCCTAACGTGTTAGTTATAGCGCAACACAATTAACTGAGGTACCTACATACAGTAGCCTAGCCTTGATTTTCATTACTGTGTGTTACGGTTAGGCATGTCCGAGACCAGCTGATCGTAAGCCGATCTCGACACTCGCACAATCGCACGAGAACACATCTGATCGGTAATGTCGTATCAAAATCAAGTAGCACTTGCTTGTTATGAACAACTGCGCATAACGACTGCGCATTTAGCATTAAAACCAGAACTTGAACTACAGCATTAGCGCCAGTAAAACTATTGGATATGGTATTCTGTCGTAGGTGTAGCAACAAATCGAAGTTTTTCAAACAGCCAAATTATAGAATTTCAAAATTTAACGTGTTTTGAGATCAAAATCTGAAACTTTTTTTGTCATAAAAAGTGTATCATTATTTTTAATAAGTCAATTATCAATTATTTCGCGTTCATAATATTGCCTCGTATACTATGGCTTAATAAATAAATAAAAATAACAAAAGACGAATTGTAATAGAAACGGTGAATTCCAGCGAACACATTTATTACATTCTTCACAAGTAACGATTTTCTTTCTGGTGGAGTGTGAGGCTGACGTAGGGGAGATGTTTTATTGATCAACCCCCTCCTTAGTCACGTGTTTTGTTGGGGCATATTTCAACCTAGACACCTTTACTTCCGGATAATGGGTCCTAGGAACTTTTTGCTACTCAAAAGTGCTCGATATTTAATAAAATATGCTATAAATAAAATGGAGGGTGACACAGAACACGAGACACTTGGTTTTTAGGGAAAAAATGCGCATTTAGGGAGATAGTACCGAGTTCAGTGGCGTAGGTAAATATGTACATATATCTAATATAAAACGAAATTGAATAAACTTGTGCATACAGAAAAAGTTATGAAGTTTAAAATTTGTGGACAAAACAAACAAACAAACAAACAAACAAACAAACAATGTTTTTGACGGTAGATATAACATTGTAGAAATTTTGAAAAAAAATCCCTTTGGATGTAATTGAAATGTAAACAGAAAATATAATAATTAACTCATGTGTAACATAGGTACCTTATTAGCTTTTTGAATGGCTGAGTTTATGTCCCGATTTGACATCTTCATACGCGCATTAAAATTCCTGTTCGTTACATTGTAGCATACCTATATACATCATTTTTAAAGAGAAACTATACCTTATACCACATTTGCTATTGGTTTTTGTGAGAACAGAAATAATGTATCCCGTGATGAGGAAACATCGCCGACGCCATGTTTGAAGCTATAGGGGTGCTAGGTCAGGTAGAGTAGGTATATTTCAAAAATTTCGTCCATTGTATAGACACAGCCAGATGTGGCGAGATAACGCATCTGACACCAAAGTTACCTGCTAAGTTTAATATTTATGTGCCTTCGGTTGCCATACAGGTACGAAGTGGCGGACGTATATACAAATAATTACCGACCAATGTGGAATTACACAAGATGAAAATAAACGCTGCTATTCCAAACAAATGTCTAAACTGCGGAGGTCCGTAACTGTCAACTGTTGTTCCCTTCACCGCACAGGTGAAGGTTATCCCTTGTTTTTTCTCTGCCTCATTTTGTATACCTACACTAAAACCGGATCGTTGTTACATATTCATAGCGCAGTCAGATGTTTCACCGTTCATGAAGAATTTTTTATGTACTGCCCAGGTCTACTTTCGGGCCAACATTCCGAGAATTTTTTTAGATAACGTCGAAAATGTAAATACGAATGAGTAATTGGAACGGGCTTAAAACTTGTTGAATGTCTCATGCTCATCCACAACTTAATATACTCGGCATTCTGGATTCCACAGGGTAGATGTCATGCTTGTGATGTTCAGAAATCTGTAGAAACGGATACCTGCTTAGGTATACTGAATTGTAACAGTTAATAAATTGTTCATATTGTTTTACTTATGCCGGTCTGCCTTTACACCACTGTTTTGAGCTTTTGAGGTTGAATGAAATTATGGGAAATTATGTGAATCGGACTTTTGATACCCTTGTTGCATCATTAATCAATTATATTGACTTTGTTTTATGTTTTCTTGACACCTCACTTCAAAAATTCACTCTGGGAAATAGTCCCAATAAGTATGTTTTGAGATAGGTACCTACCGCTTCGCGGGCATTCAGGAAAAGTGGGAGGAGCGCCATACGAAGCGCTGACGTCAAACCAATCACAATGCGAACTAGCATGTGGGCGTGATAAGTTCATTTCTTTCGCTTATTAGGCTGCAAAACATTTTTTTTTAAAAAGAAAATTTCTCCGAACCTCTCTATTACCGAGGAGAGTCTGTGATGGTAGCGGCTGGAATCGATTTGCACCATAGAACGGACCTCGTTTGTCTGGATAGAGCCATGAACCAACGGCGTTATATTGAACAAGTTCTTATACCTGTTGTGAAACCATATTCATATGCTGCTGGTCCAGATTTGGTTTATATGCAGGACAATGCTCGTCCTCACATTGCACATCAGGTACAAAATTGGTTTGAAGAAGAGAACATTGCCCTTTTGCCATGGCTTCCTCAGGCTCCCGATCTCAACCCCATTGAGCATGTGTGGCACATGCTGCAGAGACAACTTGTTCCAGTTATGGGAAACATTTAAGACCGTTTTGCATTTGAAAAAGCACTGAGAGAGCAGTAGGCCCTTTTGCCACAAGAAGCAATCGATAGGCTGATTTTAAGTATGCCTAGGCGGTGCCGGGCAGTCAATACATCGTGTTAAGTACAAATTTCAAAAAATTAACGTTATCAGAAATACACAATATCCTTTGCCAAATATTTCTGGCTCACTGATACACTTCCAATCCCGGTAATCAGTTAATGCGAACATTTGAGTATATTTTTCAGGGGCAGAGTAGGTAGAAGGCAGGGACTAAATCTGTAAAACCACAATTCCTTTATTTATAGGAGGGTTGAGCTGAGCGCATTCCAGAAAATCGGACTAAATCCCCGAATCGCTAAATTCACTTTAAAAACTTCAAGCTCTTGAGATTTTAAAAATTGAAAAAATAATTTACTTTATCAGACTTTTCTGTTCTGTTTAGTTTACCATTCTATCTATTTCCACAAAATGTTATGAAAATATGTTGCGGGAGAAGTAAAAGCCTACGGAGTCCCTGTTATTTTATTTTTTTGTAAATGCATGTGACAATCAACCCAATGAATGGTCTGTGACAACCACAGGGCACATCGGCCCACATTTTGAGTATTTTTTTTATCGCAATGCGTGACCTAGTGGTTTAAAAGTTATTGTGGAGAGACTATCTGCAATTCTCCATCTCGGTGAGGAGTGGGCTATAAGTTTATACCGACGTCTCTACATATTTTCAGCCACCAAATCTGAATTTAAAGTTCCGAGGTTAAATTCTGGGATACCCTTTATGCTTTCAAAGGTATAAGTACTTATTTATTGTTTTAATTTGCCGCATCTAAAATCTGCAAAATGAAATAAATTGTAACTTAATTTACGAGTTGTAGGTAGGTGCAGGATGTATTTTTCCGAGAGAATTGATGTACAAAGTTTAAAAGAGCAATATGTTTCTTTTAAATTACGAGTTAGCAACCTTGCTGGTCTAAATCACATTAACTCATGGCAAACTATATTATGAAACGGAATAGAAAAACGTTATTATAAATGCGCCCGCAATAAAAATGTAAAACAAAACCATATTTCAAAATAACGCGCACCCCATTTGTGAAGATTAGCATTTTAAACCAGACACCTTAGCTTTAAGGAGATGTAATGTAGCAGGAACGGAGACGCTCTCTCAGCGTGAACCGTATTGGTGCGAACCGGATCTCGAAGGGGAACCGGGAATACTATTTCCGGTCGGCGTCAAGTCGGGACCAGTTGTCAGTATCACCTTTCTGAGACAATACTACATATATATAGTGTTTTTCATTTTCTTTATATTACCCTTGATAGCCATAAAAGCATTTGCCGTGACCAAACTTCGGGAGTAGTTTAGATTGTGACAGCCCGCGAGTTACTACCTCGCGCCTGTCACATTCTGAAGTTATGTTCGATATGAAGCCTATCGTTCTAGTTTCTAGAAACACTTTTCGAGTATAATTTCTTTGCTTATTGGATGTCCATGCACCACAACTGATTGAGGTGGGAATTCGGGAGCCGCTCTTAATTTTTTCTGCTTCTTTTTGATTACGCCACATGCTTTATTGCCTGGTACTTGCAAAATTTATTTATGTTCACGAAAATGGATTTTTGTTCTGAAGTCCCCCGGGAATACTAAAACTCTTGGCAAAGGGAATTTATAAGTAAAGTAGTTAAAAAACGGCATCTGGACTGCTCACATTCCAGCCGGCAGCGATCTTCAGATTGTCTGACGTCTTATACTAAGTATGCTTTACCAATTACGCCACTATCTTGATGGTCTATATTCTCCCAAATTCCATTCAAATAAAGCTCGTAATACAGTTAAATGTTGAGTACCCCTGCAAGTCTACGATTTAACGAAATTAAATCTACCTCTTGAAACTGTAGATCCGTGCTCCCTTATACTCTATAATGTTGTAGCAAAATCAGATTGTCATAAGATACCAACGACGTTTAAAAAATTTACGCTATCTTTAATTTGACTCTTGCTCCATGCACTGCGGAGTACATTTACAATCTCACATTAAAAGTTTGACGTTACTGATTTTGTCGCGCCCGCACTATCTAATGTTCCGACTGATTTCTTCTTCTTCTTCTGGAATCCTTGTACCCATAGGGTGTCTGATTATTATACATTAACCCAATTTCTCCATTCCTTCCGATCCATCGCCAATAGTTTCATCTCCTCCTTCGTCTTCCCTCTTTGTCAGCCCAATTCTTCTATTCTTTGTAACCAGCTTTTTCTGGGTCATCCACTTCTTCTCTTTCCGATTCTGCCCGTCTCCATTATCTTCCTTACCAATTTCTCCTGATCCATTCGCATTATGTACCAGTTCAATTGCTTCCTCTCAATCTTTTCTGTAATTGCCTCTTGTTGGACTATTTGTCTTATCAGATCGTTCCTTTCTCTATCCATCTTTGTCTTCCCAGTGATCTTTCTGAAGTACCTCATTTCTGCCGCTATGATTTTTCCTTCGTGTTTATCTTGCATTGCCCATGACTCACTTGCATATGTCAGTGTTGGGACCACTATTGCATTATATATCCTTAACTTCGTTTTCATCTCTATCTCTCTCTTTCCAAATATTGTTTTATTGTTTAGGAGCTTTACACTCTTGTTAGTTCTATTAGCTATATCTAGATCTATTTTCCCATCTTCAGATACTACACTCCCAAGATATTCATATGCTGTTACTTTTTCCAAGTTATTCCCTTCAATGTCAATTTCTCTTACTTCCTCTTTCGCTTTGTTGTTAATTATCATTGTTTTGCATTTGCTGGAGTTTACATCCATTTCACATTTTCCTACTTCTTCAGTCCATATTGTCATTAGCTGTTTCGCAGCTTGCAGTTTCTCCTTTCTTGTGTATTGGGGCTATTACGTTTTCCTGCCAATCTTCTGGAATTTTCTCTGTCCGCCATGCATCTCTGTATATGTTGAGGATCTATTCTTTTCCTTTCTCTCCTAAATACTTTATCATCTCTGGTTCGATCTTATCTTGCCCACTTGCTTTTCCCAGTTTATTGCCTTGTATTGCTTCATCCACTTCTTCTTTGTTTATCTGTTCAAGTTTCTCATCTCTTCCTGTCATTTCACCATCTTCGCTGTCGGTTACACTTCGGCTCTCGTCTTCCCTTTCCTTCGCTTCTCCCATTAGGGGAGGCCAATAATCCAGGAATGGATTGTTAAAATCGGTAAAAAATGGTTGGTAATGATTCCCTCGTAGGACGATTAGAATAGTAATTTTATCTAATACTAAGATACCTAGCTATTGAAGAAAGTCTTTTCTCAGGAATCTCGAGGGCCGAATTAGACTGATCTGATTTCTTTGCGGAAACAACTTTGCTCCCACATAGACTATTTGATAATTCTAACCCTTTTATGGAATTCTAACAGTAAACATCCCAATAACGTTGCCACACATCTTTGTTCCTGATGGTTTTACCCTACCTGTTTCAGGTGCCTCATTCAGTTATATGGATGCTTATAGATTATGAGTTTCTCTTCGACTTTTACTGGAGAACACTTTTTGCTTTTTATCATCGTGTCGCCGAAGAATTTCGAGTGCGTATAATGTTCGTTTTTATCAGTATTCCCCAGTCCCGTGCGTGGAGCAATATTTTTTGTATTTGAGCGTAAAATGCCCGATAAATAATTATCTAGGCCTGTTTAAATTTCGACAAATCCTCGAATTTACTGTGGGTCCGTAATCATGCTACTTGTAATCCGGGATTAAAGCCATAACTCATAATTAAATGGTATTTATTGCCATTCTTTCTTCACTTCTTTCGCGTCCGGAGCCGTTCCGTAATTATTATCGTTGTATAATTGGATACAAGAGCCCGTTTTCGAAACTACGCTTGTAAAATTTTAGGCGAACGCGTAATGATGGAGTGCCCGATTCAGACACTAAACAAATGTCAGAATTAAAATGTCGTATTGCGGCTGTAACAACTTTATCTGGAAATGCCGCTGCCTCTTTCGGGCGGCAGCGCCATCTGTACTCACCAATTTATGGCGGTCCTGTTTAAAAGTTCACACTGGCTCCCTTTCCTCCCTTGCAACGGAGGGATACCATTCTTTATCTGTGGTTCTCTCATTTCCCGGTTGGTTGGGCGCAATTGGGTATCTTTTTAAGTTTTAGAAACTATTGTGTCACTTTGATCTGATACGAAATTAAAATTTATGGTTATGAGCCTGAAAGAGACTGGCTATTTCCTCGAAAAGCTGCCCCGAACAGATAATTCTTGCCCGAAATAAATTTTAATAAGTGTAGAATGTTAATTGAATGAGCTACTCTAGTTTCACAAAATTTACTAAGAAACGTAACTGTTATTTCTATGGTCGGTAAGATAGCCCTTAATTTTCTGAATTAATTATATAGGGTGGCCCTAAGGAAAGTTTCCAATTGCATTATTTTGAACCCCGCTACTTTGTCACTTAAGCAAAATGTTATCGACCCTTTCGAGGATCTTAAAGGTAATTTGGGGCCGAGTGGTAATCATTTTAAAGGCCGGTTAATTCTTTTTGGAACCAATATTTGCTTTAATTTTGGTGTCCTTTTTCTGCAGATATTGTTCTCATTCTTGCAACTCTAGCCCTGTGCGGGGGGGTAGCGCCCCCCCCCCCCCATTTTTAAATGGGACGTGGGGTCAAATGATCCCTACTTTGGAAGGGTTTTTCATTACTTACACAACCGCATTTGTTTTATTCAATTCGATCAATTTGTTACCGAGAAATTGCTTCTTGAAGTTTCCAAGTTAAAAAATTAAAGACAGCACAAAAAGGTTTAAGCTATCGAATGTATTGCTCGAAATGACCTCCACCAATTGTCATACAATAATACATTCTGGATTCAAATCCAGATCTTACATTTCTCAAGACCTCAGGAGTTATTAGCCGGCATTCTTCTTTGGAATAAACCATTTCGATTTAGTAAATAAACACGATTTTATACTGTGGCGAATAAGTTTATTTTGACATTTGTTCTGATGTTCTTTTGTTCTTACTTTTTATTCTTATTAGTTTACTTGATTTTGTTAATTCTAATACATTCGATAGTTTAAACCTTTTTGTGCTTAATTAATTTTTTAACTTGGAAACTTCAAGTAGCAATTTCTGGGTAACAAATTGATCGAATTGAATAAAACAAATACGGTTGTGTAAGTAATGAACAACCCATCCAAGGTAGGTATCATTTGACCCCCCCCCGACACATTTAAAATTTTGGGGGCTCGCTACCCCCCGCACAGTGCCAGAGTTGCAAGAATGATTATTGCATAAAAATTGGTCCTCTTTCATATAAAAATCGACGTGTTTTTGGATTTTTGTATAAACGTTTATTTTGACGAGTTTTGCGGTGGGTACAAGTTTTCGTTGGGACACCGTGTATAAAGCGAGCCATACACGTTCAATATACATTGTCAATATAATCGATGCCAATATCTCATTTTAATAATCAAACCTTCCAAGACAACGCTTTCTAAATTTATAAAAATCAAGGAATCCAAAATGAGAGGACATTGTCAACATGTATATTGACAATATCGTGATTTAACAATATTATTGATGGTGTGCGGATTGTATTGATAGATTGATGATTTATACTGACGAAAATCCAGATTTTGTGAAATCCGCACATCAATATCGTCGTGGAAGAGATATGGACAATAATACTAGACGTTTGCGGGCACCGGGCACCGATTTTGTGCCAATTATCGTATGGTTGTTTTTGGTTAAAATGGAATATGACTCCCCAGCGACGAAGACGCAAATGAAAAACAATCCGCCGTTTTCTTTTTGACTTTTCTTTATTACATATGCCAATATTATCGCGACATATGCTTTTTTCTTTAAATCAATTACTTATGAAGAATGCCAATTCATCAATGCTGCTCGCTTCATTACTAGCTAAATAATCCTGGTATTATTGCCAATAATATTGTTTAGTGTGTGGTGTTATCAATATTTTTATCAATGTATTATTTCAACAATATTATTGTCAAACACGTTTTATCGGTCTAATTAAAATATAAAGTATTCTGAGGATATTGTAGGTTACAGTGTATCACAAACATTGGAATAAAGGGTGGAATCCGCATAGAATTTTTGGTTTATCGGTACGACAATTTAAAATAGTCACGATGCACTTTGTATATAAACATAAAAGCAGTTTTGGGTTTCTACAAAATTTATAGTGGAATGAAATTTGCTGAGTACTCTTTCTGAATTGATAGTTTCGATAAATCAGCATCCACGATATTGCTATAGAAATTATGTCCGAAGTTTTCAGACTCCTTTACAGGCAGATAAATCGAGATATATAAATTGTTGCTTGCGTATCCTGGACCCCAATATTTCATTATATTTTGAAGTTTTTGTTCCGTGATATTTATACGAAATTTTCAAATATCTCATGAATTTTGTTTTTCCTTAAAATTATTGGGGTATTTATTTTATCTTTTTAAATGCGGTCGTTTATCTATTTTCTATTTCAAGCTCTGAATGAAGACGCCAAATATTAATTTTCTTTTTTGTAGAAAATTACTACCGCTACTTAGATCGCTAATTATTATTGTCATTAATTTCTCGGTACTTTTGTGCCCAAAAGTTTACGATTATTCTCCTCATCGCTCGCTTAAAAAGCTTGCTTTGATCTAAGTCTAACGGTAGTTTCAACCATCTCATTGTGGTGACCTTGCTGCTACAGTTTATGCTTGACAATGCCAAAAAGTTACGCCTGTCAAGCAGCATAGGCTGTAAATTACGTTTTTTCTGAAGGGTGTACGAAGTGGGCCTATTTTTTAAGAAATCTGTAGGGGTCCATTTTACAGCGGGTAGGAGATTTATTGATTTGCGACGAGGACAAATTCAGCAAGTATTTTGTTACGCGTTCAAAGAATTATTGTTTTTTTAGAAAATTGGATATGGTCCCAAGAATCCACTTTTATTGCTGCATTGTGTTGACTGACCTACATTATTTGCATTCAAAATTGGTTCACTTGACGGAGCACAATAATTTTACTGCAAGATGTTCGAATTATGTAGGCAGGGCATGGAAGTTGGTGTAGGAGGGAAAAGAAGGGATATTTATTTAGATTAAAAGTTGACAATGGCGGGAGAGCGAAAGTAATATTTCATAAAATAATTAAAATATGACTTACCCCTGTGTGCTTCGTAAATTATGAATCGTCTCATTTGCTCAAAAGTATTTTGTACTTACTTCACTTTAAGGGTTTAAGAATTATGCTAAGTTGAAGTAGAGGATCTTAAGATAAATGCAGTCTACAGATTATTTTAAAGACCAAGCGAACAGAAGATTTTATAAATCATGCTTACTCTTCAAACATCATTACCTATTTTATAAAATAGAAAATCGGTTTTCTAAAGATGTAGAAGAAAATTGTAGTTTTTCCGCCACATCACGTTAGGACAGCTCAAGTCTCGAAAATTAAAGAAATTTGGGATTGTCTAATACCTTCTAAATAAATTTTCTGCTTCACTAATAAATCATGGCATCAATTGCTCATTACTTGGCTGGTTTTTCGAACTTAAGGAACATTAAACGCTCTGTATCATAAAAACTAAACCGTTTAGGACATGAGAATTTGTCTTAGAATAAATAAGTCAAGAAATTACCCTTTGAAATTTTATAACATAATTAAGCATCCGCTAATGTACGCAGGTATGCATGACACAGAAATGCTAGAATATGTAAAAATAAGTCACGGAATAACAAGAACAGGGCAGGATTACTTACGGCGACACCTTTGCTGTCTTATCGTCTAGAATTCAGGGCCTTCAAAGGTAAATCGTATATCTGCGCATGTGCGTAGGTATGCCACGTCGCTGCCGCGTCGCCTTGTCTTCGCTAACTGACAGTTCAGCGTTATTAATTGTCGGGGAGCAGACCATCTGAAAGATGCGTTTTAAACACCTTCTATACACACAAAAATGAAGCGGATTCTTATGTAAAATGACTTGCCGGATTCGAATTTTGAGGCCGCGAAAAGATCGAGAATTGCGAAAATGCCGAAAAATCGTTTTTTTCGTAAAATTTTGCTAAATCAATTTTGAACCACTTTTAATACTTTTCTTGTTGTATTTCAGCAACGAAAAGAGTTTGAGATCTGTTTTTTCATGGAATATAATTGACGTGTCGTGTGTTGATCATCACAGTGTACTCACGTTGCCTCTAAAATTCTCCTATTTTATGAAAAAAAATGTTTTCTTGCTAGACCACAAATTTGTGTAATGTATTTTTCATGTACTGGGTAAGTAATCCTATTTTTCGGAATTAACATATACCAGACCAAATACATACAAAGGCACGAAATTATTTTTGGTGAAGAAACGAATCATTAATATTGCTGCTGAAAAAAGTTACGGCGAGTTAAACATAAATAATTTGTGCGCGATAGCCGCTCTGCTACGTTGATAGGTAGCGGTATAAGTGTTCGCGCGCTTTTATTCTTGATAAAAACGTTTTGTTGTATTACTAGTGACTTAATATTAATCGGTAATTAATACGTTACTTTATTTAATTTAATTTAACGTCGATTCTCCGTGTCATTTTTTAAAAATTTGGCTAAATGGTAACAATTAGATTGCAATTTATACGGTGAATGATTAGCAATAGCAATACTTTCCTCATCTGATGAACATTTTCCTTCCGACTGCGACGATTCAAGTAATTTATATAACGACCTTTGCAGCTGAACATACGTAACTGAATTGTTTTCCTCCCCTCTTTATAATAAGCACACTTACCTTCAAATACTCATGGTATTTCTCAGCAATATCATTCGAAAATGGGTATTGCTGATTCCATTCAATACTGAACAGTTTGCATTCTGAATACAGTAGTTTCTGATACCTATCAGCAATAGTTAAGAGATTTTCTTCAATTAGTAAGCTACGCTGCAGAGTAGGTACAATTCGAAAGAATATATCATAAAATGATGGGTCATGTTTTTGAAGTGATTTGCTTCTACCTTGACTTTTACTAACAGACTTGCGTAAAAAATTAAACATACAAAAATTGTGAATTGTGATATGATGATTGGAAATCGTTGGCAATCATATCAATGCAATTATCACAGAAACCTTGGATTTTTGTAGCATTGCATCGTCATTAGGTTCCACCGTTTTCGTAAAAATTTCATTTTGTCTCTCGAATGTATCGACAAGTAAAAGTTTATGATTACCCTTAGGATCACATGCTTTGTCGCATATGAAACATATTTCATTTTGGCTATTTATGGATTTGGATCGTCTTATTTGATTGTGGATCTTCCACCAGTTTCCGGTTGTTTATTATAAAAAAGCCTTGTGTAAGATCTTCTACACTGAGAGTGCCAACCTGGGTGTTGAGAATAAAATTGGACTTTAGTTTTGAACCTTTTACTTGGAGCAATCGAATTAGAATCTGATTAACGGGATGTTACATACAGTACTTCATTATCGTTCTTCAGCTACGCTTTGCAAAGTTTCTGCCGTATTACGTTGACAGAAAACGCAGAATGACAAATTGAAACGTGCGGAAGTATCTATAAAACCAAACCCTTTCATAACCTGTAATCCATTTTTCAAGAAATCGGTGCATGATAAAAAAGAAACTTTTGACATTCAGATCTCTTCACCGTCACAATTTAACATACAAAGTAACGTACTAATTACTAATAAATCACTAATAAATACAACAAATCGTTTTATTAAGAATAAAAGCGCGCGAACACTTATGCCGCTACCTATCAACGTATCAGCGCGGCTAGTGCGCACTAATTATTTATGTTTAACTCGCCGTAGCTTTTTTCAACAACAATATTAATGTTTCGTTTCTTCACCAAAAATAATTTCGAGCCTTTGTCCGCATTTGGTCTCGCATATGTATATGTTAATTCCGAAAAATAAGATTACTTACCCAGTACATGAAAAATACATTACACAAATTTGTGGTCTAGCAAGAAAACATGTTTTTCATAAAATTGGGAAATTTTAGAGGCAACGTGAGTACACTGTGATGATCAGCACATTTCAATGCATATTCCATGAAAAAAACAGATCTCTAACTCTTTTCGTTGCTGAAATACAACAAGAAAAGTATTAAAAATGGTCTAAAATTGATTTAAGAAAAATTTACGAAAAATCGATTTTTCGGCATTTTCACAATTCCTGATCTTTTCGCGACCTCAAAATTCGAATCCGGTAGGTCATTTTTCAGAAGAATCGGCTTCATTTTTTGTGTGTATTCGAGCTATATAGAAGGTGTCGAATTAGAGCATCTTGCTCCCCCGACTATAATCTCAAAATCGGTAAGAATGATGTAACGCTTTGAATTTAATCAGTTTGAGTTTTTCTTTACAATTTCTAACCTAAAATTTTAAGTTAAGGAAACTGTTCAAGTCTAAGCCGTTGCGGTCTGAGAACTGATCTTGATTGAACCGACCACGAAACCGATTTGATCGAAAGCGATTACAAATATAATTTTAAATCGGATAACCGGTCCTCTGTTTTTAATTAAATCAAACTTAATTAAATGAAATGCATTGTTTTCAGCTTTAGTTATGTTTGGAAAGCATATATGATTACTTACTTGCTCTTTTCGTTTTCCACTTGTTATTTTTTTGCATATTTTGGGCTTTTGATGTTTTTGTAATCATAAATGCTTTAATCGGATGCAATTTTATTATTAAATAATTAATTTTTTTATGACCGTTTTCGCCTTTGCGTGGGCGGTTCTCGACGGTCAGACATCAGCACCGCAGCGGTTTACTTTTGCCACTGTACTGCTATTACTACCGCCTGCATCTCGGTATGAGGAAACCTTTAGAATGTACATACCGGAATATTTCTACCCTTACCGCATCGGTTTGAGGAGGATTTAGCCACCATTAGGTACATGTTTATAAACTTTTTTAACTAAGTATATAAATTAAGAGGGAGATTTCTGTGATTCAAAGAATAAAACCAAACGTAAGTTAAAATGAATCGAGAGAAACAAACATGTAATTGGAAAATAATTTTAGCTTTTCTTTTAATAATCTTCCCCCAAAAGCTTATCATTTAATTTGAAAATGCCTGAATAACCTAGAACTTATTTACATTTTCTAGTAAAGTTCACATTCCCATCATATTTCATTCACACCGCATTCCACCTTAATTGAAATTTCTAAATTTAGGCAAATATACTTACATAAATTAATTAAAATTTTAGTCATCCCGACGCAGCAGCATTTTTCTCGTTGTTTTCTCGGTAGATTGCGTATAATATGTCTTTATCTAGAATCCCCTGTGTTAAGTTACAAAAATGTACAGAATAGCGTTATTAATATGTAAATCTACGACGGAAATCTAGTGACAGAAGCAAAAGTAAAATACCTAAGTATAAATTATTGGAGGCTCCTCTTGGAAGTTAATTGATTTATGGTTAAAAGCAAAGATATGTATTTAATATTTTAATGTATTCAAAAAAGTTAAGAAGTAAATCTAAGCCTGTTCTTGACATAAAACATGGCCCATATTTTAAGCTTTGAATTATTACATGCGACAACACAGAAGCGAAAAGTATTATAAAAACGGGTTTGTACACTACCCTTTCTTAAAAATATGTGTTTCAAACGTATTGATTTATGCAATGGGCGATGATAATTTATTTCGACTTTTTAGAGCTCCAACCAGGAAACTAATTAATATCTCAAAGAGCAATCTTACAAAACATCCATTCCAGTATGGTTGTCTCAATTTTCTATTCTAAAATTACGCCGTAATTTATTATCTAGTTTTTAATGATTTGTGACTTCCAATAATTTATTCATATCTTTGGGTATTTTGAAAGTAGGGGCATCTCAAAAAGGCATTTGATCGACTCTGCATCAGGTGAAAGATTATGTTCCTATGAATTCAATGGAACATTCTATGATCTGTTTCATACTGGGGGATTTGTTGAACCTTATTTTTTATCGAATTATTAAGCCACCACAGAAAATGAGGTGATAGAGGTTTTAACTAGTGTCTTTGTGCAGACTGCAGTGGTTCGAATCTACAGTTATGTACCGAGCTGTACTGGTCTTTCCTAATTACCAAAATGTACAAAAATGGAAGCTGTTCTTCTCTTTATATTTAATGGATAAATTTGATTGAATCTACTATGTATTTAAGCTTTCTCAAAAATCGTCAATGTTACACTAAATTTACTAGTGTCAAAAATGGCAAATATATCGTCTACATATCTCACCCACCTTTGGGAAATATGGGAGCTCATCTTTTAGTGGAGTTTCAAATTTGCCCATGAAAATTTCTGCAATGAAAGGAGAAAGGCAATTTCCCAAGGCTGTACCTTCACTTTGATGAAAAAATGATCCACTGACTTTGAAATAATTCTGCTGCATACACAGATAGATTAAATTAATAAATATATTCTTTGACAGTTTGTTCATCAATGTTATTTTTATAAAGGAGTTCATACAAGTACTCCAAAACTTTTGGTACAGGTACACTGGGAAAAAGTGAGCTGACGTCGAATGAAATTAATAATTCGTTATCATATGTTGAATTTTGTTTATAAACTCTAAAGGGTTCTTTACTAAAAAACTTGACTGCTTGATCTCGATGTTATTAAATTCATTGACTAACCATTTGGACAGTTTGTAAGTAGGAGAATCTATAGCTATCGAGTTTAATTACTGTGTTACTGTCTTTTGGCGTGTGGGTTAACTTATTAAGAATTCATAATTTTTAATAAATTAATTAGTTGTCGCCCTGCTGCTCGCTTACGGACCAAACTTCAGCTTAGAGCACCTTAGATGAAACTAGTATATTATAGTTTGCTGTTTACAAATAAGGGCATGCACCGTTTTCCCTTTGTCTTTGATGAAAAAATGGCAGTAAAAACC
This sequence comes from Xestobium rufovillosum, assembly GCA_963966045.1. Taxonomy (NCBI): domain Eukaryota; kingdom Metazoa; phylum Arthropoda; class Insecta; order Coleoptera; family Ptinidae; genus Xestobium; species Xestobium rufovillosum. The sequence goes on from OZ014496.1 coordinate 16,004,121, forward strand.
GACATGATAAATACGGTTTACACCACAAAGTCACCATATGAAATAACACCGTCATAAACACTTTTGAATAGATGGGGAATTATAGATAGGGCACCTAGCTGGTACTACTACAAGGTACAAACGTTGACCGCCATATATAACTCTAAGAAGCAGCAGGGTGTTTCCTAGTACTGATACAAGAAATACGAGAGCTGTCCGACTGCGTTATATGAAGATATCGCCATGTTATACATGCTCTACCCGCACAAGTTATGGCTCTGCTTCTCAACACTAAGATATTTCATGTAGGAACAACGACCGCAAAATATAAGTACCATAACTCTGCTAACACAACACTACGCCGTTGTACTGTTGAAAAAGATTAATGCCCTTTGTGCGTTCGCGAAAAACTGCTCTCTGCAAATTAACGAAAACGCCCGTGTTTTATGGGCTATTTCATTCATAGGAGTTTAAAAATTAGCTATTGCGTACACTAAAGCCTGAATCTTATACGAGTATTAGACTATTTTGGCAGTAGGTGTAGCGACTTAACAGAGACATAGCGCCATCTTTCCTTTAATTATTCAAAAATTGTTCTAAAATGTCCCATGTTTTGACCGCACAAATTCACTAAATATTTACAACCGGAAAATGCACCGCGACCAAAATTGCAGATCTTGACAGTTCCGTCATTAAGTGAACTAATGGGCATTAAATTGATATTGCCCATTCGTATTTATTCCATTACACACTTTGCGACCGTGCATGAATAAAATACTTTGTTTCACAGTAAATTAATTTACAAGTAAATAATTTTCAATTACATAATTCAGTTACGATTTACGTTATTTTAATGCGCCTGCACTATCACTGGCAATATTTTGTCATTAGATCAACCGCTCACACTTTCCAAAATTATTAATTTTACCCATTAGTATTATTTATGTATTTATTTATTTACACGGCGTAATGTAGGGATATTTTTATATAGTGGCGATAAACGTTACTAATTGTACTGATACGAGTTTTTGCCCCGGAAGTGATGCTCATGGTTATGAGTCACTGTTTGACAGCAAACCGCAGTTGTTTATTATGGCGTTGACCTTGTCTGTTTATGAGTCCCGAAAATTCGAATGCTAGAACAATCTCATTTTAGAACAATATTCCAATTCCCGAATAATCTACGAAGAGTATTTATTGATTATTGGGAAGCAAGAGGCCGGCATGACAGTTTGTAGTTTTGGTTTTGAGATGCAAAGAAAGCGATAGATCCAGGCGAGTACCTATGCGTCTTAAGTGTTACAGTACATGTGTTTCGTTTAGTGTCTGGGGTCGGTACGTGCGTATTGTTGTCGCGTTTTTAAGTGTACCGGGGCGTTTTCGGAGGCTATTAACCGTTGTTTATAAGAGCGTTTTAGAGAAGTTCGAACTGTTGATTTGTGAACTGTGGTAGTTATTTAATTGTTATTGCTCGTTGTTGTTTGTATTTCGCTGCTATTGTTAATTCTAAAATTTCATGTTCTCTAAAGTATGTTTCGCCACTGATTTATGTAGGTAATTGTGAGGTACTTAATATCTGTGTTCATTTTGGAAGAAAATCGGCATCTTTGAATTTTTTCGTAAATTGCTTAGTTTTTGAGTGAAACAACTTTTTGTGAAATCATTCATAATATACATTTCTGGAGAAAAAAATCGCCAACAGTTGATTGCTGTAGAACTACTTGCGATACTATTTGTCAGTAAAATTTTTCCAGAAATTTCAACATCCTGTATCTTTGTTAAATATAACTTTTGGTCACACGTTCATAGGAACTTTTCTTCTTATTTTTAGCTCCTATATAATCTGAAGTTCGGCGTACCTGTTCCGAATCACCCTGGGTACATTGATAAATTTGAATGCGAGTCGGGATAATTTCTTCACATTTCTATACCAATTTAAAGATTTCGCCGTCACAAGATTTTTTTTCTTTTTGAATTTCAGCTAATTAATTTTTTATGAAGTTCGACCTTGCTTCGCTGTGGTCCGTTTTCATCTCAGCCAGTGCTCTCAATATGGCGGGATACAATTAACGTAACTAATACTGCAGCAAAGAGATTAATATGCAATAATTTACTGCCGGGCTGGCGCGCAGGAGTGGGTAACGCAGAAAACTGAACTGGCTCTGCCTGCCTGCAATTCTCCCGCGCGCCGCCGAGCGGCAGGATGATTAACTGACTTCATTTGGAACACAAATTTCGCCAAATGCAAATTTAATAAGTGTATTTGGGTTTTTGCTCCGCTTGCTAGCGCAGAGAGCTTGGAAATAACTCTAATTTGGACGTTTTTAAGAAATGTTCTGTAACTCTACCATCCCTAGTTTAGTATGTACCTACGTTGTAGAAATTAGATCTTTAAAAATTAATTTGTTATGTGGTCACTATTTGTGAAACATTGCATTATTTTATTCCGGATGAAGCTGCGTCTCCTTTGGAAAAGCACATCTACGAATTTTTTACTTGCTGGTTTTCACCTATCCGGGATAGTTCTTTTTATTGATTTTATGTAGTTAAATTTGTACATTTGTTATTTGGCCTAATATATTGCATAAATAATGCAATTATATTGCATATAATGTCAACTAAAATATTGAATATTTCAAATACGTACGGAAAACTACTGGTTTCGTCCTTATGGGACTCATCAGTACTGTGCTATGCTGTGTTTCATATTAAGAAAACAAATCATTTTTTGTAAACTACGGAATTGCATTCTTTCATTAATTACAGTAATTAATATAACTTTTAATTAAAAAGTCTTAATAAGTGATCTAAATCAAGATAATTAAAAAAATCATTTGCAGCCTGAGGGGGTTGTGTACGAACTGTGTTATTACTTTTAAATCACAATTTGAGAGACTGAGTTCAGGCAGGTGTTGTAAGTGCTTTAGCTACCTGCCTTTTATTATTTTAAGTGCTTTATAAATGAACGTAAACATCATAACTTAATATACTTCCATGACATCCTCCTGAATTATTCAACGGATGCAACTTCTTCATGACCAGCTACTTTCAATTTAATTTTACTGTCTCTACCGTTGTTTTTAATTTAGTGAAACTGCATGTCTTTTCCACCCCTTTGCCTCGTAAAATATGGTAAGAAGATGCATAGTCTTTGTCGTGCTGGTGTAATTTGTCTGTTACGGTGACGTCAGCGGTTTATTATCTCCGGAACGGCTAAGGATTTATTCTAAAAACAGATGCAACCCTTATAAATTACAAAAATGACAATAATGCAAAAAACTTATCTAATTTTGGAATACCCACTGTGTTTGGCGCAATAATTTACTATAATTGAAAATAATTTTATAGCTACCATCTGTTTACATTAATGCGCCATATTTTTGGGAAAAATATGAAGCGTGCTCACGGGGCGAAAGAGAATTCTTTGCAGCCAACGAAAATTCAATTATACCTATAGAGTTTGGTACGTTATGCTTCCAACGGGGAGCCCGTCAATCATGTGCCTTATATGCCTCCGTCATGCTACTCGGCCATTCTTATAAATATGGTTTATTCGGAAAATAATAGCAGATGATCCATCGTGTATCTTTTTCTCTGGCGTAGAAGTTCAGTCGTAGATCTAGTCAATTGGACTTCATCATGCGATTCAGGTGTGTGGAATTTTTTTTCTGTTATAATCTGCTGTCAGAGAATATTTGTTGGTAATTTCACAGCGGAAGCAGATGTTGCGGTTACATTGTGCGAAACTTAATTAAATGAAATTTCATTGTAGTACCTAATAGAATAGAAGAAATGCTCGACTGGTAGACCTTACTGATCCAATCACATCGGCATATAATGGAGTGACCAGAAAAACATAAGAATCATTAAACCTCTTTCCACCAAAGTTAGAGAAGGTGGATTGTGGCATGGATCTAGCTATTAGGAATGTTTAATTTATACTCTGAGATAACGTTGGAGAACTGCTGATCGGTGTGGATGAGGGAATTTCTGTGATGGAAAAAGATTGGTAAGGTATACTAATCTAAGGGACAAAGAAAGTATTCCACAAATAAACACGCGTACGTAGCGGCATACGCAACGGGCAGATTCCGAATCTTCTTTTTCTTCTCTCAGCTGTTCTCCATCCATTCGCTGATGTATGCATCTCTCATGCTTTTCTACCTCCATCTGTATTTTGGACTTGGCTATATCGTATAAAATTATATGCTTCTCCTTATCCAGGTGTTTGGTTTTCTGTTTTCCATTGACATTTCTGAAGAAGGCACCGAGATGCGTGTCGAAACGTCAAGTGTATCTATTAGATGACGTAGCAGCCAGCCCGGAACATATAATAATATTTCTGTTTCAAAACAAACTGTCGTATAGGACGACGATACAGGTGACGATACTTGACGGTCCATCAAGTTGGTTTTCTCAGGGGAGTTTTCTCAACCAAGATGGAACAAATCAAATCTCTCAGTAGGTTGCACCTCCAAATAATATGCATGCAGATTCTAACGACGAACCAGTAACGAGGACGGAGTACGGAACACCAAAAAGAAGAACCCTTCTATAAATCAGAAGGATATATTTGTCCATGAGGCAGATGACTGCAAAACCAAAACAGCTCAATTGTGACCTCACGATGAATCAGGAAATGGCACTAAGTATACTAACAAAATTCGTGAGAACCACACACAATCTAATTTTGGTATAATAGGAAATCAAAAATTGCCAAGCACTCATTTTTTTAAAAGTGGAAGTACCATCAAAATTTAATCTGTGGGTAAAGACATCAACTTAAAAATACCTGAGAAAAAGGTATACGCGCTTCTACCCAACAACAGATCCATTACCAGTTTAATTAAAAATTATAAAACGTTTAATTATACATCTTTACTGATAGAAATCAATCGCTGTTCATTCAAAATAACAATACAAGTAAAAAGAGAAATTAACCGCCATTGTGTTCGAACCTCCGTCAGCTAGATGCCATGTCGGGGGTTCTACGATTGAACTCACTAACCCATTGCGCATATGACTATCGTTCTCTTTACACTTGTATTTAAACTAAGTAGATTCTATAATTCAATGCCTGGCGGGGTATTTGCCCGAGGATTAGTTGTTCGAATGGTCCAGCACCACTCAATTATTATTTTACTTTAGAAAAATATATCATTACTTTTATGATTCCCTTATCCAGACAATAACTGTAATATGTATATAAATCATAGCTATAAGAGCAACCACCTACGCATATTGTATAAGTCGGGGTGTATTGACAACCTCGCGGTCCTTTTATAGAAATCTACAGACCCTAAGTTGGTGCTCTTAAATTTCGAAGGCAAAAAAATGCAGATACACATAACTTAGGTATTGTAATTTTATGGGAGGTTGATACATTTTAAAATGTGCTGAGTGCGCAAAGAATGAGCGATGTGACGTTCGCCGCCATACTGTCGCATCCCTTCCACAGTACGCGACCCGCATACACATCGCATCCGTCTCTTATCTTTCTTTCAAACTCAATAAATAGGAAACTACACAACTGCTTTATCCATCCTTCAAGTTATCCAAAGAACTTTTTCATTTTCCAGAGATTGCATCACGTGGAAAGAGAGATGGGGATTTCGTTCAGCTCGGAAACGTTCCTCGAACGTGACGCCGGAAAATTCTAGAAAACGTGCTGCTTGAAAATAGTAAAAATGTCTTAATCTCAAATTTCCACTGGTGTAGATTAGGACAACAATAATTTATTTCAATTATGAACGGCAACTTCTTTCCAGATATTGTCCTAAGAATTACAGGATATTTACTAAAACTGAAATTTACGTGCTTTTGAAAATATTGATCCAAGATTTTCCATATATAATGCAAAGCTCCCTTACATGTCATGTTTTTGCAACTTTCGTAGTCCTATTCGACTACACACTTTGCTCTATTTGCGTATACGGTGTGTCTGATGAAGGTATGTGTATGCCGTGGCTATCTTTATTATAAATGGAGACAGAAAGACATGGAGAATGATGTGACTGATGGAAGAAACTCGAAGCGACGGAAATGGACTTCTGGAAAAGAACTTTACGACCAACAATAGGATCATCGAAATAATGGTGGTATTATACACCTTGTTGTTGATGATTTTAGAATACCCGACAAAGAAACACTGATTTTGAAAAAAATACCGAAGTAGGCACCTCCAACAAAGAGGAAAAGGGGGAGACCAAGAAGGAGCTGGAGAGAATTTATCGATAGCAAAATGCGGGAAAAACAACTAGAAATGCGCATATGGGTAAATAACGACTAGAGAGAAATGAAGAAAGTCCTCTCTGCAGTTCAGAATCGTCCGTATATAGTTGACTGTCAAGGCTTGGATGGTGCAATCGTGGATTTCAAATCGCGAAAGGCTGCTGGTAAAGACGATATAAGGATTATGAACAAATTTTGACCTTCGGATGTCAAACGGGAGAGTAGTTACCGAGGATGCTCAACTTGTGTTTAAACTACCCTTCCTAAAATTTGAAGAAAGTAAAATCGTAGTGATCTGAAAACCTTGCAAAGCTACCGACGATGTCAAGGGCTTCTGCCACATTTTTATCCTTCTTATGCGTTTAATAAGCTGCTCCCTGGTTTCAATAGGAGTCGCGCAACATAAACCCTTCCTTTTAAGAATCCCCACACAAAAATATCTAGGGGGTTCAAGTCTGGGGATAGTGGAGGCCACGAAATTGGCCCTCCACGACCAATCCATCTCTGAGAAGTTAAGTTTCTGTCCAACCAGTTCCTCACATTCCTCCTGAAATAAGCTGGGCAACCATCAAGTTGAAACCAAGCCAATTTTCTTAAAATAAGAGGAATTCGGTCCACAATATGTTTAGTAGAAAATTCCTAGTATTCTGAATCGAATTGAGTACCCACCAACAAAAGTTCAGTCTCCGTTCTTCGTCACCTGGATTGCAAATGGAAAGCATCTATTTTCAAAACTCGAGAAACTTTGGTTTGGGGAACACCAAAAGCAACGGAGACTTTCCTAGTATTTGTTGAATTTCTGCTAAATTCACGCAAAATTCCCTGAGAGATTCTGTTTTGCCGAACGTTGTTGTTTTGACCATGCCCATGTACAGTTATTATCCCTTGATTTTAAAATCGATTGTGAATATTAACCCAGATGGATGCGGATGACATCTTTGTGGACATATTCTCCTATATTCCCTGGCCGCTTCCTCTTGGTTTGTGAAAATAAACGGCATTTTGATTAAAAAGGAAGAAACTATGAAAAATGAACTTCGAAACAAATTATAAAAGTATCTAAAAGTTATGGGATTTCAATTATTGCCGCTGTCGGTCGTTTCAATGTCTGACGTTTACATTCGATTTTGCTTTCCATCTGTTTTGCTAAATTAAAAGTTGCATGGCTAACATGATTGTCCACTTTTCCCATTGTACCTCACGTTGTCAGTATAAATTGGGCCGAAGTATTTTATCCAAAATAATTTGAATTGTTACTGGTCTCATTTGTTATTATCATTATTGCTAGTTGCTTCATGTTTTCCACGAGGTTTTTCACGATTTATATTAAATTTGACATAAGGTTTGTATGATGGATCTTTGCGCGTGCGTCACAACTGCTTACATATCACACAAATCAATTCAAGGTCGAGTGTATTGTCAAACAGTGGCGTGTGTTTTTATTTTGCTCAGGTACAGATATAAATATGGCAATTTACAGTTACATCATGTATTAATTAGTAGGTATGGCACCAGCAGAAGAAGAAATGAAAGAAACTTACATTTTTAAGATATATTTTGTGATGCAATTCTAGATTTTAGTGAATTCATAGTACCTATTTAAAAAATAAACTTACCTTGTGCATACATGTTGTATATAACATTACGAATTTCCATTTTTTGGCATTCGTCTAAATCTTCGGTTTTTTACTTTTTCCGTGGCCGGGATTTTCCTGGACTAAGCAAAGGGTCATTTCTTTCTGAACGTACTTTGATGGTGGAAACTGTACGCAAGCTAATCCTCAAAGCATCAGAAACACGGTAAAAGATTATAAAAAGTTTATAAAATTAATTCCACATTATGACATTTACTTGACCGTAGGTACCTACACCACACGCCTATGAACTGTAACACTGAATGGCGCTTCGACATCACTTCACATATAGTCGCATTTGTGTTCCGCTCAATATTATGAGACGTATGTCTTACAACCAAATGACATACGTCGCTGCATTTATATTAAGGAATGGTACGGGCTAGCAGTAGGCGCGTATGTCTTAACTAATTTTATACACACGCAAAGTTTCATTATACAAAGTATACCCACTATTAAATAAATTCCTGACTGATTACAGATATTTTGCTTTGTATTGAAAACGCTGCATCTTATAAACTTGTAACAAGAGGGTTTTTTCAAACAGAATTAGATGCTCTTCCATATTTTTCAATAAAGATTGAAAATTACCAATTGGTTAATATTCATTTCAATAAAAATACTCATATGCACCCTTCCATCTACGTCACTGGAAATATTGAAGGATAGATTACAATGTTGAACTATCTATACTCAAGTACTAAGTCTTTTGCCGCAATATGACGATTTTAATTCAAACATTTATTTTTATATTAAGGAAAAGTTACAGGAAAATGTTTTCAGGAACTTTTTCCTCGAGAGAGGAGAGAGGGTGTTCTATGAACTGTTAAAGTCCTGCTACAAAAAAACTGACTCACCCTGTACACAACATACCGGGACCTTATATTTAAAAATTTCAATATTAAGATTGTTTATATTTTTGTTTTTCATGGAGTACTTACTCAATTGCAACACCTCTTTAACCATCTATGTCTCCGCAAATTTACCATGTTAAGTGGAAATGTCAATAATGTTTGATCTCTCGGCATATTTATTCTGAACAAACGAGTGCAAATTCAAAGTAATCTTTGTATGACCAAAAGGAATTTCCACTTTTCCACTTTTTCACTTGTTTCAATTTTTGAAAGTGTGTCGCTTGATAGGTCCATATGAACTTTTGATGTCTATAATTTAAGTGATAAACTAAACATCTGCGCCAATAAGATGACAGGCATGCAATGAGAGTACATACGTTACGGACAGCTGCGTTCTTTAAATTTAATCGGGAATATATTGCCGATTAAACGAGTTATCATTCAGGTGCAAGGCATTAATTAGGGATAATTTTGATCGAATCGACACCTAGGCAGGGGACCGCAATAAATTCGCATTAGATCTCGAGGCCGTGAGCCGTTTTCAAAAAACCTCATGATTTATGTTGTAAATTATTCCGAGTTAAATTGAAGTTTTTGCCTTGCATCTATTTTGCAAAGCTAGTTAACCGCGAGATTAGCGGGCGCGCGCGGAGTTTCATCAAATCCCATTGAGATCCGGTACCTTCCAAGCCCAGGATAAATTGGGGGATTGTTCCGGCTTACTGTTGAGTAATGCCGCGTCGGTCCGCGCTCTCAGCCCGATATATCTACCGGCGTTTCCATTCTATATTTAATTCTGGATTTATATTTGGCCATACATCCTCAAAATTTGATGCATTATTATACCTTGAAATATAATTTTGAGAGCGCGATAAATCCCCAAGTTGGGAAGTGCAGGGGAGCGATAAGGAGCGACGGATTGCCGCGCCGCCGGCAAGGATCACAAAACAAATAGATCAAGATTGGAACGAACCCAGTTGCGTTCGTTCTGCTGGCCTCTGCATGTTGTATTTCTCCATCTGAACACAAATTCACTTCTTTCTCTGCTAGACTGGAAAACCGGATGTTGATTGCGACAAACGGAGGGAATATACGAGGAATGATATCGTTTCTTTAACAAATTGCTTTTTGAAAGAGTGAAAGAATCAATGGGGAATGAAATAAAAGGGGTCTGCACATAAAACTCTTCCGCGTACACGGGGTGAGCATTTTCCACAATCCATTTAATTTCGGGGAAACCCCCCTTATGTTTTCCACAGTCTTATATTACAAACAATCCGACTGATATACTAATGCATTTATAACTTGCAGACTACGACGTTTCCGCCCCAGCTTTGTCTTTGTCTTCGTGTACATTTGTTGATCTTGTAAAGTGACAGTTTTCAAGCTTGTATAGAAAAAGTGAGGTACACACAATAAGTTAAGTTATAAATTTTCAGCGTTCCCTAAAGAAATACATGTGCCTAAACAAAACTTTAAAACATCCTTCCTTGACTATGTCTTCTATTTGTGTGGCTATGGCGATGCATTGTCACGATGCAAAACGAGTCCTGCCAATCCAGACCGTGGGCGTTTTTCTTTGAGCTTGCCAAATGCGAAGGGCAAGGGCTTAATTCACTGTATCCCTTGACATTGACCATTTTTCGATCTTCTGATCTATCATTTTCTTGCTGACACAGCGTTCACATTTGATTTTCTATGGATGCTCGTAGTACGCCATCTGTTGACTGCCGCTTGGTTTGCGGATTTTACTCGTTTCCATTGATACCGTCAAAAGTTTTGCGACTTCCATTCTCAACTTTAGAGAGCAATGCCATACGAACTTATTTTTGATCTGAAGTAAGCATGACCCAGCGAATCGATGCTTTTCTTCCGCTAAGTTTGGTACAGGATTTCAGTAATGATTGACGAGCAACCAGCAAGAAACTGTTTTTTGGAAGGATGCAAGGTCCTCGAATGCCAAGTCGATCTTTACACTCAATCGTTGGCGGTGGTGGTGACTCATGAGAATGGGGGTCCACACTCAAAGGAGGTCAGGGAGTTTCTCTCCCGGAAAATTTTTGAAAAATGCAGTGCTTTAGGAGCCATTTTGACGCAGAAAAACACAAAATTCACATACTACTTCACCCCAGATCTAAGAGTTTTTTCCTAAATATCCTGTTTAAACTCCCTTCTGAAATCCCCATTTTTTTGATTTTGTTATTTGTACTATATTAACCGAGGGGTTTACCACTAAGGAAATGGTTGGGACAGGGTCAAGAAATAGTATTTCCGAAATGGTGAGAAATGGTGGAAATGGTGCAGAATTACTACGAAATAGTCTAGAAATAGTATTTCTTACTCAGAAATAGTAGGAAATACCCAGGAAATGGTAAAGAAATGGTGGAAATATTCAAAGAAATACTGGAAATAGTCTGAGAAATACTGGAAATACTCAGGGAAATACTGGAAATAGTAAGGGAAATACCTAGGAAGTACTGGAAATAGTCGACCGATATGTATAAAACTTTCTACTCGCTCTTCGCGCCAAACGTACTAGTATTAGTAAAAACGTTGGCCGGTATAGGCCGGTCGCGTTCTCCGCGGCGCAGAAGCAAATATGAGGCCACAGTAGACGGGCCAATAGCGTGACTTCGACTTGACTCAATAATTGTTGGCACTTGGACAATATGTAATAAGTTTCTTCTGTAGCAACAGTGAGTGGTAGGGTCATGGTGAGCATTCAAAGCAAATAAAAAATCGAGTAAAAAATGGTATGAACTTTATACCTACAAGTATTCCTAGATTTATTATTTAATGTAAATTGATAGTTGCCATCCTATTTTAAACTCTGAAAAATATTTGTAAATATCCCCGCAAATAGCGTGATCGGTACCAAAATTTATATAAAAACGGATAACAATTTTTGGAAGTGAAGAGTTTTTTAAGTGGATGTTTTAACGATAGACTTATATTATTTTAGTTATGTAGGTATACACTGTTCAACAAAATAAAATTTTAGGTATACCGCGAGGTATACTGTCATTTTTACTCGCTTTTTATGCAATTTGTGGACCTATAATTTAAGAAATAGCATTGGATTTCAAAAGGGAACCACGAACCACAGTATTTAGTCCAAAAGGGCTAAAGAGCTTAAAGCTCAGCCCAACTACTACGAGAATGAAGAAGAAGAAGGGACTTGAAGCATTAAAACTAGCATTGAAATGCCTGAACCTTTCTTTGCGAGTTTCTTGCGGACTTCCGAAATTTGTTTGACAGTTTAAGTTTACACATGAGAGCGGATATACAGGGTGATACATAAAAGCCCGTAAATTAGCATAAAATGTGTACCACGTTTACTTTGGGGAAATTTTTTTACATTTTGTAAAGGCGCTAAGGTGTCTCCGGTGTAAAAATCTCCAAATGGATTTTAATTTATTGCGATATACATATAGGTAGGTATGCCTTTTTAAATGAGATACCCACCTTTGCTATTTTTGAAACAACTATTTTTCGGCAATTCCGGGATATAACTGCGAAATATCGATCATTTACATATTGTAAGATTTTTTCAGTTCTAATGGTAACAACGGTTATTGGGGGAAACATATTACGATGGGTGGGTACGCAAGATCCGAGAAAAGATCGATGCAGGGTGAATTAAACTGAGCCCGAAATTGAGGGGTAATATCGAAGATAATATTAACTACCGTGCCCAAGACCTTGTCGCATAAATATGTTTGGAATCTTTCAAATGTTGGAACTCTTGGGAGCGAATATGAACCTCGATATAAACGAATAATGTTAAATTGATAAATTCAGTTTTGATTGATTAAAGTTATGTAATATGTCGGGACTATTTGCCCCGATTTGCCGGCTTTTCAGTATCTACTTTGGTCATCTAAAATTGTCGGTATTTAACTGTGGTGACCATTCTCGAATTGCAAGAATATCTAGCATTTTTTGAATACATACTCGAACACATGTCATTTTAGTTATTGTAAATATCGGTAATCATGTTATGTAGGTCTCGATTTAGACACGGCGGCGGCGCGAGAGGTGACATACAATAGCATTGTTATTATGTTTATTGTTTTCTCATTTTTATGAAAACCACGACCGTGGGGGCCAAAATTTGAGTTAATTATGCAAGGAAGGGAAATTAAATTTTATCAATTTAGTAACATAATTACTAAGCAATACTTAAATATTAATTAGAGAGGTTATGAAACACACATCCAAACTAGGGAAGAGTTCCTAACGCACCATGCATACATATACTGGGTATCCAAAATTAAGTTTCCACCATTGCTAACTTCGTTATTATTGGATGTTCAAGGTCGGTTAAATGGGCAAAGAATTAGTGTTTTTCGTGAAGAATAAGATGGTGAAAACAAAAAACAAAATCGAACATCGCATTTTCGAGATATTCACATAAATTAAACGATAATTTTTTAAATGGGACAACATGTATATTTTTGCATATTTAAACAGAGTATAAAATTGTGTACATGAACATCTATTTGAAAATTAAAAATAACTTAGCTTTTGGAGCATAAAAAATGCCCCAGTATCGAGCCCAGTATATCACATCAGGTAGGCCATGAAACTAATTTTGCGTCATAATTATTGTCGGCGGGTGTTAACAGTATTTTATTGTTATTTTTACTACTTATGTTATGAAACACACATCCAAACTAGGGAAGAGTTCCTAACGCACCATGCATACATATACTGGGTATCCAAAATTAAGTTTCCACCATTGCTAACTTCGTTATTATTGGATGTTCAAGGTCGGTTAAATGGGCAAAGAATTAGTGTTTTTCGTGAAGAATAAGATGGTGAAAACAAAAAACAAAATCGAACATCGCATTTTCGAGATATTCACATAAATTAAACGATAATTTTTTAAATGGGACAACATGTATATTTTTGCATATTTAAACAGAGTATAAAATTGTGTACATGAACATCTATTTGAAAATTAAAAATAACTTGACTTTTGGAGCATAAAAAATGCCCCAGTATCGAGCCCAGTATATCACATCAGGTAGGCCATGAAACTAATTTTGCGTCATAATTATTGTCGGCGGGTGTTAACAGTATTTGATTGTTATTTTTACTACTTATTTGCGAATTTTAAACATGGGAGCCAACCAAATTTGTTTTATGGACTACCTAACGCGAGACCTAAGGTGATACCAGCGTCAGCGGGCTGTTTTGATCCTTCAAAACGATCTTCAAAAGCCATGTTATTTTTAATTTTGGGATAGTTGTTCTATAAGACTTTTATTTAGACTTTTATTCTCTTTCAACACTTACAGAAATATATAGGGCGTTCCATTTAAAACATTGTTGTTTGTGTGAATATGGCGAAAATGCGATGTTCACCATATTGTTCGGAATAAGAAATACTAATTCCTCGACTAATTCTTTGCCCATTTAACCAACCTCGTAGGTCTAATAACAAAGTTAACAATGGTACGTACTTAATTTTGGACACCCTGTATAACTTCACTTTATGTCAATTCTTAAAGAAAATGGGCGTTATACTTCAAATTTAATAAATTGTATAGGGGTTGTTTTTCAAGTGACTTTTATAATCGTTTATATCGTGACACATTTATTTTATAAATTCAACAAGACAAAAATTAAATGTGCAGTAAATTATTTCACAAGAAGAAAATAGATAATGTATGCTATTTTTGTAATAGTAAAAGGCGAGGTAAAAAGTACGAATTGAATGAAACTGTAAAAAATACTCGGGAACACTAGAAATACTTGGAAATGGTGAAGAAATACTCGGAAATGGTAAAGAAATACTAGGAAATATTCTGGAAATACTTAGAAATAGTAAGAAATGGTGAAGAAATACTAAGGAATGGTGAGGAAATACTAAGGAATAGTTAAGAAATACTAAGAAATAGTGAGGAAATAGTAAGAAATTGCAAGGAAATAGTAAGAAATAATAAGGGCATATTTGGAAATGGGAAATACTTGGGACAGATTTTTTCCTAGTGGTAAACCCCTCGATATTAACCTATATTAAGGTAGGTACTTATTTAGCATGTATTACTAAACCAAAACAATTTTAAAACCTATTTATTAAAGTGGTATGCGTATTTCAGGAGGCCGTAGAGTGCGAACAGTCCAACGAATGTGCTGCGTTTTGTATGGGAGTCGGTGTGATAAGCGCAATTTAAATTTCGTTTAAACTCCACGATTACGTGCTCGGTTGAATGGAATCATCACGATTTTTCCTAATTCCCACAATTTTACGCGTCCTCCGCTGGGTGCCGGCCGGTCTATCACATTATCTGGCCGGTAATTAACAAGTTCGTGCGGTGGTTACAGATCTTACGTGAAATCGCAGCGTTGGCGGCCGTGTATTGAATGAAATCGACAATCAAGATTCCGTAAGTAACATCTCAATATACTGTCTAGTTATAAAGTGGTATCGCTGTTGGTCGAGTTGCGAACCTTCTCGGTGGCATGCTGAAGTCGCTTGTTGCGATAGAGAGGAGCAGTGTTGTGGTGGCGTTTTCCAAGCTTTTTAAGATCGCCAAGTCTCGGAAGGCAGTCGATCGTCGCTGACGATAAAGCGGCTAATATATTTACTTATACAGATACGCCATTAGGCAATGTAGCTTGCTCGCTTCCCGTCTCGAATAAAAGTAAAATATATTCCTCAAGTTCGTACATCTTCAGAAGTAATTAATGTTTTACATCCTATCACAACAAATTAAGATAAGCATTGTCTGCGCTAGATACCAAACAAGTTTATTATAGAGCTTTCCATTTTGCTAGGAGGACGAAGTTTTCGCATTGTTTTTGTTGTTCGTGGCCGGCTGTCTCTGACAAACGACGAGTGACGTCGTGACGTGACCACCTTCGATAGCGTTTTCCTTAAACTGATGAAACTCGCATCCGCTGATCGCTATCATGCTAATGCGGTCATGTCTTCTCATTAGAGATAAATGTAAAATAGCATCGTCATATGACGGTACCAGAGTTAAAGGAACCTAAAGACAAGAATATTTCGTACGCCAGTAACTACAATTTGTTGCATAGCGATAGGAAAATAAATGCTGTATAAATGACGAAACACTGACAAACTATTGTATGTATATTTTTAGAAATTTTCCAAGCGCACACAAAACATGTCGAGTGCCTTGTCCTGTTTTATGTAAACTTCTTCACCTACAAATTTTCCACTTTAAAAGTATAGGTAACTAATGTATAACTGGAAAGTTGTCGAAGTGTTTATTGATTAAGACAACATGTTACAATATTAAATTCCTTTATTTTGTATGAGATATTCCGCTCAGCTTTCCTTACCATTAAGGTATTCCTTCAACCAAATACTGAATGTTCTTTTGAGAAATGCCATCTCATTGTTCTTGAAAGTCATCCGTAAGGTGCTACAGTATTGTCTGATTCGCCTTCCCAATATGTTTGATACATGTTTTGAGTGATTTATGTTAGGGCTATGTGCTGATCACTACAGGACTTTAATGCCGACGTTGTTGAGAGAGTTTCTAACAGTTCTGGCTTCTGGCTACGTGCGAACGACTAAAAAAATTTTTCTGAAACAGAAATATTATTATACACTGGCGGACAAAAAAGCTGAGTTTTTTGAAATGCCTTTTTCTTCAAATCACTCTTTCAGTTGGCATATAATACTCATTTGTGATTAACACTAAAAACCAGAACACGGCCGCCGAATTAACGAGTTCATGAAATTATTTTCTCCGGGAACTATAATGCTCTTGGAAGTGCAGGTGCACGTTCCGCGCCTTAATCTAATTTATTTATATTTCCTTGCGCGTTCACACTTAAAAAGAGTCTCCTAGACTAGAATTTGTCCATTTTCAATAAAATCATCAGTTTAGCTCCCAGTAGTGGCGGCGAGAATTATCGGAAATCGGGAGAAGGCTGAGAGAAACGGCCAGAGTCGCGGGTGTGAGTTTATCAACGGTACAAAGAACTGTCCAGCACTCCCAGAAAACTGAACATCTCGTGTGGAGACCAGGATCTGGCCGATTGCGGTCTACGTCGGCCCGTGATGACCGTTTTGTAGTGCTAACTTCGCGACGAACTCGCTCGTTAACAGCGGTTGCCCTAAGACCAGAGCTGCAAAATACTCGACGTGTTTATGTTACTGCGCGGACCATTAGAATACGTCTATGCGAAACAGGCCAGAGGTCTCATACGATGGCAGCAGGTCCTCTGTTGACCCCAGCTCATAAACGAGCATGACTTCAGTTCGCCTTAGAACATTGGGATTGGGCGAGGGGCGAACCGCGTTCAAATTTCGTGTACGCCTACTGTCATTTTCCTAGATACTGTCACATACTGTCACATACTGTCACGAGACTGTCATCGTACTGTCACGGGACTGTCACGGGCCTGTCATCGTACTATCAAGGACTGTCACCGTACTGTCATGGACTGTCACCATACTGTCACGGACTGTCACCGTACTGTCACGGACTGTCACCGTACTGTCACGGACTGTCACCGTACTGTCTAGGACTGTTACCGTACTGTCACAGACTGTCACGGACTGTCACCGTTCTGTCACGTACTGTCACAGACTGTCAACGTATTGTCACAGACTGTCACCGTACTGTCATGGACTGTCACCGTACTGTCACGGACTGTAAAAAATTGTCAGATAATGTCACAAGACTGTCAGATACTGTCACGGGACTGTCACGGAACTCTCGCGGTACTGTCACGAAACTCTCGCAAGACTGTCACGGGATTCTCATCGGACTGTCACGAGACTGTCACGGGACTGTCACGGGACTGTCATGGGACTGTCATGGACTGTCACGGACTGTCACGGGACTGTCATGGACTGTCACGGACTGTCACGGGACTGTCACGGGACTGTCACGGACTGTCATGGACTGTCGTATAATGCCACAGACTGTCAGGTACTGTCACAGTACTTACATGGTGCTGTACACCTACTTAAGATCGCGATTCGCCCCTCGGGATTGGGGAATTGACGAATGGGCAAATGTTTTGTTTACTGGCGAGACAAAAATCAACGTGCATGGTCAGGATGGTCGCAAGAAGGTTTACCGGAGAACAGGGGAGCGGCATATCCAGGCCTGCATGCTTCGCGGGTTCCATTTGGAGGTGGTGGAATCATGGTTTGACGAGGCATTTGTTTGGCTGCTCACACCGACTTAGTGGTGCTTCACCAGGACTCAATTACTGCTGACCGTTACATTAGAGAAGTTTGGGAAGATCATGTTGTGCCTTTCATGGGGTTCATGGGCAACGATGGCATTTTTATACAAGATGGAGCGAGGGCACTCACCGCTAGGGTAGTTACCAATTAGCTAAATGAAGTTGGAATAAGACGGCTGGCCATCTCGAAGCCCAGATTTGAATCCCATTGAACATGCTTGACACGATCTAAAAAACGCGTTCGAGACAATATGCCACCTGCCCACAGCCTGGAGCAGCTCAGAAACAATGTGGTGCGCGAATGGGACAACATCACTCAGGAAAGACTATCCAATCTTATCCGAAGTTTGCCAAACAGAATTCAAGCAGTCATTGACGCTAGAGGTGGTAACACTCGCTATTAATTTATGCTTTTTGTCTAGGCTAGTGGCATTTTTGTAACGTTCGTGAATGTCTTGTGATTTTTCAATAAAGTCTTAATTTTACTGACATAACAGAAAAACTTGTTTTTGTCCACAAAATATCCCATACTCTGCTTAAAGGCTTTCCAAAACATCCAATCTAGTGTCCTCAAACTGTTCCGCGCAAGACTGGTGAGCAACTCTTTCGAAGTGACCCTACTTTTTTGTCCGCGAGTGTATGTTCCGGGCTGGCTGCACGTCGTCTAATAGATACACTAAAATGCATACTTGACATTCCGACACGCATCTCGGTGTCTTCTTCACTTTCTATTAGAAATGTTTGGAGGACAACGCCCTAGAGCCCTTCATTATGAGCCACCACTGCATCTTTTTCTTTCGCCCGACAAAAACGAAATAAGGAGGGACCACTCAACTAACGAAAACGAAATGTAGTAAACTGAGTTGTTTTCCTTTTACCTTACCGCAAGTTCAACCCTTTTCTCTCCATGTGTTTCAGCAGCCCAAAACCAAGCACAGCGAAATCCCGTTTCATTTCTCGCCTGCTAAAAGTGGAGCCCTAGCAATGACACACCCAACAGATTTTTAAGCACCATGAACATGAACAAATTGTTATTTATTGACCTTCTAATACATCACTTTCACTCAAATGAAGATCCAAATCTTTATTTGACACTTACTGTTGGGCCTTGGACAAGTACTTCTTGGGAGCGAAAGTGCAATTCGGACAGTAAAATATATAAGAAATGTCCATCTGAAATCCAAACTGTCATCATACAAATGTTGGTACATATTATAGTTGTCCTTGGAAGCAACCCGTATTTTACATAGTGCACCAAGTATATACGAAAACATTAAAATTGTAATTCGTTAGGTGAGAAAAACAAAGTATTACAGAGCAAGGTTACTCTGTGGTAGGTCTTTCCATACCGAAAACATCTATACCACACATTCGAGGTCAAATTCATTAAAATTCGGACACGTTCTAAGATTTGCTGTAGGTCTTAAATAAATCGAGATGTAATGTAAGTAGCATTTTGAAAAGTCAGGTGCCCATCTGTCCATCAAGTTTAATATTCTCACTACATAAGTAAACCAAAATTATGTACTTGCCTAACTGCCCATCCTTATTTGTAGCCATGCTTTTACGTGAATAGACTTCTTTTAATTTTCGTTCACATATTTACTTGAACTTGAGTTCTAAAACGGCGTGTAGATGCCAAAAGCACTCGTCCAATCCTTGTAAAGAAACCTATTAACATTACTGAATTAAAAAAATATAGTTGGCGTGGCTGTTTTGGGACGGTCTGTATAAAGAAATATATTACCTACCTGGCTGCCGGTCGCTATATAAGTCGCACGTGGGGGTTGCTTTATTAGGAGAGTAAAGAACACTTCTAAACATATTACTAGCTAATAAAGAAACCGCAAAGGCTAATTGAGGATTTGTATGTGCTGAATTCATCTTACTGAGCCAGGACAATTTATGTCTTCACCAACTTGCTTTATGGCTATTTTGCAGAACTCGTTCTGCAACCGCAGGATGTCTCTATCGTCGCGAGGATAGCTTTATGGTTATTTCGCAGCAATTAGATTAGTCTGTTGTAATTCCAGTTTTTGCGAAGGGATCCCGAGCGGCGACAGATGGCGCTTGACTTATTGCATCCAAACTTCTATATGAGATTTTGGCTATTCTTCATTAGGTATTTCATTTATCTGACTGCGGCATTATCGCGTAATTTATATCTGCTTGTGGAAATTGCAATTTATTTTAAAGAAAAATGACTAACTTCAGTATTTCTGTTCTTAATATGTTGTTGACATGAGTATATGAAAGTACAAGAAAAGTACTTATCTATTCACCTGTTTTTGTTGCCTTATCAATACGGATTTGTTAGTAGCCATTCGATATTGTAAAATCTTACTTTATTCACCCAATATTTCTGAGGTGGTTGATGGCAACGGTCAAGTAAATGCAGTTTACCTGCACTGGTTTCATTTATTCATGAAATTGCAGTCGCTCGGATTTACTGATTCTTTTCTAAATTTAGTTGGGCAGTACTCGAACAGAAGAACTCTATTCAAGTTTCAGTTAATGGCGCTTAGTCGCAATGTTTCGTACCAACATCATGAGTTCCCAAGGTTCGAATTTAGGACCCTTATCATTCCTTATTTTCATTGTCATCTTCACCATAGGATGATGGGGTGATTAGCCCTTTTGATGGATGACTTGAAAATTGAAGTTAACAGGCGTCCGCTTCCTTTCGGAGAAGGAGTCGTGGGCGCTTCGCCGTAGGGGCGAAATCGTCAGCAGAGTAGTCGAGCGCTCTTTTTGACTAGGTGGTTCGGATGTGAAGTGGATTTACCAAAGATCTTGACGGCAGTGGATTTTGCGAACTTGTTGATGCTCGGAATTTCCAGATCGGAATGAAGCTGAGCGTTGCATACAAACCAGGTGGCGTCGGTAATAGTGCGAAGGACTTTTCTCTGTATGATCTGTGGTTTCTTTAGGTGGGTAACTGCTGCATACCCTCAACAAGAGATGCCATAAGTGATAGAAGGTCGAATGACGCTAGTGTAAAGAAGACGTTTGCACCTTATGTTCAGGTTTGAATCCCTGAGTAAGGGCAGAAGCCATTTGATTGCCCCGAAACCGATGCGTTTGACGTTATCTGTGTGCGCTGACCTAGTGAGTTTTTGATCGAACGTGAGACCTAGATATTTAGCTTCCGTTGTCCAAGGGACACGGAGGTTATTGACGTAGACAAACAGTGGCGGAGGAGCTCTGCGCTTACTGAAGAATACAGCTTGCGTTTTGTCGGCATTGACGGCGATTTTCCATGTCTCCATCCAGTCGACGAGCTGATCGAGGTTCGTCTGCAGTCGAGTGAGTGCTATTTCGGAGCTTCTGCTCTGCGAAATCAGAGTAGTGCCGTCTGCGAACTGAGCGAATTTCATGGTGAATTCGCGGAGATATCATGCGTGTACAGATTGTACAGCATGGGACCGAGGACTGAGCCTTGGGGAACTCCAGCTTTTACTGGCTTTAAGGTGGAGATGGCATCTTTGACCGAGACTTCAAATGTACGACCGTACAGGAATGAGCGGACAATTTTGACGAGGCCAGACTTTATCGAAAACCTTCGAAACGTCGAGGAAGGTAACGCAGGTGACATCGCGTGACATTGCTTGAAGCTCGGGAGAATGCTCCTTGCGGAAGCCGAATTGCTAATTTGGAAGTAGCTCGAGAGAGTCTACTTCTTCCATGAGCCTGGAAAGTACGATGCGCTCGTAGATCTTTCCGAAAGTAGACAGCAAGCTGATGGTTGGAAGGTTGGGGACATTGAATAACTTACGTGTGTTATACAGTGGATTACCTGGATTTTTGCCACTTCCCTATTGCACTTTTTTGTGTTTCTCAGAATTGATTTATTGTGTTGCATCTGAAATTCACATGTAATAATTTTATTATGCACATGCACATGTATGCCCACAGAATATTATCCTCATGAGTGAGGCGATAATAATTCATCAGAACCATTATTAATCACGCATCTGACAGGCACCTTAATGTATCAAATCACGGCATAATTGATTTATATCTCGCCGGTAGTCGCAAGCAATTGATTTGCATTAACATTATGTAAACTTGTTTAGAATCTCATATTTCAAAAGGCACTGGGCGGCTAGAGGAATACTCTACGATTTATTTAACTAGTAGGAGCGATTAATTATTGTGCATATTATTTTATGAGCGGTTTACTTTACCAGTACATGCGAAATTTTCATTGAGCGTACTTACCTACTGGTCGAACATGGATCATAAATAATTCACTATACCGGTAGGTACCTAGATATTTTCATTCCATATACATAAGTTGTGAAACGTTTGCAATATTTCAAGGGTTCTATTGAAAAAATATATCTATTATTTTTGATATTTTTTTTCATATTTCTTTCACTTTATTTTATTTTATTTATTTTAATTGAGGTCAATTTCTCAAGGACAAATCAGGTTTTTCAAATCTGGCTATTACTCCTGTTCTGGACGTCGTCTTCCACAGCCACGTGTCCCGCGATGGAAGATAGATCATGCTTTTTGCTTCCTGCTTATTAAAAGCATCGATCCTATAAATGATTGATGACTACACCCGGTTATAAAGCAATAAATTTTTATTACTCTCTGAGAAAACAATAGAAACCTATTACATCATCTCTACGCAGGTATTCATCAATCCTACCAGGAATACGCGTATACCTACATCATTTTACAAAATTCGAGCACGTCTAAACAATGTAAACATACGTGAACCTATTTTTATAACCTTTCAGTGTAAAAGGTGCTGTACAGATAAGGATGGAAATATCGAGGATGTCACTTAATAGCTTAAGGATACGTGCTTTGCAATCTGCGTGCGGGTGGCGCTCTTCTGTTATTTGCACTGCGAATTTTAAACGGACCTTCGGATGGCACACTTTGTTTTCTTGACCTATCGCAACCGCGACGAGGAAATAAGGCGTTGACTAACAAATAAGTTCGTATAAAAATTTTTGGTACAGGAATTTGGTTGAAACGATTATGTATTCTGTTAACTTAGTGTGTTACTTAAAGCAAATAGGTATCAAATAGATATTCAATTCTAATTTGTAACAAGAGTGTAAACTCCTAGCAATTGCCGCCCGCCAAATGCGAACGGGCTCTGAGAGAGAAGAGATCGTTCTAAAGGTAAGTATTTTATGTTGGAGTGACGATAATGACAAAAATGGGAATATAATAAAACAACATGTTGCCTAGCTTCCTTTCACTATTTTCTTCGTTTTTAACTTTTATCGTCGCTCCAACATAATCGGACCCCTAACAATTCGGCGAACAGAAAAGACGCGCGAGCTGCACTATTGTGGTACGATTATGTTGGAACAATGTGACGTTTTGGGTTGTCATTATTAACATTTTTGTCATTATTATTAGATTTCAAGTTCACCGCATTTTATTCATCTTTTCAACAAAAATCTGTACGAGAGCAAAACAATTTTTACTTATATTTTCTTCTTTCATTTCTTATGTTGAGCATAGATTCTCGGCAGTAGCGTTTTGCGAGATATAAAATTCAATTTTCATTCGTTTGATAGTCTTTTGCTGGAGTAGAAGCGACTATTGTTAATATTATATTTTATTATAATACCAAATTGTTGGATTACGGTCAATTCTACTTTATTGGGAATTCGTTTGAATAGTTTGAAATTTTAAGTAGACGAATCCCTCATTAATTGGATTATTAGCAAAGAATATTGAACGATTGCTATATTCCGTATTTTCCATTTAAATTTTGTCCCTTAATAAAGGTAAAGTGATACTTTATTTATAATATTTCTATTTTATACATTTATTAAATAATTTTAGGGTCCAAGTGTCCAATTGTTCAGTTATTCAGTGGACAGTCGTACCGATTTTGAAAGCAACCAATCATATGAAATATATATAACATCTAAATTTGTTTCATCAGCATTTCATTTATTGAAGTCGTGCAGAAAATATCCGTCACCTGTGGATCCGAAAGATAAGCTACCTATTTGTTTTCGTTTTCTTTCGCTAGAACTTTTTGCACTATAGTAGTAATAAAAATACGTTTGTTCGTTTTGAATTTAGAATATATTTTCTCCGTACTATATTTGAGTCTGAATTGATTTGATTTTTGATGCAATACCGTATGGTCATTGTCATTAATTAACCAACATCAATCAGTCTCTTTAGCTTTTCAGTCACCTCAGT
The DNA here is from genome assembly GCA_963966045.1 of Xestobium rufovillosum. Lineage (NCBI taxonomy): Eukaryota > Metazoa > Arthropoda > Insecta > Coleoptera > Ptinidae > Xestobium > Xestobium rufovillosum. Next base: position 16,028,191 of record OZ014496.1, read on the forward strand.
CATTATTTTTTTTTTTTGTTATGAACTTTGTGAACCGTGGTGCACCTGGGGAATTATTTTGAATCATTTATTTGCAGGCAGATATTTACAGAAAATATATTAGGTATAATAGTTCGAATAGGTACTTGCTTTTAGAGCCTATTCTTTTTGCGTTCGTTTAATTTAGATTGTTGTATTAAATTGAGTACTTATTTTTGATTATAGTTGAGTGGGTACCGATTACTTATACCCACATTTTCTTTATTTCGACGTTATTGGTTGTATTTACGAGTTTGTACGATATCGACGAGAACATTTTTGTGTATATTAAATTGTATGCTCCCGTACAGTTATTTCACTAGTTTCATTTTTTTGTGCTTTTCTTTATCCTTCGTAATTTAGATATTTTTAAGTGTTTAACATCTCTGGCAGATTTCTGTTTAAATTACGTGGCGCCTAGGCTTTTATTTACTTATTTGGACCGCACACCAGCTCCGCTGAGTAGGTTTGGGTCAGAGTCTGCCAGAGTACTGGTAACTTTGGGAAATTACTTTTTTTTTTTAATTGCTTCGTTAGTTTGATTATAAGTGGGCGTCGCAAATTGGCACCCTAAACGTGGGGCCGCCTTTTTTTTTGTTTATACCGACTTGTGTTTTTTTTCTCTAAATTAAAATTTGAATTTAGTTAGTGCTTACTTTTGATAATACTTTAGTGTTGTGATTTTGCACTGACGTGTTTATTATACAGTGAGTTGTTTAGTGAGAAATATTTTTGGTTTTCTTTATCAAGTTATTTTGCCAATATATTCATAATGGATTCTCGTATACATCCGAGTTATTTAAATAGAGAAGAATTAGAGTACGAATTAAAGTTTCGTGGTGCTGATACCACTGATATGGATATTGCTCAAATGCGAGGTAGTTTACGTTCGTTTTTGACAATGGAAAGTCACAACCAATCAATTAGTTGTCCGAAATACGCTTTTAAGCTTGAAGATGAGTTAGATGCAATTCAACATAGTTACGATAGTTTAACCCAAGCAATAGATTCTTTTACTGGTTCTAAAACTGATCAACGCTATAGAAAATGTCAATCTAGACTTGCGCATTTGTTGGGAAGGATCGACAGATTCCCTGTAGACTCTGATGAAAAAGTTTTGAAGCATCGAGGGCATTGGATAGGTAAAATCACGGCCTTAATCGATAAGTTACATAAATCTGTTAGGCGTAAATCATCCGTGGTTGCCGGAATTGAAGTACCGCCACCTTTTCCGACGGTAGCTGCTGCAACAAATGATGGAGAATCTGACGACACCGAATCGTCTGAATCTTCGACTGCAGAACCTGCTGCTGCTTCTTCTCCTATCGCATCCACGTCTTCCAAGGTTAATCGTACACAACCAGTTTTTAAATGGAACTTAAAATTTTCTGGAGATGTAAAATCCATCACCGTGACACACTTTTTAGAGCGCGTGGAAGAGCTTCGTGTAGCCAGAGGTGTATCCAGAAATGAACTTTTTAAATCCGCAATCGATCTATTCGAAGGGAAAGCCTTGCTATGGTATCGCTCAGTGAAAAACAGATGCAATGACTGGGAAGAACTTTGTGAGTTACTGCGTAAACATTACTTACCCCCGGATTATTATACTAGATTATTTCAAGAAATCCTGAATCGTACTCAGGGACCGAATGAAACTATAGTGGAGTACTTAGCATGTATGTCAACGTTATTTTCTCGATACGGAAAAGTGGGTGCTGATGTCCAATTAGACATACTTACCCGTAACCTTTCGCCATTCTATACCATGAACTTACCTGAAGTTACTACTTTGGAGGAACTGGAACGGGAATGTTTGAAATTGGAAAGGAAGAAATTTAGAGCCGACAATTATCGAGCACCGCCGAAGTATCATCTTTCTGCTGTTGAACCTGAAGTTGCCTGCCTTGATGGGCCATCTAATATTGCAACTTTGGATGCTGTCCGAGTTACACCTAACCAACAAAATATTACGTGTTGGAATTGTAATAAGTTTGGTCATCACGTACGTAACTGTAATGAGCCAATAAATCGTCGTTGCTATCGCTGTAATGAACCTAATTATACAATACGTACCTGTCCTAAATGTAATCCTATTTCGGGAAACGAGCACCGGAGTTCCTAAGCGGTCGACGTAGAAACTCTAAACCCTTGTGCAGTTCGACCAATGTTGAAAATGAAGTTTCCGGAACCAAACACCAGGCTATTCTGGAATATATTCTACAACATTCTGGGCCTGATAATCGTCCATACCTTGAAGTGAACATCATGGGATATCGTCTTTTGGGTTTGTTAGATTCTGGATCCACCCGTACAATCGTAGGAGGACCTGGATGGGAAATTCTTAAAAGTTTAGGACTGGAGCCATCTTACCGCGAGTCAGCTTCATGTGTAGTTGCTAATGGTGAGCAGTGTGAAAGCTTAGGTGCAGTGTTGGTGCCCATTGAATTAAAGGGGAAGGTTTGTTTGTTTGAAGTGCTTGTAATACCATCTCTTAAACAACACTTGTATTTGGGTATCGACTTTTGGAATGAAATGGAATTTATTCCCGACATTCGAAGTAACGAGTGGCGTTTTGCGACTAGTTCGGTATCGCCGTCTCTCGCTGCCATCTCTGATGAAACCCATCTTAATCTTGAACAACGTCAAGCTTTGGCCAACTTACTTGAAAATAAATTTAAAACTGTTGAAAATTCATTAGGACTGACCACCTTAGTGGAACATAAGATCGTTGTAAACTCTGAACCAATCAAGCAGCGATACTACCCGGTTTCACCAACCAAACAGAAGTTAATTGATGCTGAAATCGATAAAATGTTAGCTGATGACGTCATCGAACCATCTACTAGTCCTTGGTCATCACCCGTCCTTCTTGTACCCAAGAAAGATGGAAGTGTAAGATTCTGTGTGGACTACAGACGCTTAAATGCTGTAACACGTAGAGACGCTTTTCCCTTGCCATATATTTCTTCTATTTTAGATAGTCTGAGAGATGCCCGTTACCTTAGTAGCATCGATATTCGAAATGCTTACTGGCAAGTTCCCGTAGCAAGGGATTCCAGAGAATACACAGCATTTGCCGTCCCAGGACGCGGTTTGTATCAATTTAAGAGGATGCCCTTTGGATTGACTAATGCTCCGGCTACCTTTGAAAGGCTTATAGAATCCGTTTTGGGTATTGATCTTCGTCCTAACGTGTTTTGTTACCTGGATGATATCGTGATTGTGGCCCCGGACTTTGAAAAACACCTGGAGATTCTCGGAAAAGTATTTGATCGTCTCTCTGCCGCTGGTTTAACAATCAACCGAGAAAAATGCTCTTTCTGTCGTCCTCAACTTAAATATCTCGGCTATGTGGTAGACAAACACGGTCTCCATGTCGATCCTGGGAAAGTTGACGCTATTCTCCGCGTACCTTCTCCTGTTAATTCGAAGCAAGTCAGAAGTTTTGTTGGACTTGCTAGCTGGTACCGTCGCTTCGTGCCGCAATTTTCAACCGTTGCTGCGCCGTTGACTGAACTTACTAAGAAGTACAGACGTTTTGAATGGACTGAGGCTTGCGAGAATGCTTTTCGTACCCTTAAGCAGCATTTGGTGACTGCCCCGATTTTGACCTGTCCGGATTTCCAGCGAAGATTTTATCTGCAAACTGACGCGTCAGCATATGGACTTGGAGCTGTGTTGACACAGATATTCGAAGATGGCGAGAAAGTTATTTGTTTTCTGTCAAAATCTCTTACCCGTCAAGAGAGAGCATACTCTACAACTGAAAGAGAGTGTTTAGCCGTTATATTTGCCGTTGAAAAACTTAGGCATTATCTTGATGGAATTCACTTTACCGTAATAACCGACCATTACTCACTTTTATGGTTAGATCGCCTCAAGAATCCAACAGGAAGACTTGCTCGATGGGCTATTAGATTACAAGCTTTTGATTTCGATATCATACATCGTAAAGGTGCCGATCACGTTGTTCCAGATTTTCTTTCACGCTCCGTACCAGAAGAAGAACCTCCTGTAGTAGAAGTCGTTACCACCGACGTGGACATCAAGGATCGTTGGTACTTGAAGATGCTGAAGAATGTAGAATTTCTACCGCATAAATATCCATCGTGGCGAGTAGAAAATGGCACGCTATTGAAGTACTTCCCTGTTAAGATTCCCGAACTTGCTTCTCCATCTGATTCTTGGAAGGTCGTCGTTCCAAAGGAAAAACGTAAACAGTACTTGCAACAACATCATGATATACCTACCTGTGGTCATTTAGGAGTTTTTAAGACGTACTGGAGATTGCGCGAACGATATTTTTGGCCGAAAATGCGTGCTGACGTAGCACAGTATATTCGTAAATGTGAAACTTGTGCTCAACATAAACCCTCGCAACAAGCTCCAGCTGGACTTATGGGTATTAGATCCGAAGTTAATCTGCCTTGGGAGGTAATCAGTTTGGACTTCATCGGTCCACTTCCTCGATCATCTAAAGGATACTGTTACTGTCTGGTAATAACTGATTATTTTTCAAAATATGTTCATGTTTGTCCTCTTAGAAATGCTAATGGAAAATCGTTAGCCCGTTGTGTTGAAGAACACATATTTTTAGTGTTTGGCGTTCCTGCGATGATTATCTGCGACAATGGTCCTCAGATGAGAAGCTCTGAGTTTCGCAACTTATGTAATAAATACAAAACGAAGATTGCGTTTACTCCTCTTTATCACCCTCAAGCAGACCCGACTGAACGTACCAACAGAACAATGAAGACAATGATATCATCGTATGTGAAGCAAAATCATCGAAAGTGGGATGAAAATTTGGCTGCAGTTAGTTGTGCTCTTCGAACTGCCAAACACGAGACTACCCAGTACAGCCCTCATTTTGTGAATTTTGGACGAGAATACATAAGTTCTGGAGATGGATACGTACACCCTGTGCCTAATCCAGAAGATAACTCGGTCGAGAAACGTAGAATTGGATTTGTGAAGATGTTTGAAGTTATCCGTAACAAATTACGCGACGCAACTATTCGCCGTAAACATAATTATGATTTAAGAAGACGTGAAGTAACTTACAGCGCAGGCCAGACCGTTTGGCGAAGAAATAAAGTCATATCAGATGCTGCTAATTTCTTTTCTGCAAAGCTAGCTCCTAAATATGTTGGACCCTTTACTGTGGTTCGGAAGATTGGCTCTGTTTCATATGAGTTACAAGATGTACGAGGAAATCCAGCTGGTATATGGCATGTAGAAGACTTGAAACCCGCTTTTGTTTCATAGAATACCACGCCGGTGTGTGAGGCGAGATTGGATCACACAATTGTTTGGGAACCGTTCTATCCACAATAGCAGGATAGATAAGAACGCCGGTGTGTGAGGCGAGATTGGATCACACAATTGTTTGGGAACCGTTCTATCCACAATAGCAGGATAGATAAGAACGCCGGTGTGTGAAGCGAGATTGGATCACACAATTGCTTGGGAACCGTTCTATCCATCATACCGGGATAGATGAAGGAAGCTGGTGTGTGAAGCAAGACGTTAAAAGGGTCACACAGAAGAAAGGGCACCCATTCCTTGAAAGCTGGAATATTGTTGGTCCTTAATCAACACAAAAACTTTTCGTTAATTTAGTGTAGTGTATGTATAAACTATGTGTTTGTCGGTAATTGGGAATTACCTCTTTCCGATTGAGGGGGGAGTGTGACGTTTTGGGTTGTCATTATTAACATTTTTGTCATTATTATTAGATTTCAAGTTCACCGCATTTTATTCATCTTTTCAACAAAAATCTGTACGAGAGCAAAACAATTTTTACTTATATTTTCTTCTTTCATTTCTTATGTTGAGCATAGATTCTCGGCAGTAGCGTTTTGCGAGATATAAAATTCAATTTTCATTCGTTTGATAGTCTTTTGCTGGAGTAGAAGCGACTATTGTTAATATTATATTTTATTATAATACCAAATTGTTGGATTACGGTCAATTCTACTTTATTGGGAATTCGTTTGAATAGTTTGAAATTTTAAGTAGACGAATCCCTCATTAATTGGATTATTAGCAAAGAATATTGAACGATTGCTATATTCCGTATTTTCCATTTAAATTTTGTCCCTTAATAAAGGTAAAGTGATACTTTATTTATAATATTTCTATTTTATACATTTATTAAATAATTTTAGGGTCCAAGTGTCCAATTGTTCAGTTATTCAGTGGACAGTCGTACCGATTTTGAAAGCAACCAATCATATGAAATATATATAACATCTAAATTTGTTTCATCAGCATTTCATTTATTGAAGTCGTGCAGAAAATATCCGTCACCTGTGGATCCGAAAGATAAGCTACCTATTTGTTTTCGTTTTCTTTCGCTAGAACTTTTTGCACTATAGTAGTAATAAAAATACGTTTGTTCGTTTTGAATTTAGAATATATTTTCTCCGTACTATATTTGAGTCTGAATTGATTTGATTTTTGATGCAATACCGTATGGTCATTGTCATTAATTAACCAACATCAATCAGTCTCTTTAGCTTTTCAGTCACCTCAGTCATTATTTTTTTTTTTTGTTATGAACTTTGTGAACCGTGGTGCACCTGGGGAATTATTTTGAATCATTTATTTGCAGGCAGATATTTACAGAAAATATATTAGGTATAATAGTTCGAATAGGTACTTGCTTTTAGAGCCTATTCTTTTTGCGTTCGTTTAATTTAGATTGTTGTATTAAATTGAGTACTTATTTTTGATTATAGTTGAGTGGGTACCGATTACTTATACCCACATTTTCTTTATTTCGACGTTATTGGTTGTATTTACGAGTTTGTACGATATCGACGAGAACATTTTTGTGTATATTAAATTGTATGCTCCCGTACAGTTATTTCACTAGTTTCATTTTTTTGTGCTTTTCTTTATCCTTCGTAATTTAGATATTTTTAAGTGTTTAACATCTCTGGCAGATTTCTGTTTAAATTACGTGGCGCCTAGGCTTTTATTTACTTATTTGGACCGCACACCAGCTCCGCTGAGTAGGTTTGGGTCAGAGTCTGCCAGAGTACTGGTAACTTTGGGAAATTACTTTTTTTTTTAATTGCTTCGTTAGTTTGATTATAAGTGGGCGTCGCAACAACGCCGACGCGACGTTAAATGACAAAAGCGAAGAAAAGAGCGGAACAACAAATTGTTTCATACAAGTGTACTCGTCCGCTGCGTTTGTCCGAATTTTAGCTATTCAATATACAATACAGGATGTCCCAGACTCGCGTGGTTCTTGGATACTGTCCGTATTTGAAGAGATACAAAAAATGTTTCTATGAAAGTTGATTCATTTGAAATTATTCATGTCGTAAAGTTATTTCCAGTTATACAGAGTGTTCCATTTTTTCTGTACTGCATCCAACTTCGATCTTAAATTGAATACCTGTATTCGAGTGCATTTTTGAACTCCTTGGAGGATTTTAATACAATGTTATACAACGTGTCCAAGATAAGGAGTGCCAGTATGGGGATATTGGAAATGACAAGAGATACGGATTTGGTTAAATGGGAAAAAAGTTGTGTAATTAAAGGATCAATAAAATGGCGCCTAGAAATCCTTGATATAATTTTCCGTTTTTGAGTTATTTTGAATAAACTGAATGGATTTTTAACTATATTTTTTTCTGACTTTAATATTAAAATTAGAGCGAAACTAACAAAACTTCTTCGTAGCAACTTTTGATGAAATTAAAGATTTCATTGCCAATTTTTTTATTCTACGTTTCATCTTCGAGCAACCATCATCAACTTCATTTTTTTAAATACGGTCCTGATTTTCTGATGTCAAATTTTATGAGCCCTTTTTATTCTGAATTCAACAATGTACAACACATTATGGTTTAATTACGTTTCGACCCTTTTTTGGCCATCATCAAAGAATTTTTAAGATACGGACCTGTATGTCTCACAGTTTTGTAAAAAATATGTACATACAGTATAAGTTGGGCAATTTTTAAGTGCACCACAAGAGTTTTACGAATCTGTTAGATGATACTAGCGATAAGCACCTACCCTACTCTAAGCATAGCGCATCTTGCAGTTTTGGAAAATCTTGTTCGTTTCTGATATCAGAAGAAAGCCCAACTAACTGTATTTCTCATAATTTTTAGAAAATTAAGAGAAATGCAGGTCCGTATCCTAAAAATTTCTTGATTATGGTCAAAAACGGGTCGAAACGTAATTAAACCATAATGTGTGGTACATTGTTGAATTCAGAATAAGAAGGGCTCATAAAATTTGACATCAGAAAATCAGGACCGTATTTAAAAAAATTAAGTTGATGATGGTTGCCCGAAGACGAAACGTAGAATAAAAAAATTGGCAATGAAATCTTTAATTTCATCAAAAGTTGCTACGAAGAAGTTTTGTTAGTTTCGCTCTAAATTTAATATTAAAGTCAGAAAAAATATAGTTAAAAATCCATAAATTCAGTTTTTTCAAAATAACTCAAAAACGGAAAATTATATCAAGGATTTCTAGGCGCCATTTTATTGATCCTTTAATTACGCAACTTTTTTCCCATTTAACCAAATCCGTATCTCTTGTCATTTCCAATATCTCCATACTGGCCCTCCTTATCTTGAACACGTTGTATAAGCATTTTTTTCGTTTTAATTGCAAAATTTTTGAGTTATAGGCATTTTTTGCAAATTTTGGCAGACAGTAGAGTAAGTCTGAAAATTAAATATCTTGGAACAGAAAAGACGCTGTTGAAGTGATATTTTGGTGGAACGAAAGCAAGGTCCAAGGAAACTCCTGCAATAATAAAACACTCATAATAGTATACAAGGTATTAGCAATTGTATCACCAAATGGGGAAGACCCGCTAAATCGAATTTATAACTTTTAGTACTGTAATATCAAGCATAAATAGAATATGTATCGCGTACCACGTAAAAATTTTGATTATGTGCCGTGCTGAACGAAAAATTTGCAACTTAGAAAGCAGCATTACCGGGATGGCTAAAACGCGCGCTTTCTGTGGCGTAGGAGACCTATCCATTGCGCCGCGGTGTTTACGCGTCTCCCTGGAAAAAGTGGGAGGAGTCGAGAAATAAACGAGCGCTCAGGGTGCAAACGGATCGGTTTGCGCATGTGAAAATCCCTACCTAATCTGTCGGGCCCAGTGGTCAAGTACGTCACCAGCGTCATTCAAATATTGTGTGTCGAGCGTGACGCATGTTTCGTATTTAATTATGACGAAAATAAGACTAAAATGTAAAAATCGAAAGTTGCGGAATTTGTTTTGGGTAGTAAACTATTCAATATGACCATTTTCAAAATTTGCGGGTTTTCCCCATTGGAAAATTGTAAAACTTCATACCTTAACTAAATTTAAATAAAGAATTGGCACAAATAAATATAATTAATGTTTTTAAAGGGAATCATATATTTTTTATGTTGCAGTTTTTTTTACATAAAATTACCTTTCTTAAGTACAACCTTCTGTACACCTTTTTAAAGATAAAATTTTCACTCCTTTTGTGTCCTATCACCCTGAACTTACATTTTGTCACATCGTAATGACTGTTATAGATGTCTAATATCTACAAAAGATGGAAATTTTGGAACACGGTGAACCAAAAAAATTGTACTGTTCATTTATAAATTTGGGAAGACTGATTGATTTTGTAAGCAATTTGTGAGGATTTTAGAAGGATGTAATAAAAAAAAATGTTACGGGCGCAGGTGTCAAGGTCTCTTAAATTGGTTTGTCTATTGATCGAGTAAACTCTTCTGGCAACTGCATTTTTTTATTGTAAACTTGTAATGTAAAGATTGTACAGACTACCAGACGGTAAAAAGTATGTCAATCTAACCTGAAATCTTGACAAGTTTCTATCGGTAATACCACCTCTTAAAATGAACAAACCGTCTGGCAATGACATTTTACTTTTCCTTACGACGCAAAAAGTTAGTGAAAGAAAAATCAGTTGGTAGAAAATATGTCACTTTTACATGTTTGAGGTCGTCTGGGACCCACTCGCGACTATCTAATACGTCTGGCATGATATTTTGGCATTCCTTATGAAACAAAAAGTTAGTAAAAGAAAAATCAGTTGGTAGAAAATATGTCACGTGACCCACCCGTTTCTACATGTTTGGGACCGTCTGGTACCCACTTGCGACAATCTAATGCGTTTGGCAGTGATATTTTGACACTCCTGATGTTGCAAAAATTATGTAAATAATATTTTTTCGTACTGTACGGGTTTGTTGAAAAACCTCAAATTTTAAAAATAATTTTAATCTGTGTGGTTCTGCACAAAACAAATTTCGTACTTGTTTTTAATTTTTCGTATTTAAAACTCAAAATTAAGGCATTTGAAACGCGTTATTCTAAAACGATCTATGACGTCATCATTTAACATACGCACCGCACCGCCGCCGATCGATTGATTCCGTCCGTATTTTATTTAGAATGCATCATTTTTTAAAACTGTCCATTTCGCGTAATATAGGTATCCAACGTCACGCACAAGAGCGTTTTGGTAGTCTCGATTTTATTGCGTTTTCAGTTACCGATTTGTTTTGTCACATACAATATCAAAATTGCTCGTTATTGCAACTCTGAAAGTTATAAATTCGATTAAGAGAGTTTACCCAATTGTTCTTGGTGTCACTGTGTATATCATCCAGGGGGTGTGAAGTTCGCAATAACACGGCGAGATGAAAGCAGCGGTTAAAAAACCTAATGAAGTGTTAAACATTTGTTCCGTGAAATTTTTAACTAAATGAAGATTAACGAGAGGGGCAGCGCACGCAAGATAAACCATAATTAGTGGGGCGTCATTTACAGTTGTTATTTAAATATAAAACGCTTGTACTTTTATTCGGACGTAAATCAAGGTTTGTGTCCCGGCTTTTTATATACGAAAACGAATGGCGGCGCAGAAATGAAACAAAATGTCTTTTGACACAAAACTGCCGCATTTCCTATAAAAGTGAATTATGTCGCCGGGATGAATCATAATTTGCACGGCTACTAGAGACACTTCATGATTTAGGGGCTTGCAGACCGCTCTAGTAAATATTTTTATTTTAAAGTATGTTCAGCACTACCTTCCTATCCAATAATAAAAAATTCTTTTAGCTACCCCGTTCACTAAATTTTAAAACGCTCTTTATACACTGTAGCCTTTCCACATCATCATCATCACCATCATCATAGCCAGCGCTTAAATATTCCATCTTTGGACATATGCCTCCTTAATACGTCTCTTCCAGAGCTCCCTACTGGCCGCCGTCCCCATCCATTGCACACCTTCCCGGTGTTGGATGTCGTCCTTCCATCTAGTTCCTTGATCTACCACTTGTTCTTTTGCCTAGTCTGGGCGTCCATTCTGTCGTTTTTCTGCTCCACCTTCCATCCGTTATTCGCGCGCCAGGCGAGCTGCCCACTACAATTTTAGCATCGTTACACGTTCCGCCATGTCCTTAACCCTTGTTCAATCTCTGATCCATTCAATCGTTCTCCTGTCCTGCAGCCTTACACCCAACATTACTCTCACCATCTTCCTGTCTGCTATCTTACGTCTCTTGCCCGATGTTTCCGTCAGGGCCCAAGTCTCCGATGCATACGTCATTACAGGCGGGACTCTGGTTTTCAAGTATTGATGGAAGCTGGTGTGAAAAACGGATCTAAGCTTCACAAAAGCCGCCCAGCCCATCTCAAATCTTCTTGTAATTTCTTTAGTCTATGCTTCTCTTCTGAATGAGATCTTTTGTCCGCGAGGTAGTTGTACTCTTCAACAATTTAGATTATGTCCTTCCCCTCGTTAACTGGTATTGGCACAGCGTCTTGCATGTTGGACATAATTTTAATTTTTGAAATGTTCAGTTTTAGTCCGATTGATTCAGATGCTTTAGGGATCGTCGATATTCCAGAGTTGAGGAAGAAAGAAATTAAAGATGCGGTCTAGACCAAGAACGTCTTATATAACTTAGAAATAAAATCAATCGGATGAGTTTGTTTATTTTGAAATCAGAATGGTACTTTATGGTGCATTCATGATATACTATGAGTTACTCTCTCTCTGTCCTTTCTCTCTTCTTCGGTTAGAACGCTGCTATTGGAGACAAAATACTATCATTATTTGAGTTTACTCCTTAAGAATCGATTTTCAGTTATAGCCCGCGGTACGAAAATTTTATGAGGAGTAAAACCAAGCGTTAACTAAAAATGAGGCGTCGCGTTACGTTACCTTTCACATTGAAATTATGTACGTATCTATGGATACGGCTGTTTATGTCTGACTGCATAGAGCATGTAAATAGTGAAAATAGAGTGGCATAGAGTAGATATGACAGTTGGCGTTGTAAAGTCAGCATTTGCAGTGTTTGGTCGTTCCTAAATTTGTTGAATCTTTTGATTTAATATGGAAAAACTTAATATTAATAAATACTCCAAATATTGCTTAGTACCGAAATGTGAATCAACGCCTATTCGAACACCAGGAAAAGTATTTATTTCATTGCCAGTGGGATCGACATTTAGCAGATTGTCGCTTAATTACTGAATTTATAAACAATTTATATTTTGATGTAGTTGGACATTTTCGAACATAAACCATCTGATAAATACACATTTGGGTATAAAACTGACATTAGCGTGTACCCTATTATCAAGTGATTGAAGTTAAAATAATCGTTCGTAAGGAGTAAACTCCAGTCGTACGTCGGAGCCATGGATAGAGGATAGAGGATCCATGGTCGGAGCTGACACACACAAGTTCTTTTTGTATCTTCTTTTTGTCCATTTGGTTTTCCGTTCATGAAGTAAATGTAGGTAAATATTATTATAAAGTTTCCTCTTATTGTGTATTTATGAATTACCTAGCTCTGGTATGATGGTTTACAGTATTCTGTAGCAATTAGCAATTTAGCAGAGTTCCTGAAATTTAAAGACTTCTGGAATTTTATATTATATCGTTATGTATTATCCCACAGTAATTTTGTGAAGGTTACGAATACCGTATTCAAATTGGAAGAGCCAAAACTCTCCATTCATTTTACCTCAAGAATTTATACGCTTCGTGTAAATGCGACAGGTAAAAAAGAGCGAAGGCCGTTGCATAATAATATTGTGCAATTTTTGCAGAGAACTATAGCAAATTTATTGCAGCTTAGCTTCACAGAAAATGTACCTTAGAATCCCCAAGGTCTAATATCATTTTTGTTTGTTATTAGCGTGCCACTTCGGACAGGTCTGGAATATTTATTGTAATGAACCTTTTTCGCACGGCTGGGCCGGCGCGGCGACAGAAATTCGCAAGGTTAAAAATCTTTAAATGTGCCTAATATTGTGCAAGATTGTCTGCATACATTATGAAATAATTGTGCTAACTAGTTTCAAATAATAAACTGGTTTGTTTGGAATCTTAAAGTTCCTGAGGGAACAACTGTTGATTATTGTCAATTGAATATTCCTAAGCCAGGTAAATTCAAGTTTTTGTTACTCAGTTACTGCTTACTATTTGCGTCGGTGCTTGATGCGTTCTTTTCATAGCACTGTCATGAGCACTTGGGGGGAATCGCTCTGTTACTAAGTTCCAAAAAGATCAAATTAGGAAGCGTGATCAACAGTTGGAAATAATGGGGGAAGATGATACTGTCATGTATATCATATGGACGAGGAACTGCTATTACCTACAAGCAAATACGGACGTCTACAACTAAAGGGAAGAGGAAAGAGGAAATGGAAGTCCAACGCGGAATTGGAGAAAACTGGGGGACTGAGACTCGGAAAACGTTATAAACCGATATATGTAGAGATACAGAATACAAGGCCACAAATTCCACGCTCTGGTATCGTTTTATAATGAATATTGATATCTCAGTGATTTCATAAAAAAAACTGCGACTAAAATTGGAAATAACCTTTTGAAAATAATAAAAATTGTTGGTTTGATGCATTGCAAAACAAGTAAAAGGTAATAATTTCAATACAACACTACCCTAACGTCTAACACCGTTTATGGCCACTGTGATAGCAGTAGGATATAGGAAATTTTTCCGCGTGGAATATAAGAACAATACCTACCATAGCGTTTCCGGAACTGTAGTACAAATTATATTCTTGCGGACCCTTACATACCGTCAATAGTAAAATGTAACCTCACATAACTTTTTGCCGAAATGGGATCTCTTTCGATTAATAATGGATGTAATATTGAAATCAGTGCATTTTCAGTGGTGAACTGATTAAGCTGGACGGTCCATTTGCTGTCAGTTAATCAAACTGTGTAATTCTCTTGTATTGGAACACCGACCGTACGGATTAAATTAATATACAGCTAAAGAGAGCCAATTAGATTGATGCGACTGAAGATTTATTCCCATGGCAACGAGCAGACCGTCTCTATGTGAAGGATTGCCGGTCACATAACTTCTGCCTAGGGTTGTGTGTGCGTGTGTGCATCTATAGGGGAACTTGCGATTTCGCAATGGATGGCTGCCGGGGGTTTCAAGAGGGACCGGAATACAGATTACCCGTCGATAAGAATGCTTTAAAATTCGGATAGATGCGCCAGCTTCGTCCGTTCAAATTGAATAAGAGGCGTTTCCATCGCGAATATTTTTTGCAAACTGAGAAGTACAAAACTCGAAAAGAAATTACGGATTATACAGGGTGATTCATATTCCTATATCTCTGCTAAGAGTAATTTTACGACATGATGTGTGCATGTAATCGTTTCTTCTTATATCGACATCTTCTGTCACCTACTGAAAGTCTTCATGAATCACCTGTATTATCCCGAAAAGTAATACTGTATTTATTCACATATAGATAAATGTAACTTCCCAATATACCTAACTCATAATCGCGAACATTATTTGGCAGACGAGTAACTTCGGGACTTCCGGTTGCATAATTTGAAACACAGGATGCTAGGAGCATGATGGGGCTACATACTGAGCTGACTGGTCTACTTTCATTTTCACACGCAGGCGTGGCTCAGAGTCAAAATGCGCAAGGGGGAATATATTCGAATTCAAGCGAATCCTTTTTCTTTTTTTATTCTGAAGTTTATTGTAAATTACAAAATTTTGCATTCGATGTGTTGTGTCCGGTGTCCCGTCAGCAAAGGTATTTTTTAAAGAAAATCCGCAATTACTAATAAAAACAAGGGAATAAAATAGCACGCTAAAACGTTGGATATCTCTGCATTGACGAAACCTACTTGAGATATAAATAAATGCCATGCTCCTAGCGTCGTGTGTTTCAAAATATGCCTTGTGGTTATGCCGGGAGCTTTGTTTTAAATGGACCATTATGTTTTTAATGAATTTTTGAATTACTTATGCTAGTTTTTTAAGGAAACTGTTCAACATCTGCACGATTTTCTTAAGTTCGTAATTATATTGTTATATTCAAAATTGGAGATCTTGAACATATCTAAATAGATTTGGCTGCCATGGCCAGGTATTTCAACTAGGTATCCGTTTCAGAAATTAGTTACCAAATGTAAAATGTGACCTAATCGTGTGACGTAGCTGTATAATTACATCTATTTAAATATTTAAAAATCTGCAAAAAACTTGAAATTCATTACTATTTGAAACAAGGGTAATAAAAATAACGAATCGATGCCGCGCTGACTACCAACCGAAGAAAAAATATCTTCTAGAGCGTCCCATTAGTTTAAGTAATCAGTTTACTGATATATGGGGCATATTTTTTAAATTCTGTTCGCATATAGTGAGCTTGGAGCCAATTTATGTATATATTTGAAGGAGCAATAAGACTGTGAGTTTGCAGAAACATTTCAGATTATATCCGATGTTGCATCCGACGCATAATATCACAGTCGATGAATCGGTAGGATGTTGTCGAAACGGAAGTCAGTCTCTCGCCAAGCAAAGAGAAGAAGACTGCTTCGCAAATACTGCAAGCTTTTGCCGACATTCAGACATAAATATTATCCATAAAGTAGAGGAATATATAATTTTTAATGGCTTTTTTGTGTTTGCCATTATACACCGAAGTTGTTTTTCGTGTAATAACCACATTACATGCGAAAAAATCCTCTAACTGCTGGTCACAGAATTCCGGTTGACATATACATATTTTGAATTTCAGCAATCCAACAAAATTCGCCCGCATAAAGTAGGTCTTGGAAAGAAGTTAATTTAGCATTTTATTAATCAAGGAAGCCTGATGTTACTACCTGTGCTAGCTGTCAAAGAATATAAACACGACACTACTTGCATCGAAGTATGCCGTGAATCTAGAAGTTCCAAAGGACAGAGCAAATAATAATACATACATGAATGTTTAATGGCGCGACAAATTTCATACGGCGGGGCACATTATATGTCGAGATACATTTTCTGAGACATGTTCTCGTGAAATGCGACTAGCGCCAACTAACTGAGGCGACTCAAGAAGAAGAGAAGCCAGATAAATTTATAAACCCTGATTTATGAATGTGTGTATCGTCTCGACTGTAAATCGCAAATATATTTTATTTTGTAAATAACGGCCGGAGAGAAATATGGATGCATGGAATAGTTTCATTATTTTTCTCTTTTTGTTTTTACTTTTGCGTAGCGTAGAAAATATACAGGCTGTCTGGAATTCTGTCTGCTCAGTGGGAGTTTCGTTATTTAACAATTATACCCTTATGTGTCAATTTGACAGATTTGCTAATTTACATTTCAAGCTCCTACCACAGCAGTTAAAGTTCTTGGCGGTGTCTTTTAACTATTTTAACTGTATTTGGTGACCTCCAACTGTAAGTGATTTACTACCGCGGCGTTTTATCAATAGTTTTGATACTGGTATTAACTCGGCGACAAACGAAAAAGAACACGTGCGTAGCCTGAGAAGTTGCGCGGGCTACGCTGCGCGAGCTAGAAAATTTAGGGAGAGCTGTTCTGCTGTATTATGCTGTGCTTCTACCGTAGGAAGAAATTCAACGCTTCGTTATTTTGATTATAAATTTTATGTCTTGGTCTTTGAAAAATCACATGCCCACTTTTCTATTGACCACCATTTCGCTAAAACGATTAATTTTTGCTTAGTAAATATCAACGCCACTTTTTCTTATTTGCGTCATATTTGTTACGATGTGTATACTGATCCGCCACTGTTGCTCTGAAAAGAGCCGGTCCTCTATTAACTACTTTTCCAACTTGATCTCTGGTTATCTATGAATTTGTGGCAATCCCACCATAATTGTGTCCATCAGTCGCCACATAAAACACCAGAGGTAAATCCAAAATTCCAAGGCAACCGCAACCATGGAAACAATTCAATTCAGAACACTTGACGTTCTTTGGCATCTTCGAGGATATCTTCAACAACGCCACACATTATCCACATACCCAGATGCCCGAAGACTCGAAGTGCAACGCTGGGTAGTCTTCCCTCCCAACGCTTTATCGATGAGCTCCTCGGAGACTTCCATTTTTGCTTCTAATCATCGACAATATTCTGGTAGCACCATCTCAATCAGTAGAACACAACTCTTATACAAAGATCCATTTCCGCAATCAAGCATCTTAGGCAACATGCTTAATTGAAGATGTGACAGTTATCATATCCCAGGAGAACAGAATCATTACAACTTAGTAATTTTTGCAACTTTTTCATTTGTTTGTGTTGTAATATAAATCTGCGAATTGCTATACTGCTTCTTCTTCTTCTCCTTCCTTTTCTTCCACTTCTTCTCCTCATCTCCCTCTTCTCCTTCTTCTCCTTCTCCTTTTTCGAATACCGTCTCCTAACGGAGGTTGGCTATCATAATGGAAATTCTAATCTTTGGCACTGCTGCCCTAAATATGTCAATGTGGGAACAATTACACCACTCGCTTAAATTCTTTAAGCAAAAAATTCGTCTTCTTCCCACGCTTTCTGAAATTTTGCTCCGTGTTATCATTTGTAGCAGATCATATTTTTCCCTCGCATAACGTCGTAGCCTGAGTATTGCAGTTTTATAGTTTTTATGGCTTTGACTACTTGCAATGACGCAGATTTGAGGATTTAGATTTCGTGCTCTGCTCATTAGCTTAACTAATGCGTTGGCATGGCAAAGGCATCAGTGCATGGCTTCCAAGAAGGAAAAGATGGCAACCAACACACAATACGGTTTAGAGTGAAAATGTCGGGCCGCCAGAATGTTAATTTGCTACTGTAGATATCGTTCTCTGCGGTATTAGAAATCCAAGGAGTAGGAAATACATACCCGATTGAAAAACGGGTTCAAGTTCCCAATTTATACACCCGGGTATACCCGCAGGAAATTGCCAGATTGTTAGTTTTTTGGAAACTGTTAATATTCTAGTAGGTACCTTATTCTATTTAATTTTTTATGTTGTACCTTTTTATAATTTTGCGTTCAGATAGAAAAAAGTGGCCATGTAAGACAAATTGTTTATTGGACTTTTCAGGATACATTATCTACAGAAAAAAAATATGAAGAGATAACTACAATATAGACAAAACAATTGAAATATGTACCTCAAACCAACGTTATAAACCAATTCGAAAATACGCCGGACGACGGTGCTTGCACTTTAATGATTGACGTGTGCTGCCGATGCAAAAACATCCTGCCGCACGGCCACTCGTTTTCACAATAAAAATGTATACCAATTTTGAATTTGTCTAATTTTTGGATCCATGTACACGTACAGCTTTCACTATCAGGGTCCTAAAGTTGTACACGGGTACCCGACGAATTCCCTACTAAGAAGTCTTTTTAGTTCCCTATAACAGATAATATTAGAATACAAGAGATCTGAAGAAGAATGGTAACCACGTGCCATTAGAAGCACTTTGGAAAACCAATAACTCCAATACCTAGGAGCAAGTCATACGGATGACTGAAAATGGCCGAAGAAACTGATATTTGTTTTCAAATGGAAGACTTACGTGACCCGATGTTAAGAAACATTTACATTCAAATGCCCGGGATGACAAAGGATTGCCGGCAGTGACGATTGCTTTGGAAGCACCAACGACAAGCCATGTGGAGTAACAACCGAAGAAAATCCTTCGTATTGAGTATATAAGCGATTTTTTCAAACATTTGTTGGGCAATATATCTACTTGACTGTGGTTACCTTGAATTTAACCTAAAATTTTAGAGGGGTTAAGTCTGGGTAACTCAAATTTCACGATTATGCGCAAGCCAAAATTAATAATATGACATTGGGTGACTGAATCATGGATTAGTTTATAGCAAAATTTAAATGCTGTTGCTGTTGGCAGGCATTATAAAAGTTACAAAAACGCTTTTTAGAAAAGTTCGGTAAGGAACGATTTGCAGTTCATAAACTTAAAATTTAAAGTATGTTTTGCCCCCGAAGCAGTGTATTTAAAGAATGACAAAAGCACGTAATTATGATTCTTAGCACGAAGTAGGTCGCAACAGAAGAAAAACATAAAACCCTAGATCTAAATTGTACACACTACCTCCTTTACTCAAATACATTTTATCAAAATATATCGTCATTGCATGAGTTGCTTTTGTAGCCTGCCTCCGATCCTGGGTCCATCAATAATTTATGAACTGTTGTTTTATTTTCTGACAAGTTGTAGAGTTATATTTTTTCAAATAAAACTTTCTGACATAAATGGACCGTGTATGCTCGCGTGTATTATGTAAAAGCTGCGTCCAAACGAGTCCAGGTTTTTATGCGTTGGGAATTTAAATTTTGTTCGATTTTCTTGAATACATTAGATGGGGACGTTCAGAAAAGATATCGCTGTAGATGTGAAAATTTCTTGTCCTAATTTTGGTGCCATTTTATAAGTAGCTGAATTAACATCATCTTCTAAGGACGTCAATCATTAGGCGATAATGAGGTATCCATATTGGTAGATTCTATTGCTCTGAATACGAAATTGCTATAGGAGGTTCGGCCGCTCTACTAGTTTCCCAATCATTAAGCGGTACAAAAGCAACTTGGTTTTCATTCGATTTTTTCTTCATCTTCTCAGATTTTTATTAAACTTCAATAGAAGAAGCTGAAATTTTGACCGTGGATAGGGTCTTTGTCAAAATTTTTATTTTAAACGTATAAAAGTATAACATTATGAAATGGGAAATAAAAAATGTACACCTGTTAAATTAATATCAAGTGCTAGAGAGTAGATTTACGTTTTTATGTTACTGTAAATTTGACTTTAATTTTGAATGTCAAATCTGTCATTTAAATAATTTTTGTCTTTTTGGATGTGTATCATTTCTAAGATAAGCCTAGCTTTTAAATTTTTTGCTTCTTCCAGAATAGTAGTATGTAGGTATTATTAAAGTCAAAATTAGAAAAATTATTGTCACTTTTTTATACTTTTATATACGTTTTAAATAAAAATCTTGACAAATAGTTCTAAGAATTCATTTTATCTTAAGCTACTGAGGATGCTGACGTTGTCAGCGAACACGTGTTGAGTTACGTTACTGTGCCACTGGTTTTTGGTATGTAAAGTTAACTTATAAAGAATTCATAGTATATAATCTTTTTTAAAATTTCTGGGTACCTAGGTACTGATTAGGTACGCGTGAAACGGGCAATCGAACTAGTGCTCGAAGATCAAGATATCGTCTGTAGTCTCTTTGCATTTTCCTACTACCGCCTTAACAAATGGCAAGTTTTACTTTTGACTACAAGAAAGTTTGTTTCGAGTCGTTGAAAAATAATCGCCGTAACTGATGCAAGACCCCTTATACAGGGTGATTCAAATTCAAGGGCGACCATTGGTATTCCCCTTATTTGAAATGATAGAGGGCATGTTTAAATTTGGCACTTTTACAGAATTTGGTGCTCATTAATATGCCATTGAGAGATCTGATGTTCTATTACAAACAGTGTACGAGTTATGACCGAAAAACAAAAAAATACTTTATTTTTTCTTATGGGCACCATTTTTGTCTTACACTTTATTGAAAGAAGTGTTTTTTTCCTGATTTCATTCAATACTACTTGTTCATATTATATCGAATGTTGTTGAACATTACAGTAGCTGCAAGAACAAAAAAATTGGAAAATTTGGAAAAATCGTTAACTCAGGACATGAACAAAAAACAATAGACTAACCGCATAATTTAATACTATATGTATAATGCAAAATAACATTTTCATTTGCAAAATTATGTGAAATAAGAACTTATAGCACCAAGAATATTTAACATATTTGTTTGCTTAAATGACAACAAACTGTCGACATAAGAGAAAATTAAGTTGATGATGACTTGATCTAACCGAAACGTTTGTCTGTAAACCCGTGAGCATGTGCTGTTGGTGCACGAAAAGGTGCTCTATGCATGCATACCTTTCCGGTACGAAGTCAAATAGTCCGACTACCCGGAAAAAACAAAAAGAGCATTTTTTTGTTTTTTAGTCATAACTCGTATACCGTTTGAAAAAGATCAGATTTCTCAACAGAGCACCAAATTATGCAAAAGTGCCAAATTTAAACCTACCCTCTGACATTTCGAATAAGCGAGATCCCAGTGGTGGCCCTCAAATGTAAATCACCCTGTATTCGTACTTAGAGTTGCTGCAACTAGATGATGTCCTTATTTTCATGTGCATCCCCAAAGTAGACTTTGGTGCATCCCGCTTCGCCCATTAAAGTTTACCTGTTTGTAAACAATTTATTCGGAAAGCAATATGTAAAATCTTGCGACAGGATTGGACTGTTTTTGACAGCTTGCTATGAAAAAACGTTACGACTTTACTGTGAAGATTCCATGATTGGTGGTTCAGTTATCTATGGTCTATGAAACTGCTATTATCGTCGTGCAGATACGTCACTTTTTGATAGACGTTACATCCCTAACTTCTCCAGAGAAAGCTATCGGAAATCGTTGAATCCTGTAGAACAGAATTTGCTTTATCTTCCGTAATTATTTTTCAATTTGTTCTATGTGATTTGAAATTACTGATTAATTGATGAAATAGAAGTGAAGGGGAGTTAAGTCCGGTGAACGTGGGGGGCAGGTATTTCGAAAATCAGAACGAGCATCACTAATTTAAATCCGCATTAATTGGTTAAAAGGAATCAAAAGCAAAAAGTAACAAATTGTCGGGAGTACTGTGATTAGTCAGTATTATTATTTTTATAGCATTTGATACCTGGTAGCCAACTTAATTAAAATAATTGTATTCATGAAGGAATTTATTTGACTTTCAGTTTTTGCGTAAATATAAATGGTACACGATATGTAAACTCGGGAGTACCTACGTATATGATATTCATAACATTTTACTCTCCGCGGTAGACGATGAAATGTAAAAATGCAAATTTGAATAGCATTGAGTTTTCTGTTCCTCGGACGTCTGAGGCTCAAACAGTTGATGAATAAAATACTAATGCATGCAAATGAAGTCAAATTAGTGTAATAAATTGGCGGTAAACTTGTAATATTTAAATTAACTCATCAATTATTCCAGAAACCGGAAGTGCCAATGCCTCACGCCTCCGGTGAACAGGATCTCGATCCAAAGTTGCCAACCCTCGACGGAAACCACTAGGTCGGACCATCCGAATATACGTACTACGCCAAATGGGACTCATCCTGTGAAAATTGTGTATACTTTATAGTGATAAGTGTATAAATATTATATAATTTTAATATAACCCAAAGTAAGTCGTATTTAATGTTAAATAAGATTGTATAAAAAAGTGCAACACATATACGTAAAACTGGTTTACTTAATTGTGCCATAAGATTGATTATTCAAGAAAAACAATATACGTAATTCATACTCCTAGTAGTTTGTAAGTGTGTAAAGTGACATTTAAGATGTATATTTTGTCACCGAAAATACTCCTGTAAACTGGGGGACGTAAATTTTCAAGCAAGGTACTTTTAAGTTTCAAAATCATTCAGTAACATCCCTTTGGAACACAATAAATACAGACTGAGAATAACTGTCCTGTTTTTCGTATTTGTAATTCCTAAGTACAGTTTATTTTAGTACACGAGTATTCGACTCCGAAATCACCCTAATTAATACCGAAAAACACTAGATTAGGAAAATGCTTGTGAGCCCACTCACACTGGCTATTGATGTATTTATTTTTTAGTCAGGAAGCAGAAAGAAATATTTAGATCTCCTGCATTCTCCACACTTGCTTTAAAATGCAGTTCTATATACAGGAGTCCAGAATACAAGGTTGCTGTAATTCTGATTAACTCATCTTGACATGTTTTTTTGAGTAGTTAGCCACCTCTTTCAATTTTAATAAAGTGCTGAATCTGTTTTTTAAAAAAATGTAGACACACATTAATTTTTTAATCTGTTGTATTCTGGACAACAGCCTGAACATCGTTCCCTTGGTGTAAAGAAATTGGAACAATATTCATTCCTATTCATACCAACAAATATTATAGATAAATCAATCTTTCGTAAGTGCCAGAGTCGATGATGAACTGGAAACAGGCGAACACGCGTCTATGGAACCTCGACGTAGAATCATTTGCTCCTCTGATACATTATTTTTGTCCTGAGACTCCCTCTTCTTCTCAACTGCATCTTTTCTAATACTCAGCTTGCATTCGGCGCCTGATTCAAATTCCTTCATCTGTTGAATGAATCGATTCATTTTACTTCAGTAGTAAGAGGCCTGGTATTTATAGCAACGTAGGGTAAGTTTAGATTCAGATAAAACTTCAATTCCTGAGGATGCTGACGTTGTCAGCGAAACACGCCTCGAGTTTAATTACTGTGTCACTGTCTTTTGGCGTATGGGGTTAACTTATTAAGAATTCGTAGTTAATCCCAGAGCGCCATTGAACTCGTTTATTTAGACTTTCCTAAACGTAATAAGAAGAACTAGATTTAATTTGATGGGAAGCAAATTCTGGAACTGGAGTCGATTGAATTAATCTGTAATATTTACTGGAATTGAAGTATATACAAATAAGTACCTACTATAATAACCAAGAAGTAAACGTGTTTACTTTTGCCTAAAAATATAATTCATTTCAACAATTTTTAAAGTAAGTGTGGGGTGTAGAACTAGTTGTTTGAGTCATCCATTTTATCCGCTTTTCTGCTCCTGAATTCTCTTGTAGATGTGTTTACATAATATGTTTTCGTCCTTAAATTTTTTATTAATTTAAAAATTATTTTTACTACTCGTCTAGAGCACCGCTTGTACTAATTCTTATATAGTTCGGATTTAATTTATAAATTAGGTATATATTCGATATTGATAGAGAATAAGGCGAGATGTATATAAAATTAAAAAAGAAAACCTCCACGTGAATTTAAAAAATATGTGCGTATAGTACCTAAAATCTTAGATTTAGTAAATGATTAGCGATACGTAAAGTATATTTTTGTTTTTTTTTGTATAATTAAAGTAGCTTTTACTGAAACGATAGTACAACAAAATGTATACGTTCTTAAAATAATGTACTTAATATTTCGCTCCAGAGAGGAACTCAGTACCTTGCGTCCAGTGTGTTTGGGCTGTAAAAACTTAGTAGCTATTGTTCTTGTAATTCAAAACTCTGTATATAGTTCTGTAAAATTTCCATTTAGATTAGGGATAGGTGTATACTGTTTAATGAAAGTTTATTGTTTGTTTTGGTTTTATATATGAACATTTTGTTGCTTTATTTGTTGCTCAAGATTTAATTTTTTTCTTCGTGTAACATATGCTCCCTATTCTATTGTCGTCTATGTGTGACTGTAATTTATTTTAATAAAAAGTCATGTTCTAAAAGTCATTGTTTTTTTATTTACCTCACTAGTGAGGTACTAACACTTATGATAGGAGCCGGCCCATTATAACTAACGATATAATGCCATCCCTGGACTTCATGAATAGCAGAATTATTTCTTATGATTCTTGCAATTACGTGAATCAAAATGGTCTAAAAGTGAATTTCCAAAGAGTTTGGACAAGTACGTTGTGTCTACCGAGGCTGACGAGAAGAGCGTCACCATTTCATAATGGAATAATCATATATGATGATCAGGCATTGAACTACAGAGCAAATCTTTGACGAGAGTGTGTACTAAACGGTGACAACACGCCAGGAAGCCAACCTACAAGGTAATGAAGTTTCCATAGTGCCCCTAGCGCACACATAAGCAGAACGACCCAGGATACGGCAAAGAAAATAAATGAAGAATAGAAATGATTTGGTTTGTTTGCCCACAGCAACCGCATATCATGTTTTCACTCTTGTTGTAGCTCATCAGTACAGCGCAACTGTGTGCAAATGAACCAAACCAGCATCTAGTCTTAAAAGGACGAGCTGGCATCATCGTTATGCGAGCGCCAACTCTCAAGACATTATTTACAATGTGGAAGATTAAAAATATAAAAATCAACCCGAACTTGCCCAAACAATTACTCCCCTGGTAAATACCCCGACAGGCATTGAACTACAGAGCACCCTTATACAGGGTGTCCCATTTATGCTTCAAAAAATGATATGCAAGTTCTTCAAGTTAAAATAAGGGGGTTTATCATATAAATTTTTTCTCTTAGACGCCTGTTGGCTGAGATACAAGGTGTTAAGAGTTCTGAAAAAAATGTTAAATTCAGCATAACTTAAAATCTAAATGAGATTTTTATTTCAAATTGTACTCACCTTTCTTATTTTTCCTTACATACTTTTTGATAGTGCAATCAATAAAAAAATAACCAGTGGCGTACAAAATGGATGAAGTTAAAATCCTTTTTGAAAATAAATTGTACGTCACTGGTTTTTGCAAGTTTTTTGTTTAATTTTGAAATCTATCATTGTTTCCTCAAAAATTGTTCTTACTTATAAAAGGTCTGTAAAACTATCCGTTTTCGAGATAATTAATGTTGAAATTTTGGGTAATTGATGCAAACGTAAAAAAATAATACAAATTAATTTTAAAATAATGCTATTTTCATTTGACCTGAATAACTCATAACTTTATCAATCAAAATTTAATAAAAAAAGTTTTTTTAATAACGATTAGCTTAACTTTTAAAAGAAAAATACAGAAAATATCAGTAGAACCAAGAATGAATTTAACAATACAAAAATAAACCCTTAAATCCTAATTAATTAAAGAAGATGCTCAAATTGTTGTCCATTAACTTCTGCACGTAAATTAATGCGACTAATAAGAGACTGCCTTGTCCGAAATAAAACTCCTACATCTTGGCGAACAAGATCTGATGCATTATTCAAAATGCGTGCCTATAGTTCCTCTCGAGTTCTTACAGGTGTAGTATAAACCTTGGCTTTCATAAACCCCCAAAAATAAAAGTCCATCATATTTAAATCGGGCGACCTTGCTGGCCACTTTACTGGTGCTTCTTGACCGCGCTCAATCCACCTTCTTGGATATTGGATATTTAAAAATTGTCTCACCTCCAGAGCAAAATGTGGCGGCGCACCGTCGTGCACAAACCACATTTCTTCTCTGGTAGCCAAATTAACATCCTCTAGCAATACTGGTAGTGTATTCTGTAAAAAAATTAAATATCTGGGGCCATTTAGGCGCGGGGGTAGCTGAATCGGTCCTATGAGATAATCACCAACAATTCCGGCCCATACATTGATTGTAAACTGGTGTTGTGAATAATTCACAATGGTAGCATGGGGATTTTCATCATTCCATTCATGGCTATTATGTAAATTTACTGCACCATTTTTAGTGAAACACGCCTCATCAGTCATTAATAATGTACTTACAAAATTGTTATTTTCATTTTGTGAGTCTCTGAACCAATTACAGAAAATCACCCTTACATTGGTATCTTGGGGTAAAACTTCGTGAACACGTCTTAAATGATACGGATGTAATAGCTGTTCCTTCAGCGTTCTATGAACCGTTGATTTTGGCACTTCCAACTCTGAAGCTATTCCTCTTACACTTGTTTGTGGGTCTTCTGTAATAGCATTCAAGACATTTTCTTCAAAATTTGGCGTTCGAATGGAGCGTGGACGAGCATGCTCTATGGTGTGATGTAAAAAAGTCCCCCTTTCTCTAAATCGTCGATCAATCGCTACAAACGTGCTTGGATGCGGAATCCGTCTGTTGGGAAATTTTGTCGCGTATCGCCTTGCCGATTTTAAAGAATTGCATTTACATTCGCCGTACATTAAATTCATATCGGCTAATTCATTTAAAGTTTTAAAGGGTACTGATTGTAAGACATTTTACGAAAAGATTGTTATGTAGACAAATTATAAATTAACAGTGATCATTTATTTAAACTGACAGCTTAAGCCTAATCAAAATTTCACAATGCAATGCTTATTTGTTTCAACTCACTTAAGCACAAGCCTACTTTATTTTTCATGCCCATTTGCACCCAAAATTTCAACATTAATTATCTCGAAAACGGCGAGTTCTACAGACCTTTTATAAGTAAGAACAATTTTTGAGGAAACAATGGTAGATTTCAAAATTAAACAAAAAATTTGCTAAAACCAGTGACGTACCATTTATTTTTCAAAAAGGAGTTTAACTTCATCCATTTTGTACGCCACTGGTTATTTTTTTTATTGCACTATCAAAAAGTAGGCAAGGAAAAATAAGAAAGGTGAGTACATTTTGAAATAAAAATCTCTTTTAGATTTTAAGTTAGGCTGAATTTAACTTTTTTTTTGCAGAACTTTTAACACCTTGTATCTCAGCCCACAGGCGTCTAAGAGAAAAATATTATATGACAAACCCCCATTATTTTAACTTGAAGAACTTGCATATCATTTTTTAAGCATGAATGGGACACCCTGTATGCGTACCTACATTCACACAAGATTATACCACTGATGGCCATAAGAACAACGTTTCCCACTGACATGCTCTCGAGGAATCGTATTAGGAAGCCGGCTGGCCTCAGTGGCTCATGAACTAGTTGTCTGTATGTTGTACTCGTATATACCTACCGGTGCAAGTTTTCTCGTCAACACATATGCATTGGGCTGGCTCTCCAAGGAACCATTCGTCCACATTATATTCAATCGTCCATATCACATGTCAGTGCAAATCGAAAATATTTTGGATCATTTGGCTGATAACCATGAAACCAGTTCAGACAAATATTAATTTAAAAAGATCATACCAAAGTTTTGTATAGGTTAACATACTAAATCGAGATATAGTGGTCCTCATCTTCGTCAGAACGCCCAAGAATATTCAAACCCCAACTCTAATTGTTTTAGTGCTTAAAAATAATGGTTTTATCTCTACCATTTTGTCATCAGGTGAAGCAACACTTAGCACCGATGGAATGAAATAATTAATTTTGTCTACGACTATCTTACAACATACTCTTTATACTTGTGTTTCTTCAATCAAAATTAGATACATTATTCACTGCAGTGATTAATGAATATTATTCACTAAACCAATAGGAACATCGCTTTGACCCTTTTTTACATTTATTTAGTAGGCCGCGATCACGATGTGTTAGTTCAAATTGAAACGTCAAATCAGCATGGTTTGCTTTTAATTTGAAATGCATATTCTAAAAAAGAAGATATAATGAGTAGTGAGAGTGAAAACGAGATTTCTTTAACAGCACCAGCAATAAAAGAAGTTGCAGAACTTGCCTCACTAGATTCATTGCTCAAAAAACCAAGAAAATTATACCTGAGAGCGTATGTATGAATCTTTCTTACACTGGAGAAGGGAAATGAAGGTAAATTCTTTCTGGGAATCTGTTTTGATAGTCGTGGACAAAGTATAGTATACAACTCGTTATAATGATGCTATTATAAACTCGTGTATAATATACTATTATAGTGTCTTGGACCAACAATATGTTGCCCATTTTTACGAAATTGACAAATTTTAGAACCGAGAGGTTATCAAATATCTCTGCAAGAAAGGTTTGTCACCACAAGAAATTCGTGTGGATGTGATACAGGTACTGGGTGAATCTGCACCTTGACGTCAGGTGGCGAGGAACTGGGATTTTATACTTGGCAAAGATACATGTGATCAAGCTCTAGGTGCTTGACATCCGAAAGCTGTTGTTTCCGTCATCATAAAGTTTTCAGTCCCAAGACTGGTTGGACGCATACCTCCCCTTTCCTATCCTGAGCTAACCCACACATTTCCCCAAAAGTTGAACATCCTACATCCCTTAAATTTGAGAGCAGTAGTCTAATCTGAGCCTACCCCTACCTCTTTCTATTCCTATCTCTGACTCTAGTACGTGCCTCAGAAGGTGTCTTACCATCCTATCTCTCCTATCCGCTTCTCCTATCGTCCAAGTTTCGCACCCGTACAATGCCGTTCTCCATACATATGTTTTAAGAGCCTCTTCCCAGTTTCTACATTTATCATTCCCGAGCATAATAGTTGTTTATTTTTATTAAATCCAACTCGGCCCTGCGCTATTCTTTGTTTTATATCTCTAGAGCTCCTACCATCGCGAGTTATTGGACTTCCTAAATAGCAGAAATCTGAGACTTCCCTGTCTTCTCGTTTCCAATTTGTATTTTCATTTTAGTCCTATTTGCACGCCCCCTGCACACCAAAATTTTGGTTTTCTTTCTATTGATCCGTCAAAACCGCTTCCATTTTGTTGAAAGCCCTTCCTAATATTCTTCTTTGCTGGATGCTTATACTGTGTCCGAAGAAAACATTAATTTGTACCACGACATGGTCTTGCAAGATAAACGAATCCCTGTGAAATTCATGCTTCAGACTTCTAACTTTTCAATAGGCAGCGTTGAAGCCATTTTGCACGACGAATTAGGTCTCAAAAAGGTGGCTGCACGATGGATACCGAAAATGTTGACCCAGAACAAAGGCGCATTCGACAGGTCACTTCAGATACGAACTCGTCCATCATATAAACCGTTATCCTGAAAACTTTCTGGCAAGATTCGTTACTGTGGATGACATCTGGGTTCACTACTATGACCTTGAGTCAAAAAAACTGTTAGATATTGGGAATCCAGCGTCATCATGATCACGTAATAGCTTTTAATCATTGGGTGTACCCCCATAGGATCTTGGTGAAAAGCGGTATTTGTCACTCATTGATCCAAAGGCTATGGAAAAGTTTGCGCTCCCTGCAGGCGTAAACATAGTATACACCGGTACCGGCAACCTATCCTACCTATCAATAAGCTCACCAAATAGAAATAAATGGTCGTAAACAACTAACGTATAAAGAATGCAATAAATGATACTGCAGGCATTATGTAATATTTATTTATCTCTGGTTGAAAAATATTGAATCCTTGTGTATTACAACGAAATTTTGAGTAGGAATATGTATTTTTTCGGTTAAATTATGTTGCGTTCAAATAATTTTTATTATCTACGTACTAAAGCATTACATCACAAGAACCTTTAGACCGATGCCTTGATATTTGTTTGTAGAATTCCATCTGCCTTCACTCGTCAAAACTTTCATATTGCATTATGTTTGTATAGTAACGTATGTCTCAAAAGTTTTGGCACAATATTCAGTTGGGTCAAAATAGGCGATAATGATAAAACATCAAGATGGCTTTGAAAACAAAAATTCTTCAATGACTTATCTTTATTGTAACAGTTCAATTTTAAGAATTATTTACATTAAAATGTCTTATAAATTAGATCTTCGGAATAGTATTTACAATTTAGTTGGACGGATGCCTAAATCGGAAATAGTACGCATATTTGAAGATCAAAATATCGCTCGCCGTACCATTTATCGTACAATAGCTGAGTGTGAGCAAGGTATACCATGCTTAAATTTACCAAAAAGTGGAAGACCAAGGATTTTTGCTCGAGGCAGAGCAGACAGATTGGTGAGAAGAGCCAAGAATAGAGTTGGAGTGTCTCTCAGAAAGTTGGCACGTGAGTATCGCGCTTCTAAGGACACAGTTTCAAGGGTATTGCACAGAAATGGCATAGAATATCGAAAACGAAAAAATGCCCTAAATATACGGTAAACCAGTTGGCACGGATACCACGATGTTGTCGGACATTAAGGCGGATCCATTTTGCAAACGACCGAATCATTGTTATGGATGATGAAAAGTACTTTACACTGGGCAATTCGGAGATGAAGGGAAATGATGGGTTTTATACCGACAACGTAGAAAACTGTCCAGACAATGTAAAATATAAAGCAAAGGCGAAATTCGCCGACAAAATTTTAGTTTGGTGCGCCATTTCCACTGCAGGAATATCCAGGCCTTATGTGGGACAGGTAAGGGGCGAAGCACTAGATAGTCAGCGCTATATTCAAAACTGTCTGACCAAATTGGCTGACTTTATTCACGAACATCATGCTGAAGACGATATAATGTTTTGGCCAGACTTAGCTTCTTGCCATTACGCACGAGAAACTCAAAATTGGCTCAACGCTCAGAACATCCCATTTGTACCGAGAAACGATAACCCCCCTAACCTACCCCAGGCTCGCCCAATCGAAGATTTTTGGGCACTTTTAGCTAGAAAGGTCTACGATGGAGGATGGGAAGCTACAAATGAAAAGCAGTTAAGGCGTAGAATCTATAGAAAAATTAGAGAGATAGATGATGTCGAAGCTGTCCAAAACCTAATGCGGGATGTCCGCAGAAAATTACGCCTCGTTGAGGAGCACGGACCCCTTCATTTAATTTGAGTTGTTGATTTTGTTGTTTATAATATTGTTCATTCTTGCATATAATTAAAATGTAAATAAAATTATATTTGCGTATTAAAATTTAATAAAGTAATTTGTGCCAAAACTTTTGAGACATACGTTATGTTAAAGATGGTAATTATAAAATGTTACAAAATTTTGTTTCTACAGGATGCCTTGAGTGGCGGTACCTTTTAAATAAAGTTATCTTACTTTCAACAAAACGAGTAGCGTGTTTTTACGTAAGTACTTCTCCAAATTGCTAAGAAATTTTTCCGCAAGAATTATTTACCAGTATCAGTTTCAGCAAATAACAATTTTCAGCTAGGTGCACGCCGAGGCTGAACATATATTAGAGTTGCAATGAATCAGAGTTTCAGTTAAATCCACCTTGATGAATGTTTTTGGCTCCATGCCTGTATAAATCCTCAATGCATACCAATGAAGTACGCCGCTTTCCGCTTCAAGTGTCTACACAGGAACTGCTTCTGTCTCTTTTTATTTTCTATAAATATAAACCTGGGGGAAGTTATTGGTTAGATAAAGTGTGTACTGATCAATTTGGCGAAACGGGTTTAATTTTAACTCATATTCTATGGGCCTGTGTAATTTGGAGTTTTGAAGATTCGGAGGTTGATTTATATCATCTAGAATGTTTGATAGGAGTTTGAGAACAGCCCTCTTTAATTACTAGTGTCAAGGTGGAGGTGTTAACGGAAACAAGTTTCGTGCATAATTATACTGGTTATTTATTTAATTACATAAATCAATCAGGGAAAATTAGTTCCAGTTATTATTTTAATTTAGATGAACGATTCAGTAATAGAAGATAGAACAAAATGTTATGTACTACAGCCCGCATACATAATTTTTAGAAACAACTTCCTTACTTTCTTATTTTCTTATTTGCATTATTACTCGAAATAATCAACTGGTTTGTTAGTGATGAACCTGTACACAGTAAAAAATGCAAAGCCTAAAATTTGTAAAAATCATTGTAGTAGCAGTAGCAACAGTGTAGTGTAATAGGTAGTTGACGGTTTTTGATAAGGTCCTGATGCACACATCGCAAAACTCAAGGATTATAGTCTGTTCAACAACAAGGAAAAAAATGCGTTCTATATCTTGTTTGGAATTTATCATTTTATTGTCTTGTTGTAAGTCAGTTTGGAAAGTTTCGTCCCGATTCATATAAGATTTTTAGATTTCTTAGTAGATTTGAGAGAGTGTGTTGCGACAGTTTTTGACAGTGACTAAAGTGCTCATTTTATTGAAATAGCTAAGAGGTTGAAAACAGGCTACCAGGACATTTCACTATCAGAATCGACCGTCCGCCGATGGGGAAATTTGTTTAAGCGTAACAAAGAGAGCCTCGAAGGCGTTACAAAGAGTGGAAGATCTGCAATGCCACAGAATACTGAAATGCTGGCCAAGGCTAAAATATTAGCAACGATGGGTAGACATTTTACTGTCAAAACGGTAGCCATGACCATAAAGATTTGACGAAATATCTGTTAAATCGATATTTTATACATTTTGTATATATATGAATAAGGCCTCAGCCGGATAGGTGTTGAGTGAACATTATTTGTTGCAAACTTCTAATGCAGATTCTGACAACTTTTTTGGCTTAATTATCCCTATGTACGAAAGTTGGATCCATCACTATATTTCTGCCATTCAAAAAGCCAGCATGGATTGACGGTATTCCAGCTTTTGGTCTCCAAAATAGGTCAAAAGGATACCGTTGGCAGGCAAAGTGATGTTCTTGATTTTCTGGGGGTCTCACAGCGTCTTGCTTATCGACCACTTATGTGTCATCGCACAAATGTGTTGCGACGTCATCAAAAGTGGCTGAACTTATCTTCGAAGTGGTTCCACACCCAAAGTATTTGTAGGATCTCTCGTGATCAGATTTATTTCTATACAGAAAATTGGAAGCTAACTCTTATGGGTCGCATCTTAGGAATGATACATACATAATATCTTAAAAACACAGATGGCTTCATGGTTAAAGGATCAACATGCAGAATTCTGTATTAAGGAGGGAATTACGAGTTGAAACATTGACAGCCCAATTACGTCCGTTTGGCAAGAGACTGCACAGAAAAGAGCTAAGATGTGAGTAGAATTCCAGAATTGAAGCACTGGATAGTTCACGTAAACTGCTCTTGGTGTTAATAGTATTGCACTTGACACCGACGTAAAGCTTACACCAAAGCGCACTAGTTGAGAAAAATAGGATACAAACAACGGGAACTGATCAACCTCACCTTTTCCATCTGAATCGTCATCATTTGAAGGCTATTCTTTCTCTGCCCATAAGCAAGAAGGTACTTACTATATCTGATGACAAGGAAACAGACTTACACAACTGGTAGGTAAGTCCATTTGGATTTCCAACCATCTCTTTTAAGCATCCAAACCCCACATGCTGACAATGGTATCATTTGATTAAATTGGAAAGCCTGGTCCCAAATATCGCTTCGTTAATAAGTTTCTGGCTTCTGGTCTCATACACACGAAAAAGCGCTTCTGGAGGAATGTCGACAGTCCGCCTATTTCTTAAAGAAGAGAATTCTGAAAAACTGCATAAAACTCAAGCTTGTCTCGAATTCCGTCCATTGGGTGGAATAAAGACAAGACACCTTCTGTAGTGTTGCCGGGCTTCAGTCCTGCAGGCAAGTGTTCCACCTCCACTTCCAACCATGATCAGAAAAGGATGAGGGTAAGCAGCTATAGAGTCGCTACGATGCACCGTCTCTCATATTTACAACCCCAAACACAACGAACAATCAGTTGGTTATGTCCAACATTTTTCATTTCATAACAGAAGGATAATATGGCTAGGATGTGGACTCCGATATCCACAGTACGTATCAAAACGGAATAATGGAACATTCTTAACTTGAGGAATACGCGACTGTCCAGCTTCCTTTTAATACTAGAAAAGGATCCAGCATGCCCAGTAGGACGCACTATCGAAGTCATGAACGTGTTGCCCTCGTCTGAAATCATTGTGAATTTTTGAAAATTTTAATACATATATATCTATCATTATTATGTTCTGATTACAAGCCTTAAATCTCATTTGGTTTAGATCCAGCAAGTTATCATCCGAAAAAGACAATTTGTTTGGAAATAGTAACAGGTATATGATGCAACTTTATATCACTTTGCTAGTCATTAAGAGCTACCAAAGTATGTAATAGGTAATAAATCTTTTAGAGTAAGGTCAAATATTTTTAATGATATTTTTGAAAATTTTTAGTAGTACGTTTTCGAAAAAAAACATGTAGTTCGCTACGTATGCCTACGCAAGTGAGTACCTAATCAGAAGTAGGTTCCTAATTATTATTTATTTTTGTCTCTAGAATAACTACACACTTATTTGACCATGTACTTATTTCCTAACGCATAGTGCGTATTATTAGAATTATTAATATCGGTGTGGTATGCGGTATGCCTTACCTTCAAAAAATTTAGGACGAATATTCATCCGTCACCATTTCCAAGGATAAACAGTGCATTTATATTCTGTCATATCTACCAACTGTTCGCCCGCGCTTCATTTTTATTGGTTAATTTCCCTCGCCTCTCCACCGAATAATTAACAACAAATATTGAGGAAGTTCGGCATTAAGATGGCTTTGTGTGGCCGACGAATCACTTGCATATTCATCATAGTCAATATTCAAGACTACCAATAAGCAGAAAGTTTGAGAATGTGGCTCACGCATGCCGGGAGTACGTGTGCTGGTCTACCCTCATCTCCTCAGCCGATCCACCCGACTGCGTGACCACGCATACGCAACGAGCACGCACCCTGAAAAATGTCAATTTGTTCTTCATTAATACGGGGATATTAGTTCTGACAAAGCCGTAAATTTTGCAGGCATCAGGGGTTGTAGATGTGTAGGTATGCACAATTAAATAGTGGTTAGGTATTTTTGCAGTTATACGCCGAAAATGCATAAAGAAAATTAAAGTTCTGCGTGGAAATTTGTAGGAGAAAAACGTGCCCGCTTTTTTGAAGATTTATTGCCTTCTGCAGAAAAATACGGCGATCAATATGATCTTAGTTATGTGAACAAATACGTTTGTGGAGGTTACAGGGCATCCACCTTTGCGATGGTCTGGTCGATTAGAATCGCGTTAAATAGCAAAATTGTTCTAATCCCTAATAATTTAAGAAAAATGTAGTAATAGCGCCCTCGCCCGAGTATGACCAGGCAAGGGCAACGCGATAATTCACTCAAATTTTTATACTATTGTACTGGCAGAAAAGAACATTATGGAAGTGGACTCTAGTGGTACGTTTCGAGGAATGCCTCGTAAAGAACTTGAGACTGCAAATGAAAGTGAAGAAAGTGTTGGGCAAGCGGTCGTCGACTCATGGAAAATTCAGCACTTCAGAATTAAAAATAGATAGGTACCAATCTGAACTTCTTTGATATTATTCGAATGCCAGAAACATCGTTTGAAATATAATGAAAATGGGCTTGCAGGTTGTTCTTATTTCTCAAGTTACAAGGGTGTAAAGTTGAGGCATGTTCTTAGTATGAATTTTTGGACATTTCTGTCTGTGTCCGCCATATTTTATTAGTTCTGCTTGTATTTCGTCTTTGCCCGGAGGTCTGTTGTTCTTTGATTCTTTTATAGCTCTTTTCACGTCTTTAATGCTCGGTGGTTTTGTATGCCCTTTTTCGCTCATGTCTTCTCGTTTTGATGGGCATTCTCGTAATCAAAATCCCCCTGCTCTTCCGCCAAATTCGGCAATTCTGAAATATATTCCCGCCACCTTTCCAACACTTACCCTCCCCCCACCCTCAAGGTATGTGATATGTTGCACAGGCTTTTATTGCTCTTTCTTACTTCTGTATAACAATTTCTTAATATTTACATTCTTCTATGTCTCGTATTTTCTTCGTAGTCTGTTTGATCAATTACATGGATAGATGTCGGTCTATTCAGAAAGAGAAATGTATTTTAGATGCTTGCTTTCGAAAGTTAAGGTTAAAATCAATAGTCCTTTGTTATTATTAACATTACTTATTTATTTAGAACTCATAAACTCCGTTACTAAGGTTAAATAAAAATCTATAAAACTTGACGCTAACACGCTAATGTAACACCGATACAGTGCTGTACCAAAATACAGAGTATTGCGGGGCCTTTACAAGACCTCCGTTGAACAAAACACGCTATACGGCACCTTCACCATTTTTCTTCATCAGCGCCTACAGCTCTGCGTGATCGCACTATGTCCTTATCAAGATTCCCTCTCTAAATCAAAATATATTCGTACAAAAAGCGGCTACATTCATCTATTTTCGTCCTGTGTAGTGCATAAACGCGGGTATTTCCTTCGGGAACATTATGTATTCGGCGTGAAATTAATTGAATAAAATAGAGAGTTTGCTTTAATTAGTTAATACAAGAAGAAATTTAATTTAGTTTTAGAAATGTGGGGTGTTGTAAAATATGTAGACATAGCTGTGAGTCCAGAATAAGGCTATTTAACTAAACATATGTCTGCAGTTTTCTGTAATCATTTTGAACGCAACGTATTTAATATAACCTATGAAACGAAACTTGTTCGTTGAAGTACTTTACGTAGAGATACTTTATGAATGTTTCAATACCCAGCTAGCTGGAGTAACATTCTGTGAGATCTCGTAGTATAATAAAATCTGGATTCGTTCAATAATCCAATGCCTGGCGGGGTATTTGCTCGAGGAGTAGTTGTTCGAACGGTCCAGTACCACTCATTAAATTTATGTGTATTTTACCTCAAAGTTCTCTCTAAAAATAATTTTGTTCATAACAACAGAGGGAACGTGGGGAAAGCTATAGGGATGAAAAATGTGGTGATAAAATTAGGTATGATATTCAAAAGCAGAATGTAAATGTAAAAAATCATTGATGAAAAATTTAAATTCAAGATCCACTTACTGAAAAGGGCAGAGAAGCATTCTTTGAAAGATTTTGAAAAATAATGAATTGGAAAGAAAAAAAAATTTGTTGATGATAATGAAGGAAACGACAAGAGCACGAAACAGAAAAGAAGGAAATCTTCCTTTGAATATTTATGCCGAAAGGAGAAACAAAACTAAAGGTGTGTAAGGAAACACACATGCACTGAAACGAAAAAAGATTATAAAAGCAATAATATAGAAATTATTGTTATAATGAATCATCAGATGATAGTGACGACAGTACTTCTAAATTACGAAAACCCAGAAAACAAACAGCAATGAGAAAATCTGTCAAACCAAAGTTAGATTGCCTAAAACATTTTTGAAGAACTGTCGAAACTCGAATCACATTACTGTCGGTCGTGGTTAGGCTACGTATGTCCACCCCGTATTATTAAAAGTAATTTTGAATTGATAAATATAAAAATTACCAAGTACATAAAGAGGTATGCTAAACGTATCTAATATATTTTTGCATTAAATCATACCAGTGTCAAGAGAGCCCATGACAAATAAAAGACATTAGGTAGGCCATTAGCTATTTCGCCAAATTAGAAATAGGAAGAGTGCCAGTTGACCTTTGTAGCTACTAAATTTTAACCCAGGTTTTGTCCAACAGAAAATTAAATGGAACATTTCTCTTGGCTAGAGACATTCGAATTGAATAGCTCTGAATTTATCGCTGCCGGCTTCTTATGTATTAAATTTATACAACGGTAGACATATAATAGATGCTAATACTATGTTATTCACCGGAAATTTGTTCAAACCAATTTTATTTTAACAAATTTTGCCCTTTTCTGATAAATTTATTGTTTAATTGTGGTCAAATCCGATAGTCGATTCAGGTCAAGTTAGGTGATGTGTGGTAGCGGTCAAGTAGGGCCAGAGAAAACTATTCACAGGGCGAGCTGATACTTTTTCTGAAAATTGCGGTTGTCTAAACGTCTAAAGCACCGGATTTTGTAAATGCTTGATAAATAGAACAGGTACTTAAATACATAAAATACGAGGGTGTAGGTACTGGTATATTCTTAGCCTACTCTAGAAACAACAAAATTTAAAAAGTAAAATGTACTTATATTTTATTATTAAACATATTCTTCTATTGATGTAGTCAAAGTCATAGAAAGGGGACTTAGCTATTTACATTTACGACTGAAGCATCTGGGATACTCACATTCTAACCGATCGTGTGTGGAATCTTATTGTTATGATGCCTCATCTTTCTTTTGTTATTGAAGTTATACTTCTTTAGGCGCGTTATGAAAGAATGATGAGAGTGAAATTTTACGATGAGCGCGCACGATGCAACAAAAATCGACAGGATGAAGTTAGGCGCGTCATGGAAGAATGATTAGAGTGAAATTTTACGATGCGCGCGCACGATGCAACAACAATCGACATGATGAAGTTGCTCACTAAACCTACTTACAGTTTAAGAAAAAAGGCTACCAACAAAATAGTCTACTGCATATATTTACATGCGTGTAGAGATTGATATTTATTGTGAATATTCGTGACAAAAATAGTGCCTGTAAGTTTCTTAAAATATATTTTAAGTCCCGGTTTTCAAAGGGTCCAACACCGGCTTCGTTGCTATGATACCGGTTTTCTGATTGGTTATATCATAGCAACGAAGTTTAGACAAAAATGACTTTATACAACCTGATAGTCAAATCGATCAAGAAATTCGAAAATAAAGTGAAATACAGGGTGTTCCATTTAAAAAAACGAAGTTAGGTGTTGTGCAGAAGAAATTGGACCGTCTATATAAGTTGCTATGATACCGGTTTTCTGATTGGGTGTATCATAGCAACGAAGTCAGTGTCAGACTTAACCCGGTGTTGGATTCTTTGAAGAACCGGGCCTAAGTGAAGTTATGTTTCGGTATTTCCATTATAAATTATAAATTGTGTAGTAGATTGTTTTTCAAATTTAAATTTGCCGCCTTGTGCCGTTTCCGGTGGACAGAGGGGAGATGGGAAGTGCGTGAGAGTGCCGTGCGCAGGCAGTTTTAGTTAGGAAGTAAGAAAGGGATGATGGCGTTTTATTGTGCTTGGCCATCTGGGAAAATTTGTGAATTGTCTTAAGTTCAATGTTAAATAAAAGTTATTATAAAATCACGCCCAAAGTTACTACAATTTCTCAGAAGTGGGATAAAGAACAATTACGGAAGAATTATAGTGTATTAACTATTAAGTGTTAGTGTTACGCGCAAATATTCATAGGTGTAAGAAATTATGGAAGGCGGTGTGAACAGTGCATCGGCTAGCGAGGTAACAATGGACATGGATGAAATCATACAAACGTCCGTACGTGCAATTTTATTGCATGAAGAAGCACGTCGGAGAAACGTGGTCGAAGATGACGCCAACGTGCAAAGCGCGAATGGCGGGAAATTTAAAAATAGCGAGATAGCAGCTCTTTTACCGGAGTTCAGAGGCTTTGAAGACGATGCAGAAAAATTGATTCAAAGGGTTGAAACTGTACAAGCGATATATAACGTTCCAGATGACGTAATGCAACTGATAGCGTTGGGGAAGCTAGCCGGAACGGCGCGAACTTGGTACTATTCAAAAAATTAATACGTTACGATGGGTTGGAACAATCTGAAGTTTGAGTTGGTTAATATGTATTCTGCCCGACCGAGCAGAGTTGCCAACATGCGAAAATTCGAGTCGCGCAAATGGAAACGCAGTGAGAACTTCACTTCCTACCTTACCGATAAAGTGAACTTGGGTAATGAAGTTGGTATGTTAGAGTCAGATTTGATAGAATACGTCATCGATGGTTTTGACAATTCTAACCTCCAATGTCAAGCAAGAATGAGGGATTTTAAATCACTTCAAGAATTAATACGTGTGATGAAAAATGTGACGGTAGAAGATCGTAGTCAAAATACGAGCCTACAACAGAAGAAACCAGTAGGAGTTGTGCCAGCATCTGCGACTTTTAAGAGTTCAACTGTACGTTGTTTTAACTGCAATGTTGTTGGACATCGTATTAGTGAATGCAAGAAACCGAATCGCCCGCCAGGTTCATGTTATAATTGTGGATCCCGTGATCATCAAAGGCGTGACTGTCCCGTTCGCCGTGACACCTTCACTCCAGGTCCAGCTGATACGACAACTCATGTTTTGTCTAGTGACAGCTGCCTCCCAAGCCCTGCTCCGATGGTAAGCCTCCAGTTCCGAATGAGGCCAACAGATAAGTATCCAGTCAAAATCCTTGCTTTAATTGATAGTGGTAGTCCAATTTCATTGGTAAAAGAGAACATTATTTCTTTTGATTTATGGGAACCGTGTGATAAATTGTTAAATTTTGTTGGTATTAATAACAGTAAAGTTGATGTTAAAGGATGTTTCACACGTGTTGTTGTGTTTAATGATGTTGAGATTGATGTAAAATTTTATGTAGTTCCTGAATACACCATGCAGAGTTCTTGTTTGCTAGGTAGAGATGTTATTTGCAGTGGTAAAATTAAAGTTGTTTTAGGAAGTGACGTAAAGATAGAGC
The DNA here is from genome assembly GCA_963966045.1 of Xestobium rufovillosum. Taxonomy (NCBI): domain Eukaryota; kingdom Metazoa; phylum Arthropoda; class Insecta; order Coleoptera; family Ptinidae; genus Xestobium; species Xestobium rufovillosum. The sequence goes on from OZ014496.1 coordinate 16,069,270, forward strand.
CTGCAGAATCAAGTAGTATTGATGGTACTTGTATAGATAATGATATTTTAAATATTGATGTATTCAACTATGAAGGTGAGATTTGCGATTTAAACATAAACATTAATCCAGATGTAGAGGCAGCAACAAAGCTTAAAGTAAAACATGATCTAATTAGCAATTATGTTGAAAGTGATAAACCTGAGAAGCCTATAAATGATCTTACAATTAAACTGGTTGTGTCCCCGAATCATGTACCTTTTTATTCTCATCCCCGTAGATTATCTTATGTTGAAAAGGGCATTGTCCAGGGAATTTTAAATGATTTGTTGTCTCGTAAAATTATTTAAAAAAGTTGTTCTCAGTATAGCTCGCCTATAGTTCTTGTTGGAAAGAAAAATGGCAATACTCGTATGTGTGTTGACTTCAGACAGTTAAATAAAATAACGGCGAGGGATAACTACCCAATGCCGCTTATAGATGACCAGTTGGATAGTTTGAGGGACAAGAAGTGGTTCGTTCACCAGGTTGGACTTAAAGGATGCGTTCCATCACATTTTGATGGATGAAGAATCTACAAAGTTCACAAGTTTTGTTACGCCCCTAGGTCAGCATGAATACTTACGTGTTCCTTTCGGATTACGAAATAGCCCTGCTATGTTCATGAGATTTGTTAATACTGCGTTTAGAGATTTGCTAGACCAGTCGAAAGTTATAATTTATATGGACGACATATTAGTTGCTGATAAAGACCTTGATCAGCATTTAAATACTTTAAATGAAGTATATAAAGTTCTGACTGAAAATTTACTCACCTTGCGATTGGATAAATGTAGTTTTTTTCCATTGCAGTCATGTTGATCATTATGGGTCCTTATCAATTACAAAGAAGAGGAATAAATATATTTTCGCAGTAATTGATGGATATACGAAGTTCATTAAACTTTATCCTTGCAAGACAACTGCGACGAAAGAAGTTTTGAAATATTTAAGGTTCTATTTCGGTGTGTATAGTCAACCTAACATACTAGTTTCGAATAGAGGAACATGTTTTACTTCTCAAGATTTTAAAGATTTTACGAATGAACGTGGTATATCGCATGTGTTGATTGCAACAGCAGCACCACGTGCAAATGGACAAATTGAAAGAATGAATCGTACTTTGACTCCGTTATTAGCAAAGTTATCGAGTGAAAAGAACGCATGTTGGGATAACATGCTAGAAGAAGTGGAATTTTGTTTCAATAATACAGTCAATAGATCTACAGGTGAAACACCTGCAAAGATGTTATTTGGAAGGAAGCAGATCGGTAAGATTACAGACAATGCTCGTTTGTTTTTGGAATCGATTGATGACAATGAAGGAGAGAACATTGACGAGATCAGAAGGAGAGCTGAGGAAAAGATGGAAAAGTCTCAGGCATATAACAAGAGGTATTATGATCAAAAACAAAGAAGCTTATGCTTATCAAGAAGGTGATTATGTGATTGTGTCAAATACTGATACAACTCCAGGTGTAAATAAAAAGCTAATACCTAAATTCAGAGGTCCATATATCATAAAGAAAGTCTTACCTAATGATCGTTATGTCGTTACCGACATTATAGGGTTTCAATCTACTCAAATGCCTTATGATGGGGTACTGGACGCTTCACGTCTAAAGCCTTATGATCCCTAAAAAAAAAAATTGTTGAGTTAGTTATTAAAGTAGTGTTGTAGTTTATGTTTATTTGGCTGCTTACCTTTCAGGGTTGATTATTATGTTCATGGTTATAACTTACTACCTGATAGGTATGTCTTATGTAACTTGTGAATATATTATGAAACTTATGTTATGTACTACTTATGATTAATGTATCAGATGATTATTTTATGTACTTACATCTTGATCACTTATGTTTACATTATGTACTTACGTTTTAATCATTTATGTTAAGCAAATTATGTTTGCATTATGTACTTACGTTTTAACAACTTATGTTACGCAATTGTGTTTGCCTTATGTACTTACGTTCTAATACCTTCTGTTGAGCGATTATGTTTATATTGTTATGACCTTACGTTCCAGTTACTTATGTTGACCATTTATGTCTGTATTGTTATGTTAGTTTGAGTTTGTGTGATGTCGACAATTAGTTAATGATCGCGGTCGACCATTTGTCAGGCTGGCCGAGTTGTAGTAGATTGTTTTTCAAATTTAAATTTGCCGCCTTGTGCCGTTTCCGGTGGACAGAGGGGAGATGGGAAGTGCGTGACAGTGCCGTGCGCAGACAGTTTTAGTTAGGAAGTAAGAAAGGGATGATGGCGTTTTATTGTGCTTGGCCATCTGGGAAAATTTGTGAATTGTCTTAAGTTCAATGTTAAATAAAAGTTATTATAAAATCACGCCCAAGGTTACTACAATTGTTACTTTGTCATTTATTAAATACTTAAAATTTATAAATCAAAATAAATATACACTTAGGATCGATAAATTCGGGAATAGGAATTATTATGAAGAAGAAAATATAGCAGTGTAGAAAATTTCTTACAGAAAATTACCAGGGTAGTTATGGTTAAATCCTAAACCTGTAAGATCGGTAATAAGACAGATACACAGGGTGAGTCAATAGTGTGGGATTCTTCCATAGCACTTCTATTGTACATTTTAGCGAAAAATGTTATACAAGAGACCTCCTTTAATTTGTGATTCTCTATCATACAAAATTATTTTCACTTATATAGACTGTCCCATTTCTTCTGCACAGCACCTAACTTCGTTTTTTTAATTGGAACATCCTGTATTTAGCTTTATTTTCGAATTCCTTGATCGATTTGACTATCAGGTTGTATAAAGTCATTTTTGTCTAAACTTCATATTTTTTAAGTTGCGGGCATTTTTTGCGAATATTGACAGATGTAGAGCAATTTTTCAATTTCATAATTTGGACAATGAATGAAACTGTAGCAGTAATATTTTACTTGAGTGAAAGCAATATGTAGGAACAACTTCTGTTGTAAGAAAAAATTGAAACTGTTAATTACATAACCAAATTACAAAACTTAAGAACACCATAACTTTGTAATTTCAAGTAGAACACTATTATTTTTAGGTCATTGTTAGATTCCCCATAATATTGCCTTTCATTTTGCTATACGCTTCCCTATACCCAAAATCAACCGTTTTTGTCAAATTTGCATTTCCTTGAAAAAAGAGCCAAATCAGACAACTAAATAAGAACAAACCATCGCAATATTTAATTAAACAGTATATCAATTACATAAAAGGTCAACAATTAGCGAATAAACAAAATAATATTATAAAGCATAGAACAAAAACAATAGAAAGTTAATTAGAATTTACTAAGAATTTAAGAAAAATAATAAATAAGAAAAATAATAGGTAATAGATACATACTTACTTATAAGATGCGCTCAACACGCTGACCGTTTTGTTGTATGCACAGCTGAATTCTCTTCTGCAATGAATTTTCAACTCTTCTCTAGACTTCAGGATTAACCCTTAAAAATGCATCACATATTCTTTCTGTCATGTCAGCTCGTGCAATGGGTCGAACTTGGTACACCTGATCTTTAACAAAAACCCACAAATAAAAATCTAGCTTGGTCAAGTCAGGGGACCTATCTGGCCGCAATTTATAGGGCGGCCTCTACCAATCCATGTGTTAGGAAACTGATTATCCAGGTAGTTTCTTACCTGCGCACTGTAGTGAGCAGGGGCATCTTCGTGTTGTATCCACAACCTTCGTGTCATGCTTAATGTCAACTCGTCCATCATATTTTCCAAATCATATTGCAGAAAGTGGAAGTAGGTCTTTCCATCCACATTACCAAAAAAATAAGAACCAACAACACGTGTCCCAACAATACCACCCCAAACGTTGATGAACCATTTGTGCTGGTGGTCTTGTTATGATACCTCATCTTTCTTTTGTTATTTTATTTATGTAATTTTATGTATTATACTACTACTTATATTATATTCTTTTCTTTATCTCTATGTTTTGCTTGTAGAAAATACTTGTTGTTTTTGGCTGCTCCAAGAAATAATTATTATAAAACAACCGGTTAAGTGGAAGAAGAGATATTGTCTTCCGCAGGGATAGCCAATATCGGAACTTCGACGTATATGTATGTGCTTTCTTCATAAATAATGTCATCATAACAGGTTAGATTTTGCAGGCAAAATTTTTCGATTGTTACTAGAGGTTGCCTCGCAATTTTGCGAGTGACATTGCATTTAAATTATGAGACGTCAGTTGAGTATAACCATTTAGGGGAAATGATTGCTAAAGCAACGGAGCAACAAATGATAGGAAGAATTTAATAACACACCGAAATACAGTATGAAATAATTTCAAACAAGTTTTATTCAGATCATTTTTTCATTTTCAGATCCAAATAATAATTAAAATTATAACTATTATTCGCTACTTTCTAGACATCTGTATGTATACCTATAACAAACTCTTGCTGTTTCTAATTATGACTGTTGTCAGTGCCTTCATGATGGCCTATTGTGCAATATTTTATTTTATATTTACATAGTTTTGTTTTTATAAAGTCCCACGTCTTTTTACTGTGCCCACGCTAAATAATAAGGAATCATTTTTCCATATAAACAATATTCTCAAAGCAGTAAATATTAAGATGTAAAAAAAGAAAGCTGAAAGGTCACTGTCACATAAATAATTAAAATCTAGAGGGCCTCTTGTGTGCAGTCCTTAGGTCGCTAATAAATACAATAACTCTCCACAAATTGCAAAACTTAAAATTACCAACTTAATGCGTTACTGCCGCAAAAATGCAAACTATCCTTTCAAGGAACGTTGTAGTGGTAGGTAGTTCATTTTTGTTGAAAGTACAAACTCCATTAAAATTGTAGCTTGACACAATATAATGTACAGGATACACTTGGGAAAGCAACGTACTAGAAACATAATAATGTTGTCTAGTTTGAGCACGAGTACATCTCGTCTACAGGAACCCAAGAATGCTACTACCCGTCTGAGCACATTCCATCAAATTTAGTTCCCTTGCTGAATTACTGAACTTACAAAATATGTTTTCTTCCCGGAATTTACTGTGGTACTGTTATAAATTCGCACACGAGGAAACAGTTTCAGAGAAGTTCTCAGCCAACTTAAAAGCGATAGCAGATAATAAAGAACGATTAAAAGGAAACCAGTTTACCGCACGGTAAAAGCAGTAGCTGAAGTGATAAAAGCCGTCATTATGATTTTTTAAATTATGAGGTATTTGTGTAATATCCAGTGGATACTGAAAAAAGCTTAAAATACTTGCTAGAATTAAAATTAGTAACTATCTCTTCCAGCAAGAAACATGTTTATTAGACGTAGACAAAAATGTCTCCAGTAACTAATATACGGAGTTATTCAGAAAAAGTTTTTGTTATACTAGCAGTAGCTGGTGGAAGTTGTTACATTAGATTTACAAGGTGACTTTTAAAGCAAAGGTGTTGCATCGAACTGGGTAGCTGAGCATGTGGACCATGTAGTCTGTTGGTGTCCAGATGATGTACGGAGGTATGAGCTACTATGTCGCGGCGAAAGAAGAACCTCTCACGTGTTCTGCGCGAAAAACCAATTTACGTAGAACGCGTCTACAATGAAGTAATGGGTGTGTCCGCTGTTGCTGTTAGCTGCATTGTCTTGTCGGCCTCTATTGTTTACATGTTTATGCTGTTAATTACTTCATTGTAGACCCGTGACAGGTTCTTCTTTCGCCGCGACAGGTATACCCCAGTTTCCCATGGTAGAATGTTCGTTTGGTGGTCTTTGAAACTCATTGTCCCTATCTGTTAATGAAGATACCCATTTGAAAATCCGCTCTTATCTGTCTGGTCTTTCCTACGAAATGACAGAAGAAAGGTAACTCTTTCCAGATTTTAATCTTGACTTGGGTGCGGTTGGAGTTACCAGTTTTAGTCACCGTCACCGATCGGAAAGTTTATGGAAGTACCGAAAGAAACTTTCGTTTGTTCCCAGGCCATTATGACGTATTGGTTAGTTACACAGCAAGAGCAGTGGAACGCAAAAGTGTTCGAATTTGCTTCCCATATGGTGCAGGTTAGTTTCTGATTGTTTCGGGTAGTTGCCTTTGCTTTGGGCTTGGTAACACACTATTTGAACGATTCTCTGTTAAGTTTGAAAACCTGGAATTCCGTGATTCGCTGGAACGCTTCGTTAGAGTAGTGAAAGGATATAGTACTGCAGTGTTTGTGATGGTCACAAATGAAAGGGGTTGATATGTAAAATATAATATTGAGCATTTAGGAGATATTTGGCACTTCCAAATTTTATTTTCACCAAAGATGCATAGTAGGTAGGTCTCAAACTAGCCGCTCTGCAGTTATCGTCTTCGACGGATGCAGTGTGAAGTCTAGGACCAGAGACGGAACTGTGTCACTAGAAAATCTTGCCTTGACACTAATTTCACCTTGAACTGCATCACAGGCATAATCCCTTACAAATAGAAGAAACGAGACTTGTCTCACAGATGTGCTAGTACCTAGTATCATGGTTTGAAGTAGCAAGTCAAGCTGTACGATACGACACGGACGATATTCACACCTTCACAATAAGTACTACTCCAATAACTGCTTTCAGGGAAATTTGTTATGAAAGGAAAAGAATGGTAAACTGTTTGTTGCCCCTATCCATCACAAAAACATGATAAAAGAAGAAAGCCATGACGCTCTAACCAGGAACCAGCTACCATCAACAGTTTAGCCGATCTTTCCTTATGCCATGGTTCCGCCGGGTCTCAAACGATTTTTAACGAATGGACAGCCAGGCAAACGTGAATCCGAATGCACACAACAATACACAAAACAAGAAACATAAGCAAGAACTTATTGGGACCAGAAACAACAATAACAACAACAACAACAACAACAACAACAACAACAACAACAACAACAACAACAACAACAACAACAACAACAACAACAACAACAACAACAACAGCAGCAGCAGCAGCAGCAGCAACACCAACAGCAACGACAACGACAACGACAACGACAACAACGACAACGACAACGACAACAAACAACTCCGAAAATAACAATGGCATATAAATGTTTAATTCTTTGGTTATAATTTGACGTTTAACTTTTGACAGCTGAGTCCTTGAGACTTGAGTGGTGTGTTTTGAATTCCCCTCTCTAGAGCCCATACCGTAAGTATGTTCTGCGCATGATTTCTAGTTCCGTAGAGTTGAGATGGTCAGGGTCCAGTTCGGCCTAAAAATATCTCGCGCATCCCACTGCTCTATTCTTCCATTTAAATTATTTCAGTGGATCTACTGCTCAATATCTTTCGTAAGGTGTTTCTAAGTCGGTCTTCCTTAGAATCCCAGTGTTAGAAAAACTTTACGCTATCGAAGGACCAAGATGTTCTCCTTGTTTACACTAGTCATATGAACATTATTTTTCTTTCTTACTTATGTATATACCTATTATTTTTAATGAGAAATGCTGACTATTTTAAGATCAGAATCGACAGCACATTATTTTCCCTTTAGAATACAATTTTTTGTAACTAAGAGATTCTCAAAGTTGGGTATTATGCAGAGTTATTGAATCATTAGCATAATATTTTTTATAATAGTATCAACTCACTTTGGGAATTGTTATGCGAATCATTAATTTTTTCAAAGCCTTGTTGTAGTTTCTACAGAGTGTTTCACGAAGTTTTCCCATCACTCAACAAGGAGCGTATTCTCGAGGTCATTTTAAGTAAAAAAGTTCGTATGAACATGTATACCATTCTCAAAAATAAGCGAGTTATGGGGAATTTTCAATGTTTCGTTTTATTTTTTATTTTTTACACTTGAACATTGAGCGTTTTCAAAAATGTTTTTAGTGACACGGGAGTCTGTTTGTGAAACGTTCTCGATAGTCAACAACGGCATCGGTCAAATAAGTTGTAACTACTATCAATAACAATTTTGTTTTTGTTGCTTTTGGAAAATTCAACAGAGTTGTAGCATTAAATACTGTAAAAACGAAAAAAAAAATCAAAAAAAAAATTTTGACGATCGGACCCGTTACAATTAACTTTATTTTTCAAAATGACACTAGAACATGCTTCTCCAGTGCCGGAGAAACTCTTCAGCATTGAATAAAAACAAAAAATTGGAAATTCCCCATAACTCGCTGGGGTCCATGTTCATACGAACTTTTTTGCTTAAAATGTCATCGATAACACGCTCCTTGAGTGGCAGAAAAACTTCGTGAAACACCCTGTATATTAATAAAACGCTATCTTAAGGACCGTTTTTGTGTTGACTTATAGAAGAAGTCAAGTAATGAACTTGAGTGCGTAACACTACTCATTATTATTACCTAACTTATTTTTCATTTTGTTTAGAGATAAAACTTAATAAGATGTAAGATTTTTTAGTGAGTGTAAAAAAATACCTCATTTTCCTGTTACCAAATACGCCTTCTCTCCACTTAATATTCCACTGACGTTTGCCTTATATATCATTTCTCCGAAGTTTTCATGCTGTGAAATTTAGCCCTTCTGGCTATAAGTCTTACTTTAGCATGCATGCGTTGCACTATTTTAAAATAACTTTTTAAGGGCCTTCTGGCTTTGTATTCTGCAGGCAGAGGAGAATATTTCACAGAGGAATTATTTTTGAATGAATCCAACTTCAGACGAATTGGTCTATTAGAAAGATTTATTATTAGCGCTTGTCATCTTAATCCTGCCTTTCAGCCAGAAGTCCACGTGGAATATGCAACTCCTTTTAAAGGATAAATACAAACATTTTCCGATTTAGTCCACCAAATTAGGGGTTCGAACCTTCTGCGAAAAATGATATTTTTGTGAATAGCATAAAGAAAATATTTTTCAAAATTGATTTTTCAGAAAACTGGACTTATACCTTATCACACGCAGATTTCGGGATTCCCAAAAGGAATTACCAAGGGGGGCGCAAAACCAGGGCTAGAGTGGAGATGGTTGAGTTCCAACAATACAACAGACGTCAGAGGACGCCAAGAATGAAAATGAAATGAAATGAGCATGGCAAGGAAAATGAAAATTTACAAAAATGCTGAGCAGGTATTCAATATAAAATAAAAAACGAAAAATATTTTACATAAAAAAGCACCCGTATGGACCCACGTATGGGTCATATCCCGACGTCCATCCAGTAGGAGCCGTTTCAGTTGCTTAGAAAAAGATGAAACAGACAAGGCTTTCAAGAAAGGAGGAAGGGAATCGTAAAGTTTAGGAAGATTATAAGAAAAGGATCTCTCAAAATGTACTGTATCACAGTAATTAAATGTAGACAGAACTAGGGAGTTGCACGATTTAATTTTAATTCTGAATTTAATAACTGCGGAGAACTGTACAAAAATTTTAATTCTGTGATAGCTGTGATAGCACTGAGAAACATACCCGTCGAATCTCAATCCAGCATCAATCGTAATGCCCAAATTTTTATTTTCATCGCGTAAGCGTAGTAAAACGCCATCTATTTTGATATCGACCTGGTTAAGTATTCGTGCACGTATACATATATGCTCCCGAACAACATAGCGGAACACTTTCTGGGATTCATAAACAGAGAGTGGTCTCTGGAAATCTTGCTTCAACTCCTGAGGATGCTGACGTTATCAGCGAAACACGTGTCGAGTTTAATTACTGTGTCACTGTCTCTTGGCGTGTGGGGTTAACTTATTAAGAATTCATGGTGAATTTACGTCAAAGTTCTAGATCCAACCACTGTGCGAGTAATAATATTAAAGTAAGTATTAAGTTGGAACTGCGCAGGCGCAAAGCGAACTACTAAACTGCAACAAAACTGTAGACACAGTCAGCACATGAAGTTTTGAAGTAAGTTAATATAAAACAAATTCAGAGAGCACCGTACTGACGAGCCCGACGAGGACGAAACAAGTGGCCCACAGTTTTCTGTAATCATTTTAAAAGCAACATATTTGATTATTTTTTGTAAGGTACCTACCGATTTCATGCAAACCGAAATTGCTGAAATTATCCGCTACTTGGATACGTATCGCATGGAACTTTCACGATAGGAATTTATTTGTTTTAATTGTCAATTACTTTGGAATGGTCCGTTATTTTTAATGACCTTTTAATTTATATGTGTAAGTTTTCTGACTTAGAGGCGTGGGAAATATTCTGATTGTTCAAATTTTAAACACCTTCCGTGACTTGTATGCTCATTAATCACCTGGGGATTAATGTATCTTGCAGTCAATGACGTTCTTTATTCCATGTACAGCGTACAAAGTACGGCGTTTAGGTCAAACCTGAAATCCACTAGAAATCCCTATTTGAAAATAGAGAGTTGATGGAATTGCTTGAATAATTTTATGGGAATTTTAAAAACAACGATAAAAATTCAGATAAACTGCATGACTTCAAGTTTTCTTTGACTACTTTGAAAATATTGTACTACTTCCAATTCATAAGGACCACAAAAGGTAACTTTTCATATTAATGCAATTTTCTTAATAGGACAACCTGTACATAGTTAAATGTTCAAAAAGTCGCATCTTTTAGCCATCCAACGGTATGCTAGATTTGATCATCGATAAGGGGATAGTTCAGATTTTGAACTTAAAAAAACTGCAGAATCGAACAAAATCTCTGTAGAAGCATAAAATTTCAAGTGTGCTGTGATTTATTGCAATAAACGATTCAACAATCTGAAACATTTGGATTATTTGAAATAAATTAAACGGTTTTATAAAGTTATACGTAATTTCAAAATTTTAAAAATTGAAAACAATAAAATTAACAACTTTCCACAACAAATGTTGTGCTTCTACAAAGATTTGTTTGATTCTGCAGTTTCTTTTTTGAAATCCAAAATCTCAGCTTTCCCCTTACCGATGATCAAATCTAGCATACGGTTGGATAGCTAAAAGATGCGAAATTTTTAAACACTTAATGATTATACTCGTATATATATGGTGCCCTATTTAAAAAACTGCAATTTCAGTAATATGAAAAGCGACCCTTTCTAGTCCTTATAAACTGGAAGTAGTAAAATATTAATTTTCAAAGTAGTCAAAAAAATCTTGAAGTCGTACATAACTCATTGATGCAAACCGCATACTAGTATCTCAAGCGGTTCCATAGATATAAGGTGTTAAAATGCGTCAAAATATATAGAGACACCCTATATAGGATAAATTGAAGACTGAAATAACTTTGATCAAAAAGGAACTCTCCGGCGGGGAATCGAACCCCGGTCTCCCGCGTGACAGGCGGGGATACTGACCACTATACTACCGAAGACTGCGTTGTGTGTTTTCTCATAGACGTTAAATAAACCGATCGCGTGCTTAGTATTTTCAGTACGGGATTTCATACGCAAAAGCGCATTCTAAAGCTAAATAAGCTGATTTGAAAAAATGTGCGTTAGCCCATTAGCTATTAGAATTAGATTCATTGTGCTTTGTGCTAATGTAACTATACCAATGGAGGTGGATAAAACATCATCTCGCACTCACAGCAGGTGTCGTGTTGAGTCTGTTTTGAATCTGTTGAGGTATCTACCTATTATTAGAACAATCAGTTTAGAACGATTAGTCGCCCAGTGATTGAAATTTTCGTTGGCAGTAAAATCAGATTAGGTTCAAAATATTTTTATTTTGGGCTTTCTCGCCTATTGATTTTGGCTTAAAAAATGCACTGGAATGTTCTACAGATTTATATGTACAATTCATTAAAATAACAAATTGGGATGCCGCCGTATAATTCGGCTAATAATTACTAATACTTACACCAAGCGTGTAAGTATATATCTCGGTATATACATACATATACAGCAAACATGGTTCGAGTGAGTAGGACAAAGCACCGTACTGAGGAGTCCCGAAAGGATGAAACCAGTGGTCTACGGGATGCCATTTTGTTTTCTACAGCTAAATTTTTATTGTAATAAACAATGTAATAAAAAGTAATTTAATGGAACGGTACCTGCCTACCTACATTTATTTTCCATTTTAATGATTAATGAAAATGATACTAGGCAGTTCAAACAATATTGTTAGGTACTCCTCGCTCCTCGGGCAAGTATCCCGACAGGCACTGAATTATAGAATTAAATTCAGATTTTATATACAAGGTGTTTCTAAATTGAGTACCATAAATTTAGGAGTTTGTAGAGAAAGTTAAAATAACACTAAAACCTTTATATAGTTTTGTACAAAAACGCTTCCCTTCCAAAATACAGGGTGTTATAATGCCGACTGGCGTATCAGTTATTTAGCGATATATGTAACTAGAGCCAGCCTGAGGAATCTAAATTTTTGTGGGCAAGTGCTACTCAAAACTACAGATAATCCAGCAATATTTTAAGTGTAATACGACAATTCAGTGGCGTAGGAAAAGGGGTCGTGTAATACCTTTTTGTTAATAAAAAGTTTGAGGTTAGGTTTTTTGAAAATATCGTTTTATTTTTAGATTCTCTAATCAAAATACTGCAAAAAAGACACTCTTTTTAAATATCTCTAGTCTTTCGTTTTCGAGATATGCACGATTTTATGTGGCAGTGCTATTAAAATATTGTCTTTGTTTTGCTGTATTCGGGGCTGTATTATCATTAGTTATGTAAAACTTGATAACAAAATCATCTAGAAGTGCTTGCAGGTATAAATTAAGAAGTTACCTACAAAAAACATGTAGCAGTCATATGCGATTTTTTTTTCGCAAATCAACCATAAATAGGTAATACCCCAGTTCTCATGAGCACTGCTACATAAAACCACAAATATTTCAAAAACAAACGACTTTAGAGATATTTAAAAAGAGAATCTTTTTTGTAGTATTTTGATTAGAGAATCTAAAAAGAAAACGATATTTCCAAAAAACCTAACCTCAAACTTTTTATTAACAAAAAGGTATTACACGACCCCTTTTCCTACGCCACTGAATTGTCGTATTACACTTAAAATATTGCTGGATTATCTGTAGTTTTGAGTAGCACTTGCCCACAAAAATTTAGATTTCTCTGGCTGCTTTAGTTACAGATATAGCTAAATAACTGATACGCCAGTCGACATTATAACACTCTGCATTTTGGAAGGGAAGCGTTTTTGTACAAAACTATATAAAGGTTTTAGTGTTATTTTAACTTTCTCTACAAACTCCTAAATTTATGGTACTCAATTTAGAAACACCTTGTAGAATGCTAGCCCAGCCAAGTTGCCAAGTTGCAATTGAAACATTCTTAACGTGTCTCTATATGTAGGTACTTATTATCTTAAGTCTTAACTTAACTTCAACTTTACGGATTCTTAATTTATGGCTTTATGTCTGTTAATAGTTAATTCCTCCAATCAGAAATTTAAAAATGGCATAAGTAACCATAGTATCTGCATATTGCTCTTTTGATGACAGATTTCACCTTATACGTGCTGGGAAACGCCCAAGTAATTAAAGTATAATTTGAGGACGGCTGCAGATAAACTAATATATTTGGCAATTTATGGATTTTCAAGAACAATGGTTGGCCTCACGTCTAGGTGTTTTGAAAATCGAAGATAAAACCTATACATAAACCATCCTTAAATTGCAGTTATGTTTCTGTCGCGAAAATGATAAAATATAATAGCAGTTTGTATAAATTATGACTCGGAATATTTCTGACAGGATTCTTGTATGTCCGCCGTAAGAATGGACGAGTGTGGTGCAAAGAGGTTATCTGGATAGCACTTGTTCTGGTCCCGCCCAGGGCCTTCTAGATTTACGAGAGCGGCCTATGATCCCATCAACCGGCAGTCCTTACATCAGATGCGAGCATCAAAAGTTTCGGACGCACAATTCAATCTAAAAAATACAATCTTGTCTTTTGTCTCATTATATCCACGAAGTATATATTCCAGAGCGTACCTACTTGACAATTTTGCGATTTGGTTTCAAAACAATAACAATATTTCTAATCGTACCTACTTCTTAATCGATCACTATGAATGCTTAATAAGTTAACCCCACACGTCAAAAGACAGTATATATATTTATATATCGCTATACTTTCAAAGGCGTTTAAATCAAATTTATTATTTTCTGTTTTTAGGAGTTTGGGATTATTGATATTGAATTTATGGTCCGTTTCAAACGCGTGTGACGCCATGCTAGACTTATCAGTACGGCCGTGTTTGTAATGGGCTTGATGCTCCTTGGAGCGAGTTAAAATAGACCGAGTTGACTGCCCGATATATTTTTTGTCGCAATTTCCGCATACTATTTCGTAAATTCCCGCTTTATGAATGGGTCCCGTTTTATCTTTCGCATTTTCCAGTAGATTTTTTAAATTGTTGCTCGAAGTGTGAACAACTTTGAAGCCTGCTTTCCCGAAAATAGTATTCATACCGTTAGTCATCTGCGGTACATTTTTTTAAATTTTATTATTCCCATTTAAAGTTTAAATTTTCGTTTCCTAATTAACCTATTGGCAATTTCTGGATCGAAACCGTTACATCCCGCTATATCTTTGATTGTATTTACTTCCTTGCTGTATCTTTCAACGGATAATGGTAGACTCAACGGTCTATTAACTAAAAAACCAAAACTAGCCTCTTTATGCTGACTGCAGTGATTCGAATCTGCAGTTATGTACCGAGCTGTACTGGTTTCTTTCCTATAGATGTCAAATTCTAAGTTACTGTTTTTCCTAATTACCAAAATGTCCAAAAATGGAAGCTGTCCGCTTTCTATTTCATGGGTAAATATGATTGAACTGAATCTACTATTTAAGTAGCTCAAAAAATCATCAATGTAACATTTACTAGTGTCAAAAATGGCAAATATAACGTCTACATATCTCGCCCACACCTTTGGGAAATATGGGAGCTCATGTTTCACTTGGGTTTCAAATTTGCTCATGAAAATTTCTGCAATGAAAGGACAGAGGCTGTACCTTCACTTTGTTGAAAAAATGATCCACTGACTTTGAAATAATTCTGCATACACAGATTAGTACAGCCATGGGAAATTGCCTCTCTCCTTTCATTGTAGACATTTCCATGGGCAAATTTGAAACCCATCTGAATGATGAGCTCCCATATTATTGAAAGGGAATTCCGCATGAAAATTCTCCCTTTCCTTTTTCTTTAATGAAATCACGAAGTTTTGTCCGCTGAAGTTTGCTTATGGAAGAGAATACCCTAGATGACCCACTTACCTATTGCTTTCAATTTAGGCTATAACATGACGAATGAGAACATGTTTTGGATTAGAATTTAACAAGGTTAAACTGAACATTGAAGAAGTAACTCTCACAGTATGTCGCTCAGATGTTAACATTCAGGGTACACATTTCCCCATCTTGCTGACCTCTTAAGGTGCGTCGTTTTAATAGAGTCCGCACACTAGGGCGAAGCGAAGCAAAGGAAAATAATCACGATAGCTTATACGCATGCGCTTTAGTCAATTTCACAATTTACCCTAGTTTTGTTTGCATTTCAGCAATATAAGCATGAGGAAATTGTTGATGTTGAATAGTAAATAAACTGAGTAGATTCTTATCGGATGGAAGATCTATTAATTCACAATTACCTAACTCTTCGTCGTTCATTTTCTTATTTCTAAAAACATAATTTCTAAAAACATAATTATGCGGCAGCTCTACTCCACTGAAACACCTAGTTCTGTATCGGGAGCGCTAGATTTCATGTAAGCGCATTCATTTCATTCGTACATTATTGTAAATAGAAATGTGTAACCAGTATGTAATACACGACACAATAAATTATTATCGAACGCGATGCATCGTTTTTCTTTTTTCATCAACGACGAACACATAAATATATGGACCAACGCCCATAATTTATTGTCCCGACGTGATTGATGGTCACCCCTATAATTTGGTGACCCACGACGTGATTACGTCGGACGCCCATAACTGGTATCCACGACGTGATGCCTCGGACGACATCCGCTATGAAGTTGGACATAAACTCCACTGCCTCACCACGCCTCCCACGTTCCAGAACTCATCCAGCGTCTTCCTCACGCTCACGGAAGAAAGGCTCAGTTTGTTGGTACCACCGTACTTTCGGTGACAATGCTAAGCAGTGTCCTCCCCCGTGCAATTTCTAGCATTCGGGAAACGCACCATTTGGCGGAAGAAATTCTCTTCCCTTCGCTTCGCTCGGCTTCGCTTCGCCGCGCCTCAGTGTGCGGGTACCTTTATATGAAGCACTAAATTGTCTTGTAATAAGGTTACAATAGTACCAATTAAAAGGTCTGCTGTTCTTCTTATTATTATCACCCGGCTGTATTCTATTAGGATCATGTCTTCACACGATTAATGTTTTCTTGAGCACACGCAGCATGCGACCGACCATCTTTTAACATGTTCGTCTGTTGTTCTGTCACAATTGAACTCCCGAAACTAAAGTTTTACTACTTAATGGGAAAGAGCACAATCCTCAAGCACGCCAACCATATCTGTATGAATCTCTTTAGGTGGAACTTATTTTTCTCCACTGCT
The DNA here is from genome assembly GCA_963966045.1 of Xestobium rufovillosum. Taxonomy (NCBI): domain Eukaryota; kingdom Metazoa; phylum Arthropoda; class Insecta; order Coleoptera; family Ptinidae; genus Xestobium; species Xestobium rufovillosum. The sequence continues at coordinate 16,085,756 of OZ014496.1, forward strand.
TAACTCTTAAACTTTGTCAAATTTGATGCAGTTTGTCAATAGAAATAACAAAACATGCACGGTTGCATGTTAGGGACGATGAATACTATGCATCCCTGGTACCAAAACGAATAAATTTCAACATGTAAAATAGGTACACGCATTGGCACCTTCAGAACTTGGGAGGAATAGTTTTCTACTGACAACAGCTTTCTTAGTCTACCTCTAATACTTACATTTTTATTTATGATTTATTATGATATGTTGATTGTTATTGTTATCATCCTTTATTTTTATATTCCATTAATAATGCGGATAGGAAGAGGGATCTCTAGGAAATAAATCACGGGAGAATTTCTTTCGCGTAATATAAATACACGTTAAGTTATTGCCTAATCCAGCAATGTATAAGCAGGTTATAAATTTACCATTGTTTGTAAATAGCATCGTAGTTTGGAAACGTCAATAAAATATACTACTGTTTTGAAAGTTACGCTTCCCCTAAATAAGTTTCAATAAAAAGCTAGTTTAAAATGCGTCTCCCGCAGTAGCCTATTTTCCCTAGAGCTAGTCCAATTCTGTTCTTTTGAAGATATTGCAGCAGAGTTGGGTATAAATTTCCCGCCAGACTTCATTTCGAGCTGGAGCGGACCCGTTTATCTTACACACAATAACTCACGAGCCGTCCGTTCTTTTTGTTTTTTTCTTATTGTCTTCCTAGACTTTGCTGCAAGAAACACTAGAATAGAAATAGTAATCTTATCCAGAAATGAGTTACGGCCGCACAGACGGGTGATAAATCTCCGGTTTTCAGGAATTGGAAGGTATCGCTTGCACTCCTTGCCTGATTGAACGTACGAAAAATCGCGAAATTTTTACAAAGAAATATTGCTTGTCCGGGATGAATAATTGGCGTATACAGTTTCTAACTAGGTAATTTACACTTCTCACCTGGTTTAGAAAATTTGATACTGAATTCTAAATACTCTTGGAGCGTAGTTATGGTGATTCTAACACGCAGCTGCTATACGAAGGGCACTCGAAAAATTATCTACCTTAGCCATGATAGAAACAACAAACTGATGATAATTGTTTCCTTGAAATGTCAAATAAAGACAACCTTTCTGTAATCGCCCGTACAGAAGGGAATAATCTGAAATAAATTCATGAACGAATGGTTGCTGTGTGTGGAGATGATGCTCCATCATCTGTTAAAGTACTGGACTAAGCAGTTTCCAGGTTGAAAGAGTCTATATTATTGCAAAAGCATTGCACATATCTGAGCTAAGTCCTCAGAGAAAAAGCATCCGCCGTATAGTCCGGATTTGGCACCATCGTACTTCCCTTGATTCAGGAATTTGAAGAAAACTTTATGGACGATGACCAGCTGAAAGAAGATGCAGATGGCTAGTTTGCAGGTCATCAAGAATCATTTTTTTCTGAAGGCATAAAAGTTTTGTCAGACAGATGGTGCAAATGCGTTGATGTTAGGGGAGATTATGTTGAAAAATTAAAATTATAAAAAAACTAGTCATCGTCTTCTATATTTCTTCTTCTTTTATTTTCTCCTATCCCCTTCGCCCACGACTTTCTGGATCCTCCTCGCCTTCTTCTATTTTCTACATAATAAAACATCATCCTCCTTTCACATCCCATTCTCATAACAAGGCCATACTAAATGAACTGTCGTCTCTCTATTCTTTCCACTATGGTATCCTGAACATTCGCTCTATTTTTGATGTCCTCATTTCTGACATGATCCTACATCCTACACGATCTACGTAGGAAATCCATATCCACATCATTCAATTTATTTTAATGGTTATTTGTAAGTTGCCAACATTCAGAGCCATACGTTGTAATGGGTTCGACGATTGACGTATACATATTAATTTTTGTTCTAAGTTTTATACTGGTTGACCATAGAATGGAATTTACCTTTTGAATAGATGTACGTCCCTGAGCTAACCCGCTTCTTATATCTCTGTCCGTTTTACCTTCTTGCGTCCCAGGTATTTATATTCTTTACAATTCTTTATGATGTCATTTACAATATCTAGGTCTTCAGGTTGCTCACCAACTGCCAAATATTCCGTTTTACCCAAATTCATCTTTAATCCCCATCCCTCAAACTCCTTCTTCAGTTTTCTTGCCATAAATCGTTCGCCACCACAACATGATCGTCAGCATTAAAAAATTTAAAAAGAAAGCATGCCACAAAATTCACATATAAACTAGGTACCTATGTTAGAATTGATACTAAATTGAAGCATATCATTGTTGAAGGTGTTCTTAACATTGTTTGTTATTTACTACTCGTATTTCCTTTGTTTGATCATCTACTCTATCTATCTACTCAACGCTGAATAATTATTAACCTTATGAAGAATTTGCCCAATTCCTGTCGATGTGGCCACGTGATAGCCTTTTACCTTCGTTGTGTGTTACTTATTCCATTATAGTCCTCATGATTTCGATAAAAATTAATAAAAAGTTGAAATTTTAATAATAATCACAAATATAGTTTAGAAATCAAAATATATTGTTATCATGAAAATTATTATTAAATTATCATTGAATTATTTTTTGTACAAAATTCAATCGTTATACTGTTTGCATTGATCATAAAAACACAAAGTGTTATGGGATTCTCCGATGGGATAAAAACGTGTTGTAACATGTGGTTGCTTTATAATTATCGACGTTTTCTTTAAGTGATTTCCTAAAAAGCATTATGATAAAAATAAGTAATATATCGTTAAATTTAATCGTATAGGTACATGTTTAATCCTATAGATCCAAAACGGGTCTCTAACTAGATTGCTTTTCTATCCCCAACATCTTTAGTAATTAGTAGGTAGGTAACTTATAATACGAGTATATGCAGTTACAAAAAATATACGTATGTAGATTTGGCACTCTAACTACATCATTTCCCAGAGCCAAAAGTGTATTAAATGAAACACCATATGAATACATGGAAACTGCTAAACTAAGAACTATGGGAATTTGTTAAAACTCGTGGCAGAAATGGTCATTTGCTCATTTGGACAGTGCGCGCTTTGAATGCAGAGCGTTTGTTTGATGATTTCGACGACCGGTGTCTAACCTGTGTTCCGCCGGTGTTGAACCAGCATAAAAATTGAGCAACAGATACCTTGCCTCAACAGCATAAACCTTCCATTATGCAAGGGTAAGGAATTCTTTAGCCGAAGATTGATGGACGATCTGAGATTATGTTATGGGGAGTGACACCAGTTTTGATATGTTTACGAAGACGTGTGACGATACGAACAGCAACATGGTGAATGTAAGGGAGATGTGAGATGGTTGTGGGGAATTAGGTTTTTCGTGATGGTCTTTCTAATGTCACGACTCACGAGTGTTATAATTGTTATTGGTCAAAATCTTTGTGATAATATTGAAGCTCAGATGCTCAGATATTAAGGAGGAAGTTTCGGATATGACGACCGCAGGGCATACAGAAAATTGACGACTGACATTTTTTGGAGAGGGATGATGATGAAATAGCGCATTAAGGTAACAACAATTGGTGTGAATGGGTTTCCTATTGACCAAATAACCAAGGTACCATCAAGATTTCGACTGATCGATACATCTAAGAAAGTCTTGACGAAAGTGGATAAGAAAAGTGTATCGACTCCCAGGCATACAGTAAAGGAGAAGGTGAGTAGTATTTGTCCGAATTTATAGGTAAGAGGAGAGAAGTGCGAGAGGGGAATAAGGCCGATTTTTCATTTTTCGCGCATAGGAAATGCGGCGCGCTCAAAATGCATCATCAAAAATTGTCTTATCGAGTTGCAATTTTTTTAAAATTATCTCTTAAACTTTCAGAATGCTCACGAAAGCTTTTAAATTGCAATTACATATAATTACTTTTCATTCCGCTTTGCGATTTTCGAGACGTTGTCTTTTTGGTGCAGTGGAATTTTCACCTACCGAGGAACTATGCTCATTTTTAGAATCTGGACTAACTTCCGGCGGCAAAGTTATAGAGAAAGGATTGAATTTTATTTTACACCAAGATTCAATTTATTATGTCGCATAGAAAAAAAGTTATGGCGATTTGAACACTATAATCGTTCTGAGCACATAACTCTTGAAGTCAGTAGCGTGAGATAACGAAACGGTTACAGCATCAATCTTTAGGAGACTGCACATGTGTGCAGATGTATTTGGTTTTATTTTATAAGTATTCGCCGTGTGATGAAAATATCAAAATGGGACGAAAATGTGTAGTGCCTAATTGTGTTTCGGGTTATGCAACATGCAAGGAAAAGGTTGCCACTGACAGGTACACGATTTCAAGAGTTACGCGCTCGGAACGATTATCGTGTTCAAATCGCCATAACTTTTTTTCTATGCGAGATAATGAAATAAATCTTGGTGTAAAATAAAGTTCAATCCTTTCTCTATAACTTTGCCGCCGGAAGTTTGTCCAAATTCTAAAAATGAGCATAGTTCCTCGATAGGTGAAAATTCCACTGCACCAAAAAGACAACGTCTGGAAAATCGCAAAGCGGAATGAAAAGTAATTATGTAATTGCAATATGAAAGCTTTCGTGAGCATCCTGAAAGTTTAAGAAATAATTTTAAAAATATTTCAACTCGATAAGACAATTTTTGAGGGAGTTATGACATGATACATTTTGAGCTCGTCGCATTTCCTACGCGCGAAACATGGAAAATCGGCCCGATTCCCCTCTCGCGCTTCCCTTCTCTTGCCTATAAGCTCGGATAAATACTACTCACCTTTTATAGGCAAGTCGGTCCACTTGTCTTATCCACTTTGGTCTTAACCGAATATTGGGGTGCATGGTAGTGGACGACACGTCGGCACACTTTTAACTGACTCGAAACACCAGTCAATTTAAAGAAATTGTGCAATTTTACTGGTATCAAGCATAGTATAGAATTCGCCAAATAATTAGTTTCAAAGATTCGGGAGAGTGCCATGCTTCTGCACTTTATGAATATTTTGTAGGCACCCACTGAAAATCTCTCATAAGTATTGATTACCTAGTCGTACTTGTATCAAAATGATGCATAATAAAAACCGCCTTAGTGGTACCGCCCAAACCCATTTGTGTCAGTTTTTATTGTACACCATATACAAGGAGTATTTACGAGCTCGCTGCAGAAGACAAATGGAAAGTTTGTGTTGGCAATTTTTGATCGCAAATTATCTCAGCAGAGTGTCTCCGCGACAAGCCAGTTAAAAAGTCCACAGTATAATGCTCACTCGCGTCTATCTTTTCAGTCGAGGAATAAAAAAACGGTATACACAGCGACAAAACTTGTTTATATGAAAATTCAACGGGTTGAGAAATCCCAATTTCAGATAGAGGAACGAGATAGCGGATTCGCGTTAATTCTTTAGTTATAAGCAGCAGGCTGAGGTGGACAGAGAGGTGCAGTTACTTGTAGAGCAATAATAAACTAACTGCCAATAAAAGGCCAACGTGTTGGTCAGCTAAATCGTTTATTTATACTATTTATACGGAAGGCATTCACAAAATCCGATATAGAGGATTTAGTGGATCTACAAAATGACATCTGTTCGTTTTCGAGCAGTAGGAGCTCTTAACCTTATAGACACAGTACATCACTTTAAATCATCCCAGTTTATGTGTGTAGATTTTGCGAACCGATTTATGACGTAGTGCGGGTAGATTTTTATATAACGTAGGTAACATTTATTAGGTCGATGAAACTTTTATGGGCATATTTTGAGTAATAAAGGATGAAAAATTAGCCATTTTTTGAACACGAAAAGTGTATTTATTTATCAAGGTGGGCTGCATCTTTCCCAAAAATAGTATACGTGATTCAAGGATGAACCTTTTTTAATAGTCAAGTCGAAGCGCTAATGAAAGAGTATGTTCGCAGGGCGATCAAATTGACCTGGATTTTATTACTTTCTGGAGGTAACTGAAGAGCGTCTGCAAAGCATTATTATATAGAGTGGAATTTAATATTGATTTTGTAATATCGTCTTTTGAATATCCTCTATATAAAACGAATATAAATAATTAATTAGAACATATCAATTTTTAAGAAATATATGCAGTCTATGAATCCCATTTGTACTCGTACATACTGATGTAACTGTGCACTTGCTACAAGAAGAACGACCTTTCCATCTCTTGCAATATGCAAATTTAAAATTAGGGTTGCCGAAACGAATGTAAATTTACCCAGGGTCGCCTATAAGAGTGAGATTTTCTTGCACTATCAGCAAAAGTCTATAACAGGAATTTGAATAAAAATATGGTGAAAGAAGATGAATTATCGCAAAACTCAAGATGACACTGCAGTCGCGGCAGCCTTGGCTACCCACGGCAAAAAATCCAATATCACAGACGTGGACACTGGTATAGAGAAGGGAAAAACTTATATTATGTTTCACAGCTTTGTTGAAATATATGAAATATTGCTGCTATTACTTATTATTGTGCTTGGTCCGAACTGTATGAAAAATGATTCTTCGTTATGAAAACGGGGGACGATTTTGCGAATCCCAATGTAGCACGTAGGCAGATCGCGTGTTAGCCAAACGCAATACCGGGTGACGTGGGAACCCAGCTGACTCCCATTTTTATATTTTCTATTTTAAATAAGGAATTTGGACGGAGTTAATTACATATGTACTGTTAAATTGCAATTCTTTGGCATAAAGTCACCAAAAATCAATTTTTAAGCTAGAGACTCCAGGTGTTAATGTTAAGAAAGAGTTAGATGGTAAGAAATTGTTTCTCTGAGTAATGGAGGCCGATGGTTGGTCACAACGTTGGTATTCCCGCCATATGAGATCGCGCGAGGGTGTGAATCGTAGTGTAATTGCCTTTCACAGTTGGTAGTAAACTAATGTTCAATGTACCTCTTATTGTTCAGTGCGAAAATGACTAAAAATCAACCCTGCCAGTAAATACCTATTTCCGAACATTTTTTCTTTTGATTCTTGGAAACTAGTCTGCCTCTTATCTCTGATTAGTGTACATTTTGAAAGCATGTATCTTTGTGTTTTAATTTCTCTCTTTACTTTCAATCCTTGCATACCAGCGTTCCAAATACAATCTATTCTGTGCAAAATGGGGGGTTGGGGCCTGTTGTCAGAGAAGTTTTTAGTGCGCTTGACATCATTGCACTTCAAATTTGTCAGAAACCGAATGAACAGACAAAGGAATATGCAAAATGACTCAAAATTATATATTTTTTGTTTCTCTTTTTATTTTTTAATAGTGAAAATATATTAATTTATTTACGTCCCGTACCTAACGGGTTTTCTGAATAAATGAGCTTATAGGCAACAGAAGGGAAGTGCGAAAGGGGAATCAGGCCGATTTTCCATATTTCGCGCGTTGGAAATGCGGTGCGCTCAAAATGTATCATGCCATAACTCCCTCAAAAATTGTCTTATCGAGTTACAATTTTTTATAATTATTTATTAAACTTTCAGGATGCTTACGAAATCTTTCAAATTGCAATTATATAATTACTCTTCATTCCGCTTTGCGATTTTCGAGACGTTGTTTTTTTGGTGCAGTGGAATTTTCACTTATCGAGAAACTATGCTCATTTTTAGAATTTCGACAAACGTCCGGCGGCAGAGTTATAGAGAAAGGATTGAATTTTATTTTACCCCAAGATTCAATTCATTATCTCACATAGAAAAAAAGTTATGGCTATTTGAACACGATAATCGTTCTGAGCGCGTAACTCTTGAAATCGTATACCTGTCAGTGGCAACCTTTTCCTTGCACGTTGCATAACTCGAAACACAATTAGGCAGTACACATTTTCGTCCCATTTTGATATTTTCATCTCACGGCGAATACTTCTAAAATAAAACAAAATACGTATGAACACATGTACAGTCTCCTAAAGATTGATGCTGTAACTGTTTCGTTATCGCACGCTACTGACTTCAAGAATTACACGCTCAGAACGATTATCGTATTCAAATCGCCATAACTTTTTTTCTATGCGAGATAATGAATTAAATTTTGGTGTAAAATAAAATTCAATCCTTTCTCTATAACTTTGCCGACGGAAGTTTGTCCAAATTCTAAAAATGAGCATAGTTCCTCGATAGGTCAAAATTACACTGCACCAAAAAGACAACGTCTCGAAAATCGCAAAGCGGAATGAAAAGTAATTATGTAATTACAATTTGAAAGATTTCGTGAGCATCCTGAAAGTTTAAGAAATAATTTTAAAAAAACTGCAACTCGATAAGACAATTTTTGAGGGAGTTATAACCTGATACATTTTGAGGGCGCCGCATTTCCTACGCGTGATCGGCCCGATTCCCCTCTCGCACTTCCCTTGTCTTGCCTATAAGCTCGGACAAATACTACTCACCTTTTCCTCTACTGTATGCAAGGGAGTCGCTACACTTGTCTTATCCACTTTGAATAAAACATAAAAAGCAAAATTTGTTTAATGCTGTCCTCCTCATTGGAAATACGCGTGGCAACCAACGCCCACTTTAATATGTATTTTTTATTTTATAAAAAATATTTCTTCTCACTTTATGGCAACCAAAATTTATATTTATATCCCTAGATAGTACGCATTGCTAAGAAGTGCTTAATAGCTTTTTCGAAAATAATGTGAAAAATAAAAAAAAATCTGGAAAGTGTGACAACCACTTTGTGTACCAGAGCTCATAGGTGCCTATCCACTTAAAGGTGGTGTCATGGAGCTGTTTCATATTTTTTGACTTCTACCTGAATTGTAATGGTTATGCGTCTGATTGTGCTATAGAGCAATTCCACTCAAGATGACTTAGAGTTACAGTTAACAGGAGACAAATGTCAGAATGGCGAGCGACATCATAGGCCATCTGAACCGAACCATGGTTAATAATCTAATGCCTTGAAATACGCAAACTGAGTCACTGAGTCAAGAGCAATTCTGGAATACCTGTATTACGTAGCGAAAGAAGAAAATAAGTATAGAAAATAGAAAAGTCAGGCATTTGCTGCAAGCCTTAACTTGATGTCTCTATTTGAGCATTGGATAAAGAATTTTTCATAATATTATATGTTCTACTCGTAACTGATAGATACCTTCTTAAAATATTTGAAATTGAAATTAAATGAACATTAAAAATACCGGAAAAATCGAAAAAAATGAGAGCTTTCAACCGGATTCGTATAGCTGAATTGGCAGAAAATGAGAGCCACAATAATTCAAAGACGTGTTAAATTGAAATTTGTTATCTCGATGACGAGTCAGTGCGTCTGTATCAGCAGGCAATTCTAAATCGCAAACCGAATAAATTGATACAAAAATTTCCCGAGGTTCATTAATTGATGTTTGTTTGCTGCAGTCGATACTCTAGTGTGCATATATCAAACGTGATTTACAGCGGGACCAAAATAGCCATGATAATATCCAAATAGTTGTAGAAGAGTGGAAACCGCCTATGGTCCGGGGTTTGAAGCGCACCACTCGCGAGCCCGCCATTCGGCTGCCATAAATCATGGGTTACCACATTGTAGCCCGGTAAATCATGCGGGGCTGACTGGCGCGGGGCGGGAGGCCCAGCGTGAAATGAAACCCATTCGTCTTTGTCAGGGGAGTCTCTCTCTTACGCGGGCTCCTTCCAGCCTGCCAGCTTCGCACTTCACGAATTAACTAACGGATTAGGAATCGGTTGTTACGAGATTAACATTATTATTCAATCGGATTTTTTTCTGTATGCGCATACATTTTAGATTTTTTAAAACTGTAATCCTAGCTATTGTACTCGCTGGGGAATAATCCCTCATGTCCTTTATGGATTTTTTTCGTCAGAAATGTGGGAATTTACATTTGCATGTGAGAAGTCTTTATGCACAATCACGTATATCTTTAACAATAATTTATTTACTGACAGGACAGGCTTATTCAATTTCCGTACTTTGTTAGAAAAGTCACTTGATATTACTACACTTCTTATACCTGTTCACCTTTGTCCATCAAGTTTCCTTGATGTAACTAGCTACAGTTGTTAAGCTTTGGTAGGTAGGTGTATGCAGATGGAAATCTATGTTCATACTCGTATATTTACTTGCCAGTGATAATAGGTATACCTACAGTTTGGAAATATTTTAAAAAACACCTAGCAATTTTATTCAAAAACATAAAAGAAACATGGTGTTTGCGTGTGATACTAAGCGAAGCATCACAAGGCGGTGAAATTATAAGCTTCTCTGTGGTATAGTTTAATCTTTATTGATGTTTAGTTGACGATAGGAACCGCCAAACTATTCCAATAAAAATGATGATACGAATTTTTGCCCCGCAAGCGACGCTTATGGTTATGAGTCACGCTGTTTGTCTGCAAGCCGCAGCTGTTTTTATGATGTTGACCTTGTCTATTTATGAGCCCCGAAAATTCTCATACTGGAACAATATTCCAGCTCCCGAATGCTCCAAGAAGAATATTTATTGGGAAGCAAGAAGCCGGGAGAACAGTTTTTGAAGTGTTGGTTTTCAGATGCGAAGAGAGAGCGATATATCCGAGCGAGTATCTATACGTCTTAAGTGTTACAGTACATTCATGCGTTTCGTTTAGTGTCTGGTATCGGTACGTGCGGTTCCCCTCTTTCCAAAATTTAAAAAAATGGTAATAAACTTATAAACTTTCAACCAACGAGTTATCGGGATCTCCCTGTAGTAAGAGTGCAATATTTGGAAAAAACTGACTACAAAAGTAGTGACGTAACCTTTAGGCATATCAGGTTTTAATTTCTAATAAACAAACGCGTCACGTAGGTACTCTTGACATCTGTCAGTGTCAAAAAATACTTCATAATGTTAAGGACAAGAAATAATTTAAAAAAATGTCTTAGAAGATTTTCCCCCATTTCCCTAATTCAAGGATCTTCTAATAAAGAAGGATAAACTGTATTTAGAGAGTCGTTCAGTGAGTGGCCTATCAGACGTATTTGGAGAACCAAAGAGAATATGTTTCAGAACACTTGGTTGCAATCGTAAACTGCAGTCAATCCAATAGAAATTATTTAAACGATGCAGTGTTGCCAATTTTATCGAAAGATATATATTTTCTAATGTCACATTGAAAATGAAGTAAGTTAAGTAAATAAGCCCATATTTATGGCCATGTTTTCAAAATATTAATTAATTTTACAATTATTTAGTCAATGAAATTCGTTATTTTCTATTTGCCTGTTAATAACGACTGAATTTTTTCTGAGATTAAGACTTTTTGTTCTTATTCTTTCCTTATAGGGTGGGTCCTTAGCTACTCATTAATGATGGCTATGTGTGGACCAACACAAAAATCATTCAAAAACATTTTTTTAGAATAGAACACCCTATGTTTTATCTTTCCATTGAATGGTTAAGATAATAAACATGCCGAGGAGAATTTCAGGCTGCTATTAATAGGAAAATAAAACCTATACTGGATTTCATCAGGATTAAGATTATGACAAAGAATTTTAAAAATTAATAATTATTAGTAACTCGAAAACGGTTACAGAGGGATATTTACAAAACTTACTTTTATTGCAATGTAGAATCATAAAATGTAAAAATTGGCAACCCTGCACTCCTGGGTGTATTTTTATCGAAAAGATCGCAAGGTCGGCTGTAGCGGAATTTTCGTTTGCTGTATTTTGTCTGCTGCAAATTCTTTGTGGCAAACTCATTATTTTCCTGAAGGCAAACCATGTCGTTAACTAAGAAAGTCCAATTTCCATGTCCTCTAATACGATTTTAATGTACAATATGAAATATAAGAAATTCATCTTTCGCGTGAGTGCAGCCACCCCAGACCATAAATATTTGTGCACTCTGGCATGAATATATCTTGTAAAAGCGTCAGTTGCAGGTGACCGAGCCGGAGCTTTCCTCCACAAATCACTATAAAACACAAAAAAGACAAATCGATGCATGGAAAGAAGGAAGCAAGCAAGCAGGTTCAAATAGCAAAAAACTCAGCAGTAAATTCTTCTCCCACCGACACCGGGGTTCTAAACTTTCTCAAACTTCGTCTTAAGTCCGGACATAGTTCATTTTGACTCATGACCGCTCCCGATGTCGTGGCTATGCATTAATAAAGGATAGAGAGGACGAATAAACACACAACGTTAGAATAAAGGAGTTATTAGGAAATACGATAATTGTGTCAACAGGAACTTTATTAAGAATTCTTCATAAGCTTACCCCACACCCCAAAGCAGTGAAAGTAATTATACTCGACACGTGTTTTGCTGAAAACGTCAGCATTTTCAGGAGTATGGAAATATGGTTCCGATCTTATCACTATAACTAAGAACTTTATTAAACATAAATCTAATCAGCATTCACGTATTTTTTCATAGTTTCTCTTTACCAAAACTGACAAGGGATTTCCACCAAGAATTTCAAAACTGGGAAACTATATGTCTGTTAAGGCGTTCTGATTGCTTTAGAATAATTAGTTTTCATTTTTATTCAAATTTAAATTTGTTATTCTATATACCGATGATGTATGCATCTTTCAGTGGAACTTTTTCCATGTGACTATTCTAATTACCGAACAAACTGGCTGATAATTTATGAACCTAATTTTAGTCGAAGACATGGAGGTGCGGCGAAGACATTTTTCCAGTCTTGTTAGCGTAGATAGGGCGCACATGTTCGTTTTATGTAGGTCAAGGAGACGAATTTATTTTAGAGTACCTTTACACGGTCTCCCAACGAAAACTTGTACCCCCGTAAAACTCGGCAAAATAAACGTTTTGACAAAAATCCAAAAACACGTCGATTTTTATATCAAAGGGGACCAATTTTTATGCAATAATCTTTCTTGCAACTCTAGCCCTGTGCGGGGGGGTAGCGACCCCCCCCCCCAATTTTTAAATGGGACTGGGGGTCAAATGATCCCTACTTTGGAAGGGTTTTTCATTACTTACACAACCGTATTTATTTTATTCAATTCGATCAATTTGTTACCGAGAAATTGCTTCTTGAAGTTTCCAAGTTAAAAAATTAATAAAGCGCAAAAAGGTTTAAACTATCGAATGTATTAGAATGGAAAAGTAACAAAATCAAGTAAACTAATAAAATAATAAAAAGTAAGAACAAAAGAACATCAGAACAAATGTCAAAATAAACTTATTCGCCACAGTATAAAAGCGTGTTTATTATTTACTAAATCAAAATGATTTATTCCAAAGAAGAATGCCGGCTAATAACTCCTGAGGTCTTGAGAAATGTAAGATCTGGATTTGAATCCAGAATGTATTATTGTACGACAATTGGTGGAGGTCATTTCGAGCAATACATTCGATAGTTTAAACCTTTTTGTGCTTTTATTAAATTTTTAACTTGGAAACTTCAAGAAGTAATTTCTCGGTAACAAATTGATCGAATTGAATAAAACAAATACGGTTGTGTAAATACTGAAAAACCCTTCCAAAGTGGGGATCATTTGACCCCCCGTCCCACTTAAAAATTTGGGGGGGGGGGGTCGCTACCCCCCCCGTACAGGGCTAGAGTTGCAAGAATGAGTATTGCATAAAATTGGTCCCCTTTGATATAAAAATCGACGTGTTTTTCGATTTTTGTCAAAACGTTTATTTTGCCGAGTTTTACGGGGGTACAAGTTTTCGTTGGGACACCGTGTATACAATTTGATCAACGGATCTTTGATCGCGGCAACAAAAGAAGATCGGTATGAGTCAGATCAATGCTGAATTTTTTGTTGCCAAGCGGTTGCAGTGGCGTACGATGAGAAAAAATCAAAGGAAAAATAAATAAATAATAACAATCGAAACTTATCATTTATTTAAGAAAACATCAATTTTTAATATTTACATGACTAAAATTTCGCAATTAAACACAAATTCAGTATACAAGTGATCATTAGATATTAGCGATCAATAAAGCTTCTACTAACTTTACAAAAATAATAATCTTGAATATGTCGAGTTCATGACCAGCCCTAAACTTCCAATTTAACCGCATAGAAAGTATTAAGCGTTTCACAAGAGAACGGAGAGTGACTTAGCGTGCGCACTAACAAGTTTTCCTGGACGTATGGCGGTTGCTAGGCAACAAAAACGCGACCGTACATTTTCCTCTCGTTTCAGTATCGGACGGTCACCGCCTTTTATTTTTAACTGTCTCGGACTTTGATAGTGCGCTGCTGGTGCCGCAGTTGATGCGTGACGCCATTACGTTCAATGACGAAATTGTCCGTTCTCCTGTGAAATGATTAATACCCATTATTCGGAAGAGTTTCATTTTATCCATAAGTGAGCCGGTATAGCGTATGAGCTTCATGGCAGGACACATCGTTTGTGCTATCCGCATTATCTACATCATGTGTGTCTGTTCTGTAGCACCACTTCCGCTTATCCTGTCGCCCGCCATCCTAGTTGTATAATGCCGTGCTCGATACGAACGTTTTTAAGAGTTGTAATTAAAACCTTAACGAAAAATGTGATGGCACGCAACTGGGACTCGAATCCAGGTTTCCCACTTTCCGGGTAGGCGTTCTGACCACTAAACTCCTCGGGCCGCATATCATCTCTCGCACAGCAATCCGTCTTAAAGGCGTTTGATGCAGGCAGACGCTAGACTCATTCTCCGTATCGAGAATTTATAAGGACCAACGCTGACCGCAGCCGAGAAACTGAACCTGACAACTGCCAGTGAGTTGAAGTGAAAATATTATAATTTACGGCTTATACTCACCGCGAGTTTTTGTTATACACGAGTTGGCCCTGCGCGATTTTTGGCTTTACTTCCCCATTCCTTGTACCATTTTTGAGTTTCTAAATAGATAGCAGAAACCCCCAACTTCTAATTTATCACTACTGTACTTTCTTTCTTATGGGTTTGGTGTGAAATTTTTTTCACAGGTGGTTGCACGCAGCCGATATTGTGCTTTTGGCAACAAATGTAGGGCAGCTAAGACTGACGATGAGGACACTGGAAAAGTATTTGCGTAAGAAAAACTCCAGAAGAGGAGAGGGCGGACTAGTGAAGAATACTGGATATACATAGGAAGGAAAAGTGATGGAGGAGGTGAAGGAATTCAAGTATCTCGGATATTGGTTTCAAAGGAAAAATTGAGAGGGATCCCACATGAGACAGCGAAAAAGGAGACAACGACAATGTCACAGGTAAGAAACAATGGGGAGAGAAAATTCTGGTAAAATTTCAATAGAAATATGGGGACGGAGAGAACAGTCAAAATTGGAGAGTGTACAGGAGAAATATTTGAGATTAGTACTAGGAATGGAAAGACAGGATTCAGGATATAAAGTGCTTGAGGAGACGAAAAGATGAGAATAGAAGCAGGGAAAACCTCAATTAAATACGAGGAAAAATGTATGCAGGGAACTGGAAATAAGATTAAATTAAGAAGAAGAAATAACAAGAAACACTGGCTCGATGAAAGGATTGGGTACGTCCCAGAGGAGGTTGCGAGAGAAGAAGACTCAATCTGGGTCCCATGGAAGTGGAGATGGTGAGACAAGGACGTGCAATTGCAGTAGCAGAGAGGAAAGTTTCAAAATGCAAGGTTTAACTCTAAATTCTGACACAGGAATTTGCCGCCAAAGTACCTAAAATAAGACCGAGAAAATGCCAGACAGAAGATAATATGGGAACGAGGAAAATTCAAGAAGATATTCGATGATGGAGGAAGAAAGAAAGAGCGGAGAGAAAGAGGAAACCCTCGAGCAAAGGCAATGCATCTGCATAAAGGGAGAAAGAGGGGAAAAAGCTGTCTGGTTACACGAGGATGGAAGGGTGGTGAAATTGCTGAGAAGAGCGAAAAGAGCAAGAGGCGTAGTAAACTCAGTTTGAAGAAAGTGAAGTGAATACATATCTTTATGGTATATAATTCTTCTGTACGTGTGTATGTCACTGAACTCCTCCTAAACGGCTGGACCGATTTTGATGAAATTTTGTGTGTGTGTTTGAGTGGGTCCCTGGATGGTTTACATTCACAATTGGACCCGATAGGTAGCGCTGCAATCGGGCAGGGCAACGTCTGTCAGGTCCTCTAGTACATTATATAATTTGAATTGTAACTGTATTGCATATTTTTCTTGATTTTATTTTATTTTAAAAATTGGGCAACAAATAAATTACTTTATATTATAACGTATTTCGTATTTACACAATTTATTTACAGTGACTTATGTACAAATATTTACAATTAGAAGTGATTTGAGAACATGCAATTTTAGAATTAACAATAAACCGCGAAATATACAAGCAGCAAACAAACAACAACAAGCAATAACAATTAAATAACTGCCAGCAAACAATTAAACAGTTAATTACCTAATCTACATAATCCACAATTCATAATACACAAATCAACAGTTCGAACTTATCTGAATAAAAACACTTCTACAACCAACGGTTAATTACGCCCGAAAACGCCCCGGTACACTTAAAAACGCCATCACAGAATTCGCACTTACCGACGCCAAATTACGCGTATACTCGTCCTCGCCCGGTTCTATCGCATTCTTCTCATCTCGAAATCAAAATCTAAAAACTTCAAACCTGTCCTCCCGGCTTCTTGCTTCTTAATAAATACTTCTCTTAGAACATTCGGGTATTGGAATATTGTTCCAAAATGAGAGTTTTCGGGACTCATAAACAGCCAAGGTCAACGCCATAAAAACAACTGCAGCTTGCAGACAAACAGCGTGACTCTTAACCAGGAGCGTTGCTTGCGGGGCAAAAATTCGTATCAATATCAATATCTCTATCTGTCTATCTAGCGCGAGGCTGCGCGACACAGAATTTGAAACATGAAGAAGCAGTATCTTTCCAGTATGCTGTATGCATCAAAACGGAGACAAAGAAATCTACACTTGTATATTTCTCAGAGAATCACTTGCTGATGAGAATAAACGAAAATGATATGGGTACGTGCTAATTAATACTTACATACATACTTAGCTTTGTTTCAAGACAATGAAACTTGAATGTCTACATCACGTCAAATGAGTACACCGAAAATATATTAGTAGGTAGAACACCAAATCGTTGTTTGGGAAAGCTGTAAATAAAGTTCAGGTCCGCCGTTCGAAAAGGACAAAATCCTTGAAGAAACCAACTCGTTTTAGCATGCAATTCAAAAATAATTCATGTCTTTTTTGATGCCGCAAAAATTGGTAATACAAATTAATGAACAAGAAGCATGTTAACTATTTTGATTTCTATCACATGATGTTAATTATTTGGAGAAGTATGTATAACCTGAGTGCCTGAGTCTCATCGAGCCGAAAGGCAACAGGCAAGGGAATAAATCTTCATTGAATTGTATAAATCAAAGGAGTGCCAATGCATAGAAGAACAGTTTTACATAAGGTATACAAAAAGAATGCTCGTCCATTTAGCGGTACCGCGAGAGCAATTTATTATCGCCATCATCTCAATTAAATCAGACTCAACGGGCTACAAAAGTCCACCTTATAAATAACGCAAACCGCTCATTACACAGAACCAATAAATCACACAGACAATATTAATATTAAATTGTCATTATTACTTGGTATTTTTATCAGGAAGAGCATCAGGTCTTGCACGATTTGCGCATGTTCTCTCGCTCAGGACGAGTATTCAACTTGTATGTTACACTAGAAGAGGAATGCTTGGATTATTTATGTCGTATCTTCGGGCTGGCAGCCCATGGCAAGCATTAGGCGCTACTACATACATTTTAAAGCATTATGCCGTTTTAAAATCATTGCTAGTGTCCCATTAAATTATTCAAAAGCTCGCCTAATAAGGAATATAGTTTATGTCTGCACACATGGGCGCAATCGTACAGTGAAAGATTGTGGCACAGAGAAGCAGTCATTAGTGTACGAATTATGTTTATTGAGCTTTTATCTCAGTAATTAAATTCAGATATTAGTTACAAAGTGTAAGTTTACTTATAAATACATAAATGGATCTTATTCTTTGAACCTTTAACTCATTCCTAGATCAGCCATACTACTAGGTAATTCAGGTATATATTAGCGGAAACGTAAACACATGGTATGTCGCTAATTTCTAGATTTACTTAGACGGAAAATAGCGGAAGGCAAAACGAAACGGAGTGTATAAAGCTGACGAACTCTGAACTTTTACTTTACCTTTGTTCCGTTCGACCAATAGAAATTCTTTTTTGGTTATGGTATTACTCTAAATTACCACTTTTTTGTATAATACTTCGCTAGGCAAGGGTGTTGCAGAATGGGTCAATTGCGTGTAGGGATGGTATTGTGGATCCTAACCACCATGGGAGTAAAAGTGAATTCAACAGCCGTAGCAGAGGCCACCTGTCTTCATGGTGAGGTCCAGACTCAATTTAAGCTCTTGACTGTATTTGACGCTACGATTTGTAGTTCCGTCCTGTCCTGTCCTACAGAAGATTTAGATGATCTGTTATAGTTGACTTAAGAAGATATTTTCAAAATGGCCACCATTCTCGACTACATTGGGAGTTTGATTAAGAACCGGGTCAAACATCGGTACATGGGCTAATCGTTCCCAAATCGGTTGCAGATTTACTTGGCAAAGGGAAAATGCAGCAGTAGCAGTGTGTGATTTTCTCTCCATTTGCTGCATGCTCGCTTTGGAAATTAGATTGTTTCTGGTAGCCATCTTTGTTTTACTCTTGGTAACACGGTGCAACTGGCGTACAATAATTGATGGCGAAACTGACGTTTCGCCCAATATCAGTATCAAGAATAAAATAACCGTGCTTCGCTACTTGTTCATTTAACGCGTTTCCCACTTTTCTACCAGCTGTGCTTGAGAATGTGGTCTATTTGCAAGTATTAGAATTACAGAGAAGGAGAAGAGAGAAAGGACAAAGAGAGTGATTGACAGAATAATTCGCGTCTACAGACACGCAGAACTTCACTTTGGTTCCCTGACTCCCCGTGTGCAATAGTTGAAAGAAATTATAACATCTGCCTTTTCTGCGTTAATTCGAAGATGCTGGGCAACTTCCTCCGTGCGCGGATGGCTAATGCGCTGGGTGTGTGATGGATATATCCGCGGATCAAACCTAGCTTGCTGCCGTTTTTTGCGTTAACTCCGAATTTGTTTTTATAGTTTCACGGCTCATTTTGTGCGTGTCCGGTGTCCCTTCAGATAAGGGAATCATATCTCCTCTCTCCCCGCCAAATGTTGTGATGCAGTGACCCGTCCTGGCCTATTGCCATGCGTTTATTTTCCCCGTTGTTTGACTACTCCGTAATTAGATTGTAGTCTTGATTTCACGCGGTCCGGCAATCCGAACCAAAGACTTCTAGAATGAACCTGGTGTCCTTATGCAACAGCTGATTTTGTTCTGAAGCCTACACGGTCGTAGGTCAGCGTTGTTTATTATTATATTCAAGCAACTGACCAGGAGAATGTTCCGCGATATTCCGTTTCCGCGGCGACACCTGTTTACTACACAGCTGGTCGGCTGCTTTGTTTTGCCTTTTCCACACACAAACGCTTAGACTGTGAGGATTCCTCCTGCTTCAGTCGTAAATGTAAAAAGCTAAGTCACCTCTATAAGTCTTTGGTCCGAACACCCAACTATCGGTCGGAAAGATTCGTACGAATAAGCCATACGTCTGCAGGCGCAAACGTTGACGTCACATCGAGGGTTCTTCTATTACTTGTGGCCTCGATTCGCAACGCATACCTAATCCTTGTATCCTGCATGAATATAGTACACACCTACATAAATATCATTTATAAGAGCGTAGTCGTCAACCCTGAAAGATCACGATGTTTATTGAAGGCTAATAATGGATCAATTTGCTGAGTAGTACTACTTTCCAATACTCGTACCTATCTATGTCTATTTCAAAGCACTTTCCAACAGCATCCATGAGCCATGACCGCATGCCAAATACGGCGGGCACTACTACTTTTTCATCACATTTTTATTCAAAGATACATTTTTCAAAAAATAACTTACTTCAACCATCAACTACTTGTTCCGTTATTTCTATGCCGCGCGAGGTCAGATAGTAAGTCATGTTACAAAAAGACGATTATTCGCTTGGAAACGACAAACTTATTCCTTTTCGAAAAAATCATGACATTTCGGGGGTGACGGTTTCTCAAACATTATTCACTATCGGAACTTATTATCTTGAGAAGTTGTTTTTGTGTTTTCAATTTAAACCTTTTATGTAGTTTTTTTTCTGTAAGAAGACTGTATAGTTAATTCAGTTTCGGAACTAGAAAGCAAAAGTACAAAGAGTGTCAAGTTTTTCCGTAAATTTCAGTTTAGTTATTTAGGTTGATTTAGCGATTGTATTACGGCCAAATAACTTATTGATGAAGCCTGCAGGCACTCAGCAGACTACCTAAATGGTTCCCACCCAATGCTAACTACTTTAAAAGTTATAGCTACAACTCCAGAGTCACCGCCTGATGTAAAACATTGGCGTAGACTGGAATTTTTAGTGACCCCTCAAAAAACACTTTTCGTTGGAGAATGTCGCAAACCACTCGCGTATTTTTGAATCATTTTGTATCATATCTAGGTTGATTTATAATTTTTGATAAATAGGTTACATAATAGTTGGGCGTAAATTGACTATGAATTCACACGCCAAGACAGTGACGTAAGTGATTAAACTCGACACCTATTTCGCTGACAACGTCAGCATCCTCAGACGTGTGAAGATAAACTGAGGATGCTGATGTTGGTGAGTTTTATTGTGTGTTATAAAGAATGAATGAACTCGTCCACTTATAGTTCTCAAATAAGAAAATATAAGGGAAACTAAGCTATTCAGTATGCCGTTGTTAGACTACGAGAAAAATATTATAAACATCTCTAATATATCTTAAAATGCGTTATTTAAAAATAGAGATACTTCTAATAGGAAACGCTTTCCGGTTCTGCTTTACCCTTTCTGGGATTTTATAAATAAAATTGGAACTCCAAACTCCACCACTGCAGTCGTAAACTTTAACAAGCAGCAAGTGCGAACATGCGACGCAACCGCACACACACATTGGACCAGGATTGAGATATCTGGTATACAAAAGCGGTCGAAAAAATACCATACTATATATACCTACATTTTTTATTGCGATTAATGATTGTGGTTTTCATTCATGCTTCAGTGGAGTATCAGAACGGACAACAGATTTATGGCCGTTTTGTATTTTATTTATTTTTCTTTTCCTACCGACTTGAAATATTTTTTGTGTGGTATGTTATTTTATACTTATATAAATTATGTTGTGGTAGTTTTGTGAACAAGATTTATTATCGCCATATTTTTATTTTAATACAAAAAATATTAATTACAGGGATGGGATAGATTTTCTTGAATTCAGGTGATTTTAGATTCACGTGATTTGAGAGAATTATAATTTGATGCGTTTTTGTAAAATCTGAACTACCTATTTATTGGGAGTTGATAATTGACATTGTCTTGGATAATAGATAAAGGAATATACCTACATTTAGTTTCATAAAGAAGGAAATAAATTTTTTATAACTAGTAGGTAAATAGACTTTGATTGAAAGCTATGCGTTCAAAAATGTTGTTGACAACCTAAATCCATTTTCCACGTCATTTTAATTTTTAAACCATAACTGTGATAAAGGAAAGTGACCGACGGTTTTCCTACTTTTTAAACGAAGTTAACAAATATTCTAAAACTTCCCTGCAATTCCGTGGGCTCATTTTTAAATAGGTAGGTATTGAAAAATAATATAATAAAAAACTTAATAGAAAAATTAGTTCAATAGGATGATGCGGCCGAATTTTGAATTTCTCAATTTGCATTTTCGCATTCTTTTTCCTAAAAAATAAAAATCAAAACTAACATCTTCACTCGATTTGCTTGTGACTGCATTCCATATGTTCAGAAAATTTCAAATTCGTCAGCTTATAGATACCTAGTTCGTAACTTTGCGTATCAAGTTTTAGTGCACTTGGGTTGAAAAGTAAACGTTTAATTAGCGTGATCGTGATTCTTGTGCTGGCGACGGCCGACCAACTTCACTTTTCAGCTTGTTTGTTTCAACCAATGAAAAAGTTTCAAATTCATTTCCCATCAACCCATGCGGCGCTTGCGCTATTGTGCTTGTGGCCGTCGACCGTCGTCCATATACCAACCGCCAGTATCATCGTTTCGAGTTTGTACGTGTCGGGATCTTAAACTGTGTTTATTTTGCGAATTCTGTGTGCTTTTGGAGCAGCTTTCAAGATACATCAAACAATACCTCTGCTACCACAGCTATTTTGAACACTCGGTAAGTACCTAAGCTTTTTTATTGCATGGTTTATTCTACCCACTGGCCACAAGTTAGTGTTCCATATAAAAATGCTTTACATTGCTAATAATTTGTCTATCACTTATTTTGCTTTGTAAAAACTATTGTTAAGTATCTATCATATTATAGGAGAAAATCTTTGGCGTACCATACTGTTTATTGTGGTTTAAGATTAAGTACCTACTATATAACCTTGACCTAGATTTATTTGGTGACATGGGCGTTAAATTGCAGGGAGGCGTTGAAACCAGTGCGATACTACAAAGTAGGTAATGGCTCAAACAGTCAAACACGCAAAAACTAGAATTAATTCAAAAAAACAGTAGATTATTTAAATGTAATACAAATGTTATTCGTTCCGTTTGCAATATTTTCTGCATTCCATTAGAATTACTTTTATTTTATAGTTTTCGTAAAAATGTATAATGAAGAATTTTAATAAATTGCCTATTCTGTCTTTACTTATAGCAGTTTCTTCATTTTCCCCACACAAATAAAATAAGCAGTCTAAAAACTCACGTTGTTTCAACGTTGAAGAATTAACCAACCTCTTGGTCAAACTGTAGACGTTAATGCAACGTTTAAAAATAGAACATAAAATGATGTTAAACGTGAATTTAATGTTAACTATAAATTATTTTCACGTTTAATTTGAATACCTACGTTGATATGACTTGAAAATTGGAACCTGTTTGTTGAAGAGCCATATTTTGTAAAGGAATTAAACGTTTTAAAAATAACGTTATTATTTAGTAATAATATTAACGTCAAAAGGCCGTTATAAAATAACGTACAATGAACCAGATAACGTTGAAAATGTGGTTGATTTTCGCGACACCTCGACGTATGGTTATGGTCTATTTTTATTCGTTTATTCAACGAATGTGTGCCTGCTGGGCCTATACGCATAACCCTTTTCGCCAAGCGTTGTAGACCTTTCAATAAAAGGTTGCCTTTGCTGTCTGATGGCTCTGAGGCACGAATTCTCTATGAACAATTCCATGATGATCAAAAAATACGACAAGCATGGACTCGATTCGGTGTTTGCACATGCTACCTTCTATTTGGGATGATAGCCTTGTATTATATCTAAAAACTTGTGCTGAAGACAAAGCATCAGCATCTGAAGCAGTTCTTTCCAGGTTAACGCGAAACTTAGTTGCATATCACTGCTTGATTTCAATCTAAATTTCGATTGCATGCATCGTTCGGTGGTGTATGCCAGAGCCAAAATTACCATTTCTGATTGGCTTGGTAAATTTTACGCAAATTTTGCGGTAAATTTTAGCAGATAATTAACAGGGGCAATGTAGTTTTTACTTACAAGTTAATTCATGGTAGTTCTTGTCATTGGTTAGAGGAGTTTCTGTCGAGGAGATACTCAAAGAGAAATCAGGAAGACTATTGTAAGTTTTGTAAAGCCAACCCAGCAGCAGAAAACATTGTTATATACCGGTATTTGCCTGTATATAATGCCCTTCCTGATGCGATTAGGGCACAACCAAATTTGTAATTTTTTTCTGCAGCATTGAAATTGTTCTATCTGCATGGAACTACATGATTTTGGTCCTTGATCGTTTTTTATGTTAAATTGAAAGAACTTTATTTTGGTTGTAGCTTAGACATTGGTTATGTTTAGATAATGATTGCTAATTTATGTTCAAATGGAGCGATTTTTTTTGTTAATTTTTTTGTTTGTTGATATGAACTTTTTATTTTTAATGTGCCTGTAGTGGGAATTATAATTCAATAATTATTATCTCTTGGGTAAATTGCAGTTGGGAATTGTCTTGTCAGCAAGAAACTTTTGTCTTTTGATTTTGCTTACTATTCTTGTTTTTTAGAAAATTTCTGTTAATCAGATTTTTTTGTTATACAATATACTGTAGCACTTGTGCGGCTAATAATAAATCTAAATCTAATCCTATAACAAAAGTCGTTAACGATATTATGTTGCAGTGGTTATTAACAATAACACTACATTGTTATAAAAAAAACAGATGGGGAAATCAGAGATAAAGAAAAAGGTCTTCTAAATTGGGGAGGAACAACATGCCGTGATCTTCACATTTATATTTCAATTTCCTATCGTTACTTGAGCGTCCTCAAGAATCCTCCGTGAAATAAAAGTGTTCGCACTGAAATTATGTTTATAGTAACATTTATGTTAAGGGCACACTTGTTGTGCTTCGTGCCTGTGGGAGCTCATCCCTTTCTTGTCTAACGTTAAACATTACCGAGTATAGTACTGTCCTTCTCTATGCGATCTCGGCAATCGAGTTTAGTACTTCATAAACTAGAGGCGCACGCGAGCTTCCGAGGTTGAATCTTGGGTTACAGAAGAGGGCTGTTATGCCGCCGTAAAGACGAGTGATTTGATTTTATGTGTTTCGGTTAAATATCGCTTCATCCGACACGAAAGCGTTTCCTTAATAGTTTAAAATGGGTTGTTACATCACGCATTAATCTATTCTATGACACCTGCGTTTGACTCCCCTTCCTAAGAAAAAATCAATTTGGGAACTTCGAAGTAAAGCTGCGACCACACTGCTAAATTTAATTTCCTTGACTCATCGAAGTTCTAGAAAAAAATACGTAGAGGTAAATTTAATACAATCGTCGAACTATTAAAGTATTATTAGGTAATTGATCCGTAAAGTAGATACGGTAGGCAAATGCAACCATTCATAGCATCAGGCTCATTCGAGAGGCATATTTTCCATATTATCCTTAATTCGACATTTTTGGCCGGGTAGCTCAGTGGTAAGAGAACTAGCTTCTGACTGCGACGTCCCGGATTCGAATCTTTTGAAGGGCATTTGCGTTTTTCAGATAGATCGATATCCGGTTCAGTCTCCCATACATTGTTGGGCCACAATTAACGATGCTGCTTTCATATTTCTGGAATTGGGCTGCTGGTAGTAACAATAATCCTGCACCCATACTCGAACGATGTATAAATATGAGAAGCAACTCTCGCCCACCACTATGTTCCACCAAGAGTTTAAGTAGCTCAAGAAGCGAAGTGGCTATGTTTAAAAAATGTAACAATCAAAGCATGAACTCGTAACGTCTCACGTGGACTACAGCCTCATTTTGCTATAGGTACCACTATAAGAAGGAGATAATTAGTATTAGTATGAACAACAAAAACCGATATTCGTCGTCTCAATAATTTTCAAGACTCTTTGATATCTAGAACAAGAAATTAGTTCGTTCTTATCGTAGCAGATTCTTGTGGCTCAAATTCTTGCTTTTAGGCCAAGAGTCTTGTTGTACTTCTTGAACTTAATCTGGAGTGCGCACTGAGAAGGTCTTTGATGAACTTGGCTCATATCGTTCTCATCAAGCCTTCTGAAGCCTCATCCGGCAATTCATACCAGACGATTTGGTACAGGGTAATAAAGACAGGTAGCCGCACGGAGCGCTCTCTAGTGGAACCTTTTCGTTGCCAGTCTGATTAGAGAGAGGCAGAGCATAGAGGGGGCCGGCCGCAAAAGATTTAGTTAGCCCGCTTGTGATTTAAAACTCATAAAATTTGATAATAGGTAACTGGACTGAGTTTATACCGAGGTTTATACATTTAATCGAGATAAATAAAAAGTAGCTTACCGGATAGAAGAAATACTTTCATATAGTGGTAGTTTATCATTTCTATTTGAAGGCATATCTATACATGTATTCGATTTCATAATGAGTAGACGTTCATGTTATAATGGGTTTGGGCAGGATAAATAAAATAACGCAAATTGAACTTGGTAAAAGAATTATTACTTTTTTAGAACAAAAAATAAGCACATTATATTAGATCTTAAGTACTTTGTAGGTACCTACTTATTATAACACACAATAAATAAGATAAACAGTTGCGCTAATATGATTTCAATTACAATGCATCTAAATTAAATCAAATTGTAATCTTCGGATACACATAGAGAAGGCGACACATAATATAAATATGTCTCACCAACTTGGCGTAATTGTCTAGTTCCTCAAAGTTAACCAAACGGTGAAAAAGGAGTAGGATAGTCTATTGCATTTCCCCATATGGTTACCTTTTTCGGCAACTGGACAATTACGCCAAGTGAAGCGATATACAGGGTGATTAATAACGAGTGTAAAAGATTTCGAGGGCTGATAGAGGAGGTCAAAATAATAAGAAAAAAAATCGATGAACGTATGTCCTAAAATTATTTCCAACAAGTTTATTGAAAAAAAACGGATTATTTTTAATATTTCCGAAACTAAGAAAGCTATTAAATCACGTCTTTGCTAGTTAAAGATCTCTCTTTCCTGGGAATTTTCTTTCCCAATTGTTCCAGTTTGGCTTTTGGTATAAAAAGCAATGAAATTTTATTAGCATTGGAGGCATAACCGCTATGACAGTTCGGTACGGCACAGTACTTTCCCATTTTCACGTAAGAGTAATAACACAACACCTGTCCTAAATACATAGTTACATAGGTAGGTACCTAAATCAGAACATTATCACATTTGCTAAAAAGTAAAAACAACTCAATAACTGCGAACAATTGTCACCCGCAATTTGACATTATTAGTTTAACTAATCTGTTTTATAGCATTATTGATACAATTTTGCCAAAAACTGACAACATTAAGTACCTATATTCAATAATACAATAACGACATATAATAAATCACATTACATATTATATATGTAGTGATTGCAGAATTGCGAATAATTAAAATACAAGAGCTTAACACAGTAAACCCACATGCACTTCTGCACATAAGTTACATTGCCGCGCTTTCGAAGCTCGCCCTCTATGCTCCATCCTTTTCCATGCCTCTCGCTCGCACACTGACTACGACTTGGTTCCGCCACCGCATGCAGCCCAGGATAGCTCGTGCGGATACCTGTCTTTATTATCCTGATTTGGTATTATGAGATTCCCACGGATGATGAAAAACGGAAGTTTTGAAGTGGTGATGGAAAAATGAAATTGCCCTCCCTTGGGATGAGCGCTTTTGAGGTAGAAAGTACTGTGACGGTTAGCCCTGAAAATGTGTTTCATGGTTCCAGCCAATTGCCCAAAGTTTTGCATTGGGGAAATAAATTGGTTGTTGTTGTAACTGATGCAAGTTAAAGAGGATGTAACGATCGCACTTGGTGACGACATTTCTGAAGGTGAACATGATGAGATTGATATTGATGACGACCAGAACATCTGAGAAATGTAATTTTCCATCAACGTTGAATTCCATGATGAAACGGGTATTTAGGTATTACCTGTTGAGAATACGCATTTCCCCAAAAGTAACTATTTGTGAAAAGTATGCACAGATTGCCTCTTTTTCATTCCTATCTCCGCATCTCTTATGTCACAAACTAATCCTTCGTGTCTCAGAAGGTATCCTACCATCCTATTTCCCCTATACTTTATTGACTTCCGTCATATATTTCTCTTTCCTCCATCATTTCCTAATACCTTCCTATTGCTGACCTTATCCATCTCCGATGTCTTCATAATTCGTTCGTAGCGCCATATTTCAAACGCGTCTAATTTTTTCTGTCCCACTCTCCTCGTAGGTACAAGCCGTGCTTCCGGGTTTCCGCATTATACTGTTCCGGGACATAACGCAGTTATATTTTTTTGTTAAATGCAGTCCCTTCTGCTTCTACCATCGTGCAAGGGTTATTTTTGTATGGTTTCCTAAATAGCAAAAATCTGCGACTTCTAATTTTTCACTCCCTTCTTGTATTTTAGTTTTAGTCCCACTTTCGATCTTCTTACATATCCAAGACTTTGGTTTAATTTTTTTATTACTCGTACCTAAAGCTAGAATGGCCTCGCGTGTTCTTCTATTTCTTCTAAACCCGAATTGGTCTTACCCTAATAGGTAAATAGGTATTTCATCCAGCACATTTTTCCCCCCATCCTTTTCTTTGAACTAAGTTAAGGAGGTCATAATAGTCCACTTTTAAACAGACGATAAATCAACTGGTGATAGTCGTGTTGCCAGTAGGTACCTATTTATAGGTATAGGTAGGTACGCATTCCTTTTCTGCTCCAAAGAAAAACTGTACCTTACCTTCACTCTACACCTTAAATATTACCAAGCAGGTGACGATAGTTCATTTAGCATATTTTTCACTAAGAATTTTTTTCTAACCGCACTAACTAACCAATTTAATTTCATTCCATTGTTTTGGCGAATTTTGACATTTCTGTTACACAGGTAGATAGGTACCTACCTATCTACACCCACAATTTATTTCTTATAACCTGATTGTTATGTTTGGCACTCTAGACTCTTATGGCGATGTTTTTTATAACGGTTTGTTAATCGTTCATCATTCTTATATTATAAAGATGTCAAAGACACCCAAGAACATGGTAAGAAAAATCCGACTTGGCGCCCAACGGCAGGCCGGAGCTGCTTGGAATCACGTGTCTTATGCTACGTCACGGCGTTTTTTGGGCGTATGGCGAGCGAGAAAGTGACCTCATAAATCGCGTGCGAACGAGAGAGACATACATAAAGCATGGTTAGCGGGGAGCGTCAACCATTATCTTGCGTCCCCTTTGCATTCCGTCCTTTTCGACTGGCACTAGCGACACGCAATAAAGTAGGACAACTGCTGTGTCGGTCCGCCCATAAACTGAAGTTGCCCTCTGCACGTCACCTCCTGATCGGGCGGAGCGCGCGGCATGCCGGCCGTAAAGCATTCTCCAACACTTAACTCACGTATTGCAATCGGACAAGTCTGTCTCGCGGCTCCTCTGATTCCCATATGCACTGAAGAGTTAGACCTTCAAGGCCCTCTGCTCTCCGGAATTCGTGACCCTAGTTCAAGTTTTCACATTACGACATAATCCACACACGCTTTCGTTGTAGTGACCGATGGGCTTCAGTTTCCGGACTCCTTCCGGATTCTCCTAGGCCTCCGGATACTCCGACTTTCAAAGGTCAGTGCTGTTATATTACTTCCCGCTATTACCCCCGAAACCACTAAATAAAATCACCCCTCGCTTGTTCACCAATTTAAAATAAAATTCCCGCGAAAACACTCCAGTTTAATTTTTGACATGTGTTGCCGCGTTTACTAGGGGGCGTAACCACACCGCTTTCAAACGATTACTCTTCCGCGTTTACCCAGAAGCACACATAGCTTCCTCATTTCATCAAGAATAATGATCAAGTGTCATCAAATTGGTTCGTTAATTATTGGGTTAACACATCACAATACACTTGCAAAAATATTTAAATTCCAATAGGGCATTGTATACCGGGTGTCAACGAGTGCATGTAACATCCCGCCATTTGTTTACTCTTTGAAATACACTTTGGCAATCCTCTGTTAGTATTATACTTCTAAAACCACATATTTATATCATCTTTGACATATCTAATTACTTCCGGTTAAACCGGAAGTGATATCAACTTTTTTATGTTAAATAGCAATATATCATTTTGTTTAGACAGTTCGATAGGCCTTTTTATTCTCTTGACAACCATGTATCATACATAACCAAAAACTTTATATTTTTGGCTTCAGAGGGCGTTAAATGAAAAAGTCACGTTGGCTGTGAATTTGACGTTATTAGCCTAACTTTAAACGTTTTAATGAATTCAACTATTAATTCTAACAGTGTTTCAATGACCATGGAAAGATTTTTGAATTTGAAGCAGTATATCCTTTATTTTTTTTTTTAAATAAAGTTATCATAGTCGTTTTAAGTGTTTTGAAAAATGGAAATTAGATAAATTACTAATTGATAATTGAATTGCACTTTTATGCTCTAATTGTGAGGACAATAAACTGAAGTTCGAAAAACAAGAAAAAGTTTAGCACCTTGCTATTTAAAATTTCACGAAAAACTCTGTTTCAAAAACAAATATTTGAACGACTATGTTAACCTTATTTAAAAAAAAAAATAAAGGATGTACTGCTTCAAATTCAAAACTCTTTTCATGGTCATTAAAACAGCCTGTTAGAATTAGTAGTTGTATTCATTAAAACGTTTAAAATTAGGCTCATATCGTCAAATTCACAGCCAACGTGACTTTTTCATTTAACGCCCTCTGGCGTCAAAAATATAAAGTTTTTGGATATGTAAGATAAATGGATGTCAAGAGAATAAAAAGGCCTATCGAACTATTTAAATAAAATGATATATTGCTATTTAACATAAAAAAGTTGATATCACTTCCGGTTTAACCGGAAGTAATTAGATATGTCAAAGATGATAAAAATATGGGGTTTTAGGAGTATAATACTTACAGAGGATTGCCAGAGTGTATTTCAAAAAGTAAACAAATGGCGGGATGTTACATGCTCTCTCGTTGACACCCGGTATATTATATTACCTACGGAGCATACGCCTTCAGTAGGTACGTTTCCCTATAATTATAATATAGGCCATAAATTTGCCAAGCGCGTTCATGGACTGCCAATGTTACAACCGAGCTATCTTGCTGGAATGGCTTCATTTTCTTGTTATAAATGCCCTGGAATTATTATCGTAACCTGTATTTAAATTACCAGCATTTTATTTTCTTGTAAAATCTTGATGTGGCCATTTTTAAGCCCCGCCGCAAATTACATTGTTTGGGTTTCGTGCTGGCGAACTGCGAGTTACGAGGGATAACGGATAGGTAAGATACCTATTATTTTCAGCCATACATGCGTTTATTAAATCGTAAAATTGGTGGATATGTAGTACCTATACTTATACACCTATAGTTTTAGCGCTTACCTAACCAAAAAGTGAAGTGAAATTGAGGTTATGTTGATATTTCTTAGTCAGTTAGTTTCGCCATACTGTAGTATCTTCCGTTGGACTTTCACAGGGTGCCGATGAGGAGCGAACCGCGTTCAAATTTCATGTAGGCACACCTGTCATTTTCATATAAATATACTGTCACGGGGGTTTAGTCCCATTTCGTGCGTTCCCGTTTCGGGCGTCGATGAAATTTGTGCCGTTTCGTGCGTCGCCCCAAACCTCTACCTGGTTTGAGTGCCGTTTCGGGCGCTGACCTGCTGATAATGCAGTAAGACCCTAATTCCAGTTTATCTTTACAACACAACGCTGTTAATAACTAGACTTCAATGCGGAATTGTATGTTGATTTCGCTGCCCGCAGACCAGAAATAGTGGGCCGTGGAACAACTTTTTTGGCCATATTTAGTGACGGGCAACTATAAAACAAACAACGCACGAACTGCACGCTCGAATCGGCACGAAAACAGATAGAAACCCAAAAGCGCCCGATACGGGAACGCCCGAAACGGGAAGATACCGTCACGGGACTGTCACGTTACTATCACGCGATCGGACTGTCAAAATTTTTCATATAATGTCACAGGCTGTCAGGTACTTTCACTAGTATTTACGCGGTGCTATACACCTACTGTCATTTTCATATAGATACGGTCACGGGACTGTTTGCTGGACTGTCACGGAACTCTCGCAGGACTGCCACGGGACTGTCGTGGACTGCTACGGATTGTCACGGGACTGTCCCGATACTGTCAAAGACTCTCAGATACTGTCACTAGTACTTGCTTGCATGGTGGTACACCTTCATCAAAGTGTACATCAAAATGAACGAAAATAAATTCATTAAAAACGAACTGTAAATGTAGATTTTAAACACATTAAAAAATTTAAGTTTTACATTTAATTTTTAACAATTAACATTTAATGATTAAGTTAACAATTATTAGGAAATGTTTCCATCTCCATTTAATGTTAAATAAATTGTCCTCGAAATTGACGTTTGAAAACAGCGGAAATGAATGCATGACACGAGTATCAAAATTGGAGTGGCACCATAAAATGTAGAATAAACAGAAACAGAGTACCAAACAAAAAAATTAAAGACAAAAAATTGACAGCCCAATTTTTCAGTTTCTTTCAGTATTCAGAGTAGCGATTATTTGTGAGTTCATTTTTGTATTCAGTCAGTACTTACTTATGCGTTTATTTACCTATTAGGATGTCTTTTGCCTAACTGCATAGGTACCT
This sequence comes from Xestobium rufovillosum, assembly GCA_963966045.1. Taxonomy (NCBI): domain Eukaryota; kingdom Metazoa; phylum Arthropoda; class Insecta; order Coleoptera; family Ptinidae; genus Xestobium; species Xestobium rufovillosum. The sequence continues at coordinate 16,118,020 of OZ014496.1, forward strand.
ACTTGCCTAGTATTTCTTGAGCTACTTTTGGGTAGATGCAGAAGAGTTCTGAAAATTAAATCGATTGACGTAGGAGTCATATCTAGTTCTATACTTAGCTCGGAAAGTATTCCAGCGTTATATAAAATGAAATTGTTATACAGGGTGTTAGCAATTGCACAGTCAGAAAATTACAGAACCAGGAATTTATTCTTTAAAATGAAAGCTTGCCTTCTACTAAAATTCATTCCGAGTTCTGAAATAGGTGTAATCACCCTCAAAAATGTCAAACTAAAATAAAATGTACCTGCCTAATTTCTAGACCAATAATTTTTGTTCTCAAATAGCTGTTATAGGCACCTAGTTCTCGAGTATAGGGTAGGTACCCTAATCCGTCTTGTGAAGTTGAAGAGTGAAAATTATGCTATTTTAAAATTTGAAACCCTTAAATATCTCGAAAACTAAACATGCTATAAAAACACTAAAAAGAATTATGTAGCCGTCATGAAAACCCATTCTTACAGTTCCACTGACTATGTGGTTGTAGTCATTATATTTGAGAGCGATTACCTAGGTACCTAGGTATCTACTTAAAATATGTGAAATATGGCAACTCATCAGGAACATCGAAAAATAATAGCAGTGTAAAAAAAAATTCTAAGGAAAGGCGAAGCCGTCGGGACAGAACCAGAAGGCAGTTACATGGAGCTATTAAGAAAGACAACAACAGAATTGGTATGGATATAATGTCTAATAAGAATGGCTCAAAATGTATTACCTAGTTAAAAAAAAAGAAAAGAAGAAAGCCGAAAAAGGCATGGTTGGTGAATTAAAGACTTGGGAGGGAAGAGATGAAATTATTGGCAACGGGCCAGAAAGCATGAAGTAAATTACACAGATTGAGGCCCGGTTGTTCGAAAAAAGTAAGACTTAAATCTGGCACAGGGCTGCGATGGCAGCCAATCAGAAGATTTAGTCCCATTTCGTGCGCTCCCGTTTCGTGCGTCATCCTGGCTTGAATGCCGTTTCGTGCGCTGACTTGCTGATAATGCAGTAAGCCACTAATTCAAGTTTATCTTTACAACACAACGCTGTTAATAACAACAAGACTTCAATGCGGAAGTGTATGTTGATTTCTCTCCTATTGTTTTCAGTGTTAGTGTTTTTGTTTTGGGAGGGAGGGGGGGGGGAGACTTAAACGCTCCGTTCGCTAAGCTTGCCCACAGACCAGAAATAGTGGGCCGTGGAACTATGTACTTTTTTGGCCGTATTCAGTGACGGGCAACTATAAAACAAAGCAGTACGTTTTGTATGCCTTTATTGCAACAGGTACGACATGTTCAAAGTAAAGGATACGCACGAACTGGCACTGTTTAATTAATCAGTAAATTCTTGACGCTCGAATCGGCACGAAAACAGGTAGAAACCCAAAAACGCACGAAACGGGAAGATACCAATCAACTGAACTGGGCCTCAATCATAAAGGGCATAAGAATTCCAAAGGAGAACAGGAAAAAATGATTTGACAAAATATTTTTTTTTGGGTTTTGAAATTTTGTTGAAAATTTTTGGTTATAATTTGTGAAAATCCGGGTATGCCTACATAATACTTTTTAATTTTTATTAATGCGGCACTCTCACCTTTCACATTACTATATTAAATTTCAGATAAACTGTACGAAAGTAATAAAAAACTATTTTATCTAACTATCTAGTTGTGTAACTAAAATGATTTAATTAATGCCTACCATAATATTATCATGTTAACACCATATAAACTTTGTGGAGGTTAAATTATATTTATTTATGTTCCACTAACTAGCATTTACACCAAACAAATTGCAATAATTTGCTATACATTTAGTATATTTATAATAACAATAAATACAGCATAATAAACTTGTGTAAATTATGGACGACAAATTTCATGACTCATTTTATTGTAAACAATTCCTTAAAGTGTGCTGCAGCAGGTTCTGTTTTATTGCTTATTGACAACTTCATAAACTTGGTCACAAAGTGTCCGCCTCGTTAAATTGTGCATCGCTAATTCGTGGCTCCATAATTTATGAATGTAAATACAAAGCTTCTGTAAACTATATCAACTTACCCGTAATTATATATTTCTTAATTATGCATAATTGATTGGTGGTAGATAACATTTATTTGTATACATTACCTGGACTTTTACATATTATATTGATTTATGATGTATCGATAATGGGTTTGACATTTTAAAGGTAAACTTAAATATTATTTTTATTATTGTTTATGTTATATTTTTATGCTAAACAGAAGCTCATCTGCGGCATTTCGTAATTTAGGAACAGATAATTTATCGGTTATTTGACTAATAATAGCGGCAACAAAACGTCCGGATTTATGATTCAAATGGTTGAACAAATTGCCCAGTATTTTTCATTCTGGCACTAAGATATGCAAATGCGTATGTGTGCATATTCTTTGTGAATTTGCCACAGTATTAAATTCATTTATCGAATGAATAAGTAACAGTATCATTTAAAAAATAAAAGAGCGCTCGTTGCGGGACTGCAAGAACTTCCCTTTACATTCAGCGACGGGGAGTGCGCGCGTCCGTCCATCAGTTGTAAAACAGGTGGCCAATAACCATAACCGTAATAATAACGCCAACCGTTTCTACACAAATGAGCAGAAATTACGAGCTGTTCTGTTGGTAAATAGTCTATTACCAGCCGATTGACTTGCTTCGGGCACAATGCAGTGCATTATTCGTGGACGAACTCTTTTGCCGCAAGTATAGACCTCCTAACCAGTAATTAAGGAGTTGTTATTGCTCTATGGGACACCTATCCTGGGCGAACATCATAGATCACCTCGCGCCGGCATCTTCCAGTCCTTTGACTCGGAGTTTATGACACCACGATTTGACGCTTATGACGCTTTGCATCCTTGTTTGACTCTCGTGATTGCTGCGGTGGCTGCGGCGTGCCGGTACTCGGACTCAGTCGTAAGGTTAACTTTATGTGACGTCTGGTGTATTACACACTTCCACTGCATTTTACGAGGGGTAAATGTGCCATTACTTCAACACTTCTCTTTATTAGATTTAGATGTTCTCTGATTTCTGTAATTTTCCGGCGGAATGCCGACAAAATGGTTCGTTACCTATTTAATCATTTGAAATAATCTGTAAGGATCACATGCACCAAATTATATCACATGACAACCTTCACGTATTATTACAAATGAATCAGTGCCTTTGGAGGGTTGCATCTTTCTTAGCTGGCACTTTTGAGTAGAACAAAAAATACGTGTTCTTTAATTCTTTGATTCTGAATGCCTCCCGAAATCCTGCAACAAAATTCTGAATCATTATGCATAACTACTGCCTTATAAATAGCGCGGTAGTTACCAACACAATTGCTTCAACTTCATACATACAGAAAAAATATAAAAAGCTTGACAATGTTCCTCACCAAAAGAACCATTTTCGTTTTCTTAGAATAACTAAGGTGCACTAGTTTAAAAAACTGGTGTGTTGTTAGCCTGCACTTATACAGAAGGTCAGTCTATTCGTTTCGTTTATTGCCAGTACCGTTATGAACACAGCATGTTTTTTACCCTGATTTTTTTGTATTATAATGTAGCCGAAAAGCTGGGTGACCTAGAAAAGAATTATCTACGGTTTATACCAACAGAAGGTAGGGTAATTTGAATAGGTACTGGGAACAGAAATACATGAATACTCAATTTACAAGTTTTCTTTTTCAATTTTGTAATTATTTTATATAATTTTTTTATTTAAATATCTGAACAGTGCTATATTCAACATTTCCTTTCGGCTTTCGTGTTATCTTTTAGAACCCATTCTCATCATTAAATTGACGGGAATTATCTCAGGTCTTCACTTTTAATTGACATCAACTTTAAAATGTTTTTAACACAATGTTGATTCTAGGAATTTGTACGCAATGCCAACTATTATCTTTCGTTTCAATCAAAATTCCTTTAAAATACTTACACTATTGTTTTTTATTACTCCCAGCGTTTCAATGTTTTACTGGAAATATTCTTTTTTATGATTTCTTAGTTCTTGTACTATTTGCGCGCTGTCTCGTTCCAAGGATATTCAGAAATGTTAATATGTGACATAAGCACCTTACGTTACGTAAAGTTGTTTTGCTTTCATTTATATAAATTAAATGACATCAGAAAAATTGATTAGGCGGAAAGTATTCAAAAATATTGGAAGTAACTAAATGTAAATTAGTTCACTATTATATGTGATTTAGTCCCATTTCGTGCGTTCCCGTTTCGTGCGTCGATGAAAATTTTCCCGTTTCGTACGTTCTTCCAAAACTTCTACCTGGTTTGAGTGCCGTTTCGTGCACTGACCTGCTGATAATGCAGTAAGCCACCATATTGTTTTCAAATGTTAATGTTTTTGTTTGGGTGGGGCAGACTTAAACGCTCCGCTCGCTAAGCTTGCCCACAGGCCGGAAATAGTGGGCCGTGGAACCACTTTTTTGGCCGTATTCAGTGACGGGCAACTATGAAACAAAGCAGCAGTTTTGTATGCCTTTATTGCAACAGGTACAACATGTTCAAAGTAAAGGATATCGTTGTGCAACGCAAGAACTGGCATTATTTAATTACCTAATAAATTCTTGACGCTCGAATCGGCACGAAAACAAGTAGAAACCCAAAAACGTACGAAACGGGAAGATACCATTATACATATATAGAGACTCTGCTGTATCTTTAGTCACCCAAGGAACTGAGAAGTTCGGAAAGAGATGGTACTTTATATTGTAATACGCCCTTGTACAGCAGTTAGACCCAGATATTTATTATAAAGTACATACTATAAAACCACCTGATGTTTCTTTATTCTTATTGTTATGAAACCGCAAAGAAGCCGATGAAGTAGGTAATTAATTTACGGATTTACGCCGAGCGCCGGGATTCCCATTTTCTATCCCTCTGAAAATTTTCGAAGTACCCGTCATATTTAATATATGCCACGTTCAGTAAGTGCTTGTTCACAATGGAAATAACTTTAACAATCACGTAAACGTAATATGTACATAAGCGTAACACTTTCGTACCAGTACTTTTCTGCTCACAATGAGCGTAACTTTTTTACGTTAGTGTTCCATAAGTAGAAGCCTTAACTTGTTTACGATTGGTGGTTACGTTAAAGATAATTTGGCATTGTCAATTTTGTTTTCTGTGTTTCATACCAATAAATTTTTATTTCCAATACAAACGAACATGCACCAAAAATTCCCGCATAGGTACTAGGTATACTTACCTACGCTGTATTAGGACAAAAAATACTCGAGAAGAAAACTATATTAGAGATATTTTTTAAAGGAAAGAACCTCTTTTCCCTGTTTACGTATATCATAAGTAACAACGAACAAAGTCTGGTGAAATACCCAAGATATCACCCGCTTAAAACATTTAAAAACCCTAGATTTCCGCAATATTCACGTAAAAGTTGGAAATGTTCCAACTTTGGATGCGTGCTTGCGTTATTCGTAAACCTGACGTATGTGGAACGTAAAAGTGACGTCCATTATGAACAGTAGCACGGATTGCCATAGGTTTAACTTTACGTTACTAATACGTTTTACGTGATTTTTGCGCTTACGTCCATTGTGAACAAGCCCCCCCCCCTCTGGCTTATGGTAAATAATGAAATATGGTACTTAGGTATAGGTACTATAATGAAAACCACTCAATTACATACCTATATACCAAGAAAATTTTGCCTCGCCTCACTCTGGAAATTTTGGAGGCGACGCCCATGAGTATGGGAAGCCTATGTTGAGAACGAAAGGGTATGTACCTACATGTGGAAAATCCTTTATTTATATCTCTCACTACAACAATATTCAGAAAGATCTGATTTAGGTAAAAAACCGCTACATTAGACTATTTTTATTTGAGTTAAGCATCAGGGCACAGTAATTATGCTTATCCATTATCCCTACTTTATTGAAATAGGTATACAGGGTGATCTATAACGAGTGTAACAAACTTCGGGAGTAGATAGCATATGTAGATAGAACGTATGTCCGAAAATGTGGACTAAGTGAGATACAGGTTGTTGAAATTTCTTAAAAATCTGTTATTTTTTAATATCTGGAAAACTACCATAGCTATTCATTTGAAATTTTGGATATATGAGTTTATTGAAGTTTTATATGAACTTATAAATTTTGAATTTCGTGCTCTCACCATTGGCGTCACTACGAGGTGGGGAGGCCACATTTATTATCAAAACGCTACTGGCTTACACAGATAGGTATGTTGCCAAATTTTTGAATGTTTGTTTTATTTACAAGAAAAAATCCCTGTTTGAATTTTCCGTACAAAGCATAGTTTCAGAGAGAAATAATTTTGTGTAATATGGTGCGTATAGTTCACGTTTTTAAAAACGAAATTATCAGCCATCTTTTTAACAGTAAAGCCTTATTAATATCGAAATGGCGTGTAAATACTCAAGAATAGAAGAAAACAGTTGAAAATAGCAAGTAACGACAGAAGCAGATATTACATATTTATGAGAGATTTCAACACTCTGTATTTCATTTAGTTTTCATTTTTGGGCATATGTTCCTTAGAGGTTTTCTCAATATTTTTAAGTTTTCTATCTACCCTTGAAGTTTGTTACACTCGTTATAGATCATCCTGTATATCCTAAATAAATTCTTCAATTTTCTGTAGGTACCCTTTCACTCTAATCAGTCTTTCACCTTTGCCTCTTCAATTACCAACATATGTAAATTTCTAATGACTAGCACATACTCCTCATATTTCCGTTTAATTATCTAATTAGCAAGACCATTTTTATTATTTGTAAATCAAAACTACTTGTTGAATTTTCTGTTGTTTTACTATCCTTAATCTGTCAAACGGTGGACAACATTTTTTTAAAATATTCTGCTATTTTTAACCTTGGTTATGTATACGTGACCCAGATAACATATGCGCAATAGACTCTATGCAGAACACGTAGAATAGTGGGAATTTCGCTAAAAATTCCTAGACAAGAAATAATTTAAATGCTAGAAACTTTTCAGGATACTAATTGACTTACCTACCTTTCGCTGTTCTCAAATAAGACTTATTAAAATATCCAAGTAAACGATAGGTACAACACGTTTGAAATGGCAAGTGTTGAAGGTTAGTTTTAACAGGGCTTTTTAACCCATTTGCGTGGCAAAGTTTGTTTTAACACAGGCATTATAGCAGCTGTTTCAGTTTCCTTATATTTAAATGTTGATAGCGTGCCCGATCAAGTGAATATATTTTATGACTCAGTTTCATGTTGATTGCCGTTGGGAACGGATCGTTTTCTTCATTTCTGATGCTTTTCGTTGTGCTTGTCTATTAGTGGAAAGAATATCCGGTTATAATGTTCTCTTTCGGTGTGTTTGAGTCTGACGATGCCAGACTATGGACTTGTTAGTGTCTCATGGTACAGATAGTCTTGATTTTTTTCGTTGCAGTTGATTGAAAATGTTTTACTGCTTTGAGGTAGGAATACTTACATTTATTAATAATGAATAAGCTATTTTTATATGTAATAGGTTATTATTTGAGTTTAATGTATCATTAGTACCTATATACATAACTATACATTCATAGTTTTATAAAACTTTTATACCTAGTGTTCTTATTAAGTCGATATTTCGCCAATTTGCGACACGAGGTGGCGCGAATTTGGTTCTTGTTTATACTTGAGTCCGTTAGTCATTTAGGTAGAGAGTTTAAAAGTTAGAATTAACTATATGTCCTTAATGGTGTCCTACCAACGAGTTCAAATACCACAAGGCGATTGTCATTTGATGCCGTTGTACATTGAGACCATACAATGCAGGCGAATTATTGTGTCGTTGGTTTGAGATGATCATCATCAAAATGAGAATAGTGAGGATAAAGAGACGATATAATCTGACTAAAAAGCAATCCGGTCATGTCGAAGCGCATTGCGTGTTAATACATTAATATTAACCTTTATCATTGGCAAAAGAGCTTTGACGGACACAAATGGCACAGACGAAATCGAAGTAGTGTATACGCCAATATTGGGGCTTACAATATATTTAGGAACAAGTATCTGCTAGCAGCGCCGCGGCGGTAGACGCTTGATTAAAGTTGGCCTAGCAATTCGCTGAGCATCGAGTCGTCCCCCGTCCACTGCTGGTTGTTTTTATTGCCTTAATTCCGTGTTAAACGAATAATCTGCCTCAACCCTCAATTACTTGTTCTGTTATTTCTGTCCGGTTATATTTGTCCCGCATTCTGGGTGTTCGGTGGAGCATGTCATGACTGTCGGACAAATTTCTTCTTGCATTTCAATTCATGAGTTTAATGTAACTACCGTTTTAAACCACACATCGCAACTTGTTAACACAGTTACAACAAATTATTGCACCATTTTGACGCAAATTTTTTACTTTCTCACAAGTTGCGATGGGTATTTTAAACGATTCATATTTTATTTTTAATATAATGTGTAACAGGAATATGGTACACCCCCTTTTTTTCTTTATTTTTGAAGATAAATTTTTGAAACTTGGCACATCGTATGTACTGAGTAAACGTCAAGTTTTGACACAAACAAGGAAATTTTCACACTTCCGGTTTCAGCGGAAGTGGTGCCAACTTTTGATTTTCAAATGGGACAACCTGTAAGCTATTGACTTTTTGGACTCTACATAATTTTCCGAATGCAATAGTACCACATTTGCGACATTTCAAGTCTTAGACTTTTTTAAATCTAACTTTAATTTTGTCATTTAAGTGTGCCATGACTGTTCCAATTTATTCTACTAGACCCAGGCAATGCCATGAAAAACGGAATTGCGTTGGAAATGCTAAATAATGTGATTCGTGCTTAAACAAAGTTCTCCAAATAATTTTTTGGGCAAAATTAATTTTTTTCAAATGGAACCATATTGGTACCAAGGTACTATTCAAGGTTACTATTAATAAGGGATCTTCTGATATGACCAGTTTGCATCTAGGACAAGAACAACTGAAATTACAGTCCATCGAAAATTAAAAATAGGCATTTAATTTTGTTTTCATCAAATGCTAAGAACCTGCAAGGGGCCTTTGAAAATTTAAAAACAAATAAAACATGGTACCAATGCATTCAGAAAATTATGTAGAGTCCAAAAATTCAATAATATACAGGTTGTCCCATTTGAAATTCAAAAGTTGGTACCACTTCCGCTAAAACCGGAAGTGTGAAAATTTCCTTGTTTGTGTCAAAACTTGACGTTTACTCAGTATATACGATGTGCCAAGTTGCAAAAATTTATCTTCAAAAATAAAGAAAAAAATGAGGGGTGTACCATGCTCCTGTTACACACGGTATACTTAATTGAGCACAAACTAACGCGGAAGGAAATTCTTGGGCGAAGGGAATGAAGAAGGAAGAGAGAGAAAAGGACATAAAACGAAAGTGACTTAATAGGAAGGTTGGCATGAGAATCGAAAAAGAGGAAGAAAAGAATGAAACGGGCAATGATGAAAAGTGAATTGGACAATTCAACCAAAATCATGTTGCATGAATTACGTTACTATAAAATTTGCTGCGAAGCAGAGTTATTAAACATTGTTGGAAGAAAGCTGATCATACTGAAAATGGCTTCGGAAGCACGGCAATATTTCATACTCCAAAGAACATATCCAGGTGATAACTGATGATACTTTTTCATGGGTATGTTCTTTCTAGAAGCAATAAAACGACGGAAATAAAAATGCAATTTTACATCATACCTACTTACTTTAAAATTTTTGGTAAATCTTAAGGATTAAGCTTTTTGCAAAACGACTTTCTATTTCCCATCCAGATATTTCCAGTTATTATCAACAACTTTTGGGTACAAACCTACAAATAAATCATATTTATCAGTAGGCCAGACTTGTGACTAAAATGGGGTAAAGTAGGCTGGTATATTAAGGAAAATGTGCGTTTTGTATCTCACTAAATCTATGCTTCTCAGTTTGTTATGCAATTTTTTCTTTTTATGAAAAAGATGGACAAAAATAGGTACAGAAGCTGTTTCAGTACACTTTCGTCTTGAAGATTGGAAAATCTCTTTAAGAGTTAGAGGCTATAATGGAGGGTACAACGGTACCCATGCTGGGATAAATAATTTATATGCTCAAGGACAACGGGAGTGTTTCGGGATGTTTTTTCCTCCCAAGTCTCTATACAGCCCCTAGACTTGCCTATACATATACAAATAGAGGGATGTTGATAAGTAGACCCAAATTAAAACTGCGCAGGGCATAGGGTAGTATGCGCGTAGGCCAAACACAGGACAGGTACCAGGAAATTGTATTCAAAGCGCATTCATATTCGTACGAAATTTGGCACTTTCCATGCTCGTTACGTGATATATTATTTTTCTCGTTTCAACCTCAATATGTCGGTACCGTCTCCTTTTTCAGTTGCCCATTATCCAAAAACACATCTCCTGAAAAGGAAAGGAAACTAACCGCGTCATGACCACTCATGGGTTCATCAGTTTCTTCTTATTGCAGCTAAGCATGACATTCACTATGCAGTATTGAGCCTTAATGCAATGAAATTGTAACATTGGGCAGTTATCCTAATTACTTCAAAGTAATTATAATCGAAAAGAAAAAAACATCTTGAAACCTGGAGTTGATGATCAAATGCAACAAAAAGGTGCCGTACATAAATACGAGGCAATCACTTTGTAGCGATGAAGGTATTCCAATTCAAAGAATAAGCAAACAATATTCAATAATAAGCAACAATTTCACCATAAATCAAACGACGTAGTTTTCTTATACATTTTTAGTTCATTTGTTGTATGACAATTGACAAACCAAACAAATGCGGAGCGCATGCTCCCCTACGCCGCCACAGTCAAAATACACTGCACAAGTGTCTCCGTCATACGTCAGATTTTCTTTCTAAACGAAACAAATGCACGTGCCATTTGACGTTTATCAGTGTTATTTACAACGTCATAAGGTAAGGTAAGTTTTGCAATAGGTACCTATAATAATTATAGAAGTTTTGCAGTGAACAGTTTAATTTCTATTTGTGTGTTGCACTTACGGCGTGTAAAAACTTGGAAACTACTGTAATTATTATATTGCTTAGGTTCGGTTAAAACGTCAGGCAGCACATGAATTTGTTTTGTTTAGAATGAAAATCGGACGTTTGTGACGAGCCACTTTTGTGATGCATTATTTCTCTGTAGTTGGATAATTTTTCAACGCGCAGGAAGGAGGGATTATCTATCTTTTCGCACATTAAATAGGCAACTCTGTAGACTGCTGAAATTGGTGATTCATAAACCCTATTGAAGTGTTCATTAGGTACTGAGAAACCGGTTTACCGAATTACCGGTAAACGATCTAAAAATCCTTTACAAGCACTACTTACACCCTATAGTATCTTTGGCCGAGAATTTTGGAGAAAATGGACGAAATTTTGTTGAAATTTGCACTTGAGGAAATTGGTGCAACGACTTTTATCATTAGGTATACTTAAATACCTAACGTGGTTTATATAACTATTTTTGTTATTTAGAGAATTTTTATGCTAAATTAAAAAAACGGTGATTGCCGGTAAACCGGTAATTTTTAAATAATTACCGAATTACCGGTAATTTCAAAAGGCGGTAAGCTTGCAGCAACTAGTGTTGATTGCCTGTAGGTACCTACGTGTTTCTAGAAGGGGAGTTTTCAAATTTAGATATATTCCGAAATTTTATTTAAAACTGTTCCTTTATTGTTAAAGTTAAAAATTGCACTCGTCTGCCTAACAATACGTTTTCGGCTTCCAGTCTGCTTTCAGTACTCTTCTAATGCATTGAAAAACTGCACTTTCACCGAAAATATCCACCGGGTTTAATTAGCAGACGTTGCTAAACGTGATTATGAATAACTGTCCCAACGGACGAACGGAACCTAAATGACGATAATATAAAACAAATGAAGAATGCAAAGAGACAAATATACCCACTAAAACATAATAAATCGCAAGAACTGGAAGCGCCCATAAAACATATCGTTTATCGCTGCAATAACCGAGAGTCCGGTCGTACGACCGGCGCGCTGGCCGCTTTGGCTCGCATGCTGCCCGGTACTAAATTTACGGCCCTCCGACTGCACACATGGGTCCTCACGTGGCTCTCAATTAGACTATTTGCTTTACATCCGGTAACGATGGCTACGAGGATTTTACAAACTGTCGAATTTATTGCGAGATTTGTCGCAGAGAATTTATCTAAGGGAAACATATCGGCGATACTCACGCGGTTTATTACTGCGTTTTTTAATACTTTAGTCCTATGAGTTTGATTTACGAGGTTATCTCTACCGTTACTCACCTGGAATAATTGAAATTTCCGGCGAGTGCAATGTATGAGGTATTAACTGAAAATTGAAAAATGGAAACAGATATCGTAAAATATACGGCGTTTTTTAGCCTTTTAGGTTAATTTAATTTCTGGTGCATTTTATCTCGCCGTACATTCACATGCAGTAGGAATCAAATCGCAAAAGCGGATCTTAGACTGCGGCTCAGTATTTCAGAACGTGCAAGAAAATGTCCAAGAGAATCATTCTTACGGGTGGATACGATGGTAAAATTATGATAAGAGGAAGCATTGGACATAGCGAAAGAGAATATGGTTTACTGTAAAACCTGGTTAGTCATTCCGCACGTTTTGGGGAACACTGGTAGCGAAATCCGTGACGTCATGAAGTGGAACTGCAGTGTTTTGCAGCAAACTATTTTTTTAATTGCTCCTAAACTTCTTCAAAATTTTCCGATTACTATCTGTCCCGCTACTGAGCTCTGAAAATGCTAAATTAAGAAAAAAATTAATATTTTTACATTGGCTTCCATTTTAAATTTTGTTAACCCCTAAATAACATGGCATCATCTGTATTTACTGCAAAAAAACTATTTTAGAGCGCGCTAGTTTAGAGTAGTAGGTTCGTAATATAGATAATGTAACAACTGTTAAATACAGAAATCGGAATCTTCATTTTTCTTAGTACTGTACACAAAATATATTTCATGTTCTATTTTTCTGTTTCTGTCCCATTTATTTTTATCTGTTGATAATATGTTTATTTCTATTTTCATTGAAAGTATTCCAGCTGTTAAAATATGACAATGCGACATGTGCGTCGTTGTATATCCGAAGGAGATAGACACATTGTTTTGACAATCGTAAGGAGGCAAGATTTTTATATAAATTCAGACGGTGCCTGTTCATTGAGACACACCTGTAGTGGGCAATAAAATACCATGAGAAAAATAACACATTGTCAACGAAAAAAGTGACTGGGGACGTAGGTGTTTTTAAATTTACGATTCATGTTGTTAGAGTACGTTTGTACATATGCCAACAGAAGAGGTGAAATATTATATATTCTGCAACACTCTTAGAGGACTTGAAAACCGAGAATTTCGTTATTTATAGCCGTCACTGAAAATCGCACCGCTGCCAGACAGCTGATAAAATGAAAAAATGCATTTTGGTTTCTGCATAATGGAACAGTTTTATCACAAAATTCAAATACATAAAACCATTCACATTGCGTTGTAATATTAATTTGCACCGCGCTGACTAGAGACAGGTTTTCACTGACTCCTTATCCTATACGTTAAATTAGAATTTAGGACGTTAAAGGAAATTCAAAAACTTGTTATTTATTGCAATAATAACAGCAATAAGAAATAAAAATACATATGCAGTCGAACTTATTTGTTTCTTGCAGAAATGGTAACAGAGATTGTTCATTGTCACAGGAAGAAGAACGAGAAGCTGGTAAAGGTAACACCCAAAGAGATATACATAGAAGAATACCACTCCTTGGAAGAATACAGAATTTTCACTCAAACAAAAATGATTTATTGCTTACTAAAATACTGAAATGCGTCTATTAATTTTTCAAAGTATTGTTTATTTGAACCAAAAAAATATTTTCTTCAGAGCAAGTTTATTACTTTGTACAATTTTCAATAATTATTCCATTTCGTACCTATTAGAAAAGTACAGTTTCAACCAAACATTTATTTCTTTACAGCATGCAAACTATGAATTGCTCGAAATTAGCAGTAGATTTATTAAATAAAAACAAATATCAGAAATTAATTGCAAATAAATGTATTTCGTGTTGCAAAAAAGGGTTAAATTGATAAAAAAAATTCTTGAAAGAAAAGAAGGAACTTTATGTTTTGCATCAAGCAAAATCTTATCAAATAAACTGATTTGTTAAAATCAACAGAATCTGTGTATGGAACAAAAATGACCTTTGCCGGTATCTTTTGTGGTTTCTTTTTAATTTAAATGAAATAATCGTTATTGTTATGCACTGATTTAGAAGGTTTATTAGCTTCAAAACTGTGCATTATGAACGTTTTTTGAATTGTTGTTTTAGCCTATTTAAATATCAAAATTACTTTGCTGTCATCGAAATATTAAAATTCAGCCATTTTATTATTCCATAAAATAATATTTATTGGAATTTCACGTCCTGTTTTCACTTTTAAAAATCGATATGTCAGAAACTAAGATATTCGTACGAAACGCCGGAAAAGGGTGGAAAATATTTCTTTTACAAAGTTGACTTGTCCAAGTTCTTTCTGAAAAGTTCGACGTGAAAGAAAATATTTCTTATCCTAAATCTCTGGCGAGCACTAACTAAATTAAACGCATTTCCGTGAAGGGCAAAATGTGAACCTGTTTGTTTGCCTTTCAAGACAAAAAGGATAAAACATAAAAGGAACTTTTGACTGTTATCAAATGGTAGAAGCCCCATGTCTTCATAAATTTAGTATACTCTGACCCGAAGAACTTACTTTGATTTCTGTCTAGGCATTGATGACCAAAAAGCATATCATGTCAGACAGCTCTTGTAAGAAGCAGTATAGATGCGAACTGGTTGAAAGATATGATACCGACACACAAATTTGAAACTTGCGATTCTTGTTGAATTTAAAAAGATAATACGTAATTGTAAAATTTCTTTTAAGAAATTAGTTTATAAAGAGGGTGTTTCATAGGCGGTGAATAAATAAATAATATTCAAAAAATATAAATTGAAACCTTTGTTCACTTTGCGACTGTAACAATAGGAAAAGTGGTAAAAAAATAAAATCATGAAGGAGATGTGTTGTACTGATAATAATAATAACATTAATAAATATCTTTGTCCACGACTATCTTATAATATACTCTTTATACTTGTGTTTCTTCAATCATAATTAGATACATTAATCACTGCAGTGATTAATGAATATTATTCACTACACCAATAGGAACATCACTTCGACCCTTTTTTACATTTATTTAGTAGGCCGTGATGGCGATGTGTCAGTTCAAATTGAAACTTCAAATCAGCATGGTTTTCTTTTAATTTGAAATGCATATTCTAAAAAAGAAGATATAATGAGTAGTGAGAGTGAAAACGAGGTTTCTTTAACAGCACCAGCAATAAAAGAAGCTGCAGAACTTGCCTCATTAGATTCATTGCCCAAAAAACCAAGAAAATTATACCTGAGAGCGTATGTATGAATCTTTCTTACACTGGAGAAGGGAAATGAAGGTAAATTCTTTCTGGGAATCTGTTTTGATAGTCGTGGACAAAGTATAGTATACAACTCGTTATAATGATGCTATTATTACCGAGGATGAAGTTTACAACACGAGCGAGTGAAACGAGCGAGTTTTGTAATCATTATAAACTCGTGTATAATATACTATTATTGAGCAAATAATACCTACTTATATAGCTAGATACGCAAAAATGTGAAAAGTAATACGTAAAATATACAATATTTACACAATGAACAAAATTTTCAAATTTTACGAAATAAAAAGCAATGCAAAATAAAACAGTACATAGATACATAGATACTTCCCATATACAGGATGTCATTGAATCGATGTTACAAGCTTAGGGTCGTGATTACTAACGAAATATTAAGACAAAAATTTCTATGAACACTAAGAGTTGCGACGCCCCATCTTCCCTCCGTAACTGTTTGTTGTTTTGAATATGGCCTCACCATTTATTATGACTCTCATATTCATAAATACAAATATTACTCCGGCACTGCAAATATACTAATGCAAATGAGACACAAGACCTCACACTTTCGGTGCCGGTAATTTCTAGTTTTACCAGATTACACCTTCATAAGTTATGTCATCGTAAGCTACAGGATTTTCTCTTTAAAATAAGCCCATTTAAGTAACGTTAATTTACAACTAAAGAAATTTACCTTGTTTAGCTACAATGTACCCACGAAATAAGATGATTCTTGCATGTCAACCAGATGTATTAAATACATGTATCTTTAATTAACGACTTTCCTGAATATGTTATTCAGTCACAATCAAATACAATTTAATCTGCATTCCGTTCTTGCAGCACGAACTAGGTATAAAATTGTTCCTTAGTTGCAGTCTACGTACCTGCTGCTGTAATTACTGAATGTTTGAGGAATGCATATCATTTTCGAGAGGCTATTTCTCGTAGACAGACCTGCAGTTAAGTAAAGCGGCCGAATGCTTAATTGTAAGTACAGCTGCCCATAAATGACATCTGGCCTATTTCCACATCTGCACGCCACTGGTTCCAAAATTGTTGAAATACATTGAAATGCGGTAAAATTAGATAATCTATAACAATAAAGAAACATACCAAGGCATAAATATCAAAGAAAAAGCATGACAATCAGAGCGCAGTATAAGAAAAGAAAATTAGAGTTGAAGGCGACGAGTTAAATTATACTGAGAGCAATAAAACAATAAAAGTTAAGTGCAGAAGTAAAGAAGGATTGCAGACGGAAATATTAAAATGTGCTGGTCCAGAAGTAATAGATCGATTGTTTCAAGTTTAGCTTATGTACCAGATGGGCGAGATTCTGGACGATTACAAACGGAACATCATACTATAACTATTCCAAAAATTTTAGCGTTAAATTCTCATGCGTCAAGAATTGTAATTAGAAGAAGAAGAAGGATGGAGAAAATGACGGAGAAAATATTAGGGGAAGACCAATTTGGGTTTAGATAAAACATGGGGTAATAATAGAGGAAATAATAGAGAAATGGAAAGAACGCCTATACCTATAGAATTTCGAACGCCGAAAATGTTAAACGGCATACACAGTTGAAAATGTTTTATTAACAAAAACGGTCTTATGCTTAATTTTTTGTGCCAATTTCTTTTATTTATTATTTTTTCGATTTGAAACCAATCAATAATTCATTGGGCATATACCTAACCGAAATATTACCATTTCAAATTTTGCCTTCCACTTTCTGTTTTATTTTACACAATTTTCGTATACCGCAGCACATCACCGCGTTTTATAATTTTTTACACAATAGCCATTTTGTCCGGTTAAACGTTTTGAAATTTATTCGCGTCCAGTTTTGTTCGATTGTGACATCTTCACATCCGAGCGAACACCGTTACTTTGTGGTTCCAGTGAAGTCAACTATTTTTATCATGACTTGAAGACTTGAACGATCCCAAAGTCACCTTTTGTGGCCATCTTACGAAAGATATTCGCTGGAATGCGGCCGTGGTCCGCTCTCTGTCTCTTGGCTGTTTCGTACTCGCCCGCTCGCGATGTATTATATGTTTGTAAATTGATTAAGCTTATTTTCAGCGCAAACAGTAAAATTTATCCCATCAAGTAGTTGAAATATAAAAATGCTCGAATTACCAAATTTAGGTAGGTGTGCAACAAACAATAATTTTTCGATAACTTGACAATGTAGTCCTCCTGGTATTTAGCCTTTCATTGCATCGATATCAATTTAAAACTAGACCCATTCACGACAAATCGTTGCACTTTTATACTCAAAAAAGATTCCCAAACAGTCGGCTTAAAGCAGCGCTACACGATGCGTCTAACATTGGCGCCAACGTTGAAGCGGACATCTGAGTCAAATAAGTTCGACAGTTGGAGCGGCAAATGTATCTGCTACACGGTGTAACGAATGCTTGAAGCATAGATCGATTTAAAGTGTGGTACAAACGATTGTCTAGTAGGTACCATGGAGGATACAGACGTTGCAATTGCAGCCGCAGCGGTAGTAATAATATTTTAATAAATGTAGGTTTTATCATCTACCTTTACATGAATTAATTAATAAAACCTACTATTGAAATATTATTGTCCGACAATGTATTATCACTTAAAATAGCTATTTCAGTAATATTCAGTAGTATTTTTCTCAAACAATTTAGAAAATCGTGTTTGACCGGATATGAAACTGTTGCCAATTATAATTAAAAATATACACACCTTTGCAATACACATGAATTCACAATAATTTAATTTTAAACACTACCACTAGTTTATAACTCAAACTACTTCGAACGAATCGTGTAGCCGTGCACCAAATCAACGAATGTTTTCCTTCGAACGTTGGCGGAATTCCTTTGACTCGGATCAAAAATACCGACAATAGCCCGAACGTGGCCAAACGCGAACGGTGGACGCTCGACATTGGTATCTCGTAGGTTTGAAAGCCCGCCACACGATGCGACGCACTATCAAGCCTCCAACGTTGGAGAGTATTCGTAGCATCGTGTAGCGCCGCTTTTAGAGAACTGAAGAATAGTTCGGCAATAAATGTCGTTGCGCATTAAATAAACAACAAAGCCATTAATCACACTCACTGTAGGTATGTCTTTAAAGGCGGCGCACTTAATAGAGATTCATAACAATATTGTTAGGCATTTCGTTTTCGACAAATTTTATTTTTGTGTTTTTATATAAATTTTGTGAATTTCTGACAATAAATAACTATAAATATATAATATATCGACGTTTCGCCCCCTTTCGGGGGCTTTGTCAAGATTTGTTAAAAAGAAACGTCGATATATTATATACTTATACAGTAGTTATTTATTGCCAGAAATTCACAAAATTTATATAAAAATATTAAAAATTTAAACTGGCACAAATCAAACAAGAATTTATTTTTGTGATTAATATTTACATTTATCCAACCAACTTTCATATACCTACATAAAATAAGTTTTCTGAGAAATCAAAAATTAAAAGTTTTCCATATATTGCATGTATTTTGGGCAAACTGTATAAATATTATATATGTACCTATACGTTTATGTGAATCTTTTTTCCCATTTTCGCATGTAGAGATCACCCACATATCTAAATGTTCCATAATTTAGTAAAAACTATAAAAATTTTCCATCAACTGAACTTTAAATTAATAGATACTGTTTATAATAATTTATCGAACATTTGCCTTGTTTAAGGCTGGGATTTATCAGCTGTTAGTCTATAAAGTGCTGCCACCTACCGCCCAAAAGTGTGATTAGGATTATGCAAAATATAGTCACAATCTATTATGATTGGTTTCTATCACAGCTGCAACCTCTTCACACGGAACCTCTACAGCTTGGAATTTTCAAGGTTTTTTGCTTTAACGGCAACCGAATTAATCTGGGAGGATTAGTCTTCGGTCCTATCTTTAAATTATTATTTTCTATTTAGAAATAAGAGAATAAACTAAAGGGCCAGGGCCATCTGCATTGCAATGGCCACACTACTATTACTGTTAAATGTCCAGTTTATTGTGCATCTCGGCTAAATATGCACAAAATGGAGAGATTGCAATATAATTTTCATTCCAACACGGCCGTTCAACCAAGCAACGTATCAAGACGTTCTTGGTCGAAAGTGATTTTTTTATTTTTAAGCTAGGTACCTCATGAAATAAGGTGTGCGCACTCTTGCGAATTCTGCAGAAGTAGGTACCTTATACGTGATTTTCTTGGCTAATTTCAGCTTTGCGCTGTACATCACCACGCTTCTAATTTCTAATTGCTCGTATCTGATACGTATTTATAGCAACAATTACGGTGTAGCCTCAAGTTTCTAGCCATCTAAAGTGCAAGAGTGTATAGGCGAGAGAAGTTCAAACTCTGTACGCGAGCATATTCAACAACTTCCTCTAAGTTACGCGCTGCAGCCACGTCATATAGGTATTTCATTACAAGCCTGATTTATGTACTGATTTATTAAGTCCAAAGTTTGCTGAAATTTATGCAGCCTTCAGCCAATTCTGAGCTCTACTCGTACTTAGTTGGGAAGTCTCGGAAATATCTTTTACTTCTTTTTTGTGTGCTATTTCAAGAATGGCGTAGCATAGGCACACATCCGTACAAAACATGTTAATAATTATAGTAACAACTCTAGGTACGTCTGTTGCTCAGCTATTTCAGTGCCATATTACCAGGTTTCTTACTGCACATCAATATTTCTTGGTGGAAACTGTGAACTGAATTGAGAAGAGGTGATTTCGTTATTTTTATCGTGTTGGGCAGATTGAAAAGATATTGCAATTCTACGAGATCCGTATATAATAATTGTGGTTAATATTTCCTCTTCTATCACGCGGGAGATCGAGTTTCGATTCCCCAATTTAGAAACATATTTTTCGGTTAGAATTTTTTTTTATTTATTTCAGGTTTTAGTAAACAGGATATCCTAGCGACTTTCTCTTCCGTAGGAGTTTTGCAAATGGTGGGATGGTGGGAAAAATCAATTTCTATATAGCTGTTATAAGCGGGGAACTGAAGGTTACGTGATTCTCGATAGTTATAAACATACACCCGTGTGACTCCACCCTCTGCCATTATAGTTAAATTTAAATATATTTTTGTTCTTTTATATTGATGAGGTCTTAATAAATGTATTATTATTATTACGAAGAACTCTAAAAACATATGCATTGTTTTTTTATTTAAATTTATAGTTACCTCTATTATCGCATTCTTTCGGCAATTTTCATGTCGGTTCCGTTTTCTAATTCAAAGCCCCAAGTTAATTAAAGTCTAAAATAAAAAATAAGAAATGTTCAATAAGAAACTTAACTCTTAAGCGAATTAACTTACTGAAAACAACAAATTAGGTAGGTACCAAATTAAACCCAGTGGAACTTTGTTTTTATTAAATCGAATTCAACTGGGCCCTAGAATAGTTTTATCCGTTCGCATTCTTTGCCAAACGGAAACCTGTTCGGTTACTTATCGCAACATCATTCCCGTATATCCCTATAAAATACCGTCTATAAAACCCATTAAAAACGTAGCGTTTTTGCAAAGACTAGCATTATAAACTGGTACAATATTTATGTGTTTTTAAATTGCAGGTAAGATGTTCATTACTGCACCCGGCTTCCGTCACGTACATCCGTGTGACTGTCGATGAAACTGCCTTCGACTAATTGCGCTTGTCCACCGATTTCGAATGTTCATAAGAAGGTAGGTTTGCTATCATTACGGTTCAAGTAAATCGCCCCCCAGAGATATTGACACACTTGTCGAAGAAATTGCTCTAGATCAAACATTCTGCCTACGTGGCTGATGACAAGAAATCAGATCCAGAGTAGTTTGATAGAAAACAGTCTAGAAACAGTATTTCTTACTCGAAAATGATAGGAAATAGTCGGAGAAATATCGGAAATAGTCAGAGAAATGCGTGGTACTAGATCGTTCGAACAACTACTCGTCGAGCAAACACCCCACCAGGCATTGAATTTTAGAACTAAATCCAAATTTTGTGTACTTCGAGATGCTACCCCAAACACATCGTTGGGCTTGGAGCACCCTTCTATCTCTACGTACTTTCAAGCTTATACTAGCATTAATTATCCATGTTAAACGTTTTTCAATATTGCATGTTTCGAATGTACATGGAAAAACCATTGATCACTGGTTTCGTCCTTGTGGGACTCATCAGTACGTTGCTTTGCCCTACACACTCGAACCGTGCAATATTACTTGTTTTATATATACTTACACGCTTGGTGCAGGTATTAGCAAGAGCTATTTATTTGCCGAATTTTAAATCTCACGTCTCTCGCTATGCCTCAGGAGCCATCTTTTGTTTCACTAAGCCCTTTTTTATATTTTTCTTACTTTCCCGCCTTTTTTATTTACTTCTACTACATTGAAATATAGGTACCTACCGGATGGTTATTATAATGTACAGCCATATCACACGGATGAACGAAATTGCCAGCTTTCGCGCCTGCTTAATCGTGTGTAAAGTGTTGCTTTCATAGTAGGTCGCAGGGAAAAATTTTTAAATACAATAATTTTAAGCGGGAGATCGCATATTGAACCGGACTATGTCAGGATCGAGCGTGTAACGAGAAAAATCTTGTACCAATTTATTACTATTCCGCCCCACCTGTCTTAATAATGTTGATAAAATAAAACAACAAAAAATCATTAACATTTATGAATTGACATTTTGGTTGTTCTAATGGATTTAGTGGCAGAGCCCCGAACATAAATATTTTTGTTTCGTTTATGAACGAGGGGAAACAACTGCCAAAATTATGTACACCATAAATCCATTTTCCGTGAAAAAATCCAAATAAATCTAAATAACTCTAAATAAATCCAAGTAAATTCAAATAAATCTAAATAAATCCAAGTAAATCCAAATAAAACCAAATCAATCTAAATAAATCCGAATAAATTCAAATAAATCCAACTAAATTCAAATGAATATAAGTAAATCTTCGGACTTCTTATCAAAAAAACTGAGAAATAGTAGGTATCCATTTGATTTTCTTCTAAATAAGTTTAATGAGTTGGGCGAAGAATAGCTTTTGCTTAACTCCGCCCGTCTGCCACTTCTCAATAAAGACATTTATTATATTAATGTTATTATTAATGTTATTATAATTATTAGATTCTCTACGATCAGAAAGAAGGGTCTCTCAGATTTTCACAAAAATCACATTGAAATCAAGATTTGTATTCAATAATACATATAGGATATTATTATCCTGTTAACAAAATATAGATTCTAGAACAAAAGAAAAATAAAATAAAACAAAAATCTATCTCATAACATTTATAAGCGTCGCATATTTTTTTATATATATCTAAGGAAAATGGTTCCTCCGAATTAAACGCAATCGGACCAAAAAATATGAATTCTTTTTCAACGGTTGTAATGTCAGGTTTTTTCGGCCACACAAACATTTTCTCACTATTCCTACAGTTTATCAAAAATGTCATAGTATAAGTTGGTCCCTTTGTTGTACTATTAACTATTATTAATTTCATTGATCCGTCCCACATACCATCTCTGTTCATACTGCGTAAAATTGATTTTGTCCACGACTATCTTATAATATACTCTTTATACTTGTGTTTCTTCAATCATAATTAGATACATTAATCACTGCAGTGAATAATGAATATTATTCACTACACCAATAGGAACATCGCTTTGACCCTTTTTTACATTTATTTAGTAAGCCGCGATCGCGATGTGTCAGTTCAAATTGAAACGTCAAATCAGCATGGTTTGCTTTTAATTTGAAATACATATTCTAAAAAGGAAGATATAATGAGTAGTGAGAGTGAAAACGAGGTTTCTTTGACAGCACCCAGCAATAAAAAAAAGCTGCAGAACTTGCCTCATTAGATTCATTGCCCAAAAAACCAAGAAAATTATACCTGAGAGCGTATGTATGAATCTTTCTTACACTGGGGAAGGGAAATGAAGGTAAATTCTTTCTGGGAATCTGTTTCGATAGTTTACAAACCTCGCTCGTTTCACTCGCTCGTGTTGTAAACTTCATCCTCGGTAATAATAGCATTCATTATAAACTCGTGTATAATATACTATAGTTTGATTGAAACAGGATCATTTCCTTCTTTGTCTTCATTTGATAACTTTTCTAATGTAGCTTCCAAATTTAAACCGATTTCTTCGTTTTCATTTACGAACTTTTGAGTCACTTTGTCTATTTCACTAATTAAAGAAATAAATGATGTTATAAGCGGTTGATTATCGACTTGACGTTCCCGTTTTCTTCTGTTTCTTTCGTTTCTCTGATATTTAGCAGCCAACCATTTACTAGAATCCGTAGATGTCGATGATGAAATTTGAACACAATTTGATCCTTCTGCAATAATTTCGTCTACTTCATATTCATACTCGACCTCAGGATGCCTAGGCGGGAGTGTAGGAACTTTCATCTCATTAAATTCAACTGCCTGTTCTTTGGACTCTTCCTTTCCTCCATAATCAACCGCATCTGCATGAACCTGGGCATGAGTAATTATTTGATTACTTAGAATCCGTATTTTCGGTTTTTCAACTTTAGTAATTTTAATAAACTTCATTAATCCTTGCTGATTTCTTTTTGGTGTAGCGTGAATTACTGTAGTGCTTTTGGGATCATTTTTATTCTTCCAGTTTTCATTCAAATGTTCACTTAAATGCATATGGATATTTCCGTATATCCATCTTTGCGAATAATTTTTTAGCGGCAGATTTTAAAATTTTATACGCTGATTTGCAGTAACATCCAATTATGCAGCATAATTGGTTGTTATGTAGTAATTTTGTTTCAAACGTGATTTCGTCGAATTTTTCATTGAAATATTCACCTTGATCAACACTACATTTACCTAATAACCACTTTTTCAATGTGCGTGACACTAGCTGTTTCTCATCTGTTAAGTTGACAGCTCGGTTGACAACATTGACAACTTGGTTGAAATCAGTTTGAGGGAAATTCAAGTTGCCTACTGGAAAAATAGCTTGTAAGAAATAAAACTGAATTAATAGTGTCGTTATTTGAAGTACTTTTTGAACTCGTCGTTGAAGCAATATCAGGTTCGATATCAGTCTTAGATTTTTCATTCTGTGATCTTTCTTTGAAAAAATATAAAATCAACATTATCAACTTTTTATGTCCTTGTGCAAACTTAAAATTTTCTGGTTTTCTGTAGAAGATACCATAATATTGTTCGTATTCATCTTTGGGAATTAAATCAAGAGCTGTTTCCACCATAAATTTTTCCATTTACAAGAAATCATCTTCACATATATTTACAATTATTTTAGGATCAGTAAAACCATTTAATTTTAAAACGTTTTCAGCGATGTGGGTAAAGAGACCTTTAGATACTTTAAGCTTCACTTAAGCTGTCCGAAATCATTTGGGTTCTGGGGGCAAAATAAGTACCTGAAATTATTGAAATCAAAAATTATTAAAAGTGAGCTTGGCATATTGGAATTGTCCCATGACAAAACTATTAAACATTATTATTGACTGACTATTATTGACTGAGGTACAGTATATTCACACGGAACAGAATTATATTATTAATTAGACACTACCCGTGCGCACTACATGCAAGTTCTTTCTCGTCACTGGCTATGGCGGTTGGCAACAAGATACTTGAATAAGCGCATGCGCGAGAAAAACCGTTAGGTATAAATAAATCTATAATAAATCCAAATAAATCTAAATAAATCCAAATAAATCTATATAAATCCAAATAAATCTGAATAAATCAAATAAATCAAAGAAATCCAAAGAAATCTAAAGAAATCTAAATAAATCCAAAACATTCGAATAAATCCTCATAAATCCTTGTATGTGTACACCATAAATCTTCAGTTGTTTCCCCCCCGTTTATGAATTAAGCTAGTTTTTATAAATCGTGGTTACATAATGAAATTTTTTAGCAGTAATCGTGTGTAAAATTTCATTGGGTTCATTTGCAATAACAGAATATTCTATTAGATAGATTAGACTGTAATAGTCGAGAGAAAAAGCATAGTGTAAAACTCTTACGGAATATCCAGTTCTCACTCAGGAATTGCAGCGCTCGTCAAGGCTCGTACTGAAACTTTCATATTCGTGGGAAATGAGTACCGTTCTCTGCTCGTTGTACAATATAAGTACTATTCTGTACCTAACAGGAAAAGGTATGCGTGGCTTATTTACCAATAAAGGAATGTTCCCGAAAAACTCGAGAAACAAGCGTCTGGAAAATTCTGCAGAAAACAATAAACCTAGCTATACATAAATAAAGTGGTGAGTAAATCCGTAGCGCTAGCTGCCTGCTAAAAATCCTTCGATTTGACAGCCATCCTCCCGCATCCTCCGGTGGATCTCTAATCTTCCATTTCCACTTTGTTCGAGGTTTACCTTTCCTCAGTTTCTTTCTGGAAACCGAATCGTACGGTTTTTAGGCCAACATTTCTTCCAAGATTTCTTCATAAGTGACAATTCTAATGCAGTGGTTTTTGTGTAATTCCATATCAATAATGGAGTATCGGACATTCATTATTCCTATGGTCTTGACTGTTTTCTTAACCTCTCTCAGAGGTACATCCTAATTTCTTATATCCCATTCCTCCACGCTTCTATAAAGTGTCATATCTCTAATGCTTCTCAGTAATGCGCCTTTAATGCGAGGTTGAGATCATGGAAATGGAGGAAGTCGGGAAGGAAGTAATGCCGCCCTCGTACTCCCAATGTGGCTTTGAATCTCTTACCGTGTGGCCCCAGTTCTTCTGGACGGTAGATTTCAATAAATTATTCTCGCCAATGCATAAATGTTTATTTTCGGTTTCTTTCAGTATTTGTATGATCTTGTCGTGCCTACCTCCTCCGAAGACTTTTTCGAAATAAAGCAAAAAAGCATAGCATGGTTAATTTTCTTACTAACAACGTTATTCTTTTTGACCCAATTTTGACCCAATTCGGTCTTTGACCGTAAAAAAATGTAAAGTTTATTTCTTTTCTCTTCAGTTAAGTAAGTTATCTGAAGGAAATTATTTGATCAAGTTTAAATCTGACTCAATCTATAGAACTGATGATTGCAACCAGGAAAATCTATATTATTTCTAGATTTATTACATAATGTGGGAGACTTCGTTGAATGCGACTCTGCCAATTTGATGTTCTGTATCGGGTCGTTGACGTGGACCAAACAATAGCAAAAACCTACTAGCTCAGAGTTACTGTGGAACTCCCAGATTTATCGTACCTAATTTTAATTTTGATATTCTGCACATGTATTCCAGTGGTAGACGCCACAACACAACTATCTATATTATGGCCGGGCTCACTGGTCAGGAAACAAATAATAATTCCGCAATATTATACAACAGTATAGCAATTCCAATCACTCATCCTAACCCAAACGTATTTGAAATACGTGTATGATTGTATGCAGAATGAGTATAGCGCCGGGCAGATAACAATCTTAATCAGTGTTGTGTGTTTTTTAATACGATAAGTGTTAAATTATTCAGTAGGTGGATAAATGATTTTGGCATACATGGGTGCTCCTTGAAATAAATACATGTATTAATTAAGAAGTAGGTAACGCAAAGCTCTTGTGGATTTTGTCAAAATGCTGGCAGAAAGCAAAATGAGTGACTCGTCTCGCTTTATGACTCAATATTTTTAGGCATTTCGTCAAACTCCAAATGCGCGTTCTGGTTGAAACGCATTCATGCTATTTATTATGCTGCACCATCTGTCTTCTCTGTCTGAACCTGGAAGAATTTGATAAAGTTCTTGCAGAAAAGGGAAAAAGCTTAACGGGGGTCATTCCTGAAAATTATATTATTTGCATAGAATAAGACACATTGTTTTTCAAAAGACGCCCCTTTAAGGTCCATGCATCTCTGCATACGTCCAAACCAGTCTTCGAAGCATTTATGCAGAATTAGACTTTCAATCTACGGTGAAAAAAATAAGTAAATAAGTGCAAACGCTCAAACCTCTCTTGCTTGCTGCGGTCAAATTGTGGCTCCTAGGCTATCCTACAAATTTATTTTTAATTTGGCTTCTGTTATTTTCCAAAGAAGTCTGAATAGCCATTATCTTTAACTTTGTAAAGGAGGTATGCAATGAAATTCGACTTGAATTTCGTTTTCTTGGCTTCTAACTGAGGTGTTTTGCAAGTGTGCAACTTCCTAAAAACCTATTTTCAGTTTTGCTCGCGTAAGGGTTGGTAGCAGGTGGTTTTTCCTTTTCTGGATGTTCCTGGGGATATATTTTCACTTCAGTGGGAGATGGTACTGGAATTATTCCTTTACCACTCTCTAAAGGATTATTTCTATAACTTTCTGCATCTATAGTTTTGCAAAATTTTTCAATCGGGTTCTTTCAGTTGATACTCTGCGCTATTGGTGCCTGCATTAGAGACTAATGCGACATATATTCCTAATGCAATAGAAATTGACAAAACCTGGCTATCTACTTAACGTTCTTTTTCTTTTTCCTTTGCCACTTTTTCATTTTTACTGCCCGTACTATACCGAAGCCGAACGATAGATCAAGCCGGAATGTAGCGGCCGTGACGTAGTAATCGTGACCAACTCGGTATGGACGATCGGTGTTCGCGGCATGGAAATAATGCTAGTCTACCAAAATATTCAATAACAAAAACTGGATTTTCGAAATTTTTATCAAGAGAATAGTAGTAGTGACTCCTTTTCGCTCCTATTGAAGCATAGGGCATCCTTGCGGATGTTTCTGTGACTATGTTTGCAGTTAGGTCGTCAGCCTAACGTGCCTTGATTATCCTGCTCTTTTCTGTACATAATCCCTGTGTTGAGTTGTTCCTGGTTACCCATCCTGTCCACAAATTCCTTCCATTCCTTTCTGTTTCTTGCATTTGCTTTATTTCAGTCCAACTCTTACTGCTCCTCTCCGATTCCTTAATGGTCTCTTTCCTCCATGAGTTTGTTGGGCGTCCCCTTCTCCCTTTTCCCCTCACATTAAAATCCAAACTCTGCCTTGTAATATCCGCATTTTCCTTCCGTAGGGTGTGTCCAATCCACTTTCTCTTCCTTATTGTTGTGTCCATTGTCTCTTAGTTCGTGAGATGCCATAAGTCCTCGTTTGATTCATCACTCTTCGCAGGCATTTGTTAAGAAAAACTTGAATTTTGGTGCCGTCGGCCTTGCTCATTGTCCATGACTCGCAACCATGGAGTAAAACACTTTTAACGTTAGTTGTAGAAATCTTGATTTTCGATTTCGTCGTTAACTCTTTTGATGACCAATAATTAAGAGAATAGATAATTAAATATACCTGAACGGTATATCACCATATTTTCCTATTTTGGACAAACGTTTAACATTAAAAACCCACAGAACTTAAACTCAATATGTATGTAATAATATTAAATGAGCCGCATTCCGCATCAAGAACAAAACTAAAAAATATAGTAGAAAACATTGTCGGAAACAAGTCTTAACAAAATAAAATACAAAATAAAATACACAAATTATTTGTGTTTAACCCGCTGTAACTTTTTTCAGCAACAACATTAATGTTTCGTTTCTTCACCAAAAATAATTTCGAACCTTTATCCGTATTTGGTCTCGCATATGTTAATTCCGAATAATAAGATTACTTACCCGGTACATGAAAAATACATTACACAAATTTGTGGTCTAGCAAGAAAACATTTTTTTTTTCATAAGATTACACTGTGATGATCAGCACACTTCAGTGTATATTCCACGAAAAAACAGGTCTCTAATTCTTTTCGTTGCTGAAATACAGCAAGAAAAGAATTAAAAATGGTCGAAAATTGTTTTAGGAACATTTTACGAGAAATCGATTTTCCGGCATTTTCGCAATTCCCGATCTTTTCGCGACTACAAAATTCGAATCCGGCAGGTCATTTTACATAAGAATCAGCTTCATTTTCTTGTGTGTGTTCGAGCTGTATGGAGGGTGTCGAATTTAGAGTACCTTGCTCCCCAACTATTTGATATCATTGAGAATCGGCAAGTAGCAGCGCCCGTCCACGGCTGTGACGTCACAGCGCTACATTCTGGCTTCGACTGTACACATACGATATGGAGGCAATAATTGGCTATTATTGACTATTATTATATTAATTATATTATTATATTAATTTATAACAGCCAAAGCCACCACTGCTGAAACACAATAAACAGTACCGTGTGCGTAGCGTCTGTAAGAAAAACCTACATTTTACGTCCGTCAAGAGAATCGACTCCCTGTCAAGGATATCCGAACTTCCTTTCTTCATATTATGGAAACCATCATAATCTGCGATATGTTTGGTAGCCTGGGATCGAATATATTCTGAGCATACTGCATGTGGGCTTAGAATCTTGGAAACCATTATGCATTATGCATTTCAGCTATACAGGGTGTCCCAGACTAGCGTGGGTCTTGTATACTGTCCGTATTTGAAGAGTTGCGAAAAAAGTATTTGTATACTTAAAAGTTTCTTCGTTTGAAGTTTTTCATATTGTAAAATTATTTTCAATTACATAGTGTTCCATTATCTCTGTACTGCATTCAACTTTGTTTTTTTTTAATGGAACACTTATATCCGAGCGCATTTTTGGATTCTTTGCTTTGCTTTAATATAACATGCAAGCTTTTCTTCGTCTAAATTTTTGAGCATTTTTGAGTTATAGGCATTTGTAAATTTTGACAGTTGCAGAGATAATTTGAAAATTAAAAATCTAGGGATGGAGTAAAGCTGTAGCAGTGATACTGTGGTAGATTGAAAGCAAGGTCCAGAATTAACTATTAGAATGACAAAATATTGTTAATGTTATACAGGATATTAGTAATTTCATGACAAATTTGGAAAATTGCAAAACGTCATAACTCATTTTTTTTAAATGGAATCATATAATTTTTATGTTGCAGTTGTGTTCCATGTGAAATTACCATTTTATTAATTATAGTTTCTTATGCCCCTAAATTTTATAGTTTCTAAGATAATGGGGTTACAAACATAAAATTGTTGCTTTTGTTATAAAACATTTTTTGAACTGACCCTGACTGAGTAGATAGTTTTTAGTAATTTAAGGTTTCTCGATAAACTTGTCCTTGTGTCGGAAACTTATTATTTCTATGCATTAACGATTTACTATCAACAATGAGTAATAAGTTTTACGATTTGGTTAAATTGAAACTGTTTTTTTAAAAATAATTTCCGGGCAAATGTTTTATTTTTATCGGCCTACACCTAGACATTTGATTTTCAAAATGTGTCTGATTTCCCATTTTTGCTTCTGATAGGATCTCGACATCGTAATTCGTTCAGCATGGGACGTTTTCGTGGTTTCACGGCTTGTTGAGAGTTTGCTGAAGAAATTACCTGGCTGTATTAGATCGGTATCTTCCCGTTTCGGGCGTTCCCGTTTCGGGCGTTTTTGGGTTTCTACCTGTTTTCGTGCCGATTCGAGCGTGAAGATTTTACTGGGTAATTAAATAGTGCCAATTCGTGCGTTATAGGTACTTGTTGCAATAAAGGCATACAAAACACTACTTTGTTTTATAGTTGCCCGTCACTGAATACGGCCAAAAAAGTGGTTCCACGGCCCACTATTTCTGATCTGTGGGCAAGCTCAGCTCGCTTCGCGAGTTGAGCGTTTAAGTCTCCCCCCCCAAAAACAAAAACATTATTTGAAAACAATAGGAGCGAAATCAACATACAATTCCGCATTGAAGTGTAGTTATTAACAGCGTTGTGTTGTAAATATAAACTTGAATTAGGGGCTTATTGCATTATCAGCAGGTCAGCGCCCGAAACGGTACTCAAACCAGGTAGAGGTTTGGGACGACGCCCGAAACGGGAACGCACGAAATGGGTACTTGTTGCAATAAAGGCATACAAAACACTACTTTGTTTTATAGTTGCCCGTCACTGAATACGGCCAAAAAAGTGGTTCCACGGCCCACTATTTCTGATCTGCGGGCAAGCTCAGCTCGCTTCGCGAGCTGAGCGTTTAAGTCTCCCCCCCAAAAACAAAAACATTATTTGAAAACAATAGGAGCGAAATCAACATACAATTCCGCACTGAAGTCTAGTTATTAACAGCGTTGTGTTGTAAATATAAACTTGAATTAGGGGCTTATTGCATTATCAGCAGGTCAGCGCCCGAAACGGCACTCAAACCAGGTAGAGGTTTGGGACGACGCCCGAAACGGGAACGCACGAAATGGGACTAAACCATTAGATCCGAACAACAATATCTGTACCGCAATCCCTCCGTGCCGTGTAGTGCCGGAATAGCGAGCGACATCATTAAGCAAATCGTGTCCTCATTGATTACCTGCTTTGTATTAATTTTGTACGTTTATTACATACTTGCAAATTTAAAGCAAAACGTTTAATTTTAAAATAATTAATAGGTAGAATTCATAGCACAATCGTAATTGCTCTACATGAGTACGTACCTATGTATACTTAATATGCTTTACCTACATATGTGTATCATAATTACTTGTGACTGTCATAATAGCAAGATAAATTAAAATGTAAACAAATAGGTAATTGCAATACAAAATTGTGGTCTATAATTATTTAAATATTGAGAAAAATGTCAACAAGGTGTTATTGTGTAGTTATAACAAAACCAGCAAATAATTAATAAACTTTATTAGAACGCTATAATTAAACTGCATGATTTAGATAATTTTCAAACACTGTCGAGCTTGAAGCGGGTATCAAATATCATACACCGGAGGCATTGTTTTATTTATTTATAACAATTTCCAACATGATATTCATTCTATCCATGCAGTTGGCGATGCATGTAATCAATGTAGCGGCTAATGTGAACACAGTGGCCGAGATTTATTGACCGGCTAGTCAATTGTACGGCGCTCTACGGACAAGACTCAACTGCACACTCCATATTTGTGGCAGTTCCCAGCTAACTTGTTATAAAAACACCGATTTCAGTTGATAAAAATTATTTACAACTTTATTATTAAAGGACTGTATTCTGAATTCAGATGTACAGATGGTTCTGAGCGAATGTAGACTGCTGGAGGGGACGGACGCGAATTCATGGCCGCAGATGAAAAGAGATGGATGCAGGGCGGGAATTTTACGAGACCGTGGGGCCATTACACGAAAGTAATGGACAGTAACGTCACTTTTACTTAGTGTTTACATTCCGCTCTATGATTTTAGTACTAAATAAGAGGTCCAAGCAACAGATGAATTAACTGAAATTCATTAGATAGGTACCTAATTTCTTCAAATACAGTTTAATCGTAAATGGCAAACGGCGGAATGTACAACAAAAAACTACTATGTTTTAAAATTCTGCAAGTACTGCCTCCAATTATATACGTAAGTAGTAAAGAAACTTGGTCTGCAATGAGCAATATGATAGTGAAGCATAGCAAGAACAATAAAGAAGATAGTACCTAAGTAAAAGCCATTAAGTACTACAAATGAGAGAAGTGTGATGAAATAGGTAGATACTGTGATAAGTAATTCGAGAACGGCAATACGACATATAGGATTAAATGATCAATATTGACTTACCTGTAAGGAATTTGATCCAACTTATACGAGTATTGCTGGTCGAAGAATTACTAACCTCCCTTTATTACTCACCCAATTCCGATCTAGATACTTCTCCCATAAAATTGTAATGATCTTGCGCGACGCTGATGGCTTCAGTTTTCTTGTGTTCACTCTACAATCACGTTTTTAAAGATTGTCTAGGCCGCTTCCTTTGAGAAATAGAATATTTTTATAATTATGTCCCAAGGATAAAATGATGGAAATCTTGGAATTCTAGCAATAATTGTTGTACAGTATGTGCGAAGATTATGGACGCGAACTTCGATTTCTTGCTTACTTTCTATTTCAAACAATTATGGATAACGTCACACTAGCGCCGAATAAAGAAATCACAGACGTTTATGCAGATTGTAGCAGATATACGTTATCACAGCAGTGATGTATAGAGTTCAATTATACAACATGGCATTGTTTTAGAATTTGACAGAAACATTGATGGATAGAATATCGGTGCACCGATGCGTGCAACTGTATTACCCGGCCAGGCAAGTAGTGCACTTTTTTCAGTCCCAAGTGCGCGTTCTGTATGCTGCTGAAGCAGACGGTATTGAGAAATCACGTTAGAAAGCACTGTTTTTCTGTTCATGAATTAAGGATTATGATAAGAGAGGAACGCCCTCTTTCAGTGTCGATGGTGCGGTTCAGTAGAAATGATGAAAATAAGTATTTATGTAAGAAGATTGTGTGAAAATAAAAATCATCGTAATGATAACTTTTATAAAGTTTGCTCAAATTTAATTTATTCGAAAAACAAAAGAAAATTTGAATGTCCCTAAGGCCCGGTTGTTCAAAAAATGTAACACCGACTTAAGTCTGACACCGGCTTCGTTGCTGTGATTCAACCAATCAGAAAGCCGGTGTCATAGCAACTAAGCCGATGTTGCTATGATACAACCAATCAGAAAGTTGGCGGCAATATCCGCCACTGTTAAACATTTTTCGAAATTTATTCATATTCTATATTCTTTCAATTTCAGGTTCAATCAAGTGTCAAAGGAAATTGTTCACTTTCAAGGCCTTTCTCAATCTGAAAGAAAACTTTAGTGTAGGTATTTTGCATTAAGGCCTCACGTTTACAAACAATATTACGTTTACATTTTTATTTCTCTTGGCTAGTGGTTATATAATAAAGCGGCGGTATAGTGAGTAGTACAGTGGTGAACGAAGATAAACCACGGCATTGCTTCTCTGTGTCTGTTGGAACACTACATCCAAACTGGTTTCGGCTTCAAGTCTGCATTATCTTACGCTGTGTGATGTGTTACCTTTTATTTTTCGTAATGAATATAGCAGTTATTTTTGAGTGCGTTTAATTTCTTATTGGTAAACATTTTACAGGTAACTTAAGCTTATTTACAGGTATCTGTTTTAGTTTAAAGGTAGGTTTATTTGTAGCAGTTCAAGCGCCATCTACTGTTGTAGGGTAGAAACGCCTGTACCTTCTTCTCAGGTATTTTTAAATTGATGTCTTCTGCCTCCTTACCCACAGGGATTAAATTTTGATTGTACTTCCTACTTTTTTTTAAAAGAAAAACTTCTTGGCGATTTTGGTTTCCTGTAGCCATGGTTCGCAAAAGTAGATTGTGTGGTTCTCACGAATTTTGTTAGTGCTTAGTGCAACTTCCTAATTATAAAGGGATTCATCGTGAAGCCACAATAGAGCTGGTTTTGGTTTTGCAATTTTTGATTTTGGCAACCATTTCAGTATACCATTTATTTGGGATTTCCAATTTACTGCTTGCGGTCCCACGTGCTTACTTCAAAACCCATCATAGAAGTACCTTTAATTGTTTTTTTTTGGATGAACCCTTCTGATTCTTAGAAGGTAAGTCAAGTCAGATTTAGTCACTGTATTTCTCACTTTATTTCATTATTTTACATTGATCATTTTATCATTCAGCCCCGATACCCATCGCCCCTTCCGATTATGCATTCTCCTGTGATCCATTCACTGTGAGGCTGTTGTGTTTTGTTGGTGATGGCTTTCCGGTCTACCGATCTGTCCTTTTGTTAATTCATTCGAATATTTAGGGTCCTTCGTCTTGGTGTTACGTACGTCCTTGGTCTTGGTGTTGCGTACCCTGTCTTCGCTCTGGTTCGTGGCTGGAATCTGCATACACATTTGGAAGTGGAAACTACTGCGTGGTTTAATATTGTACCGTCTTGGTTGAGAAAACCTCCTTCGGCTCGTGAGCCCAATCGGATGTCGTCCTCCTACGTCTATCGCTGCCTGGTTGTACACGCTACTGCCACTAGAATCACTACCACTCCAAGTCAAACCATCAACTAATAAATTAAGGTCAGGTGTTGCATTTATTTTCCCCATTTTCCTGTGCACCAAGCCAGTGTTGAACAGCTTACACGTTCAAGTCTCGTCACCTGCTTCGTCGTCCTAAACGACAGTTTGTTTTGTTTACACATGTATTCTTTTGATAGTTGTACCTATTAAAGTTAATTATTACTGTTAAATTTTGCTGAATATAGAATAATTTATACTTACCGTTGTTTACGTTTGACCATCTGTCAAACGCTTTTGTCATAATCTTGTTGGCTGTGTCTGCAGTCTCCCTTGTCGTGCGGTTAATATTCACCTCGCGTTGCGTCTGCGCTGTTTTAGTTTGGACTTTATTAATTATTATTACTGCGTTTTCCTTACGGGGCCCATGCCAGCGCTACTTATCGGATACGCCGCGTTCGACTCTGTATTTACACCATACATTTTGGTACCCGCAATTTATTTACCTGCGACAGGTGGGAGATTTAACACTTTTAGTTTATAGATATTTAGATTATTTTGTTTTGCTTACACACTATCAGGACTTACTCACCTACTTTTACTTTATTAAGTTTCATTCAGATTGCTGCTTTATTCATTTATTCATTAAACTTATTATACCACTTTTGTTTATTGTAAATTTCAATATTTCCTTAAAATTACATTGTTTATTCACCGCATTGCGTTTGATTTATTTTGATGTCCGCAATAATTTGTTGCGATATTCTATTAGAGATTGAAGAGTATTGCGTGTCACATCTAAGAGGGGCAACAATCTCTTGGCGCCCTCTATCAACTGTATTTTGCCTTAGAACCCAGCCATCTCCACTGGGTCTAGCCGTGGCTTTGCACCCCCTTAGTGTTCCCTTTTGGGGAATTTCGGAATTTGCGTGTGACAGATGATAAATATAGGTCCAGCACAAAGCCTATTAATTGAAATTACAGTGCATCGTATGAAGCATTTATAAAGGGTTTTATAACCTAATTTGTAATTTGTACGTATCCTACTACCCTTTATTTTATAACACTGTACAGTTTATTGAAATAAACTTGAAATTAATATGTATGTCTTCATAATGACAGAGTTAACTAATCGTTTCAATTATTGTAAATTGCACCAATTAAAGACACTTATCAACTATCCCAGTTTACTTTATAAGTTCGCTCAGTATCACTCAGTCAAATACAAAGTAAATTAAATTCTGCGGAGACTGTGCATTTTTCTGAGAACTACAATCCATTGTCGGCTCGCTAAATTGGTCTCAAGTAACAAGCCCTTCTTTAGCATACCATATAGGTAGAGTATATTATGATTGAAATAGACAACACTAGTAAAAGTGAAATTCGGCAGAAGATAATACCCACTGTTTTGAAAAATTTGAATATTAATTTTTGCGTACACATTGGTCCACCCTATATCCTGTTTCCCCTCTATTTCTCTACCTACCCTAAAGCTCCCGTCTTCGTAGCGCCATGAACAATATAGTTTTAAACATTCTGTGCATCGAGATTGCTGTTTCGTACGTGGTGTGAACGGGATGCGCTTACGTTAGTGAAGTCCATACATTCATAGTGATCATATTCAAGAAAATTCGTATTTTTCATTCTTTCAGTCTTTTAGTTCATATTTATTCTTTATTTCGTTCAAATACAGTCCAAAAATACAAAACATTAATACCTTGAAGAAATTCTTACTTTTAAGTATCGAAGGAAATGGAAATTATGTAAACAGTACGTGTTTAAAGGAAGCACCAAGTAATCCACTAACATTAGTTCAGTGAGTATTTTGGCGAGTAAAAAGGGTTGGTGCAAGATGAAGAAGAATGATACCCCGATACAAGGTGTTGAGGGAGATACGGAAAAACCTCGGGAAAAATAAACTGATCATAACGGAAAGAACGGGACTGATGCGTCATGTGACACGAGCTGTAACTTACAAGACAGTGTTAATAGAAGGGAAAAGGAAAGAAGAGGAAGATTGCGGAAAAAATTGTTGAATGCAGTTTACATGTACGAACATCAACAAAGGAGAAGAAAATTTATCTTGGGCAATTTTTAAGCCAGAATCGCATGGCGCATGGATTGCCGAGTCTTCAGGTTCACGCCCATATTTGGTAAGCCACGATCATCCGCTTGAACCAGATCTGGAATCAACATAGAAATTTACTAAAAATAGGTATTTTCGAACCCACAGTTTAATTATTCTCTGTCATTATCTAAGTGATATAACAATAAATGTAATTCAACACTGGTCCTGTGTCTCGTGTCTTGCGTTTGGCCACTGCATTCCTCGTTGCTGTGCAGTGTTTTTCACTTTAAGTTCCCAGAATTGTCTCGGTCTTCCTAGCTTCCGTTTCTTGTATCTTCTTGCTTCGTATACCATTGTTGTCGTTCTTTCCTCCACCACCCTGAGCACGTGTCTCGTCCAAATTCAGCTGTTTCTCGTACATTACCAGGGCCACCTGTTATACCTGGACTATCCCGTTGTTCTAGTTTTGTATTTCCTGTGACTGTGGCGTGGAATATCGTTCCCGTATATATTTTTATCGTTTTTATCTTCTACTTTATTTTAATAATCATATCCTTTAGTTGCTCTCTGTTGTAAATGTTCAGGTTATATTGGAAGTCCTCTTCAGTTTTGTTACTATCGCCATTCGCTTTCTCCTTTCTAATTTCCGATGTACTGTTATCTGATTTCTTTATTGCCTCTTGTCTATTTCGTTAAGTACCAGTGACAACAATAATGGCCTTAGTACGCATCCCTGTCTCAGGCCTTAAGGGTTACGAATGTCTCGTGCCTTGTTCTGGTGTAGGATGAGCTGATTAGTTTCTATTCATTATTAATTTGTGTATGTACTCTGTTACTAAATTAAAATCTAAAAACAAAACGAAGTTCTTGAATTATTTAGAAAACAGCATCCTTATTTACTTCTTTGGTATGAGTATTCCCTCTTTTGTGGCTTCAGAATAGACAATACAAAATACTTTATGAAGGATGTCATCCCCCTTGGTCTCCGCTCTCTATGAGGAAAATCATAAAATTGATTTTCCTTTTTGCATCAATTTCTCCGATTAATCCGATCAATCCGTTTATCGATTCACTGCACACCTAGCGATTCTAATCGATTCAGTTCATATAGATTCGAATGGAAATTTGGGGGAACACTAAAGGCGGATCGAACTTGACACAACAACACATCAGAAAAACTGATTTAGTTAAGAAGATCGCCGTGAACCGCTATTCCTGGTAGCTAATGGTGGGATGAACATGTCTAACCTAGTAAGTTTCTTTGATCTGGTTCTACGCTACATTCTGTAAAAATAATTGCTGCACCATTTCTTTTATTTGCTCCTCCGCGTAGCATTATGTCACCTCTAAACATTTCCATTAAAATGGAATGGAATTCTGAGTAATGATGATTCAGACCAATCAACTCTTCACTGTAATAAAGAAAAGGAACAAACAAGCGAAGCTTATCTGGTCGATCCTCTTCACGTCACCGCGTTATCACACACATGTGCCGGCAAAATTTCGCCTGAAACCAGTTGGGTGGGTATGGCCCGCGCAGCTAACACAATTATGTATGATAAAGTGCGCTTGTTGCAAGTTAATGAGACGCAGAAGAAAATTTTCGTCCTTTGAAGATAGCCCGGCAGGTGAACCGTCTGTTGCACGCCGATATTTCTGGCGTTCGCGACACCTTTTCTGGCCGCTCTCGCATTTGCTGGATCCGCTAAATAGTTGGCGCTTCACCAACTCGCAGGAGACACTCAACTCACGCAGCCATCTTGACGTATAACTGTTAGGATTTATGGGACGCGCAGTTATTAAACTGTGTAGTCATTTATTACTGGATGCGTGTATATGGAGCAATTTTGTTCTGTATGTCGGCACCTTCTTTTCTTGCTTGACGTTTTATTTAATTTAGACTCAAAGAATTCGTGTGCTTATACAGTTTTCCGCTCTTGCCTATTTTAGTCTTAATTTAAACATGAAAGAGGATGTAAACGAGGCAAATTAATGGAAAATTAATTATGTTGTTACGGATAGTACAGTTAATTCAGTTGAAGTAGGTAGATAACTAATAGAGAACACCAGGGGATATAGCTCTGTTTCAGTATCCCGAAAACTGCTGTCAGTGGGTGATAGACAGTCAACTTATTTTCCCAAAACTATGTTACGCCACTAATCTATACAGGTAATTGGGAAGTACTTAACGTGAGTGTTCAGTGTGGAAGAAGATCGACATCTTCGAATTTTTCGTACCTAAACTGATTAGTTTTTGGGCGAAACAGCTTTTTGTGAAATCCTTCACAATGCTACATTTTTGGCGAGCAAAAAATTGTCAACAATCGATTGTTCCAGAACTACTTGCGATATATCAATTGCTAGTAAAAAACGTGTTCTTAAACAATAGGACAATCGCCCCCTACAAATTTTAATTCAATGGCACCCCTTATCTATGTTAATTGCAACTTTTGGATACATGCCCATCGAAACTTTTCTTATTTTGAGCTCCTCTATAATCTCCTGAAGTTTGACGTGCCCGTTCTGAATTGCTCTGAATACAGAACAATCTTGAAACTGATTCAAGTTAGATTTTATTTTTCAATATAATCCCCAATCCCCATGGAACTGAACACTTGGAACTGAACACTTGGTCCAACATTTCTCAAACTTCTCGATGCCCTCTCGTATACAGCCTCTATCGCCTTTTCATTCAATAGAAATCTCTTTCCAGTCAGTTTCAGGAAAGATGGAAGTTCAAAGGAGCCAAATCAGGCGAATAAGTTGGACGCAGAAGGATTTCGAACTTCAATTTTGACAATTTTAGCTGAGCGAGTGCGCTTGAATGAGCGGTGCATTGTCTTAGTGAAGCAACATTTTTTTATAGAACATCCCCGGACGTATAGTATTGGCCAGTAACAGTTCTCCCTTTTTCAAGATAACCAATCAACAGAATTATTTTGGTGTCCCAAACAACTGATGTCTTCGAAGCCGATTCATCGAGTCCAATTCACTATTTTGATTGCCTTTTTATTTCTGGCGTATAATAGTGAGCCCAGGTCTCATCCATGATCACGAATTGTCTCTTGAAATCCACTAGATTCTTATTAAACAATGCCCAACTATCGGCCGAATATCGGGCTCGAACGCGTTTTTGCTTCGGATTGAGCAAATGCGGCACCCTTTTTGCAGAAAGCTTTTTTAGATCCAGTTCATTATGTAAAATATGAATTCCTCGTTCATAAGATATGCCCACCGGCTTCCTCAATTTCTCGCATTTTTATTCGGCGATCTGCCAAAACCATGGATTCTATCCACAATTTCTGGAGTGGTAGCCGTTTTTGAACGTCTTGGAACGTGGTTCGTCACAAGTATCCGTACAGCCTCACTTGAATTCCGACACTCAGAAACTCACTGTGGAAAATGGAGGTGATGAATCTCCAAGAACAGCATCCAGCCTGGATTTGATTTCCGTTGCGGTTTTTCCCTCCATCAGATGAAAAAATTTAATGGCCACTTTATTTATCCATATCCATAGTAGAAACGCTCCAAAGTTGTTCAAATTGAACGCCTATCAAAACCAAACTACTTGAAAGATAGATTTAATAGCAGCTAATGCTTGTGAAAGAGTTGCTGTGACAACAACATAAAAATATTTAACAAAAACAACCCGCTAGTGGCGATTCCGGCGGAAACTTATCAATCTATCATCAAATTTTTGGATTAGTCTGATTCAAGAAGTTCTGATAAACATAATTCTGAAATGGATCGTTTGGGAATTATTGGCAGTGCCACAATACTCGCAAATTTATTGAAGAATAAAGTTATGAAATTTTCAAACTTTTCTAATACTTACCTACATATTTTCAGATTTTTTTTAGTGCTGCATGGATATTATTCTCATCCGACCAAAATATAGCTTCATCCAATCCCACGATATTTCATTATCAAAAGAATTGTACCTCTACATCTGTCAAAATATTCGAGGAAATATGGTAACTCAAAAAATGTACAGTTAGGTATGCAAGAATTTTGCGCGCTTTAGCTTCTTATCATACGAAATGCGCTATGATCTTGTAATTTCAGAAAAAAATGATTTATTTCCCACTAAAAATTACAAAATTACTATTCAAGTTGTGCCAGTTTTTTAAAAATAATTTTGCGATATAAATAAATATAAATAAATTAATATATAAACACTTTGTAAAATTGATGTTTTAGTTCCGTTTAGGCTCTTCGTCAAGATTTATTAAATGTGTTTATTATATTTATCGTATACTCCAGCTTTTTACAAAATTATAAAATAATAATAGAATGCGAATTCTTAAATAGTCAAAATAAATCATATTTTTCTAAATTTGAGATCTTAGGGCATTTCTATGTAAAAAAGAAACTTAAGTGCACGAAACTTCGGGTAGAAATCCCGGAAGTTGTTTACCTATTATAATCTATGAAAAACGAACACCTCTTCGTAGGGACAATCAACGAGTGAGACAGCTTAATGTTCGTACAGCCCCTTAGGCGATCCCATAATGCACTTAATATGTAGGTTGTTCCATTTATGAGTTTTATTTATAAGTTGATCCCATGCACTCGTCAAGACAGTCACAGTAATTAAACTCGACATGTGATTCGCTGACAACGTGCCCGTATAAAAGCGGGCCTGCTATTATTACTATTATTGCAGTTAACGACCAAAAGTACTTATTCTTGCAGATTACTGCACAAACTGTACACAATGTTTGAATAGTCGTCCTGAATGAACTAGGTAGGTACCTAGCGTGTATTATCACTGACAGCTACTAGAATTTGTTTCCTAACTTTTAGTTACAAGTATTTGGATTTTCGTTTTTAACAATGAGCCATTACTTCACAGACAAGGCGTTGAGAGTGCAACGAGATGTGGCCAACCGGGTAATTCAAATATTTACGGAAACGCATATACACAGAAACACTCTAAAAAGAAACAACCATTAATATTAATGAAATAGTTTATAAATGCAAATCACTCACAAAATTTCGTTAATTAAGGCTCTTTTATAATTAGCATATTATCCGAATATTATCAATACACGTCTAATATAAATCTAGTTTATCTAGACTTGATTTATAAAAAGCAAACACACAAAAAACAGAGACGTAGGTTTAGAAACTTAGTTTTTCAATTTAAAATATTGCCCCACTGCACGAAGGACTCCAAAATTTATTAGTTGTGAACTGCGTACAAAACCTACTGGTTTAGTCTTGCACACATGCACATTAATTTTCATAATATTTCACGCTCGTCCTTAATTGGCACCGGTGTGGGATGCAAAGATAATGAAGCAATCAGAGCTATGGACATACTAACAGGAAGGTTCCTTGTACGCAACCTAACCACTCTTCCGGAAACTTCTACCTCGCTTCTACTACCTTTACATCTCGTATTATTAACTGGTCTCTGGACACGGCGAATGATAATGCTGGCCTACAATAGTTATAATTAGCACAACAAATCCCACGGAATCCTTACTGCATAAAATAAGAAATTGTTATTGCGGTATTACCACAACAAACATGCCGACGATCACGTCATTTAATTAAATGAATGTGGCATGCGTTGCTTATCGAATAAAGTGTTTCTTGACAACACTTACTTATGGTGTACATACATTCAAGATTCAAAAGAATAAAACATTTTACAGCAGGTGAAGTGAATGCGACAAGTTCAAGACAGAGCAAAGTGATTCTGAGTTAAACAGGGAAAATCATATTGGGTGTCTCAGAAAAGGTGGGACAAAACTTAACTGTAGATTCCTGAAGATAAAATGTCTGTCTGTCTGTCCGTCTGTCCGTCTGTCCGTCCGTCTGTCTGTCTGTCTGTCTGGCTGGCTGGCTGTCTGGCTGTCTAGCTGGCTGGTTGGTTGGCTGTCTGTCTGTCTGTCTGTCTGTCTGTCTGTCTGTCTGTCTGTCACAGCCTTATTACGTTGAATTGATGACCGAAAAACCTAGGCAAATACTGTGTTTTACATGTGTATTTAGGGAGGATTCCGTGCATCGGAAAGGGGATGAAATATATTTTTTCAAATTTTCTATAGTTCATTTTACACGGTCAGTTTTGTCATTGTTTTATATGTATAAGTTAATGCCAATGGCCCAAACCCATACAAATACTAATTACTTCTTGGTAATAAGAATATCGAGAAGAGTGCGAGAAAAAATTATTTTGATAAAAGTCGTGAGACTATTCAAAATAATTTATTTTATTTTATATTTAAAAATTTATTTAATTCGGTACTGTATGGTACTGGTGAGGAATGCTACTATCGAGCAATTATTACATTATTTTCAGATAAAAATTAAGAGAAAAGTTCTTTCATGTCGGTACGGAAGTTAATCAAAAAGTTTTTTAGAAATTGGTTTTGTTAAAACTTCAAATTAAAAAAAAAACACACAAGAAGAGAGAAGATATACTTCTTCTATTTTTTTGAATTCTTAAACATTTTGGAAAATATTTCCAAAAAATGCATAAAAAATTAATACCAAATTAACAGTTGGATAAAAAATTATACATGATGGCCCTCTGAAAACAGTAAGCAAGTGCCATTTTATTCTATTTAGCATCATTTTTACGCGTCGATTTTGGTTTTAAGCTTTTTGTGTTTGAGCTTTTTGTAGTAAAAAATTAATGATAAATGGTATAAAATCGTACTTACTGTTTTCAGTGGGTCACCATGTATGTGTTTGGGAACAAGCAGGGTTTTTTAAAGAATGATTTTTCGAGAAGTTAAAAATAATTCTTTTTTTGTCCTTTTTGTAACCCAATCCCGGGACGTACTGTATAATACATATATCTTCATCAAGAATTTGAACTGACAATACTGTATACACTACTGACAATACACTATACACAATACACTATACACAATACACTAGACACTACCGTATAGTTTAAGAAATTTGCAAATTGAGTGTATGATAAACAAAATAGAAACTTTTAAATTTTCGCAAGCAATCATAAAAATTTATTATACATTTACCTTAATCAAAAACCGGTATATTAAGTCTGCTACAACACGTACCATGTTGTACTAGAACAAGAACATTTCATATTTTTATGTGGATATTCGCCAAGGAAAAGTAACAAGTTCTAAAAATTCTAATTTTAAATTACGCTTA
Organism: Xestobium rufovillosum; assembly: GCA_963966045.1. NCBI lineage: Eukaryota > Metazoa > Arthropoda > Insecta > Coleoptera > Ptinidae > Xestobium > Xestobium rufovillosum. Next base: position 16,162,665 of record OZ014496.1, read on the forward strand.
CGTAAATATTTAAATTTTATTCGCTGCGATGTCCACATGTTTCGTGAATTCAGAACAACTTTTACTCGATCAAGAACTCTACACAACAGCAAATCAAGGAGGTACTGCTTTTCAGACTTCTTTATTCTTACGTGTATACCTACATACAAAAAATTTAATCAACAAAACTAAAACCACATAATTTAGGTTATTTTCTAAAATTGTTATTGGGACTGAGAAATGATTTATTAGCCAAATTATTTTCAATTGTTAGGTTTCGCTAAACCCTAACCTTGAAAAATTCGGTTCCTTGCACTTCAGGTAAAAATCGTCCTATAAAGAAATAGAAGTATAAAACTGGCTATCAAATAATTCTCCATAAATTACCTTCTTCCGCCACGAATTGTAAAGAAAATTGACTGTTGTAATCCTAGTTGTTGCTGTTAAAAAAGTCTGTCCATCAGGTTTTTCATCCCAGATACATCTCTTTCTTTCTTTCCCTCCTATGTTCGACACTTCTAACATTACAGTATAATGTACATGAGTTTAAAGTTGGTACGTGGATAGAAAAGGCATGTATTTGGAAACAAAATTGTATTCCTTGTTTTTCAAAATATGTATGATCTCTTTCTTCAGGCATACGTCCAAACAATTTACTTACTGCTCTTCTAGCATTTCGGAAACTGATGTAGCAAAAGGCGTCGAGATAAAAAGGAAGGGAAAAGTGCAAAGTAGTCTATATGGTAGATGGTTTACTAATTCAACTCCAGAAGAGCTACATTTTTAATGTAACCTTTAGCCAGTTTCGTTATTTGATTTGACGATTGAAAAATTTGCGCAGAAATTGAATAATTTCTGGATCGATTTTGGAATTTGACCTTAATTACTGTTAAGACAACTGCTCTTATTTTTATATTGCTGTACTTTTCAATTTCTAAGGAGTTTAAGGTTATTATTAGTTTTACATATTTTTTCCTACAGATGTCAAATTCTAATTTGCTATCTTGAAATCTATAAGGAAATAATCTGTATAACAACAGATTATAATAGCGGCTAGTCTTAGATTTTTAGTTAGTAAACTGGAAAATACCGTAAATACTCGTAAGTAAACACAGTGAAAAATATAGAGAAATATTACGATTTTGATAGTATTTTGAGTTAAAATTTCAGCAATCATTAAGGAGTCCATGTTTGGTAAATTGTCGGACTGAGCCTTATTGAAAACTTCGTCAGTCATGGCCAAAGATTAAATAAATGTTTTACAGTTTTACACATTTGTTCAAAACATGCCGGCCACGGAACACGAATAATTTACAGCACGATACCACAACGCACAATCGTGTATGAAAATGTCGGCTGCCGAAGGTAAACACGTGTTGTATTTACTATCGGATGACGTCAACTAACACAAACCAATAGGAGGGCGTCATTGCGCCATGTGCTTACAGACGAAATTTATTTAATTTGTTGTTTAAACGGACAAATAATGTATTTTTTTTCTTTTGAATTTGATAAATCATTAAATCTCCATAGTATTAAGGCATATTTATGTCAATTAGTAACTCCTGTATGCACAATAATGACAGAAATATCCTCTACCAGTTAAAATGAGCAGTTTTTCGGTCCTGACTAGGGGAATCGGCAAGACGCTTCACTTTCGTGACCACCTGCAGCTAGGTGCATTATCTAAAAGGTATCATTTTTTCTAGGAAAGCTTCCAATGGAACTTCCTGATATATACTGACACGAGTCACACTTCCCGGCACTAAGGATGTGCGAACATTAATCACGATTTTAAGTGTGGCAACAGCGATTGAAATGCAAGATAAACAACGAGCAGAAACGTATGTGCATCATTTCCACTAATTGATGCACATTATTCAATTGCATTTCGTACGTGATTTCTGTGTATGCAGTCAGAATGTAGCGCCGGGTATGCGATTCTTGTGGAGAGTCCATCTGAATAAAACTTTACACACATTTATATTAATATTTATGGCACGGTTTATGCTTCAAATGCAAAATACTTGACGGTAACTTAATGATTTTGAAAATAAAATAAGTTTGCGACGGGAGAATAGGAAATGAGGATCTCGGAGATCTCTGTTTTTTAGCACGGAAATCGTTAGCTCTTATAGAATTATACATCTTATTGCTGTGCTTAATTGAGAATCAGCGTTTCCAGATGTGTAGATAAGACTGCCTCTTTGACGACAATTATTGCTGACAGTTTTACGACACGTATGAAAGAGGTAGAATTAATGTCTTTAGTGTTTCGGTTAGCAAAAGAAAATTAGTTCAAAGCTACTATTCAGATATCCACGATTTACGCTCTGCAAATGACACTGTTCTTCTGGTAAGTGCTTATAGAATAGAAGAAGCAAGAGATGCGGGTTGGAAATGGATGCTGCAAAACCAAGATAATGTCACTGAGGATGATCATTGTCAGGCAGCAAAAATAACATTATTTGTAAATACGTAAATTCTATTTGCATCTATTGATTTATGTTTTTTTATTATTTATTTTATTGGTCGAGTTGAAAAGTAGGTGGGCATTTATATATAATTTAAGTGCACAACTGAACCCCGCCATTTGCTTCTTGATACATGTTTGTTAATTTTTTATTGCTTGTATGTAAACAGTCAGCAATAAAGACTATTATTATTATTATCATCATAAGTTTGAATTCCCTGGACTTCGCACCGAACAAATGTATCAGTACTAATTCAGCTACAACCATTCGAAGATGGAAGTACTTTGGTTATGTACCTACATAATAAGGAGGGGGTCGATGGTTGAAGAAATTACTCATTCAGGGAAAAGTATCAAGCAAAGGACTTCGGGATCGCAATTCACAATAAATTAATGCATAAACTAACGGAAGAAGCACAAGATAGACAGATGGAGAAAAGTCTTCAACAACGTATCTACCTATTGCCGACCACCATATTCCCTGTTGGGAATGCGAACTAATGGAAACGGCCGTGGTATACCTGTTACGGTAAATGTAATAAACTGATGGTTATTATGTAAAATTGCCGGTTTTTATATATAGGCGGCGCACGTAATCTTTAGATTAAATAGAGTAAGAAATCCTAATAAAGTTATGGCGTAAAGTAATTCGTTTTCAAAATACAGAATGCAAAATTTTTACTTTTCAAATATGTAATCACAATTTCAGAAAAGGTAATATTTATTTATGACAGTTGCTCCTTATTACCATTACTTCACCTACATGTAGGGGAGGTAAAAACAAGTTGATATTAAAGAGTGGTCATTTTGTCCTAAAGAAGTTGTCACAGTTCTATTTTCATATTTAAGCAACCGAAACAATAAATGATATCAAGTGGTATTTGATATATACTGGCTACTTAAAAAGAGCGACGGTGGCCATTTTAAGCAATTGTTATAAATAATTATTAGCTTTTCTGAAATTGTGATTACTTGAAAAATGAAAATTGAACATTCTGTATATTGAAAACGAATTACTTTATGTCATAACTTTATAAGGATTTTTTACTCTATTTGATCCAAAGATAACGTATACGAAGTAATGACCTTACGTAATGGGACACCCTGTATAATTACCAAAATTATAGGTAAATGTGATAAATAAGTGCATATTATTCACTTTTATAGGTTCCAAGACGCGGTGGTAATAATAATAAATTATTTTGTTTTCTTCTACTTTTTGTTCAAATTATCAAGTTATGGAACTGTAGTAGCACTAGGGCTGGTGTCGAGGCATTTGCGTACATAAGGAAAGACGAATTCAGCAGATAAAGCCGGCAGCTCGAAATAAGTGGTACCTGCGTACAACATAAAAATCTCTCGGGTTAAGGTCAAGCGGAGCATTGTAAATCTCAGTCGTTAGCGTTTATAATATTATTCTCTTCAAAGATCATTCATTTTGTAAAACAAGTCAAATTTCGTGGTGGCTATGTATAATTACTGGTATTTATATAAAATCGCCATAACATACCCAACCCAACACCGTGCTCTTTTATAAAAATGTTCAGCCTTATCAAATCAAATTTTAGGAAAGATAATGGTAAGATATTTTGAAAACACTTTTCTCACTCTACACGATAAAGATGAAAACTTCGATTACCTAGGCCTTATTAAGAGCCCGACGCACCAATTTGCTAAGAAATAGAGCGGACGGCGAAAACTATCTGGATAAGCAGGGAACTAGTCGACCAAACTAACACTGAGAATGAACTTGTTACACGCACTCCCTATTTCGGGATCGATTGACAGCTGAGCGACTTTGATCAGTAGTCGAAAGATAGACGAGAGCACGAGCTACGACGAAAAACTTCGAATGCAAGGGTACTGCTGTTTACTAATAACTTTTTTGTTTTTCGGCCGAAATTGAAAATTTTATGTATTTTTACAAGCCAGAGGTTCAGTCTACTATTGCTATTAACCAGATTCTGAGATTTTCTTTTCGGGAAAGTTTTATTAACGTATGTCCCAAAAGTTTTGAGAAAAAATATTAAAAGTCATATTTTATTTTGGTTTAAATTTGTATTAAATTCAACTACAAGTAATTATTTCTACATCTATGTTTTATAAAACTTTAAGTTTAAACTACGGATAATGGTCATGTTCCTCAACGGTGCGCAATTTAACATAAACTTGCGCCATTAGCCTTTGTGCGGCAACAGTGTCGATTCGTCGAATTTTCTGGTAGATCCGGTGACATAATTGTTACGTTTTGGGTTTCTCAGCCATTATCGTAAAGTTTTCCAGTTAGTAGACCCCAAAAATCTTCTATAGTCCTCGTCTGAGGCACGTTTAGAGGGTTGTCTACGTTCGGTACAAAATTGATGTTATTGGCAGTTAACCAGTCTGTCGTTTGTTTTACATGTGACACAAAGCTGGATCTGGTCAAATGATAATTTCGTCATTTGGGTGATTCGCAGTTATAAACTGACGAAGTTTTGTTAAATATTGCCTTGTACAAATGTCCGCATTAATGACTTCACCACGGGTAGGTTCGATGTCACGTTGGGAGACACCAGCCTCGAAAATGGTATACCATACTAAAATCGTTTCAGTAAATTTGACTTTTCCTTTTGGTCTAACTTCATCCGGACTGCCCTGTATGTTACCCGTATAGAAGACGTCGTTGCCCTTCATCTCGGAATTGGACAAAGTGAAATCTTTTCCATCATCAATGAACACGACCTCATGCACGGCATCATCTCGGATTTCTTTTTTGAATTGGGTAGCGTTGTATTTTGGAACCTTTTTTCTTTCTCTGTATTTTAAATGATTTCGGGAGATGGTTCTGCGTACTGTCATGCGAGAAACGTTAAATCTTCTAGATAATTTATACACGATGTCTCCACTCTGTTTTTAACCAATTCAACAAGAGTTTTCGTTCATCTCAACTTAATATTTTAGGTCTTCCACTTTTTGGCAGGTTCACACCAGGTACTCCCTCCTCACAGTCTTTGATTGTTCGATAAGTCGTGACCAGTGAAATATTTTGATCCCTGTACAATCTTACAATTTCGCGCTTAGGTAGCCGTCCAAATAGCCTAGAAATATTTTTGCGAATGTCAAGCTTGTAAGCCATTGTAACCACAAAATTGTTGAAAAATGACATTTAATTGCAAACTGTGATTAATTATGAAGTTTTGTTTCCAACGTCAACCAGGTTGAAAGCATTTTTTGTTTGATAAGCTCGAGCGTATTTTTTCTCAAAACTTATGGGACATACGTTAGGTTCTATAAGAAGCAGTTTTTCGCCCACATATAACATGCTCCTTCGTTTATTGTTTTCATGTTTTTTAACAAATTTCAAAATAGCAATAGTAGATTTGTATTTTAAGAATTGTTTGCAAACAAAAACAACTTAATATCATTTATAGTTTTTGAAATATTTACAAACAGGCGAACGTCTACCGTGCTCCCAAAATTCCTGTGTGTGTCGGGCTCTTAAAATAATCAGGATGAAATTTTCGGCCACATTTTCTTATTCTGCCCATCATTCAACATACTATTGTAGTTACCTACATGTATTTATGTGTACACCTTGAAAGTAGATTCATGCAGTAAACAGAAGTTTCAATTCATGCAAATGGCAAACTGTGATTAATTCCAAGCACATCTGAGCTGTAAAATAATGTAATGAAACCGTCGCTATTTTGTTGCAAATACCCAACGCAATAGTGTGCGACTTCAGATCAAGATACAGGGTGTTTTTGAAATAGGCACATGAACAAAAAGAATGTGTTTGGGAGTGTTTTAAATAAAAAAAAAATGAGAGGAAAACCGCTTATCCAGCTCACTGTCGACGCGCCTGACTTAAGTTGCACGTTTGCGATTTTAAAGTTCCAAAATCGCTGCTCTATGAGAGTTGTTCGTAAACACAAGCAACGGAAATACAAATGTTGACAAGTGTATTCGCGAACAATGTTAGAACACCAGATGAACACGATTCGTAATAAGCAAACTGTGGCAACGACTTTTTCACTGATAGCCCCTTGTGCTACTTTCCATATTCCATCGATTGTCGTACCCTGTATATCGGTGCAAAAGTGCATAGATATTATTGATAGCATACGGATAGGAATGCATTGCGTATTTTTAATATTTGTGCCTACTTGTTAATACTGGTACTGTACGCAAACAATAGGAAGTTCTTTTATGGCCAACAGCTTCTGCATAAAACTATTGGCAATAAAATCTGACTCATAGACTTGGCAACGTGCCGACATGGCCCGTTAGATTTCATAGACACCTGACCAAAGATCACTGAAAGAACGCCCGTTCAAATTCGAAATTCGTCAGCTAATAAATTTTTCGTTACACAAAAAGGGAATGCTGGTCGATTCGCTGTTTCTCTGAAAAATATAAATAAGGATTTATTTATAGATACTCTCTTGTACATGCCTTTAGAATTACTTTGATGTTGGTTGTTTGTTACTGCTGTTGATAGAAAGTAGCAGACTTATTTTTTTTCTAGTGGAAAATAGCTGTCTGTGGTAACTGTTGTGGATATTTGTGGAATTCTGAGTGGTAAGTTCAGACAACTTCAAGAATAACTAGCAATTTATTGAAAATGAATAAGCGATTAAAACGAATACAGTTTCGCCTCTCGCGACCGTCTACATACTACTACCATAACATGAATCAGCAAGCAAGCTTAACGATAAGCATTGGTTTATAAACATTCTGCGAATGCAATACAATATTTCATCTGTTAGTATTTGTTTTTCTTAATTAAATATAGATCACAACACTCTCCCTAAAAACATACTGACAGATAACAACAATACAAAACCTATTTATTAGTTGTTAAACCAAGTTTACCTTTCAAATAATCAAACTTTTGACGTGACAGTGGTTTAGTCATAACATCAGCAATTTGCTCATCACTTTGTACATATTCTACCTTAATCCTATTTTCTTCACACAGATTACGTATAAAATTATAACGAACATCAATATGTTTAGTACGTTGATGAAACTGCCGATTCTTTATCAACTTGATCGCACTTAAATTATCAACACGTAAAACAGCTTTTTCAATTTTATTTTCACATACACCAATTTCATTAAACAAACGAATTAACCAAACCATTTCTTTCCCCGCACTTGCCGCACTTATAAATTCTGCTTCAGTTGTTGACAATGCTATACACTGCTGTCTTTTACTCTGCCAAGTAATTGCCGCATCACTGTATTTGCAGACTATTCCTGTAGTTGATTTCCTTGTGGTAGTATCACCTGCGAAATCTGCATCGCTGTACACTTCCAAATTTCCACTTGTTCCATAAAGAAGTCCAAGATTTTCTGTATATTTGAGATATCTAAGTATACGTTTAACCAAATTGCAATGCGCTTCCGTTGGTTTTTCCAATGATCTTGATGCAACGTTGAGTGCAAATCCTATATCAGGTCTGGATATGACATGAAGATACATGAGATTTCCTACTATTTCACGATAAGGAAAATCTCTGGCTAACTCATTAGAACCGTTGGAATTCCAGCCAGGTTCTATTGGAATTGACACAGACTTTGCTTCTTTCATTCCAAACTTCGCCAGAATTTTATGAACATAATTTCTTTGATTAATAAAAATTGAGCCATCTGACTTCTGCTCGATTTCCATACCAAGGAAACTGTTTACTTGTGTTACGATTTTTGCCTCAAACTTGCTTTGTACTTGTTCAAGTAACTCATCAGCATCTTCGGCTTTAGAAGCAACTATTAACCCATCGTCAACATATAACAAAAGAAATAATTTTCTCGTTTTATCGTTAAGTATATATAGACATGTGTCACAAGTACTCTCCCTCAAACCAAAATTCTGCAGAAATTCAGTGAATCTTCGATTCCAACATCTGGGAGCTTGTTTCAAGCCGTACAAACTTTTTAATAGCTTACAAACCTTGCTCGAAGCATTTTCAAATCCCTTTGGTTGATTCATGAAAATCTCTTCATCCAAGTTACCATACAAAAACGCGGATTTAATATCGAATTGTCTTAGAATTAATTTTTCTGATGATGCCACACTTAAGACTGCTCGAATAGTATCGTAACGTACTACTGGACTGAAGGTTTCATTGTAATCATAACCTTCCTTTTGAGAGCAACCTTTCACGACTAATCGCGCTTTATAGCGATCTATAGAGCCATCGGGGTGATATTTAATTCGGTATACCCAACGATTATCAAGCACCTTTTTACCAACCGGCTTGTCAACTAAAACCCAAGTATTATTTTTGGCTAAGGATTTCATTTCTTCTGTCATTGCACTGAGCCAATGTTCAGCCTTTTCAGAATTCATTGCATCATCGTAATCCGTTGGTTCTGTTTCAGCCGTCATGCAAATAGGAACACCATAATAATCAGGTCTCTTCAGTGTTTTCCTATCTCTCAGTTTGCGTATGTCTTCTTCACCATTCGACTCGGAATTGTTGTCTGAACATTCAACATCTTCCGCTTCCTCAGCAGATTCAGAGGTACCAATTGTGTCAACTTCTGTTGTTACAGATAATGTTGATTCTTCTTTGAAAACGACATCTCTGCTTACGATGACATCATTGACATCAGGAACCCATATGCGATAAGCTTCGACTCCTTCTGTGTACCCCACAAAATAGCCTTTTTGGGATTTCTTGTCTAGCTTACGTCTCTTTTCTTTGGGTATGTGCACATAACATTCTGTCCCAAAGACCTTTAAGTTTGTGACTTTTGGTTTCTTTCCATACCACAACTCATATGGCGTTTTCTCTGATATTCTTGTTGGTGCAGTTCGATTAAGCACGTAAACCGCAGTGTTTACTGCCTCTGCCCAAAGCTTCTGTGGAAGATAGGATTTTGCGTATAACATAGAACGAGCAGCTTCCACTACTGTTCTATTTTCTCTTTCAATTACTCCGTTTTGTTCTGGTGTATACGGGGCAGTTACAATATGTTTAGTTCCAATCTCACTCAAGAACTTTCGAACATCATTGTTTACATACTCTTTGCCTCCGTCAGTTTGCAGCTCTTTAATTTGACGCCCAAACTTTGTGTGTATTTCGTTGCAAAATGATTTCAATTTGTCTTTTACCTCCGACTTTTCTCGAATGAAGTAAACAGCTCTAAACTTGCTAAAATCATCCTTAAATAGTACAAAGTATCGTTTCTTACCAACTGATTCCACGCTCATCGGACCACATACATCAGAATGCACCAATTCCCTAGGAGCATTTGTAGTATCTTCCGTTCTTTGACTGAAACTTCTTCGATGTTGCTTCCCATAAACACACCCATCACAAAATGTATTGTCCGAGGTCACTTCAGTTCCCATTAATTTTAAAAACGATTGCACATGTTTTTTATTTTGGTGAGCTAACCGTTCGTGCCACAACTGTAGCGAACCGATTTTATTAGCAGCAGCAGAATAAACAATTTTATTTGTTTGCACAACCCGAACGCGAAGTTGATACAAATTATTGAGCTCTACTCCTGTAGCAACAATTTTATCATTCTTCATAAACACACAATGCTTGCCATTGTTGTTAATACAAAAATCAAGGCCCTTGCTAGCCGCTACTTTTACCGAAAACAAATTGTGAGTCATATCCGGAGCATACAGCACGTCGTAAATTACACCGGGTAGCCACGTCGTTTCACCAAACGTTTCGACTTTAAGGTTCCCGCGACCAAACGCCGATATCTGCTGACCGTTTCCGACTCTTATCATCACGGGTTTTGAAAACTCGCTAAATTCCATGAACCAATCACGCCTATTGGTTATATGGTCAGATGCACCTGAGTCGATTAACCAAATGTCTCTGGTTACTATTACGTCAGCACTTCCTACAAACGCCTGTTGTTCACTCGATGAATCGTCACCGGATTTACCACTTTTTGGTTGGTACTCGTTTTTCGGACAGTTTTTCAGAATGTGGTCTTTCGAACCGCACTTATAACAACCACGACAATTTTCGCGAACATGGTTTTTCCTTCCGCAATTTAAACAACCAGCCTTTTTCTTAAAATTCGGAACTTTCTTGCCCAATTTTAGTTTCGAAAACAATGCGACTGTTGATTCCTCATTTTCAGTTACCTGCTTTTGAAGGCGTAACTCTTCAGTCATGAGTCTTGTTGTTAGATTGTCGATGGTTCGTTTACCTGGATCAGTCGAGTCCCATGCGCTGTGAAAATGATTAAATTTTGATGGCAACGTCGACAAAATTCTGGTAAGAAGCATGGATTCTGGAATTTGTTCACCCAACATTTTCATTTTATTGGCCAACTGCTCCAACTTAGAGATGTGTTGAGCTACATTTCCAGCAGGATCCCAGCGGAATTCAAAGAACTGCTTCTGAACGAGAGAGAGGCTCTCATCAGACTTCATATCATAGATACTGTGCAACTTTTTCCACATTTCTTCTGCGGTTTCACAACTCATTAAGAATTGCAGTGGCTTCGAGTCCACAGTGGTTACTATGAGTTTCTTCGCAAGTCGATCAGCCTTTGTCCATCTCTTCAGTTTTTGTTCATACTGCTCATCACCAACTTCAGGTTTCTTAACTGTGCCATCACACACGTCACGAGCATCTTCACTTTCAAATAAAGTTCGCATGACAAATTGCCATTGCGGCCAGTTATCAGCGTCTCGAAGTTTCTCTACTTTGAGTTTATCAACCTCCATTTTGTTGATAACGCGTTAAAACAATTTTAATGCACTAAACAACTTTTTAGTCACACTCTAACTTGAATTAACCGATCAAAGTCAACAATGAACTTAACAACCCACCTGCGACACCTGGGCACATAACCTGTTGTGGATATTTGTGGAATTCTGAGTGGTAAGTTCAGACAACTTCAAGAATAACTAGCAATTTATTGAAAATGAATAAGCGATTAAAACGAATACAGTTTCGCCTCTCGCGACCGTCTACATACTACTACCATAACATGAATCAGCAAGCAAGCTTAACGATAAGCATTGGTTTATAAACATTCTGCGAATGCAATACAATATTTCATCTGTTAGTATTTGTTTTTCTTAATTAAATATAGATCACAACAGTAACTTCACGTACCAACGTACAATTTGTCTTTTCCTATTTCTCACGAAACCATGATCTACCTCTTTGCCTCTTAAATGCTATGCATATTTCCCCTCTTGTATATTATTTGCTACTGTATGATTTATAGTCTTGGCCAACTATTACGAAGACGGAAAATATAAACAGGAACGGAATGACATATCTTATTATTACTTTAATTATCTTGCATGCTTGGCATATACATGAAATCGAAGAAATTCTGCGATTGAATGATGTTTTCAAAGGTTAAAAAGCTACTCGTGTAATAAGGTACCTTGTACTAGACATGTTCTGCTGAAACAACATTACCGAGATTTTAAAGGTTAAATTTTGTAAGTGCAAATATTGTAATATTATTTATTACAAATTGAAACTTAATATAGCTTATTCATTATTAGTATATTCTCATTATAAATCGCGTTAATCAACTGTTTTTTAAACAGCCTCGTCATGGTCTTTTACAATAAAAAAATACACGGTCCCCACGACCAATATTTCTATTTGTATGTGTGCCCAAATGTTTCCAGAATAAACTATGTACCGGGTGTACAAATAAGAAAGGTCGGCGGCCGTATATCCGTAACCGTTTGCCCTAGAACTTGATTCTTGAATTGACTAGAACTTTCGGAAAAAAATATTTAAGATAAAATTGGCCACGAGAAATTGCTGGAAATTATTTTTAAGTTCGTAGATTGGCCGCTAGGGGGCGGGCGTAAGGGCTACACCAAAGGAGAAAAGTAATTTTTCCCTGAAAAATCACCAATAAAGGGTTATCAAAAATAATTTTGTTGAATTCTACTGAAAATTCTGAATAACTTTCGTTTAGGATTTTTGCTCTAGCCCGTCAAATAGAGATGGCATGGGCGGACAAATATTGAGATGAAAGAATGCTTCTAACTCCGGTTTGGCTCAACAGAATTGGACAAACTTGAGCTTCTTGAGAAGAGCTTTCCTTGTTCTATCAAACGAAAGTCAAATAAAGTCATTTCGAATTTCGTGGCCACCGGTAGAGGGCGCGATTTTACATTCAAAGCTATTGTCGCGTTTATCTTGAAAAATTCAAATGGAATAATATAGTTTTTTGAATACTGCTAAAAAGAGGTGAAAATTATAAGAAAAATTGCGCAAGCCTATACTAATTATTTTTTTCAACTTGTGTATTATAATAAAGAAACATTTTCCTCATAGTTTTGTATTGTTCGAAATGAAAATGGGTCCTACCGAAGCCTACTTGATTTTTGCACTCAAAATTTCTGTTCAAGTTAATGGAGCAGCCATTCTCAATATTCCTTCATTTATATCTTCGGTTCTAAAAAAGATATCACCATGCGGCTTGCGCCATTTTTCTTATAATTTTCACTTCTTTTTAGCAGTGTTAAAAAAACTATATTATTCCATTTGAATTTTTCAAGATAAACGCGAAAATAGCTTTGAATGTAAAATCGCGCCCTCTACCGGTGGCCACGAAATTCGAAATGACTTTATTTAACTTTCGTTTGATAGAACAAGAAAAGCTCTTCTCAAGAAGCTCAAGTTTGTCCAATTCCGTTGAGCCAAACCGGAGTTACAAGCATTCTTTCATCTCAATGTTTGTCCGCCCATGCCATCTCTATTTGACGAGCTAGAGCAAAAAATCCTAAACGAAAGTTATTCAGAATTTTCAGTAGAATTCAACAAAGTTTTTTTTGATAACCCTTTATTGGTGATTTTTCGGGGAAAAAAATATTTTTCTCCTTTGGTGTAGCCCTTGCGCCTCCTAGCGGCCAATCTACGAACTTAAAAATAATTTCCAGCAATTTCTCGTGGCCAATTTTGTCTTAAATATTTTTTTCCGAAAGTTCTAGGGCAAACGGTTACGGATATACGGCCGCCGACCTTTCTTATTTGTACACCCGGTACTTGTTTCTTCGAATTCTCGAACAGATGTCACCAGGGTTCCAGACGAACCACTTTCATCTTGCTCCATGCAGAGATCTGTGTATCACTCAATATTGCCCTTCCCAGCTTTGACGATTCACCTTTTTTGAGCTGAGTTGTATTAACCACACCAGGTCGCCTTTACAAAACCTAGCAGAATTCACCTTGCTACCATATCGAATCATTGTTCTGTCACTTTCTGTATTTTTCAGCTCCGTAATATCTTGTTGTCAGTAACGAAAAAGGTTCATCGATCATCCACAAAGTCCGTAATCCTTTTTTTGTTTCCGCAAATGCCCAACTGTCTTGTTATTTGTTTTATTTATTTTTATTTATATACAATTTATACAACCATACATTTACAATAACTTCGTTTGGCTCGGCAAACCAGGATCTCGCAGATCGCTCTCTTGAGGTTGCGGATACTATGTCTACCACTTTTCCGCGCCACACACGCGCACTGTCAGATATCACTACACCTTCCTTTCTTACTTAAAACTACTATACAACTTAACAATTTTTTCATTCTTACTCAACTAACAATATTTTACGTTGCTAACTTAAACATTATTTCTCACTTAACTAACTTAGATGCTATTTCTTAAACTAATTTTATAAAGTCTGATTATTCAATTTATGTACAGTCATAGTCGTCTAAATATTTAGGTTTATTTACATGTCTCTTAGGTCTATCATTATTTTTATTAACATTAGTCGTATCTGGCAATACTTCGGTTTTATTTGAATCTTTAATTAATAGTTTCCTATTTCTAACAACTGTACTTCCATTATTTAATCTTATTAGATAAGTTCTTGGTTTATCAAGTTTCTTTAGTACAATACCAGGTTGCCAAGAAGTTTTATTTAAATTTTGTACTCTTACTCTATCTTGCTCTTTAAATTCACTTAATTCTTTAGCTGTTTTATCATAATTACCTTTTTGCTTTTCTTGCCTAACTTTAAGGTATTCTGTTATACTTTCCCTTTTCCCTTTTTCATTAAAAATTTGAAATTTTGGAAGTAAAGAATTTATTTCTCTATTATACAGCAAATTAGCTGGAGCAGGAATTTTATTGTCTATAGGTGTTGCGCGATATTCTATCTAGTTTCTTTACCGGTCTTGTTTCTATAAATTTGGAAAAATAATCTATTGTAAGTAAATAATTGTTACCTTTAAACTGGTATAGATCTGTTCCTACGCATTCCCAAACATTAGAAGGTATCGGCGAAGGAATTAAAGGTTCCTTGGGGTTTGAATTTCTAAATTTTAAACATGTATTACAATTGCTTATAAATTTCTCAATTTCGTCATTTATATTTGGCCAATAGAGACATTGTCTAGCTCGAAGTTGACATTTAATTATTCCCATATGATTATAATGAATTAAGTCGAGCATTTCCTTCCTGAGTGAATTCGGAACTATTACTTTGTTACCCTTAAATAACACATCATTTACGCTGATAATTTCATCTCTAAATAACCAGTACTTTTGCAATTCATGACCAAGATTTTGTTTATTCTCTGGCCAGCCTTTTTTTACCAAATTTAAAAGTTTAATTAAAATTTCGTCATTTTTAGTTTCTTCCTTAAACTTTATAAATTTTTCTTTTGACATAGGTATTAGTTTTTCAATTAAATTAACGTGAGCTTCAATCTCTTCCAAATTTAAATTATCTGATTCTTTGATTTCATTTAGAAAATTACGAGACAAAAAATCAGCAATTATTAATTCTGACCCTCTTTTGTAAATTATATCAAAGTCATATGTTTGCAATTTAATTAGCATACGCTGCAACCGTAAAGGACAGTTCACCAGTGGTTTTTTGGAAATAGAAACCAGTGGTTTATGGTCACTTTCAATTATAATTTTTATTCCAAAAATATACTGGTGAAATCTGGTACAACCAAACACAACAGCTGCCATTTCTTTTTCAATTTGCGCGTAGCTTTTTTCCGCGTCAGTAAGAGATCTGGAGCTATAAATTACGGGTAAATTGTCTTGCAACAAAACTGCACCCAGCCCGTTTTGCGATGCATCTACCGAAACTATAATTGGCGTACTTGGATTAAAGTATTGTAATACTGGAGTAGTAGTTAATGATTTCTTTAAATTATTAAATGCGACTGTATGATTTTCGTCCCATTGAAATTCATACTTTTTACTTAACAATTCTCTTAATTTAGTTGTTTTTTCAGACAATCCCGATACAAATTTAGACACATAAGTTACTAAACCAAGAAATTTTTCTACCTCTTTTTTACATGTCGGTATAGGTACATTCAAAATGCTTTTAATTTTATCATCGTCTGCTCTAACGCCAGAATTTGTAATTATATGCCCTACAAACTTAACTTGATTGACATTAAATTGACACTTACTTTTATTAAATTTTATATTAGCTTGTTTAGCTTTTTCAAGGACCTTTTCTAAATTCTTGTCATGTTCTTCTTTATTTTTACCAAAGACTAACAAGTCATCAATATAACAAACATTACCGGGTAAACTTTCAAAAATTTGCTTGAAATTTTTATAAAAAACTTCGGGGGCGGAAGAAATTCCGAAAGGGAGTCGCTTAAACATGTACCTTCCGAAAGGACTCGCAAAAGTACAAAGACGACTACTTTTGTCATCTAGTGGGATTTGGTAAAATCCCATGTTCGCATCTAAAATGCTAAAAACAGTTGCCCCTGACAATTCAGCTAAAAGATCTTCAATTGTAGGCATTTGAAAAAATTCTCGCTTGATTACTTTATTTAACTCTCGAGGATCGAGACAAACCCTTATTTTGCCTGAAGGTTTTCTCACCACTACTAACGGATGACACCAATCCGTTGGTTCGTCAATTTTTTGAATTATACCCATCTTTTCTAAATTATCTAGCTCAATTTTTACCTCATTTTTAATTGAGTGTGGGATTTTCCTTGAATTAAATGTTACAGGAACAGCATTTTCCGAAATTACAATTTTGTGTTCCACATTTTCCATGCAACCTACACCCTTGAACACCTCTTTAAATTTTTCAATTAAACCTTGGTTCTCAATTAATTGTATTCTCTTAATTAAGTTCATTTTAATGCAAGCGTTTAATCCCAGTACCGCTGGAGAACTGTCATTATTTGTATCTACTACCTGAAATTTTAAAACAAATTTTTCTGCATTTCCTCTAATATTACAAGTTAAATTACACATTCCTAAATTTCGAATATCAGAACCATTATAATTTAAAAGTTTAACATTCGACTTAAACAAGGGTACATTATGAATTTTCTTATACAGATGAAAGGGTATTATACTCGCCTGAGCACCTGTGTCTAATTTAAATTTCATTAATATTTGTTTCTTGTCCCCGATTTCCAGTACTTCAGTCCAATCTTCTTGATTGTCTTCTCTCTTGCCGATACTTCCTATAAATAATTCCTCTTCTTCGTCTTCTTCGTCTTCATTTACTCTTTCTTGTGATGCTTGTCTAATTTCCTTAATTTTTCTCACCTTACATTTACTTTGAAAGTGATTTTTGTTTTTGCATCTGAAACATTCAACTCCATACGCAGGACATTCATTAATTTTGTGATTGTAGCCACATCATTTTATTATTTTCTTCTTTATTTACATGTTTTTTACTTTTATTTTCAAACGCTTTTCTATTTTTAAACGCATGTGTTCTTCTGGCTGTTTTTTCAACTTTATTTATTTGTGAAGTTTCTCCAACCAATTCCTTTAACTGATTTTTTGTGCTCTCTGCAGAACGACAAATATCAAGGCATTTTGTCAAGTTTAAATTATGTTCCGACAATAACCTTTCTCTTAATTTATCATTTTCGATTCCACAAACCACTCTATCTTTAATTAACGGTTCTTTTAATTTATCAAAATCGCACGTCGATGCCAGAGCCTTCAATTCAGTTACATACGCATCAATATTTTCTCCACTTCTTTGATTACGGGTAAAAAATTTATGTCTCTCAAACGTGACGTTAACTTTTGGCAAAAAATAATTGTTGAATTTTTCTACTAGTACGTTGTAGGCATCAATTTCTTTTGCTTTTAATTCGAAAGTATTGTACAAATCCACGCCTTCAGAACCCATACAGTGAAGTAATAAATTGCACTTACGTTTTTCATCGGAGTCCGAGAGTCCAATGGCGTCGGTATAAATTTGAAAACTTTGTAAAAATTTTGGCCACGTGTTGGCACCTCCTCTCACATTGAAAAACGGCGGTCGTAGGTCAACGTAACCTGTATACTGCGCCATGTCTTGTTATTTGTTTTATTTATTTTTATTTATATACAATTTATACAACCATACATTTACAATAACTTCGTTTGGCTCGGCAAACCAGGATCTCGCAGATCGCTCTCTTGAGGTTGCGGATACTATGTCTACCACTTTTCCGCGCCACACACGCGCACTGTCAGATATCACTACACCAACGTTTGTACCATCGTGAGCTTCTCGAAGCGCGTCAGAGATTTTTGCCTTCTGAACAACTATTTGCGGCTCCTGTAGCTTCCCATCGATGTCGAAGCAGCAAGTTTCATTGTGCCCAATGCGCCTTCAGAGTCACACTTCTGTCGGGGACTTAGCCCATTTCGGCCTCTTCTTTTCGGTGAACAACAGAAAACCAAATTTTCATTATTCCTTTGAGTGCCACACCACGTTTCTCATGTATTCGTCTTCCACTTCTAGTCTAGTTCAATGACAACCAACCTGCTCAACTACAACAGAATGTACACTCTTTCGGACAGGATCTTCTCGAAGGAGCATCTGCATTAATGCGTGAGCTTCCTTGTTGATGTAGAATATTAAAGTTTTATCACTGGCATCTCCATCGACCTAATTGTCTCTTGGATTCTTAAATTGCAGAAACCATTTTAAGGAAGCGTGGTCAATCCGAACGATCGATTCTTGACCATACGAGTATTAGGAACTCAGGGAAGAACTCAATAGTCTTCAAGATGACGATCACTCTCTCCTCGCCGTCTTTCATTCCGAACAACAACCATCCTATTCCGGTGTTAGTTGCATCAGAGCCCAAGGCAACCAAGTTTAGGAGAGGTCAGAGTAGGAGCACGACTTCTTTCAGACAATCATTGGCGTTTTGACACTCCCTCGTCCACACGTACTTATATGGTCTGCCTTCTTGTATCAAACAGTAGATTGTTTTGCTTTATCAGGAAATCGCTTCATAAAATGATGGCAATAAGTATAGAATTCAAAAGAATTGCGAATTTAATGTTGAACTTTCGGTATCGACACATGATTTGACTTTTGTCTCAAGTAATTTAAAATGCGCGAATCTTTGTAACAATAGAATTTCCAATGTTCATTAGACTTTTCAACGCTCCTAATCTATATCCAAGTGAGTAATTTATAAGGAATTATGATTTCTAAGCTAACCAGTAATATTTTCTTTAGTAATTCTTGTGGCTTGGATTTTCTTAAATTTGCTGGACCCAAAGAAGGAACTTCTATATTTTTGTGGGTAATTTTACTGCTTCTTCGTAATAACACACAATAAGTGCCCGCAATAAATAAGCAGAGGAAGGCGCAGCCTCCGATGATTTATTAAACTTGGAAGTTGGACCCGACTGTAATGGTGTTTCATCGATTTTACATTAGGGGTTTCTTTGTACATTATACTTTATACAATCTAAAGTTGGATATGCACCGGTTCAAGAGTTATGTCCCTAAAAAACGCGGAAACTTGGGAGATGCAGAGCGGGAAAAAATAGATAATGCGAAATAAATTTTACTGGAGAACTTGTGCTGATATTTTCCGAATATAATTAGTTCTCGTGCGTCCTCCCGTAAGCCGAGGTTGATACGGAGTAGTCATGCTTGGGGAGTCCCTATCAATGTTTGCAGGGCGGAAACTTGCATGGGGTGAGTTTGGTTCGATTTTAATTCGTCTTCTGTTTATGAGTTTCCTTATTGTGTTCGTCGAACTTTAAATTTAAACACGCACGGTGCAGACAGATAGGCGGCGACTAACAAAAATTTTACTATGTAGTTTAATTTATTGTAATATTATTTTATTAAAGGTATATGAAAATCAATAAAAAGAAAACTAAAATTTTGGTATGTAGGGGATGTGAAAATAGAACTAAAATGGAAATACAAATTGGAAATGAGAAGATAGAGGAGGTCGCGGATTTCTGCTACTTAGGAAGTAAAATAACTCAAGACGGTAGGAGCACTAAAGATATAAAACAAAGAATGGCGCAGGGCCGAGTTGCGTTTAACAAAAAGAAACAACTGTTATGCTCGAGAACGGTTAATATAGAGACTAGGAAGAGACTCTTAACGTCGTATGTATGGAGTACGGCATTATACGGGTGCGAAACTTGGACAATAGGAGAAGCGGATAGAAAAAGAGTAGAAGCGTTTGAAATGTGGTGCTACAGACGCATGATGAAGATACCGTGGATAGATAAGGTTAGCAATAGGGAAGTATTAGAAAGAGTTGGGGAAAAGCGAAAGGTATGGAAAACAATAAAGAGTAGGAGAGATAGGATGGTAGGACACCTTCTAAGACACGAAGGAATAGTTCGTGACATACTAGAGTCAGAGATAGGAATAAAAAGAGGTAGGGGTAGGCCTAGATTAGACTACTGCTCTCAAATAGTTAGGGATGTAGGATGTTCTACTTTTAGGGAAATGCGTAGGTTAGCTCAGGATAGAAAAGAATGGAGGTACGCGTCCAACCAGTCTTCGGACTGAGAACCTTATGATGATGAAAGGTATATTATTGTATGCACAAAGCAATCTACCGCCAACACAAAGCTGTATTTGCCTGCTATCTAAGTGGTATTCGTATTACTTCTACATTAAATTGCTTCCGTTTTAGAAATAATAATGAGCCGTTTGTCCGATATATCTGTTGAGATATAAAAAGCCTGGGGGATGTAGCAACCCCGGTTAACAACGTTGATGACTTCTTGGGGCTGCTTTCTGGCGCCTGCGATAAGAGAACCGAAGATAAACAAATGAAAGATGGCCACAAAAAATTTATAGGGCCATTAATGCGGATTGAAATGAAATACACACAAATCCACAAAATGCGTCTCTCTTTTAGCTGATTAACTTCTTTTGTAAGCTATGAGCGTTCCAACCGCTAATTGGACCGAAAGTATAGTATAATTTTGTAACACGAAAAGTATAATTTCAAATGAATAATAGTGTAATTTATTTTATAAAATTATTTGTCCACGACTATCTTATAATATACTCTTTATACTTGTGTTCCTTCAATCATAATTAGATACATTAATCACTGCAGTGATTAATGAATATTATTCACTACACCAATAGGAACATCGCTTTGACCCTTTTTTACATTTATTTAGTAGGCCGCGATCGCGATGTGTCAGTTCAAATTGAAACGTCAAATCAGCATGGTTTGCTTTTAATCTGAAATGCATATTCTAAAAAAGAAGATATAATGAGTAGTGAGATTGAAAACGAGGTTTCTTTAACAGCACCAGCAATAAAAGAAGCTGCAGAACTTGCCTCATTAGATTCATTGCCCAAAAAACCAAGAAAATTATACCTGAGAGCGTATGTATGAATCTTTCTTACACTGGAGAAGGGAAATGAAGGTAAATTATTTCTGGGAATCTGTTTTGATAGTCGTGGACAAATTTCCTAACATACAATAGAACAAAAGACTTGAAGATTGCCGAACTGTGTTCCCAGCGCAGCAAAACCAGCACAAGAATTGGGAACATTTGTATGAAGCTTAAATGAAGGTCTAGAAGTTAATGGGAAATAGGAAAAATTTACTTCGCCACAATCATGACGATTCTGATCTGCAAAAGGGGAAATATAATCAATCCGGAAAACCACCGAGGCATCGCTATCCTAAGCACCCCATAATAATTCAACAACAGCTGGAATCACATGTCAGTATTCAAGAAGGTCAGTAAGGTTTCAGGACCTTCAATGGTAGACGCTATTTTTATCGAAAAATAATATTCAGAGGAAACTCATAAAAATAATAGAGCAAATTAACAAAAATGCCAAAACTAGAGTGCAACTGGGTGACCAAATCACCAAATGACGGAAGAAATCTTCTCTGCCTCGGGCATACAATCAGGGAGACTCCTCGGGTTCGGTACTGTTCATTCAGTGTGATATGAATGAAATATTGGGAAGCGCTAACGAATTAACTGGATACAAAAATAGGGAAAATATCAACTATCTATTGTATGTATAGATGATGTGGTCCTGAATCTTGATGGAAAACTCAGAAGACAATCAACGGCGCATACTAGATCAATTCAATATCACAATGAAGAAATATAATATAGGTACTGATCGCAACCGAGAAGACAGAGTGTAGGGTTATAACTGGAGACCAGGTGTATTGGAATTTGGAAGTGGAAGGTAGAAAAATAGAACGGGAGACTTTTAACTGTTTGGGTACTTGGGTCTTGAGCGAGCGTAATACGCCGAAAGAGATAAAGCATCAAATACTAAAAGGAGCAAGAACTAACTACTTGAAAAAACAAATACCCACGAATAAAATCCAAAATCAAGATCCCTAAATCAATAGTGAGACCGTCCTTCACGTGTGGGACGAAGACAGGAACCAATACAACTGCAAGTGCCAAACAAATGCTGCTAACCACCGAGACAAACATCCTTAGATCAATAGCTGGAATAGTTAGGAAACCAAGTTTTCAGGGACGAATTCCAAGTGCAGTATATTGTGAAATTCATAAAGAGAAGGAACTCAATGGAACAATCACGCCTCAAGAGCCCCATAAGGTATGAAGAGAAACATAACCTACCTTTATATATATAATTCTTCTGTACGTGTGTTGTCGCTGAACTCTTCCTAAACGGCTGGACCGATTTTGATGAAATTTTTGAGTGTTGGAGTGGGTCCCTGGATGGTTTACGTTCACAATAGAGTCCATTAATGTAACGGCGAAATCAGAGTGCGAAATTTAAAACACTATCCTAAGAGAATAGTTGGATAAAATTTTTCAATGCATTTTAAATGGAGCTTAGATGACCTTGCATTTCACATTCTATTTTTACCTTTCATCCTGATTTCTTAACATTAAATTAATATATGGCGATTACTATGAAGCTTTTTTTCGGTTTTTGCCTTATAAAAACATTTATTTATGTAGTAATCTTGTTTAAAACTAAAATTCAACAAACTACTGCAATTTACGGCGCGAGCGTGTCTGAACTAGGACCGGCACAGTACTTGGTTTACTATGCTAAACCAAGGACACAGTAGATGGTTTAAATCGTTCATAAAGAAGTCGTTAACAATACTAATTTTTAACACTTTCTCTTCCATTATACACTTTTTAAATATAAGTAAATTCTTAAACCAACTATTAAATAAAGATTACACAATAAATAAGCCTCAAACCTTGTCCAGCAAATGTCAAAATAATCTGGTCAGGTCTACACAAGACATACGTTCTTTTCTAATAGGTACTGTGCTCCGTTTTAAAATATTTCTGAAATTAAGTTGTATTTTTAGTTGTTTTTGAAAATGTAACAGCTGGAAAGAGCAGTCTATGTGCCACTTGCAGAATCCCTATTAAGAAATGCACTGAATTTAAATAATCAGTGTTTAAAATCTAATAATTCCCATAAGAGTTCCATGATAAGAATTTTGAAGTAGAATTGATCATTTTAGAATGACGTCACACAATTGACAGCTGGAGGGCACACATTTGTTTGTTTTAAAGCTTATTGGAGGGAAGAAGAGGATGAATAACAAAGCAGATGTTTGTGTTACCATTTGGCACCAAAAAAGGGGCGTAACTTAAACTTAGTCGCTTTACGCCGAGAATTGAATGAAAATTCTTAAAATGATATGACTGGTTGCACTATTGCAAACGTTGTTTCGTTATTTTGAGTTAAATTACATGAACTCTACACATCACCACTTTGTTTGGCACCAAATCTGTTCAAATTTTGGTAACACTCACGTGTGTAATGTTGTTTATCAATGCTCAGCCCTCCAACAGAAAATGGCGCCCTGTCAAAATCAGGCCATTCTAAAACAGTCTATAGAGCATCATCATAAGGTTCTCAGTCCGAAGACTGGTTGGACGCGTACCTCCATTCTTTTCTATCCTGAGCTAACCTACGCATTTCCCTAAAAGTAGAACATCCTACATCCCTAACTATTTGAGAGCAGTAGTCTAATCTAGGCCTACCCCTACCTCTTTTTATTCCTATCTCTGACTCTAGTATGTCACGAACTATTCCTTCGTGTCTTAGAAGGTGTCCTACCATCCTATCTCTCCTACTCTTTATTGTTTTCCATACCTTTCGCTTTTCCCCAACTCTTTCTAATACTTCCCTATTGCTAACCTTATCTATCCACGGTATCTTCATCATGCGTCTGTAGCACCACATTTCAAACGCTTCTACTCTTTTTCTATCCGCTTCTCCTATTGTCCAAGTTTCGCACCCGTATAATGCCGTACTCCATACATACGACGTTAAGAGTCTCTTCCTAGTCTCTATATTAACCGTTCTCGAGCATAACAGTTGTTTCTTTTTGTTAAACGCAACTCGGCCCTGCGCCATTCTTTGTTTTATATCTTTAGTGCTCCTACCGTCTTGAGTTATTTTACTTCCTAAGTAGCAGAAATCCGCGACCTCCTCTATCTTCTCATTTCCAATTTGTATTTCCATTTTAGTTCTATTTTCACATCCCCTACATACCAAAATTTTAGTTTTCTTTTTATTGATTTTCATGCCGAAGCCCTGTGTCAAAACTGCTTCCATTTCATTCAAAGCCGCTCCTAATTCTTCTTTGCTAGATGCTAACACTGCTATATCATCCGCAAATCTGAGCATGTTAATAGTTTGGCCCTGTACATTGATCCCTGAGGCTGTTCTTTCCTTAACAATATTAATCGCATCTTCGATATAGAGCACGAAAAAAATAACATAACCTAACTAATGGACTCTATTGGACCCGGTAGCTGGCGCGGCAATCGGGTGTCACTGAACTCATCCTAAACGGCTTTGAGTGGGTTCCTGGATGGTTTACATTCACAATAATTGGAACCGGCAGGTGGCGCTGCAATCGGGTTCTAGGAATTTTTTTGACGAAAATTTTTTTAATGTCTGGATGGACAACGTCTTTCGGAACCGCTAGTACATTATACAACAAAAGAAAAAGATTAAGAGTTAACGGAGAAACTAAATTTTGAAATAATAAGGGATCGTTGCCTGAAAGTTGTAACTTGTAACCTCTGAAAATGTAAAAAAAAATTAAAGCGTCTAGACATCATGAGCAATGACAAATAATCAAGCACACTGTTTCCGTACTGAACAAAGTGTAGGTCAGTATTTAAACGACCTTGACCTGGATGTAACGGGACATTAATTTTTGGGGTGGCTGTTCAGTACTTTCCGGTCAGTTAGTTGCAGTTAAAGACGCATCCATGCAGTGCAGGTATTTCAGTTTTTTAAAGAACAATCTTTCTAACCTTTAAATAATTCAAATTATTTGACAGTAAAAACAATAAAAAAATCAAAATCGTATGTCATTCCAGTTTGCTTACAAGAGAAAAAAAATTATTGCAGTACCTGAGAGGCAATTTTATAGTCTTCAAGGTTTGGCTAGAAAAATTTTGAGAGTTTCGCTTTCTGACCCATTATTGGAATGTTTTTTTTGCTTTACCAAATAAAAGACGATCCAACCCCTTATACTCGTTTGTTGTTCCCATAAATCACTTTCATTCGCCCTTCAGCTCGTAGCAAGTCTACTGAAATCAACAGAACATAAAAAATGTCAACTGTGTAAGGGAGATGTCATATCATTTAACTCCGATTTTTATATTTTGGCATGTAGCTTTAGCAATTTTGTTCCGATTCAAAAACCTCATGTCGTACGGTGATTTACTGATGCAGAATTCCTGTAGCGTTCAAGCACCGAAATTAATTTGGCATAAACTTTCCGAAAACAAAATAAAGCAACCCCGTTCTAGCAAAACAACCCTTCCACCAGTATTTTTCGTATTTACATCCATAAATCACTTCCGCTTTCTCTTATTTTAAACTGTTCTCATAACGCTTCATTGTGCAGTTCAATATGCACTGAAATATTCGCTGAAGCCTGAAATATAATTCTACCGGAATCAAAACATATAAATGGCGTCTCCATTGTTGCGCACTGTGTACGCGACATGCATAATGTGTAAGCAATCAGGTCGCACCGTTGCTGAACTATATTAGGGTGGATGACAGGCGCATCCCTCTGCGCCCTGCCGGGACTGAAACAGCTGCGAACCTGTAATCAAAGGGGTGGTCTGAAATTATCATTGTTTCATTTCAATTCCGTATTAATTCGTCAGAAGAGCAATTTCGTGCTCTGGATACACTTTTGAGCGATTTATAACGGCTGAATTCTACAAAAATGTTGAATGTCGCATTGTTGTTGAAAATAAATATGGGAACTTTAAAAAGGGGATCGGTTCGACTGCTCATCGCCCAAACGAATTACCATTGTTCCGTGCGGGGTCGACCTGTTGGTATTAGTAACTCCCAGGCTAAATTTCATAAAGATAATTGACGGCGCCGATTCAGTCTGCTCTTCGCACTTAAAAATTGATTTATGGAGTCGGAATTCATCAAATCGTGGCACTTATTCCTGCGAAATTTGCTGACACGCTAGATCAAATAAGTGCAAACAGTTGTAGAGAATGTGATGTAATGGAAAAATACCGAGAGTGGGAAAATTGCGGGAACGGCCGTGTACAAGCTGGTGATATTAAATTTTCCAACCTTCTGCTTCTGTAATCTATAGGTTCGGGGGAGAAATGTGGTTTTTGTTGCATGTCGATTACATATTAGTGCTCTGGTATATAAATTTATTATTACTTTGATATTATTTACAACTTAGGGTTAAGAATCTAAGGTATTTAAATTGAAATGTCTGCTAAGCATAACTCAACAATTTGATCTAGCTAGATCCACGGTAAACGATCTATGAAAATGACCCAATGTATACAGGCTGTCTGGTACAGGTGTTCCATAAATTTTAGGAGTGAACATAAAATGGGGTAACAACTTACTGGTTCCCCCATGGGTGCTCAAATATCTCCTATCATCGCTGAATATGTAATGGATGACGTATTGGACTCTGCTCTTCATAACAACATTCTCAGATCCGACTGGTACAGAAAGACCTCCAGTCTTAGGTATAAAAAATAGAGTTCAGAGAATCTCTCACTATAATTTCTGCCAATCTAGGTTGAATCGACTCAGAGATGTTTTCTTGACAAATGCCTATCCAAGGAAATTACTCAACACCTTACTTTTTAGGACGTCCCCTTCCGATCGGGAACCTCGTGAACGTCTTTCTGGTGAAATTTATATCACCATTCCTTATATAAAAGAGTTATCACATCGTATAAACTCTGTTTTCAAAATCGAGGCACACCTGAGAATTGTGTATTCATATTGTAAGTTTAAGATCGCATATCTCTACTTCGCAGTTCTATTGTGGTGTACAAAGTCGAATGTTCTGACTGCCCCCAGGTTTACGTAGGACAAACCTGTCAATATTTGTGTGCTCGTCTTGCCGCCCATAGGAGTGACGTCAGGAGATCTCTTGGTGGCCCAACATTGTATTGAATCGAATCGTACAGCTAACTTCGACGAAGTATCTGTCTTGATCAAAAAAAGAGAAGCTAAGGAAGCGCATTTTCCTAGAAATGTTGTTCACTGATACCCATAACAGCATGAATAGACGTACTGACACGAACAATTTGAGCAATATTTACATATACCCAGGAATTCACTGCATTTCATCGCAGATAATACTATTACATCCATCCTGGATTAGGGATGCATTTCTTCTTTTTGGTCTCTATGATACCAATACCTCCTCATACCATAGGCTGCCCATCTGCTTTGGGTCGCCTCTTCTGGTCGATCCTACTGTTTCCATCCTGATGTCCTTGTTCAGGCGGACCATCTTGTTTCTTCTGTGTGATACATATTAATTATCTCGAAGGCCATTGACCTCTCGAGTATTCCTATCCTGAATTCATATTATTGTATTACATATTCATTTTCATCATAAACCCTCTTGTTTATAAGAGCTGTTATTATTTGTTAGTTCTGATCTATTGACAGTATTATGTGTATTGTTCATATTTTCATATTTTCCCTCCTTTTATCAATTTGGTTGGCAGTCATTCATTGCCATCGTTACCTTTCATTTAAATTCTATTGTTTTAGGATTTTCTCTGCCATTTGTCATATTCCGACCGTTTTTTCAAAAAAAGTTAGGTTAGAATAATTTTAAATTTTGACGAACGCGCGTCCTAACCTATTTTGTCCAACATTTTTATAAATTTATTTTATACACTGTGCCAGTTTGTTTGATATAATATTTTGTTTAATACATCGTTAAAATAGACTATACATATAGTTTACAGTGGAATAATTACAACGTTCCATTAGTTTACCACCTGTTTGATGTTAGTGAATTATAAATTCTGTGTCCATGTTCTAATTTGAATGTTTTTCGTGTCCTTTTCTGATGTATTTGGCTTTTCTTGCGTTATATGTGAAAGATCTTCCTCATCACTGTAAATTTTTTAGTATTTAATTTATTCCATGCTGATTTCTGCATGGTTTATATTTGCTAGATTTCCTGAGGAAGGATTTAAATAAATCCGAAAGCTTGAATAAGTGATAAAAGGAGTTTCATTTCCTCAATCCTTTGGCTGCATCCCCGTATGCTCTAAATTATTTTATCAAATAGACAGCAGTCGTAGGCACAGTGCGAGAGGGCGGAATAGTTGGTCCCTTTGGATTAGGCAATAGGAACGATAGGGGAGTGAGACTGATAGAGTTCTGCGATAAACATAACTTAACGGTCGCGAACACTCCATTTCACCATCATGTTAGGAGACGCTACACGTGGAAGATGCCAGGAGACCTAGGGATATATCAAATAGATTACATTCTTGTTAGGCAAAGATTTAGAAATCAAGTTAGGGATTGTAGAAGTTATCCAGGAGCAGATATAGATAGTGATCACAATATAGTCGTTATGAAGGCCAATCTTAAATTTAAGATTTTGAAAAAACGAAGCGGAAGAAGGTATCTTGAGCCAGAGAAACTAAAAGATGATGATACGCGCGATAAGTTCGAGAAAAAGACAAACGAGGTACTAAAGGGCGCGGGCGAAAATATTGTTAGGGGCATAGAGGAAGAATGGAATTGCATTAAAAATAGTTTAGTTTCCTCAGCTAGGGATATTTTGGGTCATAAACAGAATGAAAGTAGGAAACCCTGGATAACAAAACATATTGTGAGTCTAATAGAGGAAAGGCGCAAATATAAAAATAGGTTAGATGAAATAGGGAAACAAAGATATAAGGCGATCAAGTGGGAAATTATTCGGAAATGTAGGAAAGCGAAAGAGCAATGGATCGACGATAAGTGCAAAGAAGTGGAAAATAAGTTCGAAATAGGAAAGACTGATGAAGCATATAAAATAATTAGGAGAAATTTTAGAGAAATTGGATCTAGTACCAAAAGCATTAGGAATGAGGCAGGAGATATCCTAATCGAAAGCGGGGAGAAGGCAGATAGGTGGAAAGAATATTTAGGAAACTTATATGCGGGACAGGAAGTGCAAGATATATTAGAAAGTGAAAGCAGTGTAGAAGGGGATAACCTAGGGAGTCCTATAATGAGAGAAGAGTTTGAGCTAGCACTAAAAAGTTTAAGGAATAATAAAGCACCAGGTATAGATGGCTTGCAGGCAGAAATCTTAAAGTGCGCAGGTAAAGAGGTAATAGATCGTTTATTTAAATTAGTTAGTCACATATACCTGACAGGCGAGATTCCAGAAGATTACAAACGGAACATCATAGTAGCTTTGCCAAAAAGGAAAGGCGCGGATAGATGCGAAAATTTTAGAACTATCAGTTTAACTTCCCATGCGTCAAAAATTTTAACTAGAATTGTGCAAAGAAGGATGGAGAAAAAGGCGGAAGAAATATTAGGAGAAGATCAGTTCCGATTTAGACGAAATAGAGGAACGCGCGAGGCCATTCTAGCTTTACGGGTAATTATAGAAAAAACGATAGAAAAGAGAAAGAGCGTATATATAGGATTTGTAGATTAAGAAAGAGCCTTCGACAACGTAAAATGGGGGAAGATGTTCGAAGTGCTGAGAAAGGTAGGGATGAAATACAGGGACAGAAGAATAATACATAATCTCTACAAAGAGCAAAAGGCAGTTATAGAATGTGAGCAGGAACGAAGGGAAGTAGATATCCGGAAGGGAGTGAGACAGGGATGTGCATTGTCACCTCTAGTTTTCAACTTATATATCGAAGATGCGATTAATATTGTTAAGGAAAGAACAGCCTCAGGGATCAATGTACAGGGCCAAACTATTAACATGCTCAGATTTGCGGATGATATAGCAGTGTTAGCATCTAGCAAAGAAGAATTAGGAGCGGCTTTGAATGAAATGGAAGCAGTTTTGACACAGGGCTACGGCATGAAAATCAATAAAAAGAAAACTAAAATTTTGGTATGTAGATGGAGTGAAAATAGAACTAAAATTGAAATACAAATAGGAAATGAGAAGATAGAGGAGGTCGCGGATTTCTGCTACTTAGGAAGTAAAATAACCCAAGACGGTAGGAGCACTAAAGATATAAAACAAAGAATGGCGCAGGGCCGAGTTGCGTTTAACAAAAAGAAACAACTGTTATGTT
This sequence comes from Xestobium rufovillosum, assembly GCA_963966045.1. Taxonomy (NCBI): domain Eukaryota; kingdom Metazoa; phylum Arthropoda; class Insecta; order Coleoptera; family Ptinidae; genus Xestobium; species Xestobium rufovillosum. The sequence continues at coordinate 16,192,868 of OZ014496.1, forward strand.
CGAGAACGGTTAATATAGAGACTAGGAAGAGACTCTTAAAGTCGTATGTATGGAGTACGGCATTATACGGGTGCGAAACTTGGACAATAGGAGAAGCGGATAGGAAAAGAGTAGAAGCGTTTGAACTGTGGTGTTACAGACGCATGATGAAGATACCGTGGATAGATAAGGTTAGCAATAGGGAAGTATTAGAAAGAGTTGGGGAAAGGCGAAAGGTATGGAAAACAATAAAGAGTAGGAGAGATAGGATGGTAGGACACCTTCTAAGACACGAAGGAATAGTTCGCGACATACTAGAGTCAGAGATAGGAATAAAAAGAGGTAGGGGTAGGCCTAGATTAGACTACTGCTCTCAAATAGTTAGGGATGTAGAATGTTCTACTTTTAGGGAAATGCGTAGGTTAGCTCAGGATAGAAAAGAATGGAGGTACGCGTCCAACCAGTCTTCGGACTGAGAACCTTATGATGAAATAGACAGCGTGTCTATCGTCAACTTTGTTTGATTTCTATCTTCATCAACAGCCGTACCTTCAGCATCTGTTGTGTTGTCAAGTAAGTATAATATTAACTTCCTTCTCCTCATCCGTGATGGTGCTGTCATTCCCTTTTATTTCGTTACAGAGCTTTTTTGTTCCCAGTTTTATTCCCCATTTTACATCTTTTTGCTCCTATACTCTAAGACGTCCTTCCCTTATACCTTGACAATGTAGAGTAATCTATTTTATTTGAACCCTCTACGTTTGCTATGCCTGTAACTTCAGAACATGTATCGTCGAATACAGTCTCGAAAAAAAATTTCTTTAGCACGTGAAAAGGGGTCATCAGCATCATCATGTTCTAAATTTTTTGACATTTTTGAAATTGAATAGAAATGTAATTCCAACTGACGATTTCTACTTATACTGATATTCCTGTCTCGTAGATCCTAACAAACATTCTTCAATGTTTCTTCTACCATTTGCCCTATATAATTTGTCTGTCTGCGCGGCCCGACGCCGTCTGCCTGTCCTATCTGCCTACCTACCCGTCGACCTGTCTGCCTCTGCCCCATCTGCCCCATCAGCCAATCTGTCTTTTCTATATGTTTATCTGCTTGCCTGCCTACCGTGGCCTCACAGCGTGGCCTCACAGCGTGGCCTCACAGCGTTATGACTTAACCTCACTTTTGCCTCTATCTATAGAATTGTCATAGCCATACCACAGTACCTGATTGTGTTTGTGTTCTACCGGAACGTAGATTATTCATATGCAGTGTAAATGCAATATTTTTCATCCCCATCCTCAATTCTTTATTTTCTCGGACTTGTACACCTCTGATTGAAAAACGTTATGTTGCGTTGGCTACAATAAATTGCATGTGTTATAAATAGCTGGTACTTATAGTAAGTTTTATGCCAATATTGATTTATATTAATTAGTTATTCAGGTAAAAATGAAACGTACCTTTTTCAAGAAAAAAATGTTGGGTATACAAACAATTAACCATTTTCAACTGCCTTACACTAATCTGAATTATGGAACACTTTTACCAGACAACCTGTGTATTGGTTTGTAAAGTTACCTATTAGGTCATAAAACTTCATAATTTCTTGCAGCACATTTGAAAAGAAACCATAGATATTTAAAACATATCTAATGTGAATATTCTTTTTGTAATATGACTAAAATAGCAAATAACCAATTATTATAAACAATTTTATTCTGATCACATTAAATAACCTACGTGATAAACAATTAAAAACGTAGTCCCAGGCAGTATATTTCAAATAAATTGCTCTTGCTATCGCATTATCTGACTCAAATATGTCTCAAACCAATATAGGACTGAAACTGAACAATAGGCTATTTTCGCTCACTTGAGAGACAAATTCTAGGGGTTTTATCTTATTTTTCTACCCCCGTCTTCCCCAACAAAGATAGATTACTCCGCCATTCTTGCAATTTCCCTGTCGTATCTGAGCTCGTAAATTGTGGGTGAAATATCACCAGTTGGTGACTAGGGTGGGTTCATGAGATGTTGGCGGGGCGGAAAGGGAACAACTCGAGCATTCGGGCGACGGACACGGAAAGAAAAGAGAAAGACAATACGGCTCCCGCCGCATAAAAATATCTTCGACGAATTAATATCTATTCTCAATTATTAATCAAATGTTTATAGGCCCTATTATATCCTCGTCTTAAAACCACTTGCTATTGAGATTTCTCAACTTCCATCATCTTCGCACTGAGATGATATTGATCAGGATTTGAAGGTAAAATCTGATTCTACGAGTATACATACATAACCTCAGATTCAATGTCATAATTTGGCAGCTATGAACTTTGCCTACTATAATGCGCTAAGTGAATATCGATAAATTATGTTAACTAAGTCTTCCAATTTTTGGAATGAACGTAAATAGTTTCCGTAATTCCTTTTTGCATTTTAGAGAGTGTAAAGGTAGATGGAGTCGCAAGCTGCCTGCACTAAATTTCCAGGGCAATAACGATGTAAATTTAGCTGTTGAAATCGCCGCCACGCCGCATTATATTTCTAGCAGTAAATTTATGACTTTGTTCATTCAAATTAAAATTTGAGTGGGGTTTTACACTCCGCAATATGGATACTAACAAATTCCGTTTTAAAAAGTTTGTTAACTCCCTATTGTTTTCTACGGGAACCCTCCTCTTTTTAACCCCACGTGGGTAGTTCCGTTGATTAGTTTAAGTGTATCATAAAACAATTTGGGGATTCTGTTCGCTCGCTTTTATTTTAGCATTCATTTTCTTCTCTTGTTTGCGCGATACGTTTCGATTGGCTGTGGCTAATTAAGAAGTAAAACAGTTGCGGAAATGACAAATGCTTAGGGGCGAGTTTTAGAAGTTGAAAAGATGACGGCCAAAAAAAGTGCACCCTCGTAAACCTCCCCTAAAGCCGCAAATGTTCTTTTTAAAGTGTTACATCCTTGTTTTTGCATCGCACTTTTATCTAGGCCGCGAATTCGCGAATAAATAATCTTTCATGGGATCTACAGGGCGGATCGACCGTCTATAAAAGTTTTACGCAGGATGTCCACTTTTTATTGCAGGAAATTTCGGGAAGGTAACGCTAGAAAATAACAATAATTCCGAGACACAATGAGTGAAGTAACAAATCACCTAAACTTTACATTATCTTAAGAAATATCACTGATTTGAGAGTGGTATCGGTGGTGAAATTGATGGTGTGTCAAACAAAAGATATATGTAGTATCATCATAAGGTTCTCAGTCCGAAGACAGGCTGCACACGTATCCTGAGCTACCTACGCACCCCTACCCCTTTTTATTTCTTGTATGCCGCGGCCAAAGGGGATAAACCAAGTGTACCGACTTGCCGCTAAAAGGTGAGGAGTATTTGTCCGAACTTATAGGGACGAGAAGGGAAGTGCGAGAGGGGAATCGGGCCGATTTTCCAAATTTCGCGCGAAGGAAATGCGGCGCGCTCAAAATGTATCATATCATAACTCCCTCAAAAATTGTCTTATCGAGTTGCATTTTTTTAAATTATTTCTTAAACTTTCAGGATGCTCACGAAATCTTTCAAATTGCTATTACATAATTGCTTTTCATTCCACTTTGCGATTTTCGAGACATTGACTTTTTGGTGTAGTAGAATTTTCACCTCTCGAGGAACTATGCTCGTTTTTAGAATTTGGACAAACTTCCTGCGGCAAAGTTATAGAGAAAGAATTGAATTTCATTTTACATCAAGATTCAATTCATTATCTTGCATAGAAAAAAAGTTATGGCGATTTGAACATGATAATCGTTCTGAGCGCGTAACTCTTGAAATCAGCAACTTTTTAAACACAAGTAGGATGTCTGCCGTAATAATTGTAATTCATAAAAGTAGCCGATTCGCGTGGCCCGTCCACCGTTACTAAATATATGCTGCAGAGTAGAGTTACACCCTGTCAGAATGACTAAAATGTGCACCATGCCTTCTGTTATTGCTATTTGCTTGATAGGAATTTATGCAAGTATTATGCAACAAAAATACAATTCTCTCACGAGAAACGGACCCTATGGGGTCTATATTTTCCTACCTGGTGTTATTTCTGTTTTTACTTAATGGGGAAACTCAACTGGATTTTTTTTTGTTTCTCTGACGTCGGTGAAGCCGTGTGGCGGAAATTTTAATCACGCGAAGAATGTGAGCAAATTAAAATTTATACCAACCACAAAGTTAGCGTTTACGCCCATATATATCTCAAAATGCCCTCCACTTAATTACTGTTGTAAAGTTTAGCGCAAGTAGCGGAGCCGCGGCAGCTCTCGGAACTATTCGAGTAAGTCACTCCACTGGAAACTTTGACAAGATGTTTCTGCTGTAGTCTCGTCTCCGGAGATGCCGGATGGAGCTAAACAAACATGACTTACAAACACTAACACAGTATCACGCAAGGATTTATCCCTTAAGACGTGTTCTGGTTCTTTTTCAAAACTTGGAAACTATTTTTATGTCTTGCTTTGTGGGGAATGGCAGACGTACTTTCAGTGAGATTAATTTTATCGCGGCATTTATTCTGTGGAATACCGTCTTTGAAGTTCTTGAAACTTTCTCCCTCTTATAACTTGATTGTTTGTCTTCTGTATTAACTATACCTAGTAGTTTGTTGCAAGGATATCGAAGATAATATTCTTTCCTTCGTTACCATCAACAATATGATGAACATTGACTTAGCGATATAGAAAATTGGAAATATTGTCTGAATTTTTGCTAATCCAAATTTTTTTATTTCAGGTGAGTTCATTTGATTTGCTGAACTTACTCCTTAGAAAAATGAAAAGTATACATAGGTAAGCCAGAATTCTTGGATTTATTAAGAAATATTTCAAAGTTAAATATAAGGCGAAGATAAAGATAAGATAATGAAAGTACCTATGAGTATAGATATGCGTTTGGTCATCGGAAAATTGAGTTCATAGCGGCGGCTCGTGGGTTAATAGCCGGGGGGTCATTTTGGTTTTGGAACTTATAATTAGTACTAAAATCTTTCATGCACAATACCATCTAATACATTTCAAAAGATAAAAATCATTTGCGTTTTATTGGGGCTATCTGTGCTCTCATCAATTTCCTTTATTATGTGTGTGTACAATGGCCAAAATTGAATCTAAAATTTGGTTCTGAATTGTTTTTGATATTCTTTAAAAATACTGTATTTTTTCAATGTGCTTCTTAGATATTGAGTCTAGTTCAGAAACAAAATCTATAAGGCCGCGAAAAATCCCAGAATTCTTGGACATGTCACTTTAGTCATGACCATAAAATTCTTCACAATCAATAATTATTTTGTTTAAAATATACCTATTTTTATAAACCGATTCATTAAAGTCGACCATTGATTTGCGATACGCACTATCAAGTTGCTGTCTTATGTCTACACGTCGTAAACTAGCGTAACCCATTGAACAATTTATATGAGTAGCCGAAGAAGCATGCTTTTTGATTTTGTCTTTTAAATGTTTAATATCGGTTACTCCATTTTTAGCCCATATAGCATAATTTGAAAATAATAAGCATGGATAGCAAAAAAAAACGCATTTTTCACACTACATCCACAAATCCAGTCGCACAAATTGTACATAGATTCTTTAAAATATCTTTGGACATCTTTACCTTTAACCTTTGTTATCTGCTTCAAATTTACTTCTGGTTTTGATCGCCCACTTTCCCCTTTTTCAAGCCGGCGTTCATAATTTAATGTTCCAGCCAAATATCTCCTCAACAACAGTCATCTTGTTTTGCCAAAAGCAATATTTCACAACAATCACAATTCACCCCGCAATTCACAACCGCAACTATAAACACTTCCGCCCGCTGTTTGAGAAGAACTGAGAACTGACAACTGAGTACTGAAGAACTCGATTCTGCGCAGTTGTCATCGGGGCATTGACCGTATTAGAGATATAGGAGTAAAATTTAACTCTCACTTTCACTCAAGAATTCGCTATCTGCTGTCACTGTTCTTCTTTACATGCATTTCTCCATAAGCCATAAGAGCTGTGCAGAGTCAATTTGAATTGACTTGACATGATTTGCATCAATAGAAATTAAAAATTGACTTGGTTATATAGCTATCACACCGGTGATAAAAAACAAAAAATCTATCTCCGTTGTTAGGAATAGGACCATCTGAAGGTGACCATCAGAAGGTGACGTAGTTTTCATTCCAAACAAACACCTTACCATCCACCAACTAATTCGTGTCTGGTTCTCCTCCACGCCGTTATCTTCTTATCTTTGTTCATGAATATCTGATTGGCTAGCGCTGCACAGAAGCAGTTTGTTTGAAAAGGTGACAGTTGTGGCGAGCCACTTTTGCAGTGAACTATATAATATAAGTATTAGGTATGGTACCTACCTTATACAATCTCTACACCGTATAAAGCTTGATATATGATTGATTGTTCAATCATTACAATTTTCTAGCAATTAGAAGATATTTTTGAGTCTCAACACATTCAGTTAAAAAAATGACGTTGAAATCTGGGAATATTTTCCCTGATAATTTGGAAATGTAGTTGTCCATTCAACGGATAAACTCGTACATTGTATCCAAAGGATTAGTGTAAAGTTGTTGGGTACATCCCCTTTACAACAATAAATCTGGGCATAAAGACGATTCACAAAGAGCCACCGCAGCCATTTCATTCATAAAAGCGTTCTACATCGAAAGACAATGGAAATTATATTCACCGTGGTTACGGTCGGTTTTAGAGCGGTTAGGTTTGTGCTTTCCACATAATTAATAAGCAGTTAAACAGAATGAACTTTTCAAATAAACGTACTACTTACTTACACACTGCTAATTTGTAAGCACGACCTTAACTACTAGGCAAACCATACAACGGAAGTACATATTTTGACTGCTAACGATCGATTTGAAGTTCTACAACATATATTTGAAAAACTGTTCGTACACATGATACCAATTTTAATCGGATAACATTACTTTTTTAAATCGCGCTCGTAGGTCTTTTTTGAAAGTCTATTTTTTCATCTCAAGTACCGTTTTAGAAGCTTATTACATACAGCATACCTTTGTTCTTGATGAATTAAGTATAACGCAAAAGGAATTCTTCAGAACTCTCAACATATCTCAAGTACTGGATTTAATGTGTATCTGTTTAATGTAAATAATTAAAGTTTACATAACATTTATACATATACAGGGTGGTCCTAAGAGGTGGTGCCAAAATGATACGGAAGATTCCCCGTGACAAGCATGGAAAAAAGTCCAAAAAGTATTTCTGTCTCATCTTGGATTTTTTAACCCATTTCAGTAAAATTTATATGCACATCAAAATTTTCATGTAATTCTTCTGATGATGCTGATAAACTTCATATTCATGAAACTTCTGAAGATCTCAAACTTGTCGGCGAAAATCGCATCGAGTTTTATTTTATCACTGGCATAGTGTGCGACGATAACTGTTCAATTCTCTGCAAGACATCAGACAAATTGGAACTGAAACCGGAAGCTCCAAAATCCGGACAAAACCACACTCACAAATTAAAGATGAAATAATTTTATTGAAAAAATTAAAGTAAATTACGAGTTGTGGCAGTTGATAATACAGCGTGTCTAGAAGAATATAATAAAAAATATTCGCCGCCCAGCGGATTACTAGTCCTATGAGCGTTTATTCAATCGCACGAAAGAGGCGAAAATTACACTCAGCTGGCTGATACGTACGTATGTATACATTTGATATTCAGTGATTACAGAAAATTAAAACATTGGTCAGTGTTCTAGTGAGAGAACCGTAGTACCTAGAACTGATTTCGAAATTAAGTGCTAGCAATAATATTCACGAAAACTCAATTATTTTAACTTTTTAAACATTAACAAGTCAATTAATATTCCACTGTACATCAAACTTATTATGCAGGGTGTAACGTATTTCCCTAATTGAAAAATTTTCAAATGCCAAAAATTTTAGATTTTCAAACATGTCTATAAGTGGGTACCCAGGGGGGAACTCACTGAAAAAATTTGTACACTGAAATTCCCCTTTCAAGAAAAATTCCCCGAAATACCCCGACATTCGAAATACCCCGAAATTGCCCTGAAATTCCTTGCCTTGTACACTAAAGTACCCCAGTGATTTCTTCCAGGGGGGAACTCACTGAAGAAATTTATACACTGAATTTCACCTTTCAAGAAAAATTCCCCGAAATACCTTGAAATTCCCCAAAATACCCCCACATTCGAAATACCCCGAAATTGCCCTGAAATTCCTTGCCTTGTACATTAAATTCCCCAGTGATTTCCCCTCGTGGGTACCTAGGTACCTAAATTTTTAAATTTTTGAGTTCTGCAGAAATTTTTATAACAAAAGTTCCATCGGCGTTAACTTACAGTTTTTAGTAAAATATGCCGTTTCGGGCCATAAAAAGCTGCACGAATTTTGCCGTGGAATATTTGAATTTCAAGAAAGTTACCATACCATAGGGTAAACTATCCTATTATTGGCGCTGTGCTAGTCATTGGCCACCATTATATTTTATATATTTATTTAATGTCTGCAGTATCTATGGTAAATTTTATTAAACTTTTTCATATTTGGCAACATTGTGTTTATGAAAACAGAATTACCGACATAACTGTGTCATGTGAACTGTCTAAATCAGCGCAGCGTTTGAAAAAGTGGAGTGCAACTTTGCTGCTTTAAACGTAATAAGTTATTAAGTTTTTCACTAGGTCATGCATGTGAAAGATATTTTAGAGGGTCAGAGTTTTCCTGAATGTAAATATTTTAGGAAGTGTCTCCATAACCGGCGCCGGCTACAGTTTTATAGGTGTATTGTTGCCGGAGCCTGCGTGTGTCTGGTGCAAGAGGGCAGCTAAGGGGTCTGTTTAAAATGCGTATGCGTTGTATCAGTCTTTTTCGTTCCCAAATAGAAGCGTGCCGGCAACTATACGCAAGGCCGGCGCCGGCTACGGAGGCACTCCCAATATTTTATATGGATATGGTAAAAGTTTATGGTTTAAATTTAAATAAAATCGCCTTATAACCTCCAAAATTTAAGCTGGAAACAATATTTAAGGGGTGCCAACAATTAGTACCAATAATGTACAAAATTTAATTATTGGCACTCGGTGCCAATTATTAGTTTTTCCCTTTTCTAATAACTGCTCCCAGTTATTGGCACGCTTTATTTGCATTAAAAGAGTATCGTCGTAGTTCCGTTCATCCCATTTCCGTACAAGGCGAAACCAGTGACAGTTCCGTACATGATGCACGTGTCGCGATACTGGGGATCATTTTGTAAGAAATGATAGAGGTAGTTGCGTACAGGTACAATCCTTTAGTGACCATGTACTCGGAGAGCATTCTAAGAATCACCCGGCCAAAAAAGTGGTCTTGCCCGTCACTGAATACGGCCAAAAAGTGGTTCCACGGCCCACTATTTCCGGTCTGTGGGCAAGCGGAGCGAGAGGAGCGAGCGGAGCGTTTAAGTCTCCCCCCCAAAACAAAAACATTAACATTTGAAAACAATATGAGAGAAATCAACATACACTTCCGCATTGAAGTCTAGTTATTAACAGCGTTGTGTTGTAAAGATAAACTTGAATTAGTGGCTTACTGCATTATCAGCAGGTCAGCGCACGAAACGGCACCCAAACCAAGTAGAGGTTTGTGATGACGCACTGAACGGGAAACGCAACTACCACTATTGCTAATGACAGTTTCTTACAAATGATCCCCAGTATCGCGACACGTGCATCGTGTACGGAACTGTCACTGATTTTGCCTTGTACGTAAATGGGATGTACGGAACGGCCACCAATTCCATTAAAAGTATTTACAAAACCAACTTACTGCGGTATTAAATGTATCATGCCCTCGCACATTATCATAAAAAGTGTTTAATAAACCATTATAGTTTATATGCAAAAAATTCCCAGTGTAAAACATGTTCTAAAAAATGGTATAAAAAAAGTGAACCTAATATTTTTTCCTATTTTTTGAAAAATAAAGCTACATTGAATAAAGAATTTCTAATTTTCACCTATAATAAAGTTATTTACTAATTATCTACCGACCAAACTGTTTAAAGTGTAATAATCGTGAATGTCGCGGTGCCAATAAGTTACAAACTGGGTATGCCAATTACTAGGTTTTGGTGCCAATAATTAGAAATTTAGGTATGCCAATTATTAGATTTTGGGGCCAATAACTGGCAAAATGTGTTTCTAAAATATTATTGTAAAATTTAGTAAAAAATATTGTCACGAAGCGATTTTCAGTACATAATCCGAATGCTGGGGATTTAATTGTTTATATTTTCATTTCAATCAGTTCTGCATGGGCAAAACTGACTACTTAAGCCATTTTGTAACTCGGTGATACCTTAAAGTGCCAATAATTGGGTAGTTTACCCTAATGGTGTTTGGAGTAAGGAATTAGGTTAGTGTCAATATAGACCCAAATTTGTGGCACTGTTGGCGCCTAATGCTGACCAAAACTATGAAGATTTATTTGTCGGATTAAGTTCATAGACCAGTTCATGTGCAAAATTACTTACGTAACTTACGTAAAATGAATTTTTTCTCAAAAATTTCAAACTGAAACATAAGTAGGTACATAAATTACCAAATAATTTTTGTGTTACATTTTTAAGTAAAAGTAAAAGTGACGTTACCATGTCTCACTTTATTTAAAAATACAAAACAAAAATAGACAGGTGTTTCATTCAAAAACCTAAATTTTACTTCACCTCCGGTAAAGCCCGGAAGTGTTATCAGAAAATTTTAGAATGCTCCAAATGATGCAGATGTAGATGTTTAAGTTTCCGAAATTTTAAATTACCTAGTACTTATGTTAATGAGCAAAAATGGTATAAGGGTGAGGTGATCCATTTAATATGATTACTATAAATATTCCGAGAACCCATCATTGCAACTTGCAAGATGACACGAAAAAATCATCAAGTGTATGCCTATTATTTTTGACTATCTATACCTCCAATATAGGTAACATAACTAAAAGATGAAACGCGAATGTTTTATTTCTGGATGAAAAAATGATTTGCTTATTCGCTTAGATGAAATTTGTACTTGATCGTACACTTTTCTGTGAGTAAACGTGCATATCAAAACATTCTGCCCGCAGGAGATTGTCCTTTGAAGTCGTGCAGAGCTGAAACACGCTTTCTAATTGGGTCTGAACAAATAGAGTATTCTGGCATAAGCAGATCATAACTCAGGGCTTTTTTACATACGACATCTTAAAGCATCCGCAGAAAAGCGAGCAAAAAAAGATCAATTTGGCAGATATGCTTTTTTCTCCCCTCTAAACGGCAAGCCCACAAATCATAAACAGATAAGAAGCTTAAAGCATTTCTTTCGATGTAGATAGCCGAGACAGGCATGTTAATTCAGCCGCGCTCAAAAGAAGGAACGAGATAATGAAATCGGCCGAATGCGCGTAACTCCGTCAACACCCCATAAAATTATCAAACTTGTATTAAAAATGCACGCATTAATCGGTCGCCAGTTCTTAAATGAAATAGCACCGGGACGCAGGAATAATTTTCTGGGCCGCACACGGAGGGTTTCAGGATATTTATTGCGGGTATACATTAGGGAATGAATTCATCAAGAGGAGCGCGTTGTGCTCCTCTAGGACGTCCCTGAGTCACGGATGTGATTACCTTTGGGCAGCCGCATCCGCGCTGCTGAAGACGAAATTGTTGCGTCGCCTGCCGCATCTCTCAAATTGCCTTACGTAATGTTGTGTCGAGCACGCAACGCGTTCGCTGCTCGGACTAATTAACAAATGGTATGGGCTGAATAATTAGGTATCCTGTTCAGGGTTACTTCGACCGGTTCCGGGGACTTTTCGAGACCGTGATTTATTTAGGTCTTGCGGCTGTCGAAATATTCTTGCGTACCTTAGAAAATCGTAAGAAAATTCATTGTTTAAATTGTTCTTTGTGCAAAATCGCTGTCATAGTTAATTTGTTATTTCTGAATTTTATTTTCTGAAAATTAACCGGAATGATTTTTGCGCAAAACCTCTCTTTAAATATCAACTTCTACCTAATGATATGTTTAATGGTTTTATAATTTAGTGAATTACCTATACCCGGAATTATATACAATTTGTAAGTAATCGACGTTTCGACACCGTTTAGGGCCATTGCCAAGATTTATTAATATAAAGAAAAATTAAAATGACAAAATTATTTGTAAAAAATGTAAAAAATTAAAACGCTTTGGCATAACTATTTATTTACGTACCAAGATCATTTTTATGAACTTTTTAAAATATATGCAGTTTTGGACGGAAATATGACAAGATTCTAATCTCATGGACTAAGTGTGAACAAGAGATTCAACTTTTTTCGGCATTCGGGAATGGTGGTGTTTGATGGTGTTTAGGTTTTAGTTATTTTTCAGGATGGTGCAGTAAATACAATAATTATGTCCCCGAATTGGGTTACAACGGGGACAAAAACGAATTTTTTTATCTTCCAAAAAATTACTTTGTAAAAACCATGCTTGTTCCCAAACTGCCATAGTACCTACATAATACATATACAGCATACAGCAAAGTAGGCCGGAAACTTGACAATTGCGTTGCCCGTGCGCTAAACTCAAAACTGTGCTGTAATTTTTGAAAATCGCACAGTTCATTCAAATTTTGTAGTCAGCATTGAGATTTTGACGTTTACTGAATAAATATTCTGTCGTGTTTCTTTTAAATCTAATAATTTTTTATCAGAAAAATCTCTTAAAAGGTACGGCAGTTGAACATTTTAATGGCTACACCGTGGAAAACCTAAATACTTTAGGTACGAACTACTGGTCATTTATAAATTGGTGGGCAACAGAACAAATCAACGTGTCATTCATGAGCCGGTCGGAATTATTATACTTGGGCCGCCCAACAGACGGAGTGATCGCCCTGCAAGAACGTGCTCTAGAGGGGCCAATAGTAATTTATGACGACCGAATTGGAGTGATGCGATTTCGTTGGGTCTAAAGAAAGCGCATCACTGCGGTTTGGTCGTCATAAATTACTATTGGTCCCGCTAGAGCACGCTCTTGCAGGGTGATCACTCCGTCTGTTCTGCGGCCCAATTATAGAATATTATGCTCTTGGTAAGTTAGTAGGCTACTTGGAAATTTTGACATCTATTAACATAGACAACAAATCCTTAAAAATAAAGTTACTGTTTTATGAATAAATTTGTCTTCTTAAGGGGTCGTGGGAAAAATAGTGTACATAACTCGATGGAAAGTGTATTTCCTATAAACTCGCGTGAAAATTTCACGCTCGTATGAAATTTGTCACTTTCCATGCTCGTTACGTAATATACTATTATCCAACCGCTAGAAATTTGTTATTAATTTTTATCCCTTTTTTGAACTTTGAAAACTTATTAAAATATTTTTAAATTCAAAAAACATTTAGGTACATGAAAGTCGTATTTAAATAGTGCCACATTTACATCAAATAGAAATAGTATCATCTTCGGCGTGAAGTCTCTTTTGTTTCTTTTTTAAATTTGAACAGAATCGATTTATAAAAATTTTTGGACTGGTTTCCGCACCGACATGGAAAATCTTTTGTATTAAATTTAAATTAATTTAAATTAAATTAAATTAAATTAAAGGAAACTTCAAATTGACAAGCCTGATTTATACCTAATATATTTCGTGAAATTAATCATTATTTCACCGGTTTTTAACTTTAGGCGGCCTTTTTTGTAATAATTTAAAAAAATTGTATGGAACACGTTAGAAAACGCAATTTTGTGTGTCTCGTGTGATATTGGGAATCTCGCTTCGCTTGTCTCGCATGGCTACGACTACCGAAATCTAGCAACATCGTTAAATGAACACTACTACGAAAAATATCTCTTTCGGTGTGGCTACATGCATCATGAATAGAAAAATGAAGGTGACCTCCCAAGAGCAAACGTAGATAGGTACCAATTTTATCAATTGATGTTACATAGTTATCGAAAAATGTTGCATATAAGTACAAAATAAATACAGGTTGTTCCATAGAAAAATAGGGACGAGTTTTGAAAATTATATTTTATTTGTTTATCTTATATATTTTTATGTTTTAAGCATCCCGTGTAGTGTTATTCACAATGTAGGTATATAACTCTCGTTTCCAGACTATTAAACTTTTTGGTGTAAGTTTGACAGTAGAGTCATTTTTAATAGAAAAAAGTAAAGAGCTTGTAATTACAGATAGAGCATACCTTTACCAACTTAACTTTAAAATTATGTAGGTATTTCGCAGAATTCAAAAATGCGATGAAATGCGGAATGCCCCAATTAAAAGAAAACGCTAGTGCTCACTTCCAGTATAACAGGAAGTTGTTACATAGGTACACATCCCCGATATTGTAGATAGAATGATCATAACCGAAAATCTGTTATACAGGGTGTTCCAAAAGTATGGTGACAACAATTACTGGTACTTATGTACAATTTTAAAAATAAAGAGACCCGTATTTTTTTGTTTTGCTCTGTGGCGATGCGTAAGGGCACTACAGACCCCAAAATGGAGGGGGATGAAACTTTTTTTTGGCATATCTCCGATACCGATTGACGGATGTTCGACAGATTTGGCATGGACTTACCAAAAATATATCCCAATGTTATGATCTAACAAATTTGACTATAATAGGTAGAGGGCGCTAGTGACGTATCTAACGAGTCAGTTTTACGGGCCTAATCTTTTTTTGTGTTTATCTAAATGATAATCTGATACTACATATTACCTTATCTATGATTTAAGTGTACACAAGAAAGGTACACCTTTGTGACATTATGTAAAATTGTCCGTTTTCTAGATAAATGCAAAAAACTTAACAGTTAGTTACATGACCAATTTTGCGCAGTTTTTCGCATTTACCTAGAAAACGGATAATTTTACAAAATGTTACAAAGGTATATCTTTTTATGTACAATAAAATCGTACATTGAAATACCTATTCTATCAGATTATAATTTAAATCAGTGCAAAAAAGCATAGGCGCGTAAAACTGGCGCGCTAAGTACGTTACAAGCGCCCTCTACATGTTATTGTGTAATTTGTTGGATCATTTGGACATATTTTTGGTAAATCCATGCTAAGTCTGCCGAAATTCCGACAAACGGTTGCGGAGATGTGACAAAAAAACGAGTTTCAGCCCCCTCCATTTCGGTGACTGTGGCGTCCTTATGCATCTACATAAAGCAAAACAAAAAATACGGGTTTCCTTATTTTTAAAGTTGTACATGCCAGTAAGTGTTGGCACCACACTTTTGGAACCTTGTATATAAATTTTCTGATTATAATTTGCTTCCTATTTAGATACTGCGAAAGGCTAATAAATCACCCTGTATATTGGATTTTTTCTTTATGCAAGCGGCTATGATTTATTGCTGACTAGCGGCCCGCTCCGGCTTCGCACGGGTATAAAATATATAGCCTATGTCACTCACTGAAAAAATGATTAAAATCGATCCAGTAGTTTTGATTTGGATAAGGATTAATGCTGTATTGGTTAAAATCGCTTCGAAAATTAGCCATTATTTGTCGTAAAAAGTAAATGACAAAAAAATGTTATTGTGGGATATCCATAAGAGATAGACATATACCATCGCGGAGTTTTCTGTAGACCTTTTCAATGTGTACAATACTTAGTACATTATTTTGATAAATCTCGTAGGGTTCAGCCTGCGTTTGCAATGTAAGCGGAAAAAATGTAATTATTTACGACATCACATTAGAAACCTCAAAAATAAAAGTATTTCTCCACTATTTAATGGATGTTATTATACATATAACCCTTCCTCTTCAATCACTCTATCTATTAAAAAAAACCGCATCAAAATCCGTTGCGTAGTTTTAAAGATTTAAGCATATATAGGGATATAGGGACAGAGAAAGCGACTTTGTTTTATACGATGTAGTGATGATTAAACAAAATAATTTTATTTCAACTTGTGAACATTTGTTTGTTGATAATTAAAGTTCAAAACTCTCATTTTTTCACGTATTTAGAAGTTATTGTAGTTATCTAATAAACAAAATATATTTTTGAATCCATAATTCATAAACGAGATGAAGACATTCCAGATAAAAATGAACTTTTCATGAGTTACAAATTCTGCTCAATTTAAAAACACGTATCACATAATCTTACAAACCTTCAATGCATCGTCCGTTTTCAGTGCTTGCCATACCAATGAGTGCTGAATTGTTACAAAACTTGCAGGTAACGTGAGTTCTTCCTACCATTATTCAACTGCAGCTGTACTTTAAGGATGGCACGCGGATATAAAATATTTTGTGTTTTTGTCATGGACTGTCGATTTTATCGAACATTTCCTTTACATGGATTTCGTACAATTGATGATTAAATTAATTAAATTGTTTGTCTTGGAATTTTTTGGTTTTAATGGTTCTTTTCTCCTTTTACGTTTTATTTCGAAAATTTTTAACTTGTTTCACGTAATGTAAATGTTTGTATCTCTAGCAAGTCTGGTTGTAAATTAAGAAGCATTTCCTAGCATACTATTATAGTTTTGCCACTCTTCTAGTACAAATATAATTTTTCTATGCATATATTTAATCCCTTTTAAGGGATAACCCAAGGCGGTTCAGACCTCAAGTTTCTCACAGCGATTTTAAATGGTTCCATACAGAAATTTACATTACAAGTTCCTTAATAAAGTTCAGCAAACTAAGTTGCCCATTCGAATAAATCTACTCCTTCCAGACAACTGACGTGAACCCAAACCCTTATCAAACTGGGAACATCAGTTTATATTACAGATCTTACTACTGGGAATAAATCATCGTCCTCCAGGAAATGCAGAGTTATGTTAATACCAGATAATTCAACACTACATGAAAATTATGAAATTTTGTGTTTCTTCTTTTGGGTAGGGTAACTAAAGACCAAACATAAAAAGAAGTAGAAGTAGAAGTAGGCTATTCTTATTTATGGGAGTGCTATTCTCATTTGAAAAAGTTAATTTTAAAATTAAATAAAATTGAAATAAAATTTTGAAATAAAATTGAAATAATATCGAATTACGTTGTCATTAGTGATAAAATTGCTGTTCCAACCATATATCGCTTCTTGCCACGCCTCCAAGGATAGATGAAAAATGAATATGACCAATATTGACAAAAGGTGTCATGGCAGTGATGACGCGTTGCTTCCAAAACTGGGGTTAGGTTTATATAAAACCAAGGCGTTTCCTTTTGACACAATCTTTCGTATTAGCTGTACGTCCTTGATTCTCTCCAAAAATTAATTATATAACATCCGTTTGTCAACAACCGTCGAAAATCGCCGCACGCATGGATACATTTTTGCCTTTAAAAGGAGAATGGTGCTCTTTTTTGGTTCTTCCCATATAGTACCTTGTAAACTAATAACTCTTCTGTCGCCTTGCCGGGATGATGAACGACGTTCAAATTTTGTCTTACAAAGCTTATTCTGCATAATTTAGTATTTAATAAGCATATACATTATTTACAGATTCACGATGCATTGTAACACTGTCATGCGGATACATAAACAAACTGTAAATCAAATATTTAAAGCAGGTACCTAACCCAAAAGTCATGTTGATTGTGAAATTAAAATTTGTGATTGCATTTTCTATGTATTCTGTACTCCGTGGCACCTTATACGACGAACTTAAAAAGAAGAGACCCGCCTGTTTACGTTTGTAACTGACGCTTTGGTTTATACCTTAGTCTAAACTTGTGGAACGAAGTACACGAAGTAATCGTCCAGCTGCGCCCTTTAAAACCCCCAAAGCGGCGGAAACCGAATATTCGTAATTTTGTTTTCATTTGTAATGGTGTTGGAGGAAAACCATGACAATACTTCACACAACCCCCTCGTGCTCATCCATTTAGTCTTCATAAATAGATATTTGCAAACTAATATTTTTAAACGTCCTTGGTGTAGGTACATGGTTTCTCTGTGCTTCTATTTTGGTTTTTGTTGCCAGTTCAATTATTTCTTTGATATCAGATACATACACATTTTGTTCTCAAATAATTTAGTCTGTTACTTACATAATATATCTGATGATGTGATGGCTGAAGAATATCTTGATGTCCATTTAGATAGGTACTACGTTCTCAAGTAGGGGAAGGTGGGGCAAAGCGGACCAATTTTTAAATAATATTTTTTTTGCAACGAAACGAGTGTCATCTATGCATTTTGTTTTGACTTTATTCGGAAGAGTGGTCATTTTGCTATGTGATGCATATTTTTAGTTTTTACATAAAATTATTTTTTCTTCCTTCTGCGTTTCGTTCCACATTTCCCCACCTACTGGGTAAAGCGGAATGATGTGTGGGGCAAAGTGAAATGATATCCTTTTTATACTTTAAAACTTATATTTATTTAAATGACATATTTTGTGCCAAGCACAGGTTACAAGAAGGGTTCGTCAATATCGCTGTCATATCCGGAGCACTCCTCATGGGCCCAAAGCCTTCCTTTACAAAACATGATCCAGCCTTCCCCTGGTTTTGATTTTAAGAATTTTCCATTGCAAAAAATGCATGACGTATCCACTGGCACTGGCGTTTTATCTTTAGCTTTACCCTTTTTCTTTGTTTTTTTTTGGTTGAATCTCATCGGAGAGAACTGAAAACAAGTTTCTCTTGGAAGCAGTTTTGTTTCTTTTTTAGTTTGTTTTTTTAGCCTGTAGTTCCTTCAAATATGGGCTAGAAGTTATGACAGCAGTCTTGGCATGATTTCTTGAAACCTTTCTAGGTGTAGGTGTAAGTTTTACCTTAGGTATAGGCAGGATGTCTTTGGGACTAATGAAGTTGTTGCTTGCTGGTTTTATAGATCGTCGTGTTTTTAGCGTTGAGCATGAAGGGCCTGGGTCCATTAAAGGTTTAATTGTAGCAACAACAGGTAGTGTTGAAGCAAACGTAAACTCAGCAGGAATCCGTGATGTTACTGTTAAATCTTCCATGTGGGAAGTATTCGGTATGTCAGATACCTGGGTCCATTAAAGGTTTAATTGTAGCAACAACAGGTAGTGTTGAAGCAGACGTAAACTCAGCAGGAATCTGTGATGTTACTGTTAAATCTTCCGTGTGGGAAGTATTCGGTATGTCAGATGGGGTACTTCCATGATTTCCTGTATCTTCTGATGTGAGAACAGCTGTAGCTTCCTGAATTTCAATTTCTCAGTCGGTTGTCATACTAGCGGCAAATGCTTCTTTTGGAAATACATTTGGATCTGGAGGGTATATTCCAATTTTTTGAAACCCATGAATGGCATTTTGTGGCGTAGAGGCTTTCAAATAACTTTTCCCAAAGAGTTTACCTACTTGACGAATACAAGTAGCTCTGCCTGAATTTTGTCTCATCTACGTTTCACATTCTTGCGTGTAAAAAGTCGACAAAGGATACATGAAGGAAACATCGAGAGGCTGCAGACGATGTGAAGTATGTGGAGTGATACACAATATACCTATGCACGTGATTCTGCCTAGCAACTTGAACTAGCTCCGCGTTTTTTGTAAGGGTTGCATGCCCATCGAGTATCAACAAAACTGGATCATCTATAGAGGGTTTTGAATAGTGAAGAAAAGGCCGTAACCATTTTGGATAGAAAATCTCAGTTTGCATCCAGCCCGAAGGATGAAAGGTCATTAGAGTTTCTGGTGGGCAGCCTTCTAAGAGTTCAGGATTTTCTCGAACTCTGGGGAAAATCAGCATAGGTGGAGTGTCCGATAACCCGATAAGTTTTGCTGTTTTCAAAAAATTTTATTGCCGCATGTGCTCCATAATTATGGGACTAGAAAAATGCTGAGAGCAGTTGTTTCTAATCTTCTGAATTTATTTGTATCATGTGTCATAGTTTCGTAATTTAATCAAGGTACAGTTTTTAATTTTTCCGCAAGACTTATGGATTATGCACGGATATCCCCAAAGTTTGTAGGTATACCTGATGGCTACAAGAACAGAGCAAGCACATGGTATGTGACGGGAAGTTTTCCCCCCTTTTCCGCATATCCCGTATTCGGGATTCGGGTTTATCCTTAATTCCACTATAGTAGTGAAATGTCCCATAAGTAAACATTCAATAGTTCTACTGCCCATCTTTGCCGAGAGGTCCGCTTTCTCTTTCCCCGCATTTCCTCGATGGCCCTTCAACCATCATTAGATATTGTATAACAAATGGTTCCATCCTGTTCTCTCGACTACTGCCCGTTACAGTCCACTTCCTCTGGCGTGGATTACACGACAAGGTTTGTAGAAGTTCAGAATAGAGACGGTTCTGTCCAATTACATGTGGAGCGTTTCCGTGTGACATCCCGTTTTTGCAAGAGTGACCAAAACTAGTTATTTTAATACCTGCTGTATACTTTGTATACTAGATCCTCCACCACTTTGTGTAGCATCTAAGGTTAGCCCCAAACAGTCAACTTCTTTGTTAAGTTGGATCTCCTGTCCCCGCAACCGAAGTGTCTTCTGTCTTCAAGATTTCTTCTTATTTTCGTAATGGTCATCACTGTTGGGGGGTATCCCAGGCGAAAGGGTCCACCACCAGGTTAGGAATGCAAAAATAATATTAAAAAGGTATATTCTTTGAATTTTCTTTTACTCGACTGAACGTTTGTATCATTTCACAATTTTCCTCATACCCAATATTCTAGATTGATTAGAATCATAGAAAATTAAAAATGTTTTCTACCGAATATTTGTGCTTTAACATGATCGTACGCCTATAAAATGTGATGAAAAATAACTTTTCTGGATGACAATATTTTCAAAATTCAGCTAAATAAAGCAAGTTCAGGTAATCTTTAGCAAATAGTAAGTCTTTTTTGGCATTTTGGAAGTGACATACTTTTAGCTTGATTTTTAATTTCTGTAAAAATCGCCTTGTTGACTGCTGTAATAAAATCTATTCTGAATCGAACAACAAAAAACTTCCTTAAGAAAGATGCACAAATTTTGAACTTTTTAATGATTCAAATAGTTTTTTACCTAATCCAAATATACAGGGTGGGGCAATAGTGTGTAGTCGGTCCATATCTCTGATTCTATCCAAGATATCAACATGAAATTTTATGAGTATGTGGAGAACCAAATGAAGCTTCTGTTAAAATTATTTTGATGTATACAGGATGTTCACGTGCTACGTACCAAATCAAAGTTATGTTTTTTAAATGGAATGCCCCACATTTGTTTACATATTTGGATTCCCCATAAAATTTCATCAAAGTTGATATGCTACACGGTGGGGTTTAGAGTAAGCGATGTTAAGATATGGCCATTTTAGTATACCAGTGTGAAGCCAAATTTGTGGTGCTACTGATGTCTGCTGGTCAAAGCTAACTATGATTTTTTTATTGGACTTGGTTCAGAGGATACTTGCGCAAAATGGAGCTTTTCTCAAAAATGTTAAATGGAACACCCCGTATATTACTTGCAGGTTTGATAGCCAGTTTATTAAGCTTTTGACTGATGCAGATATTGGCAGGTCTGCGACTGATAATTTAGGCAGAAATAAAGATTGAACCTTAAGAATTGAGATTTTTGCTGTAATTTTGTACCATTTTTGGGGAATTTCCCCCATTTTGCCACCCAAAACTCAGAAAAATGCGTACAGTTTGTTTTTACAGAAAATTTAGCCAACAGAATTTACTACACCGGCACAAGAAATCTCATTGCAAGATTACTTTTTGAAAGAACGGTTTTCTTCCATGGCACTCCTTGTTTCAATTTATACCTAGGTTTAATAAGTTACCATTTATTTAAGAATATGACCATGAAGAAGCAATCTGGCGATAAAATTTTTTGTTTCAATGTGAAGTCAACTTCCAGATACAAAATGGAAATCATATTTTGTGTTTTGGACGCTAAAGTATGGGAGAAACGAATAAATTACCGGTCAAATTACCACATTTTAAAATTCACCGAAACCGCCAGTCGCAAACCTAACAATAACTACATCAATCAAAAGCTTAGTAAACTGTCTATCAAATATGGAAATAATATAAGGGGTGTTCAATTTGAAATTTTTAAGGAAAAATGCATTTTGCGTAAGCTGTCCACCCTCTATGATATTAAGTTTTGTGATGAAAGTACTCAAGTATTTTACAAATAGAGCAGTCTGTGAACCTAGTCCAATAAAAAAATCTTAAATCGCTTCGACCAGTAGATGTCAGCAGTTCCTCAAAGTTGGGTCCACACTGGCACTAAAATGGTAATATCTTAAAATCGCTCACTCTAAACCCCATCGTGTAGTACACCATCTTTCATAAAATTTTATTGGGCATTCAAATATGTAAACAAATGTGGGGCGTTCCATTTAAAAAAAAACATAACTTTGGTTTGGTGTTCAGAGTGTGAACACCCTGTATACACCAAAATAATTTTATCAGATGCTTCATGGGGTTCTCCACATACGCGTAAAGTTTTATTTTGATATCTTGAATAGAACCAGAGTTATGGGCCGACTACACACTATTGGCCCACCCTGTATAAGGGTTGAACATGTGGAAAATGTGGAACATGTAGGTACTGCCATAAACTCAAAAATAATAAGAATTTTATTATTCATAGTATCAAATAGCAGTGTTTATTTAGGTAGATACTTTCGGACGACGAGAAATGAGTAGAATTTTGTAAAGCTCCTTATTTGCGGACGCCTATGGGAGACAGCCTTTCGGACGGTAGAATTTATCACCTGCAAAGGTTATGGCCACTTCTAACGGTGTGAACCGGCACCCAACATCCTGCGATGTCGGACATGGCTACTCCGTTTCTCTTCACTATAACGGTCAACTAGATACCTATTATATTTTATGATGCTTTATAAATGTTGGCAAATGCGAGTTTTGATTAGCATCCAGGACATAATTAAATATGCATTAATATAACTCATCAGAATTTATGCATTGGCTGGAAAACGTAGTTTTCTATTAACGAAAGCTGGATTCATTATTTAAATTCGGCGGCCATATTTCATTCTGTCTGGTGTTATCTGCGGTTATAAATCATTTTATCAAATGCCTTGGAAATGTTGACTGTTTAAATTGCTTTTTTTCGAGACGGTGTAGGTGTTGATTCAAGTTTTCTCGCTTTATTTGGCTTTCCACCGATTTTTATCAAGTAATGGCTTAGATAAATTTTCAACGCATACACGGGCTGTGGGTTTACGCTTTTGCATTGGCGTATTTCGGACTCGCTGGAAGTTCACCAGCATGTGTTTTGATAGCATCAGTTGCTGCAACTTTCCGTTTTGGACAGTTCAGTTATACCCAACTAAAGTAGTTTTGGGTCTACCCACACAGGTTATTTGAATAAATTTAAGTTCTACAGGGGTGTCACATCGCATTCACGTTGGAAAGTATTTTAGGAAACAAAATCGACTTCAATTTAATAGTGTGGAGGTATGTATCATTATTATTGTTGGATGCCTAATTTTTGTAAGTGTTAATGTTCAGTATATTTATTTAAGCACCTGTTTATTATTCTTGTCTAACCGAGACAACAGCAACACAGGGAACACCAAGATATCATAAAAAAACTTGTGTGTGTCAGCTCCGACGCACGACTGGAGTTTACTCCTTACGAGTTACGAACGATTATTTTAACTTCAATCACTTGATAGGAGGATACACGCGAATGTCAGTTTTATACCCAAATGTGTATTTATCAGATGGTTTATGATCGAAAATGTCCAACTACATCAAAATATAAATTGTTTATAAATTCAGTAATTAAGTGACAATCTGCTAAACGTCGATCCCACTGGCAATGATATAAATACTTTTCCTGGTGTTCGAATAGGCGTTGATTCACATTTCGGCACTAAGCAATATTTGGAGTATTTAATATTAGGTTTTTCCATATTAAATTGAAAGATTCAACAAATTTAGGAACGAACAAACACTGCAAATGCTGACTTTACAACACCAAATGTCATCATATCTACTCTATGACACTCTATTTTCACTATTTCCATGCTCTGTGCACAGACATAAACAGCCGTATCCATAGATACGTACATAATTTCAATGTTACAGGTAACGTAACGCCTTACTTTTAGTTAACGCGAAATGTAACGCTTGATTTTACTACTCATAAAATTTCCGTACCGCGGGCTATAATTGAAAATCGATTCTTAAGGAGTAAACTCCAAAAATCAAAAAAAGCATACATTTAAACTACTTGCCTCTAGTAGTTCATCAAGTTAACACTGATGGACTAGCAGTTGCAAGATTACTAATTAGACGTCAAGAACGGGTCTACGGGTTCAATCCATCTCACCACGTTTGACATTAAGGTCGATTTCGACTCTTCCAGGATGTCTGCAATAGGTCGTTGCTAGATGGGAACTGCTTATTCTCGGGCTTATTCGGAGCTTATTTGTCTCGGCTGGTCACCGAATGTTCTTGCCAATGCTGTGACAAAAAAGGAAATTTTCGCTATCGATTTTCATCTTGAAGTATGTGATGGGAACCCATAAAGTGATATCTGAGCGATTCTAAGCTAGAAATCACTAGCTTCCAATCAAAATGTTTGAAATCACAAACCAAAAGCTTCCGATCAGAATGAAAATAAAAATTGAATTCATTGAAACTTTTCAAAGAAACCACAAGCTTCTTCAGCTCTGAGTCGTTGATTTTAAATCGCACAATTCATGACTTGAAGCTCCTAACAAAAACACGATTCCTGTTTGCTAAAAAGGATTTCAATTGAAAAAAAAAGTGTGGAGCGGCCAACGTAGGACGGAGTATCCGGTGGTTACTAACACATGCTTGTAAATTACAAATAGACCGCTTTGTTTTATGGAAATCAAACTTTCAGTAAATAAAAGCGCACTCTGCAAGTTACTTTTTAACTTAACCGCCACTATAATGTTTAAACCAAAGGTATCGAAAAGGGGAGTCTCAACTATTTACATTTACAACTCGATACTCGATAGTAATCAGTGTATGGGACTTGTTTTTGGAATAATGATTACTAGGTGATGGAAGTTTCGATCGACGAGGAGTTAATAACAGATCAAATTCCGATCAATAGGGGCGTACGCCAGGGAGACACAATTTCCCCGAAATTGTTTACACTAGCATTGGAAAATGTTTTTAAGGAATTATCTTGGGGAACAAAAGGTATAAATATAGATGGAGTATACCTGAACCACCTACGATTTGCTGACGATATTGTCTTGATAAGCAGCGATCCCAAAGAACTGAAATGTATGATGTCTCAACTCCATGAAACATCTAAAATGGTAGGTCAGAAAATGAACCTAAATAAGACCAAAATTATGAGCAATGAAGAACTAGAAATAATTATAGATAACCACGTCGTTGAAAAGGTAAAAGAGTACGTCTATCTTGGTCACTTAGACACTTAGTCAAACTGGGCAAAGAAAATCAAACGACCGAGATTAATAGGAGGGTGCAGTTGAGCTGGGCGGCATACGGAAAACTGGGCCATATACTGAAAAATAGAAACTTGCCCATAAACCTTGAGAGAAAAGTATACGATGCATGCATTTTACCCGTAACCTCATATGGATTGGAAACTACAACACTAACGCAAAAACGCCTCAGAACAACACAAGCGATGGAACGGTCCATGCTTGGAATAAGTTTGCGCGACAAGATACAAAACGTAGAGATAAGAAGACGTACAAGGGTAAAGGATGTAGCTGAACTCAAATGGCGATGGACTGGACACGTGGCAAGACAGAATCCTGATAAATGGACTATACGGGTTGTAAAGTGGCGTCCACGAACAACAAAGCGGATTGTGGGAAGACCGCAAAAAAGATGGCTCGATGATGTAAAACAAGTGGCAGGACGAAACTGGCACCGAATCGCCTTAGACAGAGACGTATGGAAAAATATGGAAGAGGCCTATATCCAGGAGTGGATGAATAAAGGCAGATGAAGAAGGTGATGGAACACCTGCATTCTATAAATATGGTGAAGCGGCGGAAACGGAATGTTCGTCTGGTCGATTATAATGTGTTGGAGGAAAACTGCGCCTCGCAACCCCCTCACCTACGTCTATGTCGGCTTCACATAATACGAACGCTGAGTCTATCTCTTTTAAATGTCTGTGGTTTAAACCAAGGTTATATAGGGTAAACTATCCTATTATTGGCACTGTGCTAGTTATTGGCCCCCATTATATTTTGTATATTTATTTAATGTCTGCAGTATCTATGGTAAATTTTATTAAAATTTTTCATATTTGGCAACATTGTGTCTATGAAAACTGTATTACCGACATAACTGTGTCATGTGAACTGTCTAAATCAGCGTTTGAAAAAGTGGAGTGCAACTTTGCAGTTTTAAACGTAAGTTATTAAGTTTTTCACTAGGTCATGCATGTGTAAGATATTTTAGAGGGTCAGAGTTTTCCTGAATGTAAATATTTTATATGGATATAGTAAAAGTTTATGGTTTAAATTTAAATAAAATCGCCTTATAACCTCCAAACTTTAAGCTGGAAACAATATTTAAGGGGTGCCAACAATTAGTACCAATAATGTACAAAATTTAATGATTGGCACTCGGTGCCAATTATTAGTTTTTCCCTTTTCCAATAACTGTTCCCAGTTATTGGCACGCTTTATTTGCATTAAAAGAGTATCGTAGTTCCGTACATCCCATTTCCGTACAAGGCGAAATCAGTGACAGTTCCGTACACGATGCACGTGTCGCGATGCTGGGGATCATTTGTAAGAAACTGTCATTAGCAATAGAGGTAGTTGCGTACAGGTACAATCCCTTAGTGACCATATACTCGGAGAGCATTCTAAGAATCACCCGGCCAAAAAGTGGTGTTGCCCGTCACTGAATACGGCCAAAAAATTGGTTCCACGGCCCACTATTTCCGGTCTGTGGGCAAGCGGAGCGAGAGAAGCGAGCGGAGCGTTTAAGTCCCCACCCAAACAAAAACATTAACATTTGAAAACAATGAAGAAAAATCAACATACACTTCCGCATTGAAGTCTAGTTATTAACAGGGTTGTATTGGAAAGATAAACTCGAATTAGTGGCTTACTGCATTATCAGCAGGTCAGCGCACGAAACGGCACTCAAACCAAGTAGAGGTTTGTGATGACGCACTAAACGGGAAACGCAACTACCACTATTGCTAATGACAGTTTCTTACAAATGATCCCCAGTATCGCGACACGTTCATCGTGTACGGAACTGTCACTGATTTTGCCTTGTACGGAAATGGGATGTACGGAACGGCCACCAATTCCATTAAAAGTATTTACAAAACCAACTTACTGCGGTATTAAATGAATCATGCGCTCGCACATTATCATAAAAAGTGTTTAATAAACCATTATAGTTTATATGCAAAAAATTCCCAGTGTAAAACATGTTCTAAAAAATGGTATAAAAAAAGTTGACCTAATATTTTTTCCGATTTTTTGAAAAATAAAGCTGCACTGAATACAAAGTTTCTAATTTTCACTTATAATAAAATTATTTACTAATTATCTACAGACCAAACTGTTTAAAGTGTAATAATCGTGAATGCCGAGGTGCCAATAATTAGAAAACTGGGTATGCCAATTACTAGGTTTTGGTGCCAATAATTAGAAATTTAGGTATGCCAATTATTGGATTTTGGTGCCAATAACTGGCAAAATGTGTTTCTAAAATATTATTGTAAAATTTAATAAAAAATATTGTCATGAAGCGATTTTCAGTACATAATCCGAATTTTGGGGATTTCAGTGTTTATATTTTCATTTCAATCAGTTCTGCATGGGCAAAAACGGACTTCTTAAGCCATTTTGTAACTCGGTGATACCTTAAAGTGCCAATAATTGGGTAGTTTACCCTATTATATATTATAAGTTGCCTATCGAAAATATTAACACTAAAATTATACCTAGGTAAACAAATAAGATACATGTGAAAGGTTAAAAATCTCTCGCTAAAAATTTTAACTTCTAAAAGCTTCTTAAACACTAAAAATACTAGACAGCATTAGATATACTTTCTGCTTAGAAACCGCTTTCTTTTGAAGACTTTAGGAAATTCCAGTGATGTGATATTTGAACTTATAAATTGGATATTTGCAAAATTGAGATCAGCACGGAAACCATAATATACACAAAATTCTGACAAATTTCTGCTAGTTTCACAATTTCACAATCGCTCAAAAACTAAAACTTATTTTTTTACAGTCCTCTAGCAGGTTACGGTTTCCTGGCAATTCATTTCCCACAGCTGAGTAGAAAGAAACGAGCTCCTGATGTATTCAAAATTTGCTAATCATTGAAACATATATAAGTACTTACCATATGAACATAATAGAGGAGGGGGTGCAAATGTGGAAACATGAGGGTAACGTGGAAACGGTAAGTATTTCGACTGCAGAGAGCTTCCCTCTAGCAGCGATTGCCGTAAACAGTCACTCTCATTCCTGTTCGTCACGGCGCAGCGCTAGGATTCAGTCGGGCATTGTAGTTAATGGTGGTGCGTCGCTTTCTGTTTCGTGATTTTCGTGAAGTTTTTGGAGGTAAGTTTGTGGTATTACTTAGTCTAACTTATCATAGAGGTAGCGTAATGCGTATCAGAGTATTGGGAAAGGGAGTTATAGGGAGGGTATTGTTGGATTTCAATGAATCATAAGCTTACGTTTTTTTGTCTTAACTCGTAAAATCCAGTTTGGCTAAAGTGCGGGTAACTTGGAAACATGTGGATGAGGGCAATATGTTGTATTTTTTTATCAACGAATAATGTTTTCTATGAATAAAAACATGTTATAATGCTTAAAGTTCAATATTCCAACATCTTTATGTGCTTACACATTGATTTACTGTAATTTTAGGGTGTTTCCACATTACCCGCACTTTTTTCAAAAATCGAAAAATGTGGTAAGTTAGCCAAATATTTTTGTTACTTTTTAAGTACATGGTTTTTGCGCTTGTGACTTTTGGTTCCCTATTTCTAAGATTATAAGGCATTCTAAGGCAATTTTCCAGGTTAAAATAACGATTCACTGATTTTTTTACAAATTAAAAACAAATTGGGTTTCCACATTTGCACCACCTCCTCTACCTATTTGTTTTTTATTTAAATGCGAGGCAAAGTACAAAATCGGTACCGAAATACTCGTAGTTAATTCAATTCTGTATTTTTCTTCAAAGAGGTAGAGAAATAGGTACAAGATTATTTTTGTTACATTTTGTTGAATATTCATACATTAATTTGTGAATCACAAAGAAACTGTCTAGGTAGGGTTCTGTTTGCGACGTGCTGAAATCTGTCTTGCCAGCGGCTATATAATATTCAAAAAACATGCCCCTGTAAAAATATAGGTACATATTTAAAACATATTGCTTTAAACATAAATCAGAAAGGTAAAATTTAAAATTTAGACAATTTGGAAATTGTCAACTTTGGGTGCGGCTAGACCTTTGTGAATATGGGGCAGAGAGTAAAAGAGATACTAATAGTAGTAGTAGTAGCTTATGCGACACAGTCATAAAAACCAGAAAGATATATTAGGAACGAAACGTTTTCAGTGTTTGCAAAAGCGACACTGACTCCCAAAGTAATAACATTTACTTGCAATATGAAATTTTCGTTCCTTAGCTCGTTAGCCAGTCGTTAGCTAACGACTGGCGCTGATAAAGCTCCGCTTGACCTTAACCTGACGGATTTTTGTGTGAGAAAGTGTAAATCAAAATAAGAAGAAAAAATCTTGATCTGGATTAATTAATTAATTTATTAATCAATCTGAATTGGATGTTTAGTACTATGCAATAACCCCCACTTTGCTATATTTAATGTATTGTCGATTTTGCTGCCGGTGAAAATTACACATACCTGAATTTTCCCGAATATGGAAACAAGTGTCCCTTGCGTTACCAAAATACCTTGTATCGCTTTTACTCTGTGTCGCATTTGGCCCGACACCAAACACGTAACAATACTAACTCGTTGATCGGTAAACATTTCGAATAGTGGCTGAAATCGATTATTGAGAACAACATCTACCTGATTATTAGCTGCTGTAATAGTCATTATTCCAATTTTTTAAATTCATAATAATTTAAAATATTTGCAGAAGGCTGTCGTCTCGTGAAGGATTGTCAGCAGCAGTTTATAAAAATACTTTAAATAGTACATTATACACGAGTTTATAATGAATGCTATTATTACGGAGGATGAAATTTACAACACGAGTGAGTGAAACGAGCGAGTTTTATAATCATCCGACGTAATAATAGCATCATTATAAAAAGTTGTATACTATACTTTGTTCACGACTATCAAAACAGATTCCCAGAAAGAATTTACCTTCATTTCCCTTCTCCAGTGTAAGAAAGATTCATACATAATAATAATTTTCTTGGTTTTTTGGGCAATGAATCTAATGAGGCAAGTTCTGCAGCTCCTTTTATTGCTGGTGCTGTTAAAGAAACCTCGTTTTCACTCTCACTACTCATTATATCTTCTTTTTTAGAATATGCATTTCAAATTAAAAGCAAACCATGCTGATTTGACGTTTCAATTTGAACTGACACATCGCGATCGCGGCCTACTAAACAAATGTAAAAAAGGGTCAAAGCGATGTTCCTATTGGTGTAGTGAATAATTTTCATTAATCACTGCAGTGATTAATGTATCTAATTATAATTGAAGAAACACAAGTATAAAGAGTATATTATAAGATAGTCGTGGACAAAAATAATTAAATTACAGCATAATACATAATAAATTTCACTGTTACTAAATTAAGATTAATGGACTTTAAATTATTCTTAAGAAATTATTGGTGTTCCGTAAAATAGGACATCATAACCCAAATTCAGGGAAACACTTTACAAGCAGTTCATTTTTTCAACACATTAATTACCTGTGATAATGTTTTGGTTCCGGATGCCAGTTTCCACTTTTGTAAAAGATTTACAAGGCCCGGTCATAAAAAACCAAAAGAAGCAACAAAGGCACAAGAAACCGCCTAGTAAAAACCTCAATGCTTTAATTAGAGTGCTTATTGCGCCATCGGAGCCCAGGTAGAAACTTCTAACCCAGGTAATAATGGTTGATGATGTCGGCTTGTTTTCGAAAGGATCCCCTGGGTTTATCGGATAATTGACAACAAAAGTTTAAAATCCCTACAGCGATTGGTCGGATTCCCCGCCCCACTTATTCTAAAGCTATCGGCTAAAATCCTCAGTGGCCTTCAAACTGGTCCCAGACTTCGTTTATCCTCTAACTCTATGGCCCTTGGCGCCCCTCCCATTTGCTTTCAATAGCGGCACATTTTAAAACTATTAAATTAGTTGATAGCTGAATCAGAAAGCAAAATGACGCGTTTATAGAGCAGTGCGATCCTTTTTGTTTTTTGGTTTTTATTGATCCGAACTAAAGTTGTGATGGTGGGTGTTTTGCAAAAAATGTTTCTGTGATTTTAGTTTTTGGAGTTTGGTGGTTTAATCGAGGATTATTTAGGGTAAGTTTTTAATATCAGGTCACGTTATAAATTTGTTGCATTGCGTAATAATATCAAGGTTGACCGCTAAAACGTCAATGTGTGGGAGTACGGTACATCAGCTAAATTTTGAAAGGAAAAGTATAAAAATTAAGATTACGATTTTTTCTAGTTTCTGTGAAAATTTTTACGTTTGTTTAAATTGAATATAAATGTTTAGTCCAGTAGTTCGAATTGTATAAATAATGTTAAAAATTGAAGAAAAGAAATATTGCAGCACCCATCTTGCTTCAAATCATTAGAATCGCGATCGTCAATTTCTCAAATGGCTAATGGCGCCGAATATTTTTTATTCCGAGTGGTTTAACATTTTGTTTATAACTTGGTTTCACAAGAAGAGAAGAGAAGAGAAGAAGAGAAAGTTTCCAAAAGCATAAATGAAGTGAATTTAATTCAATTTTTTCGCCTGTCAACAATCTGCCATCTCAAAAAGCGCTCCACCTGCTGATAGTTTTTCTCGTCAAAATTTCGTTAAAAGTAAAAATTTACGCGGCAAAATAAAAACCTCGCGTCTAATTACAGTCGACTATTTTCTTCAGCTTCAAATTGACCAATCAAAACACTTCATTTAGGACAAATGATTGAAATTATTTCGGCAATTTCCCCCAAAATGTAGCGACCAATAAAACACAAAATTTTACAGATTGGAGCCAATCACAGCAGAATTACAACGAAATTTCACCTGCAAAAGTCAGAAATTACAGCGATAATTCACCTCTTGAAACGTCAACTGTTTAAATTAAATTTAAAAAGAAGGGTACCTATTTTGGATAAATTACCCGTTAAACACCATGCGTGCATCAAAAATAACAGATCATTCTTCATTCAAGCTTGTTGCTTTTAAGACGAGACGTTAATAGTAGCTCCCGGTTGCATATAATACGCATGCGCACGCATTTTGGAAGTGAAAAAAAAACTAAAGCAGAAAGAACGCATTTTTGAAACAGACCATTTTTACTTGCCCTCTCGCACCAGACACGCATTTTTTGGAAAAAAGATGATGTAAAAACAAGCAAAATATATCAAACTCCTACAAGATCAGAACTCGTCTAGCCGCAGGAGAATAATACGGCAGTTCTGTACGATACCCTTGTTTTTAAGTTGCCATAGTTGCGAATTTGTAGGGGTATTATAGGAAATCTATAGTGGTTTTGATCAGTTTTAATACTGCCCTAACGTCAAAATACTATTTCAAATATTTATTGCACCAAGGTCCGGTTTCTCAAAGAAACTAACACCGGATTAAGTCTGACACTGGCTTCGTTGCTATGATACCGGCTTTCTGATTGGTTGTATCATAGCAACGAAGCCGGTGTCAGACTTAATCCGTTGTTGGATTCTTTGAAAAACCGGGCCTAAGATTCGTTGATTAAAATGTTATAGAAGGTTCCGAAATGAACAGATTGAAAAAAAATAATTTGGAATTTAGAGGAAGTTGGTTTCGACATTTTAAAAATGTGTCGTCTGCACAAGCTCTAAAACGGCAAAACTTATAGGTAGGTACCTAATTTGGAAAACATTAGAGGAATGCGGTGTTATAGTGTTTTATAAAGCTTTCTTTAAATATATGTAATTTCTAGTAGGATTTCAAGACAATTCGTCGCGTTTGGTAGGCTGACTATAAATTTGTAGCCTTCTGGATTTGCTTGATCTGTGTACTGCACAAAATGGATGTTGCAAATGCAAACTGGAAGAAAGTTCAGTTTAGTAG
This sequence comes from Xestobium rufovillosum, assembly GCA_963966045.1. Lineage (NCBI taxonomy): Eukaryota > Metazoa > Arthropoda > Insecta > Coleoptera > Ptinidae > Xestobium > Xestobium rufovillosum. The sequence goes on from OZ014496.1 coordinate 16,226,121, forward strand.
AACTTTCCGATTCCATAACGAGTTCAAAAGTTTTGTGGAAAATCTTGCTCTCATACGTCAGCTCGAATAAGTACCTACATCAGTTGTATCCATTTTTCCACGGGACACATTAGTATCTGAGAAAAATCACACCACTGAACGGAAAATTTCTGCAACTACGAACTTTACTCTATACTATATAATAATATGGGAGTGCCTCCGTAGCCGGCGCCGGCCTTGCGTATAGTTGCCGGCGCGCTTCTATTTGGGAACGAAAAACACTGATACAATGCATACGCATTTTAAACAGACCCCTTAGCTGCCCTCTCGCACCAGACACACGCATTCTTTGCAAAAAATATAATGTAAAAATCTAATCTCGAAAAACTAACCTCTACGGGAGCCGATCCTAATAGGGCTAAGCATACCAAATTACCAGTTCTATGCGATACCTCCCTACCTACCGTCGCTGCTGGATGCGTACAATTAACAAGGTACTTAAACTGGCGTATTATTAATTCGTTATGGAAATCGGCTCCGGCAACAATACACCTATAAAATTGTAGCCGGCGCCGGTTACGGAGGCACTTCCTAATAATATTGTCGAATATATGACCAAAAAATCCTTTGGGGTCGAAAAAGAATTTCGCAGCAATTTGGCGATGATGCCCTATATTTGGAAATTGACCCGTACAACTTTTATTAACCTCTTTTATGTAGAACACTAAGGCCCGATTTTTCAACGAATTCAACACCGGATTAAGTCTGACACCGGCTTCGTTGCTATGATTCTTTGAAAAACCGGGACTAAGTGATTGCATTTTGCGCACTGGTTCCACAGTTTGCACGATATTTAAATATGTACTTATACATATAAGAACAAAAATTGATTTGCCGGTATCTTCAGCCGATGCGATGTAGATATAAATCTAGGAAGTGCCTCCGTAACCGGCGCCGGCTACAGTTTTATAGGTGTATTGCTGCCGGAGCCTGCGTGTGTCTGGTGCGAGAGGGCAGCTCAGGGGTCTGTTTAAAATGCGTATGCGTTGTTTCGTTCCCAAATAGAAGCGCGCCGGCAACTACTATATGCAAGGCCGGCGCCGGCTACGGAGGCACTCCCATAAATCTATATGAAAATGCTTCGAAAGAAATGTTTTGGTGACGATTGTAACCTTAGTAGGTAACAATCATAAAACCTAAATTGGTAATAATGGTATTGAATGTTACTAGTACCAATATAATTTAAGTTTTCCGATAGTATCGCGTAAAATAATAATATTGTGTAATTCTAAACCTTGTTTCTTTTTATAGGTTTCGACGTCTAACTACGGTATAATTAATAGCTTGTTGATTAAAGTGAACCTTACTCGCTAATTAATTGCTATTTAACAGAACCCATCAAATCAATTTGTTGATTGCTGTTAAAAGAAATTAACTGATCTAGTAGGCGATGAAAATAAACTTGCGATATTTACTATTTAGTACTAACTAGACGGAGTTAATTACATCAGAAAATAAATGCCAGTTGTTTGACAGATCGTAGTTGACTTGATTGTGAATTAAATTGCTGCTTCTTCTTTAGGTAATTCTGAAAGCTGAACTGTAAACTTCTTTTATTTTCCAACGCTTCCATATGTCGTTCTGTTCTTGTTTTTACCCTATACCGCCATACATCATGACTCTAAAGCGGCCCTTGTAACCAACCATGTGGCGCCAAAAGTAGTCAAGCGTCAACGTTCTTTAAGATAAAAAGTGGGTAGGCAGATGTCCGATTGCCAGTCCTGATACTAAATTTCGTAATACTTAGAAAAAAATACTGAGGGAACAATTTCATGTTCAACTTTCTCGACGGTAGGTGCTAATTTGTTAGTCAGAATTTAGGGAACTTGAATTTGAAAGGCTTGCTTCCTTGCTTTAATTTCAAGTAACGATACATTTTCCTAAAACAGAGGTTTCGTGGCCAAAACTTCATTTCTCCTTATAAATATTCTAATTTCTGTATCATTTCACTCTCTATAAAACCAAAACCCGTACCTTGTATATATACTCTCATTTAGAATAAGAGTTGCCTATGTTGTCTTGCTTAAATTAGGTTCAATGGCAGCTTCTGTTCTTTGACTGAGTTGGCCTGTGTGACTTGGCTGCCATTGTGTGACTGCAATGCATATTTGTGAAAATTACGTTTTCCTTGATGTACTACTTCTCCATTAGTTTATGGAATACCGGCTGTGGAAACTACCTTAGGGGATTCCGACTTCTAACATGTACAGGTCGATAACTTCGTTTACTCGAAAGTGCCTGTTTGGCAAGCAAGATTTTGAGATGGTGTGATATTTAGCTGGAAGATTTTCTGTGATCTTGTCTAACAGAACCGCGTACCAGACTATCCAGCATGTCTTTGCATGTCTATCACGGCCGAGTAGTATTCTCCTGCATTGACTGCTTTGTGGATTGTATCGACTAATATTTTTGTAGTGCTCCTTGATGGGAGTGGGACTCAAGGCTAGGGTAGCGGGGGGCTGCCCACAGCGTGGAGTTCTTTCTCCACTTCTGTGGAACCTTGTCTCGAACGGCCAAGGGAACTCAGCAGAAATAGTTTTCTTGTCATGAATTACGTATCACAGTCCGTGGCAAGTTTCTATGAATAGTGAGAGACCGCATGCAGCGGCTCTCATCATTGTTTGATGTTTGACCCTAAATTGATCTGGAACCCACATGCTGAAAAAATAAGACGTAAAGTAGAAATAATCATGGTTAAGTGGAAGAACAGGATATTGTCAATGTGACGACTTCCTGAACTTCGCCATTTCGATTACATTTTTTTTATTTTTATTTATCTTATAATGGTATTGCATCTGATTGTTGTAATCGAATGAAGACGATTATTATTATTATTATTATTATTCGCAGTGGTTAGACGAATGTACGGTAAAACATAGGGCCTCGGATCTGGTATGGTTCGTTGGTACTATACCAGGTTGATGCAGCCTTGGTGTGGTGACAAAGGACCATGCAGATCTGCGTAAAAATCAAATTAGACACGGGGGCTATGAGGACGAGGTCAACTTCAGCACTGGAAGTAATGCTAAATATACCTCAATTGGATAATATTATTAAAGGGGGCGGGCTAGATGCAGCACTAACTTGAGGAACACTGTCGCATCGGGTATAAACTTGATCCCAAGAATGGCAGTTGATCCAGTTCTGGAAGTGAGAACAAATTACCTACCCATCATACACTAGTAGTTAGAAAATGAGAGCCTCAGATACGAACCCGTTCGGAGCACATAGCGCCATCGAGTTCTCGAGGTGCCATCGACTTCTTCGGCAGTGACCTTGAAAGAGACCAGAGGCTGCTGAAGGAGTCGTTGAGGCATCCGAAGAAGTGTCTTCAGCAGCGGCATCTGCAGCAGCAGCCTCTGGTGTCTTTGAAGGTCATTGCCGAAGAAGTGGGCATGTCTTCAGCAGCGTCTGGTGTCTTTCAAGGTCATTGCTGAAGAAGTGGTGTTCAGCAGCGTCCAGGCGCATGCGCCGGGGCTATTCCTCAGATCAGTCCATCGAGTTCTCCATCCACTTCAAGTGGGCGTGTCTGCAGCAGCCTCTGGTCATTGCTGGAGAAGGGCCTCTGGTGTCTTGCCATTGCGCACCCAAGCCGCCATTTTGGGGCCTTTGGTTGTGGCTCAGGCGCCTGCGCCGGGGCTCCGCCTTCAGCAGCTTCTGGTCCTTGCTGAAGAAGTGGTCTTCAGCGGCCCCCCTGGCGTCTCTCATTCTGTTGGGCCTTTGGGCCTTTGGATGCGCCGGGGTTTTCGCAAAAATAAAAACGTTGAATATATTTTTACATCAATATAATTAAAACTATAATCTGTATACAGAGTAGGCATGCGTGTATTTTCTGGGCAAATCGAAGCCCTGCAGCTTCTCATACCACTCTTCTGACCGATTCATTACCCGGTGTATACTCAACGATGCGGTCATGCAGGATGAGACAGTATGCGGTTGTGTTGGGCGGAAAATTCTCGCTCGACTCAAATTCTAGACGCATATCTATGGGTCCAGGCTTGATGCTTTCCGACTGCTTTGATGCGTCAATCACCACGATGGGCGCTAGATCCTTGAACTGTTCCTTGCCGTATAACGGCTCGCCAACTTTTCCATAGTATGAACTCTGGAAGTTCTGGTACATTTCGTATAGCAGGGCGTATTTCCCCGTGGAGAAATCCAAGTTTAAATTCTCGTAGGGGAAGCACTCAGAATTCAGGTACAGTTTGACGTTTGTCAGATTGCAGTGGTCAAATTTGCTTCAATCCGTGTCCAAATTCGCTTTGCGATTCGTCTGGAAGGCGACAATAACGTAGCGGGGTTTCTCCAACCGTGTTGCAGTCTTGACGGCCCACGTTTGTTTCGTAGCTTGCGGCAACACCGGATACTCGTACAGCTCCCAGCTGCGAAAACATATCTGCAACGTTCTCTCTTCCTCGACAATATTGAGAAGTTTTAGGTATTCAGCATCCGATGGATAGACGTACGACACCCTCCAATGAACCTTGCTCAACTCAATTCTGGTGTCCTCGTTACCCACGAAAGCGTTCCTATCGTTTTTCGATCGAGTCAAAATGAGCTCGTGACACACATTTAACAGAATTTTGGGGTAATCTTCCAAGAATCCCAGCAGGATTCTTCCCGGGATGCACACGTTAAAGTTCCCGTTCGCGTCGATAAGGTGGCTCGGTGAGTCTCCCGTATTCGTCCAGCCGGCATTCTCCAGGGCACCTACCTCACCCACATTCAGAGAAACTACACCCTTCAGTGTGCTCGTGATGCCCACGTTTTTTGTTCGATCCACCTCCACCCCGTTTATTTCATAGCGGACGTCGTCAAAGAGGAAACTGAGGGCGTTATTTGTTAAAGCCGCATTTCCGCCTCCTGCACCCTTGATGAACCTGCCCTCTATGTAGATGCTGCTTAGATGCGGCAGTACGTAAACGTCTTGTTGGTGGATTGGTATGCGAATTTCGTCATTGGCGTTGAATGTTGTTGTTGTCACGAACGGTTGATGTACGTGCACCTCGACACGGCGTGCTGACTCATCCAAAACAGCACCGTCCAGAACACGAAACGTGTCTACGTTTATGTGTGTCATTATTCAAATGCGGTTCCCTTGTTGAAGCACAAGTACTAACTGACAGCACCGTTAATTTTCTTGCTTAAATACTCTCCATACAACCGTGCGCATGCGCAGTCTTATTCTTGCTCGTGTCATCAGCCATGGTGTTTGCGAATACAGCTGCCTGTGTCAACAGCGTGTCGTCAGCCATGGTGTTTGCGAATACAGCTGTCTGTGTCAACAGACAGCTGTATTCGCAAACAGACAGACAGACAGAGAGACAGAGAGACAGACAGACAGACAGACAGACAGACAGACAGACGGACCGACAGACATACAGACAGACAACTACTGATAAGAATTCGGAAGTAGGAGAATAACTATAGATTCCTTTTTGTCTCATCGAGCTGATTAATTTGATACCCTACATGATCTAGGTGGGCGGGGCAAGGAGCGTGGCCGGGGGCGCGGTCAGTGAGTGGCCACCCCTAAAAACCACCCCTAAAATCCACCCCCAAAAATCACCCTCCAAAACCACCCCAAGAACCGCCCCTAAAAACCACCCCTAAAAACTACCCCTAAAACCACCCCTAAAACCACCCCCTAAAGATCACCCCTAAAAACTACCCCTAAAACCACCCCTAAAACCACCCCCTAAAAATCACCCCTAAAAACCACCCCCAAAAACCACCCCCAAAAACCACCCCCAAAAACCACCCCTAAAATCCACCCCAATATTCCGATACCTCTAGTCGAGTCCTTTAATTTGACACCCCACATGACATAGTTTTTACGTAGGGGTTAGCCTAAATTTAGACTACTGTTCTCAAATAATTAGCGATGTAGAATGTTCTACTACCGAGAACTAAGATGTTTGCATATATCAATCAGATGGTTCCCACACGTGTCCGAAACGCATTAAGATAACAAGTAATTTCAAATAAACAAACTGGAGAATGTTCTAGAATGTTTTTTTTCCACACGTGTCCGAAACGCATTAAGATAACAAGTAATTTCAAATAAACAATCAGAAGAATATTCTAGAATGTTATTTTATTGTAATAATACAAACAAACAAACGGGTCACCTTGTAGTGTCTACAACGTATTAAATGCACATGCAGAGCGTGGGATCAAACCTAAACAAACATATCCTATCGGCAAGATGAAAGGTTATTTCCCATAATAAAAACAATTATAACATCTCTTATCGGCGGCGAACGTGCTTTTTTCTTAAACTTTAATATCAATATTTATTTAGTATAAACAATTGTAAATTTCCGAGAAAATAAATATTAATTCTGTAACTTCTGTTTACAATCATAAGTATATACGGATGATTTGAAAGACGGGCTTGTGGGCCGCCGATTAGCTCAGTTGGTTGGAGCGAGGGCTCCGGTGCGTGGGGACCCGGGTTCGAATCCCGGTCGGCGTCATTTCCAGAACGTTTGCGAAAACCCCGGCGCATGCGCCTGAGCCACGGCCAAAGGCCCCAACAACACCGTTGCTGAAGACATGACTCCTTCAGCAGCCTCTGGTCATTGCCGAAGAAGTGGATGGGGCCAGGATGGACTGGCCTGAACAGTGAGCAACACGTGCTTTGTACGCGACAGCCCCGGCGCAGGCGCCTGAGCCACATCCAAAGGCCCAACAGAATGAGAGACGCCAGGGGGGCCGCTGAAGACCACTTCTTCAGCAAGGACCAGAAGCTGCTGAAGGCGGAGCCCCGGCGCAGGCGCCTGAGCCACAACCAAAGGCCCCAAAATGGCGGCTTGGGTGCGCAATGGCAAGACACCAGAGGCCCTTCTTCAGCAATGACCAGAGGCTGCTGCAGACACGCCCACTTGAAGTGGATGGAGAACTCGATGGACTGATCTGAGGAATAGCCCCGGCGCATGCGCCTGGACGCTGCTGAACACCACTTCTTCAGCAATGACCTTGAAAGACACCAGACGCTGCTGAAGACATGCCCACTTCTTCGGCAATGACCTTCAAAGACACCAGAGGCTGCTGCTGCAGATGCCGCTGCTGAAGACACTTCTTCGGATGCCTCAACGACTCCTTCAGCAGCCTCTGGTCTCTTTCAAGGTCACTGCCGAAGAAGTCGATGGCACCTCGAGAACTCGATGGCGCTATGTGCTCCGAACGGGTTCGTATCTGAGGCTCTCATTTTCTAACTACTTACACTAAACAAGAAATTCAAGGTTTTGATACACTCGAATTTCTCACAGTCCTGGCAGACCAGAATGAAATACCTAAGCCTCATTTGGGTGCCCGGGCACAGTGGAATCCAAGGCAATAAAAAGGCTGACGACTTAGCATCTAAAGGATCAGCAAACTGACTGTATGGTCCAGAGCAGACTCTTGAAATACCTAAGTGTACTCCAAGAGAAGCTATAACCAGATGGATTGCTAGGTACCACTGTAGATAAATTCTGGAATGATGTTATAGAACCGAAAACTGTCAGCACTCGGTCTGTACAACTTTCTTAAAGAAACAGGAGCATTGCGACTGATCAGTTGAATGAACAAACCGCGGTAAGTACAATAAGCTTGCGTTTGCTTCTTCCGAATTTGGTGAACATACTTCAGAAAAATGGGCAACGAATGTTATGATTTTCTTCAATGGAACATCTCCAGGATATTAGGTATATCTAGAGCGCCAAAGAAAAAACTGTAGAAAGAAGGAACATTAGAAAGCTCCACAAGAAGTTCAGAACACAAAACCCAACTCAACAAAGTCATTAAATACCTGAAACTCCTGCTTAAAAACTAGAAGAACTAGGGAGCTTTGGCTTGATGCTACTAAATCTTCATATTACTCTTTATTGACAGCAAACCTGGGCCAACTGATCCGTCAATCATAAGTTTCGTCCGAATCTGTTGTACAGACATTGAATGGCTGGTAAGATTGCTCCTCGTTTTTTAAGGCTATTTGATGTCAAGAATTTACCACAGACACTTCCAGAACCCAATAATATGATTGGTGGCATTTATACTTCACCTCGTTATCCTGAAGATTGCAGCAGTGTACAGAAAGGGAATGGTGGATATTACCGATGTCAATTACGTAGGTACCTACTAATAGTTTCGTAAAAAAATTCCGAAACATATTTTTAGTTTTAGTGAAATTGGTTCAAATGCATTGTTGCCACATTATCATTTGTACCGATAAGATTTGAAATAAACAAGTTTCAGAGGAAATAATGCCAAAAATAAATTAATGTTAACTGCCTTTTTTGATCAAATTCAGAGTGAAGTTCGTAAGCGTCCGCTACCCACAAGACGTGTACCTAACTCGCATAATAACAAAAAAACTTCCTGGAGTAATTTAACTTTTATCCGTCTTTGAAGGACAGCAAAGAATAAATTTGAAACTTTACTTTTAAATTGTATTTCGGAACTTTATTATACTTGCACATATTTGAGAGTGTTTAAATCATTATAATCAGCTTATCCGCCTTTATCTAAACTTTCCCATTTTGGTACAGTAAAAGCCCTCGCGTTCTCGAGGGAAAAGACCCGCTCTCTCCAGAAATGCTTTCCTGCGAATATGTGTATATGAATATTCAAGTAAACACGTTATATTTTAAAAGTATGCGCCTCAATTAAATTCCAACACGAATGTTTTAAAAATAATCCTATTTTGGCTTATTAAATTATTTCCATTGGGACATGGCATATTTTGGGGCGAATTTGAATTATTATGCCATTGTTTGTTATAAAAACCCACTCGCAAAGTGCGAAACTATACTTTGCTCTAACGCCCAAAGCTGGATATATGAGCATACATATACCTGGCTATGTATATGGCCTCTAAAGACTGAACCTGCTTCCAGCGCCAGCGTCTCCGCTAGCCCACAAATTGTACGAGTCTGATTTGAGCAACTTATTAGCTACTAAGTACTTCCGATATTTTAGGTAAAGAAACTGGGTGCGTGGTCGCCACACGCGATAGAAGTGAAACTTCAACGTTATTAGAGGAATGAAAAATTTGTAGTGTCCCTATCAAAATAATAATAATGAAAGAATAAATCGAATTTTAATGCGTCACGTGAACTGAAACGATGTGTTCTTGCTTTACTGACGCTTACCTGAGAGAAACAGCGCGAAGCATGAGACATAGTGTGACCAAAGAATGGGGCGGCGACACGAGATATGAAATGCTGTGGTCTCACTTTACTGACGCTTGCCTGAGCGAAAGAGCACATAGCATGAGAGAGTGCGCGTGGCTAAAGAGTGGGGCGTTCGATATTCCCTTTCTCCTATGCCCATCTTTTTAGACTGCTCTCCTCCATTCGTTTCACTTTTCGTGACGCTCGCATTTGCCAACATACGAACTTACTCTACCGAGACAAAAGAAGTTTAATTCAATGTTATAAAAATTAAATAGCTTTTAAGTACCCTTAGGAAGCATGTCAGATGAAAATGTTTTCCTATCGTCCTCAATTTATTTTAAATTACAGAATTACTCCACAAATTTAGGGAGTACCTGGGTAAATATGTCGATGGTAGGCGAAGGCGCGCTGACCATAAGATCCCGCGCCCAATTCGCTCCCGGCCCAGCGCGTCTGTTTGAGAAGACTTTAATCTGTACTCCATTTGCACATTTCGATATGGTGACTTCCATTCGTTCTTCATCATGTCCTATTCTGCGCTAAAACCTTCTTGCCTCCTTTACTTTTGGCCTCTTCTTTGTATACTCTTTACTACCTTATCTTGGTTTTCCACTGTTTCTCTTACACACAGTAGATGGATCAAGAACTTTGACGTAAATTCACTATGAATTCTTAATAAGTTAACCCCACACGCCAAAAGTCAGTGACGTTGTCAGCGAAACACGTGTCGAGTTTAATTACTGTGTCACTGTCTTTTGGCGTGTGGGGTTAACTTATTAAGAATTCATAGTTGTTATTCTAGTTGTTATTATAGTTTTACATATTTTCCAAATCAGCCTTGTTTCTTCCATTCGATGTAGGTATATACAGGGTAATTCAACGTTCTGGAAAAGTGAACTGATGGTGCCTTTATTTTTGAAATGAAGTAAAAAAGTTTTACACAAAAGTCGTTGCACTGAAAGATTTCTCTTTATTAAAATTACTTTTTGCCATGCATCATGTCACATGTTTTGTATGGAAATCAACTTCTTTATTTCAAATGGAATGACTTTATTTTATAATTTATTGCTTGATCGATTTCAGTATAATAAGTGATTTTGTCTAAACTTTGTATTTTTTTGAGTTATTGGCATTTTTCTTCAAATTTTGACAGATGCAGAGCAATTTCGAATAATCAGTACTTATCTCGGGATTAAATAATATAGCTGTAGCAATATTTTGGAGAAGTGAAAGCAAGATTAGGAGTAACTGCCTTCATCATTAAAACCAGAAAATATTATACACGATTTGAGAAATTACATGACCAATTCAGAAAATTTCAACACCCTGTAACTTGCTAATTTCACATAGAAGTGTACATTTTTGGAGTTTACTCCTTAAGAATCGATTTTCAGTTATAGCCCGCGGTACGGAAATTTTATGAGTAGTAAAATCAAGCGTTACATTTCGCGTTAACTAAAAGTTACGCGTTACGTACATTGAAATTATGTATGTATCTATGGATACGCCTGTTTATGTCTGACTGCATAGAGCATGGACATAGTAAAAATAGAGTGGCATAGAGTAGAAATGACAGTTGACGTGAACTCCGTTTCTATCAATATAAATCTATCATGGATTTATCCATCACAGGGTGGTTTGTGACCTGCTTTGCATATTTGCATATTTCTGTAGGTGGATATTTTTTGTTGCCAGTAGGTCATTTACGTGGCACGAATCCATTGTTATGTCTTTTGTCAACCTAATGCTCGAAAATGCTAAAATTTTGGCTTTCCCAACATACTCGTATCTTTCTCACAACGTAAATATTTCTTTTGTGCCTTCCGTTAAACTAAATTTAATCATTCCCAGAATTTATCCTCGATACGGTTACATCTTCAGTTGGATTGATTTTTATGTTTATGAAGGGGATATCTACTCTGAGCCCTTTTTTGAAAATATTTTTTATCGCTGGAATGCACCTGTCCTATACCGCCCTAGCTAATCGGAACAGAGGTATACATAGCCAGAGCGTATATATGGCGTAGATTCATCAGTGGCTTGGGTGGAGCTGATAAGAGCATTAAAAATACAGCTGCTTAATTAAACATTTACGAACAGTTTAATTCCCACACTGTTAAGAGCAATTGCTACTACACCGATTGAACTAATTCTATAGAGGAATAGAGATCTAACGAGACCTCCCACATTACTTCTTCCACAACTCCTTTTTTATTAGATACACGTTTAATCTCTGAGTGCACTACTTGCGTTTAAGTAGGTGGGCACCTAATTTCAAGAACAATGGGAATTAATAGTTCCAGTAAAACTTGGAATAAATAAAACAATATAACAATTAAAACTAAATAATATGAATAGTAGTGATACATTCACTATGACGTATTATTTTAAAGAGTTTTTCTCCGCAGTTCATCGGTTATTTTGTAGTTACTTATGGTTCAACAACGACTGCCATTTATATTTGATTTATGTGCAAATTAGCGCTCGCATTTTCGGATATGCCTTCTAACAATATCTACTTTTTCTATTTCATATTTTTCACTGATTTTTGATCCGTTCTTTTGCGAATTTGCCACGTTTCCTTCACCCCAGTATCCACCAAGGATGTTAAGTTCCACCCCCAGACTAGTTTCAGGGAGAAGGGTAGGGTTCCTAAATAATACCCCAAGAGATTGAGGCACTTCTTAGAGATATTTCCCCTTGCTTTCAAATCTCTAATAAAGCAATTTAATATAAAAACCACGATGATTAGGTACTTCCGGACAAATAAAACACCCATGCTAATTAAATATAATATTAAGGGAAGTTGTGCAGTTAAGTTATAGAATAACCTATTAAAATAATATAAATATGTAAGTGATGACTGTTGAGAGATATGAACTGTATCTTTACAAACTCAAAATTCATAACAACTTGATCTGAAAACACATCTAGAAAGAAAATAACGGCTCCAATATTGGTAATAAAAAAACACCGCAGAAATTTACTGATATGGCACCCCAAATTGCATAAGAAAATTTATAAATTATGAATGCCAATATGTATTCGCAGGCGCAGAATAAAAATCATCCCGTGACGTAACTGGAGACGTTATCCAAGTTTGACAGCACAAGATAATCAATGAAACTGTTTTAACACAATGGGAATCATCTGCACGTCTATGTTTGGTCCTGCAGATTTGTTGTTTTTCTTCGTTGATCGTTGAATTGTTTTTGTCAGTTCTTGTTCAGCTGCGGCTGATCCTACAGAGGCATATAGTACAGTATTTTTTGTGTTGCGTACACCCACATTATTTTTGGGATAATAATTAGAACGGAATCTGAGGAGCTTACTTTAGGACGATTTATCCGACAGACATAGTGGAACATTGTTAGCTTGAGTATAGATACAGAAACTGTTATTGATTTAGCGGATTTGATTTTATAGTCGTTTAGTGTAAACCAGTCTTAGAATTTTTATAGAGTAATCGCTATAATTATGTTTATAAAGATTATAATTTGAAATTATACAAGCCAACCGAAATAGGCGTAGCGAAATTTGATAATTTTATTACCAGAAGAGAGTTCATTTCGGAATACCTATCCGACGAATAAATTAATTCCACACGCAAGTTTTATCTTGAAGTTGGCGGGTCGTGAGTATAACCACATTACTGCAGCATTTTACTTGCTGCGACGTAAAGCAATTAACCATAATTACAAGCGTATTAACTTATATAAATACGTACCTAAACTAAAGAGGTCGATCGCAACAGAAGCTTGCAGCCATAAATTGTCCCCTGCTAAAACCAAATAGGTCACTAACAGTTATTTTCGGGAACAGTTCAAGTTTTTTTAGGCAATTTAAAGTGCATTGCTCTACGGAGAATACAGAACACCTCAAAGCGTTTAGGAATCCCGTTTCGTTGGCAAGAATTATTGTCAGGAAAACAGTTTTTGTTCGAAGCCTTCAAACGAAGAGCCGAGGTCATACTTGGCCGATAGGACCACTCTTTGTGCAAGAATAATAAAACTAGAAAGAATTTTTTGTCCGTTTTATTACCTCCGAACAATAGAACATTTTTTAGAAGAGGAAATTCCAGTGCAAGGAATATGCGTGTCCTTGTATTCACGCTCATGATATCTTTTCAGTGTTATAAAGGTAGCTCTGTAGCAAGCTTCTGAATATTGTTATACAAGGTGCTTCTGGAATGAAATTTGAACAGCATGTATATTAATATCGGAATCAATTTTGGCAATTATGTTTGTTTGTTCCATGACATAATGAAGTGTATTTTGATAGATTAACAGGCAACTGTCAGCATCTGCAGTCTCTCATGTTGCAGTGGCATCTGATGTTGAAGCTGTAGACCAACGTCCTATACTGGGTGTCCACACTAAAACGTTCCTTACATTTAATTTTTTTTCTAATTATAAATTTTAAGCTTTGGGGAGGTGGGTAACCGACAGGGAGATACAACCTGATAGGTGTTGAACCGCTGCACCTCTTTCAACGCTATTATTTATTAGCGGATTCAGGACAGTCGTATATGCTGATCAGTTTTGATGTACCTATTAGAGAAATTGACAATTTCCATTCTAAATATAAGCAGGGCTTATTTCCAAAATACCAAATTGAAATTCAAAAATTTTCATCAGTCAGTCTTACCTCTTGCAACAATCCTGGGACACACTGTATATATATTTGATATAAAATGTTTTTTATGTACTTAATAAGGACGCTACCAGAGCTGGGCCTTTACAATCAAACAGACTAATAACAATTTTTGGGACACCTGTTGGTTATCATAATGGTCAAATATTGAACAACAGACACAATTAGAAAAAATGATTTTGAAGTGAAAACAATTTAGAAATCGCAGTAAATGTTTCAGTGTAACACTAGTACCTACAGTACTTATAAACGTACCCGCAACGTTTATTCAAACGAAGACGAAGATAACTGTAGTTTCTTTAGTACAACACACTGAATTGGTAAATGCCCATTAAATTCTCGGCAATTATCTGTAGGACATTGGACCTTCGCAGACCATTCATTTTCCGTTCTGCACACACCGCTCCCGCCGCTAGGGTCAAAGAGAAATGAATCATAACTTTAATTCTATCTCCTGTACACAGCGACAGGTTTATCGGTAAGGAGACTGATGGGAGGGAACTGTTAAAAATACAGAGTTTAATTCGGAAAATTATTACGCCTTAATGGACTCACCCCAAAAGTTTCCTGGATAACGTATAATAAAGTACAGTTACAGGTAAAAAAATTGGCCGGACGCCAAATGTGTGCAATAACTCATATTTTGAAACATTATCTATCATAATTTTTGAAATAATTGCGGAATGGTGGTGCCCTGGTTTTTATCAAGAAGTAAATCTGTTGGTACATTGTTGTAAATGAGCTGCCAAGTGGAAAAAATGGAGAAAATTCTATTACCTACGTTCATTTAGAAGATTTTCTGTAAATTTCATGCTTACCCAAGATAAAGTTGTAGTTGTAGGGTGTTCAGCGCATTTTGCTTTCCAGGTATTTATGTAGTATTATATCCATGGAATTCATGTATCTTTTAAGTATTTGACGTATTCATTTTGTCCAGCAGCAGTCCTGCTAAGAAGAAAATTTAATTATTTCCTTCATTTGCTTGTCGTCCCTCTTTCCGTTGAAATGTGCATCGAACTATAGAATCAACCCTTTCTTCAGATTGCACTTTGAACCTTGCCAATCCTTTTTCAACTTAGGAATTTTACTTTGTTGGAAGTTGGCACCATAAAATTATTTATAGAGTAAGCCAAAGAAAGTTTATAGACAGCAATTGTAAAACCAGCAATCCTGGCTATGGGGTAATGGGATTATCATTTGTTGTTACCTGTTAAAAGGTAATATTTTGTACCAATATTTAATTACATCGCACATTCTTCCAAACCGCAGTTGATTGTTGTATGACTGCTTTATGACGAAAGGGTGTCTTATATATGGTATACCAAAAATTTACTTAGGTTACCCATAAGCTCTTCAATATTACGACTGTTAGGCGTTACTTTAGTTAAATATCGCTTTGGCTATTTATATTTTTTATTGTGAGTGGAAATCCTTAGTATTATTATGATTTCGCGTTGGAAGTTTTTAGAGTAGGTATCAGTATCACCTAGGTGTAAATTTATTTTGATTGGAACACCGTTGGTATTTCCGTTAGTGCAAATGAATTTCTAAATTGAGGGGCGTTTTCGCAAAATTCGAATCTGCCGTTTTTATCTGAAACAATATACGCATATACAGGGTGATTCTTTTAAAGCGCACATTAGAAAATTTTCGACTTCTACTTATGCTAGAGCTATGAAACTTGGAACCTAGCCATAATCGACGATTCCGAGACGAAATTAAATATTTACAGGATGACGTCACTCTTAAAAATGGCGGAAGTAGACGCCATCTTTGTTTTTTAAATGACAATCGGCCATTTTGATTTCATATTTGAATTCGGCATTTAATTCCGAATACAACCAACCAAATTGTCACTACTTATCTGTCATACTTTTTGACACCAATTTACTCAAAAACTGAAAATAGCTCCAAAACGATTGGAGTTAGGTATAGCACATGCTAACATAACTCCCCTTAGAATTATATTTTACATCCAACGGTGACATAAAATTTGACACGTGCCATTTGAAAAAATTGAGTTTTTGACATTTTGCGATACCCGTATTCAAAAAATTGGCAAACTCGTTATGACTTGGAGCTTATTGAACCGAAGTAAAAAAATCATCGCTTATCTTCAGCGGTTCAAGAGATATCAATATTTTAATGAACCCTTGCATCTGCAAATTTGAAGACAAAATGTGGCATATGTCAAAAAGTATGACAGATAAGTAGTGACAATTTGGTTAGTTGTGCGTGGAATTAAATGTCGAATGAAATCAAAATGGCCGATTGTCATTTAAAAAAACAAAGATGGCGTCTACTTCCGCCATTTTTAAGAGTGACGTCATCCTGTAAATATTTAATTTCGTCTCGGAATCGTCGATTATGGCTACG
This sequence comes from Xestobium rufovillosum, assembly GCA_963966045.1. Taxonomy (NCBI): domain Eukaryota; kingdom Metazoa; phylum Arthropoda; class Insecta; order Coleoptera; family Ptinidae; genus Xestobium; species Xestobium rufovillosum. The sequence continues at coordinate 16,242,350 of OZ014496.1, forward strand.
TTCCAAGTTTCATAGCTCTAGCATAAGTAGAAGTCGAAAATTTTCTAATGTGCACTTTAAAAGAATCATCCTGTATAGTTTATCAAGCGTCGAATCGAATGTTGCGTGTAGAAAATTGAACAAAACTGAACACATACTGTAATTTAAAAGCAAATATTAAGTATTTTCGCAAAACTGAACATCTATGGCTGGCAAGATTTTACAAAACTCGCAATCTACGCTTATGATGCTTTAACGGCATTAATTATTTATTTTTTGATTATCATAGCTATTCTGGTAAAGCGAGATCCTCAAACGATTTGTTTCCACTTTTCTTCTAATATTAACCCAGGAAAGTGATTGTGTAAAATATATTGCACTGAACTATAATTTTAAAGAATATCTGCATTATATTAATTATTACAGATTAAAACACCAATCACGCATTTTTGGTGGATATCAAGCCAGGATTGAGAGGGAGGACTAAATGGGCTGCAGCCCCTGCGAGTTGTGGGGCCCACGGCATCTTATTGACATTATATAGGTGGTGCAAAAATTCTATACTATTTAAAAATATTAACTACCTATTCAATGTTATTTATTTATTATTTTACTTTACAGTCTAGATTCTAGATGAGAACGTTGACAACTGATTCTCGGAATTGCAAATTTGATTACAGTGTTGCCGCTTACTATAGGTTTTCTGCAAAACAATTATACCCACTTTTTTGTAATAAAAAGCGTTAATTTCAAATTTTTCGCTTATTGCCAGAATGAATAAATCGGAAGTTTAAACGATAATTTTACTGCACTAGACCACTTTATTGCTTGTCGCTTCGAAAAGCGGTCGAAAATAATCATAAATATGTCCGAAAAATATTATTTACTCCCAAGGTTTTTATCCTACCTACTGATACTATTTTTGCTTTCCAGCCAGTGGCGGAACTAAATTTTGAAGTTCCGCCACTGGCTGGAAAGCCAAATTTAATTTGGGCCCCGTGGTGTTGGATTTACGAGGGCCCCTTTAGATTTATAACTCATCAGATCCTCGCACAATGTCAATCCGGACCTGGTGGATATTATGTACATTCTGCTTGAAACGTTGCGGTTTTTAACATTTATTAAGAGTCATGAAAGCGCGAACGTTTATTTACAATGTTACTAGAACAACTATAATTAACAACATTTTATATGCAAATTGTAAACGTTTAAAGAAACGTTAGAAACTGCTTAAATTAAAGTTTAAATAAGTTCAGTAGTTAGAAAATGAGAGTACTGGATACGAACCCCTTCGGAGCACATAGCGCCATCGAGTTCTCGAGGTGCCATCGACTTCTTCGGCAAATGACCTTGAAAGACACCAGAGGCTGCTGAAGGAGTCGTTGAGGCATCCGAAGAAGTGTCTTCAGCAGCGGCATCTGCGGCAGCCTCTGGTGTCTTTCAAGGTCATTGCTGAAGAAGTGTGCATGTCTTCAGCAGCATCTTTCAAGGTCATTGCTGAAGAAGTGGTGTTCAGCAGCAGCAGCAGCAGCAGCCAGGCGCATGCGCCGGGGCTATTCCTCGGATCAGTCCATCGAGTTCTCCAGGGCGTGTCTGCAGCAGCCTCTGGTCAATGCTGAAGAAGTGGTCTTCAGCGGGCAGCCTCTGGTGTCTTGTCATTGCGCACCCAAGCCGCCATTTTGGCTGTGGGTCAGGCGCCTGCGCCGGGGCTGTCGCGTACAAAGCGCGTGTTGTTCAGGCCAGTCCATCCTGGCCCCATCCACTTCTTCGGCAATGACCAGAGGCTGCTGAAGGAGTCATGTCTTCAGCAACGGTGTCTTTGGGGCCTTTGGCCGTGGCTCAGGCGCATGCGCCGGGCTCTGGCTATGAGAGTGGGCGGGGCAACAGCCAATGAGAGTGGTTGTGGGCAGCATCCAATCAGAATTGTTGTTAGGTGCTGTTGGGCCTTTGGATGTGGCCCAGGCGCCTGCGCCGGGGTTTTCGCAAAAATAAAAACGTTGAATATATTTTTACATCAATATAATTAAAACTATAATCTGTATACAGAGTAGGCATGCGTGTATTTTCTGGGCAAATCGAAGCCCTGCAGCTTCTCATACCACTCTTCTGACCGATTCATTACCCGGTGTATACTCAACGATGCGGTCATGCAGGATGAGACAGTATGCGGTTGTGTTGGGCGGAAAATTCTCGCTCGACTCAAATTCTAGACGCATATCTATGGGTCCAGGCTTGATGCTTTCCGACTGCTTTGATGCGTCAATCACCACGATGGGCGCTAGATCCTTGAACTGTTCCTTGCCGTATAACGGCTCGCCAACTTTTCCATAGTATGAACTCTGGAAGTTCTGGTACATTTCGTATAGCAGGGCGTATTTCCCCGTGGAGAAATCCAAGTTTAAATTCTCGTAGGGGAAGCACTCAGAATTCAGGTACAGTTTGACGTTTGTCAGATTGCAGTGGTCAAATTTGCTTGAATCCGTGTCCAAATTCGCTTTGCGATTCGTCTGGAAGGCGACAATAACGTAGCGGGGTTTCTCCAACCGTGTTGCAGTCTTGACGGCCCACGTTTGTTTCGTAGCTTGCGGCAACACCGGATACTCGTACAGCTCCCAGCTGCGAAAACATATCTGCAACGTTCTCTCTTCCTCGACAATATTGAGAAGTTTTAGGTATTCAGCATCCGATGGATAGACGTACGGCACCCTCCAATGAACCTTGCTCAACTCAATTCTGGTGTCCTCGTTACCCACGAAAGCGTTCCTATCGTTTTTCGATCGAGTCAAAATGAGCTCGTGACACACATTTAACAGAATTTTGGGGTAATCTTCCAAGAATCCCAGCAGGATTCTTCCCGGGATGCACACGTTAAAGTTCCCGTTCGCGTCGATAAGGTGGCTCGGTGAGTCTCCCGTATTCGTCCAGCCGGCATTCTCCAGGGCACCTACCTCACCCACATTCAGAGAAACTACACCCTTCAGTGTGCTCGTGATGCCCACGTTTTTTGTTCGATCCACCTCCACCCCGTTTATTTCATAGCGGACGTCGTCAAAGAGGAAACTGAGGGCGTTATTTGTTAAAGCCGCATTTCCGCCTCCTGCACCCTTGATGAACCTGCCCTCTATGTAGATGCTGCTTAGATGCGGCAGTACGTAAACGTCTTGTTGGTGGATTGGTATGCGAATTTCGTCATTGGCGTTGAATGTTGTTGTTGTCACGAACGGTTGATGTACGTGCACCTCGACACGGCGTGCTGACTCATCCAAAACAGCACCGTCCAGAACACGAAACGTGTCTACGTTTATGTGTGTCATTATTCAAATGCGGTTCCCTTGTTGAAGCACAAGTACTAACTGACAGCACCGTTAATTTTCTTGCTTAAATACTCTCCATACAACCGTGCGCATGCGCAGTCTTATTCTTGCTCGTGTCATCAGCCATGGTGTTTGCGAATACAGCTGCCTGTGTCAACAGCGTGTCATCAGCCATGGTGTTTGCGAATACAGCTGTCTGTGTCAACAGACAGCTGTATTCGCAAACAGACAGACAGACAGACAGACAGAGAGACAGACAGACAGACAGACAGACAGACAGACAGACGGACCGACAGACATACAGACAGACAACTACTGATAAGAATTCGGAAGTAGGAGAATAACTATAGATTCCTTTTTGTCTCATCGAGCTGATTAATTTGATACCCTACATGATCTAGGTGGGCGGGGCAAGGAGCGTGGCCGGGGGCACGGTCAGTGAGTGGCGACCCCTAAAAACCACCCCTAAAATCCACCCCCAAAAATCACCCTCCAAAACCACCCCAAGAACCGCCCCTAAAAACCACCCCTAAAAACTACCCCTAAAACTACCCCTAAAACCACCCCTAAAACCACCCCTAAAACCACCCCCTAAAATCACCCCTAAAAACCACCCCCAAAAACCACCCCCAAAAACCACCCCTAAAATCCACCCCAATATTCCGATACCTCTAGTCGAGTCCTTTAATTTGACACCCCACATGACATAGTTTTTACGTAGGGGTTAGCCTAAATTTAGACTACTGTTCTCAAATAATTAGCGATGTAGAATGTTCTACTACCGAGAACTAAGATGTTTGCATATATCAATCAGATGGTTCCCACACGTGTCCGAAACGCATTAAGATAACAAGTAATTTCAAATAAACAAACTGGAGAATGTTCTAGAATGTTTTTTTCCCACACGTGTCCGAAACGCATTAAGATAACAAGTAATTTCAAATAAAAAATCAGAAGAATATTCTAGAATGTTATTTTATTGTAATAATACAAACAAACAAACGGGTCACCTTGTAGTGTCTACAACGTATTAAATGCACATGCAGAGCGTGGGATCAAACCTAAACAAACATATCCTATCGGCAAGATGAAAGGTTATTTCCCATAATAAAAACAATTATAACATCTCTTATCGGCGGCGAACGTGCTTTTTTCTTAAACTTTAATATCAATATTTATTTAGTATAAACAATTGTAAATTTCCGAGAAAATAAATATTAATTCTGTAACTTCTGTTTACAATCATAAGTATATACGGATGATTTGAAAGACGGGCTTGTGGGCCGCCGATTAGCTCAGTTGGTTGGAGCGAGGGCTCCGGTGCGTGGGGACTCGGGTTCGAATCCCGGTCGGCGTCATTTCCAGAACGTTTGCGAAAACCCCGGCGCATGCGCCTGAGCCACGGCCAAAGGCCCCAAAGACACCGTTGCTGAAGACATGACTCCTTCAGCAGCCTCTGGTCATTGCCGAAGAAGTGGATGGGGCCAGGATGGACTGGCCTGAACAACACGCGCTTTGTACGCGACAGCCCCGGCGCAGGCGCCTGACCCACAGCCAAAATGGCGGCTTGGGTGCGCAATGGCAAGACACCAGAGGCTGCCCGCTGAAGACCACTTCTTCAGCATTGACCAGAGGCTGCTGCAGACACGCCCTGGAGAACTCGATGGACTGATCTGAGGAATAGCCCCGGCGCATGCGCCTGGCTGCTGCTGCTGCTGCTGCTGAACACCACTTCTTCAGCAATGACCTTGAAAGACGCTGCTGAAGACATGCACACTTCTTCAGCAATGACCTTGAAAGACACCAGAGGCTGCCGCAGATGCCGCTGCTGAAGACACTTCTTCGGATGCCTCAACGACTCCTTCAGCAGCCTCTGGTGTCTTTCAAGGTCATTTGCCGAAGAAGTCGATGGCACCTCGAGAACTCGATGGCGCTATGTGCTCCGAAGGGGTTCGTATCCAGTACTCTCATTTTCTAACTACTAAGTTCAAGTAAAAACTTTTTTCAACGCATTTTTGCTTGCATGTTACGGGGTGAATTACGCACTTTGATCAGACTCGAGTTTGAACATTAATTTGTTTATTCTATTTTCAATTCAACTTTGCAAGTCGAAAAATGCATAAAAATGTAACAACTGGATAGAAAATCCACCTATTCTCAAAAATATTTTCTTTAAACTATTGTGCCCAAAATTCACATCATTAAGCAACTGCTCGTCAGCAATTGTTTTCTATTTTTCACTACCTTTCTTGACGTTTCTTTTTTTGTCTCTGTTAATTGTTCATCGGAGTCTATTGCAATAAATTTGTAAATGAAATGAAATCGAACCATAAAAATCTCTCAAAATGTCAAAGTTAAAAATTTCCACAGCCTTCACTATTAAACCTAACTTGAATAAACACATACCTAACTTTCATAAAACTGTTGCGCTTGCGTACCGCCAAATTCGGATGCAAAATCAAATCAAAATAGATGCTGTTCTATTCCCAGCATTCTAGAAAAATCAAATAGCAAATACAAAATTAAACGCCGAAAGTCAAATAGTCAAATAGCGTGAAGGAAGAAATATAAATACCTAAGTATACTTATTATAAATCAAACTGAAAATCAGATGCATCAGAATGAGATGGCGTAAAGTCATTTTCACAACAAACAGGGTTTGCAACCCCATCCGGGGACATACTGTATTACTATACCTATAGGTAGTAAGTATTTCACTATCAAGTCTGAATAATATAAGTTGGCGTATGATTGAAATAATCTACGCATCATGTTAGTTTGATGTCTCTCTCGCACGCAACTAGTTGATATGGCAGCTAATTCTTAACGTAAGATGAAATAATCAAATTTTCCTTTGTAACTCTTTATTTCACTCATTCTCATATATAATGTTGGATAACAATATTTCTACGTCTTTGCTTGTCTCGTATGTTATCATGGAACCTAGTATTAGTGTCACAGTACTGTCAATGTCGAAACAAATTAGTTCACATGCATGTGTCAACCCATACGCCAAGTTATATGATTTAAACTTTACATAATATTATTAATTGAAGCTAGTTCGAAATTTTCACGTGCACGTTAATATGGGCAGGTTTTATTCCGATCTAAAGACAAGTAAATAAAAAAACCACGAAAATTCCACATAAAGAACAAATGCGGAATTAGGTAATTCTTCCACAATCTTATTTGCCAAATCTGCGTTTGCTTCCTAGTCTTAAATTTCCAGAGCTAAGCTGCATCTGCCATAATGGATTAGGGTTGAGCCTCGCGCCTAAGCTAAGTGCGAGACGAATCCACGGCCCGCTGGATCTGACAGTCTTTTCCCCCTTCGCTCCGAACACTCCATAAGCCTGACCCTAATCCTGGCTAGCTGACAGCTTGCCAGCTGCTTACATATAAAGCTTGTTATAGACGTACGAGATGCCTCGGTCCGTTATTTATGGCTCTACTCGATTAATTTTTTGATTTATTACGCTCCCCATGTTGTATGAGCAATTTCACTAATTTTTAGATAATGCGTCAGGGTTAGTTTGGACGTTCTTAATTAGCCGGAGTAGTATATAATTTAGTGGGATGCGGAAGATTCGTCTGAATTGGGCTTTAGCTCAAACAGTATAATGGTTCTAAACCGAGAAGTGTTAGGGTTATTCTTACGTATTGGAGGCCGCTGCCCTCTTTGTGATGGCCTCCTCATATATCATGGCTACCTATGATTTAGTCTAGCCCACACTTCCATGTTTTTGAAAGGTTTACAGTGGCGTAGATGGGAACATCTTCACTGCATTGTATGCACCGTTTATAGACGTGATTTTCGAAGTGAACGTTAGCAAACGGAAAAGGTCGTTTAGTTTAAACGTTAAAATATCAAGGGAGTCGCGTGCGGTGGGATGCATCCGCATTAAACAATGCAGAACCAAAGTGGTTATGCCAATTTTGTGGTCAGTAATAAAACGCAAATGTTACAGTTTGACCTTTTTAATCTGCCGGGAGTGCGTTCGCGAGAAAATATCTATCTATATTTATGTGAAAATTTATGGTCCGTGAAACGATCTTCTCATTTGTTAAGTCAATTTCCAGCCATGAATTTCAAACAGTTTCCGTCTCCGGTTATTTATGAAATATATTTTTATGTGTTTCTTGGAGAAATGCAACAGAGCTTCAGGAACATTTTTATTGTCATTTGTCATTTGTCATTGTACGAGGGCAAGTTGTAAAATGCGCCGTATTATGAAAAGTGGGAATATGTTTTTATCGTTAGGTATAGTTATTGTTTCAAAGTAGATTTGGTAATCTGATATTAAAAAATATGACATTGTCAGTTGACAATACGAAAATAACTTAGGTAACTGTCATGTTAACATAACATAAAAAAATAAGTAGGGGGTATTTTATTTCATCAAAATGGTAAATATTTAAACAACTTACAAGATTTTTTGTGAACTTTTAACAGTTATTGTGATCCGACGCCCATATGAGCGAAGGGGTTAGAAAGAACAAAGCATCAGTGGACCAATGTCTTGTGCACGTTAAGAAAGTCAGATAATTATTCGGTTTTCTGTCCCATTTTCAGACATGTAGATATAAGTTAAGGAATTCCTGATGGTATTCTGTAAAAATAAGTAATGGTAGTAATAGTAATAGTGTACTACCTAGGAACCTACGTATCAGAATCTGCTGGAAACATACGCATAAAGGAAAACTCTTCATTCAAATCAGACAGTCGATGCCGAGGTCGTGCCTGCATCATTCCAACAATAAGCAATGGTTCGATAGGCAAGCTAATCATGCAGGAAACACTCTGTTTGCAGATCGTCATCTTCTTGGATGAATCAAACGTCGAAGATACCTTGAAGCCAAAGCAACACACCAGGAGCAAAATTGAAGAACCTGGTCATCAACCGATTCCTATTCTTTCGAAGAATGAAAAATAAAAGATGTATATCGATTCTGTTTTTTGTAAACGTAGGAAAAATTTTTCATAACATGACTAGAACTACGAAAAATTAAACTAGCCATTTCATGTTCAGGTGGAACTTGGGCCATGTTGTGTAGAAAAGAAGAAAGGGGATAAAAGAGATCAGTCCCGTAAATTAAAAACAAAAAATGGATGGTCAACCCCATTTAATATAATTAATACTTCCCAAATAAGGCAACATTTGCCGGATACCTATATTACGTTATTATAAGTATAGGTACCAATTTTCTGATCTGAAGAATTGATATACTTAGATATGGGTTGGAATCATTAGGGAACCAAACGAAATTTTTGGCTTCTAAATCTATACCTAATAATAGCTGGCTCTTTCATTAAGTGATGCTCTCCGTAGTTTGCCCATTTCAACTGACAAACTCTTTTTGGGTTTTGCCTATCATAGAACTTTAGGAACGAGGTGGGAAACATCCTATCGGAAACGGGGAAAAGGCAGAAGTTCGAAGGAATTATGCGCGGGTTCAATGGATACAAGAGATGTATTACAAAAATCGGTGTTGACGGTAACGATGTAAGCTATCCCCTCGGCTATCCCGTAATGAGGAGGGAGTTTGGGCTAGCATTAATACATATAAGAAGCAGCAATGGATTCCAGGCAGAAATCTTGAAATGTGAAGGTCAAGAGGTAATAATGGATAGTTTATCGAAATTAGTTGGCTGCATGCAGATTCCGGAAGATTACAAACAGATGTAGCTGTGCCAAAAAGTACGGGGTGGATAGGCATACTTTCGAAAATTTTAGAACGATCTCTTTAACTTTCTACGTTTCACGTTTCAAAAATTTAACTTTAGATTTGTGCAAGGGAAGATGGAGAAAAGGGCACGAGAAATAATGTGAAGAGGACCAATTCTAGTTTAGCAGAAGTAGATAAGCTATGCGGGTCCGAGACCACAAAAGACGTCTTTTTAACGTCAAATATACGTCTTTTTAACGTCATTTTATTTTTACTTCCGGTCTGGGACAACAACAGTTCGTATCAACTAGTGAATCAGACCGCTCGAAGGGATCGAAAAGACCGATCGAAGGGATCGTATCAAGGGATCGCTTCCATTCGAGCGGTCTCTTAGGATGAACTGAACAGATCTGATTCACCAGTTGTTGTCCCAGGCCGGAAGTAAAAATAAAATTACGTTAAAAATACGTATATTTGACGTTAAAAAGACGTCTTTTGTGGTCCCGGACCCGCATAGCTTATCTACTAGCAGAAACAGCCGAACGCACAAGGCCATTCTAGTTTTAATTATATAGTGGTATAAGCATCCAACAAATAAGATTTAGAAATGATCTTGAACGAAAAGGAAGTAGTTTTGACCTTATCAATATTAATAAAAGTAAAACATAAATCTTGAGATCTAGGGGGCGCGAAAATAGGACTACAACTAAAATAGAAATCGGGGACTAGATATTGCAATATGCTATTTGGGAAATTCCTCGCGATGATAGAAATAGAAGCATCAGTAGGTATACACATAGAACAAACAATAGCTTTGGGTCGAGTTACATTTAACGAGAAGAAACAACTGTAGTTGTGCTCTGGAACAGTGAATGTAGAAACTTGAATTTTGGACGAGGCCCTTAAGAGCGTACGCATGGAGCATAGTAGTGCAAGGTTGCGAAACGTGGACGATGGGAGAAGCGGATAGAAAACATGCACAATTGAGATACCGTGGATAAAATGTTAGCAACGTTAGGCTTCAGAGAGAGAAAGAGTTCGCGGTAGAAAGAAATATATTGTAGGCGGTAAAGAATATAGGATGGTAAAACATCTTTTTGGATGCAAATGATTAGGTAATCCGCGATATACTAGAGGTGAAGATAGGAATAAGAAGACGTAGAGTAGTCCTGGATTAGGCTAATCTATCGCTCATAAGTAGTTGGAGATGTAGGATGTTCTACTTTCGGCGAAATGCGTAGGTTAGCTCAGGATACGTTCAACCAGTCTTCTGATTGAAACTTTATGATGATGAAACGTTAAAAGGTTACCTGAATCTATTTATTCGTAATAAAAATTACGTAAATTGAGTCTCACTTGACCTATCTACTATTAAGTCTTCAGACGGTAACAAATTTGGCGCACTTGGACATTCCCAGATAATTTCTCACACGTTCCTCCTTTATTTCTTCCTCTTTGAACCAGTCTTCGATCATTAGCTCGGATAAACATTTTGTGCCAACCAGTTTTTGGTAAATGTTAGGCACTCTTGTATCGTTTCATAAATTGTGGAAAGTGCATTATTTTATAGTGCCTATAAATTCTAACGTTGCTGCCGTGGTGTAGTGGCTTGGTTTCAGGCTACTAAATAAAAAGTACCGGGTTCGATTCCAGACTAATCCAACTGGAGTTTTCTCGGCTGTTCTCCCTCAGGAGGTCCACCTTAAACTGTAAGTCCCCTATTCTCATGTAAAGAAATTGTAATATAATCTTGTCTTTCTTAATACAAATATTATACACGCTGGTCTTCAATGATAAACATTCTTATATATTCTAATTAATAAATTGGGAATGTCGCAGTTATTTACGAGTTTATTTACTATCAGACACACAAACTGTTTGAAAGACGTCCTTAGACCACACAATAGAAGACCAGTGGTAACGTACCAGATTTACGATCCTATAGAAGACTATACGCACCGCATAAGAATTGCACTGATTATATATAAAATTCTAGACTGCCAAAGTGAGGTCCTCAATTTTTTTTTATTCGCGAAGCGTGCCATCGATGCGGTAGGTACACAAATTGTGTCGTAATTGAACATTCCCCCACGTTAAGGTTCCAAATAAATTAGAATTAGAAATCTGGGGCGTTTTTCTAGGTTGCTCCGAGAATTAGAACAAGTCGGAAAATATTTTCACCAATAGATAAATTCGGACAATTAATATCTAAAAAATATCTATTGTAGATATGCTTAAAAATATGTACATAACGTTATTAAAATGTAGATTAAATATGGGGTTTTAATTGCTTCATAAATTAGAGATTTAAGTCTTAAATTGGTGCTTTATGGAACGCATAATAAGTATCTAAAATAATGAGAAACTCATGTTGTATGTAGTTAATATTTTCTGTCTTGACTATTTGGTAGAAATCCATGATGAAATAGAAAATTACTATGCGTACTACCAATAAGTATAATAAATTATTTTATTGACCGGTTTCAAGATTCACAAACGATCTCATCATCAGAAATGGTAAATAAAATTGTAAACAAATTATTATGACAGTTGACAAGGAAACTAAAATTGATAAAACAATACAAAAAATAATGATATCCATGAAACATGTTAACTAGATAACTGAATTTCAGTATTTACCTACGGGGCATAAGAAAACACAAAGGAAATTCGAATACCTCGTACCTTGAAGGGAAAAAACAATTAATTTAAAGAAAACCAATTCGGGAAAAAACAATAAATTCAATTGAAAAAACCTTCAAGTGAAATATCAGAACAGAAAAAATAAATCAATCAATATCCAAGAATTCTTGACAACTGCCAACTGCTAAACTTGAAAAAACTGCGAGGTCAAGTCTATGTCGTTCTGTCTTGACAACAGCCAACTGTTAATCTTGTAATAAACTAAAAAAGAGAAATAAGTCAATAAATGTCATAATGAGAGAAACTGTAATACCGACACCTGAGAATTATAATTTTGATCAAAAGATAATTACAAAAGTTTAAATAAACTAGATTGTATTAAATCGACCTGGTCATTAAGTAAGTTATAATTTGTATCATTTTTATGTTTATAAATTTCTATAGACTCTAATATATCTAATTGATAACTCTTTACAAAATTAAACAATAATTTAGTATTTTCTGGAGGAGGGAATTGACGATTGTTATCAAAGAAATGATTAGCAAAACTTGAACGATCATTTTTTAAACGAAATAACCTTAAATGTTCATTGTACCTAATACGTATAGATCTGCCAGTTTGTCCGATATATATACTGTTACAGTCTAAACAATTTAGTTGATAAACACCTGTGTGGTCAAGTTTATGTGTTTTGTCTTTAGTGTTAAACAAAATATGTGATAATATATTTGATGGTTTAAATGTGACTTGTATGTTATTTTTTCTTAAAATACTGGCAATCTTTTCAGAAATATTTCCAAAATAAGTAATCCTGCAAAATTTGGTAACTTTATCATTAGATAATTTAGGATATATGTTGTTACAAGCAATTTTAAATTTTAATTTTAATTTTAAATTTTAATCATTAACAATAAAAAATTTAAAATTGCTTGTAACAACATATATCCTAAATTATCTAATGATAAAGTTACCAAATTTTGCAGGATTACTTATTTTGGAAATATTTCTGAAAAGATTGCCAGTATTTTAAGAAAAAATAACATACAAGTCACATTTAAACCATCAAATATATTATCACATATTTTGTTTAACAGTAAAGACAAAACACATAAACTTGACACAGGTGTTTATCAACTAAATTGTTTAGACTGTAACAGTATATATATCGGACAAACTGGCAGATCTATACGTATTAGGTACAATGAACATTTAAGGTCATTTCGTTTAAAAAATGATCGTTCAAGTTTTGCTAATCATTTCTTTGATAACAATCATCAATTCCCTCCTCCAGAAAATACTAAATTATTGTTTAATTTTGTAAAGAGTTATCAATTAGATATATTAGAGTCTATAGAAATTTATAAACATAAAAATGATACAAATTATAACTTACTTAATGACCAGGTCGATTTAATACAATCTAGTTTATTTAAACTTTTGTAATTATCTTTTGATCAAAATTATAATTCTCAGGTGTCGGTATTACAGTTTCTCTTATTATGACATTTATTGACTTATTTCTCTTTTTTTAGTTTATTACAAGATTAACAGTTGGCTGTTGTCAAGACAGAACGACATAGACTTGACATCGCAGTTTTTTCAAGTTTAGCAGTTGGCAGTTGTCAAGAATTCTTGGATATTGATTGAATTATTTTTTCTGTTCTGATATTTCACTTGAAGGTTTTTTCAATTGAATTTATTGTTTTTTCCCGAATTGGTTTTCTTTAAATTCATTGTTTTTTTCCCTTCAAGGTACGAGGTATTCGAATTTCCTTTGTGTTTTCTTATGCCCCGTAGGTAAATACTGAAATTCAGTTATCTAGTTAACATGTTTCATGGATATCATTATTTTTTGTATTGTTTTATCAATTTTAGTTTCCTTGTCAACTGTCATAATAATTTGTTTACAATTTTATTTACCATTTCTGATGACGAGATCGTTTGTGAATCTTGAAACAGGTCAATAAAATAATTTATTATACTTATTGGTAGTACGCATAGTAATTTTCTATAACTCATGTTGTGTCCATTACCGAATATTACCCCATTCATGTCGCTGGAATGGAAAGACAAATATGCCCAACAAAAATTAATAACGTCTATTGCAAGCAGAAGTAAAAAGATTATCTTTTTATATATTATATATTATTATATATTATATAAAGAGAATTAAGTGATATAGAAATAGTAACAGATATTTTTGAAGGGTCGGTATAAATTTAAAGCAAAGGTAATTCCAACATGTTACGCCTATGGAATTTACACCAAGAATTATTGAATTTCTAAATTGGAAGTTAGGGACTTTTGCAGATTACATTTTTACACAACGAATCTACCCCGATAACACCTGTAGAAGTAGAATTCTATTTCTTGGCAGTTTTCTACAATCAAATAAAGTATTTCATATTCATCTGAAGCTCATTAATAGTCCGTTTTATATATAATTAATGTATATTTCACGAAACACCTCATTTGCGATTCGAAATCGCAATTATTAACATTCCAACAAGGTAACCTAGCCAAGATGCGAATCGTACAGAATTAGCGTGACCATTTAACTATTCTCCGCTAGGGGCCAATCCCGGTTAGATCTGCCATCAGCGGCCTTTCCGAGAACTACGTAGTGTAAGTGCGGAGTAATCAATACTTTCACAAGGGAGGGCTCTGTTGTCAAATAGCGCGAATTTCAAGTCGGAAGAGACGAGGATGAGTAGGTTACTTTCAAATGAAACGGGCGGTTTACTTAATTTCAACAAATGAAGGAAACTACAAGTAAAACAAAATATAATTTAACTAAAAGTGCAACATACTAGTTTATTTTTATAGATATATGTAAGTTATGCGTCGCGCTAAGGTAAGTGATACGAAAATTTGAATGCTGGTATTTTCATTTCGCCACTTTGCAAGAAAAGAAATGGAAGTGGAAATTAGATTCAAAGATTTTTTGAAATAAATATATAGGAATAAATATGTAGGAAAATAGACAGTTTGCTTTCTGTTACGATCAATTTTGATGCAGATTGACGTTCCGACGACTTTTACAAAATTGAATATCAATGTGGCATTTCATGATTTTCATTGCGCAAATCATATTCTCTTTTCAAAGAAGCGTCTGAAGCACAGTTATTCAAGTTTTTTGCCGCCATTCAATTTTCTCTGTCACATTAATTTTGGGAATTGGTATCGGTTATGCGAAAAACGCTTGGAAATACGCACTTCTTTCTTACTTGAACTCAACTCTCTAAACCCATCATCATCATCATCATCATAAGGTTCTCAGTCCGAAGACTGGTTGGACGCGTACCTCCATCCTTTCCTATCCTCAGCTAACCTGCTAATTTCTCTAAAAGTAGAGCATCCCACTTCCCTATCTAGTTGAGAGCAGTTGTCTAATCTAGGCCCACCCCTACCTCTTTTTATTCCTATCTCTGACTCTAGTATGTCGCGAACTATTTCTTCGTGTCTTAGAAGGTGTCCTACCGTCATATCTCTCCTAATCTTTATTGTCTTCCATACTTTTCGCTTTTCTCCAACTCTTTCTAATACCTCCTTATCGCTAACCTTATCTATATCCACGGTATCTTCATCATGCGTCTGTAGCACCACAATTCAAACTCTTCCACTCTTTTTTGATCCTCTTCTCCTATTGTCCACGTTTCACACCCGTATACCTAATGCCGTACTCTACACATACGTCTTTAAGAGTCTCTTCCGAGTTTCTACATTAACCTTTCCCGAGCATAACAGCTGTTTCTTTTTATTAAACGCAACTCGACCCTGCGCTATTGTTTGTTTTATGTCTAGTGCTCCTACCATCTTCAGTTGTTTTGCTTCCTAAACAGCAGAAATCCGCTGTATTTCAGTTTTAGCTCTATTTTCACGCCCTCTACATGCCAAAATTTTGGTTTTCTTTTTATTGATTTTCATGCCGTAGCCCTCTGTCAAAACTGCTTCCATTTCATTCAAAGCCATTCCTAATTCTTCTTTGCTAGTTGCCAACACTGCTATATCATCCGCAAATCTGAGCATGTTAACAGTTTGACCCTGTACAATAATCCCGGGGGCTGTTCTGTCCTTAGCAATGCACATCCCTGTCTCACTCCCTTCGTTCCTGCTCAAATTCTATAACTGCCGCTTGCTCTTTGTAGAGATTATATTATTCTTTTCTCCTTATATTTCATCCCTACCTTTCTGAGCACTTTGAACGACCTTCCCCATTTTACGTTGTCGAAGGCTTTTTCTAAATCTACAAATCCTATATAGACGCTCTTTCCCTTTTCTAAAGCTAGAATAGCCTCGCGCGTTCCACTATTTCGTCTAAATCCGAACTGATCTTCTCCTAATATTTCTTCCGCCCTTTTCTCCATCCTTTTTAGCACAATTCTACACCCACAATCTACACTTACCTATAATTGAGATGAACTCGTCCTTAGGCTTATTAATTGTGTTTCCCCTGCTGGTTCTTCTCATCTGTAAGAAAAAATGACTTAGGCGCACGAACCAAAATGACTGGATCGACTTTACACATCATACGAGATGGTACAAAAGTAACACCAAGAAAGTTATGACCATTTATTAGGCTAAAAATGTGTTTTTAGATGACCTTTCATTTTGTAGTTTTTATGAATCTTCGTGAATATTTTGTATTTATGCCTAGATACCTATTTTCATATTTTGTTCAAATCAATCAAATTGATGGCCTGTTTTTATGTTTGCTCTGACTTCATTAGTTCTTTTCCTCTCCAATGTTGAAATAACTTATTCCTTGAGGACTTATTTGCAGGTTTTTAAGTGGTCTTGTAGGCAGGTATATCTTTGGAGGCGTAACACTGATTATACCCTTGTCACCCTCTTCCTACAAAATTTTCAAAGCGACCTCTAACAAGTCTAACCATCAAAATTTGTCTTCCTACAATAATCATATTACAATCCTTCCTTGGAATGAGCAAGTTTCATAAGGTTTATGTCGGTGACGATTACCTATTTTTGTTTTCCTAAATTCGGTAGGAATATTCCCTGAAACAAAACATCGTCCATTTAACGTCAACAATCACAAATTTATAACATCAGTAAGTACCTACATGGGTTTATGACCGCTTTGCTCCACCTCTGGTCCATTTCTGAAGTAAACATTAGTTTTTGTGTCTTGGTGTAGGTTTTCTCAACAAAACTCAAAAAAGTGCATGTTTTCGTTTCCTCGTTGCAATAGATGAGTGACCATTATGCAAATAGCAGAACTCCTTGTGGAATATGAGTATGTTCATCATTCTGATCCAGAAATCAAAATGCAAATCAAGGAGTGTAGAGACCGGCTCTTACCAAAACCACAGAAAATGAAGATACAAAAATGATCGGTATAGGGAGGGCAAATAATGTTATTTCAGTGATATTCACGGCGCAATTTTAGTTAATTTAGTACAAAAGGATCTACCATCACAGGTTCTTGTTACGCCAACTTGATATTCACCATCCACGTGAGTCAAAACAACACATGCGTTGCAAAAGACTTCCTACGTAAAGTAACGTGATCGGTATGCGCGGTAAATCAGTGGTTAGATGTAAAAAGTGTCTTCCAAGGGACTTTAGAAATGTTGGAACAAAATCAAAGCATTGACTGTAATGGGAATATTATTATCGTAGTGAGTAGGTCTGGTTACTGGTGGAGCACAAGGATCTCCTCATGTGATAATCTGCATCCGTTGCGTTGCAACTTCTGTCGAACAGGGTGATCGAGTCCCTCTGTTTGTTCTCTTGACAGTTACATCACGTCACTAGCCAGGCTATAGGTAATATGAAGAACTTGGCCTTTAATACTACGCTCTATTCGTAATTCGTAATTCTCGCTATTGGAAGAAGTTCTTAAATTATTATTGGCGTTCTATATCAGTTTTCCGTTAATATGGAAAGGGGAAACTACATGTTGGGATGCGATTGCTTTTCATTACAGACGCATTACACTAACAAATTCAATGAAAGTTTACATACGTAAAACGTAAAGTTATAAATTATACACGCAGTGTAATTAATTATTACATATTGGATATATTTCTAATTAATATAAATGAAACAAGCCGCGCTCATGGTGGTGGAGGTTTTAGGTCATGCATTTACCGGTGAACATGTGCTTCCGCATAGCCTGTCCATTGTTTCTGTGCTTTTATTTTGTAATTTGCTTCACGAGAGCGCTATCCGTTTCCTTCTGATCGCGCGTTGCGGCCGGCGGTTAACAACATTTTCGTGCCAAGCTAAATTAGAATGGATTTACTAATGCCATGTGCGCTGGAGGGACCAATCAGCTTGCAGCTGGGTGCGTGTGGTCTGCATGAATTCGCCTATGATCTATCTCTTTTGGATTTTAGTGTTGTATGTTCCATTCTTTTAAAACACGCGACTTTGTGGCCACCTTTGATTACGGAACTTTTGAACTCGAGTTGAGGTTACTTTGAGTGTTGTTCCGAACAGTGATTGTTTGGGGAATAGGATAACCATGGTTCGTAGATTCTTCAGTCGTTTTTGGCACAATTTTTTACCGTTAGCACTCAGTTCGTAGGTAATAATTTATTACTTATGCGCAATAGTTTCTGTATGCACCTAAAGATAAACAAAATGCTTGCGCAGTATTTAATTAGTGACAACTATTGATTGTTAAATAAAAAATATCTATATTAACGCAAAACCGGGATAGTTGACCCACTTGAAGAAAATGTTAAAACTTTTTTTAATTTTGACAACTTTTTTTTTTATTTTACCACATACTTACATTGCATCTGAGAGCGTAGATGGAACACGTCTCGTGATACCATTTCTGACAATCTTCACACTGTAACCAGTTTCTCTGGTTCCATAGTAACTTTCATCACACTCAACACATTTGTCGTCATTATTTCTTCCCTCCCCCTCTTTTTTCCTGTTTTCTTATGAACTATTGAAGACAACGGTTCTCCAGAAGATGAAACGTACTTAGGTAACGTAAGCTCTCGTATTTTTATATATTCTTAATGGTCTCTATCATCTTTCCCCCAATACCTCCCATTCGTCTTAATTTCCACAACTTTATTTGTCTTGGGACTCTATCAAAAGCTTTTTCCAAATCCTTTTTTCGTCTCCGAGCACTTTCGGTTATTTTATTAATGGGAAAAATGTGGTCTTGCGTACAACCTTTCCTAAATCCACTTTGACTTGAGCTTTGTCCAGTTGTTGTTCTATATTATTTCTCTTATTCTACCTGTAAGTATACCTAGTTCTTACATTCGGTTCTGTCGCCTTTTTATGTATGGGCATTATAATACCGTTCTCAATCTTGTGGTACTTCACCTTCTGTCCATATCTTGTTGAAGACTTCTAGCAGAAACTTGACTCCACTCAGTTCCATGAATTTGATCATATCTGGTGTGATACCATCGTGCTTTTCCACTCTTAATCTTTCCGATGTCTGCTGTCACCTCCTCTATCTTCCTCATCACTTCCTCCTTCTAGTCCACACCTGATCCGTTTCTGCTCCTCACTTCCTCTTATTGGGTCGTTTTTTTGTTCTTTTTAATAAACCCATGAAGTAGCCTTTCCACCTCATCATTTGCTCTTCTTCGCTTATTATTATTTTGCCCTCTTTGTTGCGTATGTGTAGACCTGCGTTTTGCTTTCCCTTTCTCAACGTTCTTAGTGTTTTGTAGAACAATTTTTGATTACCTGTACTGTCCTGTTCTATCTTATTTCCGAATGCTTCCCAAGCACCCTTTCTTTCCTTTATTACTTCCTTTTTCGTTGTATCCCTGTCTTCCTTGCATTGGTTGTGGTTTTCTGCACTACTGTTGTTTAAATATTTCTTCCAGCTTTTTCTCCTTCCTAGCTAACTCTTCAACTTTCTCATTCCACCATTTCGCTTTTTAGCCATTTTGACAACACCACACGCTCACCTTGCAGCTCCCAATAGTGTTTCCTTGAACCCGTTCCACACATCTTCTACTCCCCATTTGGATGATTCCTCTGAATTTGTACTATTCGTTTCTTCGTCTATTAAGTTCTGATGTTTCCTAGACCCCATTTCATCTCCCAGTATATTTTAAATTTTTTCTCTCGTTTGGCATTGGGTTCTTACTTTCGAACTATGTACTTTTGTTGTCTCTATGGGTACTTTTTTGGTTCAGTTTGGCTTCCAAGCTATTTATCTCCGGACCAAACAACCGGAACAAATAGTCACTATGGGCTGAATCTGGAGGGCGGTTATTCCAGAATTTCGAACCCTTGATCCACTTTGAGAAACTAGCATTTATTTTTGAAAAATCTTAATATGTATTTGTTCATATTTTATTTGCTCTACGTATTTTAACAAGAATATTGATGAGCGAAACATACATAGTGATCTATAAGTAAATGTGATAGAAGTATCTATTTATTTAATTCCAAAAATAAACTGACTTTTTATCAGCAATTTTCAATAGTAAATTGATTTGCATAAAGAAAATGGAGCCGCATGCTTATTAGGAAGGGAATTTTATTATCCTTACGGTAGGACCAGTTTATATATTCGATTCATGTCATACGTTGAATGATTATGATATTGCTGTTGACTTTTACGAATTTTACGATGTGTTTAATGCACATAACAGTCACGGAATTGGTTTTATGGCATCGTAAACAACTCGTTTAAAGCGCATGTGCTGATAAGCAGCCGCCAAAAGCACCATCATGTGAGAGGTTACAGTTAAATAGATACTTAAATTCTCATAAAACGCCGATGATAAGCAATTTGCCCATAAAATTCAATTTACTCATTCAACTTGTTTTGCCATGTACTAATAATGACTGATTTACGATGTTTCGTTTTGTTTTACATGCCGCACCTGCTTCAGTTTGTGTTCTCATAGAGTTTTATGACTCCAGATTCGCTTCAACTTGAACTCGACCTTTATCTTTATCTAATATTTGTTTTCTTATTTGTTTATTTTTGTAATATTTCTACATACCCTCTATTCATTTGATGCTTGAATATCCAGATGCACCACAGACAGTCTGTATCGGACTACATGTAGAACTACCTACCTGTTGCTTGTTTTTCATTTGTATAACAAAATACTGAAATATTTTGCCAGACACTTGTCTTAGCATCAAGCATTTTACTTTCACAGTGCTTGAATGCATCTTATTGAACCAAATATGTTGAATCATAATGTAACATTAATCCAAGATTTTTGAGTTAAATGGACTTGCATTGTTAAAGTACAAAATTCGGAAACGATAACTGAGGCTCTCCTGTCAACCAACATCGTCTTGTTCTTCTTCATTCCAGATGGATATGGACCCCAGAATGAAGAAGAACTGCACGATGTTGGTTGATTGGAAAGTCTTCTATGATTCGTCATCTTGCTAAAGTTACGTTTGATAGAAGAGCTTGGTAATAGTTCTAAGGTCTGGAGAAGAACTCTTCTTCGATTTCGCCGTGTTGAAATTATATTCCTATATCTTTGTTGGACGTTGTTAAGAGATATCCATTCGTGAAATTGACATCCGTTCCTGTAATTCTTGTAATACTACTCCCAGGTTTGGTTAGGGTGGTAGCGAAAAAGGTGTATTTGGAAATTTGATCGTTTGGCATTTTTATGGATTTTATCTTTCGTAATTGTACTTTTTTAGTAACTTTGTAAGAATACTTGGCACTGACGTGGAAGAATATCTTCGAAAGAAGGAAATTTCTTCCCAGCGAACTTGTATTTTGTGTTAGAATAATGGATATAGGATCCCTATCCTCTATCCAGTCATATTAGCATAAACACATAACCCACATTAAATAAATAACCTAATCGGAACAAACAGTAGTTAATTTGACTTTTCTTTTGTTTCAGGTAAGTTGGCCTTTCTTCATCATGAATTTCTGGAGCGAGAGAAATTTGAATATTCAAATAAGACTTCCAATTAAAAATTAATTTCAACCCAATGAATAAATAAACTGGGTTGCCTGGATATGACGGAAAATGGGCGACGCAAAATGCCAACGCCGCAGATTTATGTTGCATGTGAGTCTCGTAAAATCAATCCATAGACAAATTTTCGATTTAGGTGCTTTAATCAAGTGAAAGGGTTTGTGTTTCTGTCTCTGTTGTTAACGTGTTATTTACGAAAGAATGTTACTGGTAAAAGAACTAAATGAAACGGAGTAGTTTCGCCCCAGGGAAGGTATCAAAAAGCGCTGTTATTATAATAATAATCACATGCGCGAGTGGCTGGTTGTGTTATAAATCATCTGCGATCCGCCCGTACCGACGGTCACTCAGCTGACTGATTTATTGATCCATGTGTCGGCTTTCATTTCTTTTCGTTATACCTTTCTTATTTTACCTTTTATCTAATAAAGGTATTAAGGTCATTCACGGATTTTCCTTAGCCAGATTTAGGTAACAAAGAAAACACATTTTTCGGAATATTTTTCTTATGATCTGATATAATTATGGCCCAATAAATTTTAAAATTCTATTACCTAGGTATATTTTCCTTTCTGTTTAGAAACTTTTCACTTCTTAAATTTGAAAGACTTTGGAGTCGTCTAAAAAATGTTTCAACATCAACGGTGGTGCATAAGGAAAGCTGCCAGGAAAAGGGGTTAAGAGATCTTCTGAAAGAATTTGTACGAAATCCTGATCTTTTACTGCCAAGACAAAAGGTATACGCAGTTTGCTACCAACCGAGCAAGTAGGTATTAAACCAAGTAATAATACGTCATTACAACGTGGTAGGTACCTTTATGCAACATTATTCAATGGAAAGCTTCAAGTTTAATAATAACACAAATTACTGGATTATGCTCGCCTGTTTCACGAATTACTTTATATCATTCTGATGATCATTGATAGTGTAAATTACAACTCGGCATAAAAGCTCTTCAAAGAAAGATTCAAAAGATTTTTCATTCATTCATTCTTAACCCAGGCCATGCATGCTCACCAATTAATTTTGTATTACAAGAAGCTAACTTTTTAGTCTGAAATATGCGTGGCAGTGTCTACCAAATACGAGCTCCAATCCTTTTTTCTTTAATGTCTTGACAGGTTGTATGGTTTCCCATTTCAAGAATAAGATTAATCAAATGAGAATTCTCCCGATGACTTGTTAAACTTAATCATTGCGCCACACTTAAAGAAATGAGAAATTTCCACGTAACCAGTTAAATGAAGACCGACAATATTAAACACGGTGTTAATTTATCAATGTCGTTGCCAGTCCGTGAGCGGCCATTACTCTCTGCGAACTCACACAACGCGCTGATTGTTGCAAGAACCAATGTGGGAACTAATACAGCTGACGTTACCTTTTTTATGTTAAACACCTGAAGCCATTAAATTGTTACATGGGCTTTCTGTTTTATTAGAAAATAATTTATTATCACCAATCTATTATTTTTGAATTTGAAATCTATGAGAAATATTTCATTTCGACTTTCGAAGAGATATTCATTTTGTTGGTCATCAAGAACATTTTTTAAATATTGAAAGTACTGAAGTATTTTTGCAGATTGTAATACGAAATGTTGATTGTCGTCCAAGATATGATCATACAACCCAACTCATAAAATGTGAGTATCTGAATTCACCCTAATTCTCGTCGTCATTCTTCCAAGTGAAAGTTTCAGGAAGTGTAATGTCGTGGAATCGGTTGTTTGCTTCCAAACAGGTCGGCAACTCTGGACGTAAAGTTGAAAACAGTCTGTAGAGGTTAAAAACTGAAATATATACCAATATATCTTAGGGTAGAGAGGATAGGATCAAACCACCAGCCAATTGTTATAGTACTGAATCAGAAATTGGAAGATGTAGACAGTAACGAGGGAAGGAAAGTAACAGTCAATGCATGAATAGAAGAAGCTATAGTAAAGAACAAGAAAAACTTAGAGAAGGAAGATCCAATACCAGGAGAGTAACGAAATAATGGAAAGTTTGGTAGAAAGGGTTAAAAGATACAGACGGAAGGGAGAAGAGGAGGTAAAAAGAAATGGTGGTATGGAGACTCCGGAAGGAAGTGAGATGGGAACTGAGATTATGGAAGAAGGGGCGGAGAACCATGGATGAATATAAACAGAAAATGAAAAATACAGGGAGTTGTGCAAGGATAAAAAAGTGAAGAGAAGAGGAATACATGAAGGAAATTAAAAATATCAGAAGCAAGACAGACGCATGGAAGTTTATCTCTAGGCTTGTTGAAATGGAAAAATTATTTCATGGAATGGATCAAATAAAAATGTAGGAGCAAAAAGGGAAAACGGAAAGGGAATTCTGGAGCTGCGAGAGCGAGATGAGTATGAAGGATGTGAGGGGACAAAGGAAGAAAGCACCAGAAAGAGGCTTAGATTTACGCCACGGAACCGGTTCTCAACGTGCTGACTGGTATAATAAGTAAGAGTCGGCAAAGAGTAGTGTTACCGGGCAAATGGAAAGAAAGGGTAGTGATCCCAATTAACAAGTAGGGGGATAGAGGGAGAATACGGGTTGTCCTGAAACTACTGTTCGAAAAAGAGTACCTAGTATTTTCTACGTGACCAAAAGTTCTGTTAAACATGTTTCCTTAAATTGTTTTTTAACCCAGGATGTATGTGCTTGAGGAGAAGAAAAGTATGGGAATTGAAGCAGGGAGGATAGCAATAAAATACGATGAAATATGTATGCAGGGAACGATAAACAAAGTACTAGCAGAGTTGGGAGGAAATAATAAAAAACAGTGGGATACGAAAAGGAGAAAATATTGTGAAAGGAATGGGTATGCCCCAGAGGAGGTTGAGAGAAGAAAAGACAATCTAGGTCCCATGGAAATGGATAATATGGTTGGCGGGGATAAATACACTTGCCGGAGCAGAGAGGAAAGTTAGGAAATGCAGGGTGTGACCATAAATATAAAGACATTCTAACACAGTACTTACCAAAGTACCTAAGGGGAGAAGGGGAGAATGATAGACAGAAGATAGCAAGGATATTAGATAAGAGAGTAAATAATGGAGAAAGAGGAGGAAGAGCAGTATGGTTACATGAGGATAGAAGAGGGGGAAAATGAATAAGAATAGTAAAAAGGGCAAGAGACGAAGTGAGACCATCCGAAGTGATCCTGATCCCCAGTACCCAGTTCGCTTCTTTATTGGATATGGAATAAATTGTGAGTGTGGTTTAACCAGGATTGGGACTAGGGCAGTTTATTAGTACTTACAAAACTGTAATGGTATCAGTGCTAGTATAGGAGAGGCACACTAAAAGAAGAAAAAGGAAAAATTCCAGTTTGCATTACGAGTCTTTAATTTTATTCTGTAGTTGGCGCTTTGCATCGTAATCGCCTCTGAGGCAATAGGTACAACTTATTAGGACTGTTGGTATTTCTCTGTTATTTAGTCATTGCTTTGTGAATATTTTTTTCAATATTTTTTGTTATAACCCGCGACTGATTATGTGCCTATCTGTTCGTTAGACTATAGGCAGGATGATTATGCACTTTTTGAACATAGTAAATGAGATTTCTTTTAGGACGCCTTGTTCTTCAATTTCTAGTTTTTGCTATACTTACTCATACTATCAAATACTTTCACCGGTCAGATTGCATTTGCATAGCTTTTGAAAATAATTTTTACAGGTTCCCGATGGTTTTTAATATGACACTTACACAATATATTTATTATTTATTTGCTTTTGCCAGTGGCCAAGGCTTACTAATTAGGAAAATAAATGACCTGAAATTACCTGTTTGCTTTCCGTTTTATTTAAAACGCCCTTCTTACGTTGTAAAAACTTTCAGGCAACAATGTGACCTAAAAGTGTTCCAAAATCATTTTCAAATTCTGAGTAGAACAACCATTAAGTCGGGATGAAATTTATACCATGTAAATCCCTTCCTAATGCGTCACGTTGTTTCCTAAATATTGTTTATTATGCTAGAAACAAATATACCTAATGCGTAAAATTTGGTAGCAGCTCGCCTTGAGAATTGTTATTATATGCGCGGTAGAAACCACTTGTCATGAAAAATGTGCATGGAATTTTTTCGGAGAAAACAAAATGCTTATGTTACTTATTATGCAAATCCGTCTGTCAAAGTGCACGTCGGTATTCGCGGGTCTTTGGACCACTGGAAAGGCATCCTTGAATTCAAGTAAGGGGACATTCTTGATTTAACCTTTAAACAACCTCGCGAGTTTAGACATTTAGACAAGCCATATGCAAACTACGATGCAAATCTTTTATTTGCGCCTCGGCGCAGAGCTTGTTCTCAGCTATTCTTTCTTGCTTCCATATCATCTACAAATTCTTGATATGCCGGACAGCACAATGGAGACTGCAGTGTTCTAACGACACCCTGTACCGCCATATCTGATTGCCCATATCGCGATCTGCCTTTCAGAAAACATCCGTTCCACACCATACGATTCAAGGGCATGCTCTATCGCTCTGCAATTTCGCTAGACAGATACCTACTAGATATACAGAATAAACTGGATGTAATCCGAATAATGATTGTGCCGACGCGTTCCGAACATACCTAACTCATTTTTTGCGATTTTAAATGTTCTTCGTTAGTAAATTTGTTTCATGTGTATGTAAATGCGTTTTAACACTTCCAAACCTGCAGTCATTATTTTTGTCAAAAGTTACAGTATTTGAGAATTATTTACTCTTCCATGGTTATTTGGGTACTTTGTTAAACAGTGTCTTCATTCTGGAGCAAGGAATTTTCTTCCTATTCCACACTTTGGTAGAAATGAAATGAACCAACTTTTAGTTTGTACGAATGCGTTTTTCCTTTCGAAAACTTGGTTAAGGGGCTCATCAATTACAGAATCAATTCGATCATCCTACGATTTTGTTCTACCACCGTTCTTTTCTTCAACGGCGAGTTATAAGTATCTACAAACTTCGATGCTGTAGGCTTCCGCGGCCATTGTCGTAATGGTTACCTTGGCTTCCGGACGAAGACCGCATCATGGAGTGGCTGGATGCCGACATTGACTATCACAGGGGACATCTTCAGGGCTGCCTGGGCTGGCACTGGACTGGTAGGACTAAGATCTGGGGGCTTATTTATACCCGAAGAGTGGTCAGTCAACCGGGAACTCGACCGGGAATGATGTGTTTCTATGTATTTTGTAGGTAGAAGCCGATGTCACGATTGTCATTGAGGGGATATTTGAGGATTTCTATCGATTCCTTAATATTCCTATTGTAGAAATTTGAGGTTCGGGCTAGAACTTTTGTCTCCAAAAAATTGATTTGATGACCAGTGTTTAACCTGTGCTCCGCCAATGCTTAACCAACCGAATTGAGCAACCTCGTACATCGTTCATGTTCAGCAACACGAGTACCGATGCATCGCCTAGTCTCACCGATGTAAACAAGTCCACAAGAACAAGGAATGCGATACACACGTTCCGTGTGCAAAAGCAAGGGATCCTTAGCCGAAGATAGAAGATCTGAGATTCTGTTATTAGGTGTGAAGACAGTCTTGATATCATGTTTACAAAGAAGTTTGCCTATATGATCAGTAACATTCTGAATGTATGGGAGATATGAGGTAGCTGTAGGGGTGGTAGTTTCACTGGCCGTTGGCCTGGGCGAAAATAGGTTCTTGGAGATTGCCCTTCTAATGTCACGAGGGTTGTAATTGTTACTGGTCAAAATCTCTGTGATATGTTGAAGCTTAGAAGATAAAGAGGAGGCTTTGGATATGGCTACCGCACGGTGAACAAGAAAGTTGATGGCTAACATTTCTAGAGAGGGATGATGATGATGATATAACCCATTGAGGTAACGGTCAGTGTGAGTAGGTTTCCTGTAGGCCGAATGACCGAGACTACCATCAAGATTACGGCTGTGACGTAACCTAAAAGACTAACGCCACAATGGAGGATCCTGCCGCAGCTATGCTCGAAGCCGAAGATGGGGTGGGCTAAAAACAGGAAAAGGGGCGCCAAGGAGTTGTTGGCTGATCCTCTGTAGCCAACACACAACGACTACAACTCCTAAAAGCCGCTGGTACACAATAGGGCACAACAAAATAACAAAAGAAAAAAACGTAGTCAAATAGTATATCATATAATGAAAAAAAACAAAATAGGTATGAAACCCAGACATGGCAACATCTGACAATACACATATTTATATAATAATACAAAAAAACAATTGATATCAACAAAAATAATTATCAATGAATAAATGCATATATAAATATAAAAAACAATGAACATAAACCTGGGTGAAATTTAGACACCCGGTACTAACGTTGCGCTAAAAAGGAAAATCAAAAATAGGCGCGGATGACGCGGTAAATACACTACACGAATGGAGCTCCGCACGCGCAGCGCACCGACGGGTCAATCGCACGCACGCTAACTACAACAATGAAGTCAGACGCAAACGGGAGTATCGACTGTCGCTAAATCTCGACACAAAAAAATAGATATTACTATAAATCAAAATAGAATTTACAAACAGCAAAATTATAGAAGTGACTATAAACAAATTGAACCAAAATTATTATTGACTAAATGGATTTTAAACAAGATAAACTACTTAACTACGGAAATTATACTATGGCAAACAAATTGAATTTTTAAAAAAAGTACTTAACAGATTTTGTTTAAAAATAAACAAACAGATGACCACAACACGCCGTGGCCAGGCAACTACATTAACAATAGCCAAACGAGGCGAAAGTTCGAACGGACGGGCGACGCGAAGTCACAAAAAAACGAACACAAAATGGTCACAAAAAGCTGTGACGGGCGCTACATAAAAACCAGCCGTTGGACGCGATGTTCCAGGCGGACAGGCGACGTAAAAATCAAACTTTATATCTGACCTTCCAGATGATAACCAGGTCAGCTGCTACAACTAATTAGACTTGCAGCTCAGCACCAGGTGATCGGCGCTTGAACCATGGGGAGAGTCGGAGAGTGCAACAGAACCAACGTTTTGCACGAAAATCGCTCCCTCGGGAAAAAAACCATTCCCCCGGAAAAATCATTCCACTGGAAAAACCCTAAAATGCCGAAAAGACAAATTAGAAGGGAAAATAAGAAAAAGGAAAGGAAACAACACTGATGATTGAAGATTTAAATAAAAGATGAAAAATAAGACACTCACCACGTGGGGTTTCTCCTTGACAAATCCTGCTGAACCTCAAACGTGAATCTAAATCCCAAAAAATGGAGCAGATGACGATTTCTACAACTACAATAAACCGACATCTTCAAGAGGTGTACCAAGAAAATCCCATAACTGGCTAGAAAACTTAATTCCACAAAACTTGGAAACACCGCCCACTCACGACAAGATCAACAGGAAGAGTGAAAAATGTCGAAGCAAATCGGAAAACGGAAATTCCAAAAAAACCGCCGACTAATAAAATACAAGGTAGCCACATCCGAAACTACAAATGTACCCAGAAGTACCCTAGATCTCCAAATCTTCCAGAGGCGTCACCAGTAATAGAATAGGTAACTAAAGAAAAGAAAGCTTAAAACGACTTGCAAACCCAAAATAAAGGAAGATAGCAATAAGAAAAGTCATAAAGAGGTCTCAAGAGACAGAAGAATAGATAAGACAATGAATAAAGAACCGAAAGATGAGACAGGGAAAATGAAAATGAGCGGGCGCGCCACTGAGCATCTAAATGGGAAAATGTCCTGCACAAGTTGGCAGAGCCGAAAGTAACTATCACGACGAAAATTTAACCTCAAAAGATCTGTGAACAAATAAAGAAGAACAAAATTGGATGCTATTAAATGAACAACTACATAACGAAATCTTGAAAAGTGAACGACAAATATCCCAAGGTAGGCTCAGCAAATGATAAATATGAAAGATGAACAATTTCAAGACTCAGCGTATGCAGCGACATCCAGCAAACTAAACTACCAAATACAGAGACAATAAGAGGACAACGATAGCAGGTAAGTGAGACAAACCCTATTAGAATAGAAAAGCTAACTAGAATTAATAATTTTAAGACAGTTCTACCCTCAACCAAATCGATAGAAACTCAAACAGACTATAGACGAAGGCATAATCGGAGAGCGAGGCAAGAAATAGGAACAGTGACAATCAAAGCAAATAAGAAACTAAATATAAGTGAAAGACCTAAAATAGGAATACAAGAATGTTAATATGAGCATGATGTAAGTACTAGTCTATAATAAAACGTTAAAAATAGAGAGAATGTTCTAATAGCGAAAATTAACGTTACACGGCTTGCGAGGATATCTAAGAAGGGCAACTTTCCTTCAACTTCAACCTTCATGGTGAACCGAACATTGGGGTGGTAACTATTGAGATGGCCTAGGAATTGATCTAAAATAACGCGACCATGTGGCCAAATTACGAAAGTATCATCGACATACCTGAACCAACATTTGGGCTTAAGGCTATAAGATTCAAGGGCATGTTCTTTGAAAGAAGGTGTTGGCGACCACAGGGGACAAAGGAGAACCCATGGCGACACCTGAGACGTGTTCATAGAATTGTCCACGAAACAGGAAATATGTGGAAGTGAGGCATACTTCAACGAGAGAGTCCAATTCTGATGAAGAATCCAAAATAGGAGCATTGGTAAATAGGGATTCGACATCAAAACTGACGAGGATATCTTCGGACCCCACCTTCAATTCGTGAAGTTTTTTGAAAAAATGTTCGGAGTTAAGGATAGAGGAGTCTGTCTTCCCTGCAAACGGTTTTAATATGGATGCGAGATACCTGGCAAGTGGGGGAATTAATTGCACTTACAATCAGAAGAGGCGGTTTTAAAATACATATAGATTTTCCCGACAAATTCGATTATGCCTTCAGACATAACATCGGCTTGCTATTAACCAAAGGAAACCAATTTTTCTATTGAAGTAGAAGTAGGTAAGTAAGAAAATCCAATCACGGGAATTTATCTCGATAGAGATGCATTCTTGTATACAGGGTGAGTCAGTTCTAAATTAAATATTTTTGTCAAGGACATCACAAAGTAAATGAAAACATAGACTAGTCTATGGCAGAAGTACCTATATCTTAATTGATGGCTGTAGGAAAATTATTGGCTACAGAGTTAAAAGTCTTAAGATGTGTGAGAATGTCAAGACTTCGATAGTGGAAAGTATAACAAGGGAACATACGAGAAAGGTCATAGACATCAGACGTATGTAGATGAAATAATAGCGACTGTAAAAAGAAATAAGAATCGAAACTTGAGCTGCAGGGATAAAGGAAAAGAAGAAGACCGAAGAGCATGGCGAAGAGTCACGGGAATCAAAAAATAAGTAAGGTTATGAGCGAAAGGAACATTTCAAAAGATGATTGGCAGCAATAAAAGATAGTGGAAAAAATGCCAGAAAATTTTCTGCAGCTGTAAAATAAATTTAAAGCCCACCAAACCAGTTTAGGAAGATGAAGCACTGAATATATTAACTGTGTAGTCTTTCAACAGAATGGAATAAATTTATTAAAGAATTCAGGGCAACATTTTCCGGAAACTCTTGAATGCTCCTCTTTTCTCTGTTCAAAATATGTCTTGTACAGTACCGCTTGTTTTAGCATCAGTTTCTGAAAGAGAAAAAATCTCCCTTTTGATGAAGAACTTTATTCTTATAATGTAATACGTAGGTAGCACTGATAATTTCTGCAAACTGGCAGATCAAATGCATCTAATTAATCGAGTCTGCCATGAAACAAAAGCTTGTTATTTTGTAGTTTGGCAGTATAAATTTGGCTCGCATAACTGCAATAGTAATTTTTTATCTGTCCGTAAAGTAACTCGTGCACAGTGAAAATGCATTTAACTAGAGAAAATTTTAGAGCCATGATTTATTATGACTTCAAAAGTGGGTTATCTCCAAAGCAGAGTTTTGATCGGCTTCGTGCTGCATTTGGTAATGAAGCACCATCTCAGAGGACGATTTATAGCTGGTACAATGAATTTAAATTTGATCGAGTGGTCACTCAGTGATGATTTGCGCGAAGGAAGGCCAATTTCTGCAGTGACTGAAGAAAATGTGGCTGCTGTTAGAAGGATGGTTGATGATGATAATCGAATCACCTACAGGATTATAAGAAGCATCTCGGGAATTGGCGTGACTGCAGTAAACAAGATCTTACACGATCATTTACGTGTAAAGATAATTTTCTGTCATTTGATACCTCACAATTTAACAGAAGCGCAAAAGGTGCAACGGATCGAATGGAGCAGAGCAACTTTAAAAAAATACAACGAAGGCAGGTCTAAAGCAGTTTTTAATATCATTACTGATGATGAAGGCTGGATATATGCATTTGAACCTGAATCAAAGCGGCAGTCGGCACAATAGGTGTTTCCTACTGACCCTAATCCTGTAAAAGTTAAGCAGTCTCGAAGTGTGGGGAAAAAGATGATAGCCCGTTTTTTCTGAAAATCTGGTCCCGTTGCAACTATAGCGCTAGAGAACAAACGCACAGTTACTGCAGAATGGTATACAACAGTAGCCCTGCCAAAAGTT
The DNA here is from genome assembly GCA_963966045.1 of Xestobium rufovillosum. Classification (NCBI taxonomy): domain Eukaryota; kingdom Metazoa; phylum Arthropoda; class Insecta; order Coleoptera; family Ptinidae; genus Xestobium; species Xestobium rufovillosum. The sequence continues at coordinate 16,274,427 of OZ014496.1, forward strand.
TTTCAGATGGCTCGTTTACGTCGTCCTAAAGGGGAGATGCGTTTGCATCAGGACAACGCTTCAAGTCACAATGCAATTTTTGGAGGACTCTGGAGTTAAATTGTTGGAGGATCCACCATACAGTCCCAACCTGGCACCTTGCGACTTCTTTTCATTTCCGCTTTTAAAGGATAAAATGCGGGAATTACGATTTTCAACCGCGGAAAATGCTGTGGAACACTTTAAAAACCTCGTTTCTGAAGTGACCCAAGAAGAGTGAAATTTCTGTTTTGACAATTGGTTTTATTGAATAGGTAAATGTATTGAGTTTGAGGGTAAATATTTTGAAAAACAATAATAAAAATATTTTCGCAAAAAACACATTGGTTTCATGCGATTGCAGAAATTTTTGGTGCTACCTACGTATAATCTGAAAGAAATAGGTAAGGTTTCTAGTATTCAGTAGAGCTGATTTGATTGATTCTCTTTTATCAATTACCTCCCTATTATCCTAGTGTAAATATATTACTGACACTGACACGTGACACGTGACACAAACAAGACTAAGGGTAATATATTGTAATGATGTGTTGAAGAATCGATCGTATAACCAATAAGACATTTGTTCCGTAGTCGATATAATTTATTGTGTTTACCCACGCATCTGGTTGCATTATTATGATAATACGGTAGTACTAGACTGTACTGTATTATATGCTGCAATATCGAGAATCAGTACTTGGTAATAGCGCCCATAGAACTGTCAACTGCGTGTTAGTAGTCGATGGTGAATGACATCACTTTTGCACGTAAACTTGTAGAGATGTCTTGATACCGGGAATGTAACTTTGTACTTGGGAATGAAATCTGTTTCGTCTGTGTGCTTAGACGTGATTTTAAACTTTGTGTAGGTGAAATAAAAATAATTAAGGAACGAGTTTGTTCCAAAAAGCAAGCAATCAATATGCATAAATACCTATAAAGTAGGTTGTGGTGATGATCGGAGCGCCCTCAAGCAGGATCAAAAGTGAAGTTGGGAGAGTTTCTTTGGCTGCGACTGGAAACTAATAAGTGGGGCGGGGAAGTTTGAGTCACAAGAAAAGCCAAGACGTAAGCATTGGTGGAAATCACACAATAGAAACTCAGAATAATAACATGAGAAATAAGGAAGATAATGCAATCAGATCATAAATAACTTCCTCCTGATTCACGACAGAAAAAGGAAGGGGAAACTGTTGTATAATTAATTTCAGGGACGTATTGGCCGACATTGGCTACCTACGTTTTCGAAAGTTTGTTGAAAACAAAATAGAAAATTGAAATTGACAACAGATATGCATATTGAAATAGTTGGTGAACTAGCTCCCTGAATGGTCAAATCAAGGAAGAAAGAAGTCAAATAGTAATAATATTATGGAGAGCGAATTTAATTTAATTTAATCCTGATAACGGCCCACTCAATGAAGAAGAGCAACGTTTTTGCGAAGAATTCATCGAATGAATAACACCTTTAACCATACTTTAAATATAGATACACAATCTTGAACGCTTTGGGCAATTCACGGGATATTTTTTAAGCTTTTGGACATAAAGGAGAACTGTACAGCACAGAACGTCTTTCTTGATGGCGTTCGCGACCAAAAGCTTGAAATAAAAGGGCACTATCATGATGGTGGCAGAAGAAATCAACGAGATAGCGGAAAGAAAATTGAAAGCATTTCTATTTCTAGCAGAGGTAAGTCAATACAAGGTGTCTCAGAAATGGTGAGACAATAGTTAGGTATACCTGATGTTAACAAAATCATTAATCAGCCCTTATTTTCTAAGGTTTTTTTGACATAACGCGCTAAATCTTGGAGCAGATAATAAGTACCTATGTAGACAGAATGTTACTTTCCCCCATATTTGGCACAGTAATGTTAGGTAGGTACTTCCGGCTTCCTTAGAGTTCAAAATAGGACATTTGACATTCTACTACTAATCTGTATGCATCTGAACCGTTCTTGAAAGTTTTAAATCCCACTTGATTTCTTCGATCAGTTTCATCTTGACATCTAGGGTGCCGTGAACGCTCTCAAATCAATCTAAGTACCTAACTAAGTCAATAACAGAAAAATTCAACCGTTACCTTTTTATGTTTCAAGTCATTGGGAACGGCAACATCGCCATTTTACAAATAAGCCATTTTTTCATTATGGCTGTTTTGAAATACTGATACGAATTTTTGCCCCGCAAGCGACGCTCTTGGTTATGAGTCACGCTGTTTGTCAGCAAGCCGCAGCTGTTTTTTATGGCGTTGACCTTGTTGTTTATTTACTAGTCCAGAAAATTCTCATCTCATTTTGGAACAGTATTTCAATTCCCGAATATTCTACGAAGGGTATTTATTGGGAAGCGGGACCTGTATGACAGTTTCTAGTTTTGGTTTTGAGATGCGAAGAAAGCGGTAGATCCGGCGTCTTAAGTGTTACAGTACATGCGTTTCGTTTAGTGTCTGGTGTCAGTACGTGCGTGGTTTGCTTTCGCGTTTTTAAGTGTACCGGGGCGTTTTATATTTTAAAAAAAGGAGTGAACAACCCCAGCAACTACGCCGCTGGATTAACGTTACGAATATTGACTGCACCATCACCATCAATGGACTTCATTTTAAGAAAATAACTTACCAAATTTGAAATCAGTAACTGTCATATATTACCAGTTATTAAATAAAAATGTTTTGAAAAGGGCAACTAAAAAATGATTGATTTTTGGTTAAATGATGACAGCAAACATGCATTATTTTGATGTGTTATACAAGGTGTTACACAAAAGTAGGTCAAGCCGTTAACCACAGATTATCTGTCCGAAAATAATGGGACTTTCCTTATGCCATTTTTCATTTAGGCTTCTCTCTTTCAAGATACAGGGTGTTAAAGTTAAAATTTAAAAAACGATTTTTATTAATAACTCCTTTGTTTTTTGCGATATTCAGTAGAAATTTTGTACAACATTTTTTCATATACCGGCACAATGTTTGGGAAATTTTGATCAAAAAAATTCATGGGCGAACGGTGGAAAGGGGGGTTGTAATACCCATTGACCCCCCTACTTTTCCTTGCGTACGTCTATGGTTCAAAGGTAATGTTTTTTATACCAAACGTTCCTTTCTTTAGTTTTTTTCACTCTCGTCAAATTTTGATTTAGGACTTTGTTTACGAGATATTCCAACTCATTTGACTGTGTTGCTGATCCGCTCGCCGTTGTTTAAATCCCCCAATAGGTCAAGCCGTTAACTACAGATTATCTGGCCGAAAATAATGGGATTTTCCTTATGCCATTTTTCATTTAGGCTTCTTTCTTTCAAGATACAGGGTGTTAAAGTTAAAATTAAAAAAAAACGATTTTTATTAATAACTCCTTTGCTTTTACTATATTCAGTTGAAATGAACGCTTGGTATAAAAAAACTATACCGTTCAACCATAGACGTGCGCAAGGAAAAGTTTGGGGGGTCAACGGGTATTACAACCCCCCTTCCTCCGTTCGCCCATGGATTTTTTTGATCAAAATTACCCAAACATTGTGCCGGTATATGAGAAAATGTTGTACAAAATTTCATCTGAATATCGTGAAAAACAAAGGAGTTATTAATAAAAATAGTTTTTTAAATTTCAACTTTACCACCCTGTATCTTGAAAGAAATAAGCCTAAATGAAAAATGGCATAAGGAAAGTCCCATTTCTCGGCCGGATAATCTGTGGTTAACGGCTTGATCTGCTTTTTTGTAACAATCATAGACGTCCGCAAGGAAAAGTTGGGGGGGTCAATGGGTATTACAACCCCCCTTTCCTCGGTTGGCGGATAGATTTTTTTAGTTAAAATTACACAGACATTGTGCCGGTATATGAAAAAATGTTGTACAAAATTTCAACTGAATATCGTAAAAGACAAAGGAGTTATTAATAGAAATCTTTTTTTAAATTTTAACTTTAACACCCTGTATCTTGAAAGAGAGAAGCCTAAATGAAAAATGGCATAAGGAAAGTTCCATTATTTTCAGCCAGATAATCTGTGGTTAACGGCTTGACCTACTTTTTTGTAAAACCTTGTATTTGGTTTTAAGCATAGATATGCAAGGATTAAAATTTTCAAATTATTTCAAAAACTCTGTGTAATGAATACGATGGAGTATTTGACATTAAAACTGACTCACCTTGTATATGCCACAGGCATATCGCATAATTAGGCATTTTGCGTAAAGTCTAGGCGTTTTGCAAAATGCGGTCACTTTTAATAATGCAAAACAAGTAGTAATATTCGCAGATTCCGATCAAGTCGTATTTATTACTATAGATACCTACCAGATCTGCGTTATATGCATAAATTGAGTTGAATCTGTAGTAAAGTGGTGTACCACATGTATACGAGGAAGGGCGAAGTATGACTAGCCAAAGAATAACACAACTAAAAGAGATTGGGCGCAATTTACAAAAGACATGGAAGGAAAAATCGGAAGCATTTATACAAAGAGAACGATGAATTGAGTCCAAACTCCATATGGGTAGAAAACTGGAATACAACCACAACAATATTAAATAAGTAAGTGGTGAGAAAAAGGCTGCTAAAGCAATGAAAAATAGAAATTCACCTGGTTTTGATGGAATAAGAAATTAAATACACAGGTGCTAAAATATGGAGAGGGGAGATTTGGAGGGACTATTAGCAAAATAATTTCAAAAGATCGTGGAAAAGGAATGTGCCCCTTGTTTATTTCTGAAAAGCTGCAGCAATATCTAAGGAAAAGTGGAGGAATAGCGAGGGTTCAAGACATTATGATGTTATAGAAAGAGAAGATAATAAAAATAATTGAATATACGAAAAGTAATATTTCCTAGCAACTACAATCTAAGACATTGGATGAAAAGTTAGGTGTCAATTGCCGTGAAGATTACATATCACGTGAGTGATCATTGAGCTAAATTTGCGTAGAAGAAGAAGGAAGGAAGCTTGATGGAAATTGATTGCAATTTTATTTAGAATATATATGAATAAACTTGATACTATTACACTTGATAATTATCCGTGAAATCACTTAGTATGGCACCCATCGCAGCTTTGTTGTCGGCAGCCACCTACAATATAAAATATTATTAAAAGTTTTCCCACAAGAAAGTAGCACTAGGTATATCAAAAGTCTTTACCATGTGGCCTGCTCTATCGGCCCAGTAGAAGTAAAAATGTCCCGCCTTTTTGGAATAACCTTCAATTACGCCATCCACGTTGATAAATGTTCGTTCTGCTTGTATCCATTCTTCTTTGCCTTTAAAGTTCGCGTTATGAATCCATTTTAAAGAAGCTGCAAAATTTTAAATGTGTTAGGGAGGCATTTCAGTAAGATATAAAGTATTCTGAAAGATATATTGGGTATATACCCTTATAATGTGTAATTCCTTAAGGATACTCTCTGAAGAACAAGGGCGAAGGACCACCACAAAGTTAGGGATAAGTTTATAGGTGTCTGTTTGGAAATACACTTTTGGCGTTCATGTAAAAAGAGACGTAAAGAAAATTAAAGGTTACCTCTAGTACTGATTCTCAGGTCCAGTTGACCAGAGAAAACGCTGACTTTTATATCTGTAGTATTCAGAACAGTTTCAACTAAAATCACAAGTTCAAGATGTAGATTTTTTGTACTACGTGCTGCAGCGTAGTCTACCTAAATCTGTAACTGGTATCATGATGTCATCTCCAAGCGCGTTAGAGACAAGTCTGGATTGCTCTTGATAGTTTGAAACTAATCCCAGAGTTGTTTTTACTGTTGTCATAATTGCTGCAATTTTTTCGTCATCACTTACTCCACCTAAAATTGATATTTTTATTAAGTGAAAGTGTTATCAGATATATGTTACATTAACCTCCTGCTGGTCGGATCGGTGTAAGTACGTTGTACATGTTAACTCGACCAGAAAGTTGCTCAAGTAAAGAAATTGTTCTAGATCGTTCAGTTAACGCTAAGTTGTATACTCCAATTTCCACAGCTTGTCTGACTCTTGCAGCTTGTGCTTCTATTTGTTCTCTACCTTCATCGTCCACTAAACCCTACAACGACATTTTTAATGCAGGAATATCTGACCACATAATTCTACCAATTAACGAATACATACAAGAGTATACATGTATGGTGCCCATGCTTCCACTGCATCTATGGGGTTAATGAGCGGGTCTCCTAATCCGATACCCTTGAAATTAGATTTAATGGTTCCTGCACTAATAGCCTAAAATAAACGACGAGTTTTATAGGTGTTTTAGGTGTTTTATATGTGTTTAGGAAACTGCAGATCACAGGTTTCGTATTTGTAGGTCTAGATTTTGTGTATTATTAGACGTCAGCTAAACTGGCATTGAAACATTCATAACTTGTCTTTACATACCAACTTACTTGCTTACATCGTTACATCTGCTCGCTATCTAAGCAGAGAATGTTAATAAATCGCATTATGCTGCATTGTCCAAGTGAAGCCAGTGGTATGCCGATGATGTGCCTGCGTAGAGACACGTTATGAATGTTTCGATGCAGTGCTTAGCTGAGGCGGTATTCTGTGCCGAACCAAAATACAGAAAATTTGCATTTAGTCCTATAATGCAATTCCTACATTCCTAGGTCCTTGCTCGAACAGTCTTGTATCACTCATAGTTATTCTTCGTTTTCATGACATGGCCAAACCTGATATCTGACCTAACTTAATACAGCCTGATTTGATCTGATATGATTGGTATGATCTGATCTAACCTCGTGCAACCTAAGAGAGAGTTCAATGCCCATTTTTCCTCCATAAGATTCGGTCATGATGTACAAAGGAATAGGTTCAAATTCTGGTAGTTCTTGGTAAATTTGCCTCAAAGCTTCGACCAAATCTATTGCTATTTGGCTGTTGTTTCTAGCTAAAAGTTTTGTATCTTCGACGTAACTAAACCCCGTGCCGACTGGGTTATCAATAAATAACAGATTCACATCTTTGGTCCAAGAATCTGGACGAATGTTCAGATCCACGTCCAGTGGTCCTATTTCAGCAAAGTTTCCGTATCCTGTAGATGAAGAACCTGGTCCTCCTTGCAACCATATTACCAAGGGTCTCTCTGTGTAGTTTTCTGTAGCAGTTGTGTAGTACAACCACCAAAATATGTAAGCACCATCACGAACTTCTGCGTAGTTCCATTTTTGCTCGCCTTCTCCGAACCCTTTGTCGGCTGCAAATATGGATAAATAATTGAAAATACGTTTTTATAATTTAGGTATTAGAGTACTTACCTCTTATGCCGACAAAGAGTAGAACAAGGAGACCAACTGCAGACTTCATGTTTGCTCAAATGAACAGTTTATTATGTTTTCGTTCGAGTACATTTATAAGTATTTTTTTGGGTTTGGACGTGATAGATGTCTAAACAGATTATCAACAGTGGCGTGATATTATTACAGAAATATCAGCGTCTAACTAAGAAATGCGTTTTAAACTCCTGAAATTTCTGTTATCAAGCGCATTCCAGTGGTTAAAGAAAGATTATTGTGGAGATTCTTTTGTTGACCGTTCTCTTGTTGTGTATTTTATTATATTTGTGGAAATACGCCACTGGTGCTACGATAAAACAATGAACGTCACTGCCTCTTTATCAGTCAATAACTAGACATCAGTTTAAAACATCTGGTATTTTTTTACTGACAACAATTTCATTGTTATTATATACCTGGAGAACACTTAGGTAATGTTATCTAAGATTCTTCACTAACAAAATTATGATTAAGCCCGTATATCAGATTCGTCTGATGCTGGAGGGTTTGAGAAGGTCAAGAGAGACTCAGATTTGGGCCCCTTGTTAAAATTGTGACCGAAAGTAGGAAGAAGAAAATATTGAAACGTTAGGAATATTGTATCTAGCCCATACTTCAAACAATTAATCCAATATGCAAAGCGCTTCATAGCACTAATATTGATTAATTTGCGACAAAGTAATAATATTAGTCCCACTTTTATAATGTCTGATGACAGAGTACGGGTAGGCATGTTAGATGTGCTTAATTTAGCCTCGGCATATTGAACTATATATACATTGTGCATTTTAGAGGGCAGAACGTCTCAAGCCGCCTTGTATTACGCAGGTTTTTTATTAAATACTTTATGTACTTTATGCACTCTTGTTTTTGTTGTGTTTCTATGCGGTTTCTGTATTTGAAATTGCCGAAAAACCTTCTGCGGCCCTCTTTCTCCAAAAGACTACATCTCCTCTCTGATGGGAGAATCGGGTATAATGGTTATAGTATGGCTTTTCTTCACATCCATAGTCGAGACACCTTGACCTCGAGAAACTAAAAAACTGTGATTCGCGCGGTGAGTTCGAGAGAAAGACGAATGAAGTACTAAAAGGCGCTGATGAAAATACTGTTAGGGAAGTTGAGGCAGAATGGAATTGCATTAAAAATGGTTTAGGTTCTGCAGCTAGAGATATATTGGTCACAAACAGAATGAAAGTAGAAAACCCTGTATAACAAGGGATATTGTGCTTATAAAATAATTAGTAGAAATTTCAGAGAAATTGGGTCTAGCATCAAGAACATTAGAAATGAGGCAGGTGACATCCTAATCGGAAGAGAGGAAAAGGCAGATAGGTGGAAAGAATATTTGGGAATCTTATTATGCAGGACAAGAACTAGGAGATATATTAGCAAAGGAAATCAGTGTAGAGAAAGAGACAACCTAGGCTGTCCCATAATAAGGGATTAGTTTGAGCTAGCATTAGAAAGTCAAGAAGCCAAGAGGTAAGAGAGCGTTGCCAAAAAGGAAAGGTGCAGATAAGTGCGAAAATTTTAGAACTATCAGTTTAACTTTCCATGCACGCGTCAAAAATTTTAACTAGAATTGTGCAAAGAAGGATGGAGAAAAGGGCGGAAGAAATATTAGGAGAATATTAGTTTGGAGTTAGACGAAATAGAGGAACGCGCGAGGCCATTCTAGCTTTACGAGTAATTATAGAAAAAACAATAGAAAAGGAAAAAAACGTCTATGTAGGATTTGTAGATTTAGAAAAAGCCTTCGACGACGTAAAATGGGGGAAGATGTTCGAAGTGCTTAGAAAGGTAGGGATGAAATATAGGGACAAAAGAATAGTACATAATCTCTGCAAAGAGCAAAAGGCAGTTATAAAATTTGAGCAGGAAAAAAGAGAAGTAGACAACCGGAAGGGAGTGAGACAGGGATGTGCATTGTCACCTCTATAGTTTTCAACTTATATATTTAAGATGCGATTAATATTGTTAAGACAGAAGAGCCTCAGGGAATGCACAGAGTCAAACTATTAACATGCTTAGATTTGCGGATGATATAGCAGTGTTAACATCTAGCAAAGAAGAATTTGGAATGGCTTTGAATGAAATGGAAGCAGTTTTGACAGAGGGCTACGGAATGAAAATCAATAAAAAGAAAACCAAAATTTTGGTATGTAGAGGGCGTGAAAATAGAACTAAAACTGAAATACAGATAGGAAATGAGGAGATAGAGGAAGTCGCGGATTTCTGCTATTTAGGAAGTAAAATAACTCGAGATGGTAGGAGCACTAAAGACATAAAACAAAGAATAGCACAGGGTCGAATTGAGTTTAACAAAAAGAAACAACTGTTAGTTATACTCGGGAACGGTTAATGTAGAAACTCGGAAGAGACTCTCAAAGAGGTATGTATGGAGTACGGCATTATACGGGTGCCAAACTTGGACAATAGGAGAAGCGAATCGAAAAAGAGTAGAAGCGTTTGAAATGTGGTGCTACAGACGTATGATGAAGATACCGTGAATAGATAAGGTTAGATAAGGAGGTATTAGAAAGAGTTGTGGAAAAGGGAAATGTATGGAAGGCATTAAAGAAAAGTTCCCGACATACTAGTCAGAGATAGGAATAAAAAGAGGTAGTAGGCCTAGATTATAGACTACTGCTCTTAAATAGTTAGGGACGTAGGATGTTCTGCTTTTGGGAAAATGCGTAGGGGAGCTCAGGATAGGAAAGGATGAAGATACATGTCCAACCAGTCTTCGGACTGAGAACCTTATGATGATGCATGAAACATGGAACAAAATTCGTAAACGAATAGTATCTTTAAAAGTTCATAACACTAGAGGTGCACCGAGTACGCGGTATTACCCGGTACCCGGCCCTACCCGACCGATTTGGCGGGTACCCGGCACCCGGCCAAATTTTGGACTACCCGGGCCGAGTAGTGCACTTGGTTCACTATTGCATTTTTTTCACATAGCCTACTTATCGTCCCTTTCGCAAACCTTGAAATAATCCAACACTTTGCTTTTACTCATTTTTGTAGTAGAAATTCAGACCCTACCCCAAACATGGGTGAATTGTTACTGCATACTATAACAGTGCAGTGACCTTCAGAAATTTGTTCTGGCGAATGCGCACGCGCAACTACCCGGCGGCCGGGTACCCGGTACCCGGCCAATAAAGATCGCCGGGTACCCGGTACCCGGTTTTTTTAAAAATCACTACTCCGTGCACCTCTACATAACACGTTGTTTTCTAATTTGAATATGGGAGCCAGAAGGTGCGAACGGAGATTAGTTCACCAAGCAAATTCTATTTATATTTAAACCAGGAATCTTCGAGTATAATATACTATGTTTTTACGGGATACAAAATGACAGATCCCTCTGCGTTTTTCTTAGGTGGTGGTGAACAAACGGCTTGCAGCACTTGTATTTCATATTTTTTTGTTGTACAAAACAATTCGGACTTGACCCAAAAACACCCAAGAGTGTAGTCGTGTATTCGAATGTAGGTAACTCTCATTTACCAGTGCTTATTTCGGACAATTGTGATGATCTCTTGGAGTTTTCTTCCCTTACCTCCAATAATGCTTCTTCCACTAATGTTTTTTAGCGTTTTGTATGATGTGAACAATATTTTTTTCTGAAATCCGAGGTACTTCCTTATACATGACACAAAACCTGCGTCAATAATTATTGTCAGGGATTATGAAGCAATGACAGTAATTGTGGAGAAAATAATATTATGATTTCAAGGGAGTTTTATTGGATGAAATTAAATCTACGCAGTTACATCGACTTTGTTTAATTTATCTCATTCTTCTACAGACCGCTATTATAGTTGTTGGTCATTTTTCTCAAAATTGCATCCATGGCTGCAGGGTTATCTGCAGGAACCTGAAGTAACAAGGTAATCAATGATATTGAAGGATTTTAAAAGTAAAAAGTAAGATACCATGTGTCCTGCTCTGTTGACCCAGTAGAAATACAAATTTCCAGTTGATTTTACATAACCTTCCACGACATCATTGACTACGACTGGTTGTCTTTTTGCTCGACGCCATTGCATTATTTGTGACCACGAACGCAAATTATCAACCCAATTAAGAGTTCCTGTAAACAAATAGTATCGTAACGATCTTTTGCCGTATAGAATAAAAGAAACTATGTGTTATATAACTAAATAAGTATGAGTAAATAAATGGCTACAGAAAAATTTTAAGTTTTGCTCACCTGGTGTATCAACAATAAGATCTAGTTGGCCATTGTAAACGAATACTTTAATATCGGTTGTATCCAACACTCTAGCAACTGAGAGCAATATGGTAAACAATTTATATGAAGTACTAATATGTCGTTAAGTTTATCAACTTACCAATGTCCGTAACGCTTTTCATGAAGTCGGCTGCCAGATTATTAAATACGCCACTCCCGTATGCTCCCCATGTAGCACTTAAATGAAGTTGTTCCTTTACGGGACCATTCATTAAGCTATATAAGGCCATATCATAATTTCCTGTACCTATAGCAAAAGGAAAGTCAAACAGTATTGAATTTCGCATCCATTACCAATGAATAAAACACCCAATGAAAGACAGATTGAGTCTGCTTATAGCGGGAACCGAACCCACTACCGCCAAAAACTGCTCCGAACTAAGTTTCGCGACTCTGTCAATGAACCGTCTCCGGTATCAAAATATTTCCTTAATGGTACGTGGACAACGGGGCTGTCGAATTAGCTCTTCGATCTCTCAAAGGCACTAAAGATAAAAATTGGTTGCTGGTGGTAGGATTTGCAAAGATTGCGTATAGTTGTAGATAATACTTAGATGCTCGTGCAAATTTTGACCTTCTAGCTTATCAGAGTAATTTTAATTCCCGTAAGATGGTCGGGTGGCAAAAATTGACTACCGGGATTTTCTTCAGGTGGAAGTAGCCATATTTTAGTGCTTCTGAAAGTTCCGACCCTCTGGATTGTCTTATTGGTTTTTCACCACAGTGGGAGCGATGATGGTAGAAGTGTTTCCCTGGGAGTGATCGCACTCATGTTCTAATAATTTTAACCTAGCTTTATCGCGAAAGTACCTACATACGATGTGCATCCATGTCGTGGATTTTATATAAGTGTAGGTGCCTTCTTTCTATTCGTTGCCGATTTCTGCTTGCGGAAAGAATGATCAGATTCATTCTGGTAGCGATAGATGCGCATAAAAGCAGATTAACTGCATCGTCCATCATCACAGCTCTGTTGTGTGCACGTACCCTAAGAACGGTTTTTTGGTTTGCTAATTAATTCTTCAGCGAAATACTTACTGTCGTGTAATGCAACACGTTTCAAAATATTGTAGAAGTCCACTTTGTCGGATACTTGTAAAATTAAACTCTCATAGTCTTTCGGCCTGGCGGTAATTTCCTATGTCAACTGCTGCTTTAGTTCGCTTTGCACTGGCATCAATTTTTTCATAACCATCTTTGTCGATTACGCCCTTAAAGAATGCTCATAGAACAAAATTCTCAAAATTAAGTTTTATACTTACTAAGTTCAACAAGTAAGGTGCCCATGTTAAAACTGAATCAACTGGAGAAATCCACGAGTCTCCCAAACCTACCGCTTGCAAATTAGCTCTTATATATCCTCTTTTAGTTGCCTGGAATGTAGCAACAATGTGTTAAATCCAATTTTCAATTAAATAGTTACTTATTTAAAGAGGGAAAAAGTAGCAGAGAGTTAGGTACTGCCGTGGTTCGTGATTTGTAACCGAGGCAAACTAGACACTGGGATGGTAGTACGGAATCCGTTATGTTTAAACGAAGTTACTACTTGGCGGTTTATTTAATGCTTTCTAAACCTTTCCAAGTGCCAGTAAAAAAATGAAACTTTTAATGCCAATCGTCGATTTTTGTTATTTTTGTATATTTTACCATTTTCAAAACGTAAGCAAATTCGATGGCCATTTTCCCTCCGTAGGATTCAGACAATATATAAAGGGGGGTTTCCTGAAACTCTGGCAATTTCTCGTAAAAGCGTCGCATCAATTCCACTAAATCATAAGCTATCTGTGTATTATTTGTAGCATAATCATAATCGTAACCATCATTAAAGTAACTGAATCCTGTCCCGACCGGGTTGTCTATAAAAAGAACATTAGCATCTTTAACCCATGTACTGTTTCTTGGCTTGAGATTTTCATCCAGAGGTCCGATTTCTTTGAAGTTTCCAAAGCCGGTAGAAGAAGCACCAGGTCCGCCTTGCAGAAAGATAATTAGGGGACGGTCGGTGTACCTATACACATTTGCTGTTGTCAGGTACAACCAATAGAACATATGGGCGCCTTTGCGAACTTCAACGTAACCCCATTTTTGCTCCCCGGGACCAAAACCCCTGTCAGCTAAAACATGGAATATTGTAAATTTGTGATTTGTACTTGATATTATATGAGATTCCGAAATATACAGGGGCCTGTTTCATAAAACAATGAATTTTACAAGTTATATGTGACAAGTTACTAACATACTAGTTACAAGTAGCAACTTTATGCGGTTCATAAATTATTTTGACAATTTGTAAAACTTGGAAATAAATTACAAGTTTGTAAAATATTTTATTAGTTGTTTGAGGTTATGTCATATACATTTTTTTCTTTATCAATTTTGGCCATTCTTTGGGGCGACTTAAATGGAACACAAATACGCTTTTATCTGAAGTGATTTATCATAGCTTGAAGACGATTTTCTCCACCTGCTCCATCTACTTCATCTGGCGATCTGGCTCTTGATCAGAATCACTATCACCTTCATCAAAAATCCATTCTTCTTCTTCTTCTTCTTCATCCAGATTACGAGATATATTGCATAAAGCAACACAGCAAGTTATTATACAAGCAGCAAAATTGGTTGAAGACGAAGATGATTCAGACAAGGAAATTTCTCTTTCAAAATTCTAAAAGCTTGTTCAATAACACGGCGAGTTGGCTTATGCCTTCTGACAATTTCCACTTGTGCAGGATCATTCGGATTCCTTATGACAGGGGGTATGCGAGCCATTCCCTCAATCCATAAGCACGGTCGCCAAGGAGGACACCGTTTGGAATAGGCCTCCAGCCTTGATCCATTCTTCTGGCAAACTCACTTCTTCTTAATACCCTTGCATCATGCACACTTCCGAGAAAGTTTGCATTAACATAATAAAATTCCGAATTGGGCCCACAAATTGTCATTACATTCATAGAGTGGTTTCCATGACGGTCAACGTAAGACGCTTCGTCGTCTACAGGAGCGTCAATGTCCATTAAAGTTCCATCCAAAGTTCCTATTACCATTGGCACTCCAGCTATGTTGCGAAATTGATGAATAGCGCGACCCATATTTTGAGGAAAATTAACAAATTGTCGCAGTAATATATTACTAACAGCGTTTACCACATTGTGTACTGCTCATTGTGCTGTTGCTTTTGAGATACAATGCATATCGCCAACTGCATGATATTGAGCACCTGTGCCGAACCAGTGAAGAGCTGTCTGAATCTGCTGTATTGGAGAAATTGCTAATTTCTTGCAGTCCTATGGTTTAGAAGATGCCCAATGTTAGTCACCAGTAACTCCAATTAATTGTTCCGCATGTAGTCGAAACATTTCATTGAATTTATAAACATGATGAATTTCGTAGTTGGTTCTCACCTTAAAGTTTTTTTGATATCTTACAAAAACCTCATCTTCAGATTCACTGTCGTTATTGCTATTATCAGTCATATACATAGGTATTTTAAGTACCTACGTACAAAAATAAAAGTATAAGAACTTAGATTTTTGGAACTACATACTCACTTTATTTTTTATAATAGAACTACAACTAGCAAAAGAGACCCTACAACACTATGAAGCTTTGTAGCTTGTAGTCAGTATTTTTAGCAATTTTCTACTAGCTCTGAGATTTTATGAAACAAGATACTAATAAATTTAGTTATTATGTTTGTAAAAATGTAAGTTAATAACTTGTAACTAATAAAACCTGACCAGCGATTTTTGAAACCAATGTTATTGAAATTCACTAGTAATACAAGTTTGTAACTTGTATTACTAGCGTTTTAAGTTTTATGAAACAGGCCCCAGGTGTTATATTTAAATAACAAAGTTCACCATCGCTTATTATGGAAAATGGGGGAGCCTGAAACTAAATTATTACTCGGGCAGATCTTCTAGTGTGTCAGAAAGCTCTATGGACAAAATATTCGAGAAGTCCAGCAGTCATTCGCAGCGAGCCAGCCTATTGCTTAATAAATAATAAAACATTATATAATTTACCCAGAGAAACACCGAATAAAACCACAAACACTATTAGTAAGTTCATTTCAAAGTGTCGCAAGAAAGCAGTGTACAACTGTATAAATTGTTGGTGCTTCCTGCTAAAATAATCTTATATTTGTATATTACTTTTATAATTTCATCACGAGTTACATTTATTGTATTGAATTTTCATAGGCACGGAAAATAGTTCGTGTGTTATAAATACATATTATCAGGTTGGTCGTGAATATAAGCAGATATATGAAAGGAACATTCCCAAGGGCGAGGAAAGAGGGCAGCCAGCTCTTCCAGTAATCAGAGTGGCAGAGACTGTGACATTTGAGGTCGGTATGGCACTGTGATACTCACTCTGCGATGTGGAAGGCAACGGGAAACCACCACATTATTTTCTCCCTAGAACAGTGTACTAAAATTTTATGATGATGGCACCTTCTGGAGTAAAATATTCCGGAGGTAAAATAGTCCCACATTCGCATCTTCGGGCGCCAGGCGGGGACTTCTTCGAGGGGAATCATTAGCAATAATACATTAATACCCAATTGTAACACTTCACGAGTCGGAGCGTGGAGTGTTAGGAGCATGAAACAAATAGGAAAGTTAGAAAATTTGACTACTCTCAAATAGTTGGGGATGTCGGATGTTCTACTTTTAGGGAAATGCGTAAGTTAGCTCAAGATAGGAAAAGATGGAGGTACGCGTCCAACCAGTCTTCGGACTGAGAACTTTATGATGAAAGTGTATAAGAATTGGTGACATTTTATGTTTATTGAACCTCTATGATAGTTTTTAAAAGAAATAAAAATAAACTCGAAAATACTACTGGATCTACCTGAACTTTAGCGTTACTCTTTATTAATACGTTTCAAGCATGGAAAGCACAAAGGAACTATCGGTTATTAAAAAATGTATGTGTTCTATCGCTTAAGTAAATGAAAGTTGCTGCACTTGTTAAAAATCCTTTTTCGCATAGCTAAAGCTCCACGTCACTTATCTTTTGTCACGTATTTCTCTAGTGTTAGCTATCCTTATTTGCCGTATTTTTGGCTACAGTCGAATTTTCCCGTCGTTCCTATTCCGTTTGCACGATACCCCATGGTTCACAGGTTAGGTCAGCGAGATAGTCGAAAGAAAATAGCAAGTATTTCTAAGGTTTAAGACAACAAAGTGTCTCAGAAAAGGTGGGACAAGAGTCGTAACTACCGGGTGTTAAACAAACCATAATTTTCAGAGCTTTTAGTATATCGTGCTGAATCTTTGAACAGATAATACATATATGTAGACAGAATGGTCCCCGGAATGGTCCTTTATGCCATATTTAGCGCTTTTATGGGTTCTTTAGAATTTCAAGAATATATATTAATTTGATATTTTTCGGTTTAACAAAAAATTCTGTACACATCTGAACCGTTTTTGAAAGTTTTAAATCCTACTTGATGTCTTTTTGGTTGTTTTCATTTTTACATCCAGTGTGCCGTGAAAACTATTAGGTTTTTAATCAAAGAATATAAACTTTTATAATTGAAGAAGTAAGAAGGAAATCCATGTTGCCCCCATTTGGGAGGCTCTATCTCGGCAGGGATGTATCTGCTCTGCGGATGTGAGCTACATATTAATTAATTTTATCATAATACTAGCTAGTACCCGGCGCGTTGCTGCCTTGTCGAATTGCAGACATGGTCTTTCAAATACATTTCCCGGTACGACACGCGCGCCACCTAGATTGCGACCTAGATAGCCACCTAGATAGCGAACCGCCCCGAGGAAAAACCAATAAAAAAAATCTGCTGATCCGAGCCCTACCAAACTTCACAGAATCACCCGCTGGGCTAATCTGAAGATTACCTGAAAATTTCATCAACATCGGTCCAGCCGTTTTGGAGTCCATAGGGAACATACATACATACCTACATACATACACACATCGATTTTTATAGATATAGAAGATAAAACACTTGAATGTGATAATTATGATAATCATAAATTTCCATCAAGTAACTGTTCAAACCATCAATCAGATCGGACGATTGTGATTATCTCGGAACTTCTTAGGGTTTTCTTGCCCCCGAATATGCTACATCCGCTCATGTTTTTTGATGTCGATTTTCCAAAATATTTTCTTTCTGAAATCCGAGGTTTCCTTGTGTCAGGGGTTATAAAACAATGAAAGTAATAATTGTTGTGAAAATAATAAGATTTCAATGAATTTTTATTGACTGTAATCAATTCTATACGCAGATACATCGACGTTGTTTAATTTATCTCATTCTTCTACAGACCGCTGTAGTTGTTGGTCATGTTTCTCAAAATTACATCCATGGCTGCAGGGTTATCAGCAGGAACCTGCAGTAATAAGGTATAATCAAGTAACAAGGTAATCAATGATATTGACAGATTTTAATAGCAAAAGTTAGATACCATGTGTCCTGCTCTGTTGACCCAGTAGAAATACAAATTTCCAGTTGATTTTACATAGCCTTCGACGACGTCATTGACTACGACTGGAAATCTTTCTGCTCGACCCCATTCCATTATTTGTGACCACGAACGCAAATTGTCAACCCAATTAAGAGTTCCTGTAAATAAACAATATCGTAATGATGCTATAACATAATAGAATAGAGGAAAATATTATGAGTGAAGCATGTCAAAGTAGAAACAGTATCGTTTACTACAGAAAGATTTCAGATTTTGCTCGCACCTGGTGTATCAACAATAAGATCTAGTTGACCGTTGTAAACGAATACTTTAATATCGGTTGTGTCCAACACTCTAGTCACTGAAAATATATGTAGTATTAAGTATTTCTCTCCTAAGTTTCTCAACTTACCAATGTCCGTAACACTTTTCATCATGTCATCTTCTAAATTATTCCATACTTCTTGTGCGAACAATCTCCATGTAACATTTAAATGAAGTTGTTTCTTTACGTGCTCATTCATTAAGGGATCTAAGGAAGCCGTATTATAAGGGCCTGTAAACAGTGAGAAGAAATCCAAGCAACCTGAAATTTTGGCAGTCGCATTTCATACTCCCGCAACCTTTGCCAATCAATAAAACATCCAGTGAAAGAGAGACTGACTTATTTATTTCCATGGCCACCCATGGCCATCACAGAATTATTATAAGTATATTTAAGGGTACGTGCATAACGCAGGTGTGATATTATGATAACATAGAATAGATTACAGATGCTGACAGTATAATCACTTACAGGTATGCTCAGTGATGACGAATATGCACAATAAAAATGCGAATTTTTGAAAAAAGTGTAAGATTTATTATTTAAAAGGTATAAAAGTATAAAAAAGTGACGATAATTTTTCTAAAAAACCTTGACAAAAATCCTATCCAGGGTCGAAACGTCGATAGTTTATATACAGTATTCTATTTTGTCATTAATTTATAAAAAAAATGGCGCAAAAAAATAATCGGATCGATTGTTATAATTTTCTTCCGACATTGAATAGTAATGTCTTAGAGGGAACTATCAGTGAGCGAGAGCCAACTCTTTGAAATTGCCGCTCGCTTACTGATGTGGTCCACTCGCCTTTATAGACTAGATACTGTTTTGGTTTGTTCGCACACAGCTGCACTGTACTGATGAGCTCCAACAAAGAGCGAAATCATGATATGCGGTTGCTGTGTGCGAACAAACGAAACACTTCTTTTCTTCATTATAATTGGCCATAGTGGGGCTTAATACTGCTTTCGAGTACGCCTGGGGCACGTTGGAATCTATCCGTGCATTAGTAGATTTCCTGTTGTTTTGCCACCGTTTAGTGCATGCAGCCGTTCAGGACTTGCTCTGTAATTCAATGCCTGTCGGGGTATTTGCCCGGGGAGTAGTTGTTAGAGCAAGTTCGGATCGATTGTTATAAAAAAATATAAAATTCAAAATTTAATCGTCGAATTTTTATCACCTGGACAGAGGGATGGTAATAAATTTTCCGCTTGGGGATTTTCCTCATATGGAAGTAGCCACTCGAGTTCTAACGATAATTTTAGCCCTCTAGTTTCTGGTGAAGTTTATACGACATACATACCTTACCTTTATAGATAAGTTCGCATCCGTTCTTCTCGCTGCTTATTTATGTTGGCATTATCGATAAGCGCGTATAAAAGCACTGGCCTAATAAGTGATAAGGCTTGAATTTTTATTTTATAATCGCTGCTAAACTATACGTAACTATATCATCTGTTTGTTCTATGTGCATCGATCGTTTGGTTTGCTAATTAATACTAAAGCTTAATACTTACTGCCGCGTAACCGAGTGTGTAACCCAATACGCTTTAAAACATTATAGAAGTCCACGTTGTCGGATACTAGTGACATTAGACTCTGTGTCTCTTTCGTTAATTGTTGTGCCTGATGGTATTCTCCTCTGTCAACTGCCACTTTAAATAGTTTTGCTCTGTCATCAACTATTTTATAACCAGCTTTGTCGATTACACCCTTGAAGGATACTCATAGAATAAAATTCTCAAAATTAAGTTTTGTACGTACTAAGTTCAATAAGTAAGGTGCCCATGTTAAAACTGAATCAACTGGAGAAATCCACGAGTCGCCCAAACCTACTCCTCGTAAATTAGCTCTTATATGTCCTCTTTTAGCTGCCTAGAATATAACAAATTTCAATTAAAAATTTATTTAACCATGCAAATAGTGGCAGAGATATAGGTATTTCCGTGGTTGGCGCTTCGTAGCCGAAGCATTCCGGAGGCTATGAAGCGATCCATAACTTATAATTGCATTGTTTAACTTCTCAAAGGAATCACCCTTTGTAAAAACCTTCTTGTTCCCAAACTCCCATAGCACATAATTATATTTTTTATCCAACTGTTACAGGAAATTTGTTATTAATTTTTACTTATTAAAATATCAAAAATAATATTGTTTTCCCCTTTATAACCTCCATCTGGGGACATATTATGTATAATACTGATGACGTATGGGTGATTTTTTTATTGTCAACTGAATACTGACAATATTCATATTGACAATATTATATTTAGGTATTGCTTAGTAAAATCAAACTTTGAATGCCAATCGCCGAAGCAAAAATATTTTTCGCATTATGAAACTGATTTAGCATCTTACCACATTCAAATGATAAGCAAATTCGATGGCCATTTTTCCTCCGTAAGATTCAGACAATATATAAAGAGGACTGTCCTGAAATTCTGAAAATCTTTTATAAAAGCCTCGCATAAATTCCACCAAATCATAGGCTATTTGAGTATTATTTGTAGCAAAATTATACTCAGAATCATCGAAGTAACTAAATCCTGCCCCAACGGGGTTGTCTATGAAAAGAACATTGGCATCTTTAACCCATGTAGTGTTTCGTGGCTTGAGATTTTCATCCAGAGGTCCGATTTCTTTGAAATTTCCAAAGCCGGTAGAAGAACTACCAGGTCCGCCTTGCAGCCAGATAATGAGCGGACGATCGGTGTACCTATACACATTTGCTGTTGTCATGTACAACCAATAGAACATATGGGCGCCTTGTCGAACTTCAACAAAACCCCATTTTTGCTCGCCGGGACCAAAGCCCCTGTTAGCTAGAACATTAAATGTGCAATATTTTTCTCTACTTTTTAAATTTGTAAATTTTGCATGACGTTAATGCTACAATGCGTATAGATACCATATAGCACACTATAGCAGATTTTGGTTAGACGTTTATTTTAGACTAGATTACTTTGACAATTAATTACAAGATTCCTGTAAAGAATTTTTAGCAAATCTTAAAAATTTCAGAAACTATTAATGTTTAGATAAAATGAAATGTACGGGATGAAATATAATCATCCCGTACATTTATATATAACAAATTTCGCTATCGCGTAGGGAAAATGGGGCAGCCTGTAAATATAATATTATACAGTAAGATCTTCCACTGTGTCATAAAGTCTCATGGAGAAAAAAATTGATAATTCCAGTATTCACTCACAGCGAGCCAGCATGTAGCCATAATACACTGCAAGAAAATTGGTTGTGTAAATAGTGATTTTAAGATAGTAAATTGAAAGAGTAAAAAGATGTGTAAGAAAGTGTGTCCAATTTTAACACTCCAGGATTTTTCCTAGTTTTTGTAACACCTTTCACCCCTTTGGTGTGAAATTAACAAGAAACGTGTCGGTGTACATCATTTAACACTAGACTAAGTCCTTTCACCAAGCATCGAAAGTGTATTTTACATATTAAGGTGTACATTTTTACCGCCACATCAATAAATTGTTGACTTTTTTCCTGTTATGACGAGTCTTGCGTCAGTCTCAGTTCTTCTGCAACTATTATAGTGAGTGAGTGCACGCTTAACACCCTCGGCAATAATTTGCTTTACGATGGAAACTATGAGTAGAATCCCAATTAAGTTGCAGCGTGAAGAAATTAAACTCCTGGTGAACATTAGAGATGAATTTTCCTAACACCAAAATTGGCAAGTTTTTTACCTACTCGGCGGCGTCTGATGCTTTTGACACAAGCATTTTTAGACTTCACTGGTTGCATACAGTGTAGAATATGACACAACTCTGTGTGGCCCTGAATGGACACACGTTCGTGTTACTTTTGTGTTAAAATGAACACACTTTTTCTTGCAGTGTAATAAAACATTAAGTTACCCAGAGAAACGCCGGCGCCGAATAAAACCACAGACACTATTAGTAAGTTCATTTCAAAGTGTTCCAAGAATGCAGAGCACAACTGTATAAATGGTTAGTGGTTCCTGCTAAAATAGTCCTATATCTGTATATTACTTTTATAATTTCGTCACGAGTTACGTTTGTTTTATTGAATTTTTATGGACAATAACACTAGTTCGTGTGTTATAAATACATTTATCAGTTTAGTCGTGAATATAAAATATGAATCGAGAAATTCCAGGGGCGAGGAAAGTTGTCAGTCATTGCACGTTTTGCGATTAAATGTACAAGGGTTGTACACTATTTATTGTGTTTTGGAATACGTTGCCCCTTGCAACTTGCAACTGACAAATGAACTGTCAAGTGTCAAACTGGACCAGTCCCGCGTTGATAGTTTAAAATTTACGTCAAGAAAACATTAATAGTTCTAACGACATTATCAGAGAATGACCGGTTGAAAGCAAGTTGCTAACGGAGATAGGGGGCCTCTCAAATGGTATGATTGGAACCACAATGGATGTCTTTTAAAGTCTTTATAAGGTGTCAGTAGTATGGACTTTAAGAAGGGTACTCCGAATGTCGACGCTTGAACTACAGCGTGTGAATCACTCCTTTTGCATTGTTTAGTCTATGTAAAATACAACGCTGTGACCGTCAGACACTGAAGCGAGAAGAAAATGGACGGTCGCGTCCTTGTGGCCTAGCAACCGCGGTACGTCCAGGAAAACTTGTTTGTGCGCACGCTACGTCATTGTCCGTTCTCATATGAAACGACTAATGCATCAGGAGAAATCTATAAAGTTACTAGTTACAGATGCGATAATCCACTTATCTGCCTTTTCCTCTCTTTTCCTGCTTCGAACTTATATTCCACTTCTTTGCATTTATTATCAATCCACTGTTCTTTTGCTTTCCTACATTTCCGAATAATTCTCTCTTGACCGACTTGCCGCTAAAAGGTGAGTAGTCCGAGCTTATCGGCAAGAGAAGGGAAGTGCGAGAGGGGAATCGGGCCAATTTTCCATATTTCACGCGTAGGAAATGCGGCGCGCTCAAAATGTAACTCCCTCAAAAATTGTCTTATGGAGTTGAAATTTTTCAAAAATTATTTCTTAAACTTTCAAGATGCTCACGAAATCTTTCAAAAACATAATTACTTTTCATTCCGCTTTGCGATTTCCGAGACGTTGTCTTTTTGGTGCAGTGTAATTTTCACCTATCGAGGAACTATGTTCATTTTTAGAATTTGGACAAACTTCCGGGGGCAATATTATAGAGAAAGGATTGAATTTTATTTTACCCCAAGATTCAATTCACTATCTCGCATAGAAAAAAAGTTATGGCTATTTGAACACGATAATCGTTCTGAGCGCCCAAAAATGCTGCATCCGCTCATGTTTTTCAATGTTTTATATGATGTCGACTTTCCAAAACATTTTCTTTCTGAAATCCGAGGTTTCCTTGTGTCAGGGGTTATAAAATAATGAAAGTAATTATTGTTGTGAAAATAATAAGATTTTAATGAATTTTTATTAACTGTAATCAATTCTATACGCAGTTACATCGACTTTGTTTAATTCATCTCATTCTGCTACAGGCCGCTATAGTTGTTAGTCATTTTCCTCAAAATTGCATCCATGGCTGCAGGGTTATCAGCTGGAACCTGAAGTAATAAGGTATAATCAAAGATATTGAAAGATTTTAAAAACAAGAAGTTAGATACCATGTGTCCAGCTCTGTTGACCCAGTAGAAATACAAATTTCCAGTTGATTTTACATAACCTTCGACGACGTCATTGACTACGACTGGATGTCTTTTTGCTCCACGCCATTGCATTATCTGTGACCACGAATGCAAATTGTCAACCCAATTAAGAGTTCCTGTAAATAAGCAATATCGTAATGATGCTATGCCATTATAGAACAGAGTAAAATATTACGAGTGAAGCATGTAAAAGTAGAAACAGTATCGTTTACTACAGAAAGATTTCAGATTTTGCTCGTACCTGGTGTATCGACAATAAGATCTAGTTGGCCGTTGTAAACGAATACTTTAATATCGGTTGTGTCCAACACTCTAGCCACTGAAAATATATGTAGTATTAAGTATTAATCTCTCCTAAGTTTATCAACTTACCAATGTCCGTAACACTTTTCATCATGTCATCTTCTAAATTATTCCATACTTCATGTGCGAGCAATCCCCATGTAACATTTAAATGAAGTTGTTTCTTTACGTGCTCATTCATTAAGCGATCTAAGGAAGCCGTATCAAAAGAGCCTGTAAACAGTAAAAAGAACAACCTGGAATTTTGGCAGTCGCATTTCATACTCCCGCAACCTTTGCCTATTAATAAAACATCAAGTGAAAGAGAGACTGAATCTGCCTAAATCGGGAATCGAACCCACTACCAGCGAAAGCTGCACCGAACAGAGTTGCAAATTTATTTCCATGGCCGCCCACGGTCATCACAGAATATAAGTGTATATTTAAGAGTACATTCATAACGCAGGTGTGATATTATGATGACATATAATAGATTACAGATGCTGACAGTATGGTCAGGTCAGGTCAGTGACGAATATGCACAATAAATATGGGAATTATTGAAAAAAGAAAGTGACAATAATTTTTCTAATAAGCCTTGACAAAGACCCTATCCAGGGTCGAAACGTCCATAGTTCATATACAGTATTTTATTTTGCCAATAATTTCACGAAAGTAATAAATTTATAAAAATACACAAATAAATTAAAGAAATGTAAATTTCATAACTTAATTGTTGAACTTTTATCACCTCCACAGAGGGATGGTAAGAATTTTCCGCTTGGGGATTTTCCTCATACGGAAGTAGCCACTCGAGTTCTGACGATAATTTTAGCCTTCTAGTTTCTTTGAATGGCATACGACATACATACTTTACCTATACAGTACCCGCATCCTGGATTTTAGAGATAAGTTCGCATCCGTTCTTGCTGCTGATTTATGTTGGCATTATCGGTAAGCGCGTATAAAAGCACTGGCTTATTAACTGATAAAATATGTATGCTTGAATTTTTATTTTATAATCGCTGCTAAACTATACGTAACTATATCATCTGTTTGTTCTATGCCATCTTCCAACATCAAGGCTCTGTTGTGCATGGTTGTGCTTTGTGCATCGATCGTTTGGTTTGCTAATTAATACTAAAGCTGAATACTTACTGGCGTATAACCCAGTACGCTTCAAAACATTATAGAAGTCCACTTTGTCGGATACTTGTGAAATTAGACTCTGCGTCTCTTTCACTAATTGTTGTGCCCGATGGTATTCCCCTCTCTCAACTGCCACTTTAAATAGTTTTGCTCTGTCATCAACTATTTTATAACCAGCTTTGTCGATTACACCCTTGAAGGATACTCATAGAATAAAATTCTGAAAATTAAGATTTGTACGTACTAAGTTTAATAAGTAAGGTGCCCATGTTAAAACTGTATCAATGGGCGAAATCAACGAATCTCCCAAACCTACGCCTCGTAAATGAGCTCTTATATGTCCTCTTTTAGCTGCCTAGAATATAACAAATTTCAATTAAATATTTATTTAACGATGCAAAAACCAAAAAGTGGCAGAGATTTAGATATTGCCATGGTTGGCGCTTCGTGGAAGAAGCAATCCGGAGGACGAAGCGATCGATAATGTATAATTGCATTGTTTAACTTTTCAAAGGAATCACCCTTTGTAAAAAACCTTTTTGTTCCCAAACTCCCATAGCACATATTTTTTCTTTTTAAATTTGAACAGAATCAATTTCTAAAAAAATCCCGATTTCCATCCCGACATTAAAAAATTTATGACGTAATTTTTTCTTATTTTTTTTTTGAATTATTTAACGTAAACATTCCTCACCAGTACCACACAGTACCTACTGAATTAAATAAATTTTTACTATAGTGTCAACATTAATGAAAATTCAAAAAACGCATAAATAGTCAATAAAATATTTCCTGTAGGTAACAGTGGTTGAATAAAAAATAATATGTGATAGGGAGTTCAGAGCAAGCAGGTTTTTATGAAGAGTGTTTTTTACTAAGAAATCAAAAATAATATTTTTTTCCTTTTTGTAACCCCCATATGGGGACATAAATTGTGTATAATATTAGCGACGTATGGGTGATTTTTTATTGTCAACTGAATACTGACGACATTCATATTGAAAATATTATATTTATTACTTAGTAAATCCTACTAAGTGCCAGTAAAATCAAACTTTTAATGCCAATAGCCGAAGCAAAACTATTTTTCGCATTATGAAACTGATTTAGCATCTTACCATATTCAAATGATAAGCAAATTCGATGGTCATTTTCCCTCCGTAAGATTCAGACAATATATAAAGAGGCCTGTCCTGAAATTCTGGAAATTTTTTATAAAAGCCTCCCATAAATTCCACCAAATCATAAGCTATTTGTGTATTATTTGTAGCAAAATTATACTCATAATCATCGAAGTAACTGAATCCTGCCCCAACCGGGTTGTCTATGAAAAGAACATTGGCATCTTTAACCCATGTAGTGTTTCGTGGCTTGAGATTTTCATCCAGAGGTCCGATTTCTTTGAAGTTTCCAAAGCCGGTAGAAGAACCACCAGGTCCGCCTTGCAGCCAGATAATGAGCGGACGGTCGGTGTACCAATACACATTTGCTGTTGTCAGGTACAACCAATAGAACATATGGGCGCCTTTACGAACTTCAATAAAACCCCATTTTTGCTCGCCGGGACCGACACCCCTGTCAGCTAGAACATTAAATGTGCAATATTTTTTCTCTAATTTCTAAAATTGTAAATTTTGCATGGCGTTTATGCTACAATGCTTTTGTAGATACTATAGCACATTATAGCACATTTTGGTTGTAGGCGTTTATCTTTGACTAGATTTGACAATTAATTACAAGATTCCTGTAAATAATTTTTAGCTAATCTTAAAAGTTTCGGAAACTATTAATGCTTAGATAATGGAGATTATGGAGAAAAAATTTAATAATTCCAGCGTTCATTCACAGCGAGCCAGCACGTAGCCATAATAAAAAAAAACATTAAAGTTACCCAGAGAAACGCCGAATAAAACCACAAACACTATTAGTAAGTTCATTTCAAATTGCCCCAAGAAGGCAGAATAAAACTGTACAACTGTATCAATGGTTAGTGGTTCCTGCTAAAATAGTCCTATATCTGTATATTACCTTTATAATTTCGTCACGAGTTATGTTTGTTTTATTGAATTTTTATAGACAATAACAGTAGTTCGTGTGTTATAAATACATTTATCAGTTTAGTCGTGAATATATATGAAACGAGAATTTCCAGGGGTGAGAATAGTTGTTGTCAGTCGAATTTCACCGCCGGCGCCGTTCCTAATCCGTTAGCATTTCACCATTGCCAAATTCGTCATGGCTTTTAATTTTGGCATCTGATTTGTCAGTTGGTTAATAATTGTTTTACTAGAAGTTTTGAAACATTTCATGTTCCTTAATAGTATGTGCATACATGTAAAAGTTGTAAAATATGCATTGTACAGCGAGCATGGAATGGTACTCATTTTTCACGAATATGAATGTTGCAGTACGAGCCTTGAGAATTGCAATTCATATATGTGGAAAATGAGCATTCCGTATAAGAGTTGAACACTATACTTTTTTTCTAAAAAATATCCCAGCAATTTGACTTTTACCTTCAACTTTTACCACTGCACTGCAGTATGACACAACCTAAAATAAATAATAACGTCAAATGCAGCACAACCCAAAATAAATATATATAATATAATAAATATAATATAATATAATATAATATAGGTAATAAATAAATGTTCACAGTAGAGGTCACGAGGTCAGTGAGGTAGCGGAAAGAACATAGCAAGCATTTCTAAGGTTTAAGACAATGTTGACAGCAGAAGATAGTTCACTAAATACAAGGTGTCTCAGAAAAGGTGGGACAAGAGTCATAACTGTACCGGGTGTTAAACAACCCATAATTTACAGAGCTTTTGGTATATCGTGCTGAATCTTGGAACAGATAATACACAATATGTAGACAGAATGGTCCCCGGAATGATCCTTTTTACCATATTTAGGGCTTTTATAGGTATCTATAGGTGCTTCCGGTTTCTTTAGAATTTCAAGAATTTGGTATTTGATATTTTTCAGTTTAACGAACAATTCTGTACACATCTGAACTGATTTTGAAAGTTTTATATCCTACTTGATGTTTTTTGGCCGTTTTCATTTTCACGTCCAGTGGACCGTGGAAGCTATCAGGTAAATCTAAGTAACTAAATCGATG
This sequence comes from Xestobium rufovillosum, assembly GCA_963966045.1. Lineage (NCBI taxonomy): Eukaryota > Metazoa > Arthropoda > Insecta > Coleoptera > Ptinidae > Xestobium > Xestobium rufovillosum. The sequence continues at coordinate 16,302,979 of OZ014496.1, forward strand.
ACAGAAAAATCCAATAGTTATAATATATAATACACTTTATTACTATTCAAGTCATCAAAAATAACAACATTCCGTCATATGTATTATCTGCTTTCTAGGTTTTTAATTAAAGAATACATATAAACCTTTATAATTGAAGAAGTATAATAAGAAAATCCATATTTCCCCCCATTTGGAAGGCTCTACCTCGGCAGGGATGCAATTTTGTATACAGGGTGTCTGTACTGCATATTACCACATCCTTTACTTAGAGTGTATCTGCTATGCGTATGTGAGCTACAAATGAATTAATTTTATCATAATATAAAACACTTGAATGTGATAATCATGAATTTCCATCAAGTAACGGTTCAAACCAGCAATAACAATTCATTTTATTCGAAAAGGGTACGTGATGTTGTAAAAAAATTTGAAGGCACATAGGTAACTCATTTGCAGTGGATTTATCGGCCGATTGTGATCATCTCGAAACTTCCTTGGGTTTTCTTGCCCCCAAAAATGCTGCATCCGCTCAAGTTTTTTAGTGTTTTATATGATGTCGACTTTCCAAAACATTTTCTTTCTGAAATCCGAGGTTTCCTTGTGTCAGGGGTTATAATAAAATGAAAGTAATTATTGTTGTGAAAATAATAAGATTTCAATGAATTTTTATTAACTGTAATCAATTCTATACGCAGTTACATAAACTTTGTTTAATTTATTTCATTCTTCTAAAGGCCGCTATAGTTGTTAGTCATTTTCCTCAAAATTGCATCCATGGCTGCAGGATTATCAGCAGGAACCTGAAGTAATAAGGTAATCAATGATATTGAAAGATTTTAGAAGCAAAAAGTTAGATACCATGTGTCCAGCTCTGTTGACCCAGTAGAAATACAAATTTCCAGTTGATTTTACATAACCTTCGACGACGTCATTCACTACGACTGGATGTCTTTTTGCTCCACGCCATTGCATTATCTGTGACCACGACTGCAAATTGTCAACCCAATTAAGAGTTCCTGTAAATAAACAATATCATAATGATGCTATGCCATTATAGAACAGAGGAAAATATTATGAGGGAAGCATGTAAAAGTAGAAACAGTATCGTTTACTACAGAAAGATTTCAGATTTTGCTCGCACCTGGTGTATCAACAATAAGATCTAGTTGGCCGTTGTAAACGAATACTTTAATATCGGTTGTGTCCAACACTCTGGCCACTGAAAATATATGTAGTATTAAGCATTAATCTCTCCTAAGTTTATCAACTTACCAATGTCCGTAACACTTTTCATCATGTCATCTTCTAAATTATTCCATACTTCATCTGCGAGCTGTCCCCATGTAACATTTAAATGAAGTTGTTTCTTTACATACTCATTCATTAAGGGATCTAAGAAAGCCGTATCAGAAGATCCTGTAAACAGTGTAAATAAAGTAATTTTGGCAGTCGCATATCATACTCCCGCAACCTTTGCCAATTAATAAAACATCCAGTGAAAGGGAGACTGAATCTGTCTAAAGCGGGAATCGAACCCACTACCACCGAAAGCTACACCGAACCGAGTTACAAATTTATTTCCAAGGCCGCCCGCGGCCATGACAGAATATAAGTATACTTTTTTAAGAGTACGTGCATAACGCAGCGCAGGTGTGATATTGTGATGGCATAGAATAGATTACAGATGCTGACAGTATAGTCACTTACAGGTGTGCACAGTGATGACGAATATGCACAATAAGAAATGAGAATTTTTGAAAAAAAGAAAGTGCGGAAGCTAGACAAATCTGAAATCTGATCTTCATAATCACTCCTAAAATTTTAACCGTCTAGCTTATACTCTTAGTTTGAGCACCCGTTACGGCAAAAATTTGTAACTGGGCTTTTGCTCAGCTTTATAAATTTCTTACATTCGTGAAAATATTGACAAAATAAAATATTGTATATAATATGGATGTTTCGACCCTGGATAGGGTCTTTGTCAAAATTTATTATCGAAACGTCGATAGTTTATATACAGTATTTTATTTTGCCAATAATTTTACGAAAGTAATAAATTTGTAAAAAATTGGCAAAAATAAATAAACAAATATAAATTTAATATATCTCCACAGAGAGATGGTAAAAGTTTTCTGCTTTGGGATTTTCCTCAAATTGAAGTAGCCACTCGAGTTCTGATGATAATTTCAGCCCTCTAGTTTCTCGTGAAGTGCATACAAGATACATACCTTACCTATACAGTGTCCACATCGTGGATTTTATAGATAAGTTCATGTCCGTTCTTCTCGCTGCCGATTTATGTTGGCACTATCGATAAGCGCGTATAAAAGCACTGGCCTAATAACTGATAAAATAGTACATATTCTAGAATTTTTATTTTATAATCGCAGCTAAATTATACGTAACTATATCATCGGTTTGTTCTATGCCATCTTCCAACATCAAGGCTCTGTTGTGCATCGATCGTTTGGTTTGCTAATTAATACTAAAAAGCTTAATACTTACGGCCGTATAACCGAACACGCTTCAAAACATTATAGAAGTCCACGTTGTCGGATATTTGTGAAATTAAATTCTCTGTCTCTTGTGATAGTTGTTGTGCCCGACGGTAGTCTCCTCTGTCAACTGCCACTTTAAATAGTTTTGCTCTGTCATCAATTATTTTATAACCAGCTTTGTCGATTACACCCTTGAAGGATACTCATAGAATAAAATTCTCAAAATTAAGTTTTGTATGTACTAAGTTTAATAAGTAAGGAGCCCATGTTAAAACTGAATCAACTGGAGAAATCCACGAGTCTCCCAAACCTACGCCTCGTAAATTAGCTCTTATATGTCCTCTTTTAGATGCCTAGAATATAACACATTTCAATTAAATATTTATTCAACGATGCAAAAAGTAGCAGAGATTTAGGTATTGCCGTGGTTGGCGCTTCGTAGCCGAAGCAATCCGGAGGCTATGAAGCAATCCATAATGTATAATTGCATTGTTTAACTTCTCAAAGAAATCACCCTTTGTTCCCAAACTCCCATAGCAGATATATTTTTATCCAACTGTTACAGGAAATTTGTTAGTAATTTTTACGCATTTATAGACTTGGAAAACTTTTATTAAAATATTGTTAAATTAAAAAAAACACATTTTCATGACTGTTTAAGCGTTCAAGTAATTTACTTCCATACGTAGAAATAGTATCATCTTCGTTAAGCCTCTTTTTGTTTCTTTTTTAAATTTGAATAGAATCAATTTCTAAAAAAATCCCGATTTCCATCCCGACATTAAAAAACTTATCTCGTAATTTTTTCTAATTTTTTTTGAATACTTTAACGTAAACATTCCTCATCAGTACCACAGAGTACCTACTGTATTAAATAAATTTTTACCACATTGCCAACATTAATGAAAATTCGAAAAACGCATAAAAAGTTAAAAAAATAATTTCTGTAACTAACAGTTGAATGAAAAATGATATGTGATAGGTTTTTTATGAAGAAATCAAAAATAATATATTTTTCCTCTTTGTAACCCCCATCCGGTGGGTATAATATTGACGACTAGGGTTGTGCATTTCTCGTCTCGATTCTCGCCGAGACCGAGAGTGAATGAAAATCTCGGGTGCGAGACCGATACGAGAACTGTCCAATGAAATCGAGATCAAGACCGAGAGTCAATTGCACGAGATCGAGACTCTCGCTCGAGAAATCGTCGAGAGTCTCGATTTCTCGACATTATTTTTTTGATCAATGTTATTTTTCGTTTTTTTTTTGTCAAGAATAATAGGTGATAATTAATAATACTAAACTAAACCGTTATGTGAGAAAATTATATTTATTTTTGTAAAGCAAAATAAAGGAGCTTCTAGAAAATAAATTTAAAATAAAATCGTAGTAACTGCATAATTAATGTCCTCATTAATATCACAACAAAAATACTTATTTGGAAAATAATAAATTGATAAAAGTAATGTAGAAACAGTGCGAAAAATGCTGTGTCCGCTTTTTTAAATTTCCAACGGATGCAAATAGGTAAATGTCATTTTGTTAGATTTTGTAAAATATAATTGTGAAGTTTCCAATTCATAACTTTTTCGCAATAACTCAGTTTTACTTAATTTGCGTATTTCAGTCACTAAAACACAAGAAACGTTGATTTAAACACGATATAATGTACAATTTTAGTGCAAAAACAATACATTACAGAACAACTCAAAAAACAAAACTTAATACAATATTTACGGATCGCGTGTGGTTTTACTAATAAAGATGGAGAAATAAAAACCCTTGCCACAATATTTCAGGACATTGAAGTGTACTAAATACGTATTTCGGCAGCTAAGGTGCCGTCATCAGTAGTCTACGAGCTACGAGATTGTGTATCTGTACTAAATACGTATTTTGGCATCTTTGCTGGCTAAATGCGTATTTAGTACAACTAAATTTTGTGAAATATTGTGGTAAGGGCTTTTATTTTTCAATTTTTAAAACTGCATCCGCTTGTAGAAACTTTTACAAAGGCATCTTATTTTAAAATCCAAACTTATCACAATATTCAATCGTTCAATCGCGAAAAAGAAAAGGTAAGTATTTTGTTGAAACCTGTGGTTCACTTAATAAGAACAGATCCGCGTCATTACGCCCAAAAATATTCTTCAATTCATAATTAGGAGGGTGGTATTTTGATTGGATCATCCTGTACCTTTTTATAAGACGTTCTGTTAAGAAATGTTTTGAATATGTATTTGTATTCTGGACAGTTTTTATTTCAATATTCTGCGTTCTAAAAACGTTCCCGAGCCCAAACAAACTGTTCTGAACGCGGTCCTGATACGAAAACTGCTGGTGCCGCGTCATGCGATACACCATCCCCTTATCGCAGGCGAAAATCGACCGTATGGTACTTGGCTTCCAAAGTACAAAGGATACCACCTACCTCTTAATAAATTCGAGATCGAGAACCGAGAGTCTCGAGGCGAGACGAGATTTTCGCAGTCGAGAGTTGTTCGAGATCAAGACGAGACCGAAGAGGTTCGAGAATTTTCGAGATCAAGACGAGAGTGGGCCAACTCTCGCCGAGATCTCGATCTCGCCCAACCCTAGTCATTGACGACGTATGGGTGATTTTTTATTGACGATATTCATATAGCCAATATTATATTTATTACTTAGTAAATTCTGATAAGTGCCAGTAAAATCAAACTTAATGCCAATCGCCAAAGCAAAAATATTTTTCGCATTATGAAACTGATTTAGCATCTCACCATATTCAAATGATAAGCAAATTCGATGGCCATTTTCCCTCCGTAAGATTCAGACAATATATACAGAGGCCTGTCCTGAAATTCTGGAAATCTTTTATAAAAGCCATGCATAAATTCCACCAAATCATAAGCTATTTGTGTATTATTTGTAGCAAAATTATACTCATAATCATCGAAGTAATTAAATCCTGTCCCGACCGGGTTGTCTATGAAAAGAACATTGGCATCTTTAACCCATGTAGTGTTTCGTGGCTTGAGATTTTTATCCAGAGGTCCGATTTCAGCGAAGTTTCCAAAGCCAGAAGAAGCGGCACCAGGACCACCTTGCAGCCATATAATGAGCGGACGGTCGGTGTACCTATACACATTTGCTGTTGTTAGGTACAACCAATAGAACATATGGGCGCCTTTACGAACTTCAACGTAACCCCATTTTTGCTCCCCGGGACCAAAACCCCTGTCAGCTAGAACATTAAATGTGCAATATTTTTTCTCTATTTTCTAAATTTGTAAGTTTTGCATGGCGTTTATGCTACAATGCGTGTAGATTCTATAGCACATTTTGGTTATAGACGTTTATCTTAGACTAGATTTGGCAATCCATTACAAGATTCCTGTAAAGATTTTTAGCAAATTTTAAAAATTTTCGGAAACTATTAATGTTTAGATAATGGAGAAAAAATTTGATAATTCCAGCGTTCATTCACAGCGAGCCAGCATGTAGCCATAATAAAAAAACATTATAAGTTACCCAGAGAAACGCTAAATAAAACCACAAACACTATTAGTAGGTTCATTTCACAGTGTCCCAAGAAGGTAGAGTACAACTGAATAAATGGTAGTGGTTCCTGCTAAAATAGTCCTATATCTGTATATTACTTTTATAATTTTGTCACGAGTTGCGTTTGTTTTATTGAATTTTTATAGACAGTAACACTAGTTCGTGTGTTATAAATACATTTATCAGTTTAGTCGTGAATATATGAAACGAAAATTCCAGGGGCGAGAAAAGTTGTCAGCCATTGCACGTTTTGTGATTAAATGTACAAGGGTTGTATGTACATTATTTATTGTGTTTAGAATAGATGGCGTTGGAATACGTTGCCCCTTGCAACTTGCTTGTTATTTTACTGATAAATGAACTGTCAAATGTCAAATTGGACCAGTCCCGCGTTAATAGTTTAAAATTTACGTCAAGAAAACATTAATAGTTCTAACGACATTATCAGAGAATGACCAGTTGAAAACAAGATGCTAACGAAGATAGGGGGCCTCTCAAATGGTATGATTGGAACCACAATGGATGTCTTTTAAAGTCTTTATAAGGTGTCAGCAATATGGACTCTAAGATGGGTGCTCCGAATGTTCACGCTTGAAATACAGCGTGCGAATCATTCCTTTTGCATTTTTTAGTCTATGTAAAATACAACGCTGTGACCGTCCGACACTGAAGCGAGAGGAAAATGGACGGTCGCGTCCTTGTTGCCTAGCAACCGCGGTACGTCCAGGAAATCTTGTTTGTGCGCACGATACGTCATTGTCCGTTCTCATATGAAACGACTAATGCATCAGGAGAAATCGATAAAGTTACTAGTTAAAGATGCGATATACTTTTTGTACTTATACAGTAAAAGTAATGAGAGGTAAAATATCATTTGGCCGCAACAAAACAATCACAACAAAAATCACTGCTAGAGTTGTTAAATTTTGGTAATCGCAACAGACTTTTTCTTTCAGTGTAGGAATAATAAATACTGCACATTGCTCGTAAGTTATCTCAAGAAGCATAGTAAATTCTTATAATGTTTATTTATACTTATAAAATGCATCTAGCTGGGATTCTATTACATATTTCTATTTTCTACACTCCTCGGTAATTGGTTGTTAAATTTCTCAAAATTTCATCCATGGCAGCAGTATTATCAGCAGGCACCTGTAGTAAAAATATTATTAATTTTTGCGTTCCAGATTAGCCTCTGTTGAGTTATATACCATGTGTCCTGCTCTATTGACCCAGAAGAACGAAAGATTACCAGCTGACTTAACATAACCTTCGTTTACACGATTCGATACAAGTGGAGTCCTTGCTGCCGCATGCCACTCTGATATATGGGACCATGTATCTAGATCATCAACCCAGTTGAGCGTTCCTAGAAAAAATTAGAATATTTCTGGATTAAGAGAAAAATATTTGGGTATTTTGCTCACCTGGTGTATCAACGATAAGATCCAGTTGACCATTGTATACAAAAACTTTTATGTCGGTCGTTTCCAATACTTTTACAACTGAAAATATAATATTGGTATGAAATAAGCTAAGAAACTGATTCAGGTTTAAGGTAATTCCGCCAAGGAAACATCGGCTAATCGAAACATTTAAGATTTCAGTACAGGCGCAGAAAAGAAGGCACCTTCGGCGCTTTTCGCTACACAGTAGCGAATAGCGCCGATTGATGGAAACTGGAAGGAATTTAATTTAATTTATCAGAGCAACAATTTGGTTTTCATAACCGCTTGAGTAATCGTGAACATCGTGCGAACGTTATCGGAAGGATGTTGAGATGCGTACCTCTTGTTCATGGATTTCGAGAAGGGTAAAACACAACAAACTGTTTGAAATATTGGAGAATTTGCGCATTAATCCTGTGGGCATTTGCATCATTATCAACTTATAATAAGATCAGAAGACAGATACAGGGTAATTCAGAAATAGATGTTGGAATTTTGTGGAGCGATAAAGTGAGTATAGAGGATTATTTTTTGGAAATACACTTGGTGTCTCTGAGGCATGGTTGCGACGCTACACGCAATATCTCGAACAGGGTTGCGTTCTGTCGCCGCTACTTTTTAACAAACACTTTGAGGTAATATTTAGGATTGCCAAGGAAAATGGTGACGCTGGATTTTTTCTGAATGTAGAGGGCTAAATCAACGATAGTGTCGTGGAACCCACTCCTATGGCATTCTATACCAATAATAAACTCATTCAAAATATGTCCCAAATTCAATATCTCAGGACATAAGAAAAGCAACTGCCTCCAAGAAATCAAGATTTGCATCGAAATTGCGCACGCGGCGTTTATGAACGGGAGAACTGTTCTTTACTCCGAACAGGAACAGGTGCATATAAAAATACGAACGAGACTGCTCAGATATGCTATGCATTTTTCCGTGAATTACATAGCGTTGAGACACGGGAGCTGACAAAAGATTGTATAGAAGCATTTAAGATGTGGTCATATCGGAGAATGTGCCAAGTTTCACGGGTCCACAGGATCAGCAATAAGAACGCTCTCGAGAAAATGCGAGAAGAAAAGGAATAGGTGAAAATCAAACAAAATCGCATAATGGGATATCTGAGTCATATCGTGAGGAATCCCAACTGCTGCATTTTCTGACTGAAGAACCTCCAGGTACTGGAATGGTTTAACATCGGCTGAGCTCTTTAGAAAAACTATACCCCGGTTCGGTATCGCCAGCAATCTTCTCTGACGAGTATGCAATTCAAAAAGGAGGAAGTAGTTATTTTACTTCAAATCGACAAAGTTCGCCAAGAAAACTTGTCCAATGTCGTAATGGGTCCCATACGAAACGTCTCATCGAGACTTGCAATTTTCGAAAGACTTAAGCTTTTTTGACCGCGCCTCATAGGTGTCCATCATCATCTTCATCATCCCTAAAAGCAGAACATCATACATCCCCAACTATTTGAGAGCAGTAGTCTCATCTGGGCCTACCCCTACCTCTTTTTATCTCGAACCCTAGTATGTCGCGAACTAATCCTTCGACTCCTATTTTTTTTTAATTTCATACCTTTCGCTTTTCCCCAACTCTTTCTGATACCTTCCTATTGCTAACTTTGTCTATACACGGTATCTTCATCATACGTCTGAAGCGAGCACCACATTTCAAACACTTCTATTATTTTTCGATCCGCTTCTCCCATTATCCAAGTTTCCTATTTTTATATTTAATTTTATTTTCACACCCCTCACATATCAAAATTTTGGATTTCTTCGGGGATTTCTTTTTATTGACCTTCATGTTAATAGTTTAGCCCTGTATATTAATACCTGAATCTATTCTGTCCTTAACAGTATTAGGATGACAACGCACATCCTTCTCTCACTCCCTTCCGGATATATACTTCTCTTCGTTCCTACTTAAATTCCGTAAATGCCGTTTGCTCTTTGTAGAGATTGTGTATTATTCTTCTGTCCCTATATGTCATTCCTACCTTTCAGAGCACTTCGAACATCTTCCTCCATTTTACGTTGTCGAAGGCTTTTTGTAAATCTGCAAATCCTATTATTTTTTCTATAATTAAGCTAGAATGGCCTCGCGGGTTTCTTTACTTCGTCTAAATCCGAAGTGGTGTTCTTCTAATATTTCTTCCGTCCTTTTCTCCATCCTTCTTTGCACAACAGTGCAGTTAAAATTTTTGACGCGCGGGAAGTTAAACTGATAGTTCTAGAATTTTCACACCTACCCGCGCCTTTCCTTTTTGGCAAGACGACTATGTAATCTTCTGGAATTTAACCTGTTTGGTATATACAGCTAACTAGTTGTGTATCAAATTTTATATAAATAATACAGATATTTGACCATTAGCTACTCGTTTCTGGGTCACTCTACGCTGATATTTCAGAGACTTACAGAATTTGTTTAAAATGCTGATTTGTTCCGGAATATTTAGAAATGCATTTGCCATTGGCAAAATTCTACTCACCTACATCTGTGACAGGCTTCATGAAATCTTCATTTAGTCTGCTAAATACACTATTTCTTTGTGCTCCCCAAGTCACGCTTAAACCCAGTGTCTGCTTCACAGGCCCGTTCATTATAGCGTATATTTTGTCATCATCTTCGTCTCTTGTGTCCGGTCTAAAAGTTCTGCCTGCTAAATTATAAAATGAATAATCAGTTTTTTACTGAATCAGTCAAATTTTAAAATACTTGCTTCTCGAGTTTCTAATGGGTTTCAAAATGTTGTAGAAATCTACATTGTTAGATGCTTGAGAGACCACTCCTTCGGTACGACTCCATAGCTGAGTTGCTTGGACGTATTGTCCTGCATCGAATGCTGCTTTTGTTGCCTCTGCACTAACTACAATTTTATCATAGCCTTCTTTGTCGACTGCACCCTAAACATTGTATTTGTGAGTAAATGTTGTCTGTTGTTTATACTTTAAAAAATATACCACGTGTAGTAAATAAGGTGCCCAGGTTAAGACTGAATCGATGGGGGAAATCCACGAGTCTCCTAAACCAACTCCAAGTATGTTGGACTTGATGGTACCCTGTTTAACTGCCTAATAAGAGAAAAATATAATTAAATATGGAGGACTTGAACATACTGGATTAAGCTTACTTGATCTAAATAATACGCAAACTCAATGGCCATTTTTCCTCCGTACGATTCAGATAAAACATAAAGTGGGACGTCCTCAAATTCTGGTAATTCATTGTAGAATTCTCGCATCAATTGCACCAAATCAAGTGCTATTTGAGTATTATTTGTAACAAACAAATTATTGTTATCCACGTAACTGAATCCTGTTCCCACTGGATTGTCAATGAAAAGGAGGTTAGCATCCTTAACCCAAGTAGTGTCCCTGCGGTTGAGGTTGACATCTAAAGGTCCGATTTCGGCAAAGTTTCCGTAACCAGTGGATGAAGAACCTGGGCCACCTTGTAGCCAGATGAGAAGCGCACGTTCTCTGAAGCTCTGTACATTAGCCGTTGTGTAATACAGCCACCAGAATAAGTGGGCACCCTCTCGGACATCCGCGTAACCCCATTTTTGTTCTCCGGAGCCGAAGCCTTCGTCAGCTATGAAATTAAAAACATTTCCTGTGAACACTATAACAGTTTTTTTCAAAAGTGTAGATAATTTACTTTCAATTTATATCGGTGGTTGACTAATAACCTACACGCAGGACATATCCCCCCATTTATAATTTGAACACAATTTAGCTAATTTCTAGTTATCCATTTTGCAATTGAAGAAATTTTTTGCGTTATTCCCAGAAATATAACAAAATAATTTTAACAAAAATATCATTCTTACCATTAATATTCGCTGACAGTAAAGCGGCGATGACGACAGCAGCAAGCAACATTTTTATTTTTGGAGCTGGTACTGATCTTTTATTCTGTTTTATATTAAATCTTGAGTAGTTCTCAGATTAAGAGCAAATTGATAAACAGATAGGTATTTAAAATGAGACAAATTTTCTGGCGTGTTTCTGGGACATCTGTCTTATTGAATGGCTTTTTTGAGACAGCGTTGCATATATACTTGAACTAGTGCTCGAGATTACTAACTAGGAATGCAATAATACAATAAAGAAGTTACGACATCTTAGACACTTCTCAATTTCGTAATTTGTTTCAAAATCCTAAAATTATCTTAAAATGTTTTCCCTCAACAGAAACGGTATGTTTGAACTACAAGTGGCGTATTCATATTTTTTCTTAGCTGATTTTCCGTTATGTTCATTGTTCATTAATAGTCATTAGTAAATAGTAATAAATACTTTTAACCAGTCCAGACAAGTAGTCCTTCAGATTGATTATTTTTTGTTTTATCATACTTGTCGCCTTGAATGTTTAATGAATTACAAATATTTTCCACCTTGAGGTAGACAAGTTTTTAACGTTGTTTAGATAAATTCATCATCATAAGGTTCTCAGTCCGAAGACTGATTGGACGCGTACCTCCATCCTTTCCTATCCTGAGCTAACCTACGCATTTTCCTAAAAGTAGAACATCCTACATCCCTAACTATTTGAGAGCAGCCTACTCCTACCTCTTCTTATTCCTACCTCTAACTCTAATATGTCGCAAACTATTCCTTCGTGTCTTAGAAGGTGTCCTCCCATCCAATTTCTCCTACTCTTTATTGTCTTCCATACCTTTCGCTTTTCCCCAACTCTTTCTAATACCTTCCTATTGCTAACCTTATCTATCTACGGTATCTTCATCAAATAAATTGTATAGGATAAATATGTTGTATAACAGTTCAACAAAATGTTTATTAGCGATTTACGTGTTAACGAAGGTGACCCGTTAAAATTGACCGTTTGTCCTGTTACAGTTTTCCAAAGAATTGCTTTCATAAAAGCGGTCACGAAAAATTAACCAAACATACTTTTAGCGTTCAGTTTTTGCCGCAAGGGGCCCAATTGTAAAAGAAAATTGAAATACAACATTCTCTTCCAAAACTGAAAACGGAATATTTAGATTTTTCATAATGTCCCGAGATACCCTTAAACCACATCTTTGATCATAACGTCATTAATTTAAGATGAAGTAGCAACAGCAATTTAATGTTTACTACAGAATAAATCTCTTTTCCAAGCCGACTATTTTTTTTTTGAATTGACTCAAGCTTTCTTGAGATAGGTATTGCATTTTCTGCATGAGGGGATTCTTCCTTTTACCACCTGTTTTTCGATAGCTAGACCTGATTTTTAAGTATTACAAGCAGATTTTGAATACTATAAGCTACCTACCCTTTCATTTCAATTTTCTAAGATTTTTCAATTTTCTGTTAGAACTCTAATAGAAAGTTAAAAATATTATTGTAGAATTTCTTGTGGTCACTTTTAAATAAAAATTTACTGAAGATGCAATTTAGTATTTAGCAACCTTCGTTAAGGCATTGAAAATTAACTTCGCTGAGTTTCAAGTGCACTCAGTATAAATCAATGTAACAGTTTGTAAACAATGAGAATGATAAAATTTTCTCGAAATCTAAATAGTGACAGACGTCCACACAAAGCAGTGGGGACTACGTGAAACTGGCACAAATTTGATAATAATTTTGCATGTTAGGGTAAAATGTTGCACTTCCCCACTTTTAAGCAAAATTGAAATACGTACTTCAACTTTACACCCCTATAATATCGCTCCCAGGCATCGCAGACCTCAAAAGACCGGACTATGTTATATGTTTTGAGAATGACCGATTTTTGTATTTGCTGGGTTTAGGTGAAGGTGATTGAAATGCTGCGTAAACGTGTTGGGTGTGATTTTGACATTTACTTACTGAATAAATATCGCGACGTGTCTCTTTTCAAATCCAATAATTGGATACTTTCCTGTAAAAGGGAACTAGAGGACTCCAAGGATACTTCCATGGAGCGTACGCCCCTTTACTCTCGGCCCCGTTCATCGCAGGTCCCCCAAAAGCCAACCTGGTTCATCCTCTTTCCAACTAGCCCAAAATCGAAGTTGTATGTTTCACAAAGTATGCGATGTAACAGCACCGAACGCTTCCATGTCCAAAGAATCGTTTTACGATATTTTACGATATCTTCAAAAACATTGACCTGGCGGCACAGGTAGAATTTGCAAGAACTTCGAGATTTCCATGCGTCACAGAAATCGCTACTGGAATCCCCCGTATGCCGTCACACTTCCAATTAGTTAAACATTTTCAATGTTACAAGTTCTTGCCCAACTTGTACGACTAATAGTTTCCGATATTGGGCGATCGCCACACTGCATGTTTGTGTAACAGATTTTGGTTCAAATACTGTACTTAGTCGAACTTTTTTATTGTAACTAATAGTCATTCACTATCCGTTTTGGACGGTAAGAAGTGGTTAACTGATTAAGGCCCGGTTTTTCAAAGAATCCAACACCGGATTAAGTCTGACACCGGCTTCGTTGCTATGATGCATGATACCGGCTTTCTGATTGGCTATATCATAGCAAAGAAACCGGTGTCAGACTTAATCCGCTGTTGGATTCTTTGAAAAACCATGCTTTAGTCTACTACCAAATTAATACTATTGGGCTATTCAACCTTTTTTAAAGAATCCCAGTATGTGTACTAGGCAAAAAGTATGATTGATGGTTTTAGGAATTTCCCAACTAATTTTTGATCTATTATCAATCAGTTCATCCTTATAAAAATATTTCCGCTGAAGGTTTTTATTTTCTCTATGATTTACGATAACATAGCACTGATTTCTAGATATCGTGTAATTATTGATCGTTTTTAATGCCCAATGATAAGTGTGTTTAAGATTGAACAAAAATGTAGCTGTTACTCTCAGGAAGTACCTACTATTTGATTATAAGTACATACTTGATCAAATTTGAAGAGGTGTCTAACGGAGTTAAAAATAATTACTAATTTGACGTATACAATATGTACTTGTAAGATTATTAATTCTTTTGGTATCTAACTGAGAACGTAGGTTATAAGAAACAAATATAGCAGAGACGAAACCGAATCTAAGCACCAATTTTATTACTTCAAACGAATCAAAGTCGCTGTATGTAATTTGGGTTAGTGAAAAATTAGAGAAAAATCTTTAAATTGCGAAGCTGTTGGGTGTGTGCACTCATTTTTGATCCCTATGGTTGAGGAAAAGATACGTGCGTAGAAGACAATTAAGAATGGGAGACAGGAAGGCGAGCACCTTTTTGGTACACAAATAATTAGTTCGCGGCATGGTTGATTGAGAGGTAGGAATAAAGAGAGGTAGAGGAAGGACCAGATTGCTACTGTTTTCAGTAGTTGGGATCGTGCGGGATGCTCTCCTTTTGGGTAAATGCTTATGTAAAGTCGATATTGGAAAGGAATAGTGATTCGGGTCCGAAGTGTCTTCTCATTGAAAGTTAATGATGATAATGTATTTATTACTTAATTTATGTATCTTTAGATATATAACCTAAATGTCCACAGAAAATTTGATTTCAGTACATAAAATTTTTTGGAGCCCTAAAGTAATCTTTTTAAATATTTCTCGGTCCTCCCTGGATGATTTTACTTTTCGGTAATCTTAATCCAGTTTCTTTATTATTTATCTTGTTTTGCTTTCCGTTACAACTCGGAAGTTTACAAATAAAGCACAAATTCAGAAGCTACAGCTAATGACAGAAGGCGGTCATTCAAGTATGGTAAAAGTAATAGGCCGTCCTTTCGGACTAGGGGTGGGATCCAGGCAGGCGGAAAACAGAAATTCGATACGCACTCTACAAATCTTCTTCGGGGGACCTATCGGATTATGTGAATTAGTTTCGCTTCAAAACATGGCGACAAAGGTCAGTTTATTTTCGGCTGGAATTGTTGTCATAAATTGATCGTCTTTTCCTGTGGGATTAAGTACATGGAACAACTTATTTTCAAGTTGCGAAATTAAAGCCTTACTTGCATAGATTCTGACGAATGAGGAATTTAATTTGATGCTCAAAATGAGACGGTCCATAACAGTTAGATTAAATCAGGTTTCACGTTTCCGTAAGGTTAATGTCCACTTTTATTTGCAAGTCATTACCTATAAGTCATCCGTTCATATAATTACTAAGTAGATACGTTATCATTTGGAATACAATTTATCTGTATAAATATAAAAAAAATCGTCCTAGATGACATTTATTTAAAAACAAGATAATAGCAGTTTAATAAGATGTTATCAAGGAACTTTTCGTGCCAAATGCACTCAA
The DNA here is from genome assembly GCA_963966045.1 of Xestobium rufovillosum. Taxonomy (NCBI): domain Eukaryota; kingdom Metazoa; phylum Arthropoda; class Insecta; order Coleoptera; family Ptinidae; genus Xestobium; species Xestobium rufovillosum. Next base: position 16,318,684 of record OZ014496.1, read on the forward strand.
TCCCAAAGTCTGGGGATACTGGAATTTTTAAGACTTGAAGCTTTTCATTTTAAGAGACTCATTGGTTTAAATCCTTTGTCGTAATGTTATCAGTTACTCTCTCCACATTTTTCAGATTCAAAGAAAAATTTGAAATTTCGATTTTGTTCCATAACAATAGAGTAAGTAATTAATAATAGATCCGCAATAGTGGAGAATTTGTGATATTATTGGACATCGTTGACCTTGAAGTATACTTTGACTATATTGGTATAGTAAAGGTGCATTCACAACATCGTGTATAATGAAGGTTGAAAAGATGTCATTAACCTCTAGTACGGCGAAGAATATACAGGGTGTCCCAAAATTAGCCTGCCAAACTTCACCGGCAAGTTCTACGTTCAAAAATAATGCAGAAAGTTTGCATAAACTAGGGTCGAAAAATGCTTCCTGAGGGAGCTGCAGCCCCTTAAATGTGCGTTTTTATTTTGGAAACTTACTAATCTTTTTATGCTCAACAAGATGGGTTCATAGCAATCGCAAAATTTTATTTAGGGGTGCGCCAAATAGGGACGCGGTGTGGTAGGAACTGCCCCTACTTTTCTGTATGTTTCTTTTTCTCGGTTATGATGTAAAATTATGAACATTCAAAGTTTTCTACAACAAATATGTGGTCTTGTTGATAACCAATAGGACAAGTAGTTTTCTAGTAAAATGGATTCGAAAATTATTGTATTACGTGCGTCTCAAGAATGATAGCAAACAAAGTAAAGCAATATCAGAATGTTATATTAAGCCAATTTATCAAGAACAAACATGAGCAACATAACACGAACAACGTAACAAGGACAAAATCTAAGATTTCTGAGTGAAAGTATCAACGCTTCTTATGTTGTTCATGTTTGTTCATTTTTGTCCATGTTATGTTGTTCATGTTTGTTCTTGATAAATTGCCTTAATTATAACATTTTGTTGTACAAAACTGTGAATTTTCATAATTTTACATCAGAACCGAGAAAAAGAAACATACAGAAAAGTAGGAGCAGTTCCTACCCCACCGCCCCCGATTTGGCGCACCCCTATATAAAATTTTGCGATTGCTAAGAACCCATCTTGTAGAGCATAAAAAGATTAGTAAATTTCCAAAATTTCTCTTCTTCGTTAGTTGCCAAGATACTGAATAAAAATCGTCTTCAGGGACGCACATTTAAGGGGCTGCAGCTCCCTGAGGAAGCATTTTTCGACCCTCGTTTATTCAAACTTTTTGCATTCTTTTTGAACGTAGAACTTGCCGGTGAAGTTTAGCAGGCTAATTTTGGGACACCCTGTATATTATTTTGGAACCAATTAATTCTTTCGATGACGTAGCAACCCAAAGTAAAATGCGAATTTAAAAAATTGTGGCGGAAATGAATACTCGAATTACCGGGGTATACATACCTAACTGTTAATCTTGATGACATGACCTCATTATTGACGTATGTACTCGCGGCGAAGATATCGATCAGTAACAATTACCGCCCTATTACTCAACATCTATTGCCGTGATGATCGAAGAACATTGCATCGGTGAAAACCGGTCCATTAATAGACGCAACCCTTATTCTATGACAAATGGCAAAGAAAGGTCCCAAAAGCTACACCCATGTGCCTTCTTGTGCTTCTTGGGTCTTGTAAAAGGGTTCCACCGCGCAGGGCTCAAGGACACTTGGCTGTACTGCTGCAGAAAGAGATATTCAAAACCGTATACTCGAATAATAAATGTCAACAGTATCGTCAAAATTGAAATCCAGAAAACAATTGATAAAAGAATTACAGACAAATACAAGAATTTGCCGAGGAGACAGATTCAGTCCTCTGCTCTTTAACATTATTATAGACAAGTCATATAGACACCATTAAAGGTAAAGCACACGGTTTCGATTGCAGAATCAACAACCATCATCTAAACTTTGCTGTTTGATATGCTGAAAGTGCAGTATTTACTGATGATTCATAACCATATCGAGGGAACTCGTGAAGCGAGACCTGAAGTGTAAGCTAGCAACAAACAATGCCTCTATAGAACAGGTGGCTTGGTTCTACACTAACTTTGGCGCGGTTAGACTCTTTAGGGTATAAAAGCACCCTGCTCTGGGATTCCCAAGAATGAAGTCAAGTATCGAGTATTGAGCAAAGCGACCACTGTGTCAGGCCACCTGAAAATCCAGAAAGTATAAATGGAGAAATATCACGAAATAAAGAGTCGATGTCAACGCAACAACCAAAAGAAAACTCAGGTCAACAAAGACGAAAACGCTAGGTGCATTGTGAGATACACCGTGATTCATGGGTATGCAGCAAAACACTGTCGTAAGAGAAAACTGAATACTGAAAGATGGCAGCTACGAATTTTTGGAAAAAGGTGAGATAGCATGAAATGAATGAATATTAACTAAAAATAGCAAACGGCAGACACAACAGTTGGCAGTGGATCCTGCTGCTCGCAGGAACAACCGATATAGAAGGCATCCCCACAGATAATGTCATACTAATCGTCTACGTATAAGAAGGAAGAAAGAATGAAGGAAGGAAGAAGGTAGCTGCATTACAAATGATGACCCAGGAACTAAGCAGGTACACGAAGTCAGAAGCAATGAATCTTGTGTTACAATCTTGTCATTCACTCAACGTGAATTCGTGTCTCTAGTGTTTTGCTAACACGTTATAAATCCCTCTAAATACCTAATTAATTATGGTTCTGATTCGCACGATCGATGTTTCTCTTCGTACACGCAGAATGCTTCATATTCGCATACTGTTCTAAACACCATTTTTTACTGCTTCACAGGAAGGAAAGCACTCCAAGCATGAATCTCACTTTTCCATTCCCCAAAATCTTTAAACTTGTATAACTTTCAAACCACTAAACCATTTGATCAAATTTTAAAGACTTGTTGTTGCTTTGATTGAGGATAGTCGTAGTCAACGATATGTATCTCGTACACTGGGAATAGCCCGTACCACTGTTCAGGATGCGTGGGATCGATATCTGGAGACTGGCGGATTTGAGAGGCGAGCAGGATCTGGAAGACAAAGGGTGGCAACTGCCGTTGATGATCGTTTTCTTGTACTCAGTACTCTGAGAGACCGCAGATCAACGGCAATTCAACTTCAACATCGTCTTCTAACAGTGCGAGGGGTTCAAACAAGTGAGAAGACGATTAGGAGGAGACTTGTGGAAAGTGGCTTAATTTCGCGAAGGCCTGCCACAGGACCACAATTGCTTCCTAGCCATCGGAGAGCACGTCTGCAGTTTGCACAGTTTCATGCAGATTGGAATCCTCAGCAATGGAGCGAAGTTCTTTTTACTCATGGGTCACGTTTTGTCTGCGATCACCTGATGGTCGACAAGAGGTATGGAGAAGACGATGTGAACGATATTTCGACTGCACTCTGTACAGTTACCTTTTAACGGTGGTTCTGTTATGGTGTGGGCAGGCATTTCCACGGTAGCACATACCGTCCTCTTATTTGTGGAAAATGGTGCTTTGAACGCCCACAGATATGTGGAAGATGCTCTTCAAGAAGCTGTCGTCCCATTTTCGCATTTTATTGGAGATGGCTTTGTTTTAATGCATGATAACGTCAGATCACACACTGCACGAGTAGTAACTGAATATCTGGATGAGGTTGGCATTCGTAGATTTGATTGACCAGCATGCAGCCCGGATCTTAATCCCATAGAGCACCTCTGGGATCAGCTTCAGAGGCATATTCATCGTCGTCCAGCCATGCCAGAAACTATTCAAGAGTTACGCTTGGCCGTTCAAGAAGAATTTGAAGGAATTCCTCAAATGTGCTTAGAAGATTTGATTAACTCAATGCCACAACGGTTAGTGCCGGTCTGTGTAGTTGTGACGAAATATAATGTGATTTGAGACCTGTATTTATCCAAATTTCTGCTCTTGATGAAATTGCATATTTTGTCGTAAACTGTCAACAAAATTTCGTATTTTAAATAATTTGGCAAGCCGTAAAACATCGTTAGAAGTCATTACGTTATCTTAATGAATGCGTCTAACTTTCAAACCTAACATTTTACGATTTCCTTCTACATTTGTGAACAGGTTCCATCCTCCATATTAATGAGATTAATTATAAAATTAGCTTGTTGTTAAATTCCATGACCCGGTGGCCCATTTCCAAATACACACGATATAAATTACTCACAAGGTAGGCTTAATTCCGACAATTACCTTGGAAAATAGTTTATTTGCACCTGCACGGTTCAGACCGATTTACTTCGAATTTAAGTTTAAAATTATATTCAACGTCTGCCAGGGATAATTTAGAAGCACGCCAAAATGTTTCCAATTTTCTCGAACACGACTTGTAACCTCTCATTGGGGAGGGGATCGCCATTACTTGATAATAACAGGTCTGTTCGCTTCCTAATTACGGAGCCATCGCCGTCCTATTAGATTTTTTTTACCGGAACTCTAGGCAGAACTTATTATTTTGTCTATAACTCGACTAGAAAGTAAATTTAGGGTTTTGGTTATAATGGTCGGTTTTGCACCGAACAAAAAAATTGTAAAAAAATGAAACGAATGCATCTCGGACAAAGGCTGGCGGCAATTGCATGAGTTATAGACTCATAATTCAAAGAACGAAAAGAACAGTTGGCAGGCCTAGTAGGTGGCATCCGAACCAACTCGTCGGGACGCCAAAGACGCCACTGACGCATGTACTGCTGTAACACAAGGTGTCGTGGTTATGTACAAGCATAAACAACACAGTTCTCTTTCAACAGTCGCCTTATTTCTCTTGCCAAAAATAATTGGGACAGTTGTAACGCCCACGATATTTTTATTCATACTCGCATCACTAATTTTTGCCATCTACAGAATACCAGTACCTAATTGTAATTGTAATTAAATTAATAGGCAGTTTAGAAATGTGTATCCTCGAACAACAGCCGACACTACAGCCACCACGTTTAAATCCTCGGAACTAAGGACTCGCGTTAGTTAGGAACAGCACCAATAGACGGCAGCGTCGCAGGGGTGACTGAAGTAGGTTTTTAAACCCTGCCGCTAGGGTACGTTGAATACTGGTTCTATATCCGAGTGTGTCTTCCCTTATTTGTAATCTGAAACTTGCGCTGCAACCTAGGAAATCGTTAGAAGCTAATCGGATTAGATCATTTGATGTACCTATTCACAAAAATTTTGAAATTTTCTTCACTAGAAATGAGAATTAACTTCTAAAACTTTAGAGAGGGTAGTTTTCAACGTAACAAGGACTTTTCATATCATGCAAACAAATACCTGGGTATATACAGGATGGAAATAAACCAAGAAATATTGGGAATAAAATAGAAACTAAAGTATTTTGGCCCGAACGCTTGAACACATCGATTTCTGTTTTTAAAAGCACCCCAAGCACCCTCTCAAATTTTACTTCCATCACCTCACGCCATCATAATTTTTAAAAACTGACCCCCATATTTTCTAGCAGAATGCAACTATTTTTCCTGACACATTACTTGTCTCAAAAATTTAATAAGTATGTTGACGTCAAAAGTGATAAATTAATATTACTTGGGGTTGCTTAATGTAGTGGAGGTGTCTGATTTCATCAAGGCAGCTCAGTGTTAAATGTCAAGTAAAGTCAACGGCACTCGTACAAGTAGAACGTCCTACATATCCAACAAAGCAGTAGTTTAATCTTCATCATGCGTCTGTAGCACCACATTTCAAACGCTCCTATTCTTTCGCGATCCGCTTCTCCTATTGTCCAAGTTTCGCACCCGTACAATGTCATACTTCAAACATACGTCTTTAAAAGAGTTTCTACATTAACCGTTCCCGAGCATAGAGTTGTTCTTTTTGATAAACGCAACTCGACCCTGCGCTACTCTTTGTTTTATATCTTTAGTGCTCCTACCATTTCGAGTTATTTTACTTCCTAAATAGCAGAAATCCGCGACTTCTTCTGCCTTCTCATGCCCTATTTGCATTTTAGTTTACTTTTCACTCCCTCTACATACCAAAATTTTGGATTTATGTTTATTGATTTTCATGCCGTAGCCCTCTGTGAATTCCTAATTCTTGGTTGCTGGATGGCCTACACTGCTATATACCGGGTGTCAACGAGAGCATGTAACATCCCGCCATTTGTTTACTTTTTGAAGTACACTCTGGCAATCCGCTGTAAGTATTATACTCCTAAAACCTCATATTTTTTATCATATTTGACATATCTAATTACTTCCGGTTAAACCGGAAGTGACATCAACTTTATTATGTTAAATAGCAATATATCATTTTTATTAGATAGTTCGATAGGCCTTTTTATTCTCTTGACAACCATGCATCATACATACCCAACAACTTTATATTTTTGACGTATTTGCTCTTTGCTCTTTGTATTATTCTTCTGTCTCTATATTTCATCCCTACCTTTCTGGGCACTTCGAAAATCTTCCCTCATTTTACGTTGTCGAAGCCTTTTTCTAAATCTACAAATCCTATAGGTATACATTTCGATATGCAGGTCGCCGCCACCCCGTGTCTCCACCCAGGACGGGTGCAAATGTCCGGGTAGATTTCGGAATTTTATCTAAAGTTTCTCAGTTTTGCACTTTCCCATAAAATTTTTTGGAGATTAAAAAAATGTTATCGAAAGTCAGCTATTTTTGCACGCGTCGCGCCGTCGACTGCCTGTTATGTCGGTTACACGGGGGTTGCAAGACGCCTTTAAAAAAGTACCTGTTTTACGAAATCTTCCATTATCCATTTTCTTAAGACCGCCTTCCTATCCTGCGCTTCGGAAAGCTCCAAAAATGCGCTTTTCGAGACGCCGCGCCGCGACGGATTTAATTGTTGATTTACATTTTTTAGCCATCTGAGATGAAGATATGGACGTTAGTATCTCACAGCCTTTCCAATTTTTCTTTAAAAAAAATCTGGCGTCCGAAGTGAAAACTTCCTTGTTCGACCCCACTCATTGTTGCGAAAACCATTAGGTGTAATGTAAATCGGTTCGACGGGCAGATGCGTAATAATGCAGAAGACAGTATTTTTCCAAAGTAGCTCCCCGATCGGTGGTTATTCATCCTTTTTAAGGTGGGGTACTTGCTTTCAAAGAATAGGCGTCTGGAAAATGAATTTGTACCTTTTCTTGAATGAAGCTGCGATGCTCCACACGCCCAAGTGCTTTTCTCGCGTTTTATCCCTCTGTCCCAACTCCTGGGTGAGAATATATGTTAAAAGTGCAATTTTTCGGTTTTTTCCACTTTAAAATTATTACAGATCACCCCGAGGTCGCAAATCGGTCGTCGGCAGATGGAAAATAAACGGGCGCATCCACCTGATCTAATTTTATCCTTCCAAAGTGTTTGGAAGGAATAGCAAAAATCTAAACTTTAAAATATCGGCCTCTTTAAGTCTGTACTGTGCTGGATGTAATAAAAAAAAGTCCATCAATTGGGGTATCATCAAACGCCTCAAAAGAAAAAGTTGCGTCCAGTTCGAACAAAAACTATCGCTATGGGGCTTGCGATTTAAAAATTTGGAAAGTGATTACCTAAATTTTAAAAGGTTCATGAGGAACGTTTCAGCGAAAATCTTTTCGTTCACATTTTTCCCAATATTCTTCATTTCTTCATATCAATTTCAGGTATTTAAACAAAGTATCTACAATGCAGACGTCGCCTATACAACTCCTTGAAGTAGGTATATGCTTCCTACAGACGTTTCAGATCTCAGAATAATTATGTTATCACCTCTTGTATCTAAAACACCGGAACATCGTTTTCCGAGTGAAGTAATGAATATGCAAGCGCGCTTGTGAGCGTGCAAGTATTGTTTAACTTTTCAAAAGTTCTGTTGCTGCAAGTTTTAAAAATATTAGTACGTGACATATCCCCAGTTTCAGTATAGGCGACAAACTTTTTGATTGATGCAACTTTTATCAAATCCCTTCCATGCACTTTTAAGGTTAGATTAAATCCCTTGTTCTAGATAAGTGTGCACAGACAGTAGTCCTTGAACGAACGTTTTGTTTTGACAAGTAAATAAACATTTGATGTTATCGCGTCACAGCAAACTGGATATGTTAAGGAATACAACTATTTTCTTACATAATTCTGGTATTAATTTTTATCCTGCCGAGTGCTAATTCTCTTATTAGACATTTCTATAAACATGCCTTACGATTAATGACAGCTGTCGAAAAACTGCAGCTTGGAAATTAAACAATGGCCTATTGCGTCACCTCAAAAGCGTAAACAATATAAGGATAATTTTAAATTTAGAACCTTTCGCTATAACAAAAAAAGTTTAATCGAAATAAAGAATCTATATTTTTTGAAACCCCTCAAGATAGAAATCATGTTATTATTGTTTTGATTTAATGCTAATACAAATTTATTTTTTCAGGTACTGTACGCAGATGTTGTCCTCATTTCCTCCCCGTAAGAAATGCCTCATGCATTCGGTAAGTTTCGGTCACATAAATATTTTTCTAACATCGGGCGGCTATTATAGAAATGTTCTGGTGGTAGCGTGAGGGCTACATAAATACAGTGCTTTAGCGGTAGACGTGAGACCAGAGTGGAAATTAAGAACCCCTCCGGAGAGCTGCGATAAACACGAAAGCTTTTGGCAATTAGATGTTTCGGTCCGCTGTTTGATGGAAACAATAGGATACGCTCTACTGATGGTGTGAATTGCGAAAATGATGCTTGCGGAGGTGTTGCTATTATTTATTTACCCGCGTTTTATGGGTATACGGAATATCTGATGACGTATCTTCGCGTAATTTCTTATGGGCGCGTTGATTTATGCAGCATTGTTGTGTACCCGCGATACCCAGTGAATTTTTCTATTTTATGTTGTCAAATGCATTATAATCGAACATAGACACTTTTTGCATTGTCATGAAAGTGTAATTATTGTCAAGGTCTGTTGAGTTTGTTGTCAGCGTACTAGATAGATATTCGTCAATTTTTAGCGTACATAAAACATAATAATAATAGTTAAATTAATAATAACACTTATTTGTGTAATTTTCACAGTTAACAATTGTTTCGCTACACTGTAGCTTCGTCAGAACTTGACAACAAGCTACAGTGTAGCGAAACAATTGTTAACTGTGTTAATAACTCGGTGGAAAATACACAAATAAGTGTTATTATTAATATTGAAATGAATTTCCAACAAGTAACGATTGAATCCATCAATAATTTAATAATAGCTAGTCTGGCTTTTACGCAGTCTAACGAAAGTGTACGAGTAAGCACGTTAGAGGTGCTTAAATTAGCCTCTGCATATTGAACCACACTTATGTACACTTCAGAAAGTAGTAGGGTAAGCACTACGCTTCACGCCGTCTATTATTACCCCAGTTTTTATCGTAGGTACTCATTTCCTTAAGGCTGATGTGTCTCATTAGGACATTTTAGTGGAGTCAACAAGCGGAAGCCACCAAAGTTGCTCTGCTTTTGGGAAATTGCTTGAGGAAATTCAGGAAGAACTAGTCAGTTTTGCGGTGTAACAACTGAAGGAAAAATCAAAGGAATAAGAATTCTGTACAAGAATTAAAGAAAATCCTTAAATCAAGAAAGCTTGGCATCCGTGGAAGAAATTTACATTCCAAACTGATCTGGTTCAAAGGGGCAGATTCGTTTTCAAAAGATCTTTCAGCACGTGACTGAGTGAACTTGAAGCAACAATAAGTTACAAGTGTGATTATTATTTTGAAGCAGTTTTAGTGGCTTCGACTTGTTGACTCCACTAGAATGTCCTAATGAGACTGAGTCGACCCAGAGGCGGAAAAACGGTCATATATAATGACTGCGGGCGGTGGGGATTGAATCTGTGCCCCCTGTGTTTGTAGTCTAATGCTCTAACCATAGGCTACCGCGCCTTTTTATTGTACGTGCCTAGTAAAATTTCACATAGACATTCCGATTTCATCTACATGCTATTGAAATCTCAAAAACCGTTATACATTCTAAGAAGGTTAAATAGGTACTGTCATATTGCGAAATAGGAATAACAGAGGCAGTTGAGTAAATGAACAATAAGAATTAATGAACAGTTACCGCGAGAAATTTATCTTCAACATTATTTAATTTCAATGATGAACAATGTTCATAGAATAAATAACTCATCCAAACGTATGACCTTTTTTCACTGGATCTGTTCAAATCCGCGAAATCGCCCATCATTTCTGGGACGTGCTCTGCAGACTGTTGGTGTAGGTCATATAGGCCCATGATATTGTCTTGTGATTTTTGTCTATGTTTTGCTTTGTTACTCTTGTTCTGTATTTGTTTTTCCCTCAAATCCCGTAGTACTTGCTCTGCTGCCACCTTCTCCTTGGACTTCCTTTTACCATTTCTCCGTTTTCCCCATTTTCCGTACTAGGATCGTCCATACGCTTTAAATGCCCTAAGAATATCATCATCATTGATATCCTTCCTATTTTGAATAAAAATTTCTGTATTTTGCCATAAAATACACCGCCATGTTTGTGTGAGATTTCTCGTTATCAATCTTTCGTAGTAGATATAAGTGCCTGAACAGTTCGTCGAAGGTTGCAGAAGGCCGATTTAAGAGCAAGACAGCAACTGGACCTAAAATACGCCGACAAAACTTAGCAGGCTGGCAGCAAAACTTCAATATGCTCAGGGACATTTAAATTAGAATTCTGGGAATTGGTCTTTAGTGCTAGAAAGAGATTTTTTATAATTACGTAGTTTCAGTTATTATCTAATACGTTTCCAATTTAAAATTTCAAAAAATCAAGTGGTTACATTGACAGATTTCCATTTGACAATATTGTAGAAAATGACATTTGGTTTAATTTATTGAATTGAGTTCTCAAAGTGTCAATCGAATTAATAGCGATTTATCTTCATTCTTTCACTATTTTCAACACCCAAATTGGAGAAATGGCGTTTTGTTAACCAAACTTTATTACTATCAAGTCAAATTATTTCTAGAAAGCCTGAAAGGGCAAGTGTTTGAGTTTGTCTGTCGGGTTCGCGAAATGTCATTTTGAGAGCGGTGAGTTCAGAAATGTCATTTTGAGAGCGGCGAGTTCAAAAAACATTTAGAAGTCCTCTAATGCTGTCATTTTCTATAAACTGATAGTGCATTGTATCGTAAAACACAAAAAGGTTTATTCAAATCACAATGATGATAAAATTATCAGAAGTTAAAAAAATCATGATGTTATTTTGCATGTAAATGAAGATTTCTTTATTGCAATAATTATTATAGGGTCGCATAATGCAGCATGTAAGTTTCGTTATATGTACACAACTTTCCTATGCATTGGCTTTCATTCCTCCATAAATTCTACACATATATTTTCTCTCGTTTTTCTATGTTGTTTAGTATTTTTTAGCATTATTATTTTTTATTAGTCAGAAATATATAGCATAACTGTGCCTACATTTTTTCTTTATACAATTTTGTATGTACTGGACGGCAGCATCCTTCACCAATACCATGCAGTACTGAATGAAATAAATTTTTGTACTGTCAACATTAATGGACATTTTCTAAGTCGAAGAACGGATAAAAATTAATGAAATAGCATATTATTTACCTGTTCCGTTTAGAACAGACCACAGTAATTTGCAACAACCATCATGCCAAATGTTTACGATTATTTCGATATTGATAATTTTCCCGTCCAATATTATTTTGTTAATAAAAATTAGAAATCTTAATAATAATTACCCACTAAAAACTGGCCTTTGCAAATGTCAAAAATAACAACTTCCTAATTTGCACATTAAATTTGTTTATAAAAGTTGGTTAGATATCGCCGTGCATTCACTCTATATTTTTTATGCTCTGAAATGGATTTTCTTACTATTTTATACCTATTACATTCCACTAATTGTTACTTTCTTTTGCTTCGACATAAACTACCGGGTGGTGCAGAGAGGTCAGCGGCACTCTGAACCAATAAGCCGTTTAGACTGTGATTACCATCGTTCTTTGAGTTTGTAAATGTGAATAGCTTAGTCCCGTCTTTTCAATGCCCTTGGGCAGCATGAGATATGTCCAGAGGCCTCACTGTGTATGTGTACGGGCGAAGAATCTTAATACCTTAAATAATTTTGTCGTTTGGTAATGCGAAGTCAAGAAAAACTGCAAAGCTCGCTCATTGTTTTTTGTGTATAAACTATTCATTGAATTGAATTAGTTAAATAAATATAGTTTCGGTTATGTGAAAGTTGTTGAGCAAAAAGTGTTACTATACCGGGTCACGCCGCTGCTTGCTTTCATTTTTCTTTCCTAAACTGATAACAAATGTAAAGGCAGGTCTGTACCTACTGGAGGTATTCTAAATTTCAACGCGGAGTCTAGATTCAATTTCAGTACCATGTATCTTTCTCTAACAAGGTCCGCCCATTCCTTGTAAAGAGAGTAGAGTTCGACAGCATACGTAATACTACGAATCGTATTATCTGCAAGGGGAATATAGAAACTTAAAATTAAGTTTTACAAAACTCCTCTTTGTTAAAGGTTAGGTACAATCAAGATATGTTAAATAGGAAACAAATATCTTATTAAAACGCTTGAATAATGTGAAGGATATGTGAATCATCGTGGCACTTTGCCAATTTTTGTTCTGAACAATCTTAGAATAATATGTAGGCAATTTATTACGTTTAATTTTATAGGTTTCTTAAAATAATTGATGGAGCAAGAAATTTGGTAAACCGTAACATTTACCATAATAATAGAATATTATCATCATCTCGCAGTTGCCCCGATTCCAACAAAAACCCAGATCAGCAATAAATAAAACAAGATATAAAAATAATTATTTTAGCACATTTCTGGGGGTGAAACGCTGAGTCAGATGTGAGTCGCCCCTTTTGTTTTTGTTGCTCCCTAATGCAGTCCGGAGTGGTCGGCGTTTTCCTTCCGGCAAACGTAGCAATTCAACCAGAAGTCCCGGGTACTAAATATCAAGCGGCGAAAGATCTCTCTCGGGAATTGGCGCGATTTCATGGCGCGCGTACAAACACCGATAACTTTAAAATCGATCCCGTTAAAATTATTATATTCTCGTTCTCGTTACGGTAAAAACTGCCGGTGTGTATAGTTTTCGGTTGCCAGATAAAATTTCTGTTCAATTTAACTGTAAATTCAATTTTATACTAAAGAACAATTCACAATTTGTTGTACCGGGTGTCACATTAAGAGAGGGCATCGGCTGTATCTCACAAACCGTTAACCATACGGCTTTGGGAAAAATATATTTTCTGTAAATATGGTCCTGAAAAAATCGCAGGAAATTAGTTTAGAGTTCCTAAAACGACCGCTAGGGGGCGTAACATATACGGTCAATTACAAAAATGGCTTTTTCTCAGATATTTTCCAATACAATATGTATTCCAGTGGCCTGCTTCTCAAACCTCAACATTTTTGCAAACTTTTTGTCTCATGTTTTTTGCTCCATCTCTTGAAATGAAACGGCGGGGGGGGGGGGGGGGGGGCGCCAATCGTTGTTACATTCAAATTGTCGTAACTCCGGTTTGGTTCAACAGAATTTAGCAAACTTAGTTTCATTGAAAACGTATTTTTCAACTCTATCGTTCACATTACAAACAATGCTTGGAATATGTTTTATCTGTCCGATAGAGGCCGCTATTTGTAAATTCAACGGATTTTATAAATTTTCGCGAAAATATTAAATGGAATGGTATACGTTTCTTCGCACATTTTAAAAGAACGAACATTTATCAATAAGTCAGTGAAAACCTCAACTTTATATCTCTTTCCAAACCGGAGATATTAACAAAAACTAATTATGAAATAAAATAACCATAAAAAGGCTACCTACCACTTTTTATTAATATAGGTATCTAGCTAATAAGAGCATTGTCACCCAACTTGGAATCAGTGCCTATTTATTATATTCTGTTTACGTATATTCAAGTATTCATAATTAATTTGTGTTATGTAGTACGCCGGTAATTACCAAATAGTTTAATGATATCTGGGTCTAAGAACCCAGGTGTTCCCTTGAAGACAAAAAAATGTATTTTAATTATTTGATACGGCAAAATATTAATTGTTTTGTTAAATTGTGTTCTTTCTTATCGAAAATAATGCCATTTTCTAATGAAGAATCATATAATATGCTACGGATTATTTCGAAAGCATGCAGAATGCAACAATTAACGAATAATTAAAATACACTTTTTTGTTTTCATGGCCAACTTGCTAAAAGGGAAAAACTGGGTTCTTAGACCGAGATATCATTAAACTGTTTGGTAATTACCGGCGTACTACATAACACAAAATAATTATGAATATTTGAATATATTATGTAAACAAAATATAATAAGCACTGATTCCAAGTTGGGTGACAATGTTCTTATTAGTTGGATACATATGTACCTATATTAATAAAATTAGTAGCTTTTTAAGGTTATTTTATTTCATAATTAGTTTTTGTTAATATCTCCGGTTTGGAAAGAGTTATAAAGTTGAGATTTTCACTGACTTATTGATAAATGTTCTTTCTTTTTAAATGTGCGAAGAAAGGTATACATCATTCCATTTAATATTTACGCCAAAATTTAAAAAATCTGTCGAGTTTACAAATAGCGGCCTCTACCGGACAGATAAAACATATTCCAAGCATTGTTTGTAATGTGAACGATAGAGTTGAAAAATACGTTTTCAATGAAACTAAGTTTGCTAAATTCTGTTGAACCAAACCGGAGTTACGACAATTTGAATGTAACAACGATTGCCCCCCCCCCCCGCCGTTTCATTTCAAGAGATGGAGCAAAAAACATGGGACAAAAAGTTTGCAAAAATGTTGAGGTTTGAGAAGCAGGCCACTGGAATACATATTGTATTGGAAAATATCTGAGAAAAAGCCATTTTTGTAATTGACCGTATATGCTACGCCCCCTAGCGGTCGTTTTAGGAACTCGAAACTAATTTCCAGCGACTTTTCAGGATTATATTTACTGAAAATATTTTTTTCCCAAAGCTGTATGATTAACGGTTTGTGAGATATAACCGGCGACCCCTCGTAATGGGACACCCGGTACAAAGAGCACGCGGAATGTAGGTACTCATTTCCCACGAATATGAACGTTCCAGTATGAGCCTTGGCTGCTGTAATTCATATGTGTTCCGTAAAAGTTGTACACTATACTTTTTCGATAGAATACCTACTTCAGTTTTTTTTACAAAAAAAATAATTTTCTTGTTTCCAAAAAATATCTTCTGAATCTGACAGCAATGTGACTTTTACCTTGATAATCACTAACCAACTATTTTTTTTTCTGTGTTTATATTTTACACTTTGCTAGTTACGGTTTCACTTTCACGGCTATTTTGATACTTTTTGAACAATTGCAAATAGGCATATTTTGCAATTTTTGTTGAGAAAACTTAGAAAATGTGAAATCATAGGCAATGCCGTAGATTTACTATTTACATTCGTAAGTAACACATAGTCGCAAGAAATCATTTCGAAACTAAGAAAAGTCATTTCGATTTCTTTACAGAAAAGGCCATGGCAAGGCTACCTATGGCATGTGCAAACGTTATCTTTATTCATTTTACTTGAGAAAACGATATTTCGCTTTTAAATTATTTCTTGTACTATTTAAAAAAAAAAAAAAAAAAAAAAAAAAAAAAAAAAAAAAAAATGCTATCCCAAAGGACTTGTACCTTGACGCAGTTCTAGTAATGAAAGCCAATCTTAAATTTAAGATTTTGAAAAAAAGAAGCGGAAGAAGGTATCTTGACCCAGAGAAACTAAAAGATGATGATATGCGCAATAAGTTCGAGAAAAAGACAAACGAAGCACTAAAGGGCACGGGTGAAAATATTGTTAGGGACATAGAGGCAGAATGGAATTGCATTAAAAATAGTTTAGTTTCCTCAGCTAGGGATATTTTGGGTCATAAACAGAATGAAAGTAGGAAACCCTGGATAACAAAACATATTGTGAGTCTAATAGAGGAAAGGCGAAAATATAAAAATAGATTAGATGAAACAGGGAAACAAAGATATAAGGCGATCAAGTGGGAAATTATTCGGGAATGTAGGAAAGCGAAAGAGCAATGGATCGATAATAAATGCAAAGAAGTGGAAGATAAATTCGAAGTAGGAAAGACTGATGAAGCATATAAAATAATTAGGAGAAATTTTAGAGAAATTGGATCTAGTACCAAAAACATTAGAAATGAGGCAGGAGATATCCTAATCGGAAGTGGGGAGAAGGCAGATAGGTGGAAAGAATATTTAGGAAACTTATATGCGGGACAGGAAGTGCAAGATATATTAGAAAGCGAAAGCAGTGTAGAGGGGGATAACCTAGGGAGTCCTATAATGAGAGAAGAGTTTGAGATAGCACTAAAAAGTTTAAGGAATAATAAAGCACCAGGTATAGATGGCTTGCAGGCAGAAATCTTAAAGTGCGCAGGTCAAGAGGTAATAGATCGTTTATTTAAACTAGTTAGTCGCATATACCTGACAGGCGAGATTCCAGAAGATTACAAACGGAACATCATAGTAGCTTTGCCAAAAAGAAAAGGCGCGGATAGATGCGAAAATTTTAGAACTATCAGTTTAACTTCCCATGCGTCAAAAATTTTAACTAGAATTGTGCAAAGAAGGATGGAGAAAAAGGCGGAAGAAATATTAGGAGAAGATCAGTTCGGATTTAGACGAAATAGAGGAACGCGCGAGGCCATTCTAGCTTTACGAGTAATTATAGAAAAAACGATAGAAAAGAGAAAGAGCGTCTATATAGGATTTGTAGATTTAGAAAAAGCCTTCGACAACGTAAAATGGGGGAAGATGTTCGAAGTGCTGAGAAAGGTAGGGATGAAATACGGGGACAGAAGAATAATACATAATCTCTACAAAAGGCAGTTATAGAATGTGAGCAGGAACAAAGGGAAGTAGATATCCGGAAGGGAGTGAGACAGGGATGTGCATTGTCACCTCTAGTTTTCAACTTATATATCGAAGATGCGATTAATATTGTTAAGGAAAGAACAGCCTCAGGGATCAAAAGGCAGTTATAGAATGTGAGCAGGAACAAAGGGAAGTAGATATCCGGAAGGGAGTGAGACAGGGATGTGCATTGTCACCTCTAGTTTTCAACTTATATATCGAAGATGCGATTAATATTGTTAAGGAAAGAACAGCCTCAGGGATCAATGTACAGGGCCAAACTATTAACATGCTCAGATTTGCGGATGATATAGCAGTGTTAGCATCTAGCAAAGAAGAATTAGGAGCGGCTTTGAATGAAATGGAAGCAGTTTTGACACAGGGCTTCGGCATGAAAATCAATAAAAAGAAAACTAAAATTTTGGTATGTAGGGGATGTGAAAATAGAACTAAAATGGAAATACAAATTGGAAATGAGAAGATAGAGGAGGTCGCGGATTTCTGCTACTTAGGAAGTAAAATAACTCAAGACGGTAGGAGCACTAAAGATATAAAACAAAGAATGGCGCAGGGCCGAGTTGCGTTTAACAAAAAGAAACAACTGTTATGCTCGAGAACGGTTAATATAGAGACTAGGAAGAGACTCTTAACGTCGTATGTATGGAGTACGGCATTATACGGGTGCGAAACTTGGACAATAGGAGAAGCGGATAGAAAAAGAGTAGAAGCGTTTGAAATGTGGTGCTACAGACGCATGATGAAGATACCGTGGATAGATAAGGTTAGCAATAGGGAAGTATTAGAAAGAGTTGGGGAAAAGCGAAAGGTATGGAAAACAATAAAGAGTAGGAGAGATAGGATGGTAGGACACCTTCTAAGACACGAAGGAATAGTTCGTGACATACTAGAGTCAGAGATAGGAATAAAAAGAGGTAGGGGTAGGCCTAGATTAGACTACTGCTCTCAAATAGTTAGGGATGTAGGATGTTCTACTTTTAGGGAAATGCGTAGGTTAGCTCAGGATAGAAAAGAATGGAGGTACGCGTCCAACCAGTCTTCGGACTGAGAACTTTATGATGATTAAAAAAATGCGGTTACAATATGAAAATATTATTTTTTGTTTGCAAATTAGATACATACGTATTTGAAAGTGTTTAATTTTAGAGAGGGGGGGGGTGGAATTTACATAATCAATTGCATGTTTGACAAGAAGAACAAATCTGGTATAATAACCATGTATGTATATGATTCCATTTGAAAAATAAGGTTATGGCTTTCGGAAATTTTCTACCTTTTGCTAATTTCCTCTGTAAATAGGTATAGTTTTTGTTATGTAAGAACATACTTTTTTTGTTTTTCTTCTCGCAACCTTGTAGGCTTGTAGTCAATTCAATTTTTGTAGTACGTAGTCTAAGTCAGAACTCAGAATTGTATATGTCTGCGTTGTGTAACAAATGAAATATGTAGATAAATAAAAAATAAATAATGAAAACAATAAAGTAACAATATTTTCTTACCATATTTAGATAAAGAAGTTTAGAGTCATGCACTGGAACTACACTAATTTCACTAAATTCTCACAGTTTAAACCACCAATCTACGTTTTACCCAAGGGCCTCGTGACACTGATGACTTGATCAAGATTAGGCCTAAACTACCCGCCGTAGACTTGAACAACTAAGTGAAAGTTATGCCCTAAATTTTCATAACACCAGTTTTTTTGTGACCGTTGCTACCTAGGGAACAAATTGGGCAATATAACAGCCTCCGTCCCTGTCGTAAAAAGTGAGGATTTCCGAGAAGTTTAAAAAGAGAAACTCTCCGTATTGTGGATATTTGGAACTTGTAGCGTTGAAAATTCTTGACATTTTTTGTACAGTCTCTTTTGTTGTTGGCAATAAGTTATAGGTATGCCTTTTTGCTTGTGCACTGAGTAAGGGGCTATAAATGTATTAAATTTTGTATAAAAATTTCCTTTATTATTTTGCTTTTATGTATTTGCTATGGTTTTTGTCATATACTTACATACCCAGTCACGTCATGACATAATTGGTCAATATCGTTCTCAGATTAACACTCAATAATAACAAAGTTTACGACAATGGTGCTCACTTACTGTAATAATTTGTGTAAAAACAGTTGTTAACTTAAAAATCTAAGGAGATTGTCAACACAGGAACTCATTATGTATTAAAAATCTAAGGAGATTGTCAACACAGGAACTCATTATGTAAATTAATATACCAGCAAACTTTTGACAAATGATCAGATCGAGAGGATGCGATGCCTCCTGGTAGACTTAATTTAAAGCCAGTCTTGCATGTTTAATGGTCGTCGATTAAAGAAATCACGTATGCAGATAAACCGTAAATGCATCATTTACACAATCTGATATCGACTACAAGGGAACATGTGCCTAATAAGACTAATTACAAGCACCTCTGAATACGAAATTTATTTGCTCGTTCTTACAATGTGTACAATACTATGACAACTTGTTGGATAAACTCGGCAGCACCAGTAGTCCGATTGAAGCAGTAGTAAACGATGTGATAATGAGTTTTATTTCGCTTAAATGGTGGTATCTTTATTTTCTTTCCTTCCATATGGACGCTGAAATAAACGGTTTGTTTATTATTTTCTGTCAAGTAGTTTACAGCATGTTGAGTACAGTTTATTTACTTCGCATAAATCTTCTACCTAGTTAACTACTGGATTTTTGTGAGCGTATAGACCCCATAAAATTTTATTATTGTTTTAAACATCATATGAAAGGGTTTGTCGGCTGTTTAGTGATTAAACTATAGCATGCCTACTGCTATGCGGGAGGGATTTATCACTTCTAATTTAGGTGTACATACAAGAATACAGGTTTCAAAATGGCCATGACAATTATGTACTAAGGTTATTTATGTATCAAGGTCGTAGAGAGGTTTATATGGTCAGGGATGTGATTGAAGCCCGAGGTGCTAAGCTCCGAGGGACACAACACGCCGAGAACCCCAGTACATAGAAAATTTTATAAATGATTGAATTGAATTGAAGAAATTTTGCCGAGTGTTAAAGTGCACTAAGAATTTGTTTAATATTGTCGAAATAAAACGATAGAGTACATGGTAAATAGTAAATATCCATTTTCTTGCATGAATTGAATATCTCCGTACGAATAATGAATGAATTCCTGGAAATAATATATGAAATGCAAGTGAATACAGACAGGCCTGTGCGATTCGGGAAATACTGAATCGATTTTCGATTCGCAAAAATTATCGATTCGAATCGTTTAATCTAATCGAATCGTGAATCGAATCGATGTGCCAATTCGATTCGATCTTTCGATTCCATTTTTTTCTTGAATCGATGAATCGATTCGAAAAGAACATCGATTCGAATCGAAATATCGATTTTTTGCCCAGGCCTACAGACAAAGTGTAAGTACGTGATGAATACGGCGAGAAGTATAAGCTATGCTGTCCAAGTAGTGCTTTCTTGCACAAGTGCAAACGCTTGGGAATAACTTTGTACCTACATACCTACTCCAAATAAATATTTAGGAACGAAGAAAATGTATGATGACTGAGTCTTTTTCCACTTGCGTAATCGAGAAGGAGTTTCACAGAAAACGTATCTTTCTTTAGGTTCGGTAGTAATAATACGTATTATCATTTCTGCAGCTGCAGCTCTGCGACGTACAAAAGACTTATTTATATATTTGTTTTCCGCTTTCTTAAGGTGTTTCGTAAGATATAAACTTAATGGAGAAACTTCGTTAAATGTCGACTGCACTGTGCGTAGCCACGGTCCGAGGAAGGGGTCCACAAACGGGGGTAGGTGTCCATAGCTCCCAGACAAACGTATACCAGTGATTTACTCGCAAAATCCGGTTGCTCTGAACGGCCCAGTGGCTAAATACAAAGGAAAATCCATCAGTCTCTCCCTCTGACCTTCCTTTTACAAGTCCGTCTTACCCTACCGACTGTCAAACCCCTCCCCAAATGCGAGTTAACACACAATGTATAGTTTTCTGCAAAACGAATGTTTGAACGAATAAATCAACAGAGGCTACCCAACTAGCAAAATAGACCACTAAAAGAACGAAATTATTTCATAACTATCCTATAGCGCCGCTTGTAGAACAACTTTATTTTTCAAAACGTCTCAATACGACAATTTTGTCATAAAATAGAGGGATTTCTATAATGCTGTTGTATAGACGTTCTTACAACTCATATTATAGGACAAAGAAATATTGTAAGTATACAAATTTTGTAACAATTGCATAACGTTTTATATAATTCTTATAAAATTATTTTAAAAGAATTTTATACAAATTATAATACAGTTGCATAGCTATTATATTACTTTTAAAAGCAATGTTAAAAGATAGTTTTAATGGAAGTTATGTAAATAGTTGTATTGAAGTTCCTTAAGAAAAGTAATCAAATTGTTACTTTACGCAGAAGTAAAAACATTACACAATAAGTATGAAAGTATTTTATAATCAGCCTATAACTACTCGCTTATAAAGAGTTTATAGAATAAAAATGTAGTTCCCAGGAATAACGTTATCGCATGTTCTGCATTATAAGATCTGTTTATACAACCCCATAATACTTTAATGCATTAATATACTAGAATTAAGCTGGTCCATGAGTAGCGTTTACAAAATGAATTCGGCGGTATCTCAGTGGAAACAAACTAAAAAGAGTGGCCATTTTAAAAGATCAGTTAAAAAAAGTACCATAGAATACTTCAGACTTGTAGTTCTCTTGATCAACCTATAGTTGAAGCCGCATGTAATTCTTCTAAGTGTAACGACGAGGCTAATTTAGAAGAAACAACAATTTTACCTCCAATTGCCAGCAGTGATATTGAATCAGAAGAAGCCAAGGGAAATGAAAACCAACAAGATATGGTAAAAGAAAGCGACATTATACTTGGGCCGCCCAACAGACGGAGTGATCACCCTGCAATCATGAGCTCTAGGCAGGGCCACTATCAATTTAGGACGACCGAACCGCAGTGATGCGCTTTCTTTAGATCCAACGAAGTCGCATCACTCCAATTAGGTTGTCATAAATTAATATTGGCCCCGCTAGAGCACGTTCTTGTAGGGTGATCACTCCGTCTGTTGGGCGGCCCAAGTATAGTACTGCTAATGAAGAATACACGGATACCGACGAAGAAAATTTGATGCCTTCTCTTTCTGAAATTGAAAAGAAGATTAAAATAAAATAACAACTTAAGATATGGGCAACGTCTGTCAATATTAATCATTCTGCATTAAGAGAGCTCTTCGAAATATGGAACCAGGCTATTCCCAATCTTCTTCCTAGAGATCCAAGGACATTTCTAAATACTCCTCAACAAGTTAATTTGGTAACACTTGAGAATGGCACTTATTGGCACAATGGTCTTGAATCCAATTTTCAATTTAATAATTGCTTTGGAAAACTATTTTGATCTTGAATGCCGGTATAAACAAAAATAATATTTGCAGGTTACGTCACGCATGGAACGAACTCTATACCGCAGTTGTCAGAAACACAATATAACTGAATAATTGTATACTCCCCATACAACACGCACATTAAGTGATACTTCTGTTCTATTATGTAGTTCGCCAACGCGCTATAGGATAACATGGATATTTAACGTACAGTGTTGCCACCTTGGGCAGTAGTTATACGTACATAAAATTAATTCAAACAATTATTTATTATGTTACATCTTGTACTTCTTAAAATGCCCTAATGTTAGTTTTAATATTTTATATTTTACAATATACTATAATATAAGGTGTGTATTAATTGTAATCATGCAAATTTTGGAATTTTTCGGTGTCGCGGCATTTCGATGTCGCGGTATTTCGGTGTCGTGGGATGTCCCCATTTCTTGCTGGATTCTTGAAAGGATTCTCCAGGGCGCAACTTACAAGAAAATGAAAATTAATTTTTCAAAAAATTTTATTTTTAATAAAAGTGAAATAAAAAATAAGGAGTACTACACAAAAACAAATTTTTACGGGTAGTAGTTCCCGTTTCCGGCGATGTCTCAAGAAGCGCGCTATGTAAGGAAGTATTCACCGACACTGAAAATAATATTGAGCCAGACAACTAAGTCGGTGCGCGTCGTAACTTGTTAGCAGTTCACTAAATATAATATGAACGCTTAACGGCGCGGCGTTTGCGCAGTCTTTTCGATCTTTTATATTTTTAAGGATTAGATCCGTATACAACTGTCTTGACACCCATTTTCTTAAGAGTCCGGCAAACCCCTTTAAAATGAACCCGAAAACTGACTTCGTAGTGCTATGCTCATTTCTAAACGATGAAAATTGAAGTGTTGAATTTTTGACAGTTTATAAACGAAACTTTATTTTATGTTTCCATTGAAAGAAAATTTAAAAATTTTATCTTAGAAAGTGTCAGTTCACTCATGAAATTGACCAACTTCACGCGTGCATAGCGCCAAGAGATTTGCAGTTTTCGAAAAATTGTTTCAATGGCGACATAAAGTATACCTTCTTCTACCATAATCAGGCTTTCGTGTTGCTAAATTTACTAGGACGAAGGTGTAATCATGGTAGAGCGAGAGCGCTGCAAACGCAAAATATGGCTTGGTATGTGCTGCCGCCTCGTAGCGACTGAGCGTAAACTCAGAGCGCAGTTGTCTCATTTACTAGGTACCGAACGCGCGGGCTTTGAATGTGCGTTGTTCCTGTGTCCATAAATGTGTTTAGCGCGACGGTGTTGCAACACAGCTGATAGTTTGCTCCGATATCTAACGTTCTAACGGATTCCTTGCCGACCCGATGCCCCGCAGGTGTAACTTTTGATCTGCTTTGCCGGACTCTTAAATTGCATCGCATGGCCATTGGCCAATATACAATATTGAACCGGTCAGAAGTACCTGTGTGCTCTTTGCTCCATACCTTATACTTTATTTATATTGAATCAGTCAGTTGAATAACAAGAAACGCAAGCTCCCATTTGCATCAAATGCTGGTCAAGTTGTGCACCATAAACTGAAAATGTTACTAGAGGTACGTAACTGCACCTAAAATGTATTTTTTTTCGCTGTAAAAAAACAAAATGCTGCGGGGAAATATTTTATATGTACTATGAAATCTGGCAACATCCAAAAATGGTCAATGATCAACCTCCTGATGCTTTATTTCAAAAACAGTTCTATGGCGCCTATATTAAACAACATTATAGGACTTTAATATCGTATACAGCCCAGAAGAAAACAAAATCATTGTCTAACGGTTCTAATAACACAGAATTATTGTACTACCTTACGCCATATTTATTAAGCGTTCGGGTGTTCAGAAATCGCCGCCATTGTGCAGAATTCATAAACAAACGTAAAAATGCCAAATAAAAATACATTTTTTTAGAAATATAGAGATTTTTTTTGCCACGTTTACAAAAAAACAATACATTTTTTGTTGAAGTTGAAAATTCGACCATTAAAAAATATTTTCAAATTTTTAATTTTTTAATAATCCCAACAAATGTATGCTTAACTGAGGCGCTTTAATTTTTCGTCAAAAATATATACATACTTTGACAGAAAAGTTGGCTGCGCAAGAAAATTTTGTCCCTTATCGGAGTGTAGCAGAAATGTTTAATTATATTTTCAATATGATAACACACCAGCTACAACTTCACCATAATGCATGATTGATCTTAGACTATATTTAATTTATTTTTGTCATGAAACAACGCATAGTTTGCATTACAAAATATTCTTGCAACAATTCTATTCTGAATTTCCACAGTAGAAAACAGAGTGATTGTATTAGCGATTCTTTCTGCATTATAAAATACTTTCTTAACAGTTCTATAAAATACACTTAAACCGCAGAATAAAAGCAGTACTATACAATATTTTTATAGCACTTTTGTAAATGTGTTGTATAAGTAATCCTGAAGACACTTATAGGACAGTTTTATAATCATCACATTGATTGTCTTATAACTGTTGTGTAGTTTACTAAAAGATCTCCCAAAAGTACAGAACTGTTGTATAAAATGGGGCCCTTTTTGGCTGTGAAGACATTGTATAGTAGTTTTTAACCACATTATAAGATTTTCACGTTTCTATAAGATATGCTGTATAGCAGTTCTAACAACCATTGTAAAACTTATTTTGCTAGTTGGGTACGCTCTAACTGGAATGATGCATCATCCCATAAAATCGATCATTGATATTATAGACATTCTAGTATAAATAATGTTGATAAACACGTTAAAGTCCACACGTCGTAAATTAGGTTTTCTAATAAATTTTGGGGTTCTTTTTGTTTCTTTCGGGGGTCTGTTCATTAAACGATCTGCATGATAGCCTCGATTTTGCTGATGATATTCTCCCCACTTAGGGGTGGAAACTTACAGATAAATTATTGATGCCCGCTGGAGAATACGGGTTTCCACTTTTTAAGGGTAGTGTCGTATATCTACAAAAATTGTTCATCAAATTATTTGCTTTGTCATGTGAGTACAATTACGTTATTGTTATAGATAGTAATTACACGAGTATATACATATTTTCTCTTCACTTTCTTTGCTTCATCGGATTACAGTGCTTTGAATATTACAATTTATATTTTGATATAATTAAGGACTAAACTAAACTAAATTTCATAAATTTGATAAATATTATATTACAACAAAAAGACAATTAGTCACAAATATTTATCTGCTGATAGTAATATCTTCTCAAGTTTGGCTAAAGTTTAATTTCCTCTACGATCGTCCTCTTCCCTGGCCACTAATCAGTTATTATAAACCATTTTAGGAGCGATGACCCTATTGGATTAATGTCGATCCAGCAGCAGATGGTATTTCCGTATCAGACATCTGCAATTATAAAAACAAATTAGATTATATTTCCGACTAAATCATTAGCTCTTTAGTAGGTATCATATGTCCAAATACTGTAGCCATAAATTAAGAAATGGCACACATTCCTATATCTAGATATATTTGCAATTAGTGGAACTAGATTAACAGTTAAATTAGGTGAATTATATTATTTTCGCATATATTCTCGCAATTTTAATCGAAGCTTCAGAATAGCCTGAAATTAACATTATTTTGTCTTTTGCAGATCTCACAAACTGTCAGTCGACGGGAATATTAATTTTTATATCATATAATCATCTCATCAATAGTACCTATGTGATTTACTCCGTGGTTGTTAATTTTTGAATTAGCACTAATATACAGAGTGGTGATAAGGTCGGCACAAAATTCACAATTTTGTTATTTAATGTTTTTTTGAAAATCCCGAAGCACGTCGATTTTAGTTTTTAGAAAGACACCTTCCGACACAAAACTTTAATTTTTATCGACAATACTTTTTGCGCTCTGAAGACATCATATTTTTTTTAAATGACACCCTGACTTCCACAACTTTTATCTTCGAATTTAAATAGGTTACTTCCAAAATTCGAAAATTTATAAAAAAATATCAGCACCTGCCTTGCATAACATTTTTGGAGAAATATACAAAGTTCAAAACAAATTTAATTTTAACTGTAATAATCTTGAAATTCATATTCATTCATATTCATATCCAGCCCGATAAACCTCCTATTGCAAGATCATCAGTGAGTAGATTAGTTGCAAAATATACTGAAATTGGAAATGTGAAATATTTACCATGAGAAGGAAGACCTAAAAGAAGCGAAAATGCCAAATTAGATAATATTGCTTGAAGTACAAGAGAGTGCTAATATTTTACAAGACAATTTGCTGCAATGAAAAGTAAATGCTTATGCTTGGACAGGAATAATTTTTTGAGACCGTACTTTTTCGATATTTGGATATTCTGCGATTTGAGTTAGTTCCAGCTCCTGCTCCAGATGTGCTCCACTAAGTCATTTGGTTCCAATAAGATGGAGTTACTCCCCATTTTGGCGCAGAAGTATGGAATTTTATTAACCATATATTCCCTAACAGATGGATACGACGAAGAGGACCTATGGAATGGCCAGCACAGTCATCAGATTTGACAGCCCTGGATCGTTTAATATCGCGAGCTTACATTAATAGACCTAATAATTTAGGCGATTTGGAGCAAAAGATTCGCGCAGAAGTGAACAGAATCTGGCCGGAATGATTGAGCGTGCTCTACAAAACGTTTACACACGTACCGGCCAGTTGGTTTTTTGGTGACAGTTCATTTTCGTGCGTATAGCGTAAGGTTTTATAGTTTTATTGTCGTTTTATTATTTTATTGTTTTATTGTTTTATTATTTTATTGTTTCATTATGTTATCGTTTTATTTCTATTCAAAGTAAAATTTGTTTTTTTTAAATTTTATATTTCTCGAAAAAGTGTTACACCAGGCACTGATGATTCTTGTAAAGTTTCTCATTTTATAATTGACCTATCCAAATCAAAAAAAAAAAATGTTGGCGTCATTTTAAAAACTAAAATTGAAGTGTTTAAGGATTTAAAAAAACTAAATCACAAAGTTATCATAACTATGGTAGACTGATTTCCTACCTACAGGATTTTTTAACCTCACATTATCACGTAAACAGAATTTCGCCAAACATTTGGAAAATACAACAAAGAGAAAACATAATTTACGAACGGAACTCAAGGATTAAACGTTCTGTATGCGTGAACGACAGTGTCATAATGACAACAGGAAGCAATAGAAGAAGGGCAGTATTCCAGTGAATTATTTGAATTATTAAAATGACTAGGTCGGGTCGATGAGCTTTTCGTTCGGCATTCAGCCTTATGCCGTTATCACTTGCGTTAAATATAACGTAATGTTATCTTCTCTCTTATGCTACTTCCTCAAAACGGGCATACTGTATCACAGTTAACGTTACTTCTCGTAACGTGTGACGTCACTATCTTACGTTATTTGTGAACTTAACGTACTAGATTTAACTTCCAGATTTAACATGCAGTTACGAGATAACCTATGCTATTTAGGTTGTTAGTCGCAAATAAAATTTGTTCCTTACGTTCGGAACCATGGAATTCTAGAATATTTTGAGTTTTATTGTTTTGGGGCAACTGGGATGCCAAACAAAAGATTATTTTTTGCTGATACTGATGTGTGATATGAGAAATGGGGCTAGGTATGAAATGTTTTATAGAAACCAGGAAAATAATATTACATGACGGCTACATCAATCTTTTCCAGAAGAATTTTTCTGCGCCGTTTTATATTTACTTTCTATTTCATTAGAAATCTAAAACTAATTGGAAAAAGGGGAAGAAAAATTACCTATTTGCCTTCAGCCGCTGAAAGAACTGTTATTTACAATACCGATAGCATTTTAGTTTGGGATAACTTTTATCAAACTTTTATTAAAACCCTCGGGTTTTATTTTCTTCGTAATGGAAACGCGGCTTTATTTTAAAAAATTAATAAAGTCCTCGTATTGTTTCCCCCGCTTTGTTTTCTTTGTGTTAGCCTACACAAACTATGTACTATAAACTCCAAAAGTGGTGTTCCAGTTTGCGACGCGAAACGTTTATGTCGGACGTTGCTATGTTTTCGTTTTTGCTGCCCTTTGTTACTAGTGCGAGGCTAACAAGTTTGTTGTCATTCAAATAAAATCGTTTGGATCCGCTTTCAACACTTTAATTGGCGGACAGTTGCTAAGGTTTTTTTTTATCTCAGAATGCAATTGGTTATGGCATTTGAAGCGGAATTGAACCGTAAAGTGGAACAGCAATTTTGGCGTTTATAGTACGCATGTCAAATTACATACCGAACAAAAAAATATTATTTTCATTGCAAATAGAATTTGCCAGAGTCTAATAATTGAGGAGTTTTACAAATTTAGTTAATAATAATAATAAATTTATTGGCACCATTATTACCTGCTAAAAGAAAAACAAAAATAAACACAAAAATTGCACTGGTGTCAAATGGCAAATTTGGTCAGCTGTTTTAAAGAGGGCGCATGAGGTACATGCGGGAGCTTACTTTGGTTCGTTTCTCTCTGACTCATATTAATTTCATATAGAGCTACCTTCATGGAAACTACACTTTAACTCCATTTTAACAGCTGGGACATAACGTACGCTGTAACGTATAGGTACGTTAAAAGTGTGATCCGCATACCAGGTTTTCGAGCTTACGTTATCTATCATGTTATTTCCATACTTACGTTAAATTTAGATAACGTGCAAGTGTTAAATGTAACGTACATGATACAGCATAGGGCTGATTATCTGCAAAAGCTATGATGAACCCATTTTTAGGTAAAGGTAATGCCATAATGTCAGTGGTAAATTATTTTTCTCTTCATAAGACTGCCGATGTCAGTTGTCAGAAAAACTCATCTTTCTGTCGGTTTTTCAACCGACAGGTGGAGACTCCGACAATGACAGAAATAAATAAAATTAATTACGTTACTTTGACATCTAAGTCACAATAGTATATTTTACAACAAGAGATGAAAATACTGTTTTTTTCGTGAGGTGAGAATTTGTCCACGAGCGAAGCGAGTGGGGCAATCTCACGAACGAAAAAACGTATTTCATCTCGAGTAGGAAATGCTATTTTTTCTACACATATATGTATATTTGGGGGTCTGCAGATTCACAGTATTTACTTCCTGAGATCATTTAAAATGCTATTAAATTATAAGCGAACCCTCACAATGCAAATTATTAATTATTTATTTAGTCGTTGCTAGGTAACATACGCAGACTACTTACTAAATGAAAGTGTTTCTTTTATCCATTATTAAAACTATAAATTTGACATTTTCATTTTTACTTCTAGAGATGAAAATATTTTCATCTCTAGAGTAAAAAAATGTGACTTTCATACAGAGTGGACAGTTGAAAAATTGCTATTTTCATACATATGTATATATATATATAGTCCGTTAACCCCCTGTACCTTTCGGTGTCGGGGCATACCATTCACTAATTATTTATAGTCAACCCATTTTTTTCTATCGTTCGCCAAATTTCTTGCCTCACTTATTGTTTTTCCTTTATTCTGCAATATTTTATTCACCACACTACTCCAACTTTCAGCTGGCCTCCCCCTACCTCTTCTCACTTTTATTTTAGCTTCCCAAACTCTCTTCACTTGTCGATCAGGTCCCATCCTCCTTAAGTGTCCCCACCAGCTTAACTGTCGTCTCTCAACAAATTCCAATATCGGTATTATTTCTAATTCCTCCCTTATTTCTGAGTTTCTCCTTCTATCCAATCTTGTGACTCCTTTAACATCTCTCAAGTACCTCATTTCTGTCGCCTGAATCTTGCTTTTTAATTTTCTTGTTAGGGTCCATGTTTCGCTTCCGAATGTCAGGATTGGTCTAAAGATCGTTTCAAATATAGTCATCTTCGTATCTCTTGATATTTCCCTTTTCCTAATAAAATTACCTCTCATGCTATAGTATGTTCTCATAGTCTTCTCAATTCTTTCAGTTATATCCATTTCCTGATTACCACTATTTTCTATTGTCACTCCTAAATATTTAAATTGTTTCACCTGTTCTATTCTCTCCACTCCCAATTTTATGTTCAATACTTCTTGTTCCTTGGAAGCCATCATTACTTTAGTCTTCCGTGTGTTGATTCTCATTCCATTACCTATCAGCACTTCATTCCATATTTCTAAATTCTTTTGTAGATTCTTCTCGGAGTCAGCCATAATGACCACATCATCCGCAAATGCACATTCTTTTATTACTACTGGGGCAAGTCGATTATAGCCTATTCGTATTCCTCTTACTTTTGGTTCACATTCTCGCATAATTTCGTCCATAAAGACACAGAACGATACGGGGCTCAACACCCCACCTTGTCTAAGTCCTTCCAAAGTCTCAAAAGTTTCTGATTTCATACTTCTATATGCAATATAATTTGTACTTTCTGTGTATATGCTCTTTATTGCTTCTATCAGCTGTCCATCTACATTCCGTTTAAGTAGGGTGTCCCAAACTCTCTGTCTCTCTACTTTGTCGAAAGCCTTTTCCAAATCAATAAAAGCGAAGAAAGCTTTGTTCTTACTCAATACTGTTTTTTGTATTATATCCTTCATTGTAAATATATGATCTTGGATGCTCCTTCCCCTTCTAAAACCACTCTGTGTCTCCTTTAGTGTTGGTTCGATAATTCTCACTAGCTTTCTCTCTAGAATTCGTTCATAAATTTTGACTGCTGTACTTAAGAGCGTTATTCCTCTGTAGTTATCACAGTTTTTTGCATCGCCTTTTTTAAATATCGGCAAAATCACTCCTGTCTTCCAGTCTTTTGGTGTCACTCTCTGCTTCCATGCTTTATTGCATATCTCCAAAAACATCTGAGTTCCTTCCTCTCCAAGATTTTTCATCATTTCAGTTGTCACACCGTCATGGCCTGGCGCTTTACCGTTCTTTGTCCCTCTTATTGCTTCTTTGAGTTCTTCTTCAGTTATCTCCATGTCTTCTACGTTGTTTCCATAATTACCAACCGACCCCGTTGTTAGGCTTTCCCCGTGCTCTCCTCTTGTTGTTATATTATCTCTGTTAGTTCCCAGTATTTCCTCAAAATGCTGTCTCCATCGGTTCATTATTTCATCTTCCTCCGTCAGTAATTCCCCTCTTTTACTTTTGATCGTCACACTTTGTGTCGCATTAGTCTTTCTCATGGTTTTAAGAACTCTATAAAATAGTTTCTGATTTTCCTTGCTGTTTGTCTCCATTTTCTCACCAAACTTCTGCCAACTAATTTCTTTTGCATCTCTGACCATATTCTTAACTTTAAGTCTTTGGATTTTATATATCTCGTAGCTCTCATCTGTTTTTTTTATCAAATATTCCTTCCATTTCTGTTTCTTTATTTTCACTTCATTCTTTATTTCTTGATTCCACCAAACTGTCTGCCTTTTACCGCTATTAGGTCTCACTACTCCACAAGTAACTTCTGCTACTTCAGTTATAATTTTCCTAAACCTCTGCCACAAGCTTTCGACATTTTCTCT
Source organism: Xestobium rufovillosum (assembly GCA_963966045.1). Taxonomy (NCBI): domain Eukaryota; kingdom Metazoa; phylum Arthropoda; class Insecta; order Coleoptera; family Ptinidae; genus Xestobium; species Xestobium rufovillosum. The sequence goes on from OZ014496.1 coordinate 16,350,582, forward strand.
TAAGCCATAAATTCTCTCTGCTTTCACCCTAATGCTAACCAATTCTTTATATTTATCAGCAACGTCCAATTCCCTCAATTTATAAGTCTTGATTCTTCTATATTCTTTTGCCTTCTTTCTTCCTCCATTCAGTTCACTTCTTGGTTTATTAACATCATTATTTCTTATTTTTGCCACCAGCATAAAATGATCACTATAAATTTCGGGCCCTCTTCTGACTTTCACATCCATTATATATTTTCTGTTACTTCTTTCCGTCACAATATAGTCAATTATTGACCTTTCGTTTCGTTTGACCTGCCGTGTATATTTATGAATCTCCCTATGCTGGAAAAAGGTATTCGTGACAACCATATCATGCAGTAATCTATTATTCTGTGTCCATTATTATTGATTGTTTCTTCGCCATATCTACCTATTACATTCGTTTTTCGTACATCATTTCCCACTCTGCCATTGAGATCTCCAGCTATATATATTCTTCCCTTACAACCTTCAGTTATTCTATTCAGATCCTCCCAGAATTTATCCTTTTCTTCCGACCTTTCATTTTCATTTGGTCCATATGCAGCTATTACTGTCATCCTACTACTCTTTCCAACCTGTATATCCACTGACAACAACCTGTTCGAATGGCTTTTCCATCGTCTTATCTGGTTGACAATCCTTTTATTAATAATACAACCAACACCTTCCGCTGCTCTCTTTTCCTGTGAGACTCCACCATATACTAATAAATGCCCATCCTCCAATATAACCTCCCCCTGCCCTTTCTTTTTAGTCTCTGTGATAGTCATTATGTCTAAATTCGCTTTGGTAAATTCACCACTGAGTTCCTGTTCCTTCCCATTTATTGATCGTATGTTCCAGGTTCCCAGAAGCCATACATTTTTATCTTTATTGGCTTCGAATTCTCGTTTCTTTTTCTTTTTCCCACACGTCATCCCTCTCTCCCTCTCAGTAGATCCTTTCGTCAATGTTATATTCCAATCATCCGGTTGTCCATTTTCCAGCCTTTCCGTCATTTTCAATCCGTCCGTATCCTCCCCATCTATTAGTTTTTTGCCATCTCCAGGATCTTTTCATTTTCCATTTTCTTCAGTTTTTGCGACTCATAAGACCATTTCCATTTCTCACCCTCAATGATCAGATATTGGTACCCAACCTTCGTTTTCAAACCCTTCTTCTTCTCTTCCGCCGCTATTTTTCTAATCTTCCTCTGAATCTCCCTTTCCTTGTACGTAAGATCATCATCAATAAACACCCTCATTTCCTTTACCTTGTTCAACTTATGTTTATTCTTCATGATTTCTAACTTTCTATCATATCCCTCGGCCACTCCCAGCAACATACTCTCAGAAATTTTCTTAACATGTATCAATTTTGGTTCAATCTCTAGATGAGTGCTAAGGAAATCTTCAACACTCTCTTTCATCGCCAGACCTTCCTTGCCTTCCAATCTCAATCCAGATACAATAAAATTGTTCTTCTTTGTTTGTCTTTCGTCTCTTTCAAGTCTCCATTCCATCTTCTCCAGACCCTTCATCTTTTCATTCAACAATTGTACTTCCATTCTCAGTTCTTCATTCTCTTTTCTCAGTGTCCGTATCTCATTTCTGTATTCCTCATTTTCTTTTCTCACTTCCCTGACTTCATTCTTGATTTCATTCATTACTTGTGTCACGTTGATCATTTGTGTCATCATTTTTACTTCTAGAGATGAAAATATTTTCATCTCTAGAGTAAAAAAATGTGACTTTCATACAGAGTGGACAGTTGAAAAATTGCTATTTTTATACATATGTGTAGAAAAAATATCATACTTATGCAGAAGCTGACGAAAATAAAATCTCAGACCAGCGCACAATATTTTCTCCCACTACGGGCATATCAAAAAAAATATGGGGTTTGCGTATCTGCGTATAAAATTTTATTCTAATACAAGAATGATACTGCATATAAGAAATATAAACTGACTCTGCGTTGTTGGTCCGCTCTGTATAATTTCTTGAAAGACTAGTGATGGCTTTATTCAGCTGGACGTGGCAGCCATACTTCAAGCGTTTCATGTCAGAACGCATCCGTCGCATTTAACTAATTCCGCTACAAATTACATGTTACGAAATAACTTCAATTTTCACAGCCAGTAATTTTCTGGTAGTTGCTGTCGTGCTTAGGATCCATTAGTAGCAACGGAGAGAGTGGACTACCACGTGTCTCGGGTATGAGACACCCTCTGGTACCGGAATTGCAATGTTGATTATCGAATCAGATTCGTGTTGTGTTTGCCCGGTATGACTGGATCGGATGCAGCTATAATTTGATATATCTTCTGGAGGGTTCTTGATTAGTTTTGGCAGAAATTCTGTTCTGTTATTTATTGCCGAATTAATTAACGGGAATTATTCATTATCGCTTTAATTGGAATTTGGAAATTGGGAATCTTTCATCCAAAGAATTCATAAACAGGAACTGGTTGTCTCTGTTTGCCTTAAGTCTTGGATGGTCAAGTATTACGCAGTTTGATAAAGAAATTCATTGAATTTAACATTGAAGTAGAATAAAATAACAAAACACTGTACACTATTTCCCGTGTTTGACTATACGTAAAATACCTTTCCGTTCGCAACTCGCCGTCTTACCTTTTCAAAAGCTCACCGATAACTGAAAATTTTACCTGCGCCGCTGGTACTGAAAGACAGTTGAAGATTTTCAAGAACTGCTTGGTAGCATTTAAAAAATTATTAATTTGTTTTTGCGGCTGTTATCAGTTTGGATACGAAGATTGGGTCAAATATCGCTGAACAATGAGAATATGGCTTTTAATTAGTTTTGACCCGGGGGAGAACAAAAGAGAAGGGTGTATTTTGTTCTAAAAATCTGCTTTTTGCTATTATCAGATTAAATCATGGCTTCGTATAAAGGAAGTCTCTGTTAATAATATACCGCACGTTTAGATGAGAATCTGGAAATTAGAGGTTGTATGGGTATTTCAATCTAGACGTGAACTTGATGTTAGTCAGACTTGAGATACAATGTGGGACAGCACTTTACATATAGATTTACCATCTCCTGTAATTATTGCAATCTTCGAATCGTTCATTGGTTTTTATAACAAAATAAAAATACAAGCAAATCTGGGTGTGGGAAATTTGTTCTTTAAATATACTTGGTGCGAGTGAGACGTAGCAGTCTTTTGGTGCCGGCGAGCTTTTAGGTTAAGTTCTTATTAAGTTTCTGAATTGAAAATTAATTGTCCGTTTCTGAATATTTTTAGTCTATAGGTATGTATTGAAAATTCCACGCAATATTTCCTTATGTAATTAAATCCACCGAAGCTTCTAGTCGTTCTCCTATTTATAAATTATTTTAATTCCGAATCTACAATACATCATTCAAAACGGAAGCCAACGAAATTGGAAAATCTGCCAGATTTCTTTTGATGTGAAATTTATGTGGGACATTATAAAAACGGGTTCCAATTTCTGTGTTATTAATGTTGCTTGCAGTTTACGTCCGCAGATAAGAAATAATAAGGAACGAACAATTAATTTATAATCTACTTAAGGACAAAAAAGCTGCATCATTTGTCTCAAAATCAACAATTTAGTTGCTTAGTTGTAAAGTGCAGTAATTTTTGGCTGTCTCCTTGAATATTCTGAAAGAAAGTTAATTCCTGAATTTACATGGTAAAATGCCTGAATAATCGTGAAATAATACAGGCTAATAGGTAATCATGCAGATGCGAATTAATTTCACCGTCTGATTGGTATATAAAAAACACCTGTTCTTGTGCCTTAAGAAGCTTTTCAAACGATTTAGAACCGGACGATGTTTGTTATTTCTCTTTAAAGCGTCTGCAGATTTAGACTCCTGGAATTACGTCTAATAATCAACAAATAAGAAGGAGTTTTTAGCGGCAATATTTTCTTGACGCGCTATTTTCTACAGGGTGTCTCTAAAAGGTTGGTACAACATGCTACCACAGTTTCCTGACACCAAAATATGTTGATTGAACCGTACATATCTCTATATGTACAAAGTTGCTTGGTTGAAGCGGTGGTCAAAGTTCTTGAAAAAATATAATTTTTAAATAACGTAATACTGAGTTCTTCACTTGGAACGAGTGTTTGCAGTTGAACTTCTGGTTAGAAAATTTCTAACATACTTCATTATTTAATGAAGTATGTTGCCTTTTTATTTTTGGGTTTTTGTTTAATGCAAATTGTAAAAATTAAGCCATCCACATCTTAAGAGCTCCATATTTTTTTAACAGTGAGATATTTAAGAGTTTTTGTCTCTTCTTCGATTTCGTTATTTCCAATAGTTTAGTTAGGAAATTATTTTTTCCACGGCCCCCTAGGAAATTATGCAGCATAATAGGCCGGAAACAATTGCATTGCCCGTGCGCTAAACTCAAAACTGTGCTGTAATTTTTGAAAATCGCACAGTTCATTCAAATTTTGTAGTCAGCTTTGAGATTTTGACGTTTACTGAATAAATATACTGTCGTGTCTCTTTTTAAATCTAATGAATTTTTATCAGAAAAATCTCTTAAAAGGTACGTCAGTTGAACATTTTAATGGCTACTCCATGGAAGACCTAAATGTTTTAGGTACGAGCTGGGTATTTATGAATTGGCGGGAAAGAGAACAAATCAACGGTCGGAATTATTAGAGTAGGTACTGTGCTCATAGTGAGAGTAGGCTACTTAGAAATTTTGACATCTGTTAACGTAGACAACAAATCATTAAAAATAAAGCTACTGTTTTATGAATAAATTTAGCCATAAACTAGACACTATATAGACGTTTAACGCAAATACAATGCCGTTTAAATAAAAAGTAGTTCAACTTACAAACAAGAGAGGGCAATACACCAATACACGGCCTAGGGTCCCTGTATTGAGAGAGTATTGCAATCTCCGCCATGTTTACTCACAATAACAGGCGCCAAATTTGAATTGTGCCGGAACGTCAGATTTTATATTTGACATGTGTTAAAAATAGCAGATTCACCTTCTGATTGTTGATCCATAAACAAATAAAATTTGACTGTAATACGTTGAGGAATAATACTTCAGACCAGATTGTGGAAATATATATCACTGATTCACAAAAGACGATAAAACATAAACACCAAACAAACCAACATTTCAGCTGGACTTTGACTGACATATGACATTTTGCTCCTGACACGGCAGTCCGCCATGTTTACTCACAGTTCTGAAACATAGTGGAGCTATTGATTGCGGTACTCTCTAAATACAGGGACCCTAACACGGCCTTCTCATATGTTAAAAATACAAAAATGTCAAGACTACTGTCATATCGTCACTGGGTGCTCACTCGATCTGACAGTTGAGCACAATGTTTTAAAATAAAATAAAACAGCATGCGGGATATTTTTGTGCTGTTGCATGGCAACAGAACAAACAACAAACACAAATGTCAAAAGTCGTTGAATTTAAATTGTAGTTTGATCAGGCGTTAAAGTTATTTTCTTACATTCTTCTTGTTCTTGTTCAACACGGATAATAAGGTGACAGATTTGGAATTTGGATACTACCCTTCGCGTTTTGTATATGTTTCATAAAATTATCTTCCGACTTATTTTTAACATTCATTGTGCATTGGATTCTTGACAGTGGCATTTACTTAATTTATCAAAGGTCTTTGAATTTGTTAGTGAGTGTATTTAGTAGTTTAGTATACTAAACCAAGAGTGTATTGTGGATAGTTTTACCAATAATGTGAGTAATTTTTTATCTAATATTAATATAATGATAAAGTTTTAAAATTCTTGTATAATACCCATTATTGATGTTTAAACATTGCCTCCTTCACACAATAAAATATGTCACACATCATTTGTTACATTTTTTTAAAACGATTTTAAACGTCAAAAGTAAGTAAACTTCAAAAGTGAAATATTCAAAATTCCCGCTTTCCGCCCGTAATTCTGCTTACAAACATCAGAGGCGCTGTTAGCAGTTCCAATATAATATATGTGCGTTGTCTATCTGTACTGTTTAATTTGTGAATTTATCTTTCTTAAGGGGTCGAGCGGGGGGTCGAGAGAAAAATAGCGTACATAACTCGATGGAAAGTGTATTTCATATAAACTCGCGTGATTTATGAGCTCGGCTACGCCTCGTGCATAAAATTTCACGCTCGTATGAATTTTGTCACTTTCCATGCTCGTTATTTAATATGGTATTATCAGTAGTGCACCTTAGAGTTGAATATTCTTGTGTTTCTGAGGTACGAATTTGGCCAAGGTAATAGCCGTGAATCTGTAAGGATATCTGGCGAAATATTTCCTAACTGCCGTCTACCGAATCACAAGATGTTTGCTCGAGTTGAAAGACGTCTTCGGGAATGGTCGTTTTCCTCCTTCCCCCAGTTGACTACGGATGCCATCGTTATGTGAGGACACCTCATGTAGAAGAACAAACTTCGGATCTTGTTTCTGAAGAACCCTCAGGAACTTTGGTGTTGAAGTAGGTGTATCAAAAGACGTTGTGCAGAGAGTTTTGAAAGAGCAGCTTTTGTACCCGTATCATATTCAGCTGCTACAGGATCTATTAGATTTCGATCCAGAGCAGCGCCTGAACTTCTGTCAGTTTTAGGAACTTTGACCATCGATAACGATAACGGTAACCAATATAGAGATATGTTCGGTTCCTTCCTTCCTTCCTTCCTTCCTTCCTTCCTTCCTTCCTGCCTTCCTTCCTTCCGTCCTTCCTTCCTTCCTTCCTTCCTTCCTTCCTTCCTTCCTTCCTTTCTTTCTTTCTTTCTTTCTTTCTTTCTTTCTGTGTTTGTTTGTTTGTTTGTTTGTTTGTTTGTTTGTTTCTTTCTTTCTTTCTTTCTTTCTTTCTTCCTTCTTCTCTTGCTTTCTTCAGACACCTACTCCTACTAAACGGCTTGGTGACAAAAAGTTCCCGATCCAGTGCAGGTATAGGATCGCAGCAAACGATTATACTTAGGAAACGTGCTTTCCGAATAATTTTTAAGTGATGTTAAACACAAAGAGAATACAATACAGTTAAAACGAATGTTTCTAAGTTAAAAAGGTTAGATCACTAAGTTTAGAGGAGAAAATTGGCATTAAGAACTGCGAGCGTCCGGTTCCCATTTTAAATATACATAAGTTCAGATTTCAGCTAAGTGCAAAACCAGGGATGAGTTGACACCAAAATTTAAAAAATTGTTTACCACGTTCTTTTGTTTCGTTTTCCTATATGCTTTTCTGCTGACCAAGAGCGAAGTACATAATATTATACCTATATGATTTAAAACATTAAAATTCAGCAATGTGTACAAATTTGGTGTGCTATCAATTTCTTAGCGCATTGGAGGTGCAAAATAAAATTTTGTTACTTTACACAAGAAAAAAAGATGCATTTATCATTAATAGTGTTGGTACTATAATTAAAACTAATTTTACAAATCCTTCACTTGAAGATAAATTATAGATTAAAGATTTTGGCACATTTTTATGTAAACGACCCCTGACTGAAATTTCACGAGCCGCCACTGCTAATTTTTATGATATCAGAAGCTGTTTCTTAGTTTCTTACATAACAAGAAAACTATCAACTTACCACCGTATTGGCCACACACAAACACACAAAATGAAACTTCTAGAGTATCCCGCTTATGTGAGAATTCTTTCATGATCCCCTATACTCCCCTAGGTACCACAAAGCTTTTATGCCTCCGCACACATCTCCCTATCTCTCTCTTCCCAATATGTCATCCCTAAAGTGAGAAGCTTTAGCTCCAGTGAAAACGGGAAACGGTTGCATTCATCAGATGTCAACTACGGACAGTCATCACGAGGGAACGCGCAGCTGTTTATCCCATCATACATCGTGGATAGTGTTTACTCGCTGTAATGGAGGGTGTAAGATGAAAGAAGCGTTCGTTTAGCTCACATTATTTTCTAATTAGACTACTGGAAGTAAACAGTGATACTGTTGTGTGTTTTTCAGAATAAAAATGTGTGTATGTCGAAAATTGAAAATTGAAGTCAAAGAAGCCAGTTGTTTTATGAAGTGTACTTTTATGATTTAAAAATAATTCGCTAGAGGGCTCTGTAGTGAAAATACGTCGGCCATTTCACTAATAATCAAGCCATGGAATTTCGTTTTACGATGCTCTTGTTAATATACCTACAATGTAACATCCGTGTAGCTACGGATTAATATTAAAATTTTATGATGAAATAGAAAATTACTATGCGTACTACCAATAAAATAATTTTTATACTTATTGGTAGTACGCATAGTAATTTTCTATTTCATCATGGATTTCTATCAAATAGTCAAGACAGAAAATATTAACTACATTAAAATTTTAAATTGTCGTCCTCAGTGTTGAATGCGAAAGTATTAGCCACTTAATTGTCAGAGTTTCTTTTCTCAAGTGACATTTAAAAAGTACATAAGGAACACCGCCTTACACGGTTTCGAAAACATGGACCATAGGAAAAGTGTATGGGAAAAAATTAGAAGGGGTTGTAATGTGGTGCTTATACAGAGACGCATGATGGAGATACTGAACCGATAAGCTCAGCAATATTGAGGTATTAGAAAGAGTTGGGTAAAGAGAAATATGCTCAAAACAATAAATAACAATAGAGATAGTTAGAGTTAGTTTTTCCGATCTTTGTCGTGGAGAAATTGATTTGATCGGATCTTGAACATCGCACCGGCGCGGCGCGGCGCGGCGCGGCGATTGAATAGGTAACAGTCTGTTCGAAAGATACGTTGAGCAAACATTTTTAATATAGTGCTTTCATTGCACGCCCAAATAAATGAGTTAAGTATTGATTGCATTCTGTTAGGCCTATAGGGCTTATATCGGTATATTCCCAAAAATTATTTAATGAGGTGAACGAAAAAAAGAACTTTTCGCTGCACTTTCAGGACGGATTCGAAGCGCAGCTGTCTCTTCCCATCAGATTTATTCCATTCCGTAGTCCCACGACGCACACATGGCATTCCACTCGGGAGCGTGGGAGGGAAAATAGCATTGTCTCGCTCGCAAGTTCGTCTCCACCGCCATATATAATGCGTCATGCCTGCCTGTCTATCTGCTACCAAAGCCTTAGAACGCCCGCCAGCTACTAAATCAATACCCGACCGGGCCCGTCCCACCCATCCCCTAGCCCAGGTTGCCAGCTCATCTTCACCCGCACGTACAGTATTTCAAAATTTACCCCACATTTTAAGTCAACAGAAACAACGGCGGCTATGTTAATTTCTTGTAAAAGCACAAAGCACGCAGGAAATTGATAAGATAGGATGGGGCAGGGGTTGCTTTTGTATACATGACGCAGATTATTTTTTATCTTTAACATAGGAAATGCCACGAACTGAATTGGTTTGTTGCTGAAGTATTTTTAACAAATCACCAAGCCCTTTAAGCTAGAAACGTCAAATTTGGCATGCAGTCCTCCCTAATGATTTGTTACATTAAAATTTTTTATCATAAGTTACGGGGAAGCGAGTTTTTTCAAGGTCTCTTGATTATTCTACCTTTAAGATTTTTTGACCGATTGTAAATCGCATACCTAGGTGCAATTCTAAGAAAAGTAAAACACCCTAATCATGAATATTTTCTTCTTGCCCTGTTCCCTGTAATTGTCGGTTAGTTGTTGAAATATAATATTTCAAAAATAATTGTACTGCAAGAAATGGCCGTACCCCGGGCCGTACGGTACTCTTTTGGTAAAATCTCAGAGATGCAAATATTTTATGGTAACGCAGTAGAAGCCGAGCGTCTTTATTATGAAGTTTCCCAGAACAGGAGAATTCCATATATAGTGATATTTAAACCAACAGTAGGCTGACCGATGGAAGGGACTTTGATATGGTAGCAGAGGCTACTATTTGGGAATAGGTTTCGCAAACGAGTAGTTTTTGCAGTCTTTTCACTTGCAGCATCTACAGAGCCTCAAACTCCAAGTCTTCAATCCAGGGGAAATTTTATTCAATGATTTTTGCAGAGGTGAGCCGGAACCTATCACTTTTCCTATCTGAAATTATGTTTGTGGATGAAGAAATGGTATAACAAATTTCCTTAACGCACTCTCTGGGCGACGGAAGCAAAATCCATTTGCGATTATGAGAAGCGTACACCAAATTCAATTTTTCGTAAACGTTTTGGTGCGAATCTTTGTAGATTAAGATTGATTAATTAAGACTTCATTTACTAAGGAAATTGACTGAAGCTATTTTTTCCAAAATAGTGCAATTGAATCGCTGGAGGGCAATCCCCATCAAACGAAGAGGAAATGTGGGTCATGCACAGTGTAGCAGGTGCTCATTTCAGTGTTGTGTAGTGAGAATACTTAGAATATAGATATTCTGGAGAATAGATAGGTCTTGCAGACTGTAGAACTAGTCGCGTGTCCAAGGAACTAGCAAAATCTAAATCCGTTGGGACTATTTTTTATAGCTATCTTAGAAGTCTAGTTTATTCAACAGCTGTGGTCGATGTAGTTCAGTTGGAGCCACATGTCTTTTCAATGCTTGCCAAATAACGATGTTGTAACATTTTGCGGTCATTGTCGTAATGGTAACCTTGACTTCCGGGTGAAGACGTCATCGTTCATTCTTTGAATGCCAATGGTTTGTCCACAATCACAAGATGCTTTTTAGAGCTGCTGTGCTACTGAGATGATGAAAATAAGATCTGAGTGCTTGTTTGTACCTGAAGAATGGTCAGTAAACCATGAATGATGTGGATGAGTCATTACTGTGAAGTGTGGCGGTTTGGGTGACTGGCTATTTATTATGACTCCGCGTGATTTCAAGGTAGAATCGCTTGTCGCGATTGGCACTGAGAGATTGTTTGAAAATTTAGATCTAGATTTTGAACTCCTGTTATAGAAATTTGATGTTTATAGGCTATAGAACTCTATTGATGACCGGTGTCTAATCTTTGCTCCGCCAATGCTGAACCAGCTGAATGGACCAACCGCATAGTTTCACCAATAGGTATAGGCAAGAACACAAAAACAAGGAACGCGATATGCACCTTCACCGTTGGTCTTTTTCCATCGATGTCGTTTTTATAAGCCTTGCGGAGCACTCTCGACGAGTCGTGATGACGGGGCAATTGGTTATCATCGTTGAAGACAACTTTCCGTCTCAATTATGGAAACTAGAACGTGTCGTGGAGCTTCATCCTGGTGCTGAGCTGTGTCAATAAGAACTCGCCAAGGAACGTACTAGGTACTTGCTTCCCACGCAGAGTAAATACGAAAATGGGATAGAAGATGGGATGTACCACCTGGTATGAGCGAGATAAGCCAAATTATATGCCAGACAATCGGGAGCTGCCTGCAAATAAACAACCTTTACCACTTCCTTTTTGATAATCCTGCTCAGAGGACCAAAATGTCGACCCTGGTTCGAGAAGTCTTGGAGTTCAAAAAACATGTTAGGTTAACAATATATTAAAAGTCTTTGAATCCTAGTGCTTGATGTTTTATAGAACTTTGCTGTTGAGATGTGTTTTTACCAGCCTACCCTCGTAGAAAAAAACATTGGGTTAGAATTGAAAAATTTTATAGGATTGTTATGCAAAAAATATTTGTCATATTTGGATGTACATATATACATATTTATAGTAAATTTGACAACTAAACCCAAGAAATACAATTAATAAAAGTATAAATAGTGGGCGCTGAAAGCTATTTACACAAGAACAGCTAGGCAGTTAAATATTTCAAAAACACTTAAGATTTGTTCCACGATTAAGCCCGTTTTCTAAGTTCTGTCCAAACAAAATTACTCTCCACTCCGTGATTCATGATAATTCATCTCAGAGGCAATAAATAATTCAGGTCGTTTGTCGGGTTATCCTTCAAACTCCGGTAGCAGACATGACTAAGTCTCCGTGTGGGTGTACAAGCATGTTTTCGTCCTGCTTTCAGTTTTCCTTCGTTCTCTGCATCGCACCACCAAGGCTATTGCCAATTTAAGATTATTTTTGCACAATTGATTCTAATGATATCTAGGTTAGGTTACTTGAGCAATTAAACACTCTTTAGATCGAAGCAGCGGGTGGTATCACGCAACTGCCAATTAATTGTATCAACACAGTGTGTTCTTTTCTAGCAGCGGCGGACTTGATGAGACCATAATTTACTGATGTCGACAGCAAAAATTTGTAATTGAACAAGGCAGCTACACAGTTCTTCACTTTTGTATAACCACTGCTTAAAATAAATAATGTAAAGACAGTGTATAAAAGTTAGGTTATTAGAAATAAGAACCGAAAAGTGGTTGGAAATAAAGCAGGATGAACCAGTGGCGGAACTTCAAATTTTCTACTTCCCCACAAAGTTCACCATGGGCCCCTTGCAATAGTCTTAAATAGTCATAATGGTGAAATGGCGTTTGACTTACAGGGCCCCCTTAGGAATCGCCCACCCCCGCATGCGGGGTCTGGCTCCCCCCTAATTTCGCCGCTAGGATTAACAGGTAGTTTATGTTTCACCACGCTGTGTACTACCTATGTGAAATACATTAAATAGTGTGGGAATAGATCCTTATTTGGTATTTGCGCTAAAACTTTCTGACGAGTGCAAGTTTGAAGATCTTCCAGATATGTTATCACTGAACACTGAGATCTAATACAATAAACAATTTTGTTTATAAGAAAGTTTTTACTTACTCAAACATAATTATGAAGCGTATAAAACGCGCTAGAAGGTTGTGGGTGGATTTAAGAAATAGGTAATATGTGTTATAATTCAATGAGAGCATCTAAATCTGATGAAGAACCTACCACGCATGCAACCAGCCATCCGAGTACTAAGATACTGTGGGTGTGGCACTCTAAGGCAAATGCACATTCGATATGGGAGCGAGATCGGCGCGACTCGGGGAAATTTCGACGTATGCGCTTTTAGGTGGAAGAATAAAGCTCGTCTGGGAGCGATGTTTGAGTGCACACTTACTGTTGGGCGAAGCACGGGACGCGGGAGTTGATACTTCTGCGGCAGTGTTTATTGTGTTTACCATATTTAGGTCTGAGATTGGCTCGTTGCTTTGCTTATAACGTGAGTAATTAGCTGCATTATCATGTTTATTTTTAAATATTGATATTTCCAATCCTTGGCATGGCTAAAGGTAATGGTTTGGTTCAAGTCAATACTTAAACATTGTGGAGTGAACATTAACAAAGTGGTCGCCTGATTTTTGCAATTTTCAAAATTATTATTGTGTTGTAATACTCTATTCAGTTAAAAATGAATATTTTATCTAAATATGTATAGACTTTTGAAGAAAAACTTGAAATAAAATGAAATGGACGTCAAGCCTGTGCGAAGTATCAAATGCTTTTCGAAAGTTCGCGGTAAAAGTTGTGTGCGAAAGTTTAACCTTTTGGATTTGGGATTTTCGTTAAATATTGCGGTGAGTGAAATTTCTTGTTTGAAAATGTTTTAAAATGGCTTCTAACGCACTTCATTTAAAAAAACTACGGGGGAGAAACCGCCAGACCCCTCCCCCCAACCCCTGAGCGGTGATTTCATTCTAGAGCACTGCCAAGTTCTAAAGTCAGGAGCCGCTACTGCAATAGAATCCAAAGTAAGCACATTCGACGTCAAAACTGGTGGGGATGTTTCTGAACTAGACCTTCAATCCGTGAGGTTTTTGGACAAAATATTCGGAGTTAAAGATAAAAGAATAAAGGAACTTGTTTTCCTTAAGTTCTTAATACGGAAGCTAGATATTTGACAAGTTTATAAGTAATGGAATTGAATAATGACGGTCAAAATTTTGAATTTCTTATACAGGGTGTTCCGCAACTGGCTGGTCATAGCGAATATACATATTCTTTAGGTCATTCTGGTTCAAAAAGTTATAATGAACATATACGGAAAAGTGGATTGTTTCTAAGAAAATGTTGATTATGTTTCAAGTTTAGCAATGTCTATCGACGTATCGCACGATCTGGTCGTGTGCCAAATAGAGAAACTGAAAGACCACTACGACGACGTAGGGAAGTAATGAAATAATTGAAATAATTGAGCGCATTCCCACCACTAGCATACGACGAATTTCTGCTCGTCTTGGAACTCCCCAAACAACAGTATGGAGAACAGTTCATGACTTTGATCTGTTTCCGTTCCACATGCAATCGAATGATTACTTAGCTCGGGAAGTATTTTGTGAGTGGATTTTGTGCAACCAAGTTCTCTGTAGTAGAATTTTGTTTACTGACGAAGCTTTTTTAGTAGGGATGGAATAACAAACACTCGAAATTCCCACGTGTGGTCACCTATTGAAGAAAATCCTCATGCCACCAACGAAGCGAACTTCCAAAACTGTTTTTCGGTTAAGGTTTGGTGCGGTCTCATAGGAAATCAGCTAGTCGGACCGTTCGTACTTGAAAACTGTTTGACAGGACAAAGGCACTTAAACTTCTTACAAGAATCACTGCCATTGTTATTAGAAGTTGTTCCACTGAATGTGGGGCATGAAATGTGGTTCCAGCAAGATGGCGCACCCCCACATTTTTGCAGGGCAGTTACCACATTTTTCAACGAACAGTTTCCGGGTGGATGGATAGGTCGAGGGGGTGGATGGATAGGTCGAGGGGGAGCTGGTTGCTTGGCCTGCGAGATCACCCGATCTCACACCCCTCGATTGCACAAAGAGCTGAATCACATTTACATTAAAACTAACTGAAATTTTAAATAAAAGTTGAATGTAAAAATGTTAAAAATAAATAATAAGTGTTAGAATTACAATCACTAAGAACTTTTAATCAATAACTCAGAAACAGTACATACACTTTTGGGTATATGTTCATTAGAACTTTTTGAATCACAATGACCTCAAGAATATGCATATTCGCTATGACCATCCAGTTACGGGACACCCTGTATACTGGAGCTATTTTGTCAAAAAGTTAATATTCGCGGTTGCTGGGCGCAGCTCGCTTTGTAAAACATTTGGGTAAATGTCATTTATCGCAGGAGTTTTTAAAATTTAAAGCGTGGTATCGCTCATTTTCACGGAACCGCGGGTTCTGTTTATGAGATGCGTGAAATTTATGAGGCTAGTCTCCGAACGCCGCGTTTAAAATTAATTTCTCTCTACGTCCTCCACGAGTGTATCAATTAGAGCGGGGCGTTTTATCTAAAAATGCACATGCCTGAATTAAATCCGTCCGATTAAAACTGTCCTCCTGGTCAGCCACCCAGTTACATTCGCATTCCGTGCAGGTCGTGGGATTTTTTCTACCCGTGACCCTCGGGTATCAGCTGGAAAACGGAGAATGTTCTGTCTGCGCTCTTCGAACTTTCGTCCCATTATTTCTAACATCAACATGTTTTGATGCTCTCCTCGAACAAACTTTTTAATTACAATAAAATGCAATCTAACTAATTACACGGTTGTTTCTGCGCCGACGGAGATTTTAAATTTAGATAAAACGCTGCCAAAATTTCGTTTTCCTGGAGCCATAAATTAGAACGTTCAGCTGACATGCACTTCGGATTAATTCATCTCTTTCAGATTAACTTAGTGAGCTGACGCCGCCACCGGTTTTTGTATGGAGGAGGTGAAACTGATATTGAATTACAATGTTAAAAATATCGTGGAATTCGTCACATTCGGAAATAAATTTGTTATATTTGCCCTTTCATAATCAGTAGCGTAACAAACCATTGGCAAGTACCAAGGAAATCGTGTAGTATTAAAGGAAATGGACTCCCTCAAGGTCATACCCAACTAGCAAAATAAGTTTTACATTGGTTGTTAGAACTGGTATACAGCATATCTTATAGAAACGTGAAAATCTTATAATGTGGTTAAAAACTACTATACAATGTCTTCACAACCAAAAAGGGCCCCATTTTATACAACAGTTCTGTACTTTTGGGAGATCTTTTAGTAAACTACACAACAGTTATAAGACAATCAATGTGATGATTATAAAACTGTCCTATAAGTGTCTTTAGGATTACTTATACAACACATTTACAAAAGTGCTATAAAAATAATGTATAGTAGTGCTTTTATTCTGCGGTTTAAGTGTATTTTACGAACATTTATAGAACTGTTAAGAAAGTATTTTATAATGCAGAAAGAATCGCTAATACAATCACTTTGTTTTCTACTGTTGAAATTCAGAATAGAATTGTTGCAAAAATATTTTATAATGCAAACTATGCGTTGTTTCATGACAAAAATAAAATAAATATAGTCTAAGATCAATCATGCATTATGGTGAAGTTGTATCTGGCGTGTTTATCATATTGAAAATATTATAATTAAACCTTTCTGCTGCACTCCGATAAGGGACAAAATTTTCTTGCGCAGCCAACTTTTCTGACAAAATATGTATATATTTTTGACGAAAAATTAAAGCGCCTCAGTTAAGCATACATTTGTTGGGATTATTAAAAAATAAAAAAATTGAAAAATATTTTTTAATGGTCGAATTTTCAACTTAAACAAAAAATGTATTGTTTCTTTTATAAAAGTGTCAAAAAAATGTATTTTTATTTGGCATTTTTACGTTTGTTTATGAATTCTGCACAATGGCGGCGATTTCTGAACACCCGAACGCTTAATAAATATGGCGTAAGGTAATACAATAATTTTGTGTTATTAGAACCGTTATACAATGATTTTGTTTTCTTCTGGGCTGTATACGATATTAAAGTCCTATAATGTTGTTTAATATAGGCGCCGTAGAACTGTTTTTGAAATAAAGCATCAGGAGGTTGATCCTTGACCATTTTTGGATGTTGCCAGGTTTCATAGTACAGATAAGATATTTCCCCGCGGTATTTTGTTTTTTTACAGCAAAAAAATACATTTGAAGTGCAGTTACGTACCTCTAGTCACATTTTCAGTTTATGGTGCACAACTTAACCAACATTTGATGCAAATGGGAGCTTGCGTTTCTTGTTATTCAAATGACTGATTCCATATAAATAAAGTATACGGCATGGAGCAAAGAGTACACAGGTACTTCTGACCGGTTCAATATTATATTTATATATTGGCCAATGGCCATGCGATGCAATTTAAGAAAATGGGTGTCAAGACAGTTGTATACAGATCTAATCCTTAAAATTATAAAAAATCGAAAAGACTGCCCCAGAAGAAATAATTGTGGTAAAATCGTTTGAAATTTGATAAACTGCGAATGACATATGCCGTTTGACGTTTGCTGTCAATTGTCACTTTATAAATTATTGCGACTCGCCCCGGATTCACATAAACGTATAAAAAAAAATCTGTTGATCCGATCGCTACTAAACTTCACAGGAACACTCGCTGGGCTAATCTGAAGATTGCCTGAAAATTTCATCAACATCGGTCCAGCCGTTTCGGAGTCTATAAAGGACATAGAAACATTTTTTGTGTTTTATAGATATAGAATAAAATAACAGTAGGGCATCTTAAGAAGTACAAGATGTAACATAGTAAATAATTGTTTGAAATAATTTTATGTACGTATAAATACTGCCCAAGGTGGCAACACTGTACGTTAAATTTCCATGTTAATCTTATAGCGCGTTGGCGAACTACATAATAGAACAGAAGTATCACTTAACGTACGTGTTGTATGGGAGTATACAATTATTAAGTTATATTGTGTTTCAGAGTCACAAATAAAACATCGAATTTTCACTTGAATTTTCTTTTTGTGGCGCTTAACAAAAATTCCATCTTGAAGCACTTGCTTTGTCTCACCAACAAAATTCTGCAGATAGCTATTTATATTAGCCGGTTTCCCAGTCCCACTATAGATTCCGATTACAAGTGGTTTAACTTCTGGGATTTCGTGAATGTTACATAAAATTGGCCAAAATTCGCACTTGGAACTTTTATATATTGGAAGCCCGTCCATGTTTATATTTAGGGAAATAGATTCTATATGTGAATAGTTTTCCAAAGAAATTATTAAATTGGATTCAAGACCATTGTGCCAATAAGTGCCATTCTCAAGTGTTACCAACTTGTTGAGGAGTATTTAGAAATGTCCTTGGATCTCTAGGAAGAAGATTGGGAATAGCCTGGTTCCATATTTCGAAGAGCTCTCTTAATGCAGAATGATTAATATTGAAAGACGTTGCCCATATCTTAAGTTGTTCTTTTATTTTAATCTTCTTTTCAATTTCAGAAAGAGAAGGCATCAAATTTTCTTCGTCGGTGTCCGTGTATTCTTCATTAGCACTACTAATGTCGCTTTCTTTTACCATATCTTGTTGGTTTTCATTTCCCTTGGCTTCTTCTGATTCAATATCACTGCTGGCAATTGGAGGTGAAATTGTTGTTCCTTCTAAATTAGCCTCGTCGTTACACTTAGAAGAATTACATGCGGCTTCAACTATAGGTTGATCAAGAGAACTGCAAGTCTGAAGTCGAGTCTGAAGTATTCTATGGTACTTTTTTTTAACTGATCTTTTAAAATGGCCACTCTTTTTAGTTTGTTTCCACTGAGATACCGCCGAATTCATTTTGTAAACGCTACTCATGGACCAGCTTAATTCTAGTATATTAATGCATTAAAGTATTATAAGGTTGTATAAACAGATTTTATAACGCAGAACTTGCGATAACGTTATTCCTGGGAACTACATTTTTATTCTATAAACTCTTTATAAGCGAGTATACTGTTGTAGTTACAGATTGATTATAAAATACTTTCATACTTATTGTGTAATGTTTTTACTTCTGCGTAAAGTAACAATTTTATTACTTTTCTTAAGGAACTTCAATACAACTATTTACATAACTTCCATTAAAACTATCTTTTAACGTTGCTTTTAAAAGTAATATAATAGCTATGCAACTGTATTATAATTTGTATAAAATTATTTTAAAATAATTTTATAAGGATTATATAAAACGTTATGCAATTGTTACAAAATTTATATACTTACAATATTTCTTTGTCCTATAATATGAGTTGTAAGAACGTCTATACAACAGCATTATAGAAACCCCTCTATTTTATGACAAAATTGTCGTATTGAGACGTTTTGAGAAATAAAGTTGTTCTTCAAGCAGCGCTATGGGATAATTATGAAATAATTTCGTTCTTTTAGTGGTCTATTTTGCTAGTTGGGTAGGTATACATCGTCGGAATTGAAGTTTCTCAAATGCCGAGTCCAATCTTACAGAAACAAATCAAATCCGCATGTGTTCACCAAGTGCTAAAGCAGTTTCCGATTTTGATCTTAAGTTGCTAATATCACATTTGATATGTGATGATTTGATTCTTCTAAAACGCCGCCATTCTTCTTTCACCCATCAGTCGACTTACTTGGGAGGCGGAACCCAAATTTCTGACAGACATCCTGAGATATCAGTTATTGTTAATACTGCGACTCGTACCTATACAATAAACACAAAAAGTCTCCCTGCTTCATGAAATACGATTGAACTGTATTGAGCAACAAATGAACCTAATCATAATGAACAAAAATAGTTTGGCAAATTATAAAGTTAGGTACATAATCAGTTTCACGAGTTGTAACAAAAGACAACCAATTATTAATGGTGCGGGGAATTTGAGCACTAAAAACGGGACATGTAGACACATTTTTATTCCAACACTATTCTGAAATTAAAGTAGATAGGGTGCTAAATAAAAAAAGATTTATCAATAAAGGATCAACTTAAGAGACTCGCACTACTTTTATAGCAATATTTTTTGTTCGCCTTAAGTAAATCTCTTTAAAATTATTGAAACACTCCGTCATAAACTCGACAACTTTTTCACTATTTGGGCAAATATTTATTGTAATTAGAAAGTAGGATTGTCTAAGTTAATTATTCGTTATTCACTTTCGACCAAGAACGTCTTGATACGTTACTTGGTTGAACCGGCGTGTTGGAATAAAAATCATATTGCAATTTCTCCATCTTGTTTACATTTAGCCAAGATGCACATCTAAACTGGACATTTATTATTAAATAAAAAATTACTTCGCGTACTACCAATAAGTATAACAAAATTATTTTATTTAACCGGTTTCAAGATCTACAAACGATCCCATCATCAGAAATGTTTAAGAAAAATTTTTTATTTAATCATGGATTTCTACCAAATAGTGAAAAGTGAAAATATTAACTACATGGACATTTATTATTAGTAGTAGTAGTTTGGCCATTGCAATGCAGATGGCGCTGGCCTTTCGATTTATTATCTTATGTCTAAATAGTAAATAATTAATTCAAAGATAGGACCGCCGACTAATTCTCCCAGATTTATTCGGTTGCCGACAAAGCAAAAAACCTTGAAAATTCCAAGCTGGAGATATTAAAGTAGTTGCAACTGTGCTAGAAACCAATCGTAATAGATTGTGACAATATTTTGCATAATCCGAATCACACTTTTGGGCGACAGGTTGCAGCACTTTAGAGACGTTTGTCCAGAATTACTATTTACCAGCTGATAAATCCTACCCTTAATAATGTCCGAGTTCCTATTAGAAATGTGCATTCTTCATCCATGTATGCCACCTACGCTAAAGATGACCAACTGTCATCCCCTCGGCAAATGAAACATGCGAGTTCGACTCCCAGGTAACCCTATTCATATATTTTTGTGCAATTCTTAATTCTCTCGTTCGATTTATATTATCTCGTGCCCTTGATTAATTATTATGTAAGTGAGGTATACAGTATGTCCACGGATCGAGTTGCAAAGAGGAAAAACTTTTGTATTTTTCCTTTTACAAGAAAAATGTAATCTTGATAAACGTTTTTGCATGTCCCCAAACGGCCAATTCAGTTTTAACCTTTTCAAATTTTCTTTTAGTTTCAGAGAAAATTCGAAAATAGGTCGATTTAGTTGAAAATTTTTCCCAAAAAATAAGTTCGCGTTGTCATAGTAATAATTGTTAACAAGACTTTTGTTTACTAAATTTTAATTTCATAAACTTAACAACAAAAATAATATAACCAATAACTATTCTATTCAATCCATTCGCCGCCTTTTTCAACGCACAATTCTACTCTTCGACGCAATTCCCTATAACTTCTTCGAATTTCTTCGAAAGTTAAAGACGTCACAGCGTCTCTAAACCTCTCTTTTAAATTCTCTACGTTCAGGGGAAAATTATTTGCATAAATTATTTGTTTCAAACGGCCCCAAAGATAAAAATCAGCCGTAGTCAAATCAGGGCTCCTTGGTGGCCATAACACGGGACCATTCCGGCCGATCCAATTCTGTCCAAATTGCTGATTTAACCATTCTACAACAATCCGAGCATAATGGGCCGGACAACCATGTTGTTGAAAATATCATCTTGCGAGGTAATTAATCGTTGAATCGTCCAACCTTTCAACAAGAAAATTTTCCAGCATATCCAAGTACGTATGCTGATTGACAGTATCATCAGAAAAATATGGTCCAATGATACCATGGTAAGAAATTGCACACCACATGTTAGCGCTTTGCGAATATTGTCGATTACGAGGGATTCGGAAATTCGGATTGTAATCGCTCCAATATCTCACATGTTGAGATGCAACAGTATCATTAGTAGAAAACGTGGCCTCATCAGAGAAAATAATATTTTGGTAAAAATATTGATTATCTATGATTTGAGCGCCCATCCACAGACAAAAATCCAAACGTTTCGCAGGATCTTCGGGTTCTAATGCGTGGTTGAAAATGGGCTTGTAGGTATGGAACTTCCATTGTTTCAAAACCTTTTGAATGAGGGATTTATCCCAAGTGGAGCGATCTTCGCCGCAAAGAAATTTGTGGATAGTTCAGTACTGAGTCCATTACAAGAAGAGTGGCGGCGTCATCTTCATCGCATACTATCTTGGTTTTTTTACATCCAGTGTGGAGCCAGTTGATAGGAATTTTTTGGCCAATTTTCGTGCACCTACATTTGAGATGTAAATACCGGGAACTTTTGATTAAATTCTTCGACAACTCTACGGGTCGCTTTACCTTTGCCATAGCACTGAATTAGGTAAATTCGTTGGTCTTTCGACAACATTTTCAACGATCAGGGCAGATTTTCTTAACTGACAGTCAATGAAAATAAATAAATAACGTCAATTGCTATGACAACGCGAACTTATTCTTTGGGACTTAGAAAAATCGACCTATTTTCGAATTTTCTCTGAAACTAAAAGAAAATTTGAAAAGGTTAATACTGAATTGGCCGTTTTGGGACATGCAAAAACTTTTATCAAGAATACATTTTTCTTGTAAAATGAAAAATTCAAAAGTTTTTTCTTTTTGCAACCGATCCGTGGACATATTGTATATTCTGTCAGTGGTTAAAAATTTTACTTGTTTACTGAAATTACCTGCTCTATACACAGACCCTTCAGAGGAGTTCAGAATAGGAAAATTGCAGTAGGTCTTGAACATGGTCTTGAAGTTATACAAAAACTCAATGTCTAGTGCGGCACTTTTTGTTTAAAACTGAATATGTTCTACTGAGCGTGTACTATTCTCTGATAAAACATAAAATAATGTCTATTGATAAATTATTACTTTTATAAAGTCATGAATCTTTTCCAACGATCGGCAATAAGGAATTAAATTCAATCGTCCTGTAAAATATAAACGTATTATTGCTAATTCAAAAAAACTGCTGCCGGTTCCGGTGATGCGGTGCACTTCAGACAGTCTCGGAATTAGCATTCCGTGCAGAGCAGCGACTATTCGCCAGATTGGAGCTGCAACTTGCAACGATGCTGCTGCCAATCGGCATCTCTGTCGATCATGAATTATACAAAAGCATGGAACAGAGGCGTATACGACGTAACGGTTGCTTATAATATTATTATCTGTGCTGATTTATTACTCGGCTGACTGCGTAAACGATTTAATTACTCTGGTACGTAAACGTGATTTGTCGATTTGTAGGCAGATAAGGTGTGGTTAATTTCTTCTGTTTAGGAACAGAATTAATTTCGTTTTGATATCAAAACAGAGTATGGGCAGACGGAACTGTAGAAAAGCTTCTCTTGAAAAATAATCCGAAATTTAAATAGATATATAAGATGACTACATTCCATCTTGTATACTTATACATTCTATTCTATTCTATTCTATTCTATTTTATTTTATTTTATTTTATTTTATTTTATTCTATTCTATTCTATTTCTATAGATACCAAGTTACACTTTAATATCACTCAGAACATGATTGCGACATGAAAATATTCTCCGCCCTATTCTGGAACAAGAAAAAAATTTAAAAGCTAGACTTTTCTTAGAAATGATCAACATCCAAAAAGACAAAAATTCTTTAAATAGCATTTCAAATTTAAGTCAAATTTCCAGTAATATAATATCGTAAATCTGCTCTCTACCACTTGATAGTAATTTAACAATATGTACATTTATTTCCTATTTGATTATGTTATCAAAATTAAATGTGCTAATATTATAATTTATATTTTTAGTTTTAGATACATAGTTACGTTATTATTTACAAATTTTATTAGAAAAATTATTGTCTTTTTTATACTTTTATATTTTTTAAATAATAAATCTTGACAAAGACCCTATCCAGGGTCGAAACGTCGATAATTTATATACAATTATCACAATAACATGTTATGCGGAGCAGCAAACAAACAGTCAGGCTCTAATAACTTTTGAAAATATTTCATCCGTCCGGACGAATCAGTAAAAGACAATATCAAGTCAGCGCGATCAAGATGAACACATGTCGAGAATCAATCAGATTTACACTGTTTTGTACGGAAGCGCTCTGGTGTCACGTATTATTTATTTTCATTTTCCGTTATAACGGATATCTTTTCCGTTATAACGGATCTCTTTTCCGATATAACAATATCCGTTATAACGGATCTCGTATTTCCGATATAACGGTTAGTGTATCTTTAGAAGGAAGGTGCGTCCTTCCGTAATAGTCTAAGAGCCAGCAACATACATGGTGGACTGACGTCCGCAAATCTGAAATTAATTCACAAGCTTACCATTATTGTGTAAAAACTGAATTGAATAGTCAGTCCGCCTAATCATATTGCTTCTGGCGTAGGTTTAATTATAAAGACATAATTTTTTTTTGAAAAAAAAAACTAATTTTAGCAAAACCGAAATTTTCATCTAATGATACCTTGTGATATGTAAAATACGAAATGGTAAGTGACGGACGTTTTTTGTATGGCTAAAATGGTGACTGATCGCCGCAAACATAATAAAAATGTTAAAAATTTAACTTATTTTGACAAGCGTCAAATTTATTCATGACACTTGACAGAAGAAATGAAGTATTACTACAGATTGATAATTTATTATAGAAAAGAGAAATTTGGCCCTTACCAAAATAAGTTTAATTTTTAACATTTTTATTATATTTGCGGCGATTTGTCACCATTCTAGCAATACAAAAAAACGTCCGTCACTTACCAGTTCGTATTTTACACATCGCAAGGTATCATTAGATGAAAATTTTTGTTTTGCTAAAATGAGTTTAAAAAAATAATGTCTTTATATTTAAACCTGCGCCAAAAGCAATATGATTAGGCGGACTGACTATTCAATTCAGTTTTTACACATTAATGGTAAGCTCCTGAATTAATTTCAGATTTGCGGACGTCAGTCCACCATGTATGTTGCTGGCTCTTAGACTATAAGTTCTAACACCCTCGTCCACAAAAGATGTAACTTTGTAACAGCTATAACCAAGTATAACAGATGGTTGTTATACTTAGGGGGTTTTACTTTTTAGGTTAGTGTCTTCGTTTAAATCAGTGCAACAGTTGGCAAAGTAGGTACTTTTTTGTTAGTTATGACCGCTATCCGCTACCAACATGAACGATAAGTGGATATCGATATCGTATCGTAAGCTACTTTGCGAGTAACACCACACTGCACACCGGTTATGTAAAATGACTCACATTAATACTTAATACTACACAGTTCTTAGAAAGTCTTATAACGGAATAAAAGATCCATTATATCGGAAATAAGAGATCCGTTATAACGGAAAACATATCCGTTATAACGGAAAAGAGATCCGTTATAATGGAAAAAGAGATCCGTTATAACGGAAAAAATCCGTTATACGGGAAAACGAAAATAAATAATACGTGACACCAGAGCGCTTCCGTAGTATTGTCATGTAAAGAATTTAGACTCATCAGCACTTCGAAAATCATCAACAGGGTACCACTTCCGGAGCATCATTTTACGGAACAGAGAAGCTTTAGGAAGAGGTTGCTGAACAGGAATCTATTTCCGTAGGTTATAAATCAAAAGGAAAAGAAATGGATGAGTATACTATACTAAAGGCATCTACTACCAAGTATAGAAAAACTAATAAAATATTGCATTCATATAAGATAATATGTGCTACAGAAAAAGGAGCTACATCAAGCATGAAGCAGCTGTAGTCTGTGTAGATTCAGTTAAATCACCAATTGCTTTAGACATAAAAGAAAACAACACGTAATAGGAATAATAATTTAACAACTGACGTGGGAGTTTTATCCTTAGGGAATCAATTGGTAACGTTTCCCAATGTACCTATATCTAATTATTAGAATATGTACGCAGAAGCGGAAACTACTTTTATGTTTTCCATCGAACATATAAAATAAACCATTTCTGGTCTAATAATCTTCAGCATATCCAAGAAGGCGCGGCGGACGGCTAGGTGATTTTTTAATGCCATATCTTGGAAGTAACCGTTTAATAAAAGAGCCGATTATGCACCTTGCCAAACCAAATTTATTCTTTCTCTTACCAGTTTAATTGCACATGAAATATAAATGTCATAATTAAATGTTTCTGCCTTGTTGACCAAAACGGGAACATAAAATAATTTTACAACTTCCTGCGACAATTTTTAATTACGTTTTGACAGTTTTGTTGAGGATTCAAATTATTTTTGGTCATTTTTATCTGATGGCCTTTGGAAAACGGTTCTTTTTTGGTATCATGGGCGGAAGTTTTTAGTATTAATTAAAAACTCTTGGTTTTCGTGCGCGGTGACCGTATAGGTGTGTTTGTACAAGTTGGAGCACACGATGTAATTAATTTAATTATTAGTTGTCATTTTTATCAAGCAGCATCTCTCCCTGCAGTGTTTATGTGCCGTTGGGTAGATACATCGTGCCATTTGAACTTCTTGGTAGCTATGCCTAGTGCAAATGAATGTTTATAACCCGTTTTAATTTTGTCATAGAGATAGAGGTACGAAAAACATTGTTAGCTTTCTTTGCCATTGTGTTTAAAGTAAGTTATTTCATTTTTGTTTGTATCACAAAAGTATTTCCAGAGTGTTTTGGTGCATTTAAATGGGTTTATACCAACTGTTCCAGTCAAAATAGGCCACAGGAAATTAACATTGAAAACAGGTTTTTTGTTTCCAAGTAATATAAATTCAAAAAATTTATTCTTCAGAGAAATTCCAATTTGGTACATAATATATTATGTTTATTGAAGGTAAAATTTCAATTGTTAAGTAACAAGTAATCCGTGAAAAATACATTGAAAATTTAAAAATGCACAATTTTTATAAATAATACCTGTAAACTAATGTAGGTACCGCTTTCTCCGGCGCAATCAGTATAGCACAGCGGGTTTGCTGCGAGTTTCCAGAACAGAAGTATAGAATTAAGATGTAAGAGACTGTGGTTAAATAATCAATTCAAGAATCAATTGTACCCCTAACCACATAAATTTTGAAATACTATATACGCATTTCGGCAGCTAAGCTGCCATCTTCAGTAGCAGGGAAAAACCTATAGTAATAAAAACAAAAATGGCAATAACATCATCATCATCATAAGGTTCTCAGTCCGAAGACTGGTTGGACGCGTACCTCCATTATTTTCTATCCTGAGCTAACCTACGCATTTCCCTAAAAGTAGAACATCCTACATCCCTAACTATTTGAGAGCAGTAGTCTAATCTAGGCCTACCCCTACCTCTTTTTATTCCTATCTCTGACTCTAGTATGTCACGAACTATTCCTTCGTGTCTTAGAAGGTGTCCTACCATCCTATCTCTCCTACTCTTTATTGTTTTCCATACCTTTCGCTTTTCCCCAACTCTTTCTAATACTTCCCTATTGCTAACCTTATCTATCCACGGTATCTTCATCATGCGTCTGTAGCACCACATTTCAAACGCTTCTACTCTTTTTCTATCCGCTTCTCCTATTGTCCAAGTTTCGCACCCGTATAATGCTGTACTCCATACATACGACGTTAAGAGTCTCTTCCTAGTCTCTATATTAACCGTTCTCGAGCATAACAGTTGTTTCTTTTTGTTAAACGCAACTCGGCCCTGCGCCATTCTTTGTTTTATATCTTTAGTGCTCCTACCGTCTTGAGTTATTTTACTTCCTAAGTAGCAGAAATCCGCGACCTCCTCTATCTTCTCATTTCCAATTTGTATTTCCATTTTAGTTCTATTTTCACATCCCCTACATACCAAAATTTTAGTTTTCTTTTTATTGATTTTCATGCCGAAGCCCTGTGTCAAAACTGCTTCCATTTCATTCAAAGCCGCTCCTAATTCTTCTTTGCTAGATGCTAACACTGCTATATCATCCGCAAATCTGAGCATGTTAATAGTTTGGCCCTGTACATTGATCCCTGAGGCTGTTCTTTCCTTAACAATATTAATCGCATCTTCGATATATAAGTTGAAAACTAGAGGTGACAATGCACATCCCTGTCTCACTCCCTTCCGGATACCTACTTCCCTTTGTTCCTGCTCACATTCTATAACTGCCTTTTGCTCTTTGTAGAGATTATGTATTATTCTTCTGTCCCTGTATTTCATCCCTACCTTTCTCAGCACTTCGAACATCTTCCCCCATTTTACGTTGTCGAAGGCTTTTTCTAAATCTACAAATCCTATATAGACGCTCTTTCTCTTTTCTATCGTTTTTTCTATAATTACTCGTAAAGCTAGAATGGCCTCGCGCGTTCCTCTATTTCGTCTAAATCCGAACTGATCTTCTCCTAATATTTCTTCCGCCTTTTTCTCCATCCTTCTTTGCACAATTCTAGTTAAAATTTTTGACGCATGGGAAGTTAAACTGATAGTTCTAAAATTTTCGCATCTATCCGCGCCTTTTCTTTTTGGCAAAGCTACTATGATGTTCCGTTTGTAATCTTCTGGAATCTCGCCTGTCAGGTATATGCGACTAACTAGTTTAAATAAACGATCTATTACCTCTTGACCTGCGCACTTTAAGATTTCTGCCTGCAAGCCATCTATACCTGGTGCAATAACATCAATGCAAAAAAAAAAAAAACAATTATATATATGACAATAATAATAACAACAATAATGATGTGAAACAATGATAGTGACAATAACAATAATATAGGTCAGGTATTTTCTGCTCCGAAAGAATCGAAGTGCACTCGATCAGCTCTCAAGCTAGAATCATATATATAATTGTTTTTTTTTTTTTTTTTTTTTTTTTTTGCATTGATGTTATTGCCATTTTTGTTTTTATTACTATAGGTTTTTCCCTGCTACTGAAGATGGCAGCTTAGCTGCCGAAATGCGTATATAGTATTTCAAAATTTATGTGGTTAGGGGTACAATTGATTCTTGAATTGAGAAGTATAGAGTTCACTCCTTTGATGGTGAAATATGTTTTTGCTTTTCGATTTTATAGTGCAAGGTTTGTCATATTCGAAAACATGAATTATTTTTAAATAATATTGTAGAATAAATTTCGTGAGTGGGTGTAATTAACAAAATAATGTATTTATACAAACTCCCCAAGAATGTTATCACACTGAGAAAAAAGTGTTGTCCGTAATATCATAAAAGTTGCATGCAATACAACATGTTGTTGCTATATATGCGCCAGCTACAACGGATTGTATATTTTACAACAACAATTCTGTAATAACTTTATGACAAAGAATACGACACAAAATATTATAAACATGTCCCTTGTGAAGTTCGCGCATACAAGGCAGTTGTTGTAATAATTAATAGTTGAAATAGTATACGATATTGTGGCTGCTCCGAAATTGTTACGGGATGTGTTTTCTATCATACAGTTAAATTCAATCTATACTTACCGTTTTTACAGTTCTGTATAACATATTAGTTCCATTCTTAATATCTTTGTAGATCGGCTTCTTATACTTTACTCTTTCTTATTTCTTAACTCCGATATCAGTGTATCGACAAGTTAGCAAAAAGTAAGAGATAATTGAAAGTATTTATGTGCAATTATTCTGGAAGGTATGAAAAAAAATCATGATGAAAATATAACTGCTTTATTTGTTTTAAAAATACAACCTAGGTAATCATTTACAAATAAATAAAAATTAAAATATAAATTTGTATAGTGTACAAACATTAACGGCTATTAATAAAAATTATATTCTATCTTGGACTACCTCAATATTTTAAAACATTCTTAATAGTGAGGTGGTGGTTCATTTTAGTAGGCCCGTAATACAGCGTCTTTCAATTTAAACATACATTAGAGATTAGACATTTTATCTGAAAATTTGCTTACGTCTTAGAAGAAGAATTCTAGGTTGATGCCATGGATCCTCTATCCTCTATCCATGGTTGATGCAGATCTCACAGCTAGGTATTTCTGTAAAGAAAATAAGATACTGTAAAATGATACCCCTTAAGAAAACCCCGTTTTAATCTTTTAATCAACCCTATCTAAATTTTCAAGGAGAATTCAAAAATGTCATAAAAATATAGCAATCTATTTAAAATTACTAGGTAATATAAGAATTAATTTTCTGGAATTTAATAAAGAATTGCACACACTTGTAGATGTTTTGGCAGAATGTATAGTTTTTTCATAAGGATGTGGAATACAACAGCGTTTACCTTTATGATGAACACCCTGAATAGCAAAAAAACATGCATTTATGGTGTTAGGCAATGTTAACTTTGTGCTAATTATTAATTGTTCGTAAAACACATTTAAGCTTCAGAAATGTCCTCTTTTACAATCTTCCATGCACAACCTACAGTAATCTACTTTAAGACTGCCAGAAATAATCATGATTTGTGTTAAGTTCAATGTAATAAAGAGAAAAGTAATAGTGCAATATGATAAACGTGAAAAATATTATGTAGGTAGGTACCTAACTGATGTTCGGTTGAAATAGTCTGTAGACAGAATAATGTGGTATTTTTGAATTCCTACTTTTCGTAAATGTTTTTTCCCGAAAGGTTCTCACTTTCTGTTTCAATTGTGCATTAACATTAGTTCTGTAAAAAAACTCGCAAAAGTGGTTATTGAATGAGAAGATAGAGAAGAAGAGGGGTGATTAAACGGTGCTTGGATTGATTATGAATGCCGATTAGTGAAGTGTTCCCCGAAATTCGCATTTTCCCTCAAGTATCCCTCCAGTGGCGCAGTAAATGTATAAAGTACCTAAAAATCTGTGTCTGCTCTAAAGCTAACATACTTTTTATTACTCTTCTTTGGAATACGAGCACCTTACTCTTTATTTGCAAGACCAACCGCTTCTTTGATGGAACAGAAAATAAATTGATAGTAATGTTACAAACCGAGGAAAGCGGGTCGCAACGCTCTAAGAGCTGTTTGTGAGGCAAACCGGCAAATTGGCAAATCGGAAAATCGAAAAATCTTGTTTTTGATTCCAATTTAGTAAAGTTAGTGTACCGGAGATTTTTTAAAAATTTAGGAACTAGCCGCCGCTGAAGAGCGGGTTGTTTCAAACAATTTGTTGCACATTCATCTAGCCAGCAAGAAAACGCCGATTCGGAAACAGATGGTGATAGTCTATTGTTCTCAAGGCTTTCGCGGCAGTTGTCCATGTCCATATATACAACGTTTTCTTTAATTTTTTGACACACCATGATGCACGAACGGTTTGTGGACTTATACAGGGTGGCCCGAAATTAGCGTGCAATATTTTGCCAGCGTGTTCTGTGGTCAAAAATAAGACAAAATAATGATCCTATAAGCGTATACCGAAATATGCTTCGCAAGGGAGCTATTAGCTTTTTAAAAGAGAAAACCTGAGGACGTTTTCTTTTAAATATCTTCGAAACAAGTCCAGTGAAAATCATGAAATTTAATGGAATGTGTAAGTACCAAATGCTGTAAACATACTTTTTAAAATTTAACAGGGGCGTCTCAAAGCTGGGGGTGGCGGAGGTAAGATTTACCACAACTTTTTTCAAAGCATGTCGATTTCAATTTCTCCGTAAAAATTTGCAACTTCGGGTTTTTTGCAATAAAATATGCTCCTGTCTCGTTTAAGTATACAAACGAAGTTCTCCACTTCTTGTAGGAATTTTTTGGGCATGCAGCGAAATTTTTGAATCGATTGTGCTCGATAACGGTGCCTCCTATCAAAACGAAACAGGAGCACATTTTTTTTGCAAAAAACTCTAAAGTTGCAAATTTTTATGGAAAAATTGAAAAGACATGCTCTGAAAAAATTTGGGGTAAATCTTACCTCCGCCACCCCCAGACTTGAGACGCCCCTGTTAAATTTTAAGAATTATGTTTACACCAAAAGATTCAGCATTTGGTACTTACACATTCCATCAAATTTCATAATTTTGACTGGAATTGTTTCGAATATATTTAGAAGAAAACGTCTTCAGGCCTTCTCTTTTAGAAAGCTATAATAGCTCCCTTGGGAAGCATATTTCGGTATACGCTTATAGGAATTTTTTGTCTTAATTTTGACCACTAAACACGCTGGTAAAATATTGCACGCTAATTTCGGGCCACCTGTATATTGGCGATTATCTGGAATGTGGTGCATGCACGCGTCACAGATTTTCAGAAAAGCTTAATTCCAATTTTTCGGTAATGTTATTCCTGCGTACCGGTTGTTGAATCCTTAATGGCGTCTCTGTATCTCCTAATGGGTTAGAAATTGTCGATTTTCATCACTGTGATGGTGTTTTGTAACTTGATGGTGTTTACCAGATTTTGAAGGATATTCTCTTGATTTCGCCAGACCTAATGGTAACTAAAGGAATTATAGGGAATCTCAAGAGTAGCCATCGAAGCCGTATCTGGCCACTACCCACTTCCTTTTATCTGCTATATTGCATGGGGTAGAATTGGATGAACGAATGTCAGCCATTTCGGGGGCTAAGAAGAGTCAAAATAATAACTATGAGGAGTTACGGAAGCACATATTCCACACTGCAAGCACGGCACTTCCAGATCGTCTTTGGTGTGATTAATACAGCCATATATCACCGTACGTATTATCTAACTCCAATTTGTTATTTCTTTTCAAAGTTGAGTGCAAGTGGCAATTATGTAGGTAATTTTTTTGAGTGGGAAGAAGATCTAGAACAATTTCATACATTAAAATACTTTATGACAATTCTAATCGAACCCACAAAAGAATATTGTGAACAGAAATATATATAACTTTAGGAAATCTTTGGTTTTATTAATTCGTCCATATTGTTGCATTAGATACATGTTTCAGTTACCTACATGCGTGGTTACCAACTGGTTGTAACGTATTGGAGGAACTGTAGTTCCGCGCAAAATCGAAATACGCTCTCTGTAATCTACTGTAAAATTTTCAGATCTCTTGGAGTGTCGAGGTGTCCTACAGATGTGAGGTGTAGGGTACGTGACAAATTCTTCGTCCGGTAGATGTGTTCTCGGCATATCGGACAGACATCAGAATGCAGAAACAAGTGGAACCTCAGACACCAGAGGATGAAGAAGTTGGTAGTAGCGCAGTATTCTTCATGAAAGAACTAGATTATTGGCAAGAACTGACAATTTCAAGACCAGGAGGAACGGATAAAAATAGACTGACAGCAAAGACAGTGCTGGCGAATAAACCAAACTCCCGAAGGTAGTTCAAACCATCTTAGGTGAAGGCAAAATTGAAGAAAGGGGTACTGTCACACCCTAGGGAGAAGTAGAATGATTTTGTGGGTGGAATATAATGAGATCATTTTTGACTGAGAATGGGCATCAAATATTTCTTATCATGCTTTACTACAGTTGGGCTTAAAGTTTCGTGCATAATCATGACTTTCTCATATAACAGTATACGGTATTATTATGATATATACAGGGTGTTTCTGAATACATATTACATCCTTGTAGAGGAGTCAAATTAGAACAAATTAGAACAAATTAGAAATCTCCGGAAATTCACCCATTCCACGGCAATAAACCCATAATGCAATTCGTCGCCCAAACGCTAAAATTGTGACTTGTGACTTACTGGAAACATTGATATAACACTTCTTGACGAGGTCTTGTAGGAGATATTAGAAACTGTGCCGTTAACCATTCGGCAACACATATGTGGTTCCAACATGACGGGGCGCCGCAGCACTATTGGTCGAGGTGGTCCAATTACATGGCCTCCACGGTCACCAGACTTGAACCCAATGAACTTTTTGTGAGGTCACATGAAGAGTCTTGTGTATGAGACCCCAGTTCACACAGAAGAAGAATTAATTGCTCGTATTCTAGCCGCGGCACAGAATATTCAGTTAAAAATAAAGAAAGAAAGAGGGGTGTACCATGCTCCTGTTACACACGGTATAGTTTCCATTTATGTTCATTTGAAATGTGGCCTGTAACTTGTAAAATTCTAGAATTACAATGAAGTGCAGAAAAGAGCATAAAGCATAATTTTACAATCGTTTGAAAAAATAAAATTTAAGCACTTTTCCAATATCGGAAGGTTTTTTTCCGATTTAATAATATTTCTTATAAAATTGAAACTTAGGTAGAATGCAATCTATAAGCAGTGATTAATATTTTTTTTACCCGGTATGTTATTAATTATTTGTTGTTACTCTTACTGATAATTATAAGCGCACAAAGCGTGACAAATAAACATGTAAGAGGTTGAAGTTCAGAAAAGTTCCGCGTGCACTTCCTGTTGTATTGTAATTACAATCCGACAACATAATTATGCAAAAATTGTAATCATTAGTTGGTACAGTAAGATTGCATCTGAGATGTGGTTAGGTACATTTGTAAAGCTTTACGCTTTTGTTTTGTTTGCATTTTGATTTGTGGCATAACTCGTTGTTCTTTAAAGACAGCTCTGGGCATGTATAATTTTGTCACAGAGGATGTGCTTTCAGTGTCCTCCACAGATAAACCGAATCCGCCTTTGAAAGTTTTACGATCAACGTTGACAGCTTTACATTCTCTTGTATTTCGACATGAATACAAGGTTCCGTGTTTCGCCCGCCGTTAAGTCTGGCGGTTAAAATTATTGTGATTCATGTCTGAAGAAATCTCAGCAGAGTTTGAATTGTTTCAGGCCACCAACAGCATGACGATTTTTAAAATTCTGCAAAGAATGACTTATAATAATTCAAATAAAGGCGAGCTTCGTTACTTAGATGCAGAAGTAACGAATCAAATCTTTCCTTATAAATATGACCGGAATGTCTTTTAATGTTGAATATATTCACAAAATGGATGAAATGAGTACTATTGATCTGAAACGATTTACTTTCTTTTCGTCTGACTGCGATTCCCCATTCGTTTTCTTGGTAATTGCAACGTACATAATTGTTTATTTTCCAACTTCCGAAAGTTGGTAAGCGAAGAATGGATGCCACGTAATTCAATGTAAGTTTCACAGTCACGGACCGACAGCTTACTAGATACGTTCGGGGAATAAACACAAACGCCTCCGATATTCCTAATGCCTTTGTTGTTGCTCACGGGAGAGGGCGGGGGACGCATGAGCAAACCGTCGCGGCGCTTAAACACAAGTGCGGGATTACCAGCGTCGGTCCAGCAGCTTCACTCCAGTGTCAGGCCGACGCGCGCTTGCTTCTCGCCGTTTTGTTATCAATTTCCTTCAGTCTGCTAATGTCGTGTGTATTTATTGAAACTAAAGTAAGGAATTAACTTAAACAGCAGGGTAAATAAGAAAGACTTATTTTTGTTACTCGAGGAAAGTCCGCAGATCCGGAGGCGATAAGAGAATTATATTTTGTAATACCTGTTACTGCAACAAATTTGTCATTCCGAGAGCGTCTGTAGTTGACGATCCGCACAGAAAAACTGGTTCCGTTGATGAAGACGTCAGTGCGTCGTCCCTTTGTAACGACCGTGCAGTTACCAGCGTTTCCAACTCTTCCACTTTCGTCACGCGAGGCACATTAACATCCAGTCCATCCCGCGATAAATAATGGCCTTTGTTTGGGCTTGGAGGGGGATCAGCTCATATCCCGTGAAGTGACATTTCGGTGTTAATAATTAGATGCTCACCGAAAGGCCGGCGTTATGTTCCGCGAACTTGGCAATTCTTCTCGGACACGCGTACGGTGATAGTTGTCTCGCACGAACGCATGTGGTGATTTGAGTGCGGAACTTGAAACCATCGAGTTATTGCGGCCCGTCGTGATGTTGCGGAGGAAGAGAAAACTTGGATTTTTAACATTGACGGTAAGTGTGCAGAAATTCGCGCGACAAAGTTGTCGGGTTTAATCAATTCGGTACATCCACGTTCCGAAGCGCATAAATCGTTCGAAATCCATTGTCCGCATGTTTTAATTAAATATTCGAGATTGATAAATGGCCACCCATTGTCTGACAAAATATAAAACATTAATTAAACGTCATCCTCACCTACGGATAAATTTCGCCAAATCGCAGTGGTCCACAGCGATTCCCTTCCAAATTACTACTGATTTCTCTCAACTTACGCACTTCTCTCCCCCACTATCCCGTCCACCGTTTTGTTCCTCACGGCGCGTTGAACTAGTTTTAGTTTCTCTTTTCCTGTTGTGCAGGCCAATTAAAATTATGTTTTTATTTGGCACTAATTTATGCCAAATTATAAGCAGCGGACCAGCGATTCTAACGGTTCGCACGAGGTGTGTGAGAGCGCGTGAAAGTACGCGCTGCTGATATTTATGACGGTCGTGGAAACGTGCGGGATTAGGGCGGAAGAAATAGTACACGGTACTTATGCCTGATCTGTCTCCAGCGGCCTATTCCGATCATCCACCCTTTTCCTGATTTGGAAAATATATACCGATTTGCAACAAGTCTTTTTTGACTTTAACGCTTCTTATCGATAGGTCTATTTCGTTTTTCGCATTGCCCGTCATCCCTTAAAAATCGGATAGGGGAAATCTAAAACGGTATGGAGTGCATGAGTAGCTACGAGAAAAAAATTAAAATATGTAAAAATTAATTTTATTTTGTCTTCAAAATTTTAAGCGCATCAAGGTCCTGATTTGAATCCGGTTTTGTACGACTTTCTGTCCTGGCCGAGAAGAAAAGAAAAACTAGAAACCATCAGGTTCCTTCCAGACAGCTAGATATTCATGCTTGACCATTCATACCAGGATTTTTGCCATACATAGTTTTGCTAAATGGTTATGTCAGTTTAGAATTTGAGTTAGTCACGCAATAAACCCTTATGAGGCTATAGGTATAAGTTCGACTTTTCGTTTAGATGTGAGAACTAGTTGATATACGGGGTGTCCCAGAACGTTTTACACACGTTATAGCTCCAAAACTGTAAATGATAACTAAATGTAACAAAAACCACAGTGTTGGGTTTGATGATGGAGCACATAATTCGAAGAATTGAAAAAAAGTGGGGGCGGTTTGTCGGAGATGGTCGCTCCGTGGGTGGTTACGTTCTTCGGGTTGTGTACTCCTTCATCAATGCTACAAAGTTGTTTTTGTTCCATTTCGTTATCTGTTATGGTTTTGGAGCTACAACCTGTGTAAAACGTTCTGGGACACCCTGTATAAATTATCATCCTTTTCTGCCCCACAGCCCCATTCTGGCAAGTTGCTACTCTTTGAAAATTTTGGGACTTTTGGCACTAAGCACGTTTCATAGCTTTCAACTAAATAAAAAGAACTATACCTACATATTTTTCTACACAAGTGAGCAAAAGATTCTTCTAATGCCTTAAAAAACTGTAACAATGTTATTCAAATTAAATGACTGGAATGGGATTTTGTAAGTCAAGTGTTAAAGTATTAATTAGGAATTATTCCGAAAATCATCAAAGTTTTTCATTCAATCCAAAGTTTGGGTGGACAGTACTCCAATCTGGACCCACTCCTAATTCTTTTTAGAAGTGGCACTACCACCCTATCTCTTCTATTCTTCATTGTCTTCCACGTTCCACATATTTTTCTTTTCCCTTATATTTTCTAATACCTTACTAACTAACCTTGTCTTTCTTACGGTATCTCATCATATTCTTGTATTTCTAATTTTTCCTTATACGCTTCTCCTATATTGTCCAACTATAATTCAGTGCTCCTAAAAGTCTTCGGATTTTCTAAATTTGCCGTTCCCAAGCATAACAGTTTTTCTCTTTGAAAAAATGTCAGTGGACTATGGGCTATTTTTTCGGTATGTCCCTGCTGCTCCTATCATCGCAAACTACATATTTAACTCCCCAATTAACAAAAATCCGCGACTTCTGATTTTTAGCCCTATTTTGCGCCCTCCCAATGTGAAGATTTTGTTTTTTTTTAATTAATTTCCAGGCCGCGCAGTCTGTCAAAACATTTTCGATTTCCTTCGAAGGCAAATCTTTGCTAGATGCCAGTCCGCGAATTTGAACATATATTAATAGCTTACGTGTATCTTATTAATTCCTGGTGGGGATGCTCTATCTTTAAAATTATCTAGTAAGAAATCACCTCTTCGATATAGAAAACTAGAAGGGTCAACGCGCATTTCTGTCCCACTCGCTTCCGAATATCTTCTCTATATAATTCGATAACTTCGGTTTGTCCTTTGTACTATTACCTATAAACTTCTCTATATATTAAACTTCTCTTTTTGTCTTTCGTCTCGAAACTTTTAAAGACTCATCCTTTTCCATTTTACATTACATTACATTACATTTTTCACAAATTCTGTACCTTTAATAGAAACTCATTCTTTTGTTGCGTTTTCTCTATTATTACCGCAAAGCTATAATGGCTTCTCGCGTTCCCCTATTTCGTCCAAACTAAGTGGTTTTCCCCAAATATTTCTACCACTATTTTCTGCGTCCTTGTGAGCACAATTCCACCTATCAGAGTCTTTTCTCGAGCTTGTAAAACTTCTGAAATTTCGGGTTGTCTGATATTCAAAACTACCTCATTTAAATAGATAAACAATCATTACTTTAAGTTGTTAACACTCACTGATTACTCTTTGGTAGTTTATGTACATATTGAGTTTATAACCTTAAGAAATTGACGATATGTTGTATAATAATCATTGGTAGTGCGCATAGTAGTGTTATAAACTCTATATGATCAATACTTATTGACTGACCAGCATGTCTTAAGATTTCTGCCTGTATTCTATCTGGAACTGGCATTTTAAGGTTTCCTAATTTTTTTAATGCTAGCTCATACTTTTTCTTCATGTCCCTTCCCTCTATCTGCCTATTCCTTTTTCCGATCAGGATGTTTTCCACGCCCGCTTCCTTTCCCATTACTAACTTATCCACCACTTTTTTATATTATTCATTTTCAATTCATTCTTTTTGCTTTCTCACATTTATCACTATGACCTTATATCTTTGCTTCCCTCTTTCATCAAACGTAATTTTCGCCTCTTCGCTATTAAACTCACAATATTATTTGTTCCCCAATTTTTTCTACTCTTATTTATAATTCTTTTATTTTGTTTATTGCCCAAATGTTTTGTGCCAAAATATCTCTGGCCGCAGAATTTAAACTGTAATGAATGCTTGCCCAGTCATTCCCGCACTTTCGCCATACCTTCGGTTTTGTTCAAATTTAAAAAAGAAACAAAAAGATGCTTAACGAAGATGATACTGTTTCTATTTGATGTAAATTGCGCAGTATTTGAATACTTAAACATTTAGGAAAATGTTTTTTTTTTCATTTTGACAATATTTTAATAAAAATTTTCTAATAAAATACTTCGCGTACGACCAATGGAATAATTTATTAAAGTATTGACCAGTTTCAAGATTAAAAATCTCATTTTCAGAATATGTTTACATAAGGTAAAATTGTAAATAAATTAATATGACTTTAAGGTAACAGTTGACAAGGAAACTTAAATTGACAAAAAACAATACAAATACTTAAAATATTGAATTCATAAAATACTTGGCGTACTGCCAATGAAATAATTTATTAAAGTATTGACCGCTTTCAAGATTACAAATTTCACATTCAGAATATATGTTTACATAAAGTAAAATTCTAGGGCTCGGTTTTTCAAAGAAACTAACACCGGATTAAGTCTGACACCGGCTTCGTTGCTATGCTACAACCAATCAGAAAGCCGGTATCATAGCTTCGAAGGCGGCGTCAGACTTAATCCGGTGTTAGTTTCTTTGAACAACCGGACCTAAATAAATTAATATGACTCCAAAGGGCTCGCCACATAGGCCATGCCATGCTATGCTAAATTAAATTTAGCATGGAACAGCACGGAGCAGTCCACATAGGACATGCTATGTAAATTTGTGTAACCATAGTTATTTGTTTGAAAACTTATTTTTGTCAATTGGCAGCTGTCAATATTCGTAAATTTAAATAACGGATGATGTTCATAACTTTGCTTTGGGGTTCATTTTACTCAAATTACAATTTTTTTAAAGAAGAAAACAATTTATTTCCATGGAAAAGTATCCATAGAAACAGCATAGAAGTCGATTTCGTTGCTTTACCTACTTTAAACATGAACAATGTGGACACTTCCATTTGAATTCCATTGTCACTACTTCTATGTTTTACATTGGCATAGTATAGCATGGCCTATGTGGCGAGGCCTTAAGGTAACAGTTGACAAGGAAACTGAAATTGACAGAACAATACAAAAAATAATTAAAATAATAGTATCCATGAGATCCTCGCAGTCAAAAATAAGCTATAGTATTTTTCAGATTTGTTGGCGTTTGCGCCACCATATCCGATTATCCAAGCAACCGCCAACAGTTCAGTAGTTTCCAAAATTTTGCTGTTGCTAGGAACCGCGACAAGCGTGTGCGCCGCGACTCTGGACACGGCACACGGCAATGAGCATTTTGACGTTTTCCCTCAAGAAATGTATTATTTTACCCACAACATTAGCCCGTTCACACAAAAGACACCGGTTATTTTCTAGTTTGTACTTAAATCTGCCATTGGTTATAAACGTCACAAACTTGGGTCAGAAATATCCACTATTTGTTTTGTTTTTAATTTGTTAAAATTTTTAATGTAATGTTATTTCTTTTCTTTCATGGAATAAATAGCATTCCTTACTTCGGTTTTAATGCGTCAGTTACATCTTCACTTTTTAATTTTGATTTGCTGTGCCTTTTTCCGGGCGTTGCAGCAGACAAATCTCGTTTTTCCTCTCCAACTAAGCGCAACACGCTGTGTAGACTTACTTTTAATGCATCGGCCAATCGCTCCTGGTCACAAGTTAAAGGCAATTAATAGGGGACCATTATTTTCCTTCTCTCGAGTAAAGTATTCAAAAATATTTCGTAAAACTTCTCAACACTGTTTCGTAAAAACATTTCCAGGCATCTTTACACCTGACAATCAAACTGACAGTTATACTTGAAAGACAATAATTTTTAATAAATTCCTTGGTGACCACTGGATATTGGAAAATAAGCATATTAATACTGAAACCATTTTGTTTCACACAACCGTAGTAAGAAAGAGCGAGATCAAATACGGAAACGTGATAATATTCTCAAGTCATCTTACGGCAGCAATTAAAATTCAACAAATCCATTTTACAAAAGGGAGAAAGACATATGAACGTAATGCGCAGATTACTGCACACACACGCCAAGATATCTGAAAAGAACTATAACTAGATACATACGTAACTGAATTTCACTATTTATCTACAAAACATTAGAAAACCTAAAAATAGAAAGGAAATTCGAATATCTCGTAGTTTGAAGGGAAAACCAATGAATTTAAAGAAAGCCACTTGGAAAAAACAATAAATTCAATTGAAGGTTTTTTCCCAATTGAATTTATTGTTTTTTCCCAATTGAATTTATTGTTTTTTGCCATCAAATGGTTTTATTTAAATTCACTGGTTTTCCCTTCAAGCTACGAGGTATTCGAATTTCCTTTTTATTTTTAGTTTTTCTAACGCCTCGTAGATAAATATTGAAATTAAGTTATCTAGTTAGCTTATTTTTTACTGTGAATATCTCGTGGATATTACTATTTTAATCATTTGTATTGTTTTGTCAATTTAAGTTTCCTTGTAAAC
Organism: Xestobium rufovillosum; assembly: GCA_963966045.1. Lineage (NCBI taxonomy): Eukaryota > Metazoa > Arthropoda > Insecta > Coleoptera > Ptinidae > Xestobium > Xestobium rufovillosum. The sequence goes on from OZ014496.1 coordinate 16,391,767, forward strand.
TGTTCCTTAGACCTTAGAGCCATATTAATTTATTTACAATTTTACTTTATGTAAACCGGTCAATACTTTAATAAATTATTCCATTGGTAGTAGGTACGAGAAGTATTTTATTAATTCAACATGAATTGCTACCAAGAAGTAACCCAAGAAAATATAAACTGCATAACATTTTCTAACTCCAAAAACGCATAAAAATTAAAAATTTCCTGTTATCTTTGGATAAAAAATAATATGTGATATGGGAATAAGCGGGATTTTTTATAAAGAGTATTTTTTGAGAAGTCAAAAATAATTCTTTTTTGTCCTCTTTGTAACCCACTCCGGGGACGTAGGTACCTACTGTAGAAAATATATACAGTGAGGTCCTAAAGTTTGGAATAAAATTCATAATTTATTTTTTATCAATATTTCAATGAAATGCTCGGACACGTCAATTTTTATTTTCAATTTAGAATTTTGTAAGGGATATGTAAAATATACAAGTTGTCCCATTTTCATGTACAGCTGTCAATGTCAATTTGGCTATAGCTGAACATTTAATTTAGATTATTTTTGATGTTAATTACTTGCTTGTGTTTTTACTCAACATTGTTTGTTATTTCGTGGTAGTTTTGTAAACTTAATTTCCAATCTCGGCAATCTCTAGCTTTTGTAGAAGTTCATATATCCTAATTCTAATTTTGAGGAATATCTAAATTCAAATGTTAATATCTCGATAGCCATAGAGGTAAAAGGTAACAAATGCCACATTTATGAAATTGTCTTTCAACGGCCTACTTAGAAACATGAATGTATATAGGGTGTTCCATTTAAGAAAATTGACTTTGACAGCGGTACATGAAAATGGAACACCCTATATATTTTATATGTTCCTCACAAAATTCTAAATCGAAAATAAAAATTGACGTGTCCGAGCATTTCATAGAAATATTAATAAAAAAGAAATTATGAATTTTATTCCAAACTTTAGGACCTCACTGTATTAGTACAATATTGGAATTGATTAAGTGATAAAGAAAACTCTTTATTTGTTTGCCAAGCTTTCGAAAATTAATTTATTTCCATCCTTAGGGCTACTGGACAATGGGACAAGTTAAATACATTAAAAATTGTTAAAGTAAAAATTACTTTCACAACGTCTGAGATTAAATAATTTTTCTGCACATCAACTACTGCAATAGTATATGCATATTAAAATTATTGTAAAAAAGATTCTAATGTACAGTATATCCCCGGATTGGGTTACAAAGACGACAAAAAATGATTATTTTTAACTTCTTAAACCCTGCTAATTCCCATAGCTCATATAATTTGTCATTCTACTGTTACAAGAAATTTGTCATTAATTTTTAGGCATTTTTTGGATTTCGAAATTTTTTTATTGAAATATCATTAAATCGAAAAACGAATTTTCATGAATATTTAAGTATTAAAATAGTATATTGTTACGTAGTTTGCCCCACAAGCGACGCTCAAGTTTAACTGCGCCAGTATGAGTCACGCTGTTTTGTCAACAAAACAGCTATTTATTATAAATTATAACGTTGACCTTGTTTCATTATGAGTCGGGAAAGGGGAATTGTTGGAATCAATCTAATTCTCGCAGCTTCCATTACTCGAAAGTTTCTTTGAGAGTATTTAAGGGCAAGCAAGAGGCCGAGATAACAGTTTGGTAGTTTTTGTTTTGAACATGTGACAAGATGAGAAGAAAGCGATAGATTCCGAAGGCGATAAATTCGAGCATACACGTGTTAAGTGTTTACAGAACAAGAGTATAGTGTATTTGACGTTTTGGTAACGGTACGTGCGTAATTTGTTTTCTCGTTGTAGTGTAGGTGTAGGTATACTGGGCCGATTTGGGGGTGATAAACCGTTGTATTGTGAAGTGAATTTAGAAGAGTTTTAACTGTTAATTTGTGAATGGGTGGGTTGTTTAGGTTAGTTAATTGTTTGCTGGTAGTTGTTTAAATTGTTATTGCTTGCGTATTTTGCTGCTTATTGTTAATTTCAAATTTTATGTTCCCAAATCGCTTTTAATTGTAAATATTTGTACATTAGTCAATGTAAATAAATTGTTAAATACGGAAAACGTTACAATATTTTTTTTATTTTGTTTATTACCCAAATGTTTTGTGTCAAAATATATCTGACCGCAGAATTTAAACTGTTTTTAATGAATGCGTATGCACTTATGAATAAATTTAATAGTTATTTCCTATAGATAGACAGATTTAATATTAATTTTAATGTATAATAATGATGACATCTTGAAGTTCATTTCGCATGAGGAACTTAATAAAGGCAATTTATGTGCCTGCTAAGTGAAATGAAATATATCTTTATGTTAATTTGGGTGAAAATAGCATGTATTGGTGGCTTTTTTTTATATTCCCTTATTCAGGAAATGAAACGTGCCGTGTTGTAAAAGTTTCACAGATAAAAGAAGAACGTAAGAGCACGTCAAGGCTTCTGAACCAGAGACGTCGTGATTATTTAAACTTGGTGGTCGTAAATCAAAATTTATAAAGTATACTTTTTCAACTTTCTCTTTTAGGTCTTTTAGCAGATAAATGCGCTGGATATTTTTACACAGATTTCCTGACGTATTTTTACCCTCATCTAAAGTAGGCTATTGTAAATACTAAAGATACTTTTAGCGTTTTACAACCGCCTTTTTAGTGGCGTCCTAGGGTGGCTGTGGAATTTCGTTCTTTAGAAAAAGAACGAACTCCATTATGATACCGTTTACAAAAGAAGCGAAAGTTTTTTTACGTGAAATCGCGCACCTTCAGGGTAGCTATTTCAGGATTGAGCAATATACCTACAGGGTGTTTAAAAAAACATGCTGGCCTCTCTTGTTCTTCTCACAAGGGCAGACCAAAATTTCATATAAGACATGTTCTTAAAAATTCTTTAAGAAGTTGATGTCAATTAAAAGAATATTCTATTTCGCCGCCTACATTACAACAATAAAATATAGGATTTTATTTTAGAAACACTAATTTTTCTCGTCGGAAAAACGTATTTTATTGATATAAAACTTAGTTCAATGAAACGTTGTTATAATATAATAACCTTGCGTACTTATATGAATAATAGACAAATAATATACCTACATAACAAATTTTTTATTGATCAGTATTGGTTTTGATAATTATTTCACCTTGCAATTTTACAATTTCTAATCCAGTGATCCGTTATTTACTCCACATTATAATCCCAGAGAAATTTCAAGGGAATTTCCGAGCTCTAGAACATATTTTTATGCGTACTAGGAGCCACAAATTTGGCCGAAAATGGCAAAAACCCGTTAGGTTTAAGAATAACAGGAGCTTGTTTTAATTGCCGCTAATTTATCGAAGTGTGTGTTATGTTAGAATTTATGGTCATTAGTGGCCATAAAAGACGTCTACCCAGATTTGTTGAAATGAATAAAAGATGTTACATAAGTTATATCATGTTGACTAAATTTTTGACTGAGTATCAAGAGTATTTTGATAATTATTTGATGATAGGTAATTATGTTAATTTTATGTATTTATTTATATGTCGTATACAACCCATACTACCATCGCATGCTTGTTAATGGCGGGTTTTTTATTTGAATAAAATAAATTTAAATAAGGTTACTGCAAAAAGATTTTTGCGTTTAAATCTTCCATTTTTTGAACTAAACGTTAGGCAGCGGTGTTATCAATCATTTTTATTTTGGTGATGAAAACGCTTACCTAATAGGGTGACAAATTCCAGGCTTCGATCGTCACGAAAACGATGCAGCGCTTTATCGTCACGGTGCCATATGCGCATGTGCAAGCTATTAGGTATCTATAAAGTAAAATTATGCAAATTGTGTGAGCGACCTTCAGAATTGCTGCCCGGCAAACGGCAAAGGGGACTTATTAAAGTCGTAGCAACGTGGATCGTAATGTTTTGGAAACAAGAATGAAATTGTACTTATTTTATAGTCGAGTGCAGAAGTCACACGAGTTTGTAGGAAATACTGCCGTATCTTTTAAGAGATTTTTCTGATAAAAAAATTATTAGATTTAAAAAGAGACGCGACAGGATATTTATTCAGTTAACGTCAAGATCTCAAAGCTGCCTACAAAATTTGAATGAACCTGTGCGATTTTCAAATATTACAGCACAGTTGCGAGTTTAGCGCACGGACAACGCAATTGTCAAGTTTCAGGCCTACTATGCTGTATGCTTTCCTAGGAGGTCGTGGGAAAAATTATTTTTCATCCATTTTCCTAGGCGTTTCTACAGATAACTTAATTCTCTCTATCGTCTGCTTGGTTTTTCGCAGAATACTGCATTCCATTCCGTGAGCTAAATCTAGGAAAACTAGGTATGTGATGAAAGGAGGGAAGATAATTTTCTACAATGCATGTATGCATTTACTTAACTGATTCAATTATCTGAAAATATGAAATATTTTGTCTGAAGAGTTTTTCTCCTAAATGACAGGATCAGAAGAATGATTAATTTTGTCATTATTGTCATGATAAATTAACAGAAATTATTGATTTTCTTTAGAAGAAATTTTGAATAAATTTTAGAAAAATTGTTCTGGAACATGTAGTCGTCGAAAAATTTGAAAAGTGTAACATTTGGAGTGGTCTCAAGCAAAATTAAAAATTTAATCAAGAACAAGTAGATAAGAACATAATATATGACATTTAAAAGTGACAGATATTTTTGGATTCATCGTTTGGAACTTTCATTCTAAATTATAACGTTAGGTACTCTGTAATCATTGTTATTTGTTTTAATAAGCACTACCTAAATATGTAATAATATATTATACATCAAGGTTAAGACGTACTATTATTGCCCGAGCACCAATATCGTATCACGAGGCGCGTAAGCGCTGAGGGATACAAGGCGCGAGGGCAATAATAGTACTTCTCAACCGTGGTGTATATACGCTTTTTTCTTTACTATGTAGCACCTTAATTCTATCATTTAATAAGAAGCAAAATTTCGATACTTGACATAATTCAAAAAAATGACAACCAGTAACAGTTTTCGTTATTGATTTTTGTATTGATAATAATGTAAACAGTTTCATATGAATACTTATCCACGAAAATTAAGTTGCTTGACTTTCAAACTTTTGTTTTATGATTGACATTCTATATTATTGACCTAAGTCAATAATGAATCCATTATTAACCTATTATAAGTAAGAGGCAGAGAAAAACAATTTCATGGCACAAAAATTGGTTAACAATGACATGCTTTTAGGCAAGTAGTAAAAAAATTAATAAATTATCCATTAGCTAATGATCTAAATATTTAAGTTAACCATTTATTTGACATTAATTTGTTTTGGGAACCTCTCACAAGACAAATAATATGGCCGACAAGTTGGGTTGCAGAATTACTGTCAATACTAGAAAAATATGCAACACAGGAAAAAGTGCCTTTTATCAACATTTTTAAAAGTTAAATTCTTAACGTTTTACAGTTTATTGTCTGAAAAATATTAAGTCTGCGGAGCTTTTTTTGGAGCACTTTAATCCACATGCTCTTTCGCCCTATTTCCAAATTGTTATTAGGAAATCTATACAATATCAACTGGGGATTCATTTATTTTAGTATTAAAACATCCACTAAGACAACAGCTCCTTCTACAGTGTAAGAAATTATCCTTTATTTAATATTGTTATTCTCAATGACAAAAAATTTAACTTCGCTACCAGAGCGGCGCCACCTGAGCTGCCCAACTAGCTTATAATTACTTAATAATTCGTAATGGAATTAGACGAAAACAGTGACTGTGAAAAGTGTGTACACCCGAAGAAATTGTTGAAATAGCAAATAAATGCAATGGCATTGGACTTGTTATCAGCAATAAGTATTTGAAAGTTAATAAAGGCATAAATGAAGGTCCGATGATCCTCGACACTCGTGCGCAAAGTAAGTTTACTGTTAGATAAAAAACTATTTAAGCGTCAAGAACAAGTAAAGAAAATTGTTTGAGCAAGTTCAGGTCGATTGTTAAGAATAGAAAACTTCAAATGTGTCATTTAAAATTTCGGGCAATAATTATTCTTCTTTCGCACAACAGGAGGCGCTGTACCTATAATCAAATAATCATGCGAATTAGATGCGTTCGCCGCCAAAGTAGTTAAACGCATTTAGCAAGTCGGGAATGCTGACTCTGAAGACGAATATCTCACTTTCACCCCCGACCGGAACAATGGAAGTTATGCCGCAGTATTTTGTGAATCCTACCCGCGACTTGCCTCCTTTTCCTTTAGCGCAACTCGTTCGCTCCAAGAGACTGTAGGGATTCTGCTACGTTTTATGGTCTCATCGCAGTCTATAAACGTTTTCACTTGCTTGTCCCTAATAATTTATCGATACTTCCTCGGCTGAAAAGATTCTGCGTTCTGCGGACGCCCTCTTTCACTGATTTTAAATGGTATATTCATGAAAATCATATCGTTTTACTTGGGAAAATTTTGCGTTTTCCCGTGATCGTCCTTAAATTTCACTGACGTGCACAAATATTTCAGTTATTCCAGTAATTCCAGTCGAACGCATCAGTTGATCTAATACGAGTATTAGAACAATTCGCGGCACTCTCATAATCATCCGTAATCTTCTTACTTGTGTCCAGTATTGTTTTTCAGTTTGTCTAGTTCCCAAATATATGAAGCGCCGTTTCGTTTTAAAATTTTTATTTTACTACTAACTACCGGTAAATTGTCTGAATCGGCTTTAACCTTGCTCCATTTTCCGTGCACAAATATACTAATTGAAACAATAAATAGGAATAAAAACACATAAATAAACAACAGAGAACTATTTATACACCCAATACAAATTAATAACAAACTTCCAAATGTCAAATTCTGATTATTCCCAACATTATTGCTCCCTACTTTACCGACTCAAACTCCACGTAACTTTAGCTTTCTGGGTATCAAAACATCAATTCAGATGACCAATCACAAGCGCTTCTAAGCTAATGACGAAACTGGGGCAGCACGTGTTTCTGTTTAATTCTCCGAAGGCGCGCTTCGTGTTAAAATCGTCATTGTTTAAATTTTGGGCTATTGGTGAATAAATAAATGTAACCCAGAGGGCCATTGAACGCCTAGTTGCTTATTTCTGCCAAAATTATATTGATTTTCTATTCTAAGTCCTGATATGATGGAAAACAAGTGCTTTATAGAAAATTTAACGATTCCGATTAATAAAAGAACCTACTTACCATGAAAATCTGATGAAAAGCGCTCTAGAAGACGAATTACCATGCATTCATCTGCATTATCTTGAAGTATCTGAAAGAAAATTTATGGGTCCGTAGCGATGCGTTCTTGGTGTAAACAGGCATTATCACGAGACCACCATTGTACCTATCTGCATTGTCCAGTTTGTATTTCCTGGGGCATTCGGCAACCTCCACGCTAGTTATGAGTTTCACATTGCCACCGTGCGTGTTTTCACGATTCAGAACCACCGAAACGCATATATCAACTTATCTGTTTCCGCCCGTGATAAATTTTTTTCTTCAGAGCGCCAACATTCATATTGTTTAAACACAATGAACGCAAAACAAAATTACCGCAAACCGATAAATCAGACACTTATTTTAAAGCAGATGCATGGCATGTCGCCACGTACGATTGGTTAAATCGAAACGGTATCGACGAGCGTAAAAATATCAGTAACAGCCATTGATGCGGTGCCAGAATTGATTAATGTGTTTATGTCGGTATTGTGCCCCCATTGATGCGGGGTGATGATCGCCAATTTGAATCGAGAAAGTATTATGTAAAGTGAGCTAGTTTACATACATACGAGATGAGAGTGCGGCTTTGGGATAATATTCGGGAGTGTATAATATTTTAAAGCGCATTAGTCAAATGGCGCGTTCCCCCGTCGTATTCCGCGGACTTGTGAATATAATGTAGTGTTGGTAAACACAAAAGCTTTCGGTGTATCGTGTTCGGATTCGCGCTTATACCTACTGTAACATGTATGATTTGTAGCCATACTTTATTCTTACTCATTACCGACGCAGCTGGAATTTTTGCAGCCTGTCAATTCCGGAATGATTTTTACAATTACAATGTTTTTTGAACCGGTGTTGTATACGTTTTATTTTGTGTCAAATATCAGATTGTCTCTTATTGGGTACCTACTCTTGTTCTGCAGCTGAATTTCATTTATTGATTTTTAGTTATGTTTTAAGTTAGATACACCAGTGGCGGCTCCTGACTTTAGAACTTGGCAGGGGTTGGGGGGGGGGGGGGGGGTCTGGCGGTTTCTCCCCCGTAGTTTTTTAAATGAAGTGCTTTAGAAGCCATTTTCAAACATTTTCAATCAAGAAATTTAACTCACCGCAATATTTAACGAAAATCTCAAAACCCAAAAGGTTAAACTTTCGCACACAACTTTTACCGCGACCTTTCGAAAAGCATTTGATACTTCGCACAGGACGTCCATTTAATTTTATTTCAAGTTTACCTCAAAAGTCTATATTTACCTAGATAAAATATTCATTTTTAACTGAATGGAGTATTACAACACAATAATAATTTTGAAAATTGCACAAATCAGGCGACCACTTTGTTAAAGTTCACTCCACAATGTTTAAGTGTTGACTTTAACGAAACCACTACCTTTAGCCATGCTAAGTATTGGAAATTTCAACATTTAAAAATAAAAACGATAATGCAGCTAATTACTCACGTTATAAGCAAAGCAACGAGCTAACAAAAACAATAAACACTGCCGCAGAAGTAAAAATTCCCGCGTTCCGTGCTTCGCCCAACAGTAAGTGTGCGCTCAAACAGCGCTCCCAGACGAGCTATAATTCTTCCACCTAAAAGCACATACAACGAAATTTTCCCGAGTCGCGCCGATCTCGCTCCCCTATCGAATATGCATTTGCCACACCTCCGTACTCGAACGGCTGCTTACGTGTGTGGTAGGCATTTTGAAAGACGACGCGGAACGCTTAGAGCGCGTACTATTTATTATCTCGCATAATAATTAATATATATTGCGGCAGAGATTCAAAAAGTTTTAAACTTATTAGTTTATAATTATAAGGTTTGAACCTTTTATCAAAAAAGGTTAAAACCATATTTTTGTAGGCAGTGCGCGCGCACGAGCGCACTTATTAAGGAGCCGCCGCTGAGATACACACTTTGGTTTAGTATAGATTATGGTTCGCCACTTCGAGAACCGATTTTCATCGTCTTCTGAGAACCTCTGGTCAACAGTAAAGTGGCAGTTCATGCTTCATGGCATTAGCTGATTGAAAGCGTCGTCGTTTCCTTCGTTATTATAATGTTGCCCAGGATTAATACGTAAAGGCTGCGAGATATGCAGTGTTTCGTGGTGAAGTATATACTGTATAAATGGTTTTAGTTCTGTACCGACTGCTGAAGGCACAATAATTTGTTGTGAAAATTCTGCGGCATTTTTCGGTTAAATGTCATTGGTTTTAATCAATTTTACATATATACGTATAAAATAATTACTTTCATACTTCAATAATAAATTGTGTATCTATGAGTTGGTGATCGACTTAACGATTTCAGCAAATTGAGAAGCATTTTCCAATTTGATACTATTTATTTGGTTTTTCGAATAATAGTACCTCGTAATATAACCAGTGAATTTAAAGGTCTTTCATAAGTTACAATTACAATTTTTACATATTTCCCAAATAGATCTCGACGCTCAAATTTTCAGATTTCTTTAAGTTCATTTTCCAATTTGTAAAACCAGGCCACAAATTTTCTATTTCTCAATTTCTATTGCAAATCCAACATAACTCGTATTTGTTACTTTATTTTTCGTAATTTAACATTTTCAAAGCGAAATACAGGGTGTCCCAGATAAGCCTCGAAAATATTGCTATCTCACTTATCTTTAAAGATAGAAACAGGGTTAAATGGGGAAAAAGTTTTACATTTTGGAGCCCTTTAGTATGCCCTCATAAAAATCGACTTCGCTCTGTTGGTTCCCTAGATATTTGAAAAAAGGAAAAATTTGCAATTTGGTTTTTTGTTAATAATAAGATTTTGATGATGTGTAGAAACAGGTTTAAATTGTTGTTTAACCCGCATATTTTACAGTCTCCGACGGTTCATACACTCGCAGTCATCATCACATTTATGTTTCCTTATATAGACGCCATATTGAATTGTTATGTCATTAAATAACTTATTTTTTGCTGAGTATAGAAACCTATAACAAGTTGATATTCTACCAATAATAATAATAGCTTTAGTGGAAAAATTTAGTTATCCACGGAAAAACAACTTCATTAAGGAATAATTTTGCAAGAATTATTAGGTACAGTTTTATTTCGTTTAGTAGAAATCAATGAAACATCCATAATTTGTAGCAGTAGAAATTGCCAAAAAATAGTTTAGTTGAAAATTTTATTTGCCTCCCCAGGAAATTATAATGTCAAAATTGAAAAACAAAAAGACCGATAGAATAGTAAAAACTACCTAGTTATAAAACAAACGAAAACAACTTATTTTATTGAATAAGGGAAGGAATTCAGAAGATTCACTTATTTTATTGTCGCAAATGTTCAAAATGTGCGCCTTCATTCTCGATGCAAATTTGCACTCGTACAATTGCGCTGGTAGCATTCCGCGTCTTTGTACGGCTTATTTTTAGGCCTTCAATAACTTCACTGAATTGAAATCTTAAAACGTGCAAGTTATGGTTCGCCACTCCGAGAACCGATTTTTGTCGCAAGTGGCAAACTTATTAGTCGACAGTGAAATGGCAGTTCATGGCATTGAAACCAAAATTCAAAATTTTATAAGTAGACAGACTGTTTTGTAAATAAAGAAAATATGCATTGCGAAGACACCTTCTTTAAAACTAAAAAAACTAAAATTTATTTCTAATTTCGTCGTTAAGATTTCCCATTGTTTAGAAAGTTCATATTTTATAAAATTAAATCTTCGTAAATCTATTTTTCCAAGGACAACTAAATTGTTGTCCAAAATAATAGAATTTTATTTTCTCAAACTATTTGTGCTGGAATAATATCCATTTGTCATGGGTTGCTATTCTCAGCAAGAAATAAACTATTTAATGACTACAATCCAATATGGCGTCCATAGGAAAAAATAAACCTGATGATGACTGATGACTGCAAGTGTATGAAACGTCGGAGATAATTTTAGAGTACTGTAAAATATGCTGGTTAAACAACCATTTAAACCTGTTTTTACAAATCATCAAAACGTTAATAAATAACGAAGTTAATAACAAAAAACCGAATTGCAAATTTTCCCTTTTTTCCAAATAGGAAATCAACAGAGCAAAGTCGATTTTTATGAGGGCATATTAAGGCGCTCCAAATTGTAAAACTTTTTCCCCATTTAAACGTGTTTCTATCTTCAAAGATAAGTGAGATAGCAATGTTGTCGAGGCTCATCTGGGACACCCTGTATAGCAAAGCAAAAATCAAAAATCTTGCAGAAGTTTGACAGAAAATTAATCTTCCACTGACAGTAGCACTTTCAGAAAATTTAGTTTGCTGCAAAACACTGCAGAGTTCCACATACTGACGTCACTAATTCCCATACCAGTGGTCCCCAAAAGTCCCCAAAAGATGCGAAATGTCTAATCAAGTTTTATAGTAAATCAAGGATACATACAAGCTTAGACTGAAGTGTCGTTTTCATCCACTTAACACATACTCGTATAAGCATTTCCCAAAATTAGCGTAACATAAAAAGTTGGTATATGTTCAAAATAACGTTTGTGTTGCTAATTTGGCAATATGTAATAGATGTCAACCTGAATCTCTGACCTGAATCCCTTAACCCAATATTTAACCCAAGATAATGAATAGATTAAAATAATGTTTACAAGGAGTTATCAATCTTGCAAATAATATTGGGCAAGTAGGTACCCACCATTATGTTTTTCAGTGTTAAATTCGACAAGAGCAAAATGCAGCTGCTATAGCTACTTAAGACATTTTTAAATATCTTATTGGAGAAATTAACAGACGTAAATTAAGAATCCGTAAAGTTGAGGTTGGTTCAACTTTACGAAATGTTACGTTAAGTACTCTACGTTAATTTTTATTCTGAACATTTATGTACGTTTCTAACGTAATTTAACTTTTACGTTCCTAAGTTAATTTATGTTAGATTAAGTGGATGTAAACTGCCCTTTATACCTCAAAAGCGTTCTAGGAAAACAAACGCTTTTAAAGTAAGTACCGAAGAACTAATTCCTTCAACCCCTTTTTCCGATGCGTTTACAATCATCGCCAAGAGGATCCCTTTCACACAATTAATTCAAGAAAGTGTTGTCTCCTGGTTCGGAGCATGTGGTCTTCTTACGTATGCAACCTTCTTCCTCAGACCATTTAACCACCTTCAGTGTGTCTGAACTGAACCGATTGGATGCACATTGCATTTAGGGCGTCCACGTGCAGTTGATTCCGTTGATGTCTTGCTTTACTAGTCACTTTTGTTGGTGACCTTTTGAGCATCTCCATGATATTGACGGTCCGGTCAGTGTAAGAACTATACCAATTTAATTCCATGCCGTTACTGGTCTGTTACGTGACGCTGCTAAAGATAAGTGGTCTTAATGTAAATCGACCTTTAAGATCTATTCTCATAATACGTCAACTTAACGTCAGGTTACAGATTTACAGTCACGGAAACTCGAGTAGGTATTTTGTACGAGAATTGCCAATGACGTTACGTTTCATGAGAAACGGCCGTTAACGTTGAGACAACGTTACGTCACGTTACGTCACGTCACGCCACTGGCAAAGTCTCGTCAAAGTATTCAGATTTCCGTAACGTCTCTGGTGTAGATTTTTGATTTCGGTATTTTATCTTCAGATAAATCCGTAATAAGAAATTCTGCGTCAAATTCAAATGGCACTTTCTCGAATTCACTGTTTGTCAGAATATGATGCTCCGGTGGCGCGCTGGCTGTCTGCTGTGCCGCTCTTCATTTCTCGCATTTTCCATTCCCATAAATCAAGTGACAGGAGACAGGCTAGCGGAGAGCACTCCGTTGCTATGGTTCCGTGGCATCCCGACAGTTCGGTTGTTCCACGGAGCGAGGAGAGGGTAGATCAGAACCGGGGATTTAATCCTGTCGGGGGATGTCTGAAAGACGGGGAAAGTTAATAAGAGTTTTGGGGGATTAAAAATAATCCTTGTGTTTTGCAATATTGCTTTGCGTAACGCGATTCAATGGCGTCACACTGAAATCGGGGTGATATTAGTTATTGTTCTTTCATTTCTGAGTCGTAAATTTTGTTGATTTTATTTTTTTCTGTTTCAGGTAAGCTGCCCTCCGATGTTTGTTCTCTTACCCCTCCGGATGGTGAGTTTAAAGCACACGTATAATGTATATGCTTAAACAGAAATTCTTTTGACTTTCGTCGCGTTTTCGTTATTTTCAGTTGGCCTTAAAATATCAGAAATGATGTCGTAACATTCAGCAAACTTTAATGAGCGAAGTGAAGTGATCTGCCAAATTATTCCAATGTTTACAAAATCCCTAAGATGACGTCCCGTTGCACGTGTTAACTACCAGAAGATGATATACGTGCCTTCTTTGGCTATTGCATCGACAATGAACGACTGCGCATTTCGGCTGCGCATTTTGCGTACAAAATAAAATTTGAACTGCAGCACTAGCGCCAGTGAAACTACTGCTCGTTTTGCTATACTGTTTTATTAGGTACCATTTAACATTACGTAAAATATCAAAATGCGAAACGGCAATAAACATTACAAAAAGTAATTCAACAAGATGAAATGTTTCAGCTGTCAGTTAAGCATGATGGCCTACCCCACTCTCGCTGTATCTCATGATAGCCGTGCCGTTAACTTTTTATTAGTTTTATCTCTTCTAATTATCCATAAACCATTAAATTTAATTCGTTCTGGCCAATTAAGTGTCGTCAAACAGTCTGTTAAGTACTGGAAGTATGTTTTCCTTTATTTTTATAGCCTAAAAATCAGCGTGGTAATCTTACAACCCATAAACGTCGAGTTTTACGAACATAAAATTTTACTGCCTTTCCCCGGAGTAAAAGCTAGGGGTGTTGTAGCATCAGCACACAAAGTACCTTGTTTAATTCAATCTTTTTCATTTAAAAACGATTATAATGATGGCAGATTTCTTACACGCGGTTATTGTGCAACGCTAAAATTAGGGTCGTAAATTACTTAGAGCAATTAAAGTAATTAGGTACATGCAAAAATGTTGCGCTTGATGGGCTTATGGATTAGCACGTATTAATAAGCAATCTATGTTTTACATAAGTAGTTTATTGATGCATAAAACGCATTTATTGGAGCCTATCCTTGACTGTCGAAAATTTACGAATGCATCGAAAATTTTGGAAGGCCAAGACTAAATTGCGCAAATAACGGTTTAAAAATTATTGTCGTTATTCCTCAATAAATTGATCTTGCAAAAACAAACGATTTGAAATAATTGCTGTAATTGCTTCTAGCACGAAGGATAATTATATTTTTCTTGTAGCATGTGGTGCGACCATAAGTTTTAATAACTTTTTATAGCGTGTTTAAGACTCGAGTAGTAATTTATAATTTCTTCCTAAATATAATTTCGTAAACGCGGTATACTTTAATTGAATATTATATTTATTCCACATAAAGGTATCGAATAAAGATCTGTAAAACCATTTATAAAATTGTAACATCGGTTGTAAATCCTATATATGCTTAATCGGCAATGGTTTAGTTACCTATATATTTTTGTTTATTCGTTTGTTTGTTTGTTTTGTTTGTTTGTTTGTTTGTTTGTTTGTTTGTTTGTTTGTTTGTTTGTTTGTTTGTTTGTTTGTTTGTTTGTTTGTTTGTTTGTTTGTTATTTGCAAGAACATGGTCCGCAGTGGTTTCATGTAGGTACTTATCGAAGTTCTGTCATATTGTATATCACGTAGGTGCACAAAATTTGTAAACTAAAACGAAATGTTTAGGTTTAATAGAGTGCGTTCATTTGGCATAGGAGGAAAAAGAGAAGTGACTGGCTTGATATTTTAAGACACATGCTCGGTTCACTGACAACACGCGCTTAACTTAGCTTTAGAGGTACATTTTCTTATGTCAAGAAATTGGGTTTATGGAATGCAACAAAATTTATTAACGCACGAATCTATTGGAACTTATGCCATACTGCACATGCCTCCTATAAGTTATCTAATTTAGGAGGACGAAGTAGTTATAAATAACATGGTATTTGACAATGGTGTAACTGTGGTGTGTTCCACAATAACTAAGGGGATTTAAGTGATAACGTTTTTGGATCCAACGTAGACATGAACAAATTGATTTTTGGAAGTAAACAAGAAATTTAGAAACTCTGGCAGATGTGACGTGGTCCTTATTCTGTGTTGAATTTCTCACTTCTCAATATTCTTTCATGGGTAATTATCAACTTTATCTCACCGTCTCTTGCTTTATGATTGTCCCGTGCGGCAGACCCATATTTTTGTCAGTTTTCTTATATTGCGTTTTCTTTATAGTTCTGTTATTGTGAGTCCAAGTCCGGCTTTCTCAGGGTGCTTTACAAATTGTGTCGTTCTTTATTGAACGAGAACTATAAGGTAGGAACTGGAGCTTCTGTATCTATACATGTTTCCTCAGCCATATTTTGCATTAATGTTAATTTTATAAACTTCTAATATAACAATTATTGTTGAAAAATATGAAATTTTTGTAGTATCGGATCTTTCATCTTATCAGTATTTATTTTCTTTAGATGTTGCCTTAAGTTTACGCTCTCTTTCCAATACTCTGAATTTTTATCGAGTATTTCAAAAGCTAAGCAAAGAACCCTACAGTGCATATAGTAGACAGTCCATATCTCTGATACCGTTCGATATATCAAAATAAAATTAATATTTACATATGTAGAGTCCGATCCATCAGAGAGAAATGGTGACGCAATGCGCGATAACAAATTTTCGGTAGCGTCTCTACGGTTAACGGGCGACGGCCAATATAATGCTAGGATGACGTTACCTACTTCTCAGTATGTCCCCGGATTAGGTTACAAAGATGTTAAAAAATGATTAATTTTAACATCTCAAAAAAATCACCTTCATTGAACACCCTGCTTGTTCCACTCCCATAGCACATATAATTTTTCATTAAACTGTTACAGGAAATTTGTTATGCATTTCCTGGACTTCTTATTAAAATATTATTAAATCGAAAAAAAACATGTTTTATGAACATTTAGCTCTTAAAATAGTGCGCCATTTACATCAAATAGAAACAGTTTCACCTTCGTTAAGCCTATTTTTTCCCTTCTTTGTAACCCCATCCTTGGCTATATGGTATAAATGTATGTATCTACGTTGGCACTAGTCACGCCTTCGTCCAAGATGACGTCATTTTGTTTTCTCAGATGGAATGAACTCAACGTAAGAACGCAATGATGCATCTCAGAAAATTATTTTCCTACTGCCGCCTAAGAAAGCAACACTTTTCAAACGATTCATTAGGCGCGAAAGTTGACAATTTCGTCCACCCGTGTGTTATGGTTGTGCGTCCCAAATCACACTGGCAACACTGACGGCGTACATAACTCGATAGAAAGTGTTTTTCACGCACTCCGATGATTTCTGAACTCGTGCGAAATTTGTTGCTTTCTATACCTAATACTTGTTCAATATACTATTTTTTATTTATAGGCTGTTGAAATACTGAGTACACGAAACCAGAATTATATTTTTCAAATAGTAGTACCTCATTTTTTACATGTTTGGCTCCTCCATAAAATTTTATCAAAATTTATATATTTATGTATTATTTTATACACTTTTGAGTAGGTAAGGGATGTTAATAGTACATTATTCAACGAGCGGTAATGTAGGTAATAACTCACGCAGATAAAATTTGCACAGGCGAGTTCTGTAATTCATCAAGTGAGTTATTACCATTACCGCGAGTTGAATACTATACTTTATCTACGACTATAACAATAAATATTTAAATGCAAGTTTTTGCTTTTTTAGCTACATAATTCTCAGATTTGCGTTTAAGAAATGCACGTAATTTATGTAGTTAATATTGTCTGATTTTACTATTTGGTAGAAATTCATGATGAATTGAAAAATTACTACGCGTACTACCAATATAACGATTTATTATTATAACTTGACCGGTTTCAGAATTCACAATGATTCCATCATCAGAAATGTATAAAGAAAATTATTGTAAACAAATTATTATGACAGTTGACAAGGAAACTAAAATTGACAGAACACTACAAATAATAATGATATCCATGAAATAAGACAACTAGATAACTGAATTTCAGTATTTACCTACGGGGTATAAGAAAAACACAAAGGAAAATCGAATACCTCGTAGCTTGAAATTTAGCTAAAAACATTAATAATATATTCAAAAATACAACAAATTTTAAATCCAAATTTAGTTTAAAAAATTCTTTAGAATTAATTAACAATATCAAATATAAAAATATTCCAACAGGGTCTTTTTTGGTTTCTTTTGATGTTACAAATATGTTCCCTAATATTCCTCCTAATGAATGCTTAAAATTAATTGAAAATATTTTAGATAAAACTCATACTAATATTGTTATAAAAATGATATTATTACTGCTTTCCAACTTTGTATTGAACAAAATTATCTCCAGTTCAATAATAAATATTATACTCAAAACTTAGGTCTTGCTATGGGTTCATCAATTAGTCCTTTATTAGCAGATATTTTCATGTCAGATATTGAAGATAAAATTATGAATTCTGAATTAGGCAAACAACATATTCTATTTTGGTATAGATATGTAGATGATATTATTGCTTGTTTTAAAGGAACAACAAGACAATTAGACAATTTTCAAAATTTTTGAACAGTATTCATCCAAAAATTAAATTTACTATAGAAATAGAAACTGAACACAAAATTAATTTCTTAGATTTAACTTTAATAAATGAATGTAATACAATAAATTTCGATATTTTTAGGAAACCAACATATACAGATATTACTCTTTCATCAAATTCATTTCACCCCTTTTGTCAAAAAATTTCTGCTTATAATTCTATGATACACAGGGCCTTTACAGTACCGCTATCTTTGGATAAATTGAATAAAGAACTAAACATAATTAGAACAATTGCAATAAATAATGAATTTAAGATTGAAATTATCAATAGAATCATTAACAATAAAAAATTTAAAATTGCTTGTAACAACATATATCCTAAATTATCTAATGATAAAGTTACCAAATTTAGCACGATTACTTATTTTGTAAATATTTCTGAAAAGATTGCCAGTATTTTACGAAAAAACAACATACAAGTCACATTTAAACCATCAAATATATTATCACATATTTTATTTAAAAGTAAAGACAAAACACATAAACTTGACCACACAGGTGTTTATCAACTAAATTGCTTAGACTGTAACAGCATATATATCGGACAAACTGGCAGATCTATACGTATTAGGTATAATGAACATTTAAGATCATTTCGTTTAAAAAATGATCATTCAAGTTTTGCTAATCATTTTTTTGATAACAATCATCAATTCCCTCCTCCGGAGAATACTAAATTATTGTTTAATTTTGTAAAGAGTTATCAATTAGATATATTAGAGTCTATAGAAATTTATAAACATAAAAATGATAAAAATTGTAACTTACTTAATGACCAAGTCGATTTAATACAATCTAGTTTATTTAAACTTTTGTAAATGATTCTCATGTGTCTATGGGACAGGTTCTATTATTGCCATTATGACATTAATTCAAGAATCAATTGCAGTTTATTTGCTGCCCATATAAACCATGGACCTTCGAGGTTATTTGGCAATATATATGGGATTTACTTACTTTCTTCCTTTTTGTTTTATTTTTAATTTTGACATCTTCGTTTTCATCATCATCATCATCATCAATATTACTATTATCATTGTTATTATTATGATTGATTCTTGAATTAATTATTCAGCCACAGTCTCTAACATCTTAATCCCTGACTTATTTCCTTTTTTTGCCATTATGACATTTATTGACTTATTTCTCTTTTTTAGTTTATTACAATTAATAATAGCAGTTGGCAGTTGTCAAGACAGAACACATACAGGCCTATTCTATAACTTGTAACGACTCGTTTTTGGACGATTATCGTTATATAAACAGGGCAAGCGATTCCGTAGTTGACAGCTGTTTCGCGCAAGTCCTTATCGTAACGACTAATTGTTTGTGAACAATTTGAAATATTGGGAGTTGTTAGAAGACGATATTTCGATTCTGTAAACAATAATATGTTGCTGAGTAACTACAAAATCGTTAAATAACCATCGTTCATAAACACCTCCTTCAAATATACAGTTTCCATTGTGACATTTCGCATTGTTGCATGAAATAGATCTATTCTGCGAACTGCTATACCAAAAAAAAAGAGTTTGAGATGGATTAGGCTGCTGGAGTAAAAATGATTTATTATTTGAACTAGAAAGAAAGCATGTATGCATTACATTTATGAGAATTAAAATTAAGGACAGGAGCCTACGAAAACGTATCTCTTATAACTGTAGAAGGACGAATAATTATTTAATGCTGCAATTACGGGACCCTTTTATCTACCTGAGGAAATATTTCGAGGTCAATACATATAGACTCAGTAGAGAATCAGCCAGATATGTTTTTTATGGAGATCGTTAATTACGAGTACTTATATGCATGCACCCCAGCGAAGAACTGCTACACCTCCTGACGTTAAAGTGGAGTGTTCATTTTCATTTCATTTCATAATTAATGATTTGAAATAAATTTGAAATTTATACAAGTATATACAGTGCGATTCAAAAGTCTCCCCTCCCCTATATCTTCAGAATGGCGAGACATAGAAAAACCAAATTTTTGTTACCTTCATGGCAGCTCAGATAGCAGATAGACCAAGATGGCGACCGGGCGCCATCTTGGTCTAAAAATTTAAATTGCAGTAGGGGTGAAGTGAGGGCTGAATCGAAAGCGCTCTTAATTCTCAATACGATAACCAAGTTTCGTAATATTCTATCAACTAAATTCAAAATGACGGTGTATAGTAATTTCAGGAAAATCTCATATGTATTTTAATAGTATAAAGCTGGGAACACATTTCTCTGATGTGTTGTGTTGTGTCGTGTTGTGTTGTGACTCGCCGTGTGCACATGTTTCTGTCGTGTTGTGACGCAACGTTTGATAAACCGGTGCTACCCAGTTTCTCAAAAGCTCCAGTGTGTACACACCGAGCGTTTTCGTCCCTGATTAACCGGGAACTTTTTATAGAACTGTTTCTATACTTTTTTCCACACTGTATCTAAGTACAAGTGAAGTAAAAATGCTGTTGCTTTACCTGTATAATTCATTTCCCTGCCTATCTCCTCCCACGCCTCTTGCCGCATACACTCATTGCGGTAATTCTTCGAATTCACGTTGAATAAACATTCGTAATTTGTAACTTTTTCAATTAAGACAGCTTCATCCATATTTTTTAAGCGAAATGACCCGTGCACACTTCTCTGACGCTCTGATGTGTTGTGTCGCGATGCAACGAAAATCTGGATAGAAGGGATCGCGTTGCGTCACAACACAACACAACACAACACAACAAAACACTACACAACACAACACAACACAACACAGGGCGTAGCGTCAGAGCAATGTGCACGCGCCCCGTTTAATTACATGCGATTTATGCTGTATGATCCATACAACGTTGCGTCACAATGTCCCTAGCTTAACAGTGTGATATAGAGCATGCAAGTTCGGGAAACCATCATGGCAACTGCGCTAGAGCATTTTCGAAATATTTGACAAGTGCTTCCCGAAAGAAGGCAGTCGGGCGCCATCTTAGTATAAATAATTAAATTACGGTAGGCGTCAAGTGAGTGCTCGTTCGAAAGCCCTTTTGATTCTGAACTCAGTGACAATAGCGATTTTACGTGTTAGTGTCATTACCTCGTTACTATTAAAATACCTATTCAGAATGACAATTAAAAACTGGAATATTGAATCCGCCGCCATTTTGAATTGTGCTCATAGAATATTATGAAACCTGGTTGTTGTATTCAGAATGAAAAGCGTTTTTGATTGAATCTCCACTTAACCACTACTGCTATTTAAATTCTTAGACCAAGACGGCGCCCGATCACCATCTTTGGAAACTCACCTGTCAAATATTTTGAAAAAGCTACTATCGGATCTGCCTTGAAAGTTCCCCGAATTAGGGTTTTCTATGTCACGTCATTCAAAAGTTAAGATGGGGGTGAGGCTTTCGAATCGCGCTGTATGTAAATAAAGTTAATAAACAAGCATTTGTTTTATTTTTTGTTCACTTAAAAGCCAAAACTAAAAGAAATTACTGGTTTAATTAACAACAAAATAAATCCAAAATGGTTAGAAGAGCAATTTCACACGGCAACAATTTTTTACCACAGCCTCCTACACTTCAACGCTTGACGACAGACGCACGTTACTACTGTTTCAAAGTCGTTATGATTTCGCATTGTCACAAAATTAACGATGACAGATACAGAATACAGTTTTTATAACAATCGTTATAAGTGTCGTAAAGAAGCAGTAGTTCATAAGCGATGTTGTTAGTTAACGATAATATATAGAATAGGCCTGATTGACTTGACCACACAGTTCATTACAAGATTAGCAGTTGGCAGTTGTCAAGATTCCATGGATATTTTGTTTATTTAGTTCTGATATTTCACTTGAAGGTTTTTCAATTGAATTTATTGTTTTTTTCCTATTATGGTTTTCTTTAAATTCAATGTTTTTTCCCTTCAAGCTACGAGGTATTCGATTTTCCTTTGTGTTTTTCTTATACCCCGTAGGTAAATACTGAAATTCAGTTATCTAGTTGTCTTATTTCATGGATATCATTATTATTTGTAGTGTTCTGTCAATTTTAGTTTCCTTGTCAACTGTCATAATAATTTGTTTACAATAATTTTCTTTATACATTTCTGATGATGGAATCATGGAATCATTGTGAATTCTGAAACCGGTCAAGTTATAATAATAAATCGTTATATTGGTAGTACGCGTAGTAATTTTTCAATTCAGCACGTAATTTAGAATAATTCTCTATATTAATTCCATTGTTTGTATTGAGTGTACTTCTGAGCATCGAATAGAAAGTTCACAGAGACGACGCTTTATATTTATTGCTTATTTCAGTAAAATATGCCAAAAATATATTTTTTGTAAACGAATTGACGTTCTTGTCTCTACACTAATCCAAAAAATTAAGTATTTGTCCTGGGATTTTTCGGGTAATACATTTTTAGCTACTTGCCATAATTCTGGCGGTGTACATAATAATTCATCTTCACTATTAAAATTCATCTTTTTTGGCAGAATTATTATTAACTGTATTTGAAAACGTCAAACTTTTCAGAAATTTCAAGTCATTTGCCTCCCCTCAATAATAATGGACCGAAGGTGAAGGAGATCGGCATAATCTAGTAGTGAGTTATAATAACTCACTTGTAATAACTCACGATATTTGTTTATGGATATGTACTATTAATTGTTCAGAAATAGTTGATTAATTAATGTATACCTAATCTAATAGGAGTACCTAGATAAATATCGTTATTTTAGTACCAGTACTGGTGTAGACTCAATTTCTGTCGATCTATTGACATCTACTGACCAAATATAAGATTTCTTTATTGATATAGTTTCTTAAAGTAAGTACATACTACGTTTGCAAAATCTGGGGAATCCTTTTTGTACAATATTTCATATTGTACAGGGTGAATAGAAGGTGAGGAATATCATCAGTAAAAGATGTCCATTGTGCATTTGCGTTAGCTGATACTCCGTGGGATCACGTTATGTATAGTTTTTTAATTTTTTTAATTATTTTCTAAATTGTGTCGTTCTGATATTGAATGTGGCTTCGAACTCGACAGTTTTTCAGTCATTTATTTTGAATTTTTAAGTAAAAATTCACAGCCTTCGCAAAGATGCAACCGGGGGAGACATTGAAAATGACGAAGCATTTGAGATATAGGTAGCGTGTTAAATAACTTGCGCGGATTGCAATCTCTCATACTAGTGTATGTCGTTGCTAGCCAGAGAAGAGAAGAATGAGCGCGCTAGCACGCTCCGCGGTCCGCGCTGCCAGCCGCTTGGCTTTGACCCGCTGCGCTGGCGCTCGGGACACGTGGTGTGGCAAATGCAGCATTTACGCTTTTCGTGAATCATGCCCTATACCAGGATACTAATAACATTTTCAATGTTAAAATTACGAGAAATTCAGGGGGTACCAGGGAAAATTTATTTCACTCTTTTTCTGGTAAATGCATCTCGTGGTCACCCGGTATATTCTAATTCATGAAACTTCTATGGCAACACCTTAATTTCGCCGAGTAAAGATTTTTTTATGCATGTAGGTAATGGAAAAGTAAGTATTTCAAAATAAAAAAACACTGCAACATCCCATAATATATTTTTTGCACATTTGATGATCAATTTACTAAGCTTTTGATTAATGTACCGTTTCGAAGTTTGCCATAGATAAGTGTCTACGGAGTTCTCGGAGGTAACGCAACGAATCATGTCGAGGGTAGTCGAGCACATGGAGTTGTTTAAAAACCACTGAAAGTATTGATATGTCAAATAAATCAGGTTCCGCTTAGTTGAAAGCCTGATAGATTGTTTGCTTAAAACAATAAAATGAAAGAGTATACAATGAACTTGAGCCCATCGGATTGGTAACCCAATGCACTATCCATTTAACCACCTTCGATGCTGAAAACCACCTGCACGCAACCGGTAATTAAAAACAAGTTATTCCTGGATTGCGTTGCCTCGAGATTCTCCGATATTTTCAACCTTAAAAATGTTTAGAATTTTACTGATACTGTATACCATCTTGACGAATATTTCGTATTTTCTGAATAGAGTTTACACGGATCAAGGACCAAGGATGGTTAAAAGAATGGACAAGAGCCATGGACGACTAGTTTGTACCTGTAATGTACCTATCGCTTTGAGACATAATTATTATCTCCTTAATGGCGAATAAATGTGCACCTCCTCATTCTTAGCATTCGCTACATCAGTGGCTCTTCCTGGGATTCTTTTCTTATTCTCGAAAATTTCGGCACCGTGTTCATAAAGCAATTTGTACGCTCAATACAAAGTATTATTTAAGTCATTGCATTATGTATTTCAAAATTGTGTATTTTTACCAATTTTTCCATCACAGATTTAAAACTTTATTCTTCGTCGGAGATGTCGTCAAACCACTGAAAGCAAGCACATGAATGAAAGATAAAGGAACGCGTTTGTCAATTTGCGGCCATAAATTGTTGGATAATTTGCC
This sequence comes from Xestobium rufovillosum, assembly GCA_963966045.1. Lineage (NCBI taxonomy): Eukaryota > Metazoa > Arthropoda > Insecta > Coleoptera > Ptinidae > Xestobium > Xestobium rufovillosum. The sequence goes on from OZ014496.1 coordinate 16,416,161, forward strand.
ACAATCTGCAATTTATTTCTTATTTGGAATAAATATACCGCAGACCGCCAGCATCAGCAGCAAGGCTCATGACCTAGAGAGAGCACACACACACACACAACGTAAAACGGATTCGTTCATTCAGAATGAGCATTTAATTTATTATTGCAAATAGAAGTAAATGCTACTTCTCCGCAAGTGATCTTTATCACAAGCGTAATACTGGAAAGAAACAGAAGATGAAGTGAGCGCATACATGTGAAATGCCTTGCACTTAGTTTTCTACTTCCACGCTGATTTACATACGCGGCTGTTGAATGTGTTTGGGCTGCCAAGAAGCCAGTGTAACTTAGCTGTTTCAACAGGGGCGTCTTATCTGAGTTTCCCTTATAATTAAGCCGATTAAGTTAATTTCAAACGTTCACTTCCTTCCGCTTTGCGTATCAAATTTTAAGGAAGTAATTAAATAATAATAACCTAAGAAAAATTAATAATATTTTGTCCCATTTTATTCATTGTGGAGTATTAATTAATAACATCCTTGGTTTCCGGGTGAAGAGCGTTTTCAAAATTGTCTGGATGCCTACGAACGGCTGTTAATCAAGGACGTTTAAAAGATGGACCACGCGTTCTTATTGCGTTGACCTTTTTGTTTGTGAAGCCAACATACCAGATGTAGAGGAGGTTGCGGACATTACTACCATTGTCGACGAGACAAATAATTAGATTTTCGCTGGGCTGCCTAGCTGGTCAACTGATTAATTTTTGTAATTGCTCAAACAAACGCTTACGCTGTGATAGCAATACAGCTTCTGTGTTAAATGTCATTCTGCCCCTTCATTAAAAATAGTATAATTTTGAAGGTTAAATTGTTTTTTTTATTTGCAACTTCATGTGTATCACACGCAAAATTGCCAATAAAATATAGATACTTAGTTCCTCTACGTCAGCAATTGCTACTAATAGGATAGGAAACATAAATGTTTGAGAGGAAAATTCGTAGTAAAAAGAAGAGTTAAGAGCCAAAATTAATAGGGGTTATCATAAGAAAATAGTGATCAAAAACAATTATTGAGTATAAAGTACCTAGATGAAAAAACTGAGCAGAAGGCCTCGCCTTTAATATCCAAAGCAAATAATTCAAGTCATGAAGAACAAGGATTATTAACAAAGGAAGAGGAATTTTTTGACCCATTAGAACCACCCTCTGGATCGAAAACTATAAAAAAGAGACTGTACGAAGTAAAATTGATTACATAAGCCGAAATTAGAAGAATGTAATCCAGAAATTCTGCACTTATGATAAAAATGCCAGTATGTCATTTTGTGAAGCGAATTGCACGGCAAACTGACACTAAAATAAAACCAAGTGAAACTTATTTATTGTAAAGGTTAATTACATAATTTGTGCAATGGGGTTGTTACATTTTCTATTTGGTGCAACGACAACTCAACAGGAGATGTCGAAGGAAGGCATTTTGTAGCTACATTGCTGCTGTCTCGATGTTCGAGGAAAAACTTTCTTCCCGAGACAAATCCTCGCAGTGATGTCAAAAGAGTGCATGACAGAAGTAAGAAGATATATCCGGTCCACTGCGTTTTTGTATATGACTATTATTTCTCGTTTATCTGCTAGGTAATTATTTTTTAAATAATATGAGAGTCGTGGTCACGTTGACATCAAATAATACGTTGTACGGTACTCTTATCGTAATTTGCTGTTACGATACTTGCATTGTAATAGTTATTTAAGATACAAGTATCGTAACAGATCATATTATGATACAAGATGGGAAAGTTTGATAACCCATCGTGTATCATAATATGAGGTTATGATAAGAGTATCTTACAACGTTTTATCTACTATCAGCGTGACCACAACTACCATTTTTGGTTAAGAAATAATTAGTAAACGAGAAATAATAATGATGTACAAAAAAGTAGCAGGCTGGTACGTATATATTTTTAGTTCCGTCAATGCTTTTGTACATCTCTGCGAATGAGTAGTTTTTCCTCGGATATCGAGATAGCAGCAATGTGGTTGTGAAATGTCTTCCTTCAACAACTCCCCGGTGTTGAATTAATAAATATCAAATTGCGCAAATTTTGTAATTAACGTTTACAAGTAAGTTTAATTTGATTTGATTTTAGCATTAGTTTGCCGTGCAATTCACTACACAAAATACGTGCTCTAAAGATGTCAATTTGGCATTGTCATTAGAACATTCAAATGAATGTCATAAAAATGTATATTATGTATTGATCGTAGATAAATAACTATTATTAATAATAGTATATTATGCACGAGTTTATAATAGCATCATTATAACGAGTTGTATACTATACTTTGTCTACGACTATCAAAACAGATTCCCAGAAAGAATTTACCTTCATTTCCCTTCTCCAGTGTAAGAAAGATTCATACATATGCTCTCAGGTATAATTTTCTTGGTTTTTTGGGCAATGAATCTAATGAGGCAAGTTCTGCAGCTTCTTTTATTGCTGGTGCTGGTGGCACTCTCACTACTCATTATATCTTCTTTTTTAGAATATGCATTTCAAATTAAAAGCAAACCATGCTGATTTGACGTTTCAATTTGAACTGACACATCGCGATCGCGGCCTACTAAATAAATGTAAAAAATAGTCAAAGCGATGTTCCTATTGGTTTAGTGAATAATATTCATTAATCACTGCAGTGAATAATGTATCTAATTATGATTGAAGAAACACAAGTATAAAGAGTATGTTGTATAAGATAGTCTTGAACAAAATAATTTATTAATAGTATTTTGCAATCAAAATCAAAATACCATTTTCTACAATTTCCAACTATTTTTTTCTAAGGAAACATCCTGAATATATTTCTCAAATATGTTAATTTCAAATCTGCGCAAATTCGAAACCAACTCATCCTCGAACAGTACAATGTCGGTATGCATAGGTATGCATAAATGCTATGCTTCGGTTCCAGTCCCTCGAGCACTTTTTTCGTGTTGTTTCTACATATGTACATATTTCTTTCTTCCCATTAAGTACCCTTAATTTTTTACGTGTTTCTTTTCTTCTGTTAATATAACTTACCTACCATTTGCTTTTAATTGGTGCATATTTTGTTAATCTTGTAATTACATGAAATGCCATTTTGTCATATTATCGCCTACAACGTGGCGAGAATTAAAAATTGGCGGAGAGGCATCCTGGCACTTTAGATCTCAGTGGCCAATAAGGAAATCTCAGATAGTAGGCTTCAGTAGTCATTACCACCCTGTCAGGTCAGGAGATTGGCACTAAAATGCCTTTAAAACATCCTTTAATCGAAAACTCAAAATGTAGTGCCGATAACCAATATATCAACTTTTATTAAATTTCATGGGAATCAAAGTATCAAACTAGGTAAAAGAGTGTGAGGGTTTCCATTTAATAAAATAAAAAAATTGTTTTGTACTCAGCTTATGAACACCTGTACACGTCAATATAATTTTATCTGATGCTTCCGAGGATTCTTCATATCAGCGATGTAGACAGACTGTGCACTATTACCCCATTCATCTTATTAATATTTTTTTTAAATTTTAATGTCAAACACATTACAACGGTACTTCCTGATAATCCGCATCGATTACTTCCAGGGTATATAAATACCGAAATTTCGTCTTGGAGCGGCTTTCCGCTGGGACATTGACGAACACCTGATTCATAATCTTGGTGCTGCGCAGACGTCTTAATTATAACTATACAGTTTTGATAAATCGGCCCGTCAGACGGGGTCAGAGAATAAATAATGAATTTACACCTGTAAAACTATGCTAATCAATGCATTGGGATTTATAAAATGTTGAAAACATATTTGTAAGTGTCGGCGATGAGAAGGGTAGACCGGGTTTAATGTAGTATAATAATCTCACAGCTGTTGGAGAATTTTCTTTCCTTGGCTGATTATCTAATTTGTTACGTTTGCCGTAGGTACAATATGGCGCAAAAGTGAACAATCCATTTTAGCCCGCTTTATTTTTCATCGCTTCCCGAAATCATCCCTTAAATGTTTTGCAGTTTATAATTTTAGATGGTTTCTGAAATTTCTTTTAACTGCTCCTAATTTTCGGCAATGCTTATCTTCAGAAGATTCTGCTACAGCTGTTGCTTTAGGTGATGCTGGCGATGGATGGATGGATTCTTCATACTTTCAAAGTTTCAATCTTGCGTAATCGCCACATGCAGTTGATGTAGTCATACTCAACTTTGCCCTGGAACTGGATCAGGCAATGGAAAAGAAACATGGTGTTCCATTTCAAAAAAATTATGAGGGTCTCTCATGTAACATTTTCTCCAGTGTATAATAAAGGCACGAAAGAAGAACTATTCTAGAACGTTGGACCTTCTTGTACAGATGTGGGGCATGGTAGCTAGCTTAGACACTGGGAGTGTAGTTTCCGGTCTTCAAACAAATAGTTTGTTAATTGCCACGCATGGCACTAAAATATTAATCATTAATTTGTTGAAATTAATTATGGTGGCCAATAACTAATGGATCACTAACTTGCCCATGGCCTTGATGACTAAAAATTTAAATGGAATTTCTTCAATAGTATGAATGAAACTAAAACCACTTTGATTTTCGAACATAATATCAGCTCCTCTGATTTGTGTAACGTTTCTTAGTAATTAGACATAGCGCTCGATTAATACTTACCTAAAATATAACTCTCGAGATCATCCACTACCCAAATCGTGTTTGTTCCGGCTGTAGAGCACTATCTCCCTCTCTTCGCTCCTCATTCTCGCTCTCTCCCACACCCTATCCGTTCCACACAGAAAATAATAGATTCATTAGAGTTTTTTATGGCGGCCTTTCTAATTTTTGACAGGAATATTAGTCACGTGACGCTTCCATCAATATGGATGCATTTTGCAGATTGGCCTGGCCTCCCCCTAAGCTCCGTGAACGGCGAGGTCAGTCCGCCCCTTCAGGCTAGTTTAAGTGCAGGGTGGACGTTATTAATTGAGTTTTTCGAAAATCTGCCAGTCAGGTGATTTATGATGCTCGCGGGCGGGGCTGGTTAGTGTGTACTTTTTCGAGACGTCATAATTATAGGAAATAATTAAAAGGTATGCAGGTATGCTGTATAATTAAAAAAATGTCTTCTGTAGTAAATGAAAGAGAATAATTGAGTTTGTTCACTTTTTTGTTGGAGGTAGAACTTAATATGGGTTAGGTAACTTCTCCCTGAAATTATTCGTCTCAAATAAGCGCCGTTGAAACTTTCGGAATATAAATGACTTAGTTTTGAAGTGTAAAAATAAAACAAAGTCGTAGTTACTCTAGGGGTGTAACTAAAGTGGCTTTAGTTGGAATGCGGAGTCACTCTGTAAATGAGTGTCTCTTTACGGACTTTGATGAATCTCTTTAGATCACGTTACTTCCAGAACAAATTAAACATCTGAACATAAATAATTTAGATGTTGGTTACAGTTGGTAGCGAATTACTGATGGAAATCTAGTAGCAACTCATTTTTTTGACATAAACTCTTTGATGTAATCGTAGACGTAGGTCCTTTTAAATTTGGTCCCCAGTATACTTCGCCGCACAAAATTATTAATCAAGAATGCAAGTTGTGGCAGTACTACCCGACCATTTTCTTTTTAAACCGCACTGCCATGGGCATTCTCAAAGCTCCGCCAACCTCACAAAGAGAGGATGCGATCACGGCAGACAAATGAGACTTGTTAACATTAATGGAAACCCTATGCCTTTACAAATTGCAAACGGCTCTAACCTTCCTTACTTTTTTTACCATTCAAGTTGAGGTCCGACGCAGGTATATATTCACACACATAGTTCACAGTCTTTTTATATTTGAGTTAATTCCCTCTTTATATGTTTGATTTATAAGGCAGAGTTGGTACAATTGCGAGATGCACCTATATGCATTTGCCCATTCACAACAAATGTGATTTAAATTCTGAAGGGTAAACGATAATGGGATTCTGATTTTCGAGATGTCGTAAATCATAGGGGTTAAGCATTCTGATTTCATCAGTTAGCATTTTGATGACATTTCGTTGTAGGAAAACATTTGGGAGTATAACAATAAATAATACAACAGATCCATAAACTCGATAATTCTCTTGGTCCGATTGTAATTGCGACTAGTTCCTCCACTTACAAACTTGCTATAAGCATCCCGCTTCCATATTAAAATTCCTTGTAAAGAAATTTCCAAATTAAGGGTGGATCCCCATCAAGGTATTCTCGTCTGCGTCAACTATTCACCAATTCCTACTTCAAACAACTCCTAACGCCAACGGGCTTCTTTAGATTTGGATCCTCTAATTGAATTACTTGTTCCTTTTACATATTTCATGTATATGAACAATTCTAGAAACAAATCTGTGGTGCTGCTATGGGTTCTTCCTTGCTTCTTGTTGTTGCTAACATGCGGCAATCTGGGCGTTTATAGTCAAATGTTAGTTCAGATATATCGATGACATTTTCGTAATATAGCCAGGTTGAAGCTGATAGAAAGTTATATTTATATTTTCAGCTCTGCAGGCCCTGTATGCCCATAGCTTGTCCTACTATAGTCTTCCATTCTTTCCTGTCTAAGGTTTTTCTTTTCCAGTCCTTCACATTTAGTTTCTCCAGGTCCTCCTCCACACACTCCCTCTTCGGTCTTCCTCTTCTTCGTCGTTCCTGTGGTTCATTTTCTAGCATCATCCTGGGTATTCTTCTTTCTCCCGTTCTTGCGACATGTCCCAGCTATCGTAGTCTTTGCGCTCTGAACTATGTGTGGTTCCCCGTAAAGTTCTTTAATTTCTCTGTTTGTCCTTCTGTATTCTCCTTCTTCCCTTATACCCCCAAAAATTATCCTTAGTATTTTCCGCTCCCACACTTCTAAATTCCTCTGGCCCTCCTTCCTCAGAACCCACGTCTCGCTAACATATGTAACTGTTGGTCTTATAATAGTCTTATATATTGTTGTTTTAACCCTTCTGGACAGATTTCTATTTCCGGGCACTCCATGCATCGCTCCTGCACTCTTGTTTCCAGCCATGATTCTTTTCTCTGTTTCCTTCCGCTGCTCATCACTTCTTGTTACTTCCACGCCCAAAAACTTAAAATTCTTCACTCTTTCAAAATTGTATTTCTCGCCTGTTTCTGTTGTTATTGCCAGACTATCCTGTTCTTCCCCACTTGTTGTCATGTATTTCGCTTTATGTTCGTTTATCTTAAGACCATATTCTCCTGCGGCACTTCCCAGTTTTCCTGTGATTTCTTTAAGTTCTTCTCTTACTTGTTCTTGCCAATAATGTAATATCATCAGCAGAAAGTTACCCCCTCTTAAATGTTTTGGTCAGTCGTCGTCTTGATGGAAGTCTTGGTCATTCTGTCGATACATATAGGAAATCCGATAGGTCAATGCATTATCATCAACTCTCTTGTTCGCTGTGCCGTTGTCATATCATCTCCGTGCCATCTGAACTTCAACAAATCTCAAATGGTTTTTGGCCAGTAACAACTACAACCCCGTGACAAACTGACTACCTCCAAAATTCCTCCTCGACCAAAGTCGGACTACACTACCACCCCAACGGCAATCCTATGTCTTTTACATTCTCATTGTAACTGATCGTAAAAGAAAATTTTTTCGCAAACAAAATTCGCTTTCCATAACGATATCTCAGGTCTTCTAAAATCGGCCAAAAATTCCTTACACTTGCATTTAGAAGATGTATTTTTGTGATCTTGTCTATATTGGTGAGGCTTAGGTGCATGGGTACACGTGTGGCTAAACATGAACAGCTGCTGAATTCTTGGTAACAGTAGTTCTGTTGATTTTTTGAGTTTCATGTAACTCTTTATTGTGCTATCTACCATCAACCTGACAGAGGGCCCCAGGCGGATTATTATCCATTTGGATCAAGTGTAATTCTGAATTTACTTGGTGAGAGTACTTGCTTAGCTGAAGTAGGACTGGCGGAGAAAAGAATTTCTCCACACTCAAACCGATAATATATATTGTCGTATACATAAAGCCACATAAAGGCCCATGGCCGTGGAGCCGGCTTATAATGGCATCACTCATACTCTCTCGAAGAGTGAAGGACAATAGTGGGATGGAAATACTCTAAATCATTCCTTACTTGTCTGCAATTCAAAGCCCATGATGCTGAATTTCCTCTTCCATTATTTAAATGCATATTCTATTTGTATATTTTGAACAAAGAGAGTAGCCCCAGCTATTTTGCGAAACAACTACTCCTCGGGCTAATACCCCGCCAGGCGGCATTGAATTATGTAGAACAAATCCAGATTTCTTGTACCGCGATATATTTGCTCGAGGAGTAGTTGTTCGAACGATTCAGTACCACTCAACTTCAATAATTTATTCACACTATCATCCAAATGAAATTCTGTATGAATAGATATGCCTTAAGGAATTGAATTTAGAGCGAAATCCTGGCAGTAAATGCGGGTGATCCATCAAATCCTTTAATTTTTAAACCATTTTCGTGAAAACCAGAGTCCCGACAAATAAATCAGCGATATCAGTGGGCCTGGTCGAAGTTATTCCACATACATGAGTTTTAATTGAAATCTCCAGATCACCCGATCCCCTTCCCTTGACATATTTCACTGGTGTCATCGGCAGGGCTCATTTATCAAGTTACTAAAAATTGCTCGCTCTAGAGGAAAGGTGAATTTCAGCGAAGCAAATAGATTAACTACGAAGCGGAGGTGGTGTACGTAGAATAAATTGAAAATTTCAGCACTTTCCAAGTCCGAGGGTTTGCCTTTTCAACGATTATCGATGCAAACGTGACCGACGTGTAAAATCAGTCCACGCTTATTTTTTAAAAGGGCGATTTTAATATACGAGTGGGTTTGATCTTTTTGTTTAATATCGTATATTTTCATGATGCAAAAATTCACAGACCTCGCATCTTACGAAAGTATCATAGGCGTATTGAAAATACCGACACAACTGCTCGGTTTCTAAGATGTCCAACAAGTTGGTTTATTATTGATACAATAAAATAAAAGAAATGATTTGTGACAAGCACAAGGCACATAGTCAAACTGACGCAATACGTAAACAAATATTAACGCATCCGTTTTGTACTCTTTGGACTTTTATTCCAACGCGATATCCCTCGGTACTCGCGCTCGCCGTACCTTAGTTTACATCTGGCTAGCGCTCTGATATTATTATTATTAGCGGCCTCGACTGCGCGCGTCGCCGACAGAATCTGTCGCGTGTCGATACATTTTTCGTAATATGAGTCCCATATACACGAGCCCAGAAGTATTTTCAATACTAAAAAGGTTTTTGGAAGAACAAGGAATAGATGAATTGAAAGGATTAAGAAAGTTCAGCGCATTCATGAATATGAAACAATGAGTAGATAAGTGTTTTTTCACTTTAAATGCATTTTCAATACTTTGCAGGAAGTGTCTGGAATATTTCCCATGGTTTGCCCAACACTGTAACTTTTTGATGGAACCACAATTCTCCCTCATAACGAAACGGGAAGTTGTTCCTCTCTTAGCCTAAAAAAGTTCGGATCATTTGAAATATATCGATGATGGCAGTGCCGGTTTAACCGTTTTCTTCGATATAGAAGGGTTGTGGTGATGTGGAGCGAAGAAATTGCGCATCAAACATTTAGTCTTCCATAGGTTGCTACAAGCGCAAGGAAATGGTTTGCGGTCCCTCAATACATACGGGTAAGTATTATCTTCAATGACACTTCGGTTTACCTAAATTTCTTGCAAATATCGGAAAAATACTAAACCATCATTCTTATTGGCAATAAAAATGTTGATCGTGTGAACGGTACAGTTGTGTTTCCTTGGTGTTAGTTTGCTGTTTTGTATCCAGTAGGCCGCAGTGTGTATCAATATTATCTGTTTGGGTTATGAATTTCTGCCAGAGAAACGAAAGTTTTTGTAACATATCGTGCTAGAGATGTTATCATGAATTTACGTTTTCTGTTACCACCGTAGTTCGACATTGACTGATCGGGGCACAGGCTGACACCAATCAACTTTCAGATATGGCTCTCCGGGACTGCTATCCCCGCATTATCTAGCAGTCGGTGGTGCCAAACTTGAAAATATCATTTGTTAAACGTCACTGTCGTAAAGAATACAGATACGGCTGGAAATTTGTTTCTTTTAAGCTCTAAACGAAGACGTATTCTGAAACGCTGTTTTGGCCCAGCCAACGGGGGCGCATTGCCATTGTGCATGAAATCTTTCGGGGGCGAGGATTCCTAATATCCGGAATGTTCGCGATCTTAGCGCATTGTGTATGCCGCGTGGGGATTAGTCCATTAATCACTTGGGTCATTGTATCAACTATCAAAGCGTGCAAGGTTTCGCAACAATAGTCCGCGCGCTCCACTGAGCACACCCCCACGCCGCCGCCGCCTCCACCGCTTCGCCGGTTGAACCCTCGTCCCGTTTTCAGAAGCGAAAAACAATCAGTTTTCTTCTGCGAGCACAAAATAGCTAGATCATTCGACCAGAATGGCTGTACACTGCACCCATTTTCCTTTCATACCCACCCCTAACCAATTGGTTTTCTATTACAATGACTGTCTGCGTCTCCTCTTAAACGCCTATAAATTTTGCAGAAGAATTAATTCATGCACGGCGCTCGCCAGAAATCGCGCAACAAACGGTAAACAATGTTGTTGTAGATTTTGAGAAAAACGTGTTTCGAGATTTTGTTCTGCGTCACTTCAAATCAAAAAAAGACTGTCACTGAAGTCATAGACTGTCATGTAATTGATTTTCGGAATGAGAATCAGAAAAAACTGAAAAACTGAAAAAGTGCCCTATTTTTATTTTAAACAAACAATACTTATGCTAATCATATTCTGAACCCTTTGCAAGCAGTGCCCTTCCGGGAATTTCTTTAATGCAGTAGTTCTCAAATGCTCAATGTCGTCGAATGGCCTCTGACTACACATTTGACTTTTGAGTAGGTTCACCTAAAGATAGTCAATGGGCGTAATGTTTGGAGATCTCGGGAGCCAAGGGTTTTTGGAATACCGTCCAATTCATCGGCCACGAAATATTTCATGCGACCATTTTGTAACCTGTAGTCGAATAAATAAATTGGAACCCCGTCTTGCTTGAACCAATTCTTTTATAACCCAATGCCTGGTGGGGTGTTTGCCCGAGGAGTAGTTGTTCGAATGGTCCAGTGCCACTCTTCGGTTACAGTTATTTCAAAAGACACCAATTTGTTCATTCAGAAACTGTAGGTTTCGTTCTTCCCTCAAACAAAAATGAGTCAGCAATGATATTATCTAATATTCCATACCAAATTTTGTTTTTAAATGAATATTGTTCTACCAAACCTATTCCATCTCAAAATTCGTATGGTTGACGAACAGGAGATACACCAGTAGCATCGTTTAATGTCGAAACTGATATATTTTGAGTCTCGCTCAATTACTTACCAGTAACCGACATCCAGACCTTTATCTTCCTCAGTTGCAAGTCAATTAATGCTGTTTTATTTTTTTTAAATTGCCTACCAACATAAATCGCTTCAAGCTTCCGATAGTCAATTTTTAGTATGAACCTGTTTCTTAAATATAATTTACCTACCAAGACTTGAAAATACGAAATTATACCTAGATGTTAGAAAATGACACACAAGTATATCACAAGAAGCACAAAAACCTCAAACATAATAAATAAATTTTTATGAAATTCATTATCACTGACAAGACTAATTAACGGGTTCACAGAGTGCATGGTAATTGGGGCAGACGTTAGAGAAGAATTTTGTATTGCCCACGTAAATCCGGTAACCATTAGTAACGGGCCACTTTGGTGCTTTTCCGCCAAATTAATTAGGCGTGATTAGCGTCCGGACACGTGAAATTACTTAGCGCTTGTCAAACGGCTGTCCGAATTAGTCCCCGAATGTCAGTGCCCGAAACGCACGGAAGAGGTTTCAGTGATACATACACTCATAAGCGGGGCATGTAATGGGTTCAAAAGTTATTATCTTGAAATAAGGGTAGGAGGTTGAGGCTTTTAGAGCAGCCAGCGTGACGGAGCAGGAGCACGCTACATAACTTTCGTCATGCCGAGTGAGAGAGAGTTGACGGAGGTGTGCGTGCGCCCGGCATATAGTGATGTCTGAAACGCTGACAGCTTGCCAGTACTATTACAGACGCGTCCACCAATCCGATGCCAGTTCGCAGTGCAAACTGAATGTCTAGGCCCCGCGCCACTCTTTCGCGTTTTTGACAGATCAGTTGAACCGTCACATCACCGCGAGTCCGCGTGCTTTTATGGGTTTCCCGCTTTCCCACGAAAATTGACTCTCGTCTTCGCTCGTCTGTCCTCTGTTTCTAAGTGTTGATTTTTTCGAGTGATGTGCTTGATTGATACTCAGCATGGCTTTTGATGCGAGATTATCGGAAAGATTCCAAGGTAAATAAGATAAATTCCGAGGCAGTGGTCGCCCTGTGTGGTCCCGCAAACATCCTCGGACCTCGATTAAGGAATTTTAATGCTGTTAATTGACATGTTAAAGTCGTGCTATAATGGAGTAGCTAACACGATTTAAAATGGAACTAAACGGTTACGGTTAATGTATGCTATTATCCCTCCACCACCGGGCCTTGATAGGGAACCGTGCGTAATCCCAAACCAGTTCCAGAGTTTTTGAATGGCAATCGTTGTTTACCGATTAATTACAACAATCATCCCACCAGGTAATTTATAGATCGAATAAGGCAAATTAAATTCCGCATTGAAAATAAATTTAATAACTCCTTATCGGGGCATCGTTTTATTTATGTTGCCGCACATGTTTTAATTCTCAAAGGACACTCGTAATCAATTTGTTCAGGATGTACTAGCAGGAAGAAAAACGTTGTCCGTTCAAGGAATACATTATAGCTGCCTATTATTGGACAGATGTACGGGCATGTTTTTTCACTGCATTTCGAGCAACCCATATGGCTGGCTCCGATACGGGTCACATTCCCATGGAGCTGTCTGAAGGGTATTTAAGTTTGGGCCGCGTTAATCAAGAGGTTTTCTCCTAGGCGACCGCTAGGTAATAATTTATGTCTTCAAAATAAAATTGCCGGGATGCGAGGATAGATTCATAACTTTTCTAGTCGCATTATGTTTTGCGTGAAATGTTTGTTTTCGTTTTCGGGTTCATATAATGGATTGTGGGTGGTGTGATTTGAATAATACCAGGATTTTTTGCCAGGGAATTGCATAAACATGATACGAAACTTTTCAAAGTTCGTCGGTGATTAACGGCCGAAATGTTAATGAATGAAAATCGAAGTTGTTTTCGATTACATAATGTCAAATAAATAAACATTTGTATGCGTTCGCATTTATTTAAATATTTTTAGAAGAATTTTATTGGCACAAAATATTCCTGGTTGACTCGGCACCAAAACTTATTTCCTTTTCATGGTCTACATAAACGTGGATAAACAACTATGAATTTTCTTATTCATTTCACGCTTTCAAAGTTACGCAGACCAGAGTTTCTCATGAATAATACCTACGCGTAATATTTATTATTAAACTGCTTGCGTATAAATTATTGTGTTTTTCAAATGTAAAAAAGGAAACTCGAAAATAATTATCATAGGGGTAGATCTGTTATCACTTATAATAGCCCAAGGGTCTTGATAATTCGAAATAACTTGATATAGTTCTTTTCAGATATCTTGGCGTGTGTGTGCAGTAATCTGCGCATTACGTTCATGTGTTTTTCTCCCTTTTGTAAAATGGATTGGTTGAATTTTAATTGCTGCCGTAAGATGACTTGAGAATATTCTCACGTTTCCGTATTTCATCTCACTCTTTCTTACTATGGTTGTGTGAAACAAAATGGTTTCAGTATTAATTTGCTTATTTTGCAATATCCAGTGGTCACCAAGCAATTTATTAAAAATTATTGCCTTTCAAGTATAACTGTCAGTTTGATTGTCAGGTGTAAAGACGCCTAGAAATGTTTTTACCAAACAGTGTCAAGAAGTTTTACGAAATATTTTTGAATACTTTACTCGAGAGAAGGAAAATAATGGTCCCCTATTGCCCTTAACTTGTGACCAGGAGTGATTTGCCGATGCATCAAAAGTAAGTCTATGTCGCGCATAGTTGGAGAGGAAAAACGAGGTTTGTCTCCTTCAACGCCCGGAAAAAGGCACAGCAAATCAAAATTAAAAAGAAGATGTAACTGACAACATTAAAACCGAAGTAAGGAATGCTATTTATTCCATGAAAGAAAAGAAATAACACATTACATTAAAAATTTTAAATAACAAATTAAAAACAAAACAAATAGTGAATATTTCTGACACAAGTTTGTGGCGTTTATAACCAATAGCAGATTTAAGTACAAACTAGAAAATAACCGGTGTCTTTTGTGTGAGCGGGCTAATGTTATGGGTAAAAGAATACATTTCTTGGGGGAAAACGTCAAAATGCTCATTGCCGTGTGCCGTGTCCAGAGTCGCGGCGCACACGCTTGTCGCGGTTCCTAGCAACAGCAAAATTTTGGAAACTACTGAACTGCTGGCGGTTGCTTGGATAATCGGATATGGCGGCGCAAACGCCAACAAATCTGAAAAATACTATACATTTTCGAAAGCGGGTTGCTCGGCAACATCCCGACGCCGAAGGCGGAGGTATGTTGCCACAGAGAAACCCGCTTGAGGAAATGTATCAATTATGAGGATTTGTCAAGACTCGAGGGCTATTCGGTAAGAAAATTTTTTGCCCAAAAAGAACAATTTGTTAAAAAGAAATTAAAATTGAAAAGAACAATCTTGGAAATGACATTTTGTGCAAAAAATTCGACAGCAGCGCAAAAGAGACATTTTTCCGTTGCTACAGTAATCCAGATGACATAAGTGAAAATAGCCCATAAGCACTCTTCAGTTAAATGTTCTCCTGATTGGCTGTCTTTGAACACGTGACTGTAGATACACAAATTCTATTGGATTATTGTACCTATAGGTAAAAAATTTTCAATACATTTTCAAACAAGTCATTCTCTTATTCGTTATGTAGTTCATCTGTGTTTCATGGCCATCTATATTTAAACATTTATGAAGCAATAAATTGTACAATAATTTGCATTAGGTATACATAGGTAATTGTAGAATATCTACTTACACATAAAATGTGTTCAAATAAGGTTATGATATATTTTAAGCATAATATTTTTAGAAACCTGAAAAGCAGGAAGAGCAATATTAAAAAGTCAATGAATTCAGCAACTACTTGTGATTAATTGACTTCGAAAAAAGTTTGGTATTTGTTGAAGATGACAATCTGGTCAAGAAATGTCAAAATTGGTATCTATCAAAGATAACTAAATTTTGTTACCCGTACTAAACACAAATTATGGGAACAAACAAAAAATACTACGACAGAATTCATGAATGGAAACTGAGGTATGAAAGCGAACAGTGGCTCGAGTATCTAAATAAGAACTCGAAAATGACTTCCGAATACCTATTAGGAACATAATAGATTCTTTATAAGTAAACCCCACACACCAAAACGGCGACAGTATTAAACTGACAATACGAGCATCTGCAGAAGTATGGATAAACTAAAATCTAAACTTACACTACCCCTTCCCCTCGTCCAGTAAACGCAAATTCCCTTGATTTATAAAACTTGGTGGTATAACTATTTCTATTTCTATATAGTTATCTCTAAAATTCAAGTGTCTACACTATTTTCTGAGGCCGAAAAATAGGTAATTGATGTTTTTAGATCAAATCAATCAGTCATTATTAAATTTAACGATAACAGAAAAATACAAATTTGACTTAATGAAGATATTCAGTCTGTCGAAATGACTTTTTTCAAACGGCTCTACTCAGCCGTACTAGGACAGTTAAATGTAATTTAATAATCCAACAATATCCTCAAACATAAAAATTGTTCTGTTCGTTGTAATAAACAAAATTAAAAATTTTAAGTAACCCCCGACACAACGCCTGAACAGATTTTCATCTATCTATACAGGGTGAATCAGGAATCCTTCTATGTATTGGTATTTTTGTTATTTGAAGAGCTACAAAGTCGGTTAAATGAGAGAAAAGTTGCACTATTTTGGGGCCATCTTAAACCTACTTTCAAACTTGCAAAAATTTTCACAGCTTTCTAGATATAATTAAAAAATTAAAATTTCCGATTTTTTTCTTTTGTTGATAACTCAACTGTGGTTTGTGCAAATGGCTTGAAACTTAGAATACTTACATAAAAGAACGTTGTGCATCGTTTGGTGACTTTGACAGTGCAGTGCGACCTGTCATTTTTGCATCCATATTCATTTCTGCTGCTGACATTAAGACAGCATTATTATGATTACAACGGTTTTTTAATTTTTTAAATAGAACCTCAAATAAAGAAGTTACAGAGAGAAACATGTTAGCACATGTAATCAAGGTAGCCATGCAACAAAAGAGCTGCGGTAAGTATCAATAAACAATTTACTTTTTAGTGGAAGCCCACGTATTCCCACCTTTTCTATTTGAAGAGATGGAGATTCGGTTAAATCAGCGAATACTTGCGCAATTACTAGCAATAAACGGTGGTTCACGAAGAGTTTAAAAAATCGGCCGGGGTCAAAATATTTATGGAAATTTTGAAACGGGTCAATTAGTACTTGGATTAAAATAAAATCCTACATTGTTGCTTCATGACATTTTGTTAAATTGTTTATTCGTTTTAGTTAATGTGTTTTATTGTTCTTTAAAGTTCCATAGTTAATAAAAAAAATAAAATAAATGTAGGTTTTATTTTAATCCAAGTACTAATTGACCCTTTTCAAAATATCCATAAATATTTTGACCACAGCCATTTTCTTAAACTCTTCTGGAACCACCGTTTATTGCTAGTAATTGGGCAAGTTTTTGCTGATTTAACCGAATCTCTATCTCCTCAAATAGAAAAGGTGGGAATACGTGGGCTTCCACAAAAAGTAAATTGTTTATTGACAAAAATTTTTACTTACTGCAGCTCTTTTGTTGCATGGCTACCTTGATTACATGGCTAACATGTTTCTCTCAGTAACTTCTTTATTTGAAGTTCGATTCAAAAAATTAAAAAACCGTTGTAATCATAATAATGCTGTCTTAATGTCAGCGGCAGAAATGAATATGGATGCCATAAAGAAAAAAAAAGTTGACTGTCGCTCTGCAAAAATGACAGATTGCACTGCACTGCCAATGTCACCAAACGATGCACAACGTTCTTTTATGTAAGCATTCCAAGTTTCAAGTCATTTGCACAAACCACAGTTGAGTTATCAACAAAAGATAACAATCGGAAATTTCAATTTTTTTATTATATCTAGAAAGCTGTGAAAATTTTTGAGAGTTTGAAAGTAGGTTTAAGATGGCCCCAAAATAGTGCAACTTTTCTCTCATTTAACCGACTTTGTAGCTCTTCAAATAACAAAAATACCAATACATAGAAGGATTCCTGATTCACCCTGTATATAAAACAAAAATTGTTTCTACCTATGTCCGTTATAGACTCCAAAACGGCTGGACCGATGTTGATGAAATTTTCAGGAAATCTTCAGATTAGCCTGTGAAGATTGGTAGCGATCGGATCAACATAATTTTTTTATACGTTTATGTGAAGCCGGGGCGCATATTCATAACTCACGTATCCTATCGCAATCCAAAGTAACATATCCAACGCGCGAGAGGTATGTCAAATGAGTGGATGTCTGTCTCGCGTGATGGCGAATCTCCTAGCTGTCCTTTTGGACCAGAACCGATTTTTTGGTCAAAAGAAAAAAGTGAAATAATCAAAAGAAAAAAGATCTACGGCGAGGTGCGAACCCTTAACATTGCGGCTTGGGAGGCTGACACATCGACCACTGAGCCACCAGGGTATCCTGGCAAGAACGCTTACGAAAATAGTATATAAGCAGAAAATACGCCCGTTACTGTAAGTCGACAGTTGGGAATGCAATACGCTACGTTCGATATGAATATGCAGTCGGGGCGGGTCGCTATAATTTATGAAGTGACAATTGATAGCAAACGTTAAACGGCATATGTCATTCGCAGTTTATCAAGTTTCAAACGATTTTACCACAATTATTTCTTCTGAGGCAGCAACGCGCCGGGTACGTCAGCTTGCAAACAAAAAAAAAAGCATCAGAATCGGTCCATTCGTTTAGGAGCTACGATGCCACAGACAGACACACAGACACGTCAAACTTATAACACCCCTCTTTTTTGTTGGGGGTTAAAAATGTAATAGGTATGCCTAATAGGTATTCCATTTGTAAATCAAAAATTGGCGTCACTTCCGTGAAAACCGGGAGTCTGAAAATATCGAGAGGAATGTCCAAATAGGACATTTTGCATCTCAACGACTATGCCAATTTATGTTTTGATATCCCGAAAAATGGAAGGAATGTTGCTGATACCCGTATCACAATCAATTTTTAACAAAACCGTTTATGTAACATATATTTGAATTATTATTACGCGAGCTTTTGAGTATGATAATATCGTCCACATATGTACGTATTTCTAAAATCGAAAGATACATATTTCAAACCTTAAAATTATTTTCTTTTATGCCAGCAAGTTGTCCAATTCTGCCTCAAACCCAACTTGGTTTTTATATGCCACAATCTGAATAATAATTACATATCTCATTTTCCGATTTCCTAATTAATTTCAGTATAAAGTTGTTTCCGAGGCATAACAACTTTGAAAAGTACGCACAATTCAATTCAAATAATTCAGTTTATATAATTATTAAATTCAGCCTTTTCAATTTAATTCAAGAATGCCTAATTCAATTCAATTCAGCCAATTTAATTCAATTCAAGTATAATTCAGTTCAATTCAAGCAATTAAATTTAATTCAAAAATCATTAAGTACAATTCAAGTAATTTATTTCAATTTGGTCAATTTAATTCAATTCGGCCTAATTAATTCAAATAATTCAATTCAGCCAATGCAACTCGATTCAAGTAATTCAATTCATGTAATTTTATTCGGTCACTTAAACTGAATTCAAACATAATTCAGTCAAATTCAAATAATTTAATTCAATTCGACCTATTTAATTCAATTTAGCCAATTCAATTCGATTCAAGCAATTCAATTCATATAATTCAATTCGGCCAATTCAACTTAATTCGAAAATAATTGAGTCCAATTCAAATAATGTAATTCAATTTGGCCAATTTAATTCAATTCGACCTATTTAATTCAATTCAGCCAATTCAATTCGATTCAAGCAATTCAATTCATATAATTCAATTCGGCCAATTCATCTGAATTCAAAAATAATTCAGTATAATTAAAATGATTCGATCCAATTCAAGTAATTCAATTCAATTCGGTCAATTCAAAAAATTCAGTTCCATTCAGTCAATTAATTTAAATTCAGCCATTTCAATTCCAATTCGGAGAGAGTGTACATAACAATTCGAAAGTTTAAGTATACAATATTATCCCCACGGTTGTTTCCAAAGACCTTGTCTGAATCGAGTAATTTTTGAGTTAAGGCATGCCCAAGTTAAAACGTGTAACTTTGTAACTTCATTTTGCCAAATAATATGGACTATATATTTGAGATACAATATCCAACCTCGAATTGGCAAACAATAAGGTGTAGAAATAACATTTCCAAATATCCAAAATGCCAATACATCAGGTTAGGTAACTAACAAACAGTAAGATATCAAGGGCATCACTAAAAAAATATATTATCAAAAATTTGAGAACACAGAAGAATATATTGCGACGTCTCTCCTTACATGCGTGGGAGAGATGCAGCAGATGGTAGGGAGATATGCCCCATCATATTTTTTTCTTATTTAATTATTAATTATTATTAATTAATGCGCACTCCTTCCCTACCACACACGTTAACGTTACAACGATTTGAATGGTCTAAGTGCTTGTTCACAATGGACGTAAACGCAAAAATTACGTAAACGCAATATTTACTTAAAAGTTGAAAATATTCCAACTTGGGATGTGTTCTTGCGTTATCCCGTAAAACTGAGGTATGAGGAACGTAAAACTTACGTCCATTGTGAACAGTTGCATGGATTGTCATAAGTTCAACTTTGCGTTCCTAATACGTTTTACGTAATTTTTGCGTTTACGTCCATTGTGAACAAGGACTAAGCAATTCTTATGCAACCATAAATTACGCGTTGTACATTATTGTCCAATCTACTATTCATCAACCTGGGACGAAATTATTGTTTGAAAAATAAGTGGTTCATCATCACTTCCAGGCTAACCATCATTTGGATTTTCTGTTGATTTTCTTGACACAGCATATTTCTTTATACTCTGCTTTTACTGTTATTATTTTTTTGTCCTTTAACCTTTTTTACCTTAAACATATTATTTGTTGCGGTTAGTATTTGCGCGTTCTACTTTCTTCTTTTGTGAAGGGGTTGATGAATATTTGGAATAGGAGATTGTACGGTGTAATGTCGGATGTATCTTCTCGCAGTTTCCTTTTGACTTATTTAAAAAACATCAACTACTATTCAATAGAATATCGAAAATTTTTTGTTATTATCCTTAATTACGGTCTAAATTTCGACATGATTTGCCCCTTACCTTTCTAACGGATTGGGTTGGCAACCTAAAGTAGGGTCTTTGTATTCCATTTTGAGCAAATAAGCATCGAGCGATGTACGTACAAGATAAGTACCCGTGTCTGAATGAACGTTAATTTGCCATGATGCACTACCCCATAGGGAACCGACTCTGATTATTACTTCGAAGTTCCGCATAACGCATCTCCTCGGTATAATGAGACATGCATATGTATGATCGATTTCAAGTAAGGTTAAGGAGGGCATACTGTCAGTAGATTCTAATTGCCCCCTGATTTACGACCGACTACACCCAATCGAAATCCAAATTAAAATAGTTAGCACTCAAATTGAAATTGAAAACAGATGGTCCTTCCGTCATGTGCGACGCCATTCTTTTAATGCCGATAAGGCCTTGTTAATTGGAAGAGGGTTTGTAGGGGTTATGTTTTTTATTGAAAAGAATTCTAGGATTTGATACTTCAATTAGAATTCCTATTCCAAGGCATTCCTATAGGCGTTGGTTAGCGCAGGATCTTATAAATGCTCAACAAGGGTAAGATCGTGAGGTTGAATATCAAAGTGCAATATCATCATCATAGTCTGAATAGGTCTGGCCAAATTAGCCTGTTCCAAGTTCAAATTTATTCCGTTGTGCGCTGTAGTTATGAAATTTAAGATCAAAACGCAAAATCTGTAATCTATCACAAGCTTGTGGCTAAAGGCATTGAATGTCGGAGCATGTCGTTCAACGGATGATGTTTGCGGATTTCGCTCCTTTGCTATCTTTATAGGTACGCTCTACACGAACTTTTGTCGGTAATTGTACTGCCATTGTCTTATTAAGGAACATGGAAGTAAAAATGGGCCACTTCACTTTTTGCAAATGGCGCCTAGAGCATGTTGTCTGCGTACATTCTGGAAACTCCAACCTGGAGAATAATCCGTAATTCAGTCGCCGTTAAAGTGAGTCGCTTCCACCAATTCAAGAGTAAAAAACCAGAGACTTGGAGAATGGACCCGGCGTTCTTATGCAACAGCTGATTTTGTTGTGAAGCCTACACGGTCGTAGGTCAGCGGGTCGCGGGTAGCGTTGTTATTATATTCAAACAGCAGTCCAGGCGAATGTCCCCCGATTCCGTTTCCGCGGCGGCACCTGTTTACTGCACAACTGGTCGGCTGCTTTTTGCCTTTACCTTTTCCACAAACAAACGCTTAGACTGTGAGTATGCCGGCTGCTTCAGTCGTAAATGTAAATAGCTAAGTCCCCTCTCCAAGTCTGTAAAAAACGAAGTTGCACTGCGTCCATCCCCTTCGCACACATTGCCGTCTGAATTTAACATCGGCAGAGATACAAATTATGCTTCAGATTGAAATAACTAACCCTCTAAAGATGAAAAATTTGTGTTTATGGTGTACCTCCTTCAAGAAATGCAAAAAAAACGTTTTCACGATTGGGCGGTTCTTGTATATGCTATAGAACGTTCATAGCAAAGAATATCACTGGAAATAAATAAAGTAGATAACATAGGCAATGGATATATTGATGGTTGATTATTTCACATTGAACATAGTAACATATTTAAGAAATTATAAACTAATTTGTGGACAATTATTTCCTATTTTATTTTCCCCACTTACTGCATTTGCGTGGCCTAATGTTTTAAATTTCCCTCTTTTTATACAATCTACTGTTACACAGTCCAAGTATTTGATAAGGTCGAGATTTGGTCAAGATATTCAAAAATTTTTAATTCCCAATGAACTTGGAACAAATGCTTGTAACCGAGAATGTCATAAATCAGAAATAAAATGGAGGTGGTAATTTATTAATAAATTTCTTTTAATTTTGGGTCAGTGCTTTAATGCATCTCTACAGCACAAAGCTTTCTCAGAAGGATTTTTTTTCCAGAAAACGGCGTTTCCGACATAATTTATTACTGTAATTATAGTTTTTAATAATTAATTATAATTTATATTTATCATATAATATTTAATTCAATTGACGCATTTGCGTAATACAAACTTAGGTTTTTTTTGGACTGTTTGTTTAATTATGGTGATTAAATAAGTGAGTTTTTAATAAAACTAAAGTTGCTATTAACTATAAACCTATTTGAGTTGATGTTCAGTTACGTATTGATTTATTATATTATTAAATGAATAATTATAATACAACTTTATTACAATACTGATACGGAAGCTAATGGTAAAGAAGAAATCTGTACAGAACACCATGGGAAACAACAAAATAATATGACAGACGGTCAGATACAGAATAACGAAGCTGGAAAATAGGAGAATGCTGTTGAAAGTTCTTTTGTAACGAAAATATTGACGTGAGTACTCGCGGCGGAAAAATGCACCTTGATAATATCCACAGATGGCCTTATCGAGTGAGCAAAATACGTCAGAGTACTTAGACTTAAAATTGTCTGAGATTCTCAATGACGAAGTTAAGTTAGACATTAGGTGACCAAAGCTACCACATTAGGACACCTGAAGCACGTCATTTAGAGAAATTTGCCTTTATGCATTGAGAACAAATCCATAATAAATAATGTATAAAACCTACAACAAGCCAATATAACCCACGAGGTGAAGCTAAAGTCGACAAAGTAGAATCAGAAGGTAACCGAGGTCAACAGAGACGAAAAGTCGCACTGCCCAAGAATACACCGTGATGGATAGGCATCGATACACGGTTATAAGAGAAAAGTGCAAGGTTGACGTCATGGTATGGTGGACAAGAGGACAAATCAAGACCCATCAAATGATGACTGACAGATCCTGGAATGCGACATCACAATAACAATCAACGCAGATAACAATTTTACAAAGAAATAAAGGCGAAGAAATTTTACTGCTTCTAAATAATAAGCAATGTGTCCCATGCCTACGTAAAATAGGTTTTTGAAAAATCGCAATTTTGTAATGCCACCAATGTTTTGCTAAAAATACAACCATGGACTTCAAACTGTTCAAGACTCTCACAAACAAGCTTTTCAAAAAAAAAACGCTTCGGATCCAACCCCGGCCCATTTGCCTCTTTCAAAATGCCGAAAAATCGATTTTTCATAAAATTTTCTCTAAATCAATTTTCTTCTTGTATTTCAGCAACGAAAAGCGTTAGAGATCTGTTTTTTCATAGAATATACAATGAAGTATGCTGATTACTACAGTGTACTCACGTTGCCTCAAACTTTTCCAATTTTATGAAAAAAATGTTTTCTTGCTAAGCCACAAATTTGTGTAATGTATTTTCCTACGACCCCCTAGGAAAGCGGCAGAAAAATCTCTTGAAAGGTGCGGCAGTTGAACATTTTAATGGCTGCTCCGTAGAAGATCTAAATATTTTATATAGGTACGAACTGGTCATATTATGAATTAGCGGACAAGAGAACAAATCAACGTGTCATTCATGAGCTAGTCGGAATTATTATAATATTATGCTCATAGTAAGTTAGTAGGCTACTTGGAAATTTTGACATCGTTTAATATCGACAACAAATCCTTAAATAAAGTTACTGTTTTGTGAATAGATTTGTCTTCTTAAGGGGTCGTAGGAAGAATAGTGTACATAACTCGATGGAAAGTGTATTTCCTATAAACTCGCGTGATTTTCTGCACTCGGCTACGCCTCGTGCATAAAATTTCACGCTCGTATGAAATTTGTCACTTTCCATGCTCGTTACGTAAACTACTATTTCAAGTAATCTTATTTTTCGGAATTAACATTATACATATGCGAGACCAAATACGGACAAAGGCTCGAAATTATTTTTAATGAAGAAACGAAACATTAATATTGTTGCTGAAAAAAGTTACGGCGAGTTAAACATAAATAATTTGTGCGCACTAGCCGCGCTAATACGTTGGTAGGCAGCGGCATAAGTGTTCGCGCGCTATTATTCTTGATAAAAACGTTTTGTTGTATTATTAGTGATTTATTAGTCTTAGTAATCAGTAATTAATATGTTAATTTGTATGTTAAGTTGTATATTAAGTTGTGGCGGTGCAGTTTTTAAGATGAATAGATCTGAATGTCGTAAGTTTCTTTTTTATCATGCACCGATTGCTTGAAAAATAGGTTATAGGTTATGAAAGGATTTGGTTTTATAGATACTTCCGCACGTTTCAATTTGTCATTCTGCAGCGTCTGCCAACGTATAATACAGCAGAAGCTTTGCAAAGCGTAGCAGAAGAACGGTATGAAGCATTACTGTATGTACCATCCCGTAAATCATATTCTAATTCTATTGCTCCAAGAAAAAGGGTTAAAAATATATTGCTTTATTTGATATTGAGTGCGTTTATACTTCTTTGTTATAATTTTATTGTTTCCTAGCCTCATCTTTTCGTTTCGACTAACATTTCATTAGATTTCTCCCAAAACACATCTCATTTTTTCTTCTTAGTTAGCGCCTACCACATCTCGCGTAATTGAAGTAATTAATTAATGGCATTGATTGCCTTTGAGATCGAACTACGCTTATTGGAATCGCGGTGGGCCAAGAAGTGTATCGAGTCGAACAATGTAAAATCTATTCTTATCTTGGTGCTACCTTGACGGCTATTACAAGATCCCTACCGCTAATGCAGCCGCCTCCCCTCCGCTTCTCACCCTTGTCATGCCGTGTAAAGCTCAGAGCTGAACCTACCTGATCTTTACAAACTACAACTTAACATGCAAGGCCCGTCATCGTCGGAATACAGACACATGGCACCGCGTATCCTTATCGCACTATTTCACCATAGTAAACTGATTATTTTAATTTGAATTAAAGTTTCGTTTAATAAGTTCTTTAGGTCCTTGTTCTTTCTGGGGGTGATTAATCACTTTTGGCCCCGTGGCATGCTCGCAGTGACGTTCCTGGCCCTTTTTCGCGATTTACCCTGACTAGATAAATATTGTGTACGGTTAATTGACGTGAATTTATAGCCCAGATAATCCTTTTCTCTGTATCTCGTGTTTATTTCAAAACTGAGGCATTTTGTTCAATTTTAATCCATTTGGCAATTTCTCTATAGTATTCCATGAAGTCATCAACCTATGAAATAAGAATGTGATGAGTTTTTCTTTAGAAATGCGTACTTATAGGCTATGTGAATTAATACGACTAGCGCATTGCCGAAGAGGTTAGGAAGGAACGAATTTTGATTTTCGTCTTTCGTCTTACTTACATAAATAAATAGGTATGTGCTCATCATAGACTCCATTCACGATTAGAATGATACGACGTCACAATGAGCAGAAGCAGTTATGGCCGCTGCGCTCTTTATTGTTATCAGTTCAGTGCCGCAACACACCAACAGCTGTAAGCGGCACTCCCTTTCCCTTAGCGGTGATGAACTGTCATGTTCAACTCGTGAACGGACTCTGTCAGGGGTATCAGAGGTTTTTCCGTATTAAATTGTTGCTGTCCTTGAGCAGTCATTTTTGGAAAATTGATGTGCTTTGTCAGAAACGAATAAGACGTTAAAAGAAAACAGGAAATTCGTCGAGTAATCGTTCAGTGTAATACAAATTATAGGCCTACGTATACAGCTTTGTTGCGCTTAAAATAATTTATGTTTAATTTATGTAACATAATGGAAGCTAGGAAGGCTGGGAGTCTAGGATTTTTGCGAGTGTATTGTAAGTAAATAAGTCCATATTAAAATATTCACATCGTAAAACTAAAATTTAACAGCTTTATTTATGATATTTTTTCTGATTTATGCCCCAGAAGAATATAGCTGTACTTTTATAGTTTTTCTAATTAGTAACATGTTCTTGTTTTATACAGATTTATACCTACTTGCGAATGTTATGTGATAAAATTTTGGGAATTTGAATTTATAATTTTTGGGAGATTTATGTCGCGATAAAGAACGTGATTTACAAGTAAAACGATCGTGTAAAATAAATTCACTTAAAAAGAAGAATGGGTTGTCCACTTATTACTTAGGTTACGTTTTTCTCGAAAAATTTGGATTTCAAATGGAATTGATTGATTTTAGTTATTGTTTAGGAATTGTTTTGGAACCGTGTGTTAAAATGGAATTGAGTAGTGAACACTTTCCGGAGATGTTTTTGAAGTGAAACTCCTTTTGTCTCGGTAGAGTAAGTTCCTGTATTGGCGAGCGTCACGAAAAGTGAAACGAATTGAGGGGAGCAGTCTGAGAAAGGCGGACAGAGAAGAAAGGGAATATCGAACGCCCCACTCTTTAGCCACGCTTTCTCTCATGCTTCGTGCTCTTTCTCTCAGGCAAGCGTCAGTGAAGCGAGACCATAGCGTTTCATTTCTCGTGACGCCGCCTCACTCTTTAGCCACGCTCTGTCTCATGCTTCGCGCTGTTTCTCTCAGGCAGGCGTCAATTCATTCCTCTAATAACGTCGAAGTTTCACTTCTACCGCGTGTGACGACCACGCACCCAGTTTTTTTAAAATGTTGAGGATTGGCTGATGCGCCGAAAAATTAGAAGCGTGGGTAGAAAATAGTCCATAGAATTTCAACTATTTTGGAGGAGATCCTAACCAACAGTCAGTGGAGAACTGCATTGTTCTCCGTACGACTTAAACACACTATCTGTGACGACATGCGGACATCCTGAAGCATTAGTATGACCAAGATACAAAAGATTCTGTGTGAATATTTGGCTGCCAGATGATGTACAAAGTTGCACACGGTAATTTTTGTCAGGAAAGGATTAAATTTTCAATCGAAGGCTGTCTCAAAAATAATAAGATACCGAATTCGGGAGAAGAAATTTTTGGAGAACCCGAAAGCAAGCTGCCAGTCTACGCTGCGGGTATTTCAAAATGAAGAAAAACAAATCGAGATCGAACGCGCTTGGGGTGTTAGTAAAAAATAATTGCATTATTCTTTGGTCCATTGGGTTACAGGTTGAATTAGAAGATCATGGTACAAACCATTTGCTGGTATTGGAAAGAGTGCGTCACAGACTCTCACAAAGTCGAATTGTTTTGCTCCAGGACAATGCTGTCACTCTTTCCCATTTCCCCGCATTTTTCATACATCCTCGCTCGGGTGCAGTCGTACCCTGAACCCTGAAGGTATGTTAATACTGGACCGACGATAAATGATGGAAACAAGGACAGTGAAACAATAAATTAATTCATATAAAGCAACACATTTGCCAATCATCGTCGCTCTTTAGGATAATACTTTGCTTAAGCAACAGCTACGGTTTCCTAGAAAAGCGATGCCGCCTTATAACGGCCGCAATATAGCGCCGCAGAGCGATCGTAATAATACGGAATAATAGGGCCGTAATCGCGGTGGCTCCAGTTGTAAAGTTAGAAAATTTAGCTGCGCTGTTATTCAGTTTAGACGTTCGTTTGTAAGAATGCTGATGCGTTACAACCGTTCCTGTACAATCGATTAATATTACGTCAAACTCCATAGTCAAAACATGTCGCCTTTATGACGGAACTGTTTTATTGCGTTGCGATTTTTAGTACCGCTTCCTAGGAAATTACTATGATTATTACATATGGAAACGCTTTTCATGACGTTTCCAATCGCTACGTTACGGCCTCTATTATGACGGCGCCGCTTGCTTAAGCTATGGTTTCCTAAGAAACCGGTGCCGTCATACCTATAGCAGTCGTAGAGGAGACGACAAGAAAAGCGTTTCCACAACAATCATAGCGGTTTCCTAGGGAGCGGTACTGAACACCGCAACGTAATAATACGATGCCGTCACAGATAAGATGGTGACAGTACGAAAGTTAAAACAATTCGTCAACGTCTTTTGACGGTGGAGTCTGACGGAACAGTGATTTTTATTGCAATTTTAATTTCTCGCGCAGGTAGCAGTAACATTGGTCACATGGCATTAGTTAGATTAGGTCAGGTCAGGTCAGGTCATTTTCCCACTTCTGAAGCCACCGTTATGGCGGTCGTATTCTGGCCGCTCTACAACGCTATATTGCTGCTCTTATATGACAGCACCGCTTTTCTGGGAAACCGTAGCTTTAGGAAACGGGTGGTTTTTATTTGTTTCATTTTTCACGCCAAGCGCCGGTATCTTCAGTCATAATACATATCAGCCGTTCTATTTGAAAACCTACAGACTAGATAAATTGATTATAGTTATTTATGTTATAGTGTATTCTGGTAAGAATAAACACTATGCGACTTCCGTATCTTTCCGGCCGCTCTTCGACATATTGCGGACGCTATATATGACGGCACCGCTTTCCTAGGAAACCGAAGCTTAAGAGATGTGTCACTTAAAATTAAAATAGTTTCAATGTTCGAATTTCTCCCTAAGTTTCCTCCTGGTGTTCTTTCCGCAATCAATACTATTTCGTATTGATTTTGTAGAATCTGAATTGCATCACAATGTGTGGTCGAATCTGTCAAGTGTTCACCTTAGCGGAATATACCCGCTTGTAGTTGTGTATCATTAAATATTTTACCAGTCTGCATTGGTACTTTATAATTTGCGAGAGAAAATTACCTACGATTATGCTACTACCACGTTGAAGAGTATTATGTCCAACTACCTACACAATCAATTTTACATATTTATTTCATAAAGCAAAATCTTTGCGCACTTTTATAGGTTTAAAAACAAGTTCTAACTTTATAAAACACTATTTTCTAAATAACTGCAGAAATGATTGTACGTTAATCGGTGTTTACAACAAACTTGCTCTGGAATTAATTTTATCCGTCGCCGGAAGAAGTCGATATAATAAATTGCAAATTGGCGTGAAATATATCTTAGTTCACAGTTGTAATTTCATTACCTATTGATGAAAAGGCAAATCCAGGGGCGCGCTGAAACTTGGAGTTTGGAGCGAGCACGCTAAAGGTTAGCAATTCAAAACTTTAATTGTCTACATTTTTATACTAATGATAATACTCGATATGTGTTTCAAAGGGAAGAGTGGCAAGCACCACGCTTCAACAAACTTATTGTTACTCCAACTTCAGGTTTTATCCCAGGCAACCATTTTCTTGGGCTGAGTCGATCCAGAGGCAGAAGAGTCGTCAGATATGGTGATTGCGAGCGCTAGAAGTTGAACTCTTTCTCAGTGCTGCATTTGTAGTTTATATAGCTCTCTTAACCGCTAGACAATCATGCCTTCTAGAGAAATTGTTAACAAAAGACAAAAATTACTAAATTCTTGCACTTGTGACTGCTTTAGCCCTGTCCAGCCTTTTTACTTTAACATATATTTGGAGGTTTCTGTACCATCATTCGATGGTAGATATAGAGTTTTCCGCACAATACATAATTTCTAAGTGTCATTCCAAATTAACCATCAGTTGACAACTTTCGAATGCACCATTTTTGGAGTTTACTCCTTAAGAATTGATTTTCAGTTGTAGCCCGCGGTGCGGAAATTTTATGAGTAGTAAAATCAAGCGTTAACTATTGAGCGTTACGTTCCGCGTTAACTGGTGAGCGTTGAAATTATGTACGTATCTATGGATACGGCTGTTTATGTCTGACTCCATACAGCATGGAAATACTGAAAATAGAGTAGATATGACAGTAGCCGTTGTAAAGTCAGCATTTGCAGTGTTTATTCGTTCCTAAATTTGTTGAATCTTTTGATTTAATATGGAAAAACCTCATATTAAATACTCCAAATATTGCTTAGTGCCGAATTGTGAATCAACGCCTATTCGAACATCAGGAAAAGTATTTATTTCATTGCCAGTGGGATCCACGTTTAGCAGATTGTCACTTAATTACTGAATTTATAAACAATTTATATTTTGATGTAGTTAGGCATTTTCGAACATAAACCATCTGATAAATACACATTTGGGTATAAAAATGACATCCGCGTGTACCCTATTATCAAGTGATTGAAGTTAAAATAATCGTTCGTAAGGAGTAAACTCCAGTCGTGCGTCGGAGCTGACACACAAAAGTTTTTTGATACCTACTTCGATTCCTCTTGTATGGACCGGAGTCCGATACATATAATGAAGGCAAACTCTTAAATGTAGAACAAAATACGTTCTTGAAAGCATATTCATGTCCATTTTAATAATTCATGGTGCGTTTAATAACAATGCTCAGCATAACGTGATATATGCAATTTGTGTATGCATCTTGAATATTCTCCTAATATTTCTATCTAGCTATGTGTGTTACTGGTTATCAACCTCTTTTGCTTCACGACATCTTTATCATTTCTAATTTTCCACAAGTCTAGTGATCGTTTTATTATAAGGAGGATATACAATTTTACCCTTGCTTCTGCATGTTAAATCCAGTTTATAGAATGTTTGTCTTTGATAGGCAAATTGACGCCAGTAATCACTCTAAATCAAGGTAAACAGCAATATAGCTTATATAAGAAAGTAAGAATTGATTATTGGTTATTCATATTAATTTTATGTGAATTAAACTTTTTATTAATAAATGGTGCTGCTTGGGCTGCGTAACACATTCCCAACGAATCTGATCCGTTTGGTCAGTTTTCTTTTTACACCATTTTACCCGTTCCTTAAAATGAGTTTCAGCTATGGAGACACACACACACACACACACTGTATAAGTGTAATGGACTCTATAATAATATTGTTATTTTACACGAGGTTGAACTGTTTATGTTGGTATCACAGTTCGCTATTTATTTAGGTTGTCTGATTAATTTGAACAATTAATTTATACGTGCGCATCTGAAATACTTATTACTGCGCCGATTTATTATTAAATGCACACCGCCGGAATTGGAACCACGAATCAGTACTTTCATGTGGGCTCTTTGACATTTTGGTTGTTCTGTCTGCCACTGGCGTAACTTACTTTTTATTGTTTCCATTTTTGCCTTTGTATCCGGGACGCATATCCGTATCGAACGTAGCGTATTGCATTCCCAACTGTCTACTTACAGCAACTGGCGTATTTTCTTCTTATATACTACTTTCGTAAGCTTTCTTGCCAGCACACCTTCGTGGCTCAGTGGTCGGTGTGTCATTCCTCCAAGACGCAACGTTGAGGGTTCGCATCTCGCAGTAGTTCTTTTTTGTTATGATGATTTCTCTTTCTTCTTTTGAACAAAAAATCGGTCAGGTCCAGAATGACAGCTAGGGGATCGTCATCACGCGAGACAAACATCCACTCATTTGACATACCTCTGCGACCACGGTCGTCCGATATGAAACTAAGTTCGACATTTGCCAATCTGCATACGCTACGTCCGATACGGATATGCATCCGGGACTTTGGAATATTATTGCGATTTAAGAGTAACACTCGTATTATTAGGTATGCTAAACTGAACTGTATAAGTTTAATATGTCTATCTTAAAGGGAAGAGAGTCCAGAAGTGGAGGTTGTGGGCGCTTAACAACCCTTGCGCAATATCGTTTTTGAGATTACATGCGCTGACGCAATCCACCTTAATGATAGTCAAGTTACAAATTATGCTCCAGAAAACATAAGATGTTGATTCTTAGCGACACAGGCAACTTAGACGTAAGTACCACCCTCGCAAATCTGGACATATCAATATAGTTTGACCTTGTATATTAATCTCACCGAATACTTATTCTATTTTCAATAACATTAATCCCCTCTTCCCAATATATCTACTTCTCTACTTTCCTGGTCAAGTTCATTCGTTCAAAGTTCTTTGAAATGAAAATCTGCGCCTTTTTAAATTAGCCCTAGTATAATCCGTGAAAAGCCATAGTTTTGCTTTTCATCGGAAGTACAGTTAAAAATTTTGTGACATTCCACAAGACGATTAAACCGGTCTCGAACAAAAATATTTGAAATATTCGCTACAATGACCCACAATAGTATTGATGCCAACATTCGCAAAATTTTGTCGCCTCTGCACTGGTGCCTCTTTATTTTTGTTGATGAGGAAGTAGAAGATTACAAAATTTATAGCGAACAAGATCAGATTAGGTAGCCGAAATTATAAGTAACCTAATACAGTGGTTCGGTTACGCATCCCACCTTGTCAGCGTTAAAAAATAGCTTTTTAAATTCACTGGAATTAACACTACGTCAAGTACGATAAAGTCATTAAAAGCACATTTGGCTACCAAAACCCAAGTAGGTAGGTGTCACACTATCCGGCCCCGAATAGGGCAGTAATGGCTGACGGTCATCAGACCCGCAGCTGCCGACAAGTTGGCGGTCTGGCTTTCGGTTTCTCCGATAGGCTCTCCTACTGCGGATCATATGTCACTTACGTCATCCATCAGTCAAGCTGTCTTAGAACCGAGTTGATAATTTGTCTTAATATTAAAGTAGCCGACTGTTTAATTAAGTGATAAATTATTTTTGTGTGTAACTATAGAGAATAAATGACGGCTTCATTTTTTAAGCTTTATGACATTAATTAGAAACTCTGTTGCCGGGCTCATTGTCTACCTTGGAAGCCTACCTACGACTATGTCTTACTTAATAAGTTTTTTGAATAATTTGTATGTCGTTCGTTTCTTTCTGCAAGGAATCACAGCTTGAGACAATTTTAAGCTAGTGAACTGACATTTTTTGTACACAGTGATTGTTTCTAGTAAAAACTTTATCTGTCCAAAATTTTATCACCAGATGATGACGTAGTACATTTTAATCGACGTGAATATTTTTTTATTCTAGGTTGTTACATTCAGCATTGTAAAAGTACCTACTGTATATATCCTAGTCAATTTCGGAATTGGAGAATCGTGCATAGCGTGTTTTACGCGAAATCACTTTTTTTCACTCCCTGAAATTTTTGCTTATCAGAGATTTCAAAGAGATTTCAAAATTTTATATAAAAGCGCCTCATTGCTGCCGAAATAAATGGAACAACACAATGAACAGCAAAAACCAACTAATGCAAGCGTAGAACTCGGGTCTTCTGAATCACTAAGCTGATCCATCTCGCCACAGCAGCTGCTGTGCGTTATTGCTTTAATAACACAGCATTTCTTCTCCTATACTGTACTTCGCTTATACTGTCATTCTTCATATACAATGTGTCCACGGATTGACTTCGGAAGAGGGAAACAAAAATTATTTCTCACTTTGCGAAAAAATGTTATTCTTTATAAAAATGCCTACTTGTTCTGAAACATCGAAATATATGGCATGACTTTTCAATTTTCTTCTACAGGGTAGACAATAATCCAAGAAATGTAGAAATTACCAAGTATGAAGTATCGTTACTCGTTCGAATCGAAAAGTCGTAAAGAAAAGTTGTTTAAATACTGACAGAGTGAATTCAAATAATATGAAGTTTGAGATTTCTTTGAAGGCATTCATATTTTGAACGATTTTGAGAATATTTCCTGTTTTTAAATTGAATCTTTAATTCATTGTCAAGTATAGGCTTATGTCAAATGTCTGGGTGATTTCTTTTTATCAAACTCAGTAACTAGTAATTCCAGTTTTCTGAGAAAATTGTTAGACTATTTCGACGGAAATGGCCAGGAGTTTCATTGTCTGATATAATACGGTTAAAAATATTATCTGTAAATTCGTGATAACGGGGAGTGTTTTGAGAACAAAAAGGAAAAGGAAATCTTACAATGCGATTGACGATGCAGCAACTGCAATAACTATAGATTCAGTAAGAGAATTTCCTACAATGTCTTTAAGAAAAAGGTCTTCCCAAATTGGTAATATTAGTAGATCACTATTGCAAAAAATTTGCAAGTGCAGCAATGTTCGTCCATTCAAACCAAGATTCATCCATACTTTGGAAGAAGGCGATGAAGAGAAGCGTTTAGATTTCTGTTTTTAATTGGCGAGAAGATTTTTTTTGTCCCCGACATAATTTTCTCAGATGAAGCTACTTTTACAACGACCGGGTCTGCCAGTTCACAGAATAGTAGATATTGGTCGGTGGAAAATCCTAATTTCTGAATTCGCTGCAGAAGGCAATATTCTAGATAAGTTAATGTTTGATGTGCGGTATCGTACTATAATGGCATCGTTTGACCTTACTTTTTTGAAAGAAATTTAAATCAAGATTGTTATCTAGAGATGCTAAGTACCTTCTTTCAGAATTATTTAGATAATAATATGGCAGTAGCTAATAGAAGAAAGGTTTACTTTCAGCAAGATGGTTGCCCAGCTCATTCCACAGCAGTTATTTGAGAAAGGCTGAACAACCAATTTGGCGATCAATGGTTTGGAAGATAAGGGCCGAATCCGTGGCCTACAAGAAGTCCAGATCTTACTATAAGTAATGGATTTTCATTTATGAGAGACCTCAAACAGAATGTGTACACTCAAATAATTAAAAAACGATATAAATATCTTGAGAGCAAAAATTAGGGACGTTGTTAATAGTATACCTCTTCAGCAAATACAAAATGCCTATAAAAATTTTAAGTCTATAGCTGAAATTTGTGCGGACCTGGGTGGTACTACATTCGAATAAAATATTTTTAATTTACTTTTCTATTCTTATACCTTATCTTAAATAAAGTTAATTGTCAATATTAAGTTTACTGCCTAATACAGTATAGGTAATCGACAACACATAAGACTACTTGATCATAACATAAACATTTAATTTTAAAATACGAAATATGTTTTTTTGAGCTCACTGCTCTCAAAATGGCATTTCGCGAACCCGACAGACAAACTCAAACATAGTGTTCGCGCACTAGTGCGCGAAATCTAGCAAAAAATCTGGCCCTTTCAGGCTTTCTAGAAATAATTTGACTTGAGTAATAAAGTTTGGTTAACAAAACGCCATTTCTCCAATTTGAATGTTGAAAATAGTGAAAGAATAAAGATAAATCGCTATTAGTTCGATTGACACTTTGACAACTCAATTCAATAAATTAAACCAAATGTCATTTTCTACAATTGTCAAATGGAAATCTGTCAATGTAACCACTTGATTTTTGAAATTTTAAATTGGAAACGTATTAGATAATAATTCAAAAATTATACCGTTCCTTTCAAAAAATATTGAACGAACCTCGATGCGCGAAGACGTCTTCGGCGCATTCACGCAAATGAAGCACTCGCTCCTTCGTCGCTCATGCGCGAAAAATGTCTTCTCGCACTCGTTTCGTAAATAACTATTTTGAACTCACCGTTCTCAAAATTACATTTCGCGAACCCGACAGACAAACTCAAACATAGTGTTCGCGCACTAGTGCGCGAAATCTAGCAAAAAGCACTGGCCCTTTCAGGCTTTCTAGAAATAATTTGACTTGATAGTAATAAAATTTGGTTAACAAAACGCCATTTCTCCAATTTGGATGTTGAAAATAGTGAAAGAAAAAGATAAATCGCTATTAATTCGATTGACACTTTGACAACTTAATTCAATAAATTAAACCAAATGTCATTTTCTACAATTGTCAAATGGAAATCTGTCAATGTAACCACTTGATTTTTGAAATTTTAAATTGGAAACGTATTAGATAATAATTAAAAAATTATAACGTTCGTTTCAAAAAATATTGTACGAACCTCGATGCGCGAAGACGTCTTCGGCGCATTCGCGCAAATGAAGCACTCGCTCCTTCGTCGCTCATGCTTCAAACAACAACAACAACATTCAAAAAATGTCTTCTCGCACTCGCTTCGTAAATAACTATTTCAAGATCCTTCAAAATATTAATGTCTTTGGAAAAAATACAAACTTCATATTTGAATTCATTTCGTCATTCTTGGCAATTTTTATATTTTGTGAATTATTGTCTCCACCCCCCCCCCCCCCCCAGAAGAAAATTTAAAAATCATGTCAGATTTCGATGTTTCAGAACTAGCAAGCATTTTTATAAAGTGTGCAATTTTTCCGTATATGCCAAATAATTTTTTTCCCTCTTCGGGACCGGGTCGCCCGAATAATGCGTTACAAAACAGCAATGGAATTGGATATTGTGTTAATTAAGCTCATAAACGAAACAAAAAAAATAAAAATTAATGGCCCCGGCAAGGAATTGAACCCTCATTGTCCAACCCAGAGCCAAATCACAAGTGCATTATTCCGTTCATAATAAATTTAGCGCCTATGCATCCAAATCGAAAAAATACTTAATTACGTGTCTAATGTAATATGTAAATGAGTTTTTAAATTTTTTCACTGGTTATTTATCATCTGTTGGATTATTTTACAGGGAACAGGATTTTTACAAGAATGTGTTTCCCCATGTTAGTTTCCCACGTACCGTTTTAAAAGAAAACAGCCGGTATAGGTACACTGCAAAAGCTGCCAAAAGTATTTTAGGTAGGAAAACATTTTCATAATTGTATAGGTATTCACAAGTCTTTCCAGATACATATAGTTCATAAGACGTGTTTCCGAGCGGTCAATGTTTGTTTCACTTTGGAAGAAACCGAAATAAACGTATTTAGGTACCTCTCTTTTGGCACACAGAGAAGGTAGGTATATTTTTGTCTGCCATAAATATTCATGAAGTTGCATAATAAGAACATTCTTAAAAACGCAGGAAAGAGAAAGTTGCTCTGAACTCGGCAGGGCATATTCGCATTTAGAAATTTAGAAGAATATTACCAAACAAAAAAATCTTTGTTACAGTTGTATATTTAGTGAAAGCTTTATTTATTACCTTGAAGCTGTAGTTTGTGGGTTAGGGTATTGTATTTTGGGAGGTGTTCTGCATGACGAATTTCGTTAGATGTTCTCATATTCAGGCCACAAGAAATGCACAGATAACGGTCCAAATCATTCATACGGTACCAAAAGAAAATTACCGTTTTTTATACTATAAAGGTATCCTCATTTATCAAAACATGTTAACAGAATAAACATTTCTCAGCTGGAACTCTGTAATATGAAACTTGGCCATCCTATTTCCTTTCATTGGCAAGGGGATGATTTGCTGAAATTCGGTTTTCGGGAATTGACACCCCGTAAAATATTCTCGCAAATTTTATGACTTCCGGAAAAATGAGAACTGATTTCGTATTACAAGTTGACTATTAGAATTTATTGGGTATCAAAAGGTCAGGGTATACAATTTTAACAGAAATTTTTCATTCTGACGCTGATTAATAAAAATAATTATGTTGATGTAGAAAGAAGAACAAAAGTTGTCGGTAAATGTTTTTCTTTTATTTCTGCCAACAGAACATGGCATGCTATTTTTTATTGTAATCAATAGCAGCCGAAAATAGTTTGTGAATTTTATTCTGTAAAATAACGCAGATACTGACTGACGTTCAGACTCTTTTACAAGCATTGTGTCGCCACTCACAGTCAGGCCTATCGTGGTAATTTTTCAGATTGGTTTTATAAATCCTAGGTATGACATTAGAAGAATTCAGTGACTGCATATACGTTAGGAACCCATAAATCTATCTAAAAGTAAAAATGACCGATGTCCTCTTCAATTATTTTTGTTGGTTGGGTGGTCAATTATACGTGAGCGGTTCATAAAATATCTTGTACTGATATGAAAATAAAATTTGGCCATTCTCTGAAATTCTTTTGGTATAGGTATACAGGGTATTCTCATGCTGATGTCTTCATTTTTTAACGTAATCCTATTTTCTCTTACGCACATATTTTTAGATTTTTAATAAAATTTCGTGAAAATTGATACACCTTACTCGTATGACCATTATTCACTCAGATGATTTGAGCATCATCATCTTCGTGAATAATGGCTGTCATAACCGCTCATATAATAATATACTATTAAGAAATAATCTTGCAATGGAATTTTTTGTGTTAATGTAAATATATTATAGAAACAAAATGCAGACCTTTTTTGAGTTTTGGGTGACAAAATAGGGTAGATGGTCAAAAAATAGGGTAGATGGTCAAAAATAATGTAAAATACTAACGAAACTCTACACTTTTATAATTCAATTGTACATTCTGTCGAAAGTTTTACTGGTAGACTTGACAATATCCACATCAATAAAACGCTTAGAAAAATGACCATAAATTGTATAAATATATTTATACATATACATGGTG
The DNA here is from genome assembly GCA_963966045.1 of Xestobium rufovillosum. Taxonomy (NCBI): domain Eukaryota; kingdom Metazoa; phylum Arthropoda; class Insecta; order Coleoptera; family Ptinidae; genus Xestobium; species Xestobium rufovillosum. Next base: position 16,454,656 of record OZ014496.1, read on the forward strand.
TTCCATTTGAAATTTTTGAGAAAAATTCTGTTTTGCATAACTTAACCACCCTGTATTATCTCAAGTATTATGATAAAATTATTTATAGATTTCAAAAATACAGCAGTGTGTGAACCTATATCAATAAAGAAATTTTAGGTGGCTTTGGTTAGTATGCGTCAGTAGCGTCATAAATTTGGGCCCATAATGGCACAAAAATGTCAATATCTCAACATTCCTTAGTCAAAACCACATCATGTAGTATATCAATTTTCATGGAATTGTATGGGGAATCCATATTATGCAATGACACGTAGGGTTTCCATTTAAAGAAATAGAACTTTGGCCTGGTACTTAGAATATGAACATCCTGTATATACCTAAATAATTTTGGGAAATGCTCCTCCATGTGGTTCCCCACATTCGTGCAAAATTTCATTTTGATATCTTAAATAGTTCCAGAGATTACACACTAAATCCCCACCCGTACCAGAGATATGAACCGATTACACACTGAATCCCCACCCGGTATACATACAGTGACCAGGGATTCGTAGATTTATTACTAAAAATACTTTTGGCAAAGTTTAATTATTATTATGTGTAAAATACAGCATAAAATACAGCATAAAATACAATAGGTATACACAGAAATAGTTAAATAATTTTATAATTTTGCGAAATGCTGTTTTGTAGAACAAATATAATAAAAACCTTGGAAATTCGACGTATCGGACCCGTTTAGGGGCCTTGCCAAGATTTATTGAGTACATAATATATTATAATAATATATATAATATATTATATGTATATAAATATTGACAAAAACCTCAAACGGGGTCGAAACATCGAAGTTATAAAGTTTTTATTATACATATTATACATTTTATTTTTCACTTTCTTACTTTTCATCGTTTACTTTCATGTTGTTAGAAGTTTTTCATGTTGTAATATTTTTACTTTTGTTTATTGTTCATATTTGAAATTATCGGCATTTTGAAGGTTTTGCATAATATGAGTAAAATCTATTTATTTAGTAAAATAGGTACCTACATAATAGGCAGGTAGGTTATAACTGCATTGGTAATGTGGTGGACACGAATAGATTTAAAATGATTTTCGCAAAAGTGAAAATCCCAGGGAACAGCGTCCAAAACCGCATTTGAAACAATAAAACGCGTTTTCGCTTTGTTGCTCCCGCGCTTTGAATTATGACCGTAATGTTTTGGATTTTACCGCTGCCGGCAGACAACGTTGAATATCAACCCTAGTTCGCTGCCGAACAGACCGCCGAATTTATCAATTTCAGTTTTTTACCCTGCGATGACATTTCTGTTTGTTACAAACGGAGCAGGTTTTTGTCAGAGTTAAAATAAAAACAACTGTTCTCTATGAATTATGAAATATCCGGAGAAAAGCATGGAGGCAGATGAATTATAATTTTCAGCTATGCGACGGTTCACTAAAGTGCGATTTCAGTGATGTAACAATTAAATTCAAGAGCAACTGAAAAGGCCCTAAACATTTTCTGTACTCAAACGGGTGATCACAGAGTTGCGGAATCAGCAGCGCGTTGGCAGTTGGGCCGTTGCTCATACCATTCAGATAAAGCGAATCCATAATTCACCAGGGACATCTTCACATACCTCTACATTATTGCATGCCGCAGCTATCAACGCGTGTATTAAATTTAATCATTCAGCGTTTGCTACAGGCATCGTTGTAACACGAAATTACATTAATTAGAATTTTGTGCATTTATATATTTGTTTGAGAATAGACTGTGCAAAGAGCATGATTAGAACCAAAAACGTTCTAAATATAGATACAAACATTGAACTCTGTGCCAGTATCAGATTCGACATGCGATTACGTTCAATCCAATTTTAGTACTGCTCTACGGATTTATGCATATCTATAATATATGTGTAGAAACTTAGTTTCTATGAAGCAACTTTGATTACAATACTCAGTTACCTAGCAACATAGAAATATAAATCCAAAATGGGTGAATTCCGACACCCGTACATAACCTTACTTCTTAATACCGCGGCTGATGATTTTTCCAAGTTTTAAGTCCAATGTATCCTATTATCATTCATAATAATTATTAATTTAAAACTTGCATCCTAAACTAGATATTATAAACTTCCAAATGGAATATTTTAATGTTATTGCATTTCAAAATAATTTACAAGCCAAACAAAATCATAAATAACGTTCGAATTCTTGAGTGTGACATTTCAGCAATAAATTGGTGTCAATTTTTACATTAGCATAAAGAAGTTGTCTAACATAAATATTTTTTTACATCTTTGGTTGTCAATATAGGTCGTATTAGCAATAATTTACCGTTAGACAACTTGTTAACCAAAACATGGACTTTCATAACCGCATAAAATATATAATAACCATTAAGTTTTGTACAAACCCACACCAATGTCATGTTTTTTCACTACGTTTCATATGTCTGTTGTTAAATTATTCAACCTACTGTAGGATCGTAATATTAAGCAATTTTAAATTTAGGCGAAAATGCACACCTTGAGAGCGGCCTTGAGCAAAAATTACAACAGGAAAAATACAATCACATAAATTATTTACTTGAAATTTTTTATGTTGAATTGTTTTATTGTCTAGTATTTTCTTCATTTAAATACAAGCGCCGCGCCTGTGCTTTCGAAAGAATTGTACAATTATTATTTATAGCAGAAAAATTCAGTAGCTGGCCATGGCAAAAATGCAGATACAAAAAATACACGAGTTTAACTCAAAAATCTTATAATATACTCTTTATATTTGTGTTTCTTAATTCTTCATAATTATATACATTAATCTCTGCAGTGATTAATGTATATTATTCACTACACCAATAAGAACTTCGCTTTGACCCTTTTTTACATTTATTTAGTAGGCGTAGGCCGCGATCGCGATGTGTCAGTTGAAATTGAAACGCATATTCTAAAAAAGAAGATATAATTAGTAGTGAGAGTGAAAACGAGGTTTCTTTAACACCACCAGCATAAAAAGAATCTGCAGAAATTGCCTCATTAGGTTCATTGCCCGAAATATCAAGAAAATTATACCTGACAGCGTATGTATGAATCTTTCTTACACCGAAGAAGGGAAAAGAAAGTAAATTCCTTAACGGAATCTGTTTTGATAGTCGTGGACAAAGTACCTATAGTATACAATTCGTTATAATAATGCTATTATAAACTCGTGAATAATATACTGTCTCCGAAATAGTTTGCTGAAATGTTCGTTATTATTATTTTTCACTGTTGTGGATGATTGGCGAATATTTTTAAATTAAATTTATGAACCTCAGGCAGAGCATACTCTACACCTGGCTGCGGTGTTCCCGGGACGCAATTCATTTTTATAGTCTAATAAAGAACGAATTAAATACTCCTGACTTTTCATGCCTTTTAGTATTTAAATAGGTAATACATAATTATTCCAAACATGTTTAGAAAAAAAGATAAGTACACAGCAGACTCATAATAGAACATAAAATAAACACAATTCAAAATGATTTTGTGCCAATGGGCTGACCACTTACCAGATTGAAATAAAAACATTATGTAGAATACAACATTGTTCCGACGTTATAGTTATAACGAAGCTACGAATTCGATTCAATGTTAGCAACTGCAATAGGGTGTGCTCGTGGTTTAGCCTACAGCACAGTGCATGATTATTTAGAATTTACCTAAAGTGTACACACCGTGGGTGCCTGGGCAACTGAAGGAAGACCGTGTCCTTGCAACATCTATTTTGATCCGCAGATTAAGAAGACGTGCTTAACCGGATTGTTACTGGGGTCGAATCTTTTACCCCTTACTATACGAATCCGAATCAATTCGTGATTTGTACTTGATGGAAACATTCTTCAACATTAAGTTTGTCTTATCTCGAACAATCATCGACTGCTAAGCCACCAAAAATTCATAGTGAATTTACGTAAAAGTTTTTGATCCATCTACTGTGTGTAGGTATAACAATATAAATTAATAGATAACGAGTAACAACATAACCAAAAAATAATAACAATTCGGTTTCAATATACAAGATTTTCATAAATTATGTGCGTACCTATGTTAATTATGATTAAGAAAATGTACTAGTTTGCCCAATTAATCAAACTCGTAGGTTCAGTAAGTAATAACAAACTTAGTAATGGCGCGCAATGAATTTTGGACACCCTGTATAACATCCACATAAACAAAAAACAAAACGAAAATTCGCTTATTTCTGTTTATACTGTTTACAGTATTATATCAACACCTTTCTAAATTATTACCTTACATTGAACTTGAAAGTAAAACGATATGTTAGTACTACTCGACACAATTACGATAATCGTTTAGTATTTATAGCTTACACTTTTCGTATGTGCTTAGTTATCATGTTGATTGCTCATTATTATTCATAAAGTAGGCCTGCTTAATCAAAAGACGTCTGCTCTGAATACTGCCCTATAAACAGATTGACATAAGATTTAGATCATGCATCATCCGTCACTTTTTCTAGTGGCAGCCATGCTGATGGATAGCAGCCATCATTGTATAGAATTTTTCTGGTTCCCTTGTTGGGGCGACTCCACCCTTCACTCAATCACTCTGAATTGTAACCCACCCTCCAGCCCCTCCCAAAAGTTTCAATTTAAAGGCTCTTGCTGCCATCTATATGTTATTTGTGAGATTTCTTGACCCTTATTGCCAGTTGAGCTATCGTGAGTATACTTAATAGTTCACAGCCTTTCACCTAGAGGGTAGTTAAGTAGTTCATTATTTTCAAACAGCTGCTGTAATATAAGTCAATATTTCAGACTGTGTATATGTTGGGTTTAAATGGTTTGATTGTTGGGCTGATGTTCGGCAAATTTCTGAAGTCCTGGTGTGTAAATGTGTTTTAATTGTTAAGCGACAACAGTAATTACTGATTAGTACCGACGGGAAACCACAGAGCCGCTATGGCGCTGAAATGAAATGCATACGTCCGTTTGCCCCTCTGGGAACTCTGGTATTACTGAATTTGTGTTATAATGAACCGCTAGTTTCATATAAAAAGTATATCTGACCACAAAAAATTTCTGACTTGACCTCTCTGAACTTTTTTCCCAGAAGAAACTAATAATGCTCAGTTGGTAGTAATAATTTACTTTGATGTTTCGTCAGTGGACATCTGGTTGACCCCGGTCCATAAAAGTTCGAGTAACAAAACATGATGCTGACAAGTAGAGGACGTAAAAAACTAGGAATTTGAGTTTATTATGGATGTAACGAAAGAACCGGGTACGCTATGAAATGTTGCACTATAAATTCAAAACTCTAATTGGTGGACGCTGCGGACATTACATGACATTGCTAGTGAAATGGGGATGTGTATAATTAATTGGTCCGCCGAAATCGAATAACTACCAGGGTGGCCTAATTAGTAGGCACGGTGTAGAATGAAAAATAGTGTGCGGGATGTTTCTGCAAATGGGGAACATACGTCATAATCTACCTATGTACCGGGTGTCCAAATAAAAAAGGATGCCGTCTATATCTAAGGAACCGTTCATGGTACAGATATGGGAAAGAAGAAATAATAATAAAAGTGGCCAAGAGAAAACGCTGAAAATTATTTTCAAGTTTCTAAGTTTGCTGCTAGAGGGCGTAATAGTCATAGTCGACAAAAAACATGGGTTTCTCTAAAATATACCCAGATAAAGTAGATCAAAAATACGAAGCAGCGGAGGGGGAAGGGGAACGATTGATTGTGAAGATGCTTGTAACTTCGGTTTGGTTCAACATAATTTGGCATACTTGGTCTCGTTGAAAAGAGTTCTCTTCGGTTAATTATATGCTTTTATGAGCTAGGTTGTTTTAGTTCTGTAGTGATCGCTAGGGGGCGCTGTTTGAAAGGCCAACAAACTTTTCAAAATTTCTTGAAAATTTTAAAAGGAATGATATAATAATTATAACCTAGTTAAAAAGAGGATAGAATGATGAAAGGAATAGTGAAAACCGCGCATTGATATTTTTTTTCTAACTGGAGATATAAACAAATTAGAGTTGGGATTGCGAGGATGGAGGGCAAGAATTGTTGGTAACACCCGGTTCAACATTTGCAATTATTGTGTAGTAGTGATAAACTTGTGTATGCTTTGATGCCATTATAAAAATTATACAAATATAATAAATTAGCTTTTACTATCTATAGATTGGAGAAAGTCTCCCATTTTCCGAAAATTTAAGATTAACACTGGATCAGTAACTTTGGCATAAATTCACTACCTATGAATTCTTAATAAGTTAACCTCACACGCCAGAAGACAGTTACAGGGCGCTGACTATGTCAGCGAAATATGTGTCGAGTTTAATGACTGTGTCACTGTCTTTTGGCGTGTGGGGTTATCTTCTTAAGAATTCATAATAAATATTGCAATTACAAGAGTATATTTTAATACCTAAATCATAGGGTTTTGCTTTAAAAAATGGTCATTTCCACATTTAAGACGGCCACGAAGAAGCAACATATAATTTTAATGATTATGATATTTTCAAAATGTCTTTTATATTCGGTGGCACATATAAAGGTTATAGTAATTAACCCGTCCTCCCGCCCCTAAAACTCTCTTGTCCATATATCCGGTTAGAAAAAAAGATATCAATGTTCGGTTTTCACTGTTTCTCTCATTATTTTGTCCTCTTTTTAATTAATTTATTAATGTTATACCGTTCCATTTAAAATTTTCAAGAAAATCTGAAAAGATGGCTGATCTTTCAAACACCGCCCTCTAGCGATCACTATAGAACAAAAATGACTTAAATTATAAAAGTATCTGATTAAAGGAAGATAGCTCTTTTCAGCGAGACTAAGTTTGCTAAATTCGGTTAAATCAAATCGAAGTTACAAGCAACTCCACAACCAGATGCTCCCCTTCCCCCTCCGCTGCTATTTGATGAGTTAGAGCAGGAAGTGGTAAACCAAAATTATACAAAATATATTCAAGATTGTAATATTCGTATTTTTGAGCTACTTTATCTGTGTGTATTTTAGAGAAAACCATGTTTCTTTGTCGACTACGACCCCCTCTAGCAGCAAACTTAGAAACTTGAAAATAATTTCCAGCCATTTCTCTTGGCCACTTTTATTATTATTATTTTTTCTTTCCCACAGCTGTACCATGAACGGTTCCTTTCTTACTTTCTTACTTCGACACCCGGTACGAGTATATACCTGTTTCTTATAATTTACAGAGGGGAATAGAAGTTTGGGATGTAGGCAAGTTAGGTGGAAAGAAAATATAAAAAGAAAACGATTTACAATATAAATAAAGGAATTATTTACCCTTGAATCACCCTAAAGATAATACCTGTACTTATAACTGGTTCATGCTTATCGGTGAACTTACCTATACACCATAGACCGGGGGGTAAACCACCTGGGATGTATGGTATACAACATAGGGGATGTACTGGGATGTACGAGGAAGTATTGAGATGTGCGGGGATATATTGGGATGTATTGGGGTGTACGGGGATGTATGCGAGGATGTACGGGGATGTATGAATTGTAAACACGTAAAAAAGCCCGGAAGTTACCTGATGCACCGATGTGCACGTGATCGAAGCATTGTATCATCTGCATGTCGGGTCACGCGGGTTATTTGCAAAAGTCTGTCTTTCATCTTCAGCGCATTGTTATGCTAATTTCGGTTAATTGCTAAAGCCGGGGCTACAGCAGTTAATTCAACAGTTTGCACGTCTTTTGAGACGCTTGTAGCATATAGTACGAATTTTTTGCGTTTAAATAAGTCGGCAATTCTTACTAGTAATTTAATTAGAAAATGCGTTTAACCTTTCAAAAAACCTAAAAAAGGTTATAATTGTCGTTTTTCTTCAGAAAATAGTTTTTCCGGTTTATTTTTATTTTAAAATTCCACAGTTTTGCGGTAGCCTACCGAACATGCATGCAAATGGAACTTCCAAGCCCTTTGTTAAAAGTGCTTTTCAAATTTGAATAAATTCAAATACCTAATTTAAAATGTGCTGGGTAAAAGAGATAGAACCGCTTTTATTTAATATGTTGGAAGGCAGGCCCATACTATGCATTCCCTTTTAAGAATTTAATTTAACATTTCACCAAGAATTTTATTTTCTGCGATAATAGTTAGGTACAGGTACATGAGAAAATATAAATAAGTCGAAAGTTGCTGAGTTTTATTGTCGTATATGGTTTAAAATCTACGCAACCATTCTTTTCTTCATATACCTACATTATGAATGCAATATTATGTAAAAGTATAGTCGCCACATCACTACCTACCAAAAATTTAACGATCAAATTGTTTTACCTATACCTATTTATGGCATTTGGGTCTCAATATGGCATTATTTATTTTTCTTGATTTTTCTCCTCAGATGGCCAGTCAATGTTTTTTAAATGTTGAATGTGCCCTAAAAGGGAGCCTAAATCTGACATTTAAATAAATTTTAACAATGAATAGGTATGACAACGAATATATTTTGGGAGAAATTACAGAATCAGCTTTAAATGTAATAGAAAATTTTATGAAGAACGAACTCTACCAGCTATTAACAACCGAGGAGAAAATGAAGGAATTCTATGGATTTTATTATAGACATCCAGAAAATATCAAAATTGCGAGCGGCACACGAAAGCAAATATTGTTAATTGCAAATTATTATAAAGCCAAATATTCGAGAAAAGTTTCGGTTTCAATCAGTGATGTTAAATTACCGTAATTTATATTTTTGGTATGTAGTTAATATTTTCACTCTTCACTATTTGGTAGAAATCCATGATTAAATAAAAAATTACTTCGCGTACTACCAATAAGTATAACAAAATTATTTTATTTAACCGGTTTCAAGATCTACAAACGATCCCATCATCAGAAATGTTTAAGAAAAATTGTAAACAAATTTCTGATGATGGGATCGTTTGTAGATCTTGAAACCGGTTAAATAAAATAATTTTGTTATACTTATTGGTAGTACGCGAAGTAATTTTTTATTTAATTAATAATAATTATATTTTTGGTAATTTACAGCGGTAATTTACGATTTTATATTATCAATATTAATTACCGTGTAATAAATTTGTTTTGTAAATTACCGTGGTAATTTACCATAATAAATATTGCGTAAATTACGGTAAATTACCATATTTTACCAGTAAATTACCGTAATTTAATAGTAAATTCCCGTAATTTACCAATAACACAGTTATTTAACATTAGATGTTAGATGAAAGATGACGTCACCAAAATATAAATTTTATTTGTAAAAAATATAAACAAAATTACTATAAAATATGGTAATTTACTTTGTAATTTACTTTGTAATTTACGGTAATTTTCCATGTAAATTACGGTAACTAATTTTTGGTATTTTACGGTAAATTACGGTAAATAACCGCGATTATTTACTGGTAATTTACCAGCTCACATCACTGGTTTCAATTCAAACTGAGGATAAAACAGATTGTCAGTTATTGAGCAACTGTTCTACAGTTGGCAAGTCACCTGAACCTGAAGGAGCAGCAAAACCCACTGATTTAACCTCTGAAAATTCCATCATCATACACCTACCTATTTAAGTATCTACTTTATTACAATCCATCTGGGTTCGTCGGATTTCTCCTGTTTTTAAAGATGTCCGCTGGCGTTTTTTTAAGTCCGTTGTGAGATACGAGGATGTACAAGGATGTATAGATATGTACGGGGATGTATACGGGGATATATTTGGTATAGAAGGATGTATGGTGTACATAAAATAGGTGGTGGTTTCCCTTCGTCATAGACTTATCTTAAATATACTAAAAAGTGAATAGGTCTTCCCAATCCCCCGGTCTTATCCCCGACGACAACTTGCGTGTGGTATGGTTGTAGACACCACTTTAATTGCTTAATTATTAATTTTTGTATTGGCCTTTATTGTATGGTCATGAATATAAAGGATACCAGATGAAGTGGAATATTGATTTGAATTGTTTTTGACGTTGAGTTGTAACGTGAATAAGTGCCGCTTTGTCGCGATTATAACATTGAAACTTGCGACATTTTGAACTAATAAATCTCTGAATACACGGAATATTTTGTCAATCAGCAAATGCAGACTGACACGACAAGCGAAGTGATATTTTCAATCGGAACTTATCGCAGCAGATAGCATGACTTCTGAACGTGCATCAGCAAGCAACTAAATGTATCTATCATTAATGAAGTACATTATAGTGACGTGGAACGCATCGGACACGTATTGTATCTATCAGTATAGTGTTTGATAGTGCCCCGGCGGTGATTTACTGCTTTGCATATCAAGGGACCATTGAAAAGGCAATTGAAATCGGCCAGCGTAATCGCACATGATGAAAACAATTCATCAATGCTGGCGGAATCGATAGTATCCGTGTAACTAACTTCATGAAAATGCAAACGGGTGGGTTTTCCAGGACAAAGGACGCGGGGAGGACAAAGCCCCGCCGGTATTGTGTGGGGTTCAGCCGATAGCGTGCGGTAGGAATTTTAATCGAGCTAAAACAATCTGCGTTGGCCCCGGCCGGAACTAGATAAATCCTATTTCGGTTGCACTTCTCTGTATTTCCGTATACCTGATTGTAACATAGATTGCCACCACTGTTAAAAATATAGTGCCGAAAACATGGGAGATTTGTGACCTTGCGAACCCCATTTGTTCGAGTCAATACACCGCGAACTCGATCCGACCCCTGCAATAGCACCGCCATCGATAACGGTGTCCTTTCAATTTGCAATATTTGGGCAATAAAAATTTTTACACCAAAGCGCCCAAAGAGTTGAAAGCCTTAAGGCGCCTACAAGCGAACTGTCATTGTTCAAGCAGGGTGAACGTGAAATTAATTTATATTGAACCAGCACTGACCAATTTGAACATTGGCGCAATTGCGCCTCCGAGCGATGTGTCCAATTCTTTTGCACATTCCAAGAATATCGAACTTAACCAACGTAAGAAGGACCGCAATTCAAACACCTGCCGACCCCTTTAATATGTAATGAATTACCGCCTGTAGATCGACTATTGATCAATATTGATCAACACCTCGCCACCCATACTATCTTCTCTTACCTTCCCCTCTTCTGTAAATATCTAGGCAACCCCACAATTTGTATCTCCCTATATTTTTGTTATTATATCTAGAGTGTCTTCTTTTTCTTCTTTTTCCTGTTCCTACATCTGCATATCTCTTTCTTCTATTTCTTTTACCATGTTCCATCCCATCAGTCTTCTGTTCTCCATTTTTGCCGCTGCATAACCTCTCTCCTGATAAAATTGCTCCATACTCTCTTCCCACTTCAATCTATCGTTTCATCCTTTCCTCATTTCTTCCCAACACTGTTTCGCTTCTTAACTTTTCCTCATCCCTCATCGCTCTCTATTTTCTGTTCATTTTGTAGGGACGATTAATTACTTGAACAAACTTCTAATATTAACAAATATAGATAGCTTTGATTTAATCTTATTTTTCCCTCCTTTTCAAATCAGCATAATTATTAAATATAAACTAAGGGTATCGACAGAAAATTATAATGTAACTTCAGTTCTGCTATTTATTGGGGAAAGTGCATGAAGGTAAAGAAAACGTAACTGATTTAGGTGACTCAAAAGAAAGAAGGTTAGAATAGAAGTTTGGAGAACAATGAAATTAGTGGAGAAAAGTTCAGAGAAAAACTACTGGAAATAAATTTCTCCGAGCATCTTGAAAGTGGATGAAAAAAACCATCAAAACAAAATGGAAGCATAAAAGGCCCAAAAATTCTACGAAAGAAATGGATGCGGCCTAAAGGCAATCGAACAAAGAAGAAGACATGGAAGAAGGAAAAAGTCAGAAACAAGACCAAAGAAAAAATTCAGAAGTTTGAACTACAATAGGAAATATGAAATAACAAGAATCTGAGCAGACAAATTAAATTATACATAGGTAATGTAAGTAATGGGAGTGGGGTGGGCACGAAGAATTAGCAAATAAGTATTGGTTTGCAGAGGAAAATAGATACGCGATGTGTAACAGGCAGGCAGAGATTTCAGAAGTTGGAACATACACTCGAATTCTTGAAAGGGGAAAGCGGCGGGAGAGAGGGTGTTGAGTGAAGCTGCAAAAAAGGTTAGAATTGTTGAGGAAGACCGCAAAGAAAAAAATATAAAATAGGAAAATATAATTATATATAATTATACATAGGCAAGTGGAAACTGGTCCGGGATGCTTCTAGCAATTTGAAACGAGTAACTATACTTTTCCAAGCAAATCTTGAAATGTCTTCTAAATGACCCTCTGCAATTTTCCTAATCTATTACTTATTTATCGTTGGTTCATATGCATTCTTCTATAAGAGTGATAGTCATGATGAAAAATTAAATATAAAATTTTCATAATTCTTCAGTTGTTTTTAACCCAGTTTCTACCGCCATTTATTCAACCCACCTCGTAACAACACAATGATATTGATGTAATTGATGTAATCCTTAAATATGCATACTTAGGGAATGGTTATTTTTATAATAATAATAATATTAACCGATTTTATTGAAAACAGATATACCTACTTATATGTATCAAAACTTTTTGAATAAATATGGTTCCGTTTTTGTTTTTGGATTAAATGTGTAAGTTTATTAATTTTCCTTGTAACGGTAGGTCGTGAGAATTTAATGTGTTTATCCAACCATCAAACATTTATTAGAATAATAATATTAATGTAATCTCCTGAAAGGATAAACGAACGGAAATTTATTTCACCTGCTTCCGGGTTTTAAAATTAATTCATGGAATGGCAATAGTTAACGATAGCTAGCGGAATTTTTTGGAAGCTCAACAACTACAGAACAGGTTTACGCTTCAGGTTTTGGCTTTTACATATAAAACATCCTGTCATACCGACTCTGTCGAGCATGCGACCAAAAAGTTCAGCTGTTAACCGGCAGGAGCGCTAATATATGGTGTGCTTCAGAAGCGCTATTTATAAATTTACTCGTGTTACAGGGCTAGTTCGATAGATTTATGTCTATGACACTGTAATTTCAGATTGCTCTACATTCGTATACGTGACACGAATCAATAATAATTGTGTTAACTGTTTCGATGTGGAAACAGCTTTGGCACGAATACTTATGGCCATCATTGTAACTGTTCAATAAACTACTCCACTTTTGAATATGGACAGATATCCTTTCATTATTTAGATCGTGGCTGAAAACCTATTATTCAATGTTAGAAAATATGACAGATAATTTGCTAAAGAACGAATACGTCCATCCGAATTTTTCTTACTAAATATACAGGGGTTATTAATTAATTTAAAGAATACATTTAGTTAATTATTTGCATAAGTATCATGCAGTAAAACAAGAAGGTAGATACTTAAATGTCATGGGTTTGTAGTTATTTAATGTAATAACTGAATCGTAGAAATATCACACCTACGTGTTTTGTGATTCCTTTCTGCCGAAAAAATCGTAATTCGTGTAAATTTTAACCCGATTGATCTGAAAAAACTGATACCTTCCACATTTCTTGATGGTTTTTGTTTATATAAAATTACTTAACTTTTCCCTCATTTAATTGACATTAAATATCCTGGCGTTTTCGAGGTTCTTGAAGTGAGATCAGAATTTGAATAACTACGTATAAAGTGTTTAGATAGGGAAAGGTTGTCTATATTGTACCACTTTTTTTATACTTATTTACAAGTGTAAAATGAATGCCACTTGGCAAAACTTTTCGTAAACCTGCGTGATATGTGGTATGAGAAAAAATTGTAATTAATAAAACGTTTGTAAATGGTACATTTTAGGATACTGGTTGCCTAAATTGTATCGAATGGTTTTCTTAATTGTACCGCATGCTGGAAGTACAAATAATAGTCAAACATTTTTTAACAGGTGTATATTAAAGTAAAAAAACGTAACATACTCCTATAACAAAACAAATTCAAATTCTTTAAAATGAATTTCCATTTGGCATCTTTGATAAATTTGGCAAGTATTCGCACTCAAGATTACAGTTATCACAAATGTAATTTTTCAAATTTACACCACTAGGTAGGTACTGCTGACATTTAACATACGTCACCGCATATTTTCTACACGACATTCTTTACAGATTGCTCAATACCACGGCTGCTTGTCTATCTTAACAATCTTCCTCTTTCCATCCTGGTTTTTTCCTAATTTCTTCTCTTTAAACCCTAAATTGTTCCGGTCCAATATAGGCAACCGCTGGTCGGTACAATTTAAGCAACACGATACTGATTAGGTATCAAAAAACTTCATAGAGCCGAATGCTCGTTATAGGTTAGGTTGCAACTAGTATGAAGTAGTGTTTTAAAAGGTCCTTTTCGAAAAAAATGTCACATCGTTCATAATCAATAATTTACAAAAAAATACAATTTTGTACTTTACTTACGAGGGGCCGGTTAGCCTACAGGGAATTTTCCATGCATATAAAAGGTCCCATTCCCGTAGCAGTTATTGATGGTTAATTCATGGGAATCTATTTTTTGAAATACCTTCAAAGAAAATTTCCAAGAAAATTTTAAGAGTGGGAATGTAATATTTGATATTGAAACAGATTCGGACTTCTGCACGCTTTCTACCCATTTTGTGTTGGTATGCAATTAATACACCCTTACAAGTCTACTTATGACCACGAACAGTTAGGCGCCAAGACTTCCAACATGCAGTCGCACATGAACTTGTAGATTCCCTGCATGTGGAAATATATTTAACCTTGACGAATATTCCCAAATTGGAAATATTAAATTTGCACTTCCATATCGACCGAAATGGAGAAGATCAATAAATTCCTTGGGGGTAAGTGCTCAAGCTCAAGCAATCAGAGGTAAGTTCGACGGTTGGTACATTGATGATCAGAAGATACCTGGAAAACTGTGTTTGATGTCATTTAATATCTCTTATGGAAGGATCGCACTACATCTGTGCCCATTTGCAAATGATGATTGTTTGTTGAACACTGAAAATTGACAGAACAATCGCTCATTGGAATGAATACAATTCTCGATATACAGTTTGAATTGCTTGAACATCCTCCTTATTTACCAGACCCGGTTTCTTCGTACTATGATCACTTTCCACAAATGAAAATAATTTGAGAGACCCCAAGTAAACTTAGTTCTGATGAAGAGGTAACAGAAGCTGTGGAGAGTTGGTTAGCAGAGGAGGAAGAAACATTTTTATACCAGGTTTAGATATTGTAAGATCACTGTGATTGAATAAACTTCTGTTGTAAAATTTATGCAGGGTGATTCATAACGGACCTAAAAAACTTTTGTAGGTGATAGAGGAAGTCAAAATAAGACTAAATTCTTATGAACATAAATGTCCTAAAATTACCTCCAGTTGTGCCGCTACAAGGTAGTGAGCTCACTCATTGGGCTTGAACGATGTTACGCTACTGGTTTATACCGATGTGGTTGGATTGGGTGATTAGAAACAGGAAGGCATTGAACAACTCTTAGGTTCCAAGTGAAATAGTATTTTGTCAAATCTTAGTTTTTGGTGAAAGAAATACTCGTATAATACGTATCAACAAGCGGTTGTTCTAAAACTAAGTAGGTACTCCTGATGCCATTTGGCAAGCAGAAGATTTTTGCAAAGAACAAAATTTTATTTCAATAATTTTATTTCAATAATTGCTTTCGCATCTTTGCTGGGAGTAATTTCGGTACACATGTTCATACAAAATTTTCCTCTTATTTCGACATCCATAAGAATTTTAAACTCATTATGAATATTCCAAAGATTTCTGGAACAAGAAAGGGACACCCCCGAATCGTCCATACCTGCTAATTATTCTTTTTGATGAAGGAACTGCTATTTTTATTTTCTTCGGAGAAAAAAGGCACCGGTTTGATAAATTTTATTTTGCTTTTAAACGGTACGTAATGATTTTTCAAGAGTATTTTTTTAAGAAACGTTAATGATGCTCCTGTAACGCAACTTATAAGATATTGGAGCTTTTAATTTCCAAAGTTTTTTCAATAAACTTAACAGTGATACTAAACGACCAAACAGTATCTGCAATGTTGTGTCTAGAAATTAAATTGTAAAAAGCGTGTAATTTTGCTAATAAGTAATTTACCCCGTCACCTAAGTTTTTTAGAAAGTCATTATCGTCTCATCAGTTCAAAATTATAGTAATTCAAAAATTTAGCTAGGTAAGTTTTTAAAAATATGCCTATGTGTATGCTCAAATAAAAACTGTTTTCAGGATTGCCACTTCGAGTTAGAAATAACTTGATTCAGGTGTATAATACCACAAATACGTAATGATCACAATTTGCGTGTCGAATTCAGTTTAGAACGTTTCTATCGGGCGGCCATAAATTTATTATTTGGATTACCCGCTTGAGGTTGGCAACTCGCTGATGTCGCCCCAAAACCCACGGGCAGACATTTACACTTCATGTATTAAAGTCTGTACCGGGGATTCTACCCTCGCACAAGCCGTTCCGTCTAAAAACACCCTGGAGCGTTAACTTCTTTGATTAAATTAAAACTTACACCCTACTCCACTATTAACATTTACATGCAAATCTCATTTAAATATTTAGCTAGTTTTCATTCACTCATTTCCGGTATGCTTTTTTCGTTGGGCCCTTTTTGCGAGATGGAAATCTAATTTAAGAGAACGAAGGGGTTGGGAATAATAATTATTACTCACCGGGCTTTTAAGGGTTTACACGAACTACCGACAACTTTTCCGCAACGTAAACTTTTCACAACTGATGTGAAATATTGCCCAACTTCGAATTCTGTTGGTGAAAGTTGAGGGATGAAAAAACACAAAGACCTGCACTTTCTAAAATATTTTTATTGTACGTGGGGTGTTCTTGAGCACTCTGTGTCCAATTACCGCCAGGAATAAAAGCTTTCTTGTTACCCCGTGACTTTACAAAACAGTACGAGGGTGTTAAATATTTCTCATGATGCATTAGAGTATCGTAAATTGTAAGCCGTACCCTTTTTCGATAAACACTGAGGAATCTAAAAAACGTATACATCGCAATACTTGTTCTACTTTTTCTTCCATAATTTATGGCGAAGAAATCCTCAGTAACAACACGCCGCAACCTGAGGATAAAATTGTACATCCTGCAAAATTCATTTTCTCCGCCACTTATGAATTATTTTAACTTTGAGTTACCTCATAAATCTGTGACATTAAAAAAACAAAAGCAGCGAGTACATCAAAACATGTCTGTTGGTAAAAAATGTTGGTTTCGCAAAAAGCATAGTTTCATGGCGGCGTCACGTTGGCTGCCTGCGGTTAACGAATTGCATGTGTGCGGAACCTTTCAGCTTGACAAATCGTGTGTCGGACTTCCAAACCCTCCTAGTTGTGGGTGAATGTAATTAGTTTTCTTATTAAATATCTGCGTTTTTGGACCGGCTATTTTCGAATGGCGGAACTTTAATAACAACATTTTGCGTTTATTAGACCGCAACTATGCTGTGCGTACCGCAATGTAATTCGATAATTTGGCGCTTGTGGAACCATGGTACTTTACAACGGCGGGGCGGTAATGAATTGAAACTATCGATAATCACAAAGCATCGATATTAGGCATATACATATAACATTACTGATAATTTAATTCATATGTATAAAATCTCATAAGCCGTGATGATTTTGTCAGAATGACAGCAAGAAAAGTTAGCCCTAACTATATAATTATGTTATTTAACTTTTTCTGCCATGACGACGTTGCACAGGGTTGCCACCACATTTCTCATTTGGGATTCTCTGACTTTTCCAGGTTTTCCCTGACCAAATTTGTAATATTCCATGACTTATTCTAAATTATTTGAGGAGTCACATGAAAAATTATGATGAATGCGCCGACCCCGGCTCCGACATTAAAAAAAATAAACATTTATTCAAGCAACAAAAATAATAAATAATTCTTACAGGTAGAAAAATTGCCATTTCTATTAACTAATTGAATTTTTAAACACAGAAAAATATGAAGATTATTAAATTCCATGACTTTAAGTAGAATATTGCAAGTTTCCATGACTCTTTACAGGATTCCCTGACGTTTCCCTGACATTTTTGCAATTTCTAAATTCCCTGACATTACCAGGTTTTCCAGAAAAGTGGCAACCCTGTTGCAAATTTCGTATTTTTGATTGTAAAATGTTTAAAAATTAAGTCTCCCATATGGGCATGTATTCTCATATTCATTAAATTATCTAGCTGAATTAGACAACTTTTTATTTTGTCTGGATAAATTCCCGTTTTGCAAACTCAGTTTTGTTACCTGACGGCAATTTGACTCATAAAACTGACAGCCTGTTTTATGAGTCAAATTGCCTGGCATCATCCATCCTTTATCTATTCTTCTTCTTTGTCTCCTCCTGCAATGATATATCAATAGCTAACAGATCAATACCAAAGATTTGAAGAATTGAAATATCTTGAGGAAGTACTCATTAGACGAAGCTACAGAAAAATGGAGTAAGTTGATTACATTATAAAAGAGGATACTCCAGAACCAATGGATGAAGGAATAATAATGAAGATGAAGAATAGAAGAATAGAGGCAGGGCTTTAAAATAACAAGCAATGGATACTATATGAGTTACAAATAGCAAATTAAGTCGTATACTTGCGGGAGCCCTATAGTTATTAAACAGCAGGAATAAGCAGGAATAAGCGGATCAGGAATTAGGAATCTAATTTCAGTACCAAGGAAACGGGAATTAAGATGATTAGAACATGTAAGGCGCATGATACTCCAAGACTGTACAGGGTGTCCTATTTTCGTTGTAATTTCGGAGTTTCTCATAGAAGCAGCAGAGATAGAGCCTTGGGGTTTTCGCGAACCTGAGCTACTTTCTTGAGTATAATAGAAAGCTGAAAGCCGAATTTGGATATCGTTTTTAGTTTCCGAGAAAAAAAATAATATTGATTTTTAACGATTTTCAAAAAGTCTCTACAATTATTTTTGTACTAAGCAGACTAAAACTGTTAAGATTGATTCCTATAGAACTTTTTCCAAGGAATCCAGTGGCGTACGTAGTTCTTTTCTAGAGAGCGTACTTGCCTCTGACGTTCAGAAGTTTGGTGCTGATTTGTATCAGACCAGTGACGCACATTATGCCTGTTAAATAATCTTAGCTGCTTATGGGAGGAGTTTCATATGTCCAAATGATTTTCTTGAATTTTATTTAAGTACCACTTACAAAAATTAAGCCTTCTTCTTTGATCTCCCGGGAAGAGATGACGAATAATTTGAATTTTATATGGCCTATATTTGCATTTTTTAAATATTTTTTGAACTTTTGTTTTGGAAACACCAACTTGTGATTCGATTTCTCGACAAGAAGTTTTTGGTGTCGCCTCAACCAACGATAAAACATTTATTTCTTCCTCTTCCCTATTTTCGTTATTATAAATTTTGTTTCTAAGTTTATTGAATGACCCATAGTGAATTAAATTTCATTTTAATCTCGAAAACATCATTTTGCTTGGTTGTCGTCTTTCTGGGTATCTAAATTTAATAAATCGATGGATACGTATTATACTGGATATGGGTAACTAGGAATTTTTTTGTGTACCTGTTGAGATATAGATTGATTCATTTACATTCTCACGACATTCATTGAAAACAGCAATTATGTCGTATTTTTCGAAATTTTGATAATTTTGAAGGGCCATTTATGTATAAAATATTAATAAAACTAGCTGCATGCAACTTTTGCTAATGTATGTCAACAGATAATTATTCAGTTGTTAACATAAAATTACAGGTATCTTGGATGTACCTACCTATCTTATATTTTCTAAAGTTAAAACTTAAAAAGTACCAAAATCGTTGCCATTTTTTGAAATAACCATATAAAAGTATATATATTTTGATAGCTTAAAAAAAGACCTTTCTAACTAGACCAAAGCCTACTATGATTTCCATTAAAAAAATTTAACTTTATGTCATAACTCAAAAAATACGCTCCCTAGAAAAAAACTACGTACGCCACTGAATTCCTTGGAAAAAGTTCTATATGAGTCAATCGTAACAGTTTTAGTCTGCTTAGTACAAAAAGAATTGGATAGAGTTTTCGAAAAACGATAAAATTCAACATTATTTTTTTTTCGAAAACTAAAAACGATATCCAAATTCTGGTTTCAGCTTTCTATTATACTCAAAAAGTAGCTCAGGTTCGCGAAAACCCCGAGGCTCTATCTCTGCTGCTTCTATGGGAAACCCCCAAATCACAACGAAAATAGGACACCCTGTACAGACAAAACAGTATTAAGGGGAGGAATAATCGGAAAGTCGATGACCAAGAAAACGGTGGTTGGAACTAGCAGAGAAGGAATTGCCAGTAGTTTCTATTACTTGCTATTTCCCTCCAACTTATTTTCAAAGATCCTCTTTTTAATAACTTCTCACTATAAATAACATATAGAATATAAGTACTAACCTGATATATGAAAAAATTGAATATTCTTGGGTTCCTCACCGGTATCAGATATAGGTATTAAAAATAAACCTATCTGTCTACCTCACTTCACTACATTCGTAGAACTTCAAGGGTGACTAACCTCGACATATTTTATTAATGCATATTTCCGAGGATGCAATATTATTTATAACAATTATGTGATATGAGATATTAAGGTTAATTGCGCTAAACAAGAAAACAAAATGCAGCCAATTAAAATGATTAAACTGTTTCCAGACGCATCTGCAGGATGTAAAAACTGCAGGTTATTAATTTCGTAAAAGGTATAAGTGGCTTATTATGGGTTTTTAATTTGTAAACATATTTTGAATTTGCAGGTCTTTTATTTTGAAACAATATTTCTTCCTCGAATTTTTTTTTCTTATTTATTCTTATATTGTTATATATAGGTAATTGCTGCAACCGAATTTGAATTATGAAACCTTCCCAATTCACTCCTTGGTTTTAACTTAAACCAGTTATCTCCATCTGCTATTCTTTATTTCGAGCCACCCTGAAAGAGTACACAAAATAGAGACAAAGTACAAGCGGGTGAAATATTTTCATGAGGTAAATGTATCCCTTCAATTACGGAGACGCTTTCCGAGAACAGAGAAACATCTAGATCTCGTTTAGATTATGGCGGTTTTATGGAGCAACTCTTGGCTGGCCTTTGACACGACCGCATTAAAACGAGCGGGTTCTACACCTTGTTTGCCATATCATGATTACCTTGTACTTCAAACACGTGTTACTGACATGTCACGTATGTCACTGGTTATCCTGGATTAATGGTCGCAATAGTTGGGTCTTGTGTAGACATATACAGATTATGTTTGTCAAAGTCATCTAGAAAATAAATTGTGCACTTGTAGTGCTGTTGCTAGAAATAATTATTCGTAGAGAGTTAATTGTGAAATAAGGAACTTTATACGCGAGGATTTTCTTTGTATTAGAAGTTCGCTGACCCCAGTTTTCTTATTGCAAATTAGTTTTCCTTGCTTAACGATTAATATTCGGTTTCTACAACAGTCATCATCATAAAGTTTTCACTCCAAAGACTGGTTGGATCCGCAACTCCATGCTTTCCTAGTCTGAGCTTACATACACATTTCCCCGAAAGTAGAATCTCCTACACCTCCAATTATTTGCGAACAGTGGTCTGTGTTTTCCCCTTGCATTTGCAACGAAACAATATTTGTTTTAATACGTAGTTTTATATTGATATTTTCTATGACTCATTCACAAGGGAGGAAATATTTTTTAATTTTAAAATTGTGTGTTCCACTTACAACAAATAATAAACCAAAACCTTGCTTTTCTTATTTTGTTGGCCTCTTTTGTTTGATGGTATCTTATTTCATTGTTAATGACATTTTTTTCATCATTCCTTGACACCTTAATATTTTATTAACTGCAGGACCTTGTTTTTAGCGAGGTAGAGGTACGTGAGTTATGCATTACATTTACCAAATGCAATTTCAAATCTAATATTAAATATTAATATTAATGCAGCTGCTAAAGTAGTAAGTTAACTGTTTCTATTTCGAAGGTCACTAGCCTAAAATGAAGCGACCTTATTAATGTAAGTAAAATATTTCCAGAAAGCAGCATTTTATTTAATTAGAATTATACGCACATTGTAAAGATAATTGAAGGTTTCACCGAGGCAAATTTCTTTTATAACTTTTTAATTAGGAAGATTCTCAAGAAATTGAGCATTTTATTAAATAATTTATTAATATGTGTGTGTATTACTGCTTCATTATTTTTAATGCGCCAAAAACTGTATTGTTGGTCAATTACGTGAATACGTACGTACGTCAGCAAATAACGGGATGTTAATTTATTCATGACTCATGAGATTTTGTCTTCCCATTTAGTATGTTTTTGCCACTAGACGAAGGTAGCTCGAGCTTCACGATGATTGACCAATTAAACTTATTTGGAATCCCATAAGAAAGTAAATTTGAAAATTTGGTTATGGCCGTAATTTGTTGCCATCTTTCCGATAAAAATAAATGTAACGTTGCAGTGTTTCTTTTCTCCCCTTAGGGCCTGCTCAGTGCTCAGTGCTCAGTGCTCAGTGCTCAGTGCTCAGTGCTTAGTGCTCAGATGCACTGCAGCCACAAAATGGGCTTATTGTGCTCACCCTAATTCTAATTCACACCCATTCCATGATCTTGGTGCCTTGGACCAAACGGTACAAGTCAAACATTGAATGCGTGGAAAATTCTTCCGGTTCCATCAGACATCGCCCGAAAATTCGTTGCCTCTTCTGGTCTAGAGCTTCACATCTGCACAAGATGTGCATAGCTGTCTCCCGTTCCTTATTACACAAGCGGCAGTTAAGGTCTCCGTAATATTTGCCAATCTTCCACAGGCGTTCTTTAACGGTCGTGTGTCCCTTCAGGAAGCCTGTTACGATTCTAATTTGCATCCTACTAAGGCAAAGTAGTTCTGAGCATCTTTTCCTTCAAGGTACCTTTATATACAACTTGTTGTGCCTGTGTCCTGGAATCATGTTCCAGTAATTGTGATGTTGAGCGCGAATCCATCCGTTTACTTGGTGTCTGACTGCACTCTTAGTTATGCCTAGGGTAGGTTCCGGTCGAACGAAAGGATTGTTTGGAGCCCCGCTTTGCTAGTTTATTGGCTTCCTCGTTCCCTATCAGTAGATAAGGGGACGAGATAGAGTACCCCCACTCCTACTTTTTTGGCTGTAGCTCCACGTAATTGAGTATTCCGCTGTCGTGAAACACCCATCACGCGGTCATGCGCCCGCTCTTGGCGACGATTTAATTATCCCCTCTCCGTTTTCCTCCACTGGTTTCGCAATTAGTTACACTTAAATATTGCAAATACATACGATTAATACGCTTAATCCAGTAATATTTCGATGATTGACGTCATCCTCCACCGAATACTAACATTCTCTCCATTTTCCTCCACGTGTTTCGCAATTATTTACACTTAAATACTGAAAATACATACAATTAATACGCTTAATCCAGTAATATTTCGATGATTGACGTCATCCTCCACCCTCCACCGAATACTAACATTATTATCCCCTCTCCGTTTTCCTCCACTGGTTTCGCAATTAGTTACACTTAAATATTGCAAATACATACAATTAATACGCTTAATCCAGTAATATTTCGATGATTGACGTCATCCTCCACCCTCCACCGAATACTAACATTATTATCCCTTCTCCATTTTCCTCCACCTGTTTTGCAATTATTTACACTTAAATACTGCAAATACATACAATTAATCCGTTTAATCGAGTAATATTTCGATGATCGACCTCATCCTCCACCGAATACTAACATTATTATCCCCTCTTCATTTTCCTCCACTTGATTCGCAATTGGTTACCGTCAAAAGCAGTGTAGATACATCGTTATAACTTATAGATTAATTATTATTCTTTTAAAGTCATTGTAAAATTATCAATCATGTTATCAATATGAAGCACATTTTTAATCTCAACTTAGCATTATAATCAATAAAAGAGTGAATAGGTTTAATACCATATTGTCCTTTCAGCCTCAGGCGTTAAACAGTATGTATTTCAATAGTCCTAAACAACCCGTATACTATTTTAACCATACATTCTTGAACGTACGGTTGCGCACTTTTTACCCATTCGCTGGAACACCTGGCAATACTCTTAATATTCTGACAATCTCTCTACCTGGTTTACACAAACAAAAGTCATATTATTCGTGAACTATTAAGATTAGAAAATAACCGGCTACCTGCTCAACGGTGTGTTATTATATTTCAGACATTTAACTTGCCATAAAGATGGAATAAATTATACGAGTATAAGGTTCTAGAAATTAAGCACCATGTACTTTTAGATAAAACGAATTTACTCATTCTTCGTATGGGTAAACAATAAATTGTCTATATTCCTCTTTTACCCCCGTTTTATTGTTCGTCTTGTTACTGTTATGTGAATATTATTTACAATTTTTAAATTACCTATATTAGTAGCTTAGCTTTACTCCCCCAATTGGTTTCTATATATTTTAGGGCACATTGAAGTAAAAAACTGAACAATGGGGGTTGTTGTGCACCTGCATTAATACAATAACAAATCCAGAGGGATACAAAACCAATGTGACGTATCTATGAAAATAGGCAGACAAAGACAAGTCTCGACTTGATCAAAACGAAAATCGCATGCACGTGTGGGGATTAAATAAGGCAGACACTTGTCCGTCCCTAGGAAGCGGGCATATATAAAAGATGTAAATATTATACGTATCGGCCACGGTTATATCTGGATTTGCCGCTCTTGTTCGTCAGTGGGCCGCTCTCTTCGGATATATTTCTAATTGGATTATGATTTCTGTAACCGAATTGCATTATGGGAAATATTTGTCTATAAAAGAGCAGCAATTAAGACGATGTCTCAGTTCTGTGAACTACGTCTACAAGAAGACATCGAAAATGAATAATTATCAGTGCTATTCTTGTAATAAGTTCTTTTCAAGACTAGATAATTTAAAGCGACATAAATTACGTTGTACTAATCGTAAAAATAGTGACAAAACCTCTAGTTTATGTTGCCCTCAGTGTAGTAAAATGTTTTCGAGATCAGATGCCGTATTTCGGCACGTTAAATCCGTGCATGAAGCTAAAACAGGATCGACATTAACATCATATTCGACACCTAAAAGTATTAAAGATTCAACTTCAGAGACACCCTTCACCATAATCAAGGAGTACAAAACAAGGAACGAAAAATATAAAATCGAACGAAGGAACGTCGTATTTAGAATCAATGAGGCTCCTCTAAAACAGGACCAGTTGAAGTGGATAAAGCACAGCGTTGAAAGTATCGCAAGGAGAGTTGTGGAAACCGTTCAACCGGGAGATAAGGTGGGCTTTACCTTTACAAGGGAAGATCAGGAAAAGGAAAGTCATTTGCCGTTTAGAAAAGCTGCGAAGATAACTTTCGATCAGTTATGGAGTATGATCTCGCAGATTTACCAGAGTAACTCTGACGGTCTGAATACAAACAAGTTTCGTATAACCATGACGCAGATCAAACTGCCTAGAGGCCAAGGACGCAATCGCAGATCAAATTACTATGGAAATTTCGAGGAAGAGTGTAGCAAAAGACGGGGGATTATTTCGGTAAGTACAGATTTTCACCGCATCTAAATTGTGGAGGTGTTTAAAGAATAAGACTAATTTTCTGCTTTCGTTTTTCAGATCAACAACAAGAAAGACTCATTGTGCCTTTTTCCCGCTATTGTTTTAGCGATTGCCAAAGTGGATAAGGATCCAAATTACAAAAACATTCGTTTGGATATCGGCAAAGCACAGTTGTTGAAGGCAGAAGAGTTACTGAATGCTGCTGGTATTGAGATTCAAAAAGAAGGAGGAGCTGGCATTGAAGAACTTCGTTTACTTCAGCAATTCTTGAACAAATACAAGATTACCGTGTACGAATATGGTACTCGCGAGAAAATATTCGAAGGCCCCAATGCAGAGCGAAGAATAAACTTGTTGCATAAAGACAATCATTTTAATGTAATTTCATCATTAACTGCGGCATTCGGTTCGGGCTATTTCTGTCAAGAATGCAACGTTACCTACAATCAGAAAAGTAGACACCGATGTAAGGGCAGCTGCCCTTGCTGCCTGCATAAACCAGAGTGCACAAAAGAACTAGAAGAGATTCCTTGTTCAGAGTGCAATAGAAGTTTTAGATCTCGAACATGTTTTGCTAACCACCTCAAAAGTAGATTATGTACTCAGATACGTAAATGCCCCAGTTGTTTCAAAACAATCAAAAAGAATCGTCTGCACCAGTGCGGCGAAATATTCTGTAAAATTTGCACATCATTTCAACCAGAAAATCACCTTTGTTACATTCAACCCGATAATAGCAGACCACCACTTGAACATAACACACTGTTTATTTTCTTTGATCTAGAAACACGACAGGAAGCCCCATACGACGATAAAGCTAACATTCACACACCAAATCTCTGCGTATTTCAGCAAGTCTGTCACAGCTGCCCGAAGGAAAATGGTGAAAAAATAATCTGTCAAAAGTGCGGAGTTCGATTACAAACCCTTTACTGCGAAAACCCTATACCACCTTTCGTTTACCACCTGTTAGCAATGCGTAAAATTTTCAAGAAAATTGTAGTTATTTCACATAATGGACAGGGATTTGACCACCAATTTATCTTAAAATATATCTTAGAAAACACTAAGTATACACCAACGCTGATCTCGCGAGGCACAAAATTAATTTTAATGGAGATAAATAGTATAAAGTTCATCGATTCTCTCAATTATTTTCCCATGGCACTCTCACAATTACCTGAAGCCTTCGATTTACCCCCTAATTTCAAAAAGGGTTACTTTCCTCACCTTTTCAACACTCTAGAAAATAAGGATTACAAAGGGCTCCTACCTGACGTTAGATATTACGATCCTGCTTCTTTGAAAATCCCCATTAGAGAGCAGTTTTTAAAATGGCACGAAGAGCACAAGAATGATGAATTTAATTTGCAAAAGGAGTTGATCGAGTATTGCATTAGTGATGTTCAAATTTTAACTGAGGCATGTCTCAAATTCCGCAAGATCATGTTGGAACAATGCAGTGTTTGCCCATTCACAGAAGCATGTACCATCGCATCGGCGTGTAATTTGATATATAGAAGAAAATTTCTGCAACCCAACACTATTAGTGTTATACCGCGTAACGGTTATCGAGGCACCGACCAGCAGTCGGCAATTGGGCTTAAATGGTTACTATGGGAATCACATCAAAGAGAAATAAACATCAAACATGCAGCAAACAGTAAAGAAGTTTTAATTAACGGCGTCAGGGTGGATGGTTATTCTGAAGGAACGGGCCAGATTTTCGAGTTTCATGGATGCTATTTTCATGGCCACGATATCTGTCAAACTTCGCTGCGTGATCAACCACTGCATGAAGACCTCAAAGACACATTAAATGCTCGATTCGATAGAACAAAGAAGAAAACTCACAGGTTGAAGGAGGCCGGCTACGAAGTTATAGAAATGTGGGAATGTCAGTTTCGGAGAGAAATGAGAATAAACTCGAAAATTGGACACTTCACGGACAATCACCCACTAATGAATCTCATACCTCTAAATCCACGAGATAGTTTTTACGGGGGGAGAACAGGAAACACCGTATTAAAGTACCAGGTGAAGCCGGGTGAGAAGATTAAATACCTGGATGTGTGCTCTCTCTACCCTTGGGTGTGTAAATACGGTAAATACCCCGTTAAACATCCACAAATTTATGTGGGACACGAGAACTGTTCAAAACTGGACCTAACCGCAACAACAACAAATGGACTTATAAAATGCAAAATTTTGCCACCGAAGGATTTGTACCACCCGGTTCTCCCTGCAAAAATGAACAACAAGTTGATGTTCACTCTCTGCCGAACATGTGCTGAACAACTAAATCACGGTGAATGTACACACAGCGACGAGAAAAGATCTCTAAATGGGACATGGGTGTTGGACGAGGTACTAAAAGCAACCGAGGTAGGATACAAAATTCAAGAGATTTACGAAATTTGGAACTATGAAGTTGAACAATACGATATTTCCAATGAAACCGGTGGGCTATTTAGAAATTTTATTAATGAATTCTTGAAAAGCAAGCAACAGGCATCAGGATGGCCGGCTAGCTGCATTAGTAATGAAGAGCGTGAAAAATATATAAAAGAATACTTAGATCGGGAAGGTATACAGTTAACATATGGTGAAATTGCTAAGAATGCTGGTCTACGATCATTATCTAAATTAATACTCAACAGCTTCTGGGGTAAATTTGGGCAGAGAGAAAACCAGTGCAAGACATCTGTTATAAGATCACCAGCAGAGTTTTACGATTTGCTAGCAAATCCGGCAATAGATGTTAATAATGTTGTAGAAATAAACGAGGACACCTTAATAGTAAACTGGTCACACAAAGAAGAAGCCAGGAATATGCAATCTACGGTTAACGTTTCCATTGCTGCCTACACCACCGCGCAAGCGAGGCTTAAACTTTATAGTTATTTGGAAAAATTGGGGGACAGAGTCCTATATTATGATACGGACAGTGTGATCTACGTTGCCCAAGAATGGCAATATGAACCGCCAACTGGAAATTTTTTGGGTGATTTGACGGACGAACTGGAAAGCTATGGTCCTGGGTCGTATATTTCGACTTTTGTCTCCGCGGGGGCTAAGTGTTACTCGTTTAAAGTGTGGTCTACAAATAAAAATGAATTCGTCAACGTAAGCAAAGTCAAAGGTATTACGTTATCTTATCAAAACAGCGAGAAAATTAATTTCGATACAATGTTACAAATGGTTGAAACACATGAACCAATCCTTGTGTCTCAACAAAATATAAGAAGAACCAAGGAGCATGACGTATTGACCACAAAAGAAACTAAAATCTTCAGGATAACGTCCGAGAAGAGAAAGTTTTGCGAATATTTTACGTCAGTCCCCTACGGATACATCAAAAAACAAAAAACTTGAATGCTCGCTCCACAAACAATTCCTTCACCACTACTGTCCAGTTACACACATTCCAGTTTTGTACAAGATCGTTCTTCGCGCAGTGTGTGATATTATAATCTCTTCGAGTTTAAAAGTTCTGTCATATACCTGTCGTGTAGTAGCCTTAATATTCTACGATCGAATGAAGAAATTTAACATATCCACCATGCAAACATATATGGTGTCCTTTTATTCGTGTCGGTTCATCTTTTGGATTCAAAAATACTAACACGCACCAAGTATATGTATACGACCCTAATATTAATATTATGCAATTTTATCTCGAATACTTTATTATAATTATAATGATAAATTTTAGTTTTCATAATGATAATCTGAGGAAACGAATAAAAATGTAATCATTTATGAAAATATGTAGAACAAAAGGGGATGTAATGTTAGAAAATTTACTAATAAACATGTAAATATTTTCAATAAAATGTATTAGCAATAGTTGAGCGTTTTGTTTATTACTCCATAAGCAAGTAACCTTTTTTGCCAATTAAACGTGACCTTTGTAAATTTGATATGTATATTTTACCTCTATCGCGACGATGAGGATAATGCTATCGCACGAGGCTGGTATAATTAAAAGAAAAACAGTCAACTCTCCAGGAAATAACATCACGGTGGCAGAAGCTGCGTGTCTGGAATGCCCCAAATTGCAGCAGTTTAAGACATAATTATATGTAATATTATAGGAGGCAATCAGGGCTTTTTGTGCCTAATAATAAAAAAATTTCAAGAAAAACAAAAAAAAGTCTAAAATGGTGGTACCATATTCAAAATAAAAGGAAAAAAGGAAGAAAAAGAACCGCAAAGTGGGAGGGTCACTACTGGAGCAGAACTAGGGGTTGACCCATTATGAGAATAAATAAGTACCTAGTGAATCATTGGGGGAGCTACGAATCAATGTGGTTTTTAAATATCATCTGAAAGGAAATTTTCGAAATTTACGCGAAACTCAGAGACTTTGAAAAACATGTAAATGCACGTACCAGGCACCCCCACAGCAGAGTGGCCAATGGCAGACCCTATTTAATTGAAATGCCACCCGGCGCCGGGGCTCTTTTGAAAAATCGACATTAACGATCATCGATTCATAGTTTAAATAGGCCCGTTTCAAATATAGGCTTCTATAAAAATAATGTGTAATAGAGTAAGATTGGTGTTGAGATTAACAGAATATTTTCGTAAAGCCTCTCACTCTCACCGAAGCATCTGCAGAGTAAGGAAGGCGTCGAATTCAATATGTAGTTAACCTATCAAAATCTTTATAGTATTGTAGGTGCATACACACATATGTATATGAGAAGCTTTTACCGCGGCATAATTATTTAGAAGACGCACGATAGATACTTATCCGAAATAAATTGATTAAAATGAAGGCATCTGCGTCATAAAAGACTTGAAGCACATTATCCAGCGACCATCAACAAGTACATTAGAAGAAACTTCATGTACAGCCTCAAATGTATCAGAAAATTCGGTGTTAGAGCAGGCCTTCGCTGCCATTAATAGTTTTTAACGCCTGCACAACAGTCACGGCGCGTATTATGTAAAGTATTTATTTTCTTTAAAAGCTACTTAATTACGTCCCGCATGACATATTATGCTAGGGTGATTTTAATGTACCCCTGGCGGACTGGCCAAAGTCGTTAATTGAAAGTTTTGGTGAAATTATCAACCATCTAATAATTAATTCTAAGAATCAAATTCCGTCATTACTGAATGCAAATAAATCATAACTCGAAAAAAGCTGCGAGGACGGAACGTGCTATTAAAACGTTAAAGAACTCAATATATATAGGTAGAATTTCCAGTAAGTGAGGCGCATAAATTGAGGCAGGTACCTGTACGTTCTAGTCTACTAGCAGACATAATAAATAACACAAAGAGCTAAGCCTCAATTGAAAACCTACAATAAAATCAAAATCCCCACCCTATGAAGTATCTAAATACGTTTTTTGACATGGTGTGAGTAAATAAGCATAAAAGTGTCACTTGAGAGGCACGTGCCGCTAAATGGACGACTGAATAGTCGATTAGAGTAGTTAAGTTAATATTAGAGGTGTTTTACATAAAGGAATTATGACTCGGACATTTTTTCATACAATACTGGCTGATTTTTCATCCTGTCTATAATAATAAATATACAGCATATATTAATACCTCATCTCTTTGCCTAATAAAGCTTTTACAGATTTAATTCGTTTTTTGTTTCTTCCTCTTCCCCCTCTTTTTTTCATCAACATCAATGTGAATTTTTAGTATCTTCTGCAATTATCGTTAAAGGGGATAAAATTGCATTTACTCACTTCACCGCAGGATTTTCGCAATACATGAATAAAAAAAAAGTAATGCATGTTTTTCACAATGTCATTATGTATTTATTTCCGTGGTACCTATGTATGTGTATATTGAATCTATTTTAGATGTGAACAGTGCAAATTTTTCCTTTTTTAGAGAGAAAAATTAGGCATTCTAATGCTTTAAGTAGTGTTTCAACCCTTTTTACCCTTGATTGGATCAGAATTAACCATAATATAATAAGAAGCCTTCGTATACGCAGCTCCGTGAATCTAAAATTATTATATTTTAAATTTGGTAAAATTCTAGCATTAATAAAATCACTAAGCATGTAAAACAATCGACGTTTCGGCCCCGTTGAGCCCCTACGGTAAAGATTTTTGTCAACTTTATACTTCATACTTTACATATAAATCTTGACAAAGGCCCCAAACGCGGCCGAAACGTCGATTGTTTTACATGCTTAGTGATTTTATTAATGCTAGAATTTTACCAAATTTAAAATATAATAATTTTAGATTCACGGAGCTGCGTATACGAAGGCTTCTTATTATATTATGGTTAATTCTGATCCAATCAAGGGTAAAAAGGGTTGAAACACTACTTAAAGCATTAGAATGCCTAATTTTTCTCTCTAAAAAAGGAAAAATTTGCACTGTTCACATCTAAAATAGATTCAATATACACATACATAGGTACCACGGAAATAAATACATAATGACATTGTGAAAAACATGCATTACTTTTTTTTTATTCATGTATTGCGAAAATCCTGCGGTGAAGTGAGTAAATGCAATTTTATCCCCTTTAACGATATTTGCAGAAGATACTAAAAATTCACATTGATGTTGATGAAAAAAAGAGGGGGAAGAGGAAGAAACAAAAAACGAATTAAATCTGTAAAAGCTTTATTAGGCAAAGAGATGAGGTATTAATATATGCTGTATATTTATTATTATAGACAGGATGAAAAATCAGCCAGTATTGTATGAAAAAATGTCCGAGTCATAATTCCTTTATGTAAAACACCTCTAATATTAACTTAACTACTCTAATCGACTATTCAGTCGTCCATTTAGCGGCACGTGCCTCTCAAGTGACACTTTTATGCTTATTTACTCACACCATGTCAAAAAACGTATTTAGATACTTCATAGGGTGGGGATTTTGATTTTATTGTAGGTTTTCAATTGAGGCTTAGCTCTTTGTGTTATTTATTATGTCTGCTAGTAGACTAGAACGTACAGGTACCTGCCTCAATTTATGCGCCTCACTTACTGGAAATTCTACCTATATATATTGAGTTCTTTAACGTTTTAATAGCACGTTCCGTCCTCGCAGCTTTTTTCGAGTTATGATTTATTTGCATTCAGTAATGACGGAATTTGATTCTTAGAATTAATTATTAGATGGTTGATAATTTCACCAAAACTTTCAATTAACGACTTTGGCCAGTCCGCCAGGGGTACATTAAAATCACCCTAGCATAATATGTCATGCGGGACGTAATTAAGTAGCTTTTAAAGAAAATAAATACTTTACATAATACGCGCCGTGACTGTTGTGCAGGCGTTAAAAACTATTAATGGCAGCGAAGGCCTGCTCTAACACCGAATTTTCTGATACATTTGAGGCTGTACATGAAGTTTCTTCTAATGTACTTGTTGATGGTCGCTGGATAATGTGCTTCAAGTCTTTTATGACGCAGATGCCTTCATTTTAATCAATTTATTTCGGATAAGTATCTATCGTGCGTCTTCTAAATAATTATGCCGCGGTAAAAGCTTCTCATATACATATGTGTGTATGCACCTACAATACTATAAAGATTTTGATAGGTTAACTACATATTGAATTCGACGCCTTCCTTACTCTGCAGATGCTTCGGTGAGAGTGAGAGGCTTTACGAAAATATTCTGTTAATCTCAACACCAATCTTACTCTATTACACATTATTTTTATAGAAGCCTATATTTGAAACGGGCCTATTTAAACTATGAATCGATGATCGTTAATGTCGATTTTTCAAAAGAGCCCCGGCGCCGGGTGGCATTTCAATTAAATAGGGTCTGCCATTGGCCACTCTGCTGTGGGGGTGCCTGGTACGTGCATTTACATGTTTTTCAAAGTCTCTGAGTTTCGCGTAAATTTCGAAAATTTCCTTTCAGATGATATTTAAAAACCACATTGATTCGTAGCTCCCCCAATGATTCACTAGGTACTTATTTATTCTCATAATGGGTCAACCCCTAGTTCTGCTCCAGTAGTGACCCTCCCACTTTGCGGTTCTTTTTCTTCCTTTTTTCCTTTTATTTTGAATATGGTACCACCATTTTAGACTTTTTTTTGTTTTTCTTGAAATTTTTTTATTATTAGGCACAAAAAGCCCTGATTGCCTCCTATAATATTACATATAATTATGTCTTAAACTGCTGCAATTTGGGGCATTCCAGACACGCAGCTTCTGCCACCGTGATGTTATTTCCTGGAGAGTTGACTGTTTTTCTTTTAATTATACCAGCCTCGTGCGATAGCATTATCCTCATCGTCGCGATAGAGGTAAAATATACATATCAAATTTACAAAGGTCACGTTTAATTGGCAAAAAAGGTTACTTGCTTATGGAGTAATAAACAAAACGCTCAACTATTGCTAATACATTTTATTGAAAATATTTACATGTTTATTAGTAAATTTTCTAACATTACATCCCCTTTTGTTCTACATATTTTCATAAATGATTACATTTTTATTCGTTTCCTCAGATTATCATTATGAAAACTAAAATTTATCATTATAATTATAATAAAGTATTCGAGATAAAATTGCATAATATTAATATTAGGGTCGTATACATATACTTGGTGCGTGTTAGTATTTTTGAATCCAAAAGATGAACCGACACGAATAAAAGGACACCATATATGTTTGCATGGTGGATATGTTAAATTTCTTCATTCGATCGTAGAATATTAAGGCTACTACACGACAGGTATATGACAGAACTTTTAAACTCGAAGAGATTATAATATCACACACTGCGCGAAGAACGATCTTGTACAAAACTGGAATGTGTGTAACTGGACAGTAGTGGTGAAGGAATTGTTTGTGGAGCGAGCATTCAAGTTTTTTGTTTTTTGATGTATCCGTAGGGGACTGACGTAAAATATTCGCAAAACTTTCTCTTCTCGGACGTTATCCTGAAGATTTTAGTTTCTTTTGTGGTCAATACGTCATGCTCCTTGGTTCTTCTTATATTTTGTTGAGACACAAGGATTGGTTCATGTGTTTCAACCATTTGTAACATTGTATCGAAATTAATTTTCTCGCTGTTTTGATAAGATAACGTAATACCTTTGACTTTGCTTACGTTGACGAATTCATTTTTATTTGTAGACCACACTTTAAACGAGTAACACTTAGCCCCCGCGGAGACAAAAGTCGAAATATACGACCCAGGACCATAGCTTTCCAGTTCGTCCGTCAAATCACCCAAAAAATTTCCAGTTGGCGGTTCATATTGCCATTCTTGGGCAACGTAGATCACACTGTCCGTATCATAATATAGGACTCTGTCCCCCAATTTTTCCAAATAACTATAAAGTTTAAGCCTCGCTTGCGCGGTGGTGTAGGCAGCAATGGAAACGTTAACCGTAGATTGCATATTCCTGGCTTCTTCTTTATGTGACCAGTTTACTATTAAGGTGTCCTCGTTTATTTCTACAACATTATTAACATCTATTGCCGGATTTGCTAGCAAATCGTAAAACTCTGCTGGTGATCTTATAACAGATGTCTTGCACTGGTTTTCTCTCTGCCCAAATTTACCCCAGAAGCTGTTGAGTATTAATTTAGATAATGATCGTAGACCAGCATTCTTAGCAATTTCACCATATGTTAACTGTATACCTTCCCGATCTAAGTATTCTTTTATATATTTTTCACGCTCTTCATTACTAATGCAGCTAGCCGGCCATCCTGATGCCTGTTGCTTGCTTTTCAAGAATTCATTAATAAAATTTCTAAATAGCCCACCGGTTTCATTGGAAATATCGTATTGTTCAACTTCATAGTTCCAAATTTCGTAAATCTCTTGAATTTTGTATCCTACCTCGGTTGCTTTTAGTACCTCGTCCAACACCCATGTCCCATTTAGAGATCTTTTCTCGTCGCTGTGTGTACATTCACCGTGATTTAGTTGTTCAGCACATGTTCGGCAGAGAGTGAACATCAACTTGTTGTTCATTTTTGCAGGGAGAACCGGGTGGTACAAATCCTTCGGTGGCAAAATTTTGCATTTTATAAGTCCATTTGTTGTTGTTGCGGTTAGGTCCAGTTTTGAACAGTTCTCGTGTCCCACATAAATTTGTGGATGTTTAACGGGGTATTTACCGTATTTACACACCCAAGGGTAGAGAGAGCACA
The DNA here is from genome assembly GCA_963966045.1 of Xestobium rufovillosum. Taxonomy (NCBI): domain Eukaryota; kingdom Metazoa; phylum Arthropoda; class Insecta; order Coleoptera; family Ptinidae; genus Xestobium; species Xestobium rufovillosum. Next base: position 16,490,469 of record OZ014496.1, read on the forward strand.
CATCCAGGTATTTAATCTTCTCACCCGGCTTCACCTGGTACTTTAATACGGTGTTTCCTGTTCTCCCCCCGTAAAAACTATCTCGTGGATTTAGAGGTATGAGATTCATTAGTGGGTGATTGTCCGTGAAGTGTCCAATTTTCGAGTTTATTCTCATTTCTCTCCGAAACTGACATTCCCACATTTCTATAACTTCGTAGCCGGCCTCCTTCAACCTGTGAGTTTTCTTCTTTGTTCTATCGAATCGAGCATTTAATGTGTCTTTGAGGTCTTCATGCAGTGGTTGATCACGCAGCGAAGTTTGACAGATATCGTGGCCATGAAAATAGCATCCATGAAACTCGAAAATCTGGCCCGTTCCTTCAGAATAACCATCCACCCTGACGCCGTTAATTAAAACTTCTTTACTGTTTGCTGCATGTTTGATGTTTATTTCTCTTTGATGTGATTCCCATAGTAACCATTTAAGCCCAATTGCCGACTGCTGGTCGGTGCCTCGATAACCGTTACGCGGTATAACACTAATAGTGTTGGGTTGCAGAAATTTTCTCCTATATATCAAATTACACGCCGATGCGATGGTACATGCTTCTGTGAATGGGCAAACACTGCATTGTTCCAACATGATCTTGCGGAATTTGAGATATGCCTCAGTTAAAATTTGAACATCACTAATGCAATACTCGATCAACTCCTTTTGCAAATTAAATTCATCATTCTTGTGCTCTTCGTGCCATTTTAAAAACTGCTCTCTAATGGGGATTTTCAAAGAAGCAGGATCGTAATATCTAACGTCAGGTAGGAGCCCTTTGTAATCCTTATTTTCTAGAGTGTTGAAAAGGTGAGGAAAGTAACCCTTTTTGAAATTAGGGGGTAAATCGAAGGCTTCAGGTAATTGTGAGAGTGCCATGGGAAAATAATTGAGAGAATCGATGAACTTTATACTATTTATCTCCATTAAAATTAATTTTGTGCCTCGCGAGATCAGCGTTGGTGTATACTTAGTGTTTTCTAAGATATATTTTAAGATAAATTGGTGGTCAAATCCCTGTCCATTATGTGAAATAACTACAATTTTCTTGAAAATTTTACGCATTGCTAACAGGTGGTAAACGAAAGGTGGTATAGGGTTTTCGCAGTAAAGGGTTTGTAATCGAACTCCGCACTTTTGACAGACTATTTTTTCACCATTTTCCTTCGGGCAGCTGTGACAGACTTGCTGAAATACGCAGAGATTTGGTGTGTGAATGTTAGCTTTATCGTCGTATGGGGCTTCCTGTCGTGTTTCTAGATCAAAGAAAATAAACAGTGTGTTATGTTCAAGTGGTGGTCTGCTATTATCGGGTTGAATGTAACAAAGGTGATTTTCTGGTTGAAATGATGTGCAAATTTTACAGAATATTTCGCCGCACTGGTGCAGACGATTCTTTTTGATTGTTTTGAAACAACTGGGGCATTTACGTATCTGAGTACATAATCTACTTTTGAGGTGGTTAGCAAAACATGTTCGAGATCTAAAACTTCTATTGCACTCTGAACAAGGAATCTCTTCTAGTTCTTTTGTGCACTCTGGTTTATGCAGGCAGCAAGGGCAGCTGCCCTTACATCGGTGTCTACTTTTCTGATTGTAGGTAACGTTGCATTCTTGACAGAAATAGCCCGAACCGAATGCCGCAGTTAATGATGAAATTACATTAAAATGATTGTCTTTATGCAACAAGTTTATTCTTCGCTCTGCATTGGGGCCTTCGAATATTTTCTCGCGAGTACCATATTCGTACACGGTAATCTTGTATTTGTTCAAGAATTGCTGAAGTAAACGAAGTTCTTCAATGCCAGCTCCTCCTTCTTTTTGAATCTCAATACCAGCAGCATTCAGTAACTCTTCTGCCTTCAACAACTGTGCTTTGCCGATATCCAAACGAATGTTTTTGTAATTTGGATCCTTATCCACTTTGGCAATCGCTAAAACAATAGCGGGAAAAAGGCACAATGAGTCTTTCTTGTTGTTGATCTGAAAAACGAAAGCAGAAAATTAGTCTTATTCTTTAAACACCTCCACAATTTAGATGCGGTGAAAATCTGTACTTACCGAAATAATCCCCCGTCTTTTGCTACACTCTTCCTCGAAATTTCCATAGTAATTTGATCTGCGATTGCGTCCTTGGCCTCTAGGCAGTTTGATCTGCGTCATGGTTATACGAAACTTGTTTGTATTCAGACCGTCAGAGTTACTCTGGTAAATCTGCGAGATCATACTCCATAACTGATCGAAAGTTATCTTCGCAGCTTTTCTAAACGGCAAATGACTTTCCTTTTCCTGATCTTCCCTTGTAAAGGTAAAGCCCACCTTATCTCCCGGTTGAACGGTTTCCACAACTCTCCTTGCGATACTTTCAACGCTGTGCTTTATCCACTTCAACTGGTCCTGTTTTAGAGGAGCCTCATTGATTCTAAATACGACGTTCTTTCGTTCGATTTTATATTTTTCGTTCCTTGTTTTGTACTCCTTGATTATGGTGAAGGGTGTCTCTGAAGTTGAATCTTTAATACTTTTAGGTGTCGAATATGATGTTAATGTCGATCCTGTTTTAGCTTCATGCACGGATTTAACGTGCCGAAATACGGCATCTGATCTCGAAAACATTTTACAACACTGAGGGCAACATAAACTAGAGGTTTTGTCACTATTTTTACGATTAGTACAACGTAATTTATGTCGCTTTAAATTATCTAGTCTTGAAAAGAACTTATTACAAGAATAGCACTGATAATTATTCATTTTCGATGTCTTCTTGTAGACGTAGTTCACAGAACTGAGACATCGTCTTAATTGCTGCTCTTTTATAGACAAATATTTCCCATAATGCAATTCGGTTACAGAAATCATAATCCAATTAGAAATATATCCGAAGAGAGCGACCCACTGACGAACAAGAGCGGCAAATCCAGATATAACCGTGGCCGATACGTATAATATTTACATCTTTTATATATGCCCGCTTCCTAGGGATGGACAAGTGTCTGCCTTATTTAATCCCCACACGTGCATGCGATTTTCGTTTTGAACAAGTCGAGACTTGTCTTTGTCTGCCTATTTTCATAGATACGTCACATTGGTTTTGTATCCCTCTGGATTTGTTATTGTATTAATGCAGGTGCACAACAACCCCCATTGTTCAGTTTTTTACTTCAATGTGCCCTAAAATATATAGAAACCAATTGGGGGAGTAAAGCTAAACTACTAATATAGGTAATTTAAAAATTGTAAATAATATTCACATAACAGTAACAAGACTAACAATAAATCGGGGGTAAAAGAGGAATATGGACAATTTATTGTTTACCCATACGAAGAATGAGTAAATTCGTTTTATCTAAAAGTACATGGTGCTTAATTTCTAGAACCTTATACTCGTATAATTTATTCCATCTTTATGGCAAGTTAAATGTCTGAAATATAATAACACACCGTTGAGCAGGTAGCCGGTTATTTTCTAAGAGGCGATCTTAATAGTTCACGAATAATATGACTTTTGTTTGTGTAAACCAGGTAGAGAGATTGTCAGAATATTAAGAGTATTGCCAGGTGTTCCAGCGAATGGGTAAAAAGTGCGCAACCGTACGTTCCAGAATGTATGGTTAAAATAGTATACGGGTTGTTTAGGACTATTGAAATACATACTGTTTAATGCCGGAGGCTGAAAGGACAATATGGTATTAAACCTATTCACTCTTTTATTGATTATAATGCTAAGTTGAGATTAAAAATGTGCTTCATATTGATAACATGATTGATAATTTTACAATGACTTTAAAAGAATAATAATTAATCTAAGTTATAACGATGTATCTACACTGCTTTTGACGGTAACCAATTGCGAATCAAGTGGAGGAAAATGAAGAGGGGATAATAATGTTAGTATTCGGTGGAGGATGAGGTCGATCATCGAAATATTACTCGATTAAACGGATTAATTGTATGTATTTGCAGTATTTAAGTGTAAATAATTGCAAAACAGGTGGAGGAAAATGGAGAAGGGATAATAATGTTAGTATTCGGTGGAGGGTGGAGGATGACGTCAATCATCGAAATATTACTGGATTAAGCGTATTAATTGTATGTATTTGCAATATTTAAGTGTAACTAATTGCGAAACCAGTGGAGGAAAACGGAGAGGGGATAATAATGTTAGTATTCGGTGGAGGGTGGAGGATGACGTCAATCATCGAAATATTACTGGATTAAGCGTATTAATTGTATGTATTTTCAGTATTTAAGTGTAAATAATTGCGAAACACGTGGAGGAAAATGGAGAGAATGTTAGTATTCGGTGGAGGATGACGTCAATCATCGAAATATTACTGGATTAAGCGTATTAATCGTATGTATTTGCAATATTTAAGTGTAACTAATTGCGAAACCAGTGGAGGAAAACGGAGAGGGGATAATTAAATCGTCGCCAAGAGCGGGCGCATGACCGCGTGATGGGTGTTTCACGACAGCGGAATACTCAATTACGTGGAGCTACAGCCAAAAAAGTAGGAGTGGGGGTACTCTATCTCGTCCCCTTATCTACTCCTATCAGCCCACAGTGACCTCGAATCCAAAGCAGTCTCACTGCGTTCCGCATGGCTAGGATATCAAGTTGCTCGAAGCATTCCCACACCAGTCTGGAAGATATCTTTGGGCTCACAAGAGCCTTCAAAGCTGCCTGGATGTCTGATAAGATAAGATCCGCTGATTTTTGTAGCCCCTCTTAATGTTTTCCCGCGCACATTGTAGTATCGCGTAGACCTCTGCTTGAAAGACAGAGGCATATTTTCCCAGAGAGGAGCTGAGTTTCACTCTTGGTTTATCTCCAAACAGTCCCGACCCAGCACCGTCGGTGTACCAGATTAGACTGCCGGAAGGTATACTGTTCAGAATTTGGTTCTCCACTCTAGGGTCATCGATTGTGTGGTTGTGTGGTGTTCTTGGGGACCATGTCAAGCATGGGATCCTTTATGTCCTCAATAATGCTAGTGTGCTCTGTACCCAGACGGACACAGTAAAAAGAGTTTTGCAGTCTGTATAGTGCCAGTCTCGCCTCCCCCTGTATCACGAAGTGGAGAGGGGGAAGGTTCAGAAGAGTTTCTATGGCTGCAGTTGGCGAAGTCCGCATCGCCCCTGTTATCCCTAGGCAGGCAAGCCTCTGAATTTTGCTTAGCCTTAGCCTAATAGTTATCTACTTGACTTTGGGCCACCATGCCAAAGCTGCATACATTATTCCTGGTCTGACCACTTTGGTGTACAGCCAGTGCACCATTTCTGGCCTTAGACCCCATTTTTTGTTATATGTTCGCCTAACTACTGCAAGAGTAGTTTCCGACTTTCTGACTAATCTATCGATTTGTTGGTTCCAGGTAAGTGTTGAGTCCATTATAACCCCAAGATACTTGACCTCCCTTGACAATGGGATCTTCCTACCACGGAGATATAGAGGTCTAAAAGCCTCTATAGGTATTTCTCTTTCGCGTAAATGGAACTATTGTTGTTTTTTCTGGACTAATGGTCAAGCCTTCCTTTACAGTCCAAGCTGCTACAATACTCAGGGCCATTTGCATACGTTCCCTAATTGTACTACTAAATCTTCCCTCGACTGTGATGACTAAATCACGTTGCAGTGTTAGTTAGGTACCAGTTTTACTGAAGTTTATTCGGAACTACATTAGAAGAATCCATCTCGTTTAAAGGATCAAATGGTTCTTCGTATTTTTGTGAGAACGTAGGAACATTTTGTTGAATTTTTTCCAAAGGAATATATCGAGGATTGTTAGATCTAAAGATCTTGGAGGCCAATGCCAATGCCATCTAAAACAAACATAATTTTTCATGAAATGAAATGGTTTCTCTATTTATTTTCTCTGTTTAATTAGTCTATCATTTTCCACAGCTTGCCTACTAGGCAGCACACAATTTTGGCACTTGCATCCTGTTACCTAACTGAAAAACCGTTAGTTGAAATTAAAAAAAAATCTAAATGATGAAGTGTCAGTGAAGAATAAGTAGCTTCTTTCATGTCTTGCCTAAGTGAGAGAAAAATTTTCGCTCGCCATACCTCATTGATGAAAAACTAAATTTGTCGAATATACCTAAGTTAGTAATTGAACTTTGTGTTTTTTTTGTTGAAAGTAATGAATAGAAAATGACCAGTTTGATCTTAAAAGAAATGCAGTTGGAGTAGTAACGTTCTAGTTTTATTTTTGTTGTGTGTAATTTTAGAAAAACAAAAAAAAAATAAGTTGCGTTTAACCTTTTTATCATTTGAACCCAAATAGTGTTTACTGTGTGCCTAAAGTTGCGATAATGCTCTTTCGGCTGCTTGTTAGTATTTTTATCTGCAGATGGCTGTTCGACTTAAGTGTCCCAATCTTGCATAAGAAAAATGTGGGTTTTCGAAATTCGGCTAACTGCATCAAGTGCCGCATTCCGCGGACACGTGTGTAGATGACGCGTAACAAACCTAATGACGAACTTGTCTCGTTTTACATGTGTCACTCATTTCTGCTGGGCCCTCGTTGGGATATTTGCTCATTTGATATTTGAGACAGTTCGAAGCAGTACAAAATTTCAAAATGACTTACGTTTCCGTTTTGTTTGCAGGACAACAAGAAAACGCATCACTCGAGAGGAGGAAGCCGCTGCTGACCGCCAAAAGGATTTATTGAGTAATTTTAAGTGTTTAATTATAAGTGCAAATGTAAAGTTAAGTGATTATGATTCTGCGATGCGTTAATAGTGCTTGCTTTATGTGAATTTTGTGGAGCACCTTGACTTAGTGAGTGCGTTTTCTGTGATCTCACGTCTTTTAGTATGAGTTCTTACTTCGCGAATTCGTACATGCCCGACATGCGCAACGGAGGGGTTGTTTCAGCCGAACACCCTCACCAGCATCAGCACTACGGAGCTGCTGTGCAGGTGCCTCAGGGTGGAGGAGCAGTCCAAACGGACCCAAACTCTTGCGGAGGCGATCCTTCTGTTGTAGGATTACGCCAAGGAATACCCCCTCATCATTATGGTGGTCCTCCGACGGCAGGGCAGCCCCCTCAGGGAATGCCATACCCCAGGTTTCCTCCCTATGATCGGATGGACATTAGAAATGCAGGGTATTACGGTGCGCAACAACAGCCAATGGACGTTACTGAAGGGTACAGGCCTAATAGTCCGAGTAATATGCATATGGGAGGAACTGGGGCACCTAATGGGCACCAAACACCTGTTGTTTACGCTAGTTGTAAACTTCAAGCTGCTGCGGTGACCCAAGGCGGTGTCCTGGGGCCCACGGGGAGCCCACCGTTGGACACGACGCAACCTTTAAATAACCACCACATGGGGCACCATATGCAGGAACAACATCCTCAGCATCACCAGCAGCACCATCAGCAGCAGCAGCAGCATATGATGTACGGCGGTCAGCAAAGCAATAATATCCATCCTCAAGGGCCTCCGCACCAACAAGCCGCGATACCTCAACAGCAGCAAGCGCAGCAACCGAACAACACGGCGGCTGCTTTACCTAGTCCATTATACCCCTGGATGAGAAGTCAGTTCGGTAAGTTCGATAATACCTGACAGTTCTTTGAATGCATTAGGCTTTGTGAGAGGCTTCACCTGCTTCTCTTGCGCAATGACATTTATTATACTCGAAAGATTTATAAGGTACCTTTTCTTAAAATATGCTTCAGTTTTGCATAATGCGTTTGACGTCTCAATCCTGACAACAGGGGTCTGAATCCTCCAAGTACCAGACCGCTTTTACCCAGACTTTTTAGAGACACTCATATATTGGCTAGCCGTATCGAGACCTGATTAAAAATTAACAAACAAAAAGCAGTATTAATAACGTGTCTCGATATTTTTACACTGATAAATTTGATTTGAAGATTTCATTTTGTGTTCTAAATAAAAACACTTTGAAAGTAGCCCCCAACAGCTTTAGGAGAGGATAAGAGAAATTTTTATGGGTGTCGTAAATTTTATTGCGGTCTTTGCAATGCGGAAGTGCAACAATTTCTTTCAAAGTTAAATAGCACCCCTGCAGATACTTTGTACTAGTTGCCCAGTCCATTTTACGTAATTTCTTGAAATACATGGACTACTAGTTTAGTTTTGTAGAAAGTTTGGTGGAGAGGTTTGGTGTTTCGTTGCAATTTTTAAAATGTTTATGTGCAATGGTATAAAATACAGTGAATAATGCAGAATGTTTTAGGTACGTTTAGCAGTTTTCTATGTACATAAGATTGAGTATTTTTAATTCTTACTTTTATGACGACGTTTTTTGCTAAAGGAAGAACTGCACTAGCTTCTTCGGTGATTTCTTTTACGTAAAGCTCTTCTCGGGAGCAAGAAACCTTTACCTCGGTGGTGTGTGAAATAGGAAGTGTTTATTTAGACTTGCGTCATCATCATCTGCAGTTTATCTGTAGATTTCCTTGTAATAAATAAATATATTGATGTAAGCATTTGCCATGAAACTAAAATTTGTTGAATTGCACCACATTAATTTGATGTAGTTGTAGTTTACTATTGTCTCTTGTTTACGCACTTTTCCCCATGAGTATTAGGTGGATTGCAAATAATTACTTAATTATTGGTGAGGGACTTCTTAAGTTTTAAGGTAAAAATTTTGAATCCCGTAAAATCCCGCTAATTTAGTTCCTTTTTTATTTCTGCTGAAGATGGCAGCCTGGACGCATAATTTCGTATACAGAGTGTGTCAGATAAGCCGTGTAAATATTGCCATCTCGCTTAATTTTAAATTCCGAGAAAAACAATGAAATGGGGAAAAAGTTCTGCTCTCAAAAATTGGTTTTGCTGTCGGTTTTGCTGTTTTGATTTCCTAGATTGACGAAAAAATCAAACCAAAAAACTGTTAAAATTTTGGTGATTTTGTAAATCTGTACCTAGGTACCTATTGTTCCACTTGCAATGGTATCTTCCCGTTTCGTGGCTTTTTGGGTTTCTACCTGTTCGAGCGTCAAGAATTTACTGGGTAATTAAATAGTGCCAGTTCGTGAGTTGCACAACGATATTCTTTACTTTGAACATGTTGTACCTGTTGCAATAGAGGCATACAAAACGTACTGCTTTGTTTTATAGTTGCCCGCCACTGAATACGGCCAAAAAGTGGTTCCACGGCCCACTATTTCCGGTCTGTGGGCAAGCTTAGCCCCCCCCCCCCCAAAACAAAAACATTAACATTTGAAAACAATAGGAGAGAAATCAACATATACTTCTGCATTGAAGTCTAGTTATTAACAGCGTTGTGTTGTAAAGATAAACTCGAATTAGTGGCTTACTGCATTATCAGCAGGTCAGCACACGAAACGGCACTCAAACTAGGTAGAGGTTTGGGACGACGCACGAAACGGGAAAATTTTCATCGACGCTCGAAACGGGAACTCACTAAATGGGACTAAATCTTTCTATGTACCTATTTTGTGCATGTTTTGGATATTTCAATACCTAAGTCCTTTGCTATTTCTCATTGTAACAAAAGTTCAAATTTGCTTCCAGAGAGGACACCAGTACTTTAAATACTTGCCTTGATTTGTTTCTTTTTTATTGTGAGAAGTTTTCATTACTTTCTTTATTAAAGAACGTAGGTAGGAAATTCTTGCAAAATTCTTGGTAACACATTTATTTATTTTTTCACTTACTACACTTGCTTTGCTTACTTTAGCAGAAAATTATAAATTTTATTATAAAAGCTGTTTATTTTGATATGCGAGATCGTAATGTTGAAGTGCCTTATCTGCGACACCCTTTATATATTTGACAGAATATGCTGAAAGCCTTGGCTGGTTGGATGGTTAAAACCAACCTTGTGTAAGAACGGGTGTCTTAATTTCATTGTTTCCTCCACTTTAACCGCTATAATAAAGGATTTCTCTTATAAAATAAAATAATAAAATTCATTGAGTTTCTTGGTTTTTTAGGCAACTATTTATGCCTTAATTAATTCCTTCTGTGTCGGAAAGCGAAAAATATTATTTCCAAAGAAACTTTTCTTCTGCTAATTCCTGTTCATCCCAGACGTTGATAACAATGCTGTTTATCATCCCTTGATTGATAGTGTCGCATCTGCGATTTCGGTGGTATAACAGGTAACGGTGATTCCCCCAATAAGTGAAACATAGATACTTTACAAACATAATTGATTGATAAATGGCGCTTACATTTTTATGCGGGGGGAAAGGCTTCGGAATATTATCCTTGTGCGGTTGCATGAATGGAGAGATATCGCGGAAAATATCTGGTGCGATTCCAATAAAACGGCCATTAAAGTACCTAATAAAGTTAGATTTACATGTGCTGGCAACCATAAGCACGATAATAACAATAATAGCGGTCGGGTATATAGACTACTTGTTGAGTCCAATTTATGAAGCAAGGATAAGTTCGGGCGATGTTCGTGCGAATCCGCTCCGAGTCGAGGCTATTAAATAAGCATTCCGGTGATAAATTGTGACGCGATGAGATTTGATAGTGGTGTAAATTATTTAACCCTTTTCATAGGGTAATTATTATTAGGTTACGTGGTCGTAATATTCTAAATTGGTTATTTTATCATCTTTTCGTGTGTCTCTTCCGTTAATTCAACTGTCGTAAATCACTCATGCATGTTGTAACATTATTATGTTTTCGTTCCTAATCTTTACTACTCAGATTAATTAAATGAGTGTGTTTTATATAAAAAATTGCACGGCGTGTCATTAGTTTATTTTCACTTGTAATCTTTACTACTGCTATTAATTAAATTGTCGTTCATGTGGAACAACTTTATGTTTGTTATTTTTATCGGGGCAGTTCGATAACTTTACAATCACTCCATCAAATGTTTAAGCAAAAGAAATGTAAGCAGGTCTGGAAGTATAAACAAAAGTCACTAATTAGGTACCTTAATAGATAAATAATACTAAAATTCTATTTATTTCGGTTCGGTAGTCTTGTGATTTTCTATGGCTGAGAAAAAAAAAGGAAAAATCGGTTTCAAAGTGACTGTAGGGGTAATTTAAGCTAATCTCCCGAGAATGTTATTAGAAAGTTATTAACGAGCACTAAGTGCATTATTAATAAATAAGTAAGCGATATATCATGAAAATTAATTACATAGCCGATAAATTTTGTTTGTTCGATCTTATTAATTAGTAAAGCAAGGGTACTAAATATCCTGTGAACCTGAACTGTATTTTTGTGGAATATTACATAGAACGGCCATATGCAGTGGCGTATCCCTTGGAGGGTCCATGGGCGAGAGCCTCATAATTCACTTTATAGTGCGTTTGCGGATACACTGTAATAATATAAATTGAGTTTGGCACTCAAAGTTACCATTGAGTAACATTGACTGTCTGCCCCGATACGGTGAGAAATAGCAACCTACTGCTTGCATGGTGAGAATTATTTGGTGTAAAAATGTTGTAAATGGAGGCGAAATTGACAAATTTTTCTTCAAAGTGTGCCATCACATTTTGATAAAAGGTAATTCTGGCTACTTGATCTACAGCTTCTCTTCCTCTTGATCCTCTTTCTTTCCAATGCTGGGGTAACAATCGAGCTATTTCCATTTTAATTTCCGACCCTCTTTATTACATATATCTGTTACATTCTTTCTTCCTCATATTTCCAAATTTCTTATTCTGTTTATTCAGCTTATTCCCTTTTAGGGACTCTTCCATTTAAATGTTGTTGAAGACGTGCATTAATTCCCTTTTTGCTGCTCTCATACCTAATATGCCCCAACCATCGGAGCCTTTGCGCTTTTATCACTTACAATATCTTCTCCGTGTTTCTCTCGTGGTTCATCTTCGGGTTTCATGCTGACACTTTCATTGGTCCCAAAATGGTCCCAATATTTTCCTTTCCCACACTCTTAGTTCTTCTTCCTCTTTCTTTGTAATTACTTAGTGTCCCGGCTGCGTATGCATTTTGGTTGCTTTACTTACGTCCTTCGCTTTAAGTATTTTCTTGTTACTGTAGTAGGATCTATTGCCTATTTGCATCCTTTATTTTATTTCTTATTCCTCTTCATTCTTGTTATTCAGACATACTCCCATGTATTTAAATGATTCAATTTTTCTCAAACATGTAATTTATTTTCTTAAAGCTCCTCGTAAAGCTCTTTATAATATTTCTGTATTTATGGCACCACATGTATTTTGTTGTATCTTCGTTAATTGTTAGCCCTCTTCTCGTTGCTTCTTCTTCAATTTTTCTAAAGGTTTCACATAGTTTCTTTTTGCTTCGTACCACTAATGTCAAGTCATCAGCATAAGCGATTATTTGGCCTTCTTTACAATTTGATCATGTCTTGTGCATCTGTATTCCTTATTATGCTTTCCATAACCAGACCAAATAGTATTGCCGATAACGAGTCCCCTTGTCGTACTCCGGTATTTGTTAAAACCTCCCAGTTTCTCCTTTTGTGGCTTTGACTGTTGTTATTGTCTGGTAAAACGTCATTTTCGTCAAACTTATCAGTTTTTCATGTACATCCTCAATTTTTTAATATCCCTATTATTACTTTATATCAAATGCTTGTTGGAAATCGATAAAATTATGTAGTACCTACATATATGCCGTTCTATATTGTGTTCATAGTATTTTTCTATTATTTGCTTCATGGTGTGGATTGCATCAACTATGGATCTACCATATTGATGATCTCCTATTACTGATTCTGTGTACTTGACTAATTGTCACTGTATGGGCATTGTTAAAACCTGGTAATCCACTTTAGGTAGTGTGATACCTCTGTCTAATAATTCTTGCAGATCTCAGGACACCCTTTCTTTAGAATGGACACCACCCTTCCATTTCTTCAGTCTTCAGACACTTCTTCTGATTTCCACACTTTCCTTATAATGCTGTACCCAGTGCTGTACATTCTCTTGTGTAGATCCTCTCAACCATCAACTTTCACAATTTCACCGTGAACGTCATCACTTCTTGATGCCTTGCCGTTCCTGATCCTGTGAACTGCTTGTATAAATATGTACATAGGTACTGATATCACACCTTCTTCTCTTTCCATTTCTGGTCCTTGACTGCTTTTCTTTATACCCTCGTTTATACCTATATCTTGATTATTGTCAGATTCATTTGATAGTTGCTGGAAATGTGCCTTCCATATCTCGTAATTTCAGCTGGACAGCCAAAGTTAAATGTCATATGTAAAATAGAATTCTAAACATAAAAAAATAATAACTTTTTTCATATCGGGCTTCGTTTAGGAAATAACTTAAAAGAAATGTAAAATTAAGGCGGCCATGAAAATAAATATTTATCTAACCCCGCTATGAAATGTCACATTTTAAATGCATTTTTGACATTACGAAACGTCATATTTTTCATAACTGTCAGTTCATTACATAACTAGTTATGTAATGAACTTTTACGTAACTGAATATTTAAAAGCAAAAACAAAAGTAAGAATTTATTACAGGGTATTATTTAATCTATTGCCAAATTCGCTGATTCTTCTATATCAGAAGGCATATCTCATATAATTTGCAAAACTCGCTCACTTCGTTCGCTCGTTTTGGCAAATATTATATTCGTCAAATAAAATTAGTCTTTTCATAACTGGTTACGTAAATAACTATTGTTTATTATTTGACAGCTTGTAATCAACTTATTATTTTTGTCTACATTACATGACTTTCTGTTAGTGTTTCATTTAAAATGCAGTTTACTAATGAAGAGTATGCTGACATTATTATATGTTTATGGGTACTGTGATGGTAACACTAGAGCTGCGTGTCGGGAATACAGCGTAAGATATCCTAATAGACGGCAACCTTATCGTGCAGTTTTTTCTAATGCATTTCGAAGGCTTCCCGAATTTGGAATTAATGAACGTCGTAGTGGAGGTCCACATCATCAACACACTGTTGCAGAAGAAATTGCCGTTATTGTTGCAGTACTTGATGATCTAACAACCAGTACCTACTAGAAGAATTTCCACACAGTGGCAATTGACGCAAAATTTTGCTTGGAAAACTGTTAATTTGGAAGTCTTACATCCGTACAACTACCAAAGAGTTCATCACTTGCACCCAGGCGACGAGGTACAGCGGTTAGCATTTTGTCGTTGGATTCTTGAACAGAATGAACAAAATCCTAACTTTATTAGTGAAACGCTCTGGACAGATGAATATTCATAACGAGCATACGTGGCCTTTACAAAATCCACATGCAGTTAGAATTAGAGCTTTCCAACGAAGATTTTCGATTAACGCGTGATGTGGTATTTTTAATGGACGACTGCTTCCAATTCAAATTTTGCCACATCGTTTAAATACTGACGCATACCTAGCATTTTTGGAAAATGACTTTCAAGATTTATTGGACTACATTCCTATTGGTCTGCTAAATAGAATGTGGTTTCAGCATGACGGTGCACCACCACATGCTAGAAGAAACGTGGTAGAGTGGCTAAATAATAATTTCAATGGGAAATGGATCGGAAGACACAGTCCCTTTCTTTGGCCTGCAAGGTCCCCGGACCTAAATCTGTTAGACTTTTATTTATGGGTCACTTAGAGGAATTGATTTATGCTGAGCCAATTAATACTATTGAAAAATACGGGATAGAATTTTAAATTGAGTGCATAATATTCAAAACACAGTACATTTTGCAGAAGTTTACAATTCACTTGTTTTGCGTTGCCAAGCAATGCAAATGGTGGAATTTTTGAAAATCTGCTGAAATTTTTTACGTTGTTACAACTTGTTAAAATTTGTTTAATTTATTAAATTTATTATAAACAAACTTTTGTTTTCATTTTTTACATTTTTTTAGTGCATTTTTTTAAATATTTTTAAATATTTCCAATATGAAAAAAAGTTATTCTTTGTTTTATGTTTAGAATGCGATTTTACATCTGACATTTAATTTTGGCTGTCCAGTTACCAATTGCCACATCGTTTAAATACTGACGCATACCTAGCATTTTTGGAAAATGACTTTCAAGATTTATTGGACTACATTCCTATTGGTCTGCTAAATAGAATGTGGTTTCAGCATGACGGTGCACCACCACATGCTAGAAGAAACGTGGTAGAGTGGCTAAATAATAATTTCAATGGGAAATGGATCGGAAGACACAGTCCCTTTCTTTGGCCTGCAAGGTCCCCGGACCTAAATCTGTTAGACTTTTATTTATGGGTCACTTAGAGGAATTGATTTATGCTGAGCCAATTAATACTATTGAAAAATACGGGATAGAATTTTAAATTGAGTGCATAATATTCAAAACACAGTACATTTTGCAGAAGTTTACAATTCACTTGTTTTGCGTTGCCAAGCAATGCAAATGGTGGAATTTTTGAAAATCTGCTGAAATTTTTTACGTTGTTACAACTTGTTAAAATTTGTTTAATTTATTAAATTTATTATAAACAAACTTTTGTTTTCATTTTTTACATTTTTTTAGTGCATTTTTTTAAATATTTTTAAATATTTCCAATATGAAAAAAAGTTATTCTTTGTTTTATGTTTAGAATTCGATTTTACATCTGACATTTAATTTTGGCTGTCCAGTTACCAATCACCCTGTATAAATTAAATTTTATATCCGTATACATTTCTGCAAATCTACGGTTTTCTGAGTAATTTTTTCCGTTGTGTTTTAACTTATGAAGAATTTTCCATCTGTAATGACAGTTTATAATCTTCTTCTCCGGTTCATTCTAGAATTTCGGTTTTTAATGAAATACAGGTATAAAATAATGAAATGCAAATTTGTGCAGGTGGTATGAAAACGTTTACTAATTTCAATGCTGCGTCAAAATCAGCCTAATTAAAATATTCCGTTTCGAACACAAGAATATAATTGACTTGGAAGTAAATCATTTATGACACCAATTACTGCAACTGAAATTTATGGGGGGCACATTCATACAAAGCGTACGAATTTCCTGTCCTGCAAATTATTTCTAACAGAGACATCGCACTCCCACAATGCACCGTGACATAGAAATATGACTTTTTATTATGTGTCGACGTACAATTGCATAATCTGTAGCAGAATAGGATCGCTCTTCCATTTTCCGTTTCGAGTTTCGTTTATTCCTGTTCACTCGGTGGTCCCCCAGGATAAACTCCAACGGGAACTTAGACTGTGATAGAACAAAGCAAAACTCGCATGATATCTCTCGAATTCTAATGGCCGAGGCTAGTTTTTGACGGTCAGTCATGGGTAGGTTGACATGGGTCTGACGTAACGTTCGGAAACTTAGATGGTGCTTAGACTTTCGGTTTGTTTTAAGGAATTGGTCACAGTCTCATGTCCGGAGGGTCGTAGACGGTATCATCAGTCATCTGAACTGACAGCATCTCTAATTAGAAGACGCGTACTTGCTTGAGTTGAGCCATGATGGCAGACCTTAACGTATTTTAAGTTTTTTGTTAATCTGTAACTGAAATTCCGTGTCGAATTGAATATTAACTAATTGTTCATATTCAGCTGGCTGGCGGATCTCCGAAGATCCACATCTGAAAAAATTATTAATGAAAATTACCAAACAGACAGCATAATAAAAAACTATACAATAATCGAATGTGTGTCTTTCCCAAAAGATGGCGCCATTATGTTGGTTATAAAGTGAATTCTATTTGTATCTCTTCCGTTTAAATTGTCGTTTATTTATACATATAATTAGTGTTAATGAAGACGTCGTTGTGGATTATTAATGGAAATTCTATATTTGAACTAATTAAATTTTTAATGTTGCCAATTACCTAATTCTTTAATTTGATGCTTTTATTAAATGTTAGTTGTCAGTCTTTTATGAAATATTTAGCTACACCATAGGTACCCTACTTACCGACAACTAACGGTCGCAGACATTTCAAATGTTGAATGTTCCGCTTCATTAAGAAGTTCTTTAATTAACCTGGAAGTAATCCAGCGTGATATATAGAATAAAGCGCGGAGCTGTCTCCATCGAATCGATAATTAAAGTATACAATCCAAAAGTATATTACCTAGCAGAACGAAGATTCGCAAGATACAAGGCATATATAGACATTTGATAAATCGAGTCCATCTTGGACGGCCTTCCCACACGGCCGGGCATTATTCAGAAAGAATAAAAAGGCACGTTAATTAAAGAAGCATCGAACTAATCAGAGCTCACGTCTGTGTAGGAATAAATCAAACTCAGAACAGTCGAGCTAAAATAATTACATGTCTTGTTCAGGGTAGTGTAGCGTTCATCACGCTCGCTGCATCCGAATCTAATATCGTTAATTAGATAACAGAAAAACCTTCGAGATTTGGAAGAATTTTAAACAAAACTTAGGATGCTTTGCTGACATTGATTTAGTTGGTTGCGTTGCAAAAGGCATTTTTTTAATACTAACAAATGACGAAGGGTGCACCTTTGAGTACTTAACGCCGTTCTAAATTGATAAAACTCTAGAATCATAAGGTAATGAGTGATTTTGGACGCAAGTGAAACCCTGTAGATAAGGCAACGTCCAAACAGTACTGAGAACAGTGACTCCTGATTAGGGCTGCAAGTATTTAGAAAAAAAATCTAATATCGATAATAATATGAGATTATATCGATATTTCCGATATTATCGGTAATTACGATAATATCGATAATTACGTTAATATCGATATTTTCAGTACATTTCTTACTTTTTTCAGGATACTTTTCTGAAACCATGTAGAGGGTAGAAGATTTCAAAAGACCATGTTGATCAGTATGAAATATGCCATAGGTAGTTCTGGTGATTGAATAATCCTTTTTTTTAAATTTTGGTTCGTACTCGAGTTCGTCGGGGTGCAAATTATTTTCTTCTCGAGTTTTTAACAAAAACGAGAACAAAAACCACTGACAGAATTGGATTCTTAAATCCTACTCTTTCAAATGTTGAACCCGAGGTTGAACCTGATGATGTTTATAGAGATGCCACTTACTCTTCTTCAATTTCCTATGAATCGATCTTTTCGAAGTGCCCAGGGCTCTTTCTGCTTCTAATGGCGATTCTGCAGGATTTACATGAAAGTTTGCAATTACGGGACTTCGACATTTTCATTATCCATCAATGGCTTAGATTTTGTGTTTTCTGATAAAAATGATCCTTGCTGGCTGCTGTTTGGGGATCGTTACGTAAAAATTCGACATGTTCTGTCAGTAATTGTTATTAATAGATAAGTTAGCGAAGTAATGTACACAAATATGACAGTTTGTTTTTAACTTAAAGTTCATTTGTTCAAAAAAATTTTCATTGTTCATAGCACACCATGACGGATGTATATTAGAGCTTTATTGACAATCGAAAATATTAAAATTTTCGAAACGACATGCTTTAGTTTGGTATATTATGGTGTTCTACATAAAATCGAAGTAAAATGTTATGTCGAATTGAAATATGCGATCAAATTTGGGGTGTTTTATTTACAAAGGTCTCACTGAGGGTCTCACTTACGGTATAATCGGAAGTAATGAAAAGTCAAAACTATTTTTATTGGAGAGGGCAAGTGAGGAAACCTCTCTGCCAAAAATATCAAATCGATATATCTTTCTAACCAAAAGTTGTCGTACACCACATTGTACCTTTGTAAATAGTGTCTAGTTTATGGGTGTGGTAGATTTCGAATAACTACTTCTTGGGCAAGTGCTTCATGCTTTATATCTTAACGGATTTGCATGTAATTTTGTCTGTATGCATACCTAAACCATAGCTTAAAGAAATATGTAACTCTGTCGCTCGCGTACGGCTCCTTCGATATTTGGAAGCCAGTTTGCTTTGCTTACCGCTGTGCCAATCTCCTGCTCTCCAACTGTAGATCCTTGCCTTCCACACCAATGGGACGAGAAAGTAGTTACGTAATTTCATTCCAAGCAAAACAAAGCCACGCGACTTTGACGTCTGTCAGTGTCATCTTAAAGTAAATTTTGCAATGGCAGTTTTTACATGCACGTACAATATTATATGTCGTCGGCATAAAGCAAGTTTAGGCAAATACTCATTTTACTAGGCAACTGCTATTTGCCATGGCACTTAGCGAATGCCTAGGCAAATGACACATATACGATTTTACGCTTTGGTAATAAATTGAAATACTGACCCGACTAGACTTTATGTGAGCTGACATGACGTGACCTCACCGGACCTGACCGATTCAAATGCGAAATCCCGAAGCAGATAGCTAAATTTTGTTGATTCTTTACCCCTTGCTATTTGCCATGGCAAGTAGCAAATGCCTAGGCAAATGACTATTTGTTTTATGCCTACGACATATACACCAATTAGAATAATCTGTTTCCATTGCAATATTACTATAATTATTTATATAACAAAATTTAGGTTCACTCACACTGACAAATTAATGTCAAAAGCACGTGGTTTTGTTTTGTTTTTAATGAAAATTTTGCGTATGTGATGTCGCTCTTGCGTAGTCTAATCTAGGGTCCCTATATTTAGAGAGTACCGCAATCTCCGCCATATTTACTCACAATAACAGCCGCCAAATTTGAATTGTGGCGGAACGTCAGAATGACATTTTGCTGCTGACACGGCAGTCCGCCATATTTACTCACAGTTCTGAAACATAGTGGAGCTATTGATTGCGGTACTCTCTAAATACAGGGACCCTAGTCTAATCGCTTTACTCCGTCTGGCCGTCTCGTTACCGGACAGCTGAGTGTCTGAGCTAATTTTTTTAGCTATACTTTAACAACCATTCTGCGCTGAAACAAATGAATAATGATAGTCAACGTTTTTATTTCATTAACGCTATTATTGATTATTGATAGAAAGTAAGCATTTTTAGGTTTTTCAGGATATTTCAGAAACTATTCAAAAACAAGTTACCTGCTAATAAGGAGAAGTCATACGAAAGTTTTACTGCACATTTTGAACTTTTATTTAGAGAGTTAAATAATTTTTTGCCAATACACACTCGCAAAGATTAAATTTCAGTGAAAATGTACATTATTAATTAATCCCACCTTTCAGGATGGACACCTACCTGTAATTCCCACAGTTACGATTTAACTTTCTCGGCCATCGCTATTGGATAATACTGCGAATTTTGAAATACTGCAAAATATGCTTTTGATTCTAGAAAATTATGTATATTCGTTTAATTTTTAATACCTAGTATAGCATTCTAAAATGCTGACTCACTAAAAGACAAGTACTAATGCCTGCTCGATTCGATGACGAAATCGAAGGTGATTTATCTCCGCTGATCCGGCAGTGATCGGACATTCTGTTTAAAAGAAAACGCTGGCAAGGCCGGATTCCAAGATGAAAGTTTAATGTAAAAAATTGCCGGGGCCCCTTCCTCCGGTGTGCAACGGAGCGTTCTCCCCACACATGTTTGGTTTTTCTGGCGAGGTTCTGGTGCTGCTAGAAAGCCCCATTCGTCTTCGTCACCCCTGACGTCTGCACGCTGGTTGCGCCTACTAATTTATAATTTTGACTGGATGAATAGAAAAACGCTATGGAGTCACGAATTTATATCGTTAGACAGCGGTTTTTTATAGTAATGCGAGGCCTCTATTCCGGATCGCCATGAAGTTGTTTCGAACAATCGAGTATTTGTCAGTAACAGGACAACAAAAGCAAGGAAAACACAGACTGGAATTAATTAGAGTATTGTGTAAGTTCGTTGTCCATAAATATTTTAATAGCCCAGCCCCGAAATGGAATTGGGTCGATCAATCAAGAATGCACTGCCTACATTATAATTTCTTGGAGTTGTGGTTTTCACAGGTTAATGAAACTTGCCTGCTAATGACAGGATTTGTAGCTTTTGTTGTGTATTAGTTCGAACATGTTGTCTATCATGTAATTATGAATGTATAATGTTTGTTTACAAATGTGTTTTACTTAATAATTTCTACTTCTACAAGAATAAAAATTGAGTGATTTGTGGTTTACCATACCGCTAGAAAAAGTGATGTCTTACCTTTATTCGTGTCTGCATGACATTTTGGAATACAATCTATTTGAGACGTCATAATAAAGAATTATCTCAAACCAACTATTCTAATCGACATAGGTATTTTTTTTATTTATTTATCAGTTCCATAATTATACATGTACAATATTCAACAAAACCTTTAGGCTCATGTTTTGAACACATTGGTAGGTACAATTTTGAGAAAAAAATTCACAGACCTCGCATCTTACGCAAGTATCATAGGCGTATTGAAAATACCGACACAACTGCTCGGTTTCTAAGATGTCCAACAAAAGTGATCTGTGCCGTTTAAATTTGGTATATTATTGATACAATAAAATAAAAGAAATTATTTGTGACAAGCACAAGGCACATAATCAAACTGACGCAATACGTAACAAAATATTAACGCATCCGTTTTGTAATCTTTTTGGACTTTCATTCCAACGCGGTACTCGTGCTCGCCGTACCTTAGTTTACATCTGCCTAGCGCTCTGATATTATTAAGCGGCCTCGACTGCGCGCGTCGCCGACAGAATCTGTCGCATGTCGATACATTTTTCGTAAGATGAGTCCCATATACACACGCGCCCAGAAGTATTTTCAATACTAAAAGTCTGTTTCTGAATCTCCAGAAGAAAAACAAATCGAGAACTCGGGTAACAGTTAATCTCATAAAGGATTTGGTGTTCTGTTACTTTTTTCTTATTTCGATACTCTATATAATATTTTCGTTTGAATTTGGTTTTCGGGTGGGATCTGCAATTTTCGTGGTTCTTCTTGCTTCAATTTCTGGATATGTGAATTGTCACACTTATTTTCCAGTTCTGCTACTGTTCCTTCTATCACCATTGTTTTGCTGACCAGCAGATATGAGGATTGAGGATGAAAATTCTGGAAATTTTTCTTCGATTTGAAGATATTAATATTTTTACGGTATAGGTAAATAAAACTACTGCCTAAATGTAGATGGGTGAAGTATACTGCACAGTATAGGCCAATATGACATACAAAAAATTACTTCCCCAGCCCAACAGCCTCCTCTCAATTGACACATACCAAAATTACTTGACCATATTATTGTACCTATATCTAGTGTGTACAAATTGTTAGAGGCGCAGGATGTATACCAACTCTATGGAAAATCTAGAAATATCAGGGAAAATTTGATAGCCTAGATCAGGAGATTGTATGAAAATTCTGGAAAATTTTCGTCGAATTAAAGATGTTAATATTTTTACGATTATTTTAATCAAAATTTTCTGCAATCGAACTGCTTTTCACATTGCCCTCTATCTATCTATAAATAAAACCACTGCCTAAATGTAGATGGATGAAGTATACTGCACGGTACAGGCCGATATAACATGCAAAAAATTACATCTCCAGCCCAACTACCTCCTCTCAATTGACACAAACCAAAAACACAGAACATTGCAATTGCTTGTAGCGAGTTACGACCATCAACCTAAGCGGATTACTAGAGCGCTGCATTATCCATTCAACCACACATTTTTTCACTTCTGTGGGAATGAACCAAGTAACGTTTGCTGTTCTTTCATTTTGAGATTACGGACGGACTTACAAAGACGAAAATTTACTGTGCATTTTACAGAAAAGTTATTCTTGATGAAAAATTTTGCTTCCATCAATACCTCTATATTTTACTGTAGAAACACAGGATGCCCGCAGAATCAGTCTACAATAGCTAACTCTTTTACTTGGATTCGTAGAAAGTTTATTAAATGGACGAGACTTAAGAATTTTTAAACAGAATTCAGCGATTCTTGAGAAGAGCAATTGGGCATCACGTTATGGAGATCTATGTACCTAGGTCAACTTCCGTAATTTAAATTGTTTAAATCCTTGTCAACTTCCGTAATTTAAATTTAAATTAAGAAATTTGACATGAAAATCTCTAATTTTTTTTCTGATTTATGTTCGAAATACAATTAAACTTTGTTCATTTAACGAAAGTTCTAATTATATTGAACAAAAAAGTTAGCAATTAGGTTTAGATTGATTCCTAGTATAGCACACCCTGTATGTCTACAGTCAAAACTAATATGGTTTCTAAGGGCTTTGAGGGAAGCAGAATTTTTTATCAAGAATAACTTTTTTCTGTAAAATGCATTATTAAAGAGAGACTTGTTGTAGTTGTAGGCTTCGTTGCAGACTGATTCCGTGAACATCCTGTACAGCCAAATCCAAATAGGTGTTAAGGAAAGCACAAAATTTTTTCCGTAAAATGCATATTAAAAAATATTTTTCTGTTTGTAACTCCAACAGTGGACACGCATATTTTATTATACAGTATGTCCCCGGATGCGTATTTTCCAACCCTATACCAATTCAGCACCCACGCACTCACCTCTTTTGGTGTCTTTTTTACAATTGAACAGGACCATATTCTAAAGAAAATTTTTAATTAATTTCCGTGTGTACCGACATGAAAACCCGTATTTCTTAGATTTTTCTGAAAATGTTGTTATTACTGGATGATAGCATTCCTCACCAGTGTCATATAATACAGAATTGAATAAATTTTTACTGTAAGTAGTGTCATCACCATCATGAAGTTCTCGGTCCGAAGACTGGTTGGACGCGTACCTCCATCCTTTCCTATCCTGAGCTAACCTTCGCATTTCCCTAAAAGTAGAACATCCTACATTTTCAACTATTTGAAACCCGTAGTCTAATCTGGCAATCTGGGTCTACCCCTACCACTTTTTATCCCTATCTCCGACTCTGTCTCGAACTATTCCTCCGTGTCTCAGAAGGTGTCCTACCATCCTATCCCTCCTATTCTTTATTGCCTTCCATACAGGTATATATGCCCACTTCTAACTACAGTGATGAGGCCGTAGAGGCAGTTTATAGTGATATTGAATATGTGCTAGATTTTGTGAGAGGACACGAAAATTTAATAATTACAGGAGATTTCAATGCAGTCGTAGGCACAGGGCGAGAGGGCGGAATAGTTGGCCCCTTTGGATTAGGCAATAGGAACGATAGGGGAGTTAGACTGATAGAGTTATGCGATAAACATAACTTAACGGTCGCGAACACTCTATTTCACCATCATGTTAGGAGATGCTATACGTGGAAGATGCCAGGAGACTTAGGGAGATATCAAATAGATTACGTTCTCGTTAGGCAAAGATTTAGAAATCAAGTTAGGGATTGTAGAAGTTATCCAGGAGCAGGATAGTGATCACAACATAGTCGTTATGAAAGCCAATCTTAAATTTAAGATTTTGAAAAAAAGAAGCGGAAGAAGGTATCTTGACCCAGAGAAACTAAAAGATGATGATATGCGCAATAAGTTCGAGAAAAAGACAAACGAAGCACTAAAGGGCACGGGTGGAAATATTGTTAGGGACATAGAGGCAGAATGGAATTGCATTAAAAATAGTTTAGTTTCCTCAGCTAGGGATATTTTGGGTCATAAACAGAATGAAAGTAGGAAACCCTGGATAACAAAACATATTGTGAGTCTAATAGAGGAAAGGCGAAAATATAAAAATAGGTTAGATGAAACAGGGAAACAAAGATATAAGGCGATCAAGTGGGAAATTATTCGGGAATGTAGGAAAGCGAAAGAGCAATGGATCGATAATAAATGCAAAGAAGTGGAAGATAAATTCGAAGTAGGAAAGACTGATGAAGCATATAAAATAATTAGGAGAAATTTTAGAGAAATTGGATCTAGTACCAAAAACATTAGAAATGAGGCAGGAGATATCCTAATCGGAAGTGGGGAGAAGGCAGATAGGTGGAAAGAATATTTAGGAAACTTATATGCGGGACAGGAAGTGCAAGATATATTAGAAAGCGAAAGCAGTGTAGAGGGGGATAACCTAGGGAGTCCTATAATGAGACAAGAGTTTGAGATAGCACTAAAAAGTTTAAGGAATAATAAAGCACCAGGTATAGATGGCTTGCAGGCAGAAATCTTAAAGTGCGCAGGTCAAGAGGTAATAGATCGTTTATTTAAACTAGTTAGTCGCATATACCTGACAGGCGAGATTCCAGAAGATTACAAACGGAACATCATAGTAGCTTTGCCAAAAAGAAAAGGCGCGGATAGATGCGAAAATTTTAGAACTATCAGTTTAACTTCCCATGCGTCAAAAATTTTAACTAGAATTGTGCAAAGAAGGATGGAGAAAAAGGCGGAAGAAATATTAGGAGAAGATCAGTTCGGATTTAGACGAAATAGAGGAACGCGCGAGGCCATTCTAGCTTTACGAGTAATTATAGAAAAAACGATAGAAAAGAGAAAGAGCGTCTATATAGGATTTGTAGATTTAGAAAAAGCCTTCGACAACGTAAAATGGGGGAAGATGTTCGAAGTGCTGAGAAAGGTAGGGATGAAATACAGGGACAGAATAATAATACATAATCTCTACAAAGAGCAAAAGGCAGTTATAGAATGTGAGCAGGAACAAAGGGAAGTAGATATCCGGAAGGGAGTGAGACAGGGATGTGCATTGTCACCTCTAGTTTTCAACTTATATATCGAAGATGCGATTAATATTGTTAAGGAAAGAACAGCCTCAGGGATCAATGTACAGGGCCAAACTATTAACATGCTCAGATTTGCGGATGATATAGCAGTGTTAGCATCTAGCAAAGAAGAATTAGGAGCGGCTTTGAATGAAATGGAAGCAGTTTTGACACAGGGCTTCGGCATGAAAATCAATAAAAAGAAAACTAAAATTTTGGTATGTAGGGGATGTGAAAATAGAACTAAAATGGAAATACAAATTGGAAATGAGAAGATAGAGGAGGTCGCGGATTTCTGCTACTTAGGAAGTAAAATAACTCAAGACGGTAGGAGCACTAAAGATATAAAACAAAGAATGGCGCAGGGCCGAGTTGCGTTTAACAAAAAGAAACAACTGTTATGCTCGAGAACGGTTAATATAGAGACTAGGAAGAGACTCTTAACGTCGTATGTATGGAGTACGGCATTATACGGGTGCGAAACTTGGACAATAGGAGAAGCGGATAGAAAAAGAGTAGAAGCGTTTGAAATGTGGTGCTACAGACGCATGATGAAGATACCGTGGATAGATAAGGTTAGCAATAGGGAAGTATTAGAAAGAGTTGGGGAAAAGCGAAAGGTATGGAAAACAATAAAGAGTAGGAGAGATAGGATGGTAGGACACCTTCTAAGACACGAAGGAATAGTTCGTGACATACTAGAGTCAGAGATAGGAATAAAAAGAGGTAGGGGTAGGCCTAGATTAGACTACTGCTCTCAAATAGTTAGGGATGTAGGATGTTCTACTTTTAGGGAAATGCGTAGGTTAGCTCAGGATAGAAAAGAATGGAGGTACGCGTCCAACCAGTCTTCGGACTGAGAACCTTATGATGATGATGATACCTTTCGCTTTTCCCCAGCTCTTTCTAATACCTCCCTACTGCTATCTCTATCTATCCACCGTATCTTCATCATGCGTCTGTAGCACCACATTTCAAACGCTTATAGATTTTCTTTTTCGATCCGCTTCTTCTATTGTACAAGTTTCACACCAAGTTTCACATCTTATCATTTCCTATTTGTATTTTAGTTTTAGTTCTATTTTCATGCCCTCTACATACCAAAATTTTGGTTTTCTTTTAACTGATCTTCATGCCGTATCCCTCTATCAAAACTGCTTCCATTTCGTTCAGAGCTACTTCTAATTCGTCTTTGCTGGATGCTAACACTGCTCTATCATCCGCGAAGCTGAGCGTGTTAATAGGTTGGCCCTGTACATTAATCCCGGAGGCTGTTCTGTCCTTAACAATAGTGTCAACGTGAATGAAAATTTTTTAAGTCGAAAAACCCTTAAAAATTTATAAAGTATTTCCTGACACAGTTGGATAAAAATAATATGTTTGATGGGAGTTTAAGAGGAAGCGGTTTTTTCTGGGAAATTAATAATAACTATTTTTTTCCTTTTTATAATCCTTTCCGGGCATTTTTAAATTGTAAATTCATTACTAAATTAATATGAATATTCCATACCAAGTCCAACGCTCTTGGAAAAACCTGGAAACCTGGAAATTTAAAATGTCGATTTGTTATACACCATGGTTCCGGCAAAGCACTGAGACTGGTATGGTTTGGACATTTACAGCATCGGTACAGCGGCAAAGAGGATAGTGAACCGGAAAGGAAGAGAGAAGACCCAGGAAACGATAGTTGGTTAGGTAGTTACAGAGTATGACATAAAGATCGTGGATTTCAGGGGATAGCGGTTAGCGGAAGATAATCAATGAAAGATCAGGATGAAAGCAAATCGACCCTAAAGAAAGGAGTAGGTAGATTTGTTTTCGTTCTGATGAATTTAATTTTTTGTATATTGTAATTTTTTATAAGGGATTCAAAAGGTTCTTCTAGATGTATCTCCTGATTTTGAAAGCAAAATGTAGGCAAGACCCGAAAACAGAAAGAAATATTTTCCGCTATTTAAGAAAGCAATTTTACTAATAGTTGTCGCATTTGTTCGCTCTTCTTCCCTAAGTCCGAGTTCTGTTATGGTTGCAGTATGATGGAAGTAGCTTGATTTTACGAATTTTTAAGATAATCTTTATGAAAAATTGTCCAACGTTCAGCCTTTACAGGAGCCAATTGGGTGGTTCCTCAGACATTTGATTGCACAATTAAAGTAATTTCTTTATTAAAACGCATAGAGGTACCCAGGTACCTAATTTATGATCAGAAAACTATAATACGTAGGAACATTGTCTTCTTTCGGCGATGCTCAAGCAAGACGAAATGAATGTTCTACACTGATCAAGAAGTTTCCAAGTATTTTTGCTTCCAATACCTTTTTACGTTCAAAATTTCGACCGTTATTCTTCCTACTTGTGTTAAAATTAATGATGAATATGCGTTTCTTATTATACTTAGTGGCAAGATGTATTTAAATTCCGGTAATTAAGTGTAACGAATTGAATTTAAATGGCCGCCGGTATAATCTAATAGCTTAATTTGTACCTTCCTGAAAACGAACTAACAATTCCTCTGAAATTAGTGTCTTCAAATTACGCTACCATGAAATAACGTCGGCCAAACATAATAGGACACTAATTTGAAACCTCCTGAGCAAAAACAGTCCCCGAAATATATATTTTTTAGTTCGGCGAACCCAAACAAGGAATTTTAACAATCACCGATTCCGGCCGAGGACCGACAAGAAAACGTCGGAACTTAAATTGGTAATTATGTGAATTGTCAACTGTCACACCGGAGCCTCTTTGGCCGAGGAGGCAGGTGCTTGAGAAAATTACGAGATATGCCGCATAAGTACTTATGAACTTGCGTATGCTACTTTTACAATCTGCCAAACTAATTGAGTGCTTGCTATGGAATATTAATGCTTGCAAATTGCCGGGAAAAACGAAACATCCGCCGATTCTGTTTGTTAGTTCTTTACCTTGTACGACTCCCAAATTTAATTGAAGTTTTCTGTTGTTGTTGCGTTGCCATGGAGCTGTTTACTATTTGAAATTCGGCCACGCACCACGCACGTTATAATTTCCCACTTACAGTTCATTATGTTCCCTAATAATTGTTATGGTAATAAAAGCAATTCAACAAAGGATTTTGATACCTGTTTTATTATACAAATTATCAACCAAAATTATGATTACAAAATACAAGTGCATATTACTTCCCAAGATTACATTTAATTGCATTTTAATACTCGCCTAACGAAATTTTTAGTGCGTATACTACTTTTATCTGTTATGAAGTTCAGTGACTTGCGGCTTTTTCGGAACCGTTGCGATTCATAGTTCATCAAACATGTTAATGTTCTCACGTATTTCTCATCAGTTGAAAGTGGTTAGCGTGGTCAATGTAAGATGAAAATTACAGGTCCTGCAGCACTTACCGATGTTTTTTAGTTTGTCTCCCACTTCTTACTTCTAGGCGAATTTCCTATGCTTAATTCTATAAGTAAAACTTCTAAAATAAATTCTAAGTTATTGTAATTCCTCAATAATAATGGAACACGTATGGAAACAAACGAAGCAGTTTGTATTGGAATGTTTGAGATTACTTACTGAATGAGTGATACTGAGGAGTGTTCATATAATAACAAAAATGGAATTAAAAGATGTAGAATTTGAAGGAATTCATGGCTGAGCACATTTATAGCATATTAAAAAAGAGGGGACTAGCATCTATAAGAGAAAAATCAAAAGAAACAAGTGGGTAAAGCTGCGGTTTCCTAAGAAAGCGGTGCCGGCATATAGCGGCCGTAATACAGCAGTAGGAGTCGTATGTAATTTATGTTATAATCATAGTGGTTTCCTAGAAAGCGGTACTGGATACCGTAACGTAATATACGGTGCCGCCACGAAAATATAATTCGTCAACAGTGACATTTGTTAGATGTTGTGTTTGAGTACCACACAGTAAAATAATTTATTATAATTATTTATAATTTATTGCGATAAGATTAATTTTCTTCTGACTTTTCTAACTTTACATCTGAAACCACCGCTATAACCTATGACGTCCGCTCTACGATGTTATATTGCGGCCGCTATATGCCGGCACCGCTCTTCTAGGAAACTGTAGTCTAAGAGAATTGAATAATAGAAATGCGGTGTATTTACCTAACATGAGGTCATAAGAAATGTGAAGAGGAACACCAGGTCTCTAAACCCATTCACTACGAGAATTTTACAGAGGAATGGAACAACGGCAACCAAGATATCCTCAGATTTCCTCGCTCAGCTATCCTCGCAGATAGATATGCTCGGATTTCCCCAGGTATCCTCAGTTATTTCCGAGGGGAAAACCGCGACTTAAAATCTGTATACCTGATTTCCCTTTTTTGATGATTTCCTGCGATTTCCCTTTGGTTTCCTCTGATTTCCTCTGATTTCCTCTTGATGTCCTCTGATTTCCTTTGATTTCCACTTTAACGAACTGAGCCAAGAATTTTTCCAGCAGATTTTTGTATTTCAAACTTCCATCCATCCATCCATCCATGCATCCATCCATCCATCCATCCATCCATCCATCCATCCATGCATCCATCCATCCATGTATTCCTCGCAAAACAGATTCTGCCACTGACTGGAAGATATGCAATTGTATGAAATACAATGACGAAAATTGGATTGCTAAGTCTGATATCGTGGAAAAATGGAATTAGGGTTTTCCCGGTTTTTCGCATTGCTTTAGAAGCGCTTCATTTTATGTGAAAAATGCATGTGACTAAACTAAAAGAGCAAAAAATTTCATACAAGACTTCTGTTTAGTTTTTCTCCATATCTTCTCATTGGCCAAAAAAAAATGGTAATTTTACAAAAAAATTATTTATACGTACCTAGAAACTAATTTGTAATATATTTTCCGAGGTATTTTCTCAAATACATTCATGAGCATACCAAATGGTAATATAAGAACAAAAGATATAAAAGGATTTTAACATTTCAACTAAAGGACAAAAATAAAGTATAGCGCCATAATTACTGCATTATGTGTATTCAAGGTCGAATGTTCTATTACGTCACTTTAATGACTGAGCTTGGGCGGGAATTTATTTTTTTCATTTTTAACCATTGTCGCGTTATTAGAGGCCGTATCAAAAAATACGGAACACCGGCCTCCCAATATCCAATCTCGTACCCAATATACTGGAAAGGGTGTAGGTACAACCCCATTATTTAAATACGAGATTTATTGACGAATAGAATGATTTGCGTAAAATTTAAGATTTTATAGCAGAGTGGTCATGGACGTTGGCTGACTATTGGGTCAATCAACGTCATGGCCTTCTGAATTTTATCGGAATATTCCGAGGAATATTCTTATACGAAGCCGCATTGAATATCCTCA
This sequence comes from Xestobium rufovillosum, assembly GCA_963966045.1. Classification (NCBI taxonomy): domain Eukaryota; kingdom Metazoa; phylum Arthropoda; class Insecta; order Coleoptera; family Ptinidae; genus Xestobium; species Xestobium rufovillosum. The sequence goes on from OZ014496.1 coordinate 16,521,298, forward strand.
AAATGCTCCCAGATTTCCCCGGATATCCTCAAGATATCCTTAGATTTCCTTTGATATCCTCAGATATCCTCGGTTTTTCTCGGATATCCTAGGTTATCCTCATGTATGCACAATATATCCTCCACTGGATGCCCCCTCGGGAGATGCCGAAGATGGAAACCCTTATTTTACCATTAAAATTAGAAAACATTAGTGATTGCCGTCAAGTAAAACAAAAAGCAGGAAATAAGAACTGAAGTGTTCCAGCCTCAGTTTCTTTCGTACAATTTCCATAGTTCTGCACATCGACGCAAAGCACCAAATGAAATAACCCAGATGCAGTAAAATTGCCTCACGGCCACCTCCGAGGGGTTTACCACTAAGGAAATGGTTGGGACAGGGTCAAGAAATAGTATTTCCGAAATGGTGAGAAATGGTGGAAATGGTGCAGAAATACTACGAAATAGCCCAGAAATAGTATTTCTTACTCAGAAATAGTAGGAAATACCCAGGAAATGGTAAAGAAATGGTGGAAATATTCAAAGAAATACTGGAAATAGTCTGAGAAATACTGGAAATACTCAGGGAAATTCTGGAAATAGTAAGGGAAATACCTAGGAAGTACTGGAAATAGTCGACCGATATAAAACTTTCTACTCCCTCTTCGCGCCAAACGTACTAGTATTAGTAAAAACATTGGCCGGTAGGCCGGTCGCGTTCTCCGCGGCGCAGAAACAAATATGAGGCCACAGTAGACGGATAACAATTTTTGGAAGTGAAGAGCTTTTTAAGTGGAGGTTTTAACGATAGACTTTTATATTATTTTAGTTAGGTACTCGTAGGTATACACTGTTCAACAAAATAAAATTTTAGGTATACCGCGAGGTATACCGTCATTGTTACTCGCTTTTTATGCAATTTGTGGACCTATAATAATTTAAGAAATAGCATTGGACAAGATCGATGCGGGGTGAATTAAACTGAGCCCGAAATTGAGGGGTTATATAGAAGATAATATTAACTACCGTGTCCAAGACCTTGTCACATAATTATGGTTGGAATCTTTCAAATGTTGGAACTCTTGGGAGCGAATATGAACCTCGATATAAACGAATAATGTTAAATTGATAAATTCAGTTTTGATTGATTAAAGTTATGTGTAATATCTCGGGACTTTGCCCCGATTTGCCGGCTTTTCAGTATCTACTTTGGTCATCTAGAATTGTCGGTATTTAACTGTGATTGCGAATTGCAAGAATTGCAAGAATATCTAGCATTTTTTGAATACATACTCGAACACATGTCATTTTAGTTATTGTAAATATCGGTAATCATGTTATGTAGGTCTCGATTTAGACACGGCGGCGGCGCAAGAGGTGACATACAATAGCATTGTTATTATGTTTATTGTTTTCGCATTTTTATGAAAACGACGACCGTGGGGGCTAAAATTTCAGTTAATTATGCAAGGAAGGGAAATTAAGTTTTATCAATTGAGTAACATAATTAGTAAGCAATACTTAAATATTAATTAGAGAGGTTATGAAACACACATCCAAACTAGGGAAGAGTTCCTAACGCATCATGCATAGGTACATATACGGGGTATCCAAAATTAAGTGTCCACAATTGCTAACTTCGTTATTATTGGACGTTCAAGGTCGGTTAAATGGGCAAAGAATTAGTGTTTTTCGTGAAGAATAAGATGGTGAAAACAAAAAAAAACAATCGAACATTTTCGAGATATTCACATAAAATAAACGATAATTTTTTAAATGGGACAACATGTATATTTTTGCATATTTAAACAGAGTATAAAATTGTGTACATGAACATCTATTTGAAAATTAAAAATAACTTGACTTTTGGAGCATAAAAAATGCCCCAGTATCGAGCCCAGTATATCACATCAGGTAGGCCATGAAACAAATTTTGCGTCATAATAATATTATTGTCGGCGGGTGTTAACAGTACATATTTGATTGTTATTTTACTACTTATTTGCGAATTTTAAACATGGGAGCCAACCAAATTTGTTTTATGGACTACCTAACGTGAGACCTAACGTGATACCAGCGTCAGCGCGGGCTGTTTTGATCCTTCAAAACGAGCTTCAAAAGCCATGTTATTTTTAATTTTGGGATAGTTGTTCCATAAGACTTTTTTATTCAGACTTTTATTCTCTTTCAACACTTACAGAAATATATAGGGCGTTCCATTTAAAACATTGTTGTTTGTGTGAATATCGCGAAAATGCGATGTTCACCATATTGTTAGTAATAAGAAATACTCGACTAATTCTTTGCCCATTTAACCAACCTCGTAGGTCCAATAATAACAAAGTTAACAATGGTACGCACTTAATTTTGGACACCCTGACAATTCTTAAAGAAAATGGGCGTTATACTTCAAAATTTAATAAATTGTATAGAGGTTGTTTTTCAAGTGGCGCGCCCTAGCCACAGCGCAGAAATGAGTCACCCATCCATAGCCAAACCGCGGGCACTGTTGCTGAGCATTAACGACTACTCACTCGCGCATGCCAGCAAGATCCCACGGCTCACGGCCGTTACAGATTTATTTTACAACACAAAAATTAAATGTGCAGTAAATTATTTCACAAGAAGAAAATAGATAATGTATGCTATTTTTGTAATAGTAAAAGGCGAGGTAAAAGGTACGAATTGAATGAAACTGTAAAAAATACTCGGGAACACTGGAAATACTTGGAAATGGTGAAGAAATACTCGGAAATGGTAAAGAAATACTAAGAAATACTCTGGAAATACTTAGAAATAGTAAGAAATGGTGAAGAGATACTAAGAAATGGTGAGGAAATACTAAGGAATAGTTAAGAAATACTAAGAAATAGTGAGGAAATAGTAGGAAATAGTAAGAAATTGCAAGGAAATAGTAAGGTCATATTTGGAAATGGGAAATACTTGGGACAGATTTTTTCCTAGTGGTAAACCCCTCGGCCACCTCTATGCCACTTTAATCAATGACAGTTTAAGTTGCATTACCACTTTGTTAGTTTTCCAGTAGAATTGCAATTCTAACCTTCTCTAGCATTGCAAAGCCTGTTGCTATAATCAAAGTCTTTTAGTATGAATTATTAAATTCATATGCAATAAGTTGCTAACACAATCACTATTTATTATTTGGTAGTCTATGTACATAACCGAGTTTTCTCCAATAGTTTTCTACCAATTATATAACATATAAAGTAGGTAACTGTCTTAATTACGTTTTCGGGAATTACTTCCCATCAAAGAAATTTGTTTCTAAATGTTTCTTGAAAATAAATAAATAGAAATTCAAGAGAACCAAACATTTTCAAAAAACAATCACTTTTCTCAACTCCCAACCATTTTCTAGATTCAACTTGACTACCTAAGTCCTCGCCAAACTCTTAAACGACGTTTTTACCCAGTTTTAGGGTTTGCGGAGCCTGATAATATCGTGCTGCGGAATTACTCCATGTTTTGCATCCCCTCAAAGCAGTAGATATACTTACCTAAATGGCATACATTCAATTCCCTTCCTATTCCACAAGGAGGCATCATCTAACGTTGAAAGAGACTGTGGGTATAGATCAGATCGAGTGTTGCTAGCTTATCAGTGCTCAAATTTTCCATCACGGTGCCTACATTTACGCAAATTTAAAATGATTGGTGGATGTTGTTACTACTGATGGATTCAGTGATTTCAGCTATGTAAACATTGCATGGAATCCAAAAACCGAGTTCTTGTGGTGTTATAAGTTTCTGGTGTTAAAAGTCGCTGGTTTCTGAGGATTCTGTAGATGAGATCCTTCAGTCGGTTCACATATTATATCCCTGTGATTTGGCATTTTAGGTTTCCATTTGATACAAAAATTGTCATTCCCTGATTTTGTGTTTCTTTGATAGATGGTCCTAGAAAAATCTATTATCTGAAATTCACCCGTTCATCTAACTTATTAAAACACTTCTTCCACCAAGGTATCTTGGATGAATGGTGATGAAGGAACAGGTTCTTTCATTGAATGTATAACAGTGGTGGAGTGGTGCTGCTTGCTAATGGGAGTAGTTGGGCCATGTACACTGTATCTACAGTTTTAGATGCATATATTGAATATGATCGAAGACTTTTTTTACAAAGTGTTGATTAAACCAAAATGAAACTTTACGTGTTCATCCCGGCAATTTACCATACCTAATTATTGCAATTTTGGTAGCAACTTGTGAGCTGAAAATATACGCAGTCCGGATATTCTTAATAATAATTTATATCTGGAAGCAGAAGAATTCTCGGAACATTTCTCTCTTGTCAAGTCTGTTATCCAACTTCTACAAGTTTTAAAGGTCCTATTATAAAAATTAATACCCGAAGCACAACTCGGAGAAAGCAACAAAAATTGTATGAAGAAAATAATTATATACATCGGGGTCTTGGGGAGGCACTGGCGGCCTTGTGACGCCAATCAAAGTCGGCTCTAGGCGGTCTCAACCTGCATCCAGAGATAATGAGTTTATAAATGATGCATAAATCATTTTGGTTGTCTCAAACACGACGGTCTTGCGAAATTTCGAAATATACAACCCGTAATCATTATGATTAGCTCTGCTATCGTACAAGATTTAACAGCAGTTGACTGAGATAATTTCTGCGGAATATACTGGTGGCCATAGGCGTACCAATTTGGCAACACATTTACCAAAATTGATCGGCATCTTTTACACGAAAAATGAATTACGCGCGCTTGAATTTGATATTTATTTAAATTTTTGTGAATATACCAGCTTTACCTACTAGGGTTTAAAATAAAGGCTTTAAAGGAAAATAAACTTTAATATTCCTTTATTTACCTACAAATAAAAAATAGTATATAGAATCGAATTTTTTATAAACTAAAAATTTTCAGTAAGAAACCAGAAACGATTTTTGGAATATGTATATCCATATATGACTTCGTCTACTGTTTAAAATATCTCGATAGTACGTGACATGCTGAAGGTTAGATACCTATACAATTTTCTGTTATGAGATGTGTTCTATCCACATATTCCATATCTAAATGCTGAATATGACTGAGCTCGGGAGATTTTTTTGGCCACTTTGAACTGCCTTACGGCCCTAAATAAATATGTGTAAGCATAATAATAAAGTTCGACTATGCAGCTATCATATAAGGAAAGTGTAAGAGGGAAAAGTCCTGAGAAGTCCATTCTGGGAAGAGAGTTGGCGAAGCATGGAGAAGTTGACCAGGATAAAAACAAAAAGAGTTTTGAATGGTGGTGGAAGAAGAAAAAGACGACCAAGAATCTGATGGCTGGAAGCAGTGAAAGAAAATATGGAAGAGGGAAAAAGCGAACATTCTAAAGAGCCTCTAAGGTATTTCTTCCACTAATATGGCTCTCCGTGCCATGATTGTACCACCTGAGTATGAATAGATCTCCTAGACAGGGCATCTTTTGAAGTATCGATGGATTGCAATTCGAGGTTCATCACTTAAGAGCCCGTTTGTTAACAAAATATCTTCTCTCCCCCAGAAGACGAAAGGGGGCAGTACTTTTATCTTCAATTACATTTCAACGTTTCTTCAATTCAGTTTACATACTTTTGCTACAAGAGTTATTAGTTTTAAGTGACAAAACTTCTAAATAGGTTTACAAGGTAACATGAGGTATCTTCTTTTCGTCTCTTTCTCACTCTCCTCACACATTTGGCTTTTCTTACATCAACGTTTTCTCACTTGGTGTGTGTTTGAGAGTCTCTTGACCCTCTCTGCAAATTCTGCACATTCTTTGTCCTTCCTCATCCATCAATATCTCCTTGCCTTTTCCTCACTTTCGCTTCAAAACTTCCCTACCGTTTTCTGTCTCCAGTTTTTCATTGTGTCGTTATTTTCTTATACTTTGGATTGCACATAATTGTTTCTTCTCTTAACCTTCTGTGATGCGTTTGTTTCTTTTTGCCTTGTTTTTATTTCGCGTTTTCAGTCGCTGTTTCTACTTATTTCCTGTTTTCTGTTACCTTTCTTCGTATTCATTTGTTCTGTTCCCGTTTGTTCCATTTTAAACGAGATATATTGGTGCCAACCTCTCCGCCCCTGACTTTCATCTCAAATTTTTCACCTCTGTTCCTCCAAGTTCTAGCCTCTATCTCTATATTTCTTCTTCGTACGTTGTTAAGGGCGTAACTGGGCTATCGAACATCATCGTTCTTCTAGTGAAATCGTTCCCAATATTTCTCTTTCCAATGCTTGATATCTGTGAAATTACTTTTTGTTGCCTGGATGTCGCTGCTTTCCTTATGTACGCATCTCTCAGCAGTATTTTTAGAACTAATATCAAACGCCTTTTCCGTAATTTTGTCCAACGCCTTCACCATTTTTTCCAATGCTAACAGTAGTTGTAAATATGTATATCGTCAACATAGGTGTTTATGCCAATAACCAGTCCTTTTCCTTTCCTATCACTGCTCCACCCACCCGTGCCACAGTTTTAATAAATTCCTCTTTCTAAGCTTCTATACGTATAATTTTACACGAAAAACGTTATAAAATAAGCTAAAATTTCAAGGAAGAATCATGGCTATTATAATGGATTTCATATTTTTTCTCTTATTTTATTTTGACGTTTAACATGGCGATAATAGTTATTTACGAATCGAGTGCGAGAAGACATTTTTCGCGCATGAGCGCAATGTTTGAAGCACGAGCGACGAAGGAGCGAGTGCTTCATTTGCGCGAATGCGCCGAAGACGTCTTCTCGCATCGAGGTTCGTTTTTTGAAACAAACATTATAATTTTTTAATTATTATCTGATACGTTTCCAATTTATAATTTCAAAACATCAAGTGGTTACATTCAGGGCTATTCTATAATTTGTAACGACTCGTTATTGGACGATTATCGTTATATAAACAGGTCAAGCGATTCCGTAGTTGACAGCTGTTTCGCGCAAGTCGTTATCGTAACGACTAATTGTTTGTGAACAATTTGAAATATTGGGAGTTGTTAGAAGACGATATTTTGATTCTGTAAACAATTATGTGTTGCTGAGTACCTACAAAATCGTTAAATAACCATCGTTCATAAACACCTCCTTCAAACATGCAGTTTCCATTGTGACATTTCGCATTGTTGCATGAAATAGACCTATTCTGTGAACTGCTATACCAAAAAAAAAGAGTTTGAGATGGATTGGGCTGCTGTAGTAAATGATTTATTATTCGAACTAGAAAGAAAGCATGTATGCATTACATTTTTATGAGAATTAAAATATACTTGTTAGGACAGGAGCCTACAAAAACGTATCTCTTATAACTGTAGAAGGACGAATAATTATTTAATGCTGCAATTACGGGACCCTTTTACCTATCTACCTGAGGAAATATTTCGAGGTCAATACATATACTCAGTAGAGAATCAGCCAGATATGTTTTTTATGGAGATCGTTAATTACGAGTACCTATATATATGCATGCACCCCAACGAAGAACTGCTACACCTCCTGACGTTAAAGTGAGTGTTAATTTTCATTTCATTTCATAATTAATGATTTGAAATAAATTTGAAATTTATACAAGTATATACAGTGCGATCCAAAAGTCTCCCCTCCCCTTATATCTTCAGAATGTCGAGACACAGAAAAACCAAATTTGGGTTACCTTCATGGCAGCTTTGAACAGATGAATCGCCAAAGATGGCGACCGGGCGCCATCTTAGTCTAAAAATTTAAATTGCATTAAGGGGGAAGTGAGGGCTGAATCGAAAGCGCTCTTAATTCTGAATACGATAACCAAGTTTCGTAATATTCTATCAACTAAATTCAAAATGACGGTGTATAGTAATTTCAGGATAATCTCATATTTTAACAGTAACAGTTTGATACAGAGCATGCAAGTTTGGGGAACCATCATGGCAACTGCGCTAGTGCATTTTCAAAATATTTGACAAGTGCTTCCCGAAAGGAGGCGGTCGGGCGCCATCTTAGTATAAATAATTAAATTACTGTAGGCATCAAGTGAGGGCTCGTTCGAAAGCCCTTTTGATTCTGAACTCGGCGACAATAGCGGTTTTACGTGTTAGCGTCGTTACTATTAAAATATTCAAAATGAAAATTAAAAACTGGAATATTGAATCCGCCGCCATTTTGAATTGTGCTCATAGAATATTATGAAACCTGGTTGTTGTATTCAGAATGGAAAGCGTTTTTGATTGAATCCCCACCTAACCACTACTGCCATTTAAATTCTTAGACCAAGACGGCGCCCGATCGCCATCTTTGAAAACTCAGCTGTCAAATATTTTGAACAAGCTACCATCGGACCTGCCCTGATATTTCCCCAAATTTGGGTTTTCTATGTCACGTCATTCAAAAGTTAAGATGGGGGTGGGGCTTTTGAATCGCACTGTATGTAAATAAAGTTAATAAACACGCATTTGTTTTATTTTTGTTCACTTCAAAGCCAAAACTAAAAGAAATTACTGGTTTAATTAACAACAAAATAAATCCAAAATGGTTAGAAGAGCAATTTCACAAGGCAACAATTTTTTACCACAGCCTCCTACACTTCAACGCTTGACGACAGACGCCCGTTACTACTGTTTCAAAGTCGTTATGATCTCGCATTGTCACAAAATTAACGATGACAGATACAGAATACAGTTTTTATAACAATCGTTATAAGTGTCGTAAAGAAGCAGTAGTTCATAAGCGATGTTGTTAGTTAACGATAATATATAGAATAGGCCTGTGACTGATTTCCAATTGGCAGTATTGTAGAAAATGACATTTGGTTTAATTTATTGAATTGAGTTGTCAAAGTGTTAATCGAATTAATAGCGATTTATCTTTATTCTTTCATTATTTTCAACATCCAAATTGGAGAAATGGCGTTTTGTTAACCAAACTTTATTACTATCAAGTCAAATTATTTCTAGAAAGCCTGAAAGGACCAGTGCTTTTTGCTAGATTTTGCGCGCTAGTGCGCGAACACTATGTTTGAGTTTTATTGTTGGGTTCGCGAAATGTCATTTTGAGAGCGGTGAGTTCAAAAAACATTTTTACGCTTTGCTGGAGAATCGAAGTAAGTATGCAGAAATCCAAAATGGTGGCGACAAGAAATAAAAGTGTATATCTCGGAAGTAGTATTTTAATTGATTTTATAGGTAGTATTTCATCTCCATATGCTCAGTTATGAAAAATTCACTGTCGGCATTTCAACATCAATAGTATAAGGAAATTTGAATAATCTTAGAAAAAAAAATGGGATGGATTTTAGTTTTTCAGATTATTTCAGCATTATTGACAGCAGAAAATTGGAAATATATACTACTAACCCCATACTTGCTTTTTTCTTTACAGAGACCTATACTACCCCGACTCTCATAATTATACCTATTTTATTATGGAAGGACTATTTCAGACAAAATAGTTCGAAGCTAATAGGCAATAGCAAGTGGGTAGTAATAATCGATTCATATCTCGAATCGCGATAATGACACGCCCTATCTCTTGGTTCCGTTTCAAGAACATCTAATCAGTAATCAGCATAATGTTAAGATGGCCGATTTCATATTATTTTTTCTTTCCAGAAAGAAAACGGGGCAGGCAAACGTACACTCGGTACCAGACCCTGGAGTTAGAAAAAGAGTTCCATTTCAACCGGTACCTCACCAGACGGCGGAGGATCGAAATAGCCCACGCGCTGTGTTTGACCGAGAGGCAGATCAAAATCTGGTTCCAAAACAGACGCATGAAGTGGAAAAAAGAGAACAAGACCAAAGGGGAGGGCGGCTCCGAAGGTGGCGGCGATGACATCAGCCCGCAGGGCTCGCCGCAGTGAAAAACGCATGTACCTAATGAGACGTTGTAGTCATTTTAAAATGCATTTACTTTTTCTGGCCAAAGATAAGGCCGTGAAAGTTATGTTCATTCGGCAGGAACGCTTCCAAAACCACCACAAAACCACAATGACCTCATAAAGTCCTTTTTAACGTGTACATTTCAAGTCGATATTTTTAGTTCCGGTTTCGCGTAAATATTTAGATCGATTATATTTTTAGTTTATTTATTTATGTTGTAGATAACATAGTTTTATAGTTTCTAGCGGTTTTTTTTTACATTTGGACTCTAAACGAGAGACTTTACAGAGGCCAGTGCGACGTGCAATTATATTTAAAAAATTGGCAGATGAACTGCTGTAATCCCTTTAAAATACCCCCCTCCCAGTGAAATGCCGTGCCGATTCAAAATTTTGTACAAACGAATTTTATACAACAGAAGTGTGAATATGAAGATTGAAGATGCGGATGGGAACTTAAGGTCAGTGATGATTTGTACCATGCAATCGCCTCTGAGTAATTCACCGAAACCGTAAAGTAGTTCCAAAAATGATCAAAACAAGTTTTAGTTACTTATGTAGGTACAGTTTGATCCCTTTCCGATGGTCTCATAATAATGAGAAACTGTCTTATTGATGTAGCTACAAGAGAACTGAGAGGGCAGTACTGCCTGAACTTTGAAACTTCGGTTGAAGCTTTTTTCATCAATCCAAGTAGGTGCCTAATCATAGTGATCTGCGACATAATTTAGAAGATGATTTTTTTTATTTGTGTGAGGCAGGAACGAGGGCAGGAACTAAAACAACTGAAAACGGTGTTAACTGATGTTTCTGGCATCTTTGTTTTTTTTATCTGTTATTGTGTAAAAAATATCTACTGCTGATTTATATTTTCTCCATTACATGATCTTATTCCTATACCTACTTAGATTATAATATGTAGGTATTTCGTAAAAACCCCCCTGTAACTACCGTAGTTGTTTAAGTTTTAACTTTTCACACCTCCTGTCCATTCAAAGCCTACTGTCCAAGAAACAGTATCAAAATACAGTATGTTCCCGAATGGAGTTACTAGGAGAAAAAAATTAATTTCTCAGAAAAAATCTCTTCCTTAAACTCCTGTTGCACATATTATTTTTTATCGAACTGTTCCAGGAAATATCTTATTAATTTTTATGTGTTTGTCATTAAAAGTTTGTCGGTAAGGTTTCTTTAATTCAGTATATTGTATGGTACTGGTGAAGAATGGTATCCAGTAATTACAAACTTTCCAGAATAATGTTAAGAGAAAAATTTTTTTGTATATCGGTGCGGAATCAAAAATTTTTTTAGAAATTGGTTTTGTTCAAATTTAAAAAAGAAACACAAACAGGCTTAACAAAGATGACACTGTTTCTATTTGATGTAAATGGCGCACTATTTGGATACTTCCTGTAACAGTCGGATAAAAAAATGTATGTGCCAGGGGAGTTTGTGAACAAACAGTGTTTTTTATAAAGAGCGATTTTTTTGGGAAGTTATAAATAATCCTTTTTGTACTCTTTCTAACCCAATCCGGGGACATACTGTATACAGGGTGGGCCAATTTAGTGCCCATGTCTCTGTTTTTATTCAAGGTATCAAAATAAAACTTTACATTTATGTTGAAAACCCCACGATGGGGTTTAGATTGGGCGATTTTAAGATATTACCATTTTAGTGCCAGTGTGGACTCAACTTTAGCTGCTGACTACTGGTCGAAGCTATTTAAGATTTCTTTATTGGATTAGGTTCACAGACTGCTCTATTTATAAAATTCTTGAGTATTTTTGTCACAAAACTTAATATCATACAGGGTGGACAGCTTACGCAATATGCATTTTTTTAAAATTTCAAATGGAACATCCCATATATTATTTCCATATTTGATGGACAGTTTACTAATCTTTTGATTGCTGTAGATATTGTTAGGCCTGCGACTGACGGTTTTGGTAGAATTGAAAATTGAACTTTAAAATGTATAGTAATTTGACCGGTAGTTTATTTGTTTATCTGATATTTTAGCGCCCAAAACACAAGATATGATTTCCATTTTGTTTCTGGAAGTTGATTTCACATTGAGACAAAAAATTTCATCGCCAGATTGCTTCTTCAAAGTGTAAGCATTTTTCTGAGTTTTTGGTGGCAAAATGGGGGAAATTCCCCAAAAATGGTAGAAAATTTTAGCAAAAATCTCAATTCTTAAGGTTCAATCTTTATTTCTGCCTAAATTATCAGTCGCAGACCTGCCAATATCTGCATCAGTCAAAAGCTTAATAAACTGGCTATCAAACCTGCAAATAATATACGGGGTGTTCCATTTAACATTTTTGAGAAAAGTTCCATTTTGCGCAAGTTGGCCACTCTGTACAATATGAACTATTTTGAAAAAAGTGTTAATGGATTTTACAAACAGTATCCTCTGAACCTAGTCCAATAAAAAAATCACAGTTAGCTTTGACCAGCAGACGTCAGTAGCACCACAAATTTGGGTTCATACTGGCACTAAAATGGCCATAACTTAACATCGCTTACTCTAAACCCCACCGTGTAGCATATCAACTTTAACAATAATTTTAACATAATCTTCGTGGGGTCCTCCACACACGTAAAATTTCATGTTGATATCTTGAATAGAATCAGAGATATGGACCGATTACGCACTATTGGCCCACCCTGTTCTTTGAGGTAACCCCAGAAGAAGAAGTCTGGTCCTGTCAAATTTTGTAATATTGGAATATACCGCACATCGCCGGTTTTGATGAGATGATCCGACCAGGAAACATTCCCCTCGAATTGGTCATTATTACATTCACTGCGTATGTGCTATGTGGCGCCGTTATGTTCAAAAGCCTAAGAAATCATTTTTTAGATTATGTCACGCCCACTATTATTTGTGTTTAAGAAATATACAACTGAAGCTCCAACTTCATTTGTGTCAAAATTTCTCAAAGAAATAAAATCCTGATAAAAGTTTCAGTAACAATGTCTCTATTGTAGCCCTTTAATAAGGGAGTTCCCGATAAGAGGCCAGGGAAAACACACCACTGTGAACTTCTTAATGCTATTGAGTTGCTGCAATTTGGCATGGCCTAACCGTGATTCTGGTCTTGGTTTGGCATAAGCGCATAAGACTAATTTTTTTGAAAAGCTGCCTTGACCAATCGATTCCAAAGACCTCTTGTTTGTTAGGGACGTGACGAAAATATTGAAATGTAATTTCCAAATGCTGATAACATTACTACAACGAATTCCGGTGAATTTCTCTAGAGGGTAGGTCTAGGACGAAAAATGCAGTGTGTAAATTACTTTAACAAAGAGGAACAGTCAGATAAATTTTCTCTACTACCCACACATGTAGATATCACTGTATGTATATTTGGTTTTCATATGAATAAGTTACGAGAATTGTAAATAAACCCGGTTTAAGAAAAAAGGATATGAAATATACGATATTATAAATCTATGCACTTTTGCCAAAGGTAGAGTAACGTTATCCATGTAGGATATATTGTTGAATACTCATCATATTCGTAAAACTTCACATTCGAGATTAAACAAAAAATAATTTTGTAGAAATTCATACATGTTTTAAATACTCATTTTTTAATTATTTATAGAGGCGAAAACACTTAGGTATTATGATTTTTTAAATGATTATTTTATATACATTTAAACTGGAGTTCGCAATTTGAGACAGATCTCGTAAAATTGCTAGTGATAATAGAAAACGAAATACGTAACACTGCTACAAATTTATGTATACGTCAAATCGACATTTATTTTGTTTAGGAATTCGACTGTACATCCTGGTTGTTCGATACACGGTCGCTTAGGGACTTTCCTTTTAAGATTTCCTGTCAAGGGACACCAATTTCTTCTATTAGTGACTTACCCATCCCTATAACACTCTCGTTTGTCTCAGTATATTCTTGTAACCGTTAAAATTTTCCGGACACTTTTTATATTCACGCTATCAACCTCACTAACTGTGTTTTTGGTGAAAGTGGGACATAAAAACTTACGGGAAATTGCCCTGAGCGGCTGAATTGCAGATAAAAATATTAAATTCGTTTGAATTGAGGAATCAGATTATGAATCAATGCCCGGATGAAAAAGTACACTTTTATGACGAGTTAAAATTATTCTCGTTACAAATCCGTGTTTAGAGATAATCATAATAAAACTTCAGATTGAACATAAGCCAAAGAACATTCGATGAGAGGTATAGTAAATTATCTGGTTCGTATCACTTTCAAATCTAAAATAAAATTCGAATAGATTATGATTAATCGCGAACAATAATTATTTGAGTCTTCAAGATAACGACTTTGGTATTTTTATAAAACACTATTTATTCTTGTTAAATAAAATTGAGGAACACTTATTTGTACACTAAATTTAGGGTTTGCAGTGGCATATATTGTATATTTGTACCTATATGGATAAAAAATAGCGTATAATATTTGTGCTGTGGTGTAGTATTTTAGTAATAGAGGTACTATGTTTGACCGGTATTTTTTTGATTACAAGTCAAATGAATTTTTATAAATGAAATAATAATATTAAAGATATATTGTAATATAAAATATAAATTATTATAATGTCATTTTAAATTACTTTTTGATTTGGAATGCAAACATTTAAGTATAATACTTTAATACGTTTACTTGAATTTTCTGTCTTGTGGATTTGAACTTATATAATATACCATACATATTGATATATATGTATAAAATAAATATAATTGTCAATTCAAGCATTCTTATTCTATAGACCTTTTCAAAATTACAATTGCTTGACAGCCATCACATTGACAAATACGTTTCACTTAACACAATACTGTGCGAACTGAAATCTTGTCAACCCCTCATTTACAAAAAGATTCAAGCGTCGACAAATACTTTATTTTTGGGTAAAAATAAATGTAGGACACGTTCTAGCGATTAATCACAAAGCAAACTAGATACCTCTCTGAGACTGGTGAAGTACCGATCCCATGTGTCTTTAGAAAAAAAAGATGTCACAATCTTCCTGGAACATTGGATATTGAATTCCACTTAGAACTATGTTTCATAATTCACAGACGACACTGATTTATCTAAAACTGGGCAGTGTGGCGAAAAGTGATCCTGTGAAATACGCAGTTATCTGCCAAGTATTACCTACGAAGAGCTGCGGAACAAGTTGGTTGTTAGTACAATGTATTATACATAACACATCATAAAGTATGTACATTGGAGCTAGTTTTCTCTAAATTCAAACTTCTAACAAGCATACTCTACTGCGAGTTGAGCAGGAAAGTACGTAGAGATCCAAGGATGTTCCAAGCCCAACGATATGTTTGGGGTAGCATCCCGTATGAGATCTCGTAGTACACAAAATCTAGATTTAGTTCTATAATTTAATGCCTGGCGGGGTATTTGCTCGAGGAGTAGTTGTTCGAACGGTCCAGTACCAATCATAAAATACTTATTTCATATTTTTATTTTTGCATATCATTCATCGAGTCTTAACATGCTTTTATCGGGCGAACTTTGCCATTAATTAGATAATTGGTGTTTGAAGTAAAAGAATATGCCTATTATCTATTAAACGAGGGATAAATTCAACAAAAAGTTATCTGTCTGTGACATTTGAATATCCTGGCTTTTCGCCGGAAGTAACCACTACACTACACCACTTCACTACATTACCTATGTTGTGTATTATCTGTGCCGTTGTAGACCCCATTACTTTGATAAGGAAAAATCACAAGCGAGGATGATAATAATAGACACAAATAAAGTTAAGACATGAAGATCTATTCATTTCATTTTGGTACAAAATCATATTTGTTACCATCTACATTAATCATAAATAAAATGTGTTTAGTATTCTCTAACAAGAATTTCTACATGCCAGAATGTAGTTATTATAATGGAGTTCAATCTTTGGCAGGCATGTTTATGTCTGCATTCCAGTGAACGCAACTTTATCAATATATAATTTGTCCGAAATAAATTGGAGATTGTAAATTATGATTAATCGGATTTCCTAACAGTGGAGATTACAATAATAAAGACTAACGTTAGCTAACTTAATTACTGATGACATTTAGTATTCACCAATGAGATATCAGAGAATAGCTTACATTACAAAACAATTAGAACAAGCACTCTCTGAGGTCTCACCGCTCGAAGAGAAAACCTTTCAATATAATATTCATTTACGTGGTACCCCGTTTTGCCCCACCTAAACTTCTTGGGCGCAATTTTCGAAATTGTTTAAACTGCTTTAGTAGCACTGCTTGCCAGTTTAGGAAATATTAAATCTCTGTTTAAAAACCGACCAGCCTGTATATATTAGCCACCAAACATTACTTTTTGAATGATTTTTGTTTGGTCGGCAAGCTTCACAAATAAAAAAACACCGACGTCTTTTAAGATAAATGTCCCCGATAATTCTAATGGGAAAAGCTTTTTAACTGTTGACAAGTTTTAATGATTACGCTGATATCTTACTTTGAGGTACCTACCAATTCTGATCGATAAAGCGTTTCCTGCATACCGACAGAACTACGCGTTTGAATACGGAATTTCGAAAGTCCTGCGTGACGTAGCAGAGCAACTTCCGGCGTTGTTGGGGCATAATAATTATGAATATTCTATCCTAAATTGGAAAATATTGCAAGATGGCCTCTTTTATAGGGATTATTATTGGTTAGCATAGTGTGAACGGCCCCGCCTCGCCTCTACTTTTGACGGGATGATGTATTGATTCTCCCGACTAACGGGGTTCAACCTGCCACAAGACAAGATTACCTAGGATGATTCTCAGCAAAATTAAAAATTCGCTCTCCTTTAAGGATTAACATAAATTCCATTTTGGAATGATTTATTTGTTTACTGAACATAATAATTGATAAAAACGGGAGGGAATGTAATAGTGCACCCATTCATAAATCAATAATAATGTTCTGGGAAGTTATTACGTGTAATTAAATTAAATCACAGTTTAGTAAACAAACGAGCTCATAAAACGATTATTCGCCTAATAAAAATTAACGACCATGCAAAAGATGTTAAATTTATGTGGACATGATTCCATAAAATCAAAATTGAGACATTTACCAACAGAATACAGCAGCGTTGTCTCAAGTGCCCAACCCACTCCATTTACCCCCTCTCACCCAGCAACAAACAAACCCGCTGCTCCTGTCTCACTCATTCAAGGCGTATGTTGCAGCGGCACTTGAATCAGGAGTTATGGGCAATAACAAGTGGTCTCTTAAAGTAATCTCCCAGTAAATCATTCCGTGCACACGCTATAACCGTTTGTCTTAGTTGGAAACATGTTTACCGTGCTCGAGAACGAGATGGAAGATGTGTTGTAAAATACAATAGACCCAGAGATGAATACAAGACCATCCATAAAATCGCAGATGATGATTTAAGATAGCTCTTGTCTTTTTCGCCACTAAGTGCCCTGTTTACAAGGTGCTTAGAGAATGATAGTTTATTACTTTAAAGGGTGCGGAAGGGTTCTGCGGAAAGGTACAAAACCTTAAATGACCCTTTAATTCTGGATTAATATTTATTGCTCGTGGTACATTCCTTTTGAATGGTACAACTAAATACTTTACTTTAGAAAGATTTGTAACCAGTGGCGTATCTGACGTGGGCTTCCAAAACTAAACGCTAAGTTCTATAAAGGGATGAGTAGCTGGGTGAACATCCTTCGAAAAGCAAATTTAATGAGAGCGAGTTATCTGTCTTAGTAAACTGTTTCTGTTGTAGTAGGTAGGAAATCTATTTTTTTTTTGGTTGCCCATTCTTCATCCAACGAAGTTTTGTATCGTTGTCTCCTACATGAGTTGGAGTTTTGAGCAATTTATACCAACATCATGCAGTCCTTTTTTGGTCGTTCAAAATGGTTCACACAGTCATATCATTTTAGAAAACGTTCATTTTCAAAATATTAACTAGGGAGACCCCAGGGCATGATGACATTAAATAACATTAAAAATTCCCTTCTTCATTTGCCCGTTTTACTCCAACAGCAGAGGTAAAACGGGCACGTTATGGGGCATAACGAGCAAATATTTTTTAAACCGCTGTTCTTGCAAAATATCCGTGGTGGCGTCTCCACCAAAAGGTGCAACAACAGGTACGTGCAATCTCCAGAGCAGCTGGAAGGGTGGTATTTTCATGTTTTGAAAGATAGAGAAGTTCCAATTAGAAGAAATCATTTCTGGCCCGTCTCATTATTCTATTACATTCAATATTTATTTCAAACCATAAATTAAAACATTATGAAGGCATTTAGATGAATTTATGAAAGCCAGCCAGCCCATCACCTGTCCCCATATAATCTAATCGGTTACCAGTATGTTCTCCTATTTTTCTATAGAGATGCCGTGTTCTCCTCATGTTGAAGAAACCCGTCGACATTGAAGTCTGTAAAATGTGTCCAGATCTCCGGAAGTCTAAAACATCGGGCATTTTCCTGGTCTGGGCAAAATCAAATTACCCAGAAGAAGAATAGGTACGAGTGTGGGGGGACAAAGCACCGTATGATGAGTCCCAAAAGGACGAAACCAGTGATCCACAGTTTTCCATGCACATTTGAAACATGCAATATTGATAAATTTCTAACAGCAAAAATTGTTTGGATAATATTTATTATTTTAGTGTCATAACTTTTTACAATATTTTCTTTTTATATTTCTTGAAATTTGGGGTTAAGCCATGATAAAAGTTGTAAGATGGTGTGCACCTAAAGTACAAATTTTAACGGGTGAAAGGGGAAAGTAGCAAGTGGAACGGATTTAGCTCACCTCAGTTTTGGAGTGATGATGGAACCCACGAAGGCAAAGGGGTTTAACTTGCGATAGTAGGTACCTACAAGTAGCAACTTTTAATTTATTATGCCTGCAGGATTTCCACCATGTACTTTTGTTTTTAATTAGCTCTAATCATAGAATAAAAACATCGTCTTCTACCAAGGAAAGGTTAAATTAATCTAGATTGCCAAACTAACACTTTTGGCAATTGTTAATGAAAGTCCCCAGAACTTCCTAAATTATTCCACATCTATTTGCAAACGAAAGTGACTAACGATTTACTGCCAAATGGGCTTATGTCAAGAGGAAGAAGAGGAACATCAGGAAGAAGAATAAAAAATAAGAAAGATTCAAAATAATTATTAGAAGAAGAAGAAGAACTGGCCAATATCATCGCTCATTGAGCGTTTGAAGTTTATCGTCAACTTCAATTTTTCACTGTTATTTTATTTGAAGGGTATTCGTCAAGGAAATGCACTAATAGTTGCGAATAGTATAATTTTCAACCTGATGTTTTCATGACACCAGTACAGCGGACAATTTTATTAGGTTATTCAAGGTAAATTTAACAATACCAGTTTTTCTTAATTTTAGTAGTTTTCCTTCATTATACATGTTCTATTTTATTTATTTACTTGTTTATGTGCTACTATTTCCCCGCACTTTGATGTCTTCCTATTAAAGTAATAGAGACTGACAGAGCGTGAAGGTATTACACGGTCGTCATAAACAACAAGTACGTAACCATTACGGAGAAGTCGATAAAGAGTTTAGTGAAAAGTGATCTCCAGATCTTCATACTAAACACTTATTTGGCCATATATTTCAGGACTGGTAGTCGGGACCGCAAACAGCTTTATGGAAAATGCTAGGGGTGGCGGCACATAAATCAATAATAACTCAGGATTGCCGCTCTCGCTTCTACCAATAAATCTTTTCTATCGCTATCTCTTTAAGTGCATGTACTACAGATACTTACCGGCTCACAAAGCTTCTATCATTTTACTCTCTTGTTAAAAACGACCAAATTTAAAACAATTTCAGGAAAATGGGCCCAATTTGTCTTGATTTTTTTGCTCACGCATCTTTCTAGCGTGCTTGATCACTCTCGTGATTACCACAAAAAACTACTTTCAAGACAAGTTGGCTAGTGAGCTATTTCATCGTTACGACATTATTTTTTATTGATCCAATTTTTTACAAGGTTAAAGAAACATGCTAGTAGTAAAAGGTAAAAGATGACTGATGTGCTGAGCAGGTTGTGATTGAAAAGAGGTAAACAGTGATGTCAACTTAAAAATTATTTCGAAAAGCAATTGTGCAAATTTATGTTCGATGACAGCTAAGTTTTTACTACCTATGTTGTTGATGGTTATTGGTGGCCACCGATATTTTTTGTATCAGCCACAACATTAACTCGAATATAAAGTTATTTCCATTACTGTAATAAAAATCAATTTTTTATCCATTAGCATAATGACATTTTTTGTTGTTCATGTTTTCCTAGCAGGTACATTTATTGTTCTTACTATAAATGTAACATAATTGCCTACGTTTCCACAAAAGTCGTACTTCATGCTCTGTTTGTCTCTCAGTACAATAAAAATATTGCCTACCTCGTCCATCTAATCCACTAACTCCTAAGCGACATTTAATTATAGAGATACGTTACCGATAACACGGCAATTTTCCTTCAATTGTGTATTATATTATTAATGCATGAGCCTTTTCAAAAACATTCATTAAAATGAAACACTCGTACTCCAACATAATTTTGAATTTTCCAGGCTTTTGTGTCAGTCACTCAATACTAGACCCGAGTTCAAACTTGGCGCTGGCGGGGGCCATTAGGTTTTGGGCCGGCCCTGGAGCGCTCCACCTCTTACGATTAGTAACTGTCAAGTGGCTGTCAATTTTGGACGGCCCCTAAATTTATCAAGGAACCCTGGCGCCGCCTCTGTTTCTTCTTTGCGGCGCCTATTGGTGGACACCCTTGCTTAGCTGCCTATGATTAGTCATTACAACATACATGAGTGCACAGAGTGGAGTACGTTGGATGCTAGCGACGAAATTCTTGTTGCGGTGAGTACGTGAACTAAGTAGTTTTGATTGTTACTCCGGTGAGGTTAAGATCGTTACGAGCTTATGGTAATTATGAATGGATGCATGTAAATGCGGGTTTGCAGTTTGTTGCATGCAATTGCAATGCGCATACATGATTAATAGAGTGTGGGAAGACTGAATTGATTTATGGGTACGAGTTGCAAATTTTGATTTCGAACGCGCTTCAATTGTAACGAGTTGCGAAATGTACGTTTATTTATTGTATCATTACCTACCTGTAAGTAGTATATTTTAGATTTGATTAAGGTTCTGAAAATCAGTTATTTATATACTTACTCTTTACATTTTTAAAAATTTAGTGGGACCGTCGGAAGTTGGCTGTGAAGCAC
Source organism: Xestobium rufovillosum (assembly GCA_963966045.1). Taxonomy (NCBI): domain Eukaryota; kingdom Metazoa; phylum Arthropoda; class Insecta; order Coleoptera; family Ptinidae; genus Xestobium; species Xestobium rufovillosum. The sequence continues at coordinate 16,542,406 of OZ014496.1, forward strand.
TGGTACTTATTCTTTGTAGACAGGCAATTCTGTACCGGCTCCTACCGGATATTAGAAATTAAACTTAATGGTAATATTGGTAGGGTATGGTCGTCGTGTAAACTGCCAATGAACGAAGTGTTTATAGGTATAAAAAAATTCCCTCTTTACGTTGCAAATGAAAAGTACCTCTACTTATGTCGACATGAAACCTGCTTTACCTAGGAATTGGCACTTTCGTGGATCGCGATCGAATAACCTACCTATAGGGACAAATTTTCAATGGTCTAGTCTAGTCTAAACTATTTCTTTTGGCCGTTGATACGGTTCAGCAAGTTGTGAATCACTATCATTTGTCATTACGGTTCCGCAAGTTCTGCGCATGCGTGCCTCCATACCAGACGCAGCTAAAATGCACACTCCGAATCTCCCCGACGCAACGCGACAGCTGATCGGGCCATCTCCGGTGTTATGAATCAAGAAATAATTATTGTTGAGTTTACTTCTTAAAAATCGATTTTCAGTTATAGCCCGCGGTACGGAAATTTTATGAGGAGTAAAATCAAGTGCTATCCCAAAGGACTTGTACCTTGACGCAGTTCTAGTAATACTGGGACGGGTGGGATGGCTTGCGCGCTTCAATGATCTAAAGAGCCGAACCATAGGTTTAACCATATTGGAGGGGTTTTTATTTGAGAAGCCAGACTAAATCAAGTCCCTGAAAGGGGGCAGCAGCTCTTTCAGTAATCATAGTGGCAGAGATCGTGAGGGTCGGTATGGCACTGTGATACACACTACTGCGATGTGGAAGGCAACGGGAAACCACCACATTATTCTATCCCTAGTACAGCGTACTTCGAATTTATGATGATGGCACCTTCTGGAGTAAAATATTCCGGAGGTAAAATAGTCCCACATTCGGATCTCCGGGCGGGGACTGCTTCGGGGGGAGTCATCAGAAATGATAAGTGTAACATCTCACGAGTCGGAGCGTGGAATGTTAGAAGCATGAAACAAGTAGGAAAGTTGGAGAATTTGAAAATTGAGATGGATAGGGTAGCATTAGACGTAGTAGGTATTAGTGAAGTGCGATGGCCAGAAGCCGGAGACTTCTGGAGCGGAGATTTTAGAGTAATACACACAGGATCTGTAGGAGGAAATTCGGGAGTAGGAATTGTTATGCGGAAAAAAGTAGGGCAGAGTGTGGAAAATTTCTTACAGCAAAGTGACAGGGTAGTTATGGTTAGGTTAGATTCGAAACCTGTAAAAACAGTAATAATACAGGTATATATGCCCACTTCTAACTACAGTGATGAGGTCGTAGAGGCAGTTTATAGTGATATTGAACATGTGCTAGATTTTGTGAGAGGACACGAAAATTTAATAATTATAGGAGATTTCAATGCAGTCGTAGGCACAGGGCGAGAGGGTGGAATAGTTGGTCCCTTTGGATTAGGCAATAGGAACGATAGGGGAGTTAGACTGATAGAGTTCTGCGATAAACATAACTTAACGGTCGCGAACACTCTATTTCACCATCATGTTAGGAGACGCTACACGTGGAAGATGCCAGGAGACCTAGGGAGATATCAAATAGATTACATTCTTGTTAGGCAAAGATTTAGAAATCAAGTTCGGGATTGTAGAAGTTATCCAGGAGCAGATATAGATAGTGATCACAACATAGTCGTTATGAAAGCCAATCTTAAATTTAAGATTTTGAAAAAACAAAGCGGAAGAAGGTATCTTGACCCAGAGAAACTAAAAGATGAGGATACGCGCGATAAGTTCAAGAAAAAGACAAACGAAGTACTAAAGGGCGCGGGTGAAAATATTGTTAGGGACATAGAGGCAGAATGGAATTGCATTAAAAATAGTTTAGTTTCCTCAGCTAGGGATATTTTGGGCCATAAACAGAATGAAAGTAGGAAACCCTGGATAACAAAACATATTGTGAGTCTAATAGAGGAAAGGCGAAAATATAAAAATAGGTTAGATGAAATAGGGAAACAAAGATATAAGGCGATCAAGTGGGAAATTATTCGGAAATGTAGGAAAGCGAAAGAGCAATGGATCGATAATAAGTGCAAAGAAGTGGAAAATAAGTTCGAAGTAGGAAAGACTGATGAAGCATATAAAATAATTAGGAGAAATTTTAGAGAAATTGGATCTAGTACCAAAAGCATTAGGAATGAGGCAGGAGATATCCTAATCGAAAGCGGGGAGAAGGCAGATAGGTGGAAAGAATATTTAGGAAACTTATATGCGGGACAGGAAGTGCAAGATATATTAGAAAGCGAAAGCAGTTTAGAGGGGGATAACCTAGGGAGTCCTATAATGAGAGAAGAGTTTGAGATAGCACTAAAAAGTTTAAGGAATAATAAAGCACCAGGTATAGATGGCTTGCAGGCAGAAATCTTAAAGTGCGCAGGTCAAGAGGTAATAGATCGTTTATTTAAATTAATTAGTCGCATATACCTGACAGGCGAGATTCCAGAAGATTACAAACGGAACATCATAGTAGCTTTGCCAAAAAGAAAAGGCGCGGATAGATGCGAAAATTTTAGAACTATCAGTTTAACTTCCCATGCGTCAAAAATTTTAACTAGAATTGTGCAAAGAAGGATGGAGAAAAAGGCGGAAGAAATATTAGGAGAAGATCAGTTCGGATTTAGACGAAATAGAGGAACGCGCGAGGCCATTCTAGCTTTACGAGTAATTATAGAAAAAACGATAGAAAAGAGAAAGAGCGTCTATATAGGATTTGTAGATTTAGAAAAAGCCTTCGACAACGTAAAATGGGGGAAGATGTTCGAAGTGCTGAGAAAGGTAGGGATGAAATACAGGGACAGAAGAATAATACATAATCTCTACAAAGAGCAAAAGGCAGTTATAGAATGTGAGCAGGAACAAAGGGAAGTAGATATCCGGAAGGGAGTGAGACAGGGATGTGCATTGTCACCTCTAGTTTTCAACTTATATATCGAAGATGCGATTAATATTGTTAAGGAAAGAACAGCCTCAGGGATCAATGTACAGGGCCAAACTATTAACATGCTCAGATTTGCGGATGATATAGCAGTGTTAGCATCTAGCAAAGAAGAATTAGGAGCGGCTTTGAATGAAATGGAAGCAGTTTTGACACAGGGCTTCGGCATGAAAATCAATAAAAAGAAAACTAAAATTTTGGTATGTAGGGGATGTGAAAATAGAACTAAAATGGAAATACAAATTGGAAATGAGAAGATAGAGGAGGTCGCGGATTTCTGCTACTTAGGAAGTAAAATAACTCCAGACGGTAGGAGCACTAAAGATATAAAACAAAGAATGGCGCAGGGCCGAGTTGCGTTTAACAAAAAGAAACAACTGTTATGCTCGAGAACGGTTAATATAGAGACTAGGAAGAGACTCTTAACGTCGTATGTATGGAGTACGGCATTATACGGGTGCGAAACTTGGACAATAGGAGAAGCGGATAGAAAAAGAGTAGAAGCGTTTGAAATGTGGTGCTACAGACGCATGATGAAGATACCGTGGATAGATAAGGTTAGCAATAGGGAAGTATTAGAAAGAGTTGGAGAAAAGCGAATGGTATGGAAAACAATAAAGAGTAGGAGAGATAGGATGGTAGGACACCTTCTAAGACACGAAGGAATAGTTCGTGACATAGTAGAGTCAGAGATAGGAATAAAAAGAGGTAGGGGTAGGCCTAGATTAGACTACTGCTCTCAAATAGTTAGGGATGTAGGATGTGCTACTTTTAGGGAAATGCGCAGGTTAGCTCAGGATAGAAAAGAATGGAGGTACGCGTCCAACCAGTCTTCGGACTGAGAACCTTATGATGATGAAAATCAAGTGTTAACTATTGAGCGTTACGTTACGCGTTAACTAGTGAGCGTTACATTGAAATTATATAGGTACGTATCTATGGATACGGCTGTTTATGTCTGACTGCATAGAGCATGTAAATAGTGAAAATAGAGTGGCATAGAGTAGATATGACAGTTGGCGTTGTAAAGTCAGCATTTGCAGTGTTTGTTCGTTCCTAAATTTGTTGAATCTTTAGATTTAATATGGAAAACCTAACATTAAATACTCCAAATAGGTATTGCTTAGTGCCGAAATGTGAATCAACGCCTATTCGAACACCAGGAAAAGTATTTATTTCATTGCCAGTGGGATCAACATTTAGCAGATTGTCACTTAATTACCTACTGAATTTATAAACAATTTATATTTTGATGCAGTTGGGCATTTTCGAACATAAACCATCTGATAAATACACATTTGGGTATAACACTGACATTCACGTGTACCCTATTATCAAGTGATTGAAGTTAAAATAATCGTTCGTATGGAGTGCGTCGGAGCTGACACACACAATTTTTTTTCCTTGGGATGTGATTTTTGAATGTGATTCCCTTATTAGACGGGGCACCAGACACACACAAAATGAGCCGTGAAACTTAAAAAAATCGGAGACAAATTCGGAGTTAATGCAAAAGAAACGGCAGCAAGTTAGATTTGATCCCTGGATATCTCGATCACACACCCAACGCATTATCCATCTGAACAGGGAAAAAGTTCAATTTCTTTTCAATACTAGTGCTTAATTTCGAATACCTGCTGAAGAATAGATCCCCAGTAGACAAAAGTAAACATTGTATATTAATCAAAGACTGGTAATCTTTTGTGATGTTATTAAAACTACTAATATTCAGGTTTTATATACGAATTGTCAACGTTGGAAGTAACGTTAAAAAGTGGTCAAAAGAAAGAGTTCAAAAATTTCCAATAAAAAGTCCTTTCTACGAAAGTTTTTTATTTACCAACGAGAGTGACATTTTATTACTTGACACCAGTTGATTCGCGCACTTTTTTGGATTGGTTCGATTGTTTTAAACTCTATGAAGGCGGTAATAAATTGCAGAAAAAGTCAATTGAAAAATGTGCAGTTAGTTAGCGGAATTAGTATCAAGGAAAGTCGCGAAGCTAAGATATCGCGGTGCACCATTGAATATGAAAATAAATAAAAAACGATTAAGCTCATAGACAACTAAATCTATTTTAGTTTTAATTAAAAAATAATAATTCTAATTCATTACTATACACAACCCCCAACAAGACGCGTGTATACCTAAACACGATTGCATTCTTGTTCACTCTCACGTCTCACGTCTTTTTGGCGCTTTTGGTCTTCGAATATTTTTGTGCACTCTTTTGTGTAATAATGTTTTAGCTTGGTGCCTACTCATTCACACGCTATTTGGAAGTATATTTTTTTCGTTAACTGGTCAGTATAATTTCACTGCATCCACAAAATTAGTAAATAAAAAATGAATTAAAATAAATAATAATTAGGTAGGTACCTACCTAACTGAAATTATTATTTAAAAATATAAACATTTGGTAGATACTCTATATACCTACCTACCTATTTACTGAAATTGTTATTTTATTTTAATGCATATGCAATTTTTCTCATTGAAATATACAGGAAATTATTAGACCACTATTAAACAAATTTGAAACATTCAAAAATTGGTACAAAAAGATGCAGGTAGTAAAACACTTCCTTTTAATGACATTGCGTCAGAATCTTGCAATGAAATTAATGGAAAAATCGATTAGTTTTATTATCTCCTTATATTATTATAGGTACCTATACCCTTTCCACCAATGAAATCGACTATTATTCAAAGCTTGTTCATCATCATTATTTATCAGCTCATTATTTGGAACGATCAGATGTTTTGTAAAAGCCATTAAAATACTGAATAAGTATCTATCTAATTCTCAAAATACTTTCTTTATTTATACAGGTACCTACCATTTGTAGTTTATCATCCATAACTGTGTATTAGGCACTTGGAAAAAAACAAGTAATACTAAAGGCCGCATTTCACGTAGCTGGTCCCGCCCGGCTGGACCCGCCGCAATCTGAAAAGCATTGCCGCTTATGGAACTGCACTCACGTAGCTTGTAAACCCGCTTCAGCCGGGCTGGTCCAGCTCGATTTGTAGAAATATACAACTCCGGCGGGACCCGCTCGGCCGGTAATTGCAAATCCACCAATAGATTTGCATTCTTTGAAACCACGTGGATAGTACAGTCCAGATAGATTATTGTGCATTTGCAAGCCCTTCATAATTCATTAATATTTCATGAACCCAGTATCTCTTGCGTTTATATCGCCTTCTATTGCTTACGGTTGTTGATAAATAGTAGATGGCAATAAATTCATCGTCACTTCTCGACATCTTTGCACAACCTCAAGATGGCTACTGATGAATATAAGCAGTCGGGCACAAAAATTGCTCTACGTACTGTACATATACGAGTACAAGCCGTGTGAGTGCAGAGACGAGCGGGTCCAGCTGGGCGGCACCAGCTCGGCTGGACCAGCCACGTGAAATGCGGCCTTTATAGGCAGACTACGTCTTTATGAAGATTTCAGGTTTTGTTTATACCCATTTTTCACTATGACACATTAATTAACATGACTTCATCATAATTTTGGAGGCCTTTGACACCTTCTGTAATTCTGTAATTCTGTAATAAAGCTACATGAGTATGTGCGAGAGTGGTTCTTGTCGATTGCTCCTAAAACATAAAGTGTTTTCATGGGATATTGTGAAGGAAAATTTATAATTTTTTGATGGGCTGCGTGGATATTCATAAGCTGTTGAATGCTGTAAGTTTGGACTTTCTATGTGTTATAATAATCAAGTTATAGACATTTAAGTGTATTGCATATTGCACTGCAAGGATTTTATTTCGGTTTTTTGGGCGTTTTTGTGGGATCGTTTTTGTCGGTATTTTTGATTTATTCTATCGAATACGGAATATGTCGTCGGTTTGTCAGATTTGCGCTGGCAAATTAAATAAAAGCAAAGCTGTTAAATGCTGTGAGAAAAACTGTGTTAATTACTGTCATCAGGATTGTGTCAAAGGGGATAATCCCCTCAAGTGGCTATGCAATGATTGTGCGGATCCGACGCCACGTGATCTTATGCGAGAAATTAAGAAACTCATAGAAACAAATAACAGTTTGGTGGACACCAACAAAACTATGGAAAAATCGCTACAATATTGTCACAGCGGGATTGAAGAAAACAATTTAATGATTAAACAGTTAAATTTAAGCTTACAGGACTGTTTAACAAAAGTAGAGGTTTTAGATACAAAATATCATGCGTTAGAAATCGAAAATGTTCAGTTGAAAGCTGGTTTAAATAGTTTACAACAATATTCAAGACTCAACAATGTTGAAATACGAGGTCTACCTGAATCAAAGAACGAAAACGTTCTAAATGTAGTTTCGCAGGTTGCCAGAGCATTGGGTGTGAATCTAACTGGAAATGACATTGATAACTGCCATCGCGTTGGTAATGTACAAAATTTGCGGCCAAGATCGGTTGTGGTCAAGTTTGTTACCAGGATCAAAAGAGATCAGTTTATTCAGGCGAGGAAAGTGAAAAGAACTTTATGTGCTGGAGATATATGTGAAGACTGGAGAAACACGCCGAACTCCAATACTGCAGTCTACATAAATGATCATCTCACAAGTGAAAATAAAACCCTGTTCAACAAGTGCCGAGAATTCAAGAAAAGGGAAGATATCCGGTTTTTGTGGGTTAAAAATGGCAAGTTTATGATGCGTAAAACGGATCAGTCTAAGATCTTTGTGATTAACAGTGTAGTTGATTTCAATGACGTACACTGATTATTTTATTACTATGTATACTTGCTTATATAATAACTCCCGAAGATGTATTTTTGTTTTTTTTTGATGATTTGGTGTCAATTGATTATGTGCTATAGGCAAATGTTTTTTTTTTATTTTTTTTCTTTCTCCAAACATTGTTTTTATAAATATTTATATTTTCTGCTTCTGTTAGCAATATGAACAAATTTGCTATTGTGCATTTGAATATTAGATCTTTACCTGCTCACATTGATCAACTTAGAGATTTTGTTTATAATTTTAATTACGATGTTATTTGCGTCTCCGAAACTTGGCTAAGTCAGAATATCTCAGACGTCGCTATTGGGCTACATGAATATAAGTTATTTAGAAAAGATCGACTCACACGGGGAGGCGGCGTAGCCATCTATATAAAAAATTCCTATAATTCGTCTTTAATAACAGATATAGATGTAGCAAATACGGAACAATTATGGGTAAAATTAATAATTGCCAGTCTACCCATCGCTATTGGGGTAGTTTACCGATCTCCTAAATTTTCAGTTCCAGAGTTTTTGGATACTTTTGAGGATTGTGTTGGGAATGTCTGCAGTTTTTTTGATGAGGTGATATGTTGTGGTGACTTTAATATTGATTTTATGAAGCCATCTCTTAGTTCTTGCGGTCTATTGTTTAATTTAATCGAGTCATTTGGATTTTCTCAGGTCGTTGATGGACCGACTAGAGTTGCGCGGACGTCTTCCTCCTTACTAGACCTGTTTTTATGTCGCAACCCAGAAAATGTTCATAGTTGCGAGATCTTACAGAACACTAATATCACATCAGATCATAGTGTAGTTGTGATAACTTTCACGTATGACTCTTCTGCAGGTGGTGATACATTTGTTACTACAAGAAATTTTAAGAATATCAATCAATCCCAGTTCATCGAGGATTTATATGATCTACCTTTTTCTGAATTGCTTTACGTGAATGATATTAATTTAAAACTTGATATTTTTAATTTCTTGTTACTTCAGTTATTTGATAAACATGCTCCTTTAATTACATTCAAAACTAGGAAAAAACGCCACAGTCCGTGGCTTACTGATAATTTAAAATTAATGATGGAATTACGGGACAAGGCTTTGGTTAAATTTAAACGAACAAAACGCGATATTCATTATTCTTATTACAAGCAACTACGCAATCTGACTAATAATGCAATAAAACACGAAAAGAAAGCTTATATTAATTTCATTTTAAATAGAGACAAGTCTACAAAAACTCTCTACAATGAATTGCACAACTTAAACGTATATTCAAAGAAAACTAAAACTGTGCAACTTCCAGATCACTTAGTTGATTTAAATGCCTTAAATAATTTTTTCGTAAATTCTACTCAAGTTACAGGGGATGGCGACATGCAAGTACTAAATCATTTAAGAAATAATGTGAGGCCTAACATGAACAAATTCAGTTTTCAGTTGGTTGGTGAGGAGGATGTTCGTGCGGCTCTTTTTAGCATAAAGTCCGGTGCTGTCGGCTCTGACGGGATAAGCAGAAGAATGCTGCTGTTATGTTGCCCATTCATTTTTAAATATCTGGTGCATTTAATTAATTTTTCTGTCGAAACGCATACATTTCCTCAACAGTGGAAGACTGCCTACATAACTCCTCTACCAAAAGTTAAAAATCCAAACAGTTTTGAAGATCTTCGACCTATAAGTGTGTTACCTTCATTATCCAAAATATTTGAAAAAGTCATATATAAGCAAATTAAGCTGCATCTAGAAATTAACTCAATTATTCCTGCCAATCAATCTGGTTTTCGATCTAATTATAGTTGTGCAACAGCATTGTTGACTATAGTTGATGATATTCTGAAGGCTTCTGACAGTAACTTGGTAACTACCCTTGTGTTGCTGGATTACTCGAAAGCGTTTGATAGGATAAATCATCGATTGATGTTAGCAACTTTACATAATATTGGTTTTGACGATGTTGCGGTTGGTTTTATGGGCAGCTTTTTGTGTGAAAGGGAACAAATAGTAAGGTATCAAAATCGATTCTCTTCATGTATTACTTGCGTTAGCGGAGTTCCACAAGGTTCAGTATTGGGCCCTCTACTTTTCTCCATTTATACGTCAACTTTTAAAAATTCACTCAAATATTGCAATAGTCACTTCTACGCAGATGATACTCAACTTTATTTTTCCTGCAATGAACATCAAATGAACGAATCTAATTTATTTATTAATGCCGACCTAAAATCCTTATATGAATTATCAAATAAATACTGTTTGTCATTAAATCCCTCTAAGTCGAAGGTAATGTTATTCGGTAGGAAGGTAACTCGCGACAAATGTATATCTCAACTTGAAATCCAATTATCCGGTGAAACTTTAACCCAATCAGATGTGGTCAGGAATCTGGGACTTTACATTGATTCTAACCTACGTTTTGATGTTCATGTAAATAATATTATAAAAAAATCATTCTCCAATTTAAGATTACTATACATCAATCGACAAATGTTAAATATAAAGTCAAAAATTATTTTAAGTGAGGCACTGGTGTTGTCACATATGAATTTTTGTGATACGGTATTTGGGCCATGTCTCACAAATTATAATAGAATGCGTTTGCAAAGAATTCAGAATGCTTGCGTTCGGTTCGTTTGGGGCCTGAGAAGACGACAGCACACAAGCGAACATCTCAGGGCACTAGGTTGGCTCGATGCCCGCGGTCGCAGATTGTTTCATTACACGAATATAGTCCTGAAGGTTTTCGAGAGCCGGGAACCTGCGTATTTGTTGCATAAAGTTAGATTTCGTAGAGAAGATCATGTTGTGAATGTTAGGACTAGAGACTACGCCACCCTCCCTTTGTATCATACTTGCCAGTTTCGGGGATCATTTTCATATATGGCAGCAAAAATAACGAACAGTTTGTATCGTTACAAAGTAACAAGTATTAAACAATTTAAAAGTTTACTGTTATTGGGAAAAATTAGTTTCAATGTGAAAGTTTAGGTTTGAAAGACTTCATTAATATTATATTAATTGGTACACATTATTTTTCTGTTTTCCACTTCTGTTCATGCGGAGATTAGTATTTTCTTTACAATTTTGTATGTTTTAGGCCTTTTTTATAATAATTTGTATAAACCGTTGTTTTCCGCATACTCATTTATGATTACTTATATTTGTTTTTAATTTTTCTGGTGGTAGGGAAGACCAACTCCGTACTGTTGTACGGAGTTGACTATTACCTTTTCTGGGTGTTGTCCACAGTTTAATAATTAATAAGTGTATAGGGTTAAAATATAATGTGTCCGATACTCAGAATAAAATTTATTTATTATTATTATTATTATTATTACTTATTAGGTATCTAGGAAAAGTACCCATAAATTGGGAGTATTTAATTTGCTATCAATCAGTTTCAAATTATTAGGTATTCATACCTATCTTATGAAATTCAGAAAATATTCATCATAACACAACATCAAATACAAACTTTTCTGTGGGATCTGAACACGAAGAAGAGCGATTTAGAACAGACATTATAGACACATACTTGAAAAGTGTTATTATTCGTGTATTTTATTTGGGGCGAGCAACATCAGCCCAACTCAAAAATAGCACTGCACAAGCGGGCTGACTGTAATGAATAATGTAACAGCGGGTGTTGTAAAGAAACAAGGCTTCCAGCGTGATTGAGAGATCGGAGGAAAGGCGCAGAATATAAAAAGGAGATCAGAAATCGTTCTGCCAGCGACAAAAACTGATAAATATCCTGGAGATTTACTTGGATTTCGTATATAAAGTTTGATAATACAACTTTTAAAAAGGATTGTAACAAAGACTAAAAGTCTATGATACGTGAGTGTTCGCACATTACTTTTTTGTTAACTGCGAGGGTCCGAAAGTTAGATCTTGAATAAAAATATCTTTGAGGACTTATGCTTAAAAGTTCTTCTTGCTTTAAGTAGGTACGTCTTATTGGATTCAGATAACTACAATTTTAGCTATCCTTGTTGTCATATCACGTTGTAGGTATGTTATTGTAAGAAACTTGACGGGTGTTAAGTTAAGACTTCAATACAATTTTAAAGGTAATTTTGTTTTAAACGGTAATGAAACAGAGAGACCATACAATATGCCGCTATAAGTAAACTTCCCTTGCCAATCTGCTTAGCCAGCATGGCGTTGTAAGGCTATAATAATTCCTCCACTAGGGGAGGCCGATATTCCAGGAGTAGGTATAACGTTAAGGCTGGGAAAAATTATGCAACTGCCACCATCGTCAGCTACTGGTTGATCCATTTCTAGACATGGGCCTCCATCATTTTTCGCCATCCGCCTCTGTTTTGTGCCGCGCTCACATCCGCAATAGTCAAACAGATATTTTAATGTTTTCAATCCACTGCATTAGAGGGCACCCCTACATCTCTTTCAAATACCATTGTTTCCCGCTACCTAATCAAAATAACGGTTACCGAAATTACATGGAATGTAGCCTTTACTCTTCTGAAATAGATTTAAAAAGTTATATTTATTACTATTGTACTATTACATTTTTCAATGAAGCAGGCACACGGCACGATCGCCTCACACTACTACCATTCAAGAACAAGGTAATACCAGAAAGGTAGACGCTTGAACGTGTGCGATTATCGGAATGATGCAACACTTTCGGGGCAGACTTTGTCCTCCAGTAATTTTTCACTCGGTTGTAATTTGTATTTGATTTAATAACATTTGAAACGGTCAAGATGTTTTTTACGGAAAACTTTAAGATTAATTAAGAAGAAGCCTTTATAGTAATAAGAACGATTTGAGAACAGAAATTGATAAAAAAAATATAATTTAGAAGATATTAGCTACTATTTATGTAGGAATAGTTAGTAAATTAACCCTGCTACAAAATACCTTACCCAAAAAGGTTAAAATTTGAGCAAGATTTATATTTGCCCCATTATGTATGTAAAATTCAGCCTTGTTATAAACCACTTCAAATGAAATTTTTTTCAAAAGTGTAACTGTAATTTTTAATATACAATGAGTGTCGAGCCAAATGCGACACGGTGCTAAAGCGACACAAGGTATTTTGGTAGTAAAAGCGATACTTGTTTCCATTTTCGGGGAAATTCAGGTACCTAAGTGTAATTCTCAGTGGTAGCGAAAGCGACTACATAGAATATCGCAAAGTGGGGGTTATTGCATAGGACTAGACACTTAATTCAGATTAAGTTTTTTCTTTTTATTTTGTTTTACACTTTATCACACAAAAATCCGTCAGGTTACGGTCAATCGAAGCGAACGGAGCGTTATCAGTGCCAGTCGTTATAGCTAACGCCTGGCTAACGAGCTAAGGAACGAACAGCTCACATCAAAGATGTACATAAAAAGATGCAGGTAAATGTTGTACTTTGGGAGCCAGTGTCACTTTTGCCATCACTGAGTAAGTTTCGTTCCTAATATTTTTTTGGTTTTTATGTGTCGCATATGCTGCTACTACTACTGATAGTGTCGCTTTTGCGTTGTGTCGCTTCTGCCCTATATTCATAAAATGGACCAAAATTGAACAGATGCCATGAGCCAAAAAAGAAAAAGTTGTTTTTTGGTTCATTTGCATTCATCAAAACGTTGGATGTCCTTTTGCACAGGAATGCTTTCCAATTCTTCCTGTAGTGCATCATAAAAGTGCTGCAGTGTTATCAGCTGCCCTTGATGTTGCCTAACTTGTGTTTCCAGTCACTTCCGACCGTTTGGAGAGCTCATCCTAGTAGAGAATTGCACACCACTGCCAGACATTCTAGTTCAGGCGTTCCCATTTAAAGTTGAGATTCACCACAAAGTGATACCTGAGAACATCGAGGACAGTTGCAGCTTGCAGAGCCTCTAGCTCATAAATTGGCTTCTGCCGGTCTTCTCTTTACAGTTCTTTAATTTACTGGTACTTCTTCTCCGTCTACTTGTTGCAATTCATTTATCACCTCAGTTGCAGACATGTGGCTGTGAGTTGCATTAATGGCGAATCTATCGATTTCTTTCTAATATTGCTCAATTGTGGTACTTAATCTCCTGCCTTCCGTAAACGAAGCACTGTCTTGTGAACTTTGGTTAGAAAAAACTTAAAATTCATCAAGAAACGTCGTCGATGCTAAAGCCAGCAAGGACCCTTCTGAAGATACAAGCATTTTCTAAAATTAAGAACAGTTAAAATAAATAATTCCAGAAACCATCCAACATGGGGAAAGCTATAAATATAATTTCGTACTTCAAAAACCAACATTTTCTGATTATTCACGAAACATTGAAAAATAATAACAAGTTAAAAATCGTTCATTTTTACATTGCTAGGAATAAACACATGAGATTTTGATTAGGAATACAGGAGAAAGTTGCTGAAAACATATCATAAGTATTGGACTATTAGACAACGAAAATATTTTTGCATCCGGGCGCCAGCTCACCTGTACACGTCCCTCTGGAGGAGGATTAATTTAGTTACTTCCACCCAACTTTGCAGAAGAAAATAAACTCCGCGCGATCAAGTCATTTTAGTTGCGGCTCCGGTTTTGCACTTATAAATAGTATACGTCAGCTCAAAATTAATGTTACAAACGTTTTTGAAACCCAGTAGCCGTCTATAAAGTGGAGGCCCACATTATGCAGGCGGTCTTTCCCATCACTCTCCTGTTATACAAATGATAAATGATTTTTGTACTCGATTTCATTAATTTCCATTTGTCTGTTTTCAACGGTGATTCACACCGATCTCCCACAAGTTGTTAAATTTAATTATTTTTCGATCACGCCCGCGTTTCTTTTGTTTGAGGCTTCTTGTGCACCCTGGGCAGCTGCAACAGATAGGAAAAGAAAATAGGTTTTCGATAGAATTGTACCGTTAATTATGTGCGTGCCCAATTTAAAAGAAAGTCATCAAAGCTTGAAGATTTTTTAACGGTTTCTCTGGCGATAGAGTGGGGTCCGACGGTGGAGTCATCTGCATTAAAATTAATTTCCAATTTTGGGGGTTAACTTGACAATTTTCCATTCACTATGCGTTATGTACCTCTCAAGTACCGATATAGTTTAAATTCTGTTACACACCTTTCCATGCACCTATTATGTCAAAGTAGCAACAAGCAACTTAAAAACGCGATTAGGCACTTAATTAATATACAGTGCGTTGAAATGTCTGGAATAGATTCAATATTTTTAAAAGTGCGCGTTGTTGAGTAATGTCCTCAGGCACGTTGATTTTATTGTTTCCTTGCACAAATTATGTTGATGGTGCCATCCAAATTTAGGATATGACGTCATCGAGAATTTTTTCAAATAGCAACAATATATTTATCCGACATAATCTTGTAAATGGAGCTCATGCTTTACATATATATACATTTGCAAATGAATGTTGTCATGATCATGAAGTTCTCAGTTCGAAGACTGGTTGGGCGCGTAGGTACCTCCATCACCAACTATTTGAGAGCCGTAGTCCTACCCATACCTCTTTTTATCCCTGTCTCCGACTATAGTATGTCGCGAACTATTTCTTCGTGTCTAAGTAGGTGTCTTACCATCCTATCCCTCCTATTATTTATTGTCTTCCACATCTTTTGCTTTTCCCTAACTCTTCCTAATACCTCCCTATTGCTAACCTTATCTCTATCCATGGTTTCTTCATCATGCGTCTGTACCACCACATTTCAAACGCTTCTATTCTTTTTCGATTCGCTTCATCTATTGTCCAAGTTTCGCACCCGTACAGTGCCGTACTCCATGCATACGTCTTTAAGAATCTCTTCTGAGTTTCTACACACCACTTGTTTCTTTTTACTAAACGCAACTCGGCCCTGCTCTATTCTTTGTTTTATATCTCTCGTACTCCTACCATCGCGAGTTATTTGACTTCCTAAATAGCAGAAATCCCCTACTTCCTCTACTTTCTCATTTCCTATTTGTATTTTAGTTTTAGTTCTATTTTCACTCCCTCTACATACCAAAATTTTGGTTTTGTTTTTATTGATCTTTATGCCGCATCCCTCTATTAAAACTGCTTCCGTTTCGTTCAGAAGTATTTCTAATTCGTCTTTGCTGGATGCTGACACTGCTATATCATCCGCGAATTTGAGCATGTCAAATAATCAGAATGAAATTGTCTGTTGGATGATGTTATATGTTATTAAACTTACTTCTGTAATTACAGAAATAACTGAGATAAAGGGGGTGAAGCACCCTGTACATTTTTCTAGCCCGAGAATAAATTGGTCTTTTTTCAACAAACGATTCATTTACTAACACATCGGTTTATCAAACAAATCACGTTTATTTTACGAATAATAAACGTACTAGGAAGAATAATGTGATTCACGGAGGCTTGTTCTGCAATTTCCCTTGGTAAAACCACGAGTGTTGTCATTTCAGTTTCAATTTTTGACAGAGTTCTAATTTACCTCATGAGCGTGAAGATGCCCATATTTCCTCTAAATTCTTTAGAACATGTGCGACAATAATTATAAACTATTTCATAGCACAAGTACTTAGTATACCTATCTTATATAATCGCAGTTATATAACTTTAGTAGTATTATCTGAAGTAGGTACTAATAGTGTTATTAAGAAGCTGTCGGCCATGCAGCAAGTAGTTTCTGGCTAGCGTCACAGTCATATCAAATTCTCTGCCCATTTATATTCTCATCCGAATTTTAAACAAAAGTTGCATAGTATTTATTTTCCTTCAAAACCCATGAAAATATTTACGCCTCAAAATGACGTAACAAGGCAAAAATTTCAGGAATTTAAGATTCCTACCTACCTGCGTACTAATTTTTGGCATTTTAAAAAAGAAAACTAAAATTTCTACAATTTTCTTATATAGTCTTCACGTCTGAGTCAGCACGTTTTTCCTGATCATTCAACACGTTTCTTTTTTCTTTAGATAGGTATGTACTTGTAAATTGATCTCGTTTTCTCCTGTTAATATCTTCAGTCTTTTATTTATTTTATGTGGTGACGTAGATCCATATTATTAATGCATAAAGTTTTCTATGTATGTACTCTTGTCTCTGTTCTGCTTCCGTTGAATGAGAGAACTTGAAACCAACAGCTGAAAATCACCTGAACAGCTGTTTGAATCTTCCTGTTGCAAGCCTGGGTTCAAGGATATGTGGGGTATGTCTATGCAGTAGATCGTGATAAAATTTTAACAGATTTGGTAGAGGATTAGTCTTTGACCGGTTCAAACAAAACAGTCCTGCATCCTTAATTTATTACTAAAACTGATCCGACCTCTAGATCAATGTGAAATGCTATTCAATGGTTTCATTCATGAAAGGCATTTCTATTTTTAGTCAGGCAGGGTTATAAGTAGGTATAACGGAGGTACCTGTTTAGAAATTTATTTTTAGGGCAGATGCACATTTATAATTGGCTGATAAAATTTTAATTTAGACCGTTGAGATAATAAGTATAGACAATACTTTTGTAACTTTTCGGTATAATACAGTCGTTCACGCAATACAGCATTTGTATACCTATAGATTAGGGGTATGTATTTTTAGAGAAAAAAACTTGTGTGTGTCAGCTCCGACGCACGACTGGAGTTTACTCCTTACGAACGATTATTTTAACTTCAATCACTTGATAATAGGGTACACGCGAATGTCAGTTTTATACCCAAATGTGTATTTATCAGATGGTTTATGTTCGAAAATGTCAAACTACATCAAAATATAAATTGTTTGTAAATTCAGTAATTAAGTGACAATCTGCTAAACGTCGATCCCACTGGCAATGAAATAAATACTTTTCCTGGTGTTCGAATAGGCGTTGATTCGCATTTCGGCACTAAGCAATATTTGGAGTATTTAATATTAGGTTTTCCATATTAAATCAAAAGGTTCAACAAATTTAAGAACGAGCAAACACTGCAAATGCTGACTCTACAACGCCAACTGTCATAATCTACTCTATGTCACTCTGTTTTCACTATATCCATGCTCTATGCAGTCAGACATAAACAGCCGTATCCATAGATACATACATAATTTCAATGTTACGTAACGCGTTACTTTTAGTAGGTACTTAAACTCCAAAAATATTGATGGAATTGCAACGATTATTTTTCCTAAATACTGAAAGCCAATGTTTAAGTATAGTTAAACATTTATTCACCCACCTCATTTAAATTAATTGACTAGAGTTTACATTATCATTAGAAACAATTATCTAGTCACCTTATGCACCGTCACAAATTTTAAAACAATCTGTTCACAACCAGTTAACAGACATCGTTATTGAATGCGTTATAAACACAATCATGATACTTTTAATTAATCTTTGGCCGAGGATTATGTAGAAATCATTATTTGAGGCCGACAGCTTCACCACAGCTGCTCCTTTGACTTAAGTCCGCTTCACACCACACAAATAATGGAAGGGATTAAATAAATTTTAGTTTGTTTTAAAAAAGTAGGAAGATATAATGCAGATAAATTATTGTATAACCGTAATTTGAAACTTTGGCTTTGTTTCCTGTAAATATTTTAAGAATCTATTTTAACAAATTATGTTTTTACGTTTAACTTCAAAATAAAGCTTCAAATATGTGCCTTTAAAAAATGCTCTAACATTTTTCTGTCGCCTGCGTTAAACCAATTTCCTAATAAAACTTATGAATTAAAATAATGTCCAGACATGAGTATAACATCGAAAGCGCTAACGAATGCGTTTATCTTAATTATGCCATGAAAATAGGCAAACAGAATTAGTCCACAGAAATGCCAAGATTGATTGGGCGACGCAGGAGGCTTTTGGCAAATGAAATATATTCTGAAGGATAAAAAATATCTTAAATAACCTCAAATAACGAGCTTATGACTCATGTACTATTGACTGTGGTCACGTATATGGTCTGGAAACCTTGGCGAAATTGGAAATAGCAGAAAGGGATGTAGAACAGAACGAATCAATAAATTTTCTCGCAATTTACTTCTACTTAAATACAAACAATGGCTAGATCTGGAACTTTGGTGCAAATTCACTTTGAATTTGTTATAGCGTCGGCATACTCCTCTCGATTCCAGTCCTGATGGTGGTGTCCACCTAGTTAAAACCAGTAACCATTTCCATTCGATCGATAATCTGGAATTCCCATTTTAATATTTCTGACAAGACTTCATTTTGAGTGTTTTCTTCAAGGATTTTTGTTGATAGAAGCTGTTCTCATTTTATTGAGTGGTACCCGGATAAATAAGGTAGTTATTTGATTACTCCCTTCGGTTACTACGATTCAGTTTTTCATTCTTCTTGTGCCTTGTTACCTAATGTTAGAAAGTGAACCGTTTCTTCATGCGCACTGAAAAACAGAGTTCGATTACAATAATAGTTAACAAAAAAACGTATGTGTCAGCTCCGACGCACGACTGGAGTTTACTCCTTACGAACGAATATTTTAACTTCAATCACTTGGTAATAGGGTACACGCGAATGTCAGTGTTATACCCAAAAGTGTATTTATCAGATGGTTTATGTTCGAAAATGTTCAACTACATCAAAATATAAATTGTTTCTAAATTCAGTAATTAAGTGACGATCTGCTAAACGTCGATCCCACTGGCAATGAAATAAATACTTTTCCTGGTGTTCGAATAGACGTTGATTCACATTTCGGCACTAAGCAATATTTGGAGTATTTAATATTAGGTTTTTCCATATTAAATCAAAAGATTCAACTAATTTAGGAACGAACAAACACTACAAAGGCTGACTTTACAACGCCAAATGTCATATCTACTCTATGCCATTCTATTTTCACTATTTCCATGCTCTATGCAATCAGACACAAACAGGCGTATCCATAGATACGTACATAATTTCAATGTTTCAAGTAACGTAACGCGTTACTTTTAGTTAACACGAAATGTAACGCTTGATTTTACTACTCATAAAATTTCCGTACTGCGGGCTATAACTAAAAATCGATTCTCCAGAAATGGAAGATGCCGTTCTGTGTTGAATTGTGTGTGAATTACTGCAAACATTATACTCTTAGAGCATGATGACCCATCGCTTAAAATAAATGGAAGTAAACATGTCCTTGGCGTTCATTATGTAATGCTGACCTTAAAATTCGTGTAGGTTCCTTATACATTTTGATTTACCTGTCTGCAGCCCAATTACCATTGAAATTTATACGCTTTCTCCAAACCTAACAAAATGCTAACTGACAAATGACCGCGATTAAACTTTTAGTAACAGATCGTAGAATAATATTTTCTAATTTCTGATTTCCCCTGTGTAAACGGGGCCAAGTTGGCGGCAGCGAGAGCAGGGGCAAAGCAGTTGTGTGTGCACAGGATTTTGTCTGCATCTTTCGTCATGCACGACTTATTTTGGCTATCCATGAGAAGCATCCCTCTGCCTATTTAAAAGCTAACAAATATTTTGAAGGAGAAAAAATATTGTTGCCTCATTTGTTTGTGTCACTCAGCGGGTTCACGACAACGGTCTCGCATTTTGCATTTTGGCAATGAGAGAGATAACAGACACGTAAATAGATGCGAGGACTAATAGATGACTGGATAGCTGTTAAATCGGTGTGGGGATTCAGATTTTGAATGGAAGGTGCTTAAGTTTACATGATATGTGTAAAATAACGAATAATATGTTATGATGATGTATTCTTCGAAAGAATTTATGATATTAATTATTTAGTGACAGTATAATACCTTACTGAATCGTTTTTATTGAACAAATAAAATGTAGACGAGTTAGAATCATGTAAAGAAGTGTGACACAGCAAAAATTAAAAACATGCTATTCTGCCCGCTTACACACACAAATAAAGAATTAAAATTAACGTTTTTACTAGTTTGAAACTTAAAACAATACGGTGAAATAAATTAAGTAAGCAGCAACTTATACAAAATAGACGAAGCATGAAAGAATCTGAAAACGAGTGTATGTATATATGAAATACACTTTCCATCGAGTTATGTAGGTACACTATTTTTTCCACGAACCCTTAAGAAAGTCAAATTTATTCACAGAACAGCAACTTTATTTTTAACGATTGTTATCTATGTTAGTACATGTCAAAATTTCTAAGTAGCATATTCGAGTAATTCCGACCGGCTCATGAATGACACTGATTTGTTCTCTTGCCCTCCAATTCATAAATGCCCAGTTCGTTTAGGTCTTCCATCAAGAAACCATTAAAATGTTTTGCTGCCGTACCTTTTAGAGATTTTTCTGGCAAAATTTTATTACGTTTGAAAAGAGACACGTCCCAATATTTATTCAGTAAACATCAAAATCTCAAAGCTGCCTACATTTGAATGCACCTATACCCGTGCGATTTTTATTTATAGTGCACAGCTACGAGCATATCACACGGGTGAATCCAATTGTTAACTTTCGCGCCTACTTAGTTGTATGCAATGTGTCGCTTTCTAAGGGCGGTCGTGGGAAAAACAAAATATCTATTAGGTAGGTATGCCAAGCTCAATATCTGACTGTCAAACAACTACCCAAATACAACAATACAACATAGGTGTCTTCAAAATTTACCTCTGAATCAGTAGGCATAGGTACCTAATTGTTATATGTACTTATAAGCAGGGTGTTTCCGTTTTGTAGCAAGACTTCTACGCCTTATATTGGAAAAGTAAGCCTGTCATACACCATCATAAAATAATCAATGTAAATGTTGCTACTGTCATCTTATTTAGGATTAATCGGTTTTTACGATTTTTACGGATAAAAATTGGAAATATTTATATTGACAATAAATAGTGATCGTGTATGGGCCCCATTACTTCTCAATAAAAAAAGAGATAGGTATATTTCAGAAAACTTCGTTTTTAATATTCTAGTAAATTAAATTTTTTGCTCAAAAACTAAATGCACGATTGATTTCATAGTTGGCATATGCAGTACCTATTGTTATTACTCCATGAATTGCTTCAAGAAAAGAAAACAGGCTCTCCATAATCATTGACGTTGCAACGGGGTATAATAAATTCAAGAACCTGTTTAAACAAATTCAGTCGACAAATATTATGTATACGTATCTACTTCTAATATTTTTAAGTTCATTGATGTGCCTAACTAGACGATAAAAAGACTTTTGAGAAGCGAATTACTTAAGTAGGATGGCATTGCAAAATACACTGCTCAAAATTATCTAAGGAACACAAACAATTTTCACTGGATGATTTTTATCCTACAAATCAAAGTGAGTAGGTTACCTATACTATTTATTTGATTATAGCCGTGGCTGTGGGATCTTGCTGGCATGCGCGAGTGAGTAGTCGTTAATGCTCAGCAACAGTGCCCGCGGTTTGGCTATGGATGGGTGACTCATTTCTGCGCTGTCGCTGGGGCGCGCCTTGGATCGCCTATCCAGCTCTACCTAATGAGGTTTTCCAGGTTTTCCTCATTCTCGCACTAAATGGTGGGTAGAGTACTAACAACTGTAGGTCGTTCCTGTGACGCACCTGCGGCTAATAGTAATATGCCGCCTCCTCCGTCCCGTACAAGCTATGCTTCTGGGGCTAACCTTAGGGTTAGTTTGGAGTGAGTAGAGATATTATTATTATTATTATATCATTATTACAAAATTGGCTAATAATAAACTACTTGTAATGTTTTGCATTATTTGTTTAATAATGAAAATAAACATTTAATTGGAAAACAATACATTGTATGTTAAAATAAAAGTGTATTTCTGATAACATGAATTTTTTGAAATTTGTACTTAATACGATGTACTGCCTCCTAGGGCATTAATGACTGCCCGGCACCGTCTAGGCATACTTAAAATCAACCCATCGGTTGCATCTTGTGACAAGATGGCCCACTGCCCTCTCAGTGCATTTTCAAATTCCAAACGGCCTTGAATGTTGTCTCTGCAGCATGTCCCACACATCCTCAATGGGGTTGAGGTCGAGAGACTGAGGAGGCCATGGCAAAAAGGCAATGTGCTCTTCTTCAAACCAATTTTGTACCTGATGTGCAATGTGAAGATGACCATTGTCCAAATCTGGACCAGCATCATATGAATATGGTTGCACAACAAGTACAAGAACTTGTTCAATATAACGCCGCTGGTTAATGGCTCCATCCAGACAAACGAGGTCCGTTCTATGGTGCAAATCGATTCCAGCCCATACCATCACAGACCCTCCTCGGTGATCTTCCTGGAAGTGCCTGGTCCTCTCCAAGGACCCACTTCTTCGCCACGCTCTCGTTCTTCTGCTGTCAGGTTGAAATCCGAACCGAAATTTTTCGGTAAACAGAAGATTGGACCATTCTGCTTCATCTCATTAAGCATGCTCTTCGGCCCATTCAAGACGAGCTTCGCGATTGCCGTGATGAAGTGCAGGTACTCTAATTGGTCGATGAGAATGAAGATCAGCTTAATGGATACTATTTCTGATGGTTTGGTCAGAAACCGCTACGGCATTTTGGAAATCCGCAGAAAGTTCTTGTGTCGTAATTGATGCATTACGCCTGGCTTGAGGAATAATTATTAATCGGTCTTGTTCTTGTGTTGTTTCTCTTCTACGGCCTTCCTGTCTTTCGGCCACGTCGCCATCAGTCTCCTGGTACCGTCCCCACAATCGACACGATACACTTCGCGATACTTCAAATTCGGCCGCTACTTGACTTTGAGAACCACCAAATTCAATCATCCCCATCGCATGTAACATTTCGTCGAGGGCTAAGTGTCGTCGTTGCATTGTAAATTGTTGTCTTATGTTCAACACAAACAACTAAACTGACCATTATATACTCAGAGGTGATGTGAAACAAAAACATAAAAAGCGAAATATTTTATCGTCCACCTTTCCTTGGATTTCAGTTTTTCTGGATAAATAAAACGAACAAATCGTCCTTTTTTATCATGTTATGGTATGATATCCAACGAACATAAATATGTTGCGCATTTTCAATTTGCTACGAATTGTTGGCGAAAATATTTTTGAAATACTTAGTAGGTTTAAGTTTTTTAT
The DNA here is from genome assembly GCA_963966045.1 of Xestobium rufovillosum. Lineage (NCBI taxonomy): Eukaryota > Metazoa > Arthropoda > Insecta > Coleoptera > Ptinidae > Xestobium > Xestobium rufovillosum. The sequence continues at coordinate 16,566,105 of OZ014496.1, forward strand.
GTATTAATACAATAAACAAAAATGGCTCTCAATTGATTAAACTTAAAAAATATGTTATAACAGATACATTTAGGGCTGTTCAGTAAGGGGAATTATATTGTATTTTCATTTCAGGACGCTAGCGTCTTCTTGGGAGAAACATTCCAAGGGTCCTTAATGGTCTAGCTTCTAGCAGAACTGCCAATTCCTGGAGCTCTTATTTTCTTGCGAATTAATGTGACGTAATTATTTTATTACTTTGTATAGCATGTAGAAAGTTATACATTAAGAAAATGTCAATATTGTCAATAAATGAATAAAAACATATTTGTGATTTTGTTACTACTTAATAGTAGTTAAGCCAAAAAATAAAGTATGCAGGTACAATGCAAGGAATGTTAACTAGGTAAGAAGTAACATATTTGTCTCTACAAACATAATGAAATTTAAATAACAATTTCCCGAGCTTTAAGAGTATGATGGAGACAAATGATGGTATGCGGGCATTCCGCATTTCTAGGAATTATCAGCATCCTATTAATGAAATTTATTCGAATCCTGTTGTGCGAAGTGGATGATATTTGAAACAATCTGCGTAAGACTGGATACGTTTAAAAACCTAATTCTAATTTCATGAATATATTTGCATAGTAAATAAAACTCACAAAGCATTTGATTTCAGTTCAACGCGTTCCCCGAGCTAATATGTAAACAGAATATATCCCAAACCACAGTCGGTATTAAAAAAGTCCCTTTTGTATAGAAACACTATGAGTGAGCCACCCCTTCGGATATCATATTGACATGACAGCGCCTTAATGATACTTCTCCCTTCGCGAGGAGCTTAGACGGTGTTCCACCCTCTGATTGAAGCACTCCGGAAACGGATTCTCTCCGGCGAAAGCACATTCAAAGTTTCCACCGATGCTGTTTTGTCCCACATGACACAGGCCCCGCCAACTGTGCCTGGGACACTGACAAATGACGGACTGTCACCGAGAAAGAAGACTGATATGGCCGCGCCGTTCCTATTCCTCTATGCTCTGCGAATTTCATGCGACAAACCGGCCATTTTCAAAAATATTTTGCCTGCTCCCGCATACTACCACGGACGACAATATTTTTCTTGCCGAAACGAAAATAAATCGGCGGCATTTTTCGCGTAATAATTATAGCAGCTGCTTGTTACTAATATTTTTCAATTACACGTTTATGATTTAGATTCGTTTTTTTTTGGAATAAAGCAGCGGATGTATCAGCTAATTTTTAGCTTCATCAGAGACATGGCTCATTAGTTACCTGGTTTTGTGAAAAAATGTTTCTTGCTTGTACTGTGGAATAAATGCACCGTCGGATAAATTACTGCCGACGGATGAGAGATGGCACTATTGACAAGTTGTAAGTAACAACTAACGACCATATTATTTATTCATATCCTTAATCAGTAATTATGGATTGCATAATAAAACTACTCTGCGTAATATCAAAATTGAACTAATTGAAATTAGCTTACGTACTACGTGTAACCTTTTAAGATATTCCATGACAAATGGAAATGATGTTGATCAGCCAATATGCAAAATCTTAAGTTTAATGCGAATAATTTTTGCCTTTACTGAAAAAATAAATGTTCTCCTTTTGCCTTGGATCATCCGAGTGGTAGAGGTAGAGTAGATGTTTCACAATGACTTAACGTGATCTTTCAGCCAGAAGTAACAAATCCAAGGTGGATGCAAGCAATATCACTCAGAAGATATGGTTAAGACTAAGACTTTCTTGATGAAATTGCTACCCAAAAACATTTTACTACAGCTTAACGTGGTATTACTTTCCCACCGGCAGGTCATCTCGTTGGTGATTTGCTACAAAATCTTCAACCCGGAACATTCCCAAGTACAGCAAGTCTCTGTATTATCCCTTGCAAACAAATTGAGTCTAGTACGAATTCTCAACGCTTTCAAAACTGATTCGTCTCTTCTGTGTTCCATCCAAGATATTATGTGCAGTATCCGTCTTCAAATCCACATTTTGAAAATGTCATTTCTCATCATCTCTGATGTAGACCGATTCGAAAAATCTTCACCGAATTTATATTTGGTGGTATTAAGCAATGGGTCTTTGCAATGGCCATCCTTCTCTTGACCTCTGCTTCTCAGCTTTCGGCCAGGGTATTTATGCGTAATCCACCAAGAGACTGGTATTTTGCACATTGACTTCCATACTTTTCGTTCTTATTCTATTAAGTAGAAACCTAATTTCTTATTCTGGTATAGCGATTACGGTGGTATCGACAGCGTAGCGCAGATTGGAGATTCTCTTACCAGCAATAGGAATTCCACTCAGTTCCCCAACGGTGCTCTCATAAATACCTAATTTGTTATATTACGAGGCACGAAACGCTACTTCGACCGAATCTTTAACTTTGTTGATTTTTGCGATTTTATCCTGCGTTTTAGGGGTGTTACTAGCAATCAACATTGCCAAACAACTGAGAGAAAAAGGTCTAAAGGTAATTCTGAATTATAAACGAAGAAGAATATAAGACTGATTCAAGAAATATTAAATTAACGCCAAAACCCTAAACAACTTGAATCGTAAGTACTTACTTACCTATTCCTTGATGGATGAGCATTCTGATTTCGACACTTCGTTATTGTAAAATACATCCAGTATTTGAAAAAATTATTTGGCAGCAGTTAAATGGTCACATCTCTGCTAATAATATCTTGCCGGAAAATCAATCGGGGTTCCGTAGAGGTCCATAGTTGCACTACTGCTCTTCTGCGTATTACTGACGATATCCTTAAGGTGACTGACAGTGGTAACCTAACACTTTTGGTCTTATTGGATTATAGCAAAGCATTTGACACTTTGGATCATCAACTGCTGTTTTCGATTTTACATTTTATTGGCTTGAACTCTGAGGCGGTTACTTTGTTTAAAAGTTATTTTGAGAATCGCATGCAGTTGGTGAGTTCTGGTGGGAGTAGTTCGTGTGCAAAAATGGTATTACGGGGTATCCCCCAGGGTTCTATTCTGGGACAGCTTTTGTTTTCAATTTATACCAGCCAGTTTCATAAGTATATTAGTTCATGTTAGTCACATATGCACGCGGATGATACACAAATATATTTGTCTTTTGCTGACGGCGCTGTTGCTCAAGTTAATCGGGATCTTGGGAGTATTTTCAGTGCGTCACAACAACGCGCCATAGTTAACTTAAAGCTCTTATATCCACATAGACGATACTTGCAGAATTCGGTCAAACTCATGTTATGTGAGTCTCTTGTGCTTTCCCATTTCCAGTTATGTGCCCCGTTGATTGCACTCTGTCTGGACGTATTTACTGCAGGGAGAATACAGAGAGTTCAGAACTCGTATGTCTGAGGTTTATTTACGGAATTCGAAAATTTTATCGGATTTCGCACACTCTGGGGACTTCGGGATGGTTGAATATGCTAAATCTGTTCAGGGTGCAGTCTGCCTGCTTGTACCATAAAATAATTCATAATAGAACACCACCATACCTTTTTAATAAAATCAGATTTCGAACAGACGTGCACAATATTAACATTATTAGAAATAAGGGACTTATCACCCCACCTCAGGATAAAACTGCCATATATGAGAGGTCTTTTTCTTATAACATATCAAAACTGTATAACGGCTTGCCGGATTTCCTCAAAAAATTATCGTGCAACTCCTTTAGATTGTCAATATATCGATACATCTTTAGCCAGCAATTAGAGGGCATAACTTGGGTATAAGAAATGATCTTGTTATACAATAATAGTTTTTGTTTTGTTCAAAATTAGTTGTTGTTTTCTTTTCTCATCAGTGAGGGCGGGTAGTACTGTCATATGTGATTAGGGACTTACATACATGTGTTAGTTATAGATTTAGGCTGTCTTTATTTATAGAGTTGTTGCAATGAATACCGGGTGGAGTGGAAGACCGGGGGGTATCATTTTCTTTGATTTTGGTACCTGCTTGTATTACCACCCTGTGATTTCCATTGATCGATTGAAGAAATCTTTGTTAATTTTGTAATTTCTTATTAAATAAGGGTAAATAAGAGACACTGGTAAACGTCTATATTTACAACATTGCCAGCTCATGGGTGAATAGAAGGAAGCCAGATAGCTGCTGGCTGGATAGGGCTCGAACCGTTCTGCTGCTTAACTAAATCACAGGAAAAGTGACCCGGAATACTAAGAAGTCCCACTGGGTCAAAGGTAGGCGAATAAATTTATTTTACACTTGCCAGGGAATTGTTAAGAAGCTCAATATTTTGCCCAAAAACTAAAGGGTAAAGGATTTAAATGCGCTGACCACGTACAACGCACTAACGCTGCTAAGGCTAGCTCACTTGGAAATTGAGAAACTGACCCTGGTGAAATGAGAGGAAAGCCTTTGAAAGACATTTTTAATTCCGCCAGAAAGCAGGAGTTTTGTAAATTTAGGGGAGAGCGGACGGGGTAAACGAGGCAGTTGGGGCAAGTGAAACATTCCACAAATATCTTGAATTGAATTATCTTTTTTGCCAGATTTGGAAGTAACCAGTTCATAAATTTGCAGATTGCTTTCCTTTTAAGAAACTTGATCAAATGCGTTCTATCTAGCGTTATAATAAATTTTAAAAGAAATGTGCATCTGGAGTCATTTGGGGCATTTAAAAATTTGAAGTTTATGGCTGGGCATACCATAGCATGTTCATGTTAGAAACGAATCACCAGGTAGGACAGGTGGGTCCGTCAGTACTCTTCCTAAAGAAGAAAACAGATTAAGGAAATAAGTTCCACTTCGGGAAAATAAATAATAACACCCGTGAATTCTAGTAGAAGCGAAGATAAATCAGAAAATCAGAAGAAGGGCACCTTTGCATTGAATGCAGAATATTATACCGACAATATTATTTAAAGATTTTTCGTTGAATGGTATTTTTTTTACTTCACTTACCCCAAACTACATACCTACTTGTGGGAAGGGGTAAGTGAAGCATTTGCACCAAGAATCTGTATTACTGGGTTTAAAAAATAATTTACATTAAGTATTATAGTAGTATTAGTCAAATTACTCATAATTTCGATAAACTTTTAAAGCAGATATTGTTTGCTGTTGTGCTTTTTCACTGTCTTTTAGGTTAAGTTTGGACGAGGATTTCAGCTGCCTGCATGTAAACTTCCAATTCCTATTCCTTACCTGACATTTGTAGAACACAATAAGCTTCATTTAAACTTAAACCACAAACTCTGGCCCTGAAATAGTTTTACCCAACTCAAACCTTATCATAATGTCATGCCAAGAACTACAATAACGAAGGTAGGTATAAAGGAATTCCATTGGCACGTTACATAACATCGTATAGGTACCAAATTTTCCCTGCTTGATTTTTCGATTTTTTTATGTTTTACTCAGTGAATGTATTCTCTAGAAAACGCAAATAAACTTCCCGCAAAACTGAGTTTCAAAGCAAGGCAGGACATTCTAAAATATTAACCATGTAGATTACATTATCAGGATTTATTTTTTCACGAACATAATGTATGAAAAACCAACCTTAAATTAGGGAATGCCGTGTTCGTTATCAAGATTCTATTTCTTGTGGCAATATTGTAGTGCTTACTTTTAATTATAACGTCATTTTGGTTATTAGGTATTATTTTGGATTTGAAATATTGGATTGCTGAAAAAGATTTATGTTGTTGGTTACAGTCTCTGATGGCAACGTCGTTTATCAATAATGAACAACAGTGATCTGCAATAAGTATTCATGGTAGTATAACTAAACGTTGTTTTTCAGTAAAAAGAAGCACCTACATACAATAAGCTAGTATAATTTTCATGAAAAAGTAAACAAAAACCATGATATTCAAACACTGTCATTTACTTATGTCCAACTAATTTGACAGGAAGTAGGTAGTGTTTCACTTTTTCTTCAGCATACTCACTCAGGTTTATCACAAAAACCTACAGGATGTATTTGAAATATAAGCTATACAAGACTGTAGGTACAGTGTTTATACCGAGGTTTATACAGAGGCACCCAAAAAATCACACTATATGGAAGTATTATTTCTTACTTAATGAGGAAAGTATGCGAATCTTAAATCATCTAAAACTCGCATTTTCTTGAGAAATAACACTGATGAAACCAAAAAAATAGTTTCAAAATATGAATGAGCAACACTGCAACATTCTTGTAAAACGTCAAAAAATTGGGAACTTCTAATTCAGATAAGTTAAATCAAATGGCGTGTAAACTTATAATCGAAGCACGTTACTAAAGAAGTATAAAGAAATGGCAGATTCCTGCAAGACCAGTTGGACAATTTGTCGAAAATATATTTATATTGTCCTCTCATCATCTCACTTCTGAAGCACATTCTGTTGAAACAAATGACTTTTTAATTGCGATGTTGTAATGTATTTTCATCTAAAAATTGGTTTTGACGGAGCTGTTGAAACATTACAAATATTATATTTGATTAAAATAATAGAACGCACGAAGAAAACCAGAAAAACATCAGAAAGGAATATTGCCCAACTTTTTCTTCAAATTTGCATATTCTGAAACAAGACGATATTGTCACATCCTTTGACGTTTACAACGGCTAATTCTGTCGCAGAAAATTAATGTTTTTTACAATAATTTTCAAAAATTGAAATCAACTTCGCGGCGGCGGAGGACTTCGCCTTCGCGGGTTTCCTGGAACCGCCCGCGGCGGCGGCAGAGGAGGACTTCTTCTCGCCGGGCGAGGAGGAGGAGGAGGCCGAGTGCTTCCAGAGCTTTTCTGCACCAACATTTACTGAAATGCAACCGTTATTTTTTCACCCCTTCGATATATTTTCTGTTATGGAGGCAGTTGTACTAATAAGGTGTATGGGATCAATTCGGGTATGTCCATATAATATTTATTTATGTTCGTTTGTAATTTGACGAAGAGGAAATACCATGCGTAGTGTGTGTGGTATATAATTTATTGTCTGAATTACAAATTACAAAATTACATACCTAACTGATCTATTTCTGAATGTTATCTGTCCTGTGTTTATGCAAGCGAATATATTTTATAGATTAAGTCGAAGGTTACAAATATAGTATTTACAGTATGTTCACACGAAAGGAATTCGCTGAGGTTGCTTCTTGATCAAGTCGTTCCAGATAAGTGCTAAATTGGGACAGCAGTGTTCCAGAGGCGTAGAGTCGCCACACAGGTGCTTCTAAAAATTCCAACCCTCTAACTTATCGGGAAGTGGTGAAAGTGTCTGGTAAATCCATCATGTCGTATTGTTAAGAAGTCGTTTTCCGGGGCAGAGTTTGTTTTAAGAATATAATAATAGATAACCATAATTTTCTTCGTACTTAATCTTTAAATTAATCAGAGAAAGATAATAAAAATGATGCACTGAATTGAGAATTCTGATTTTCTCCTAATTAGCAGGTGTATTCAAGAATTTCAGGAATTTCACGATTTTCTGGTTATTGTCGTTATTAAATGCTTCCGAAATCAAACAAAAAATTCGTATGTATGATTCTCTGTGAACATTTGCGACCTTCACTACATGACTTGTTATTAGTTATAGTTGACTTATTGTATTGTAACTGTGTAATCAACTTTTGTTACATACAAGCTGGGATCAACCAGAACCTGGAAGAAGCTGCCCTAGCATAATACTTCGCGGATATGGCTTGCATCGTGAATAAGAGACTTCTGCTTATAAAAAATGTAGGTACCCAAGTATTATTTGTTATAAGATGCCTTTGATCTTTGATGGTGCGGAAGGTGGTGAATGAATATTTCAAGGGATGTTATGGATGTTCGTCTTTGGTGCACGTGAGTGGCTATATTATGATTTTTGAAGTGGTAGTTTCAGTTAACTTTTTTGAAAATTTGTTGGTAGGTACAGAAGTTCCAGGGGAAACCAGGTGATCCTTTGGCGGTGGAAGAGGACTCAATTCTTATTAATCATTTGTTCATCTCTTCAGAATTTGATAAACGTTAAGGTAGTTTTAGCATAGTTAAATCACGTTTCATTACCTTTGCATTTAAATTGTTAATGCTTTATCTACTACTCTGTATAAGCAAAAATATTATTAAAATGTGGCATGTCATCCCTCTCACATGTTAAGCCTTTTAACTATTAAAGAATAAATGTACTTCTGCCCCTTCATTTACTCAGCTTGGCTAATGCTACAACTTACAGAGAATCGTCAAAATAATCTTCCAGGTATCATTTTAACCGGTATGAGAGATATTTAGGTAACGATATAATCTTGATAACTGTACGTATTCATTTATTTTCACAGTAACTTAAACTGCTCGTGCAGAATTCAAAAATAATTATACCTATAGGACTTGCCCTGTAATCGTTCTCTACGTGTATCATGAGAATAATGATGTGCTTTTAAATTAATAATACACATACGCATACACGCCATCACGTTTAAAACCCACATACAAATTTTGCATGAACCGCACAGCACCTGCGATTGGTAAAGCGAAGCACCCCAACGAAATATGAAGCAGCTATTCATAAACATAGGCATTCCATCATCCGAAATCATATTTGTAACCTTCAAAAACACATTCCGGTTTCACATTCCTCTAACAATGGCACCCCGCACAGTCGACGCATGATACATCATACAGCGCAACTCATTCTCGAATTACTGAATAAATCCGAATTATATTTCATGAAAAATTTATTCGAGTTAGGGCTATTCAAATGTTATCATGCGTGGATTTTATAAATTTAATTTAACTTGTAGAATCAGTATACCCATTCAATAATACAATGTCCAAGGATTCTCTACGTAAATCCCTTCTTGGGGTTCACGTTCAAGGCATAAGGGTCATGGCCATTAACATCTGTAGTCCGTTTTAATCCGACCAATCATTTTTTTTATTTCGTAACTAAGTTCAAGAATTTGTACTAACAGTTGTAACTCAAGGTATTCCTTCTAAGTACCTCGCACACCTTAAGCTTCAAGCCACTGGCGGTGTCCGTTCTTCTGTCTTCCTCTCCTGTGTCCCACCCTATTATGTTCCAAACCATACACAAATATTTGTTATCAGACTTTTCTTGCCCATCATGGTTCAGTTGATTCAATACCTATCCTATTTTTCTGAACAGAGGCAGAGCAATCGCGTCAGGCGTGTTAGCCCAAAGTGATTCTAGGTACATCAAAAGTGTTGATGACGATTTGAGAAATGTTCCAACTAAAATCAATTTACTTTTGAAGATAATTTACAAAAGCGTTAAACACAAGAAAGCTAATGTTATAAAGTAGCTCAATCTTCTAAACTAATGCTGTTTCCCTGTTTATTCTCATTTTCAATAAATTCACAAAGAGCAAATGATTTGTTGATCTTCGACGACCGTCTCCTAACGAAGGTTGACTATCATAATGGTAATTCAAATCTTTGACACTGCTGTCAATGGAGAAACAATAAATTATACCAGTATCTTAAATTCCTTCACCAAGAAGTTAGTCGTCTTCCCACGCTCCCCTTTCCTGGCATTTCCCCCCATATAATCATTTACAGCAGATCATATTCTTCTCCTCGCATAACGTGGCCCAGGTATTGCAGTTTTCTTGTTTTTATTGTACAAATTATTTCCCCTTCAACCTATGCAAAAGCAAAACTTCCCCATTTGTTATTCTCTCCATCCATCGTATCTCTAATATACGTCACTATACCTACATATCGAAAGCTTAGATCTTGTCAATGTCTCGTTTTCAAGCGTCCTTACTTCTATTCCGTAAAGGAGAATCGAGTTAAGATCTTTAAACCTCTGCTCTGTTGCACAGCAGTTTTCATAGAAGTAGCTCTCGCCATCTACTCTTGATCTTATTTTTGAGTTCGATCGTTGTTTTCATTTCTCTATGAACCTCCCTAACCCAGTTTTGGCATTGACGGCAAGTGGCCGACATATTTTCATCGGTTTTTCTTGCTTGCCGTGTTCCTCTTTACAATCTGGCTGTTCCAAATGTAGCATGGTCCACTTATAACTTCATGTGCTGTGGTCGGCTCTCACCTTTAACACTATCTTGCTCTATGATGCCTAAATCATATGTAGCTTCGTCGTCAGAGTCTGAATCCTGATGTAAATCATATCCTGATCCTTCTTCTTCTTCGGGATAAGGCATCTTCCCTATTTGGCCGGCCTTTATCAGCTTTTCTTTTCTTCTTACGTTTTCTTCTTATCTTTTCTTCAGTCGTTGAGGAAATCCAACTTTCTGCCAACCAATTGGGTGGTCGTCCTTGTGATTGGTCATTCGTGTTTGCAAATTAATGTACATTAACTTGTTGGTCCTTATTATAATAGCATTCTCTGTTCCCCTTTCCATATCTTCCTCTTATTGAAGCGCTGGTTTGATGGCCTCTCATTGTAATACACATTTTTCTTAGGATTTTATCCTTACCGTCTTCAATCGTTGTTTTGTTTTCTTTGCCTCTGCACTTATTTTACTTATTTTACTTATTTCATTCCCTCTATTTTTTCTGGTTAGTTATTTCACCCCCCCCGGTATTTGAGCTGCATAACCTGCTTCACTATAACTAATCTTCATTTCCTATTTCCATTTCGTTCACTGATACTGAATTTAATAGGAGGTAGGTATAGAACATATTTCTATATTTCTACACCATGGGTAGAATGGGCCACTGATTTCTAGGACTTTGGTTTTGATTTCCAATTTTCTAGAGTTCCAAAAATGTCTCTAATGTCTGAGGAATCTCGTTGATAGTTAAATTTAGAAATGTACAGGTATTTTTGCTGCTGCATCTTTGTTTTATTCCTTTTCTCAGCATCTTGCGGTTCATATCTCTTTGAACCAGGTAATATTATGGGTGTAAAGGTATTGTGTGTAGCAAACACATTAGGCGTAAAAATTAACAAAAGTGTTATAATATTATGTACTTATATGTTTTAGAAAATGTATTTCTTTACTTATTTGCAAGTCGATTTTCTTGTTGGCGAGTTAAAATAAAATTCATATATTTAGGTACTTTCTTTAGCAATTCAGAAGTTTTCGATAAGAAATAAAACGAGGAAAATGAAATATTTTGAAAAGAATTTGTGAAGTATTTTTTTATATTTCCAGTAATTTATTATTATTGAGTGTCCGAAAAGAACTGCCGAGGTACTGAGACAAATAAATATAGTTCTCTTTCTAGATCTCCGGCTCGTCGCACTCAGAAAGTTCAGGGTGTAATACCTTATATACTCGTATTATGTAGCGGGCGTATCACAGAATTAGACATTTTTCATAAACCTTGGGCGTTTTGCAAAACGCCGGCATGTTGAAAAATCACTGTTATTTTAACATTTTCATTTAAGAGTCAATTTTTGTAACCGTCTTTTAGAGCAAAATGCCAACAATGACAACTTTCTAAGATCGGTTTTGGTGATGGATGAATGAAGCCATGTTTACCCGCAATGGAATTAATAATTTCCGCAACACACATGTCTGTAGTGTAGAGATTCCTTGAGCAGTATGAAGGCCGATTTTCCGTTAATGTGTGGGCAGGCATTGTAAATGACATGTTAATTGGACTATTTATTTTACCACACCGTTTAAACGGCGACACTGCTTGCATCTTTTCTAATATTTTCTTCCTGGTTTACTGGAAGATGTACCTTTAAACCATGTGGTTATTGTACGACGGGGCGCCGACTCATTTTAGGCATGAAGTACGAGAATTTTTGGATAAACGCTTCGGAATGCCTTTATTGCAGATTGGAATAATATTCACTGTCCTACGAGTGATGGGCTTCGTGTGTATTCTTTTGGAAATTGGCCCTAGGGTCCTATGGGAGACGACAATGATGCAGGATACCACCCCCACACAATGTTGCAAAAACACGCGTTCGTTGTGTAAAACAGAAAAAGAGAGATATTGCAGTTTTCTTTATGTTTTATGCAGACTTACATTACACTAAATTGGAAAATGATTTCTTATGAAATTTGAATTATTAAAGTAGTACTACAAATCAATGTGCTCAGTGTGATTTCTTTGTTTCCTCATACAGGAAGTATTTCTGAACATTAACTTCTAAGTATAACTTCGTAATTTCTTATTTTGTGTCATAGAATATGCTCCTGAAAAGTGGCGTATCTCCCTGTTACAACCTGTATATTCTTTTATAACTTTCAGAACTTTGACATAATATTATGAAGAACGGCAAAACTCAAAAGGTCCCAATTGATGCAGTACTTTTCCATTGTTAAGTTAACATTGAGCATTTCAAGAGTAGGTATAAGTAGACATAACTCATGAATACATCTGACAAATTTGTCCCCGTTTACAATTCAACTTTTAATACGCTGCATCTTATTATAACAGATGCTCTGTCGGTCAAGACATGACCCAGTTACATTGTTTTCGTCAAGACAAGCCTATTCAAATTTTAAATTTAATTTACAGCCCACTAAATAAATGTGGAGTCCCGCAGATCTTTGCTTCTAGTTCTATTGTTACTTCGCTATTCTGTAGATGTTTGCGTAATATTATAATTTATGGCAGGTCCGAAAGTTTGAGCTATTGAAGTGCCTTGTAGGTCTTATTACAGCACGTTGTGTAACGGAAACGTGAGATTTTACACACTTACCAAGAATACATTTTACCTATAAATTTCTAAATTCTTTGACTAATATTGTTCCAGTTAATCCTTTTTAGCAATAAATTCATCTTAGTAAGTATGAAAAATATATTTGTACAGTGGCAACCCTTCTTTTTCCCTATACATATGGATTCTTATCGTCTAACTAATAATTCTTCCATCACTGAGTTTTTTTAACTTAATAACAAGATAAGATTACCTATCTATATACATAATTAATGCATTACGTCGTTTGGAGCCCATCTGTGAAACTTATATATTTTCTATACTTTTGGTGTGTATACCAGTGTACCTATTGTACCTAGTGTATCTACTAAATACTCAACCAAAGCAGAAAATCGAAGACGGAAGTAAGCACTTGTATATCTTTTTGTCCAAGATAACACAATGATTCTTAAGAGTATCGATATGAAGGAAATAATTTAACCGTTTTAATTGTACAGGGTGTTTCATTAACAATGAAAAATCCGTTAACTGGGAGATTCTACAGGTCAAATATTGACCCGAACATGCCTTATCCGAATGTTGATGGTTTAGGAAATACAGGGTGTTGAAAGTTACAATTTTATGTCCATTTTTTGCCATAACTACGAAATTTCGGCTGAGCAGGAAGAGGTTTCGGCTAGATTGCACGAAAATCCAGGCGTAAGTACCCGTCGTTTAAGTGCGGCAACAGGCGTAAGTAGCGTAAGTAGCTTCGAAAGAGAAGCTTCACCCATACCACATTACTCCAGTACAAAATTTTTTACCGGAAGATCCTCGTGCTCGTCTACGTTTCGCTAATTCCTTACAAGAGCAGCAAGGCGCGCATCCTAATTTTTTGAACAAAATCCTCTTCACAGATGAGGCAACGTTTACTCGACGTGGAGTTTTCACCTGGCGAAACAATCATTTGTGGGATTCTAAAAACCCCCATGCCGTTAAAGAAAGACACTTCCAACATGAATTTAAGATCAATGTTTGGTGCGGTGTAATTTCAAATTTCTTTATTTGGCCTTTTCAACTTCCACTGACCTGACCTGAGTTCTCCACCTTGTTTAAATTTTCTTCAGCAAAATTTGTTCAAACTGCTTGAAGAAGTATTACTTAATTTAAGGGAAAATACGTGGTTCATGCAGGACGGGGCGCCCGCACATGTTTCCCGGCCGGTGCGGGAGTACTTAGACAACGTCTTTCCACATCGGTGGATTGGCCATGGAAGTGAATTTGCTTGGCCGCCTAGAAGTCCCGACTTAAATCCTCTGGATTTTTCGATGTGGTCTAGAATGAAAGATATTGTTTATAAAGAAGCTGTTGATTCACCCGATGAGCTGTGGCGAAGAATACAAGCGGCTGCCAATGAAATCAAAGGCAATCCAGGGGCGTTGTTTAGAACTCGGGGGTCTCTCAGTAAACGCATTGAAAAATGTATACAAGTGAATGGTGGACACTTCGAACAACTACTTTAAAATTTAATGTTTCCTAATTTTATTTTTCTTTTACCTAAGTGTTTGTAGTGAATTAAAATTTATTTCTAAGATTTAAACACTATTTGCATTAAGTCGTTTTTTCTTGAAAATTGGCCTGGAATATCAAAATGAGACAAGAATACATTATTTATTATTTAAAAAAGGTTGGTCTTTCAGATTTTGGAGCCGATTTGACGTTAGATGTACCTGGTAAAAAGTTATGGGTCAGTTTATCAAAGCAATAGGTTATAAGTAGCGCCCTCTATGGGCAACGTCAAAAATGTTATTGGAATCTTTTTTCCCGTAAGAAAAACCATAGGATTGCAAATTTTCAAGTCGTAGTTATGACAAAAAATGGAAATAAAATTGTAACTTTCAACACCCTGTATTTCCTAAACCATCAACATTCGAATAAGGCATGTTCGGGTCAGTGGTCATTATTTGACCTGTAGAATCTCCAGTTAACGAATTTCCCATTGTTAACGAAACACCCTGTATATACCTTTTCTTCTCTTGCAAACAATCGAAGATAATAAAGTTTAGACCCTTTCAGTTTTAATTCAATTTAAACGGCTTGCTTTTTGCTACAATATTTGATTCGTTTCTCTTGCAAAAGAAACCACCAATAACGAGAACTACAAAATTTATATGAATCGCTTTTCTTCAAAAAGAAGGATACAGTCAGACTCGACTCGCAAACAGTTTAGTGTTTATATTAACGATTTCCAGAGATTTGAGGTGGTTTGTGTCGGCATCACAAGATGGCTGGAATGGGGTCATGGAAGAGTCTCAAACACTGATGAAGACAGTTTTCCGTGTGTTCCGAAGTAAATGTTTGCACAAAATGAATCCATTTAGGTAATACCCAAATTTATTTTTGTGAAATTGCCTACTCCAAGTTGACAAAACTTGTGTATCTGTAAAAATGGGGTCCATTTTTTATTAGATTACTTAGACATATTTCGTTTATTGAAAAGGAATATCATAAATGCATAAATAGTAACATTGACCACCAACATTAAAAACTTATGATGTTGACATGATTAATAGTGGATACACCCTGTACGCTAGGCTTTAAGAGAGTCGGTTTAGAGGAAATACCAACACAAAACTATTTGGAAATTTCTACTTAACGTTTGAAGAGAAATGTTAAATGAGCTTTCATTTGCCAGAGAATTTCTACAAATTGCGGAAAGCATTTTACCTTTAATGCAGCAGACGACCTTGCCAATTCTTCATTGTACCTCGTCCAAACAAATGAAACACCTCAAGGACTGGTTCAACCCTAATTTATTAACTCACAAAGATTCCTCTGTAAAGAGTAACTAAATGGATTTATTACGCTATTCTGTCATTTCCTTAAACATCGCAGAATTTTTGCGTACCTGTGCTTTTACTCGTTCACCTGAGAAATTTGCTGTACTAAAGTAAATTGTGTTACATTTGCAGTGGTTAAAAGTCTGGCTGTGCGAATCGAAGGCCGTGTTTGATATATGACGGCAATTTTGCCTTTCGGTCACTATACTCCACTTTGCTGCCATAAACTCATTTGGACTTGGCCAGAAGATAATTGACCGCAAATTTACTGGGGATTTTGGGATCCAGTTTGCAAGTTTAGTTCGAAATTAACGCTTATGCTGAGAGGAAGGAGTTTCATGAAGTCCTTGCGGTAAGTGCTAGTTTATTACCTGATGGTTTTTTTGACATATTCATAAAAACGGGTTATTTCCATATGTATTATGTTTAGCTATATTTCAAATTGTTAATTGTCATTTTGCATTTAAAACTGCAGAATATCAAAAATTCGAATATTCCATGGGCAAATGAATAACTTCCGTCGGAAGCCGTTTGTCTTATGTTTCATATATTACTTGTATTAATTACAATCGTGAAGGGTAACTGCCAATTTATAGTTATTACTTATTTGTTTATAAACGAATATTCATCGTCAAAACAGAAAAAGATTCTTATGACGAAAACTAAAATCGCGAATTCTGTACCTGACCTACGGTCTACTTGTATAGTGTATTCTTCAGTATGAACAAAATTGTCAAGAAAATAACGCTAAAATTCTGGTTATAAGAAAATAAAATCAGTGCCATCCATGCTTTACTAACATAACCCTTGCGATGCCGTGTGGTCCACCACCAACCTATAGGTACCCTCTTTTTTATTCCTGACAAGTTACGAGATTCACCATTGTCCCACAAAAATTATGTCTCTTCAATAATGGCCGCAATGCTCTATTTTGAAGAACCTGCAGCCAAGTATAGCACTATACTCGCATATTCAAAATGCGGTAAAAATAGCATTATACACTGTTCTTCTTGTCCAGCAACTTAAATAGTAGTTGTTGTTTTTGTACAACATACCTGTCTTCATTAGCTATTTTATTTTTTACATTTTCCCTTCTGCTGTCACTCTAAATCCCTTATAACACTCTTTTTTCCTAGCGCCATTACTTTCGCTTTACTTATATTTACCTTAATTTTATTTTCTTCCAGCCACTTAAGTATTTATTTAGTTAGTTTACGTCTTTCCCTAAAAAGTATACTTTTTTGCATATTGCTTTAATTATTTCCTGCCAGATACAGTACCGTATCTTCAGCAAACGAATGAAACTTAAACTGTTGCATCACATATTCAATATCATTTATTATGTATGTTAAGAGGAGCAGAGGACCTATTATATTTCCCTGGGGTACTCCCATATTTACATTTCTATATGTTTCGATTGCTCCTCACAATACCTAACATTTTTTGCCGCTCTATTAAGAAACTTGTAAACCATTTAAGTGCAGCACAACTTATTCCTATATTTTTCAACTTTGCTGGCAATGTGCTTCTGCCTATATTTTCAAATGTTCTTTGAACATCCATAAACAGTATTGTAGTTACTTTGCCATTATCTGTATTCCTTTTCCAGTTGTTCAAAGTATATTGAAATGCTGTCTCTCAAGAAAAGTTTGTCTATTTTATTCCTGATTGGTAGTCTGTCAGAATTTGGTTGTCGGTAAAATTAGTTGAAATCTGAACTTCAATTCAAAAAATCATGCGAATTTGTCAAAAATGAGCGAAATTACGAATAGTTTAATGTTTTCAAGATTTATTCTAAACTATTACAGTACTACAGGCAGCAATGTGATTTTCAGGTATGGCCAAAAGGTATGGTAATGGTATGACGGCTTGAAATTTTCAAAGTATGTCCTTCTGCAATTTCTTTCTATAAAACACCAATTGACATGACAAATTTGATGTCCACTCATTTTTTAGAAAGCAGCCATTAATGTTTTCAAATGTTTTTGTCAGTTTTGAACTTTTCTCATGTGCAGGTACATGGATTATGGCATTTGGATTTTATACAGGTGCCTACTCGTATATAGTATGTTATTTTATATTATAACTAAACGATATAATAATTAATAGCATTCCACAAACAACTTAAATTCTTAGAAACGCACATGCATTCATTAAAAATCATTTTCCGACGACTGCTTCTAAAAGTGTGCTTTGCTAACTGTTACATACTTATACAAGGATTGTCTGCTGGAAATCTTAAGTTGTGGGTCGTTCGGAGCCTACATGGCAGCTTTGTTAAGGATTGAATTCACAACTTCATCTAAAATCAGGATTAAACGTAGGTAGTATTCGACTTGTTTCCTGAAAGTGGGTGTTTGGAATCGTCGAAACCTTGAATGATATTCTCCAAATATCTTTCTTATGGGTAGGAAAAATAGTGTACATAACTCGTTGGAAAGTGTCTTTCATATACTTGTGCGATTTCTGCATTCGTGCATAAAATTTCACACTCGTGCAAAATTTGTGACTTGTTATATGTACTTGTAATCTACTATCGCACTTGACGAAATCAAACATTAGTTTTGTGTATGCAATTGTGGGTTGCTTTTTCCCAGGTGTTCAATGGTGGATCAAATACTTAACCTGGTACGAAATTTAATCCTGGGTTAGTTGTAATATACAATCAGATAGAAAGTCGGTATCACAGCGACTGGTCCAGGTTCAATTTTAGGGCGTTATTAAATATGTAATTTTAACGATAACATTTGTTGCGCTCAATGTATTGTCATGACCGTTCCGCGGAATGAAGTAACTTTTAAACAGTCCTCCAAATCAAATACATTTGAGCTTTAATATAAAGTTTTTATAAACGCGACAGACATTTGCACATTGAACGATAACGTATCGCTTTAAATGAAAAATACGCGCATTACTTGTGAAACAAGTGCTGCCAGTTGCTTTTTAAGTGCCGTTAGTACCAGTACTGGGCGCATATTTTGAAACACACGCTAGAAGCATGTCGTTTATTTACATCCTGAGGCAGAGATATCCAACGTTCTAGCGTGCTATTATTCCCTTGTTTTCATTAGTAATCGTCGATTTTCTTTAAAAAAATGTAAATTTCAATAAACTTTAGAAGAAAAAAAGGAAAACGATCCGCCTGAATTCGAACAAGCAGTTCTTGCGCATTTTGCCACTGAGCCACGTCTGTTGCTTGCTTTGGCTGACGTTTAACAGTCCATTAAAGTGCGTAAAAATGCAAGTAGATCAGTCAGCTCAGTCTATCGGTCAGTACTGGGCAAATATGTGTAGATACTTGTACACTTTTATCAAAGGTTCCTCCTTTTCTATTTGCTCTTTATATATATTTTTGTAAGAATTCTTGGAAATGATCGGTCACTTATATTTCTTGGCGCAGCGGCTAACTACACCTCGTTCTGTGAAAATGCTCTGTAAGCTAGAATTATATACGAATATCGTAGCGATAAGAAATTTTATACACTTGGTCTGTTGAATCCGACAATTCTGTTCACCGTTTTCCGGGTTGTTCTTATGCCGATATTTTTCAGCTGATGGTCTTGAACCTCTATTCCGACAATTTTGTTCCCAGATGTACATACTGTTTTTCGTGTGTTCGTTTAATTCCTCCCGTCTTCGTAATATTAAATTTCTCACATTCGCACTAATTCGCATCCCTCTCGAACTTCTTCACTTCTATTGTGATTCCGGTCTACTTCTTTTTGTTGTTGTTGTTGTTGTTGTTGTTGTTGTTGTTGTTGTTGTTGTTGTTGTTGTTGTTGTTGTTGTTGTTGTTGTTGTTGTTGTTGTTGTTGTTGTTGTTGTTGTTGTTGTTGTTGTTGTTGTTGTTGTTGTTATTATTATATATCTAAGAAATAGAGGGTATTAACTTCTTCTTCGTCAACCAGTATTCATCCATCCATTCCTAGACGTAGGGCTCTCTCAAACTTCTCCAGCGATCTCTCTCTTGTGCAACTCTCCTACATTCCCTTTGTTACAACTCTGACATCATCTCTTTCATCCTTGCTATTTCCCCTATAAATACAATTTAGTTCGATCTGGAGGATTTTAACATTGAAAGTGTTGCCTTCTTCTGTTCTTAGCTTCTCGAGTGTTCTTAGGTAAGTCCTATTAATAATTGTAGAGCCATCACAAATACAAAATTGTTGTAATCGAGATAATAATAAGAGTAAGCCCGTTTTATAACGTCCCACGACAGCCGCGTACATCGCACATTGCTTACTGTAGGCTACATTATTTCATATTATCTAACATATTTTCATAATATACATTGTGCATTTCAGAGGGCAACGCGGAGTGTAAGCCTGATCCCTCACTTAAATAAATAAATACACAATTCTTGAACATAACATCGATAATACCTAGGTAGGTACTGATTTCATTAAAATGGAGAGTAAGTACTGGTACGAGCAAAACCAGTTTGGGAATCTCCTCGGGTTCTTACTTGTAAAACTCGGATGATAAATGCATTGTAGATAATTTTAACAGCGCAAAACAATTGGCTGTTTAGATTCCTCGGGGTTTATTGTTTATTTTACATTGAATCTTGCGCCGCTACGGACAAGAACGCGGCAGAACAAATCGCCTATCACTTATCAAAAGCGAATTGCGTATAGATGGATCTACTCGCTACCTATTGTGCATTGCAGCAGTCATTCATCATCTGCCAAAACATGCACGTCTTGTGCAAGAGATACGTGTGATTTCTTCCTCACGGCCCTGATGTTGGTTATTTAAAAATATGTAATTTGTTTTTTGCGTCGACGTCCATTATTAAGCATATAATTCCATGTACGTTCGTGTTGAAACTGACAGGTTTATATATTGCTGGGACGTATTCTTCGGAATTCGTTTAGAAACATTTTTGGGGTATAGGTAACTATTCGGCGATTGATTGCATCCACTATAAAGTATTTTAAGTATTGCGAAATAAATATTTGGGAAAGCGGTGCCTAAGGAAAGTACATTAACACTGTTACATTTATTAAGTAAGAACCTGGTTAAATATTTGGACATTTTGTTTCATAGGAAACTAGAGATTATAAATCAAATTGGTGGGAGCGTTAATTAATTTTGTTTCTTGATTAAAAATTACATCAACATGAAATAACAAACACTGTCGACTATTACGCTACGGAAGAAAACATCTCTGTTCAATTCGATGTTGAAGACCTATTTGTAGAAACGTCTATTACAATCAAGTTATCTGTGACTAGTTTATCAGCAAGAGTGAAAGCACGTGAAAAGGCGATTATATTGGCCAGATGGAATTTTGAAATTTTGGCGTAATTTAAACAAATAGATGTAGAACATAAAAAATTCTAAAAATTATGGTTTTTATGAATGAAAAACATTTAACCATAAACTGTTTTGGAAACTTTAATTCAGGGCGTTACAAATTGTCTATAAATAGTGGTCATGTTCTCATTCATATTTTATTGTTATCTTACAAGGCAGATTTGCATTTGGAATGGAAATGAATTTATTTATAAACGTATATAATCTCCATATACATGAATGAATTTGTGTAAATTGTCAATGGAAAATTGCATATTTTCTCAGTCAATGCTACAAAGAGGTACCTAGGGGTAACTTTAGACAGTTATAGATGCTTCCATAAACTCCTACTTTTTATTTTCGACTTTCAATTTTTATTCACCGATGTTTCTACTTCGGATATTATTGCGATCACCAAAACTATTAATGTCTAACGGGCCATCATCAGTTTGGACTCTCTAGTTGAATTACGTTTCGCTTTCACATATTTCCTGTTTCGTGGTCAGTTCTATGAACAAACCTCAGTTACCGCCATGGGTTCTGCTTTGTCCCCTGTGGATGCTAAAATCTTCATGGAATCTTTCGAAGAACAGGCGCATGCAACTTATATTCAGAAATTGGACAGGTGGTCGTGCCACCAAGGCTATCTCAAATTAAAAATTCGCAGACCTCGCATCTTACGCAAGTATCATAGGCGTATTGAAAATACCGACACAACTGCTCGGTTTCTAAGATGTCCAACAAAAGTGATCTGTGCCGTTTCAAGTTGGTATATTATTGATCCAATAAAATAAATTATTTGTGACAAGCACAAGGCACATAGTCAAACTGACGCAATACGTGACAAAATATTAACGCATCCGTTTTGTACAGTTTGGACTTTTATTGCAACGCGATATCCCTCTTAAGCTTAGCGCACATTTGTCGGCATCGGACGGACGGCACGCACCGGACGCATTTAGATTCTCATTGCAGAATACTCGCCGGATTTTAAATATCCGTTGAGTGCGGTCCGCACAAGTGTGCGTTGACTAATTTAAATGTATGTATGTTAAGAATATTTTTCTGTTTCGTGCCGTCCGTCCGATCCGACAAATGTGCGCTAAGCTTTAAACGGTACTCGCCCTCGCCGTACCTTAGTTTACATCTGGCGCTCTGGCTAGCGCTCTCCAACCAATTTATTAACGGCCTCGACTGCGCGCGCCGCCAACAGAATCTGTCGCGTGTCGATACATTTTTCGTAAGATGAGTCCCATATACACAAGCCCAGAAGTATTTTCAATACTAATAATATATTTTTACTGTATTTGTACAAGTCACAAACAAGACGACAGTATTTCGAATCTTCTACAACCTACTTTTAGACACTTGGTTAAGGCATACATTTACAATATCGCCAGATCGGAAACCTACTCCATGGTTAATATTAAATTTCTGTTGGTAAACCATAATTTCAATCGCGCATTTAAGCTGTCATAGTTATTACTCCAATGTCACATTTTCTGTGGAGGTAGAAGTTGACGAAAAGTTTTTTATTATAGACGTTCTAGTCAGTTGTCGACTTGACGAAAATCCACATACATCAGTCGTTATCATACCCCATTTTCATCCCTCTCAAAAAATGTCACTCATCAACTTTCCTGTTTACCGTGTGGTTGTCATAATCTGAAGCCTCCTCCTTATCATTTGAACTTCAACATACCACAGAGAATTTGATCAATAGCAGTCACAATCCCCGCGACATTAGATAAACTATCTTCAAAAACCTAATTCCTCCTAGGTCAAAGTTCAGCGATGCCGCCACACCCACAGTTAATGCATATCTCCCCTACTTCCCCCGCATTCAAAATCTAACTTACTGATTGTATAGGCAAACTTTGAATCCAAAATAAGCTTGCTGTACAATCGCAGATCTTCCATCATCGGCCAAATAAGTAATTCGGGCAGACTTATCTTCCATTAGCATAAACCGCAGAGCTAAGCTTGTGAGCGAGCTCAGAAATATGTACAGACCATTTAAGAGTAGGTACCATCAACGAACAAACTCATAAACTTCGCAATTTCCTCAGGAAGTATGGTACCAAATTGAGAACCGATATTAAATTGCTCAACATTTCTCCTGTACCCCGAACTAAAGAACACGAAGCTAATCTTAGAAACGTTCAAAACCAGATTGTTGGCTCTTAGCCACTCATAAAGAATACCAATCAAGGAGTGCGCTTTTTGTGCCAAGGCACTAGAATTATTGTCGTAGATTACAAAAGATGTATCATCTGCACAAAGAGTAATTTTCGTAAATGGCGCGTCATTGATGTATATTAAGAACAAAGTTGGCCCAAGCATACTACCTTGTGGGACTCCATGAGTTAAAGTGATTTCGTCAGGGAAGTGGTAAGATCTTGTGTCATTTTCAGAAATATGAGGAATCTTGACTATCATCTGTTTTCTGTTTCTCCAGTATGATGCGAACCACTACAGAACACTTCCTCGGATCTATAACATATATATAACAAAATGTGTTAGGACGAAAGAGAAACTGGGAACAATACATCGGTAGAATAGGGGATAACAGTTGGTGTAGACAGCAAGAAGATAAAAGCCACACAGTAGAAGAAATCCAGGAAGTCGAGAATGCTAGACATCAATGTCAACATGGATGAGAATCAGAAGAAGTGAAAAGGGAATAGAGATAATTTGATTCTTCATCTTTTTGATCATTATGAAGTCAGAAAAGACTTTGAAGAAATTTCTACTATTTGTTGGTCAGGAATATCATAAGAATATTTTGAAAGTCATCATTATTTTCCGACTAGACAGAATGTAACAAATGCTAAATCATAGACTTGTGTAGTTACTGTCCGATCCTGAAGACGTTAATCAGCATATTATACTGCCATTGCATAGAAGTTATAATTTGCAAAACTTCTTGGTCTATTGTTAGTTGCTGATATTGTGGAAAATAATTGGTATGTAGCTTCCTTGTAGGAGGTTCTACCCACGACAAAAAGCTTCGGAAAAAATTATTAGCTTAAGTTATAGGAACGCTGTTTCATTTTCCCAATATGCCTAATTCTAAAGCTTAATACCCACTAATTTAGACTGATACACAACATTCTCATTAACATAATGAGCAGTGTTAGTTATGCAACGTGTTCTGTGCAGGCATATAGGTGCTATGCGGGAAAAATATCAAGATTAAAATCACGCAATGTAAAACCGTTCAACAAACAACACCACGGGGTGATGCTATATGATAAACCCAATTACCTGCTTGGCTACTGCGAGAAAATTACTCTTGCTATGATGTGTATTCTCTCGTGTTGCTGTTTTTTTGTTATGTTCGGAAATTGTATCTGCCTTTGACGAGTTATGTTATACTTACATTTTTTTCTAACAATTCATGTGCCAGTGCTTATGTTTGTTTAACGAGGCGCAATTACACGTAATTGGACACGGAATGGGCAGGAATAGTTATCAAAATGCTAAATTATAGTGTGCTCTGCAAATAATGTTATCACAATCATGTTGTCATCGTCAGCTGAGAACGCTTTCAAGAAGGTACTTTCTGAATGGCCAATCTCCAATATAGCAATAGCAATGATTTTGTAGATACAACTGAAACTGTAACGGGTCAGATAAAAACGGAAGATTAACACACTAACATGCTAATAAACTACAGCACAGTCTGGTATCAACCTTATAAGTTTTGCAAGTTTAAACATAAATTAATGTTGTTTTTCCAAAATACCAACTGAAAAGTGGTATTTTCTCATTTTGGCAATCCCACGCAAATTTTGAACTTGACTCAAGTTTATTTATTGAATCAGTTAGCTGTGATACAATTTAAAAGGATCATTTTTATGCTATTCAAATATACATCGTGCCTCACTGACGATATAATATCTTTATGAGGCGATTTAAATATTGGTATTCTAATATTTTTGGTGGTTCACATTGGAAATTTATATTAAATTGGCGATAGATATACTGGGTGTTACAGAAATAAACCCCAACTTATTTGAATATGAATACCACTTTGGAAATTCGTCAAGAGTACGAGTACGGGTACTTTTATATGATTTGCTAAATATTTAAGAAAATGGAGGTTGGAAGATTGTGACAAATCTTTTTTTTTATTGGGTGCAAAGTATACCATTATTTCAAGATTTTAATTCTATTAGAAGTATAAAATCATGTAGGTATTATTTGGTTGGAAGATATATTAGTGTAAATTTCATTTATAGGCTGTTTCCTGGAATTGTGGAACTTTAAAATAAGACATTTTGAACTTCTCATAATTTTTATTATTAACGTTAATTTATAGAATATGAATATAAATGAAATATGCATTTTATTAACATTGCACCATAGGGAATTACATGGTATAAACTTCATCTCGTGTTAATGGCTTTTCCATCGACGATTTCAAAAATATTTTTGTCCACGACTATCTTATAATATACTCTTTATACTTGTGTTTCTTCAATCATAATTAGATACATTAATCACTGCAGTGATTAATGAATATTATTCACTACACCAATAGGAACATCACTTTGACCCTTTTTTACATTTATTTAGTAGGCCGCGATCGCGATGTGTCAGTTCAAATTGAAACGTCAAATCAGCATGGTTTGCTTTTAATTTGAAATGCATATTCTAAAAAAGAAGATATAATGAGTAGTGAGAGTGAAAACGAGGTGTCTTTAACTACACCAGCAATAAAAGAACCTGCAGAACTTGCCTCATTAGATTCATTGCCCAAAAAACCAAGAAAATTATACCTGAGAGCGAATCTTTCTTACACTGGAGAAGGGAAATGAAGGTAAATCCTTTCTGGGAATCTGTCGTGGACAAAGTATAGTATACAACTCGTTATAATGATGCTATTATTACCTCGGATGATTACAAAACTCGCTCGTTTCACTCGCTCGTGTAATAATAGCATTCATTATAAACTCGTGTATAATATACTATTGGTACACATTTAACTCATCATTTTTTAAACGTAATGATAGTTTTTAAAATATTAGAAGAAGGAAAATATAGGGAAAATCACCTTACTTTTTATGCACGTCACCGGCTTCATATCAGCACTGTTGCCACAAGAGTTTATGGTACTCAATTCCAAAATATTAAAATTCAATTTACCTCTCTAACTGAATTCAATGGTAATATGGGTCCATTATTTTCCAATTCTCTTTCAAAATAGTTGATAACGGACGCTACAAGCTCCTTACACCGACTGTTTAAGAACTTGGGCATTATACCAACAATAACAATAACAACACCGATAATAAATAACTAGGAGCACTATTTTACTTCTCAAAAGAACAGATTTGTACCGCAAAAGTTGATGAACAAAGAAAACAAGGGTTTAAAACACCAAAAACAACAAAAGTTAACGAAACTTGACGCTTTCAGAATATCAGCTGTCAAGTCAACCGGGAAACGTCAACAAATTAAGCGGCAATCATGCAACAAAATAGTGTTGTGTTTGTTTAGACATTCAAATATTTCTTTATTCTTTTTTAGCACATTCAATTTATATGACTTGTCATTTTACGTATGGCGACTCTCAATCGTTACATTTTGTGACGTGCATAAAAAGTAAGGTGATGTTACCTGTAGATAGATAATTTTGGTAAAATTAAATTTTTTCTTAAATTGGCAGGCTGTGCGCGCTGACAGGCAAATAATACAAAGCTGTCACTTTAATTTAAATTTGAAGCGAAGGTGCAAGGTGTAAATAAGTAAAACGTGAAATTGCAATTTTATTTGAGAGAAGTGAAAGTTTTTGTTACTTATGTCAGAGGTCTCTCGCGGGCGATCATTTTGCTTCGAAATTTCCAAAGAAAGTAGCAGCTTGGTACCTGTCATTTATTTGCTTCTGTTAGTGGACATAGCCTACTATGCGCTGTTTATTCAATAGATGCAGTGAATGACATTTAAGGGGGTGCGGGTGGTTTGATTGCCCAGTAGGTACACGTTGTCATTTTTTGACCAATCAAGAAGCAATATTTTCCTGACCTATTTGATAGAGAATTAAAAACTAGGTTAGTGACATGGAAGTCATTTTTCTTTATCTGGTACCGTTTCCAAGTTATAACTGATGAAATTTGAAAAATGACAATTTTTAACGTCACATAAAACCTAAGCCGTAAGACTTAGACCCAATGTATAAATATTTATCCCTCGTAAAAACCTTTATTTTGCGGCAAGAAATCAACTCCTAACATTTTTCGCTCATATTTAATAAATAAATAAGTTTTAAATTTTGAACTTCATTTTGAATTTTGAAATATCAGCTTGCCAGAATGTTTTTTTAAGTAACTCGAAATAAAATTGTTTGTTGCATTATGTTTCTATGCAACGTGTTTAATTAAAAAAATTCAAGTCACATCACAATGTTATTTTGATGTTATTCTGATAACACAAATATTTACGTTTAAAAATGTCATAATATCATACCGTCAATTGTGGTGCGAATTATTTTATTGTCATTGTCACTGTAAATTTGACATTTCTAATATGATAAACAGTTAGCAGATAAACACTGAGTTGTTTAATATCTGCAAGTGAAGAAAATGACAAAAAACACATTATCCTTGACTATACGGATAGTGCATCCTTCAAAAGTATCAAAGTTAAGTTTCGTGTGGATTGCATTGCTGAAAACAGAATACGATTGTGTCTTGGACAATGTTATAATATACAGGCGGTCCCATTAAAAAATTAAGTTGTGTCTGTATAACTTATTAAATTTGTTTTGTTTTTGTTCTTCTAATGGCACAATTGAAAACCTGAAAAGTAAAGTTTTTGTATTTACTTTGTTTCTGTAATTACAAATTACAAATGCGACAGAGGTCATTTGTGTGTGGAACTATTAGTAAAACACTGTGTATAACACAATTCCACAAATTCAGAAAAAATATTGCAAGTCAGTGACAAACAAAAACTTCTCAATGTATAAACACAAAAAGCCCTAGCTCGAGTTCGAATATATTATGTAGCAAAGTTATAAAGTAATTATTTTCCTCTGCAATAACCCCGTGCGCCCCTGTTAAGTTGGCTGGCTTCAGGATAGGTTTACTAGTAATTTTGTTTCAGGTCTCGTGTGACCGAGCACTGATTATAGTAATTATATATCGCCATCTTTAACATTGTGGAAATGGCCGAGTTACAAGTTTTTTACATGAAAATTTATTCATTAAAGTTTAATTCAGGAACGGAAAAGCATGCGTATTTTTCAGAAAGTATTTTATGCAGATAAACATCAAATTGGGAGCGCTAAGTTGGCGTTAAGTAAAAAATATTTTGGATTACACTCTAATTTAAATAAAAATCTTGATTAGATATTATATTTTGTAGTTCGTGCACGGGTGTTTGGATATTACCATAAGTCGATAGTAGGGAGAAAATACATCGCGAATTATAAAATTTCAACGGTTTTATGAAGTATTTCGCATTAATAAATATATAATTAGCACATAATTGATATTCCTTCATTATTTATTTGTTGGATTTAAGTACGCTCGTATGATATTTGCCACTTTCCATGCCCGTTCCGTCATATATTATTAAACAGTTTAATTGCTGTTGGTCTACTCTGTATACCTGCTTGATCAAATTTATATACTTTTGTTAGCCCAAATGGTCTATCATCTCGATTAAATAAACATCATCTTTGTTGCTCTACTGCCTCCCAAATTAACCTAAAATAAAAAGAAGCAAAAGGAATATATTATAAAGAACAGGAACAAAGCAATTATTCTAAATTTCCCAAAATTAACAAATTACCATGGAATTATACACGCTACCGGTTTTTTTTATTAAGCCATCTATGAAGCTTGCTTTTAAACAAATACTTTGATGACATCTATATAGTCATTATTTTGGAGTACGGAGTGCAAAGAGCGTAGTGCCGGCAATTAGAATGTAGAAAGTGCAGTCACAAAATATTATAATTAATTTGAACAGTATTTGTATGTATGTATGTCTGTATGGATATATCATCTCAACATCCGTTAAATCAAGATAAATATTATAATATTTATATTCAATATAAAATAAAATAATAAATTATTCAAATCACGAGGTAAAAACCTTCTAACATATGGTACAGTGCCGGAGAGAGAAAAATAAAAAGCAAGTATTTGTTGCAGGTTTACTCACCGGGAGGCGACAAGGACCGACTTTGATTAAACGGTTCGATCTTGGTTTTAAGACTGAGAATATTTTTGATTTATGTTTGTAGTCTTTGTAACATACGGACTGGCTTCTGTAACCAACTAATCGTTGTAATAATACAGAATATTGTAGATACTTTTTCTATGATATATGGCGCTCATTTTATTAACTGCCTACTCAGTGCCGGAAATCAAATGCTAAAAATGATAAAAAATATGTGGGACTAATTTTATAAAACAGCTAATAAGGCACCTTGCATGTCCTTGGCATATTAAACTTTAATTTTCTATAATTGAAATAGTCTGCAGCAAGCAAAACTTGAGTAGGATGAAGCCATTAAGGATTGATTGATTGATTGAAGACATCACATTATGTTATTCAAAGACCTTCTATTTCTATAGATACCGAGATACACTTTAAATATCACTGAAAACATGCGTGCGACATGAAAATCTTTTCCGTCCTAGTTTGGAGCACGCAAAAATGGATTTTGCTCTATTTTAAGACAAAAAGTCAAATCTGACATTAACTTGGTAACCTTGATTTCACAAGTTTCCGAGTTGTCATTGTTAGTTGTCAAATTAGATACGAAAAAATAAATCTTTTAGAAGAGTGACCATCGAGTAGGCAAGTGAAAATAATCTTAGGAATCTTCTCTTTTCACATTTTGTACTCATATATATAATAGTTGGCAGAAAAGCAGATTTCTTTTGGTCTTGCCTCTCCATGGTTTCAGTAAAGAAATTGTTGCAAACGTCCAGCGCTGTAATGAGGAGAATGTGACAATTATTTTTTCGTCTTCATCATAAGAAACGAGTAAGATGACAGCTAGGCTCACTTCACAAAGCGAATGGTGCGAATACTAATTCAGAGGTAGAGACCATGGAGGAACTCTCACAGATTCACTTCCATGGATGTGGAACATTTACTGATAATGGTTGATTGAAGGGCAGGAAAATGATCACTTTAGAGAAAGCGAAATGGGCCATAGAGTCTCTAAGACCCCACAAGTCGGCAGGGTTGTAATGTTACAGCAGGGTGGTCCGTTGCTGTTTGAAATAATTACGAAAGCTCTAAGAGCAAGTTTGACTCTTGGCTACATTCCAGTGAGCTGAAGGCAAGTAAGGATGGTGTTTATACCCAAGCCTGGACGACCTACAACAGACCAGGCTAAGTCACTATGTCCAATTAGTCTCATGTCATATTGTCTCACGTCATATTTGCTAAAAACATTAGAAAAACTGCTAGATAGACTCATACGAGATGGTGTTCTTGCTGGAAAACCTCAGTATGTCTACAAAGGATGATCTATGACCACCGCAGTCAAAGAACGTGACGTCGCGTCGGGAGATATTTTGTTGATGGATGGGCATGTTGCAAGACAGGGTGGTACATACCTCATTGATGGGTGTAGACTCAAGGATAGGGTCGCGGGGGCTGGTCATGGACGGCCTGCTGAGGGAACTCGGCAGAAATGTTTTATTGGCTCTATACCAGGATGGTGCAACCGTCACTGACATATGAAGCTTTTGTATGGTGGCAAAGAATCATGCGGAATTGCGTAAAAATTTAAATTAGACAAAGTTCAACGCATGGCATGCGTAGGTATCACGGGGGTCATGAGGGCGGTATCAACTGCAGCTCCAGAAGTAATGTTAAACTTGCCTCCATTGAACCTTATTATTAAAGAAGAGGCTAGGAAAATCTCCTATCGCATCTGCAGCACTAACCTGAGGATCACTCCTGTCGCATCAATCATAATCTTGATCCAAAGAATGCTAGCTGATTCAGTTCTGGAAATGAATGCATATCCAGGATACACCACTTAAACAAGAAATTTAAGGTACTGATACATTCGGGTTTTTGGGCAAATAATCCCAAATTTCCTCCGAAGATCTTTATCATAACAGACTACCATCGTCAGGCGGCTCTAAAGGCTTTAAACAGTTCTAAGATAACGCCGAAACAGGCATGAGAATGTCTAAATGATCTCACTGACCAGAATGAAGTAAGCCTCATTTGGGTGCCCGGACACAGTGGAATCGAAGGTAATTAAAAGGCTGACGGCTTAGCATCTAAAGGATCAGCAGACCAGCTGTGCGGCCCAGAGCCGCCTTTTGAGATACCTAATACCTTAGATGACTCAACTGTCTTCTGTAACGATTAATTCCTCTTCGATCCCGATATAATTTCTTGAAAACGGTTTTCAGAACTACTTAGGGTACGAGGGTGAATTTTTATTCGTCCAGTTTTATGTGCAGGTAGTACCTAATTGTGCTAAAGCATTTCTTGATTCAGTATAGTCCACCGGTTGATAAACCTGTCGCGGCGAAAGAAGAACGTGTCACGTGTTCTGCGCGAAAAACCAATTTACGTAGAACAGGTCTACAATGAAGTAATGGGGGTGTCCGCTGTTGCTGTCAGCTGCATTGTCGTGTCGGCCTTTATTGTTTACATGTTTATGCTGTTAATTAGGTACTTCATTATAGACCCGTTCTACGTAAATTGGTTTTTCGCGCAGAACACGTGATAGGTTCTTCTTTTGCCGCGGCAAATCTACAAGACAAGCCCAATTTCTTGGTACTATTACCGTCAGTAATTTATAAGTATAACAGCAAATTTATTGAATGATAATTCTCTATCGCTCCGAGATCTCATTTTAAGAAAGTAGGATGAATTCGGTGTTATTCCAGCTCGATGTTTTTTACTATATTAGTAGAACCCTGTTTTAAAAGTCACTAATTCATTTCCAATAAACAATTACTAAATATTTAATTGAATTATTTCTGTTCTGCGACTGCAGAGTACAGATATGGTTGATTGCTATTTAATGTTACTTTAATTCCTGATTTGTTCCACATAAAGCCATATAATTCGATATGAGTAGATACCTACTCAATCAATATAAATAATACATTATGGAAGTCTCAGGGACCATATTATTTGTGAGTATTGTACAATGTACAATAATGACGCATTTGTTTGGCCGTTAGCATTTATGTTTGATTGATGTTTTTAATATTTATGTTTCCTCCTGCTGGAATTATTATTGCTCTATATTGTAATGGAAAAAGAATCGCCCAGTCTTTGTTCAATTTGTTTGTTATGCTGTTTTGTTTTCAGCTAATGAATAAAGTGCCCCATCTTTTCCAAGTACGTTAAAACACTTATGTGAAAAAACATAATTAAAGTAATGCAGAGTTCATAGCAGGCTTGCTTGGATACTTGAATACAAATGGTATTTTTGAAGTTATACTTCTTTAGGTGCGTTATGAAAGAATGAGGAGAGTGAAATTTTACGATGCGCGCGCACAATGCAACAAAAATCGACAGGATGAAGTTAGGCGCGTTATGAAAGAATGATGAGAGTGAAATTTTACGATGCGCGCGCACGATGCAACAAAAATCGACGGGATGAAGTTGCTCACTAAACCTAAGAAAAAAGGCTACCAACAAAATAGTGGTGGAGATGTCGAACAACGACTCCTCGAGCAAATACCCCGCCAGGCATTGAATTATAGAACTAAATCCAGTTTTTTTGTTTACGAGACGTCACAGAATGCTACCCCACCGAAGGTGGCTTTGAAGCACACTTTATTTTCTAGCGCTTGGTTTAACACGTTAAATCCATAAGCAAGATTGCAGCAGAATGTAATAAAAGATGTTGTACTGTGACTACCATTTAATCTGATGGGCGTTTTAATACGTATTTTTATATAATAATTCTGGCACGTACATGTGCATGTTTAATAATCACTGATTACCCTGTGCTCTGGTAAAACATCTACCCGCAGCAGACGCGTGCAAAATCACATAAAATTATGGCACATTCGCATTATGTTTCCGAGCTTTATGCACTGCCATAATTAAATTTTAATGGTATCACTATGAAAGTGCGGTTAAAATGCGACCCCCCCATTCCGTGATTGCTTTGAAATCTTACATGTCCGACACCGCAGGGCGGTTGTTAAAGTCTCGTTTGGCCTGCATGCTCTGCGCGACTATCCATATTAATGCAACCAGATTATGCTAATTCCGCATATACATAAACATCTACTTAATGTAGATCGCCGCTGAAAAATTGCATGCTATTGGATGGCAGCCGCCTGCTTGCACTCCGCAGCTTTTTCAGTCAGATAATACCTACCTCTTTTAAATAATTGCGGAGTGGTGTAATATATAAACGATCCCTTATATGTATAAATTGCTCGTATCAGACAATATGTGCCAAAGAAGTTAAATATTCTCCAGAGTATGCTCTGACATTCATTTAAGTGCCCGGTGAGGTGGTCAGTTAAGAATGCGCTGGATCCTTGCGGTTCATAAGCAGAACAGGTAGTGGTTTACCTTCTGAGCATGTAAATAGATAGTAACAAATGTTCCTCCGTTTCTTTCTGTGGGATTCCTGTCACGTACGTGAAAAAACTATAACAAGTATTAATCATAAAGTCCGTCCTTTTTACTATTGAATATTTACAGCGAGCAGTGTTCAGAAACGAATGTATCAGTACCTACCTTTTATGAATCAAAATATTATTTGTGATAACGAATTTGCTTACCAATACTTAAAAAATAAGGATTATTAAGATTGCCATGTTCCAAAAGCCATTATGTGAGCATAAATCAATGAACTGCAGATATACGAGTATGTAGTTGGAATTACACTCAGGTTAAATCCAGGGTTAAATGCATTTCGTCGAATACCAACCAGTTAAGATGCAACTAACCCGTACATCATCATCAAAATGTGGTTGGACTGGTTGGACGCGTATCTCCATCCTTTTCTGTCGTGAGTTAACTACACCCCTAACTATTTGAGAACAGTAGTCTGATCTGGGCGTACTCTAACTCTTTTTATTCCTATCTCCGACTCTAGTATGCCACGAACTATTCCTACGGTATCTTCATCTGTAGCACCACATTTCAAACGCTTCTATTCTTTTTCGATCCGCTTCC
The DNA here is from genome assembly GCA_963966045.1 of Xestobium rufovillosum. Lineage (NCBI taxonomy): Eukaryota > Metazoa > Arthropoda > Insecta > Coleoptera > Ptinidae > Xestobium > Xestobium rufovillosum. Next base: position 16,599,926 of record OZ014496.1, read on the forward strand.
CCTATATATTGTCCAAGTTTCGCACCCGTACAATGCCGTCCTCCATACATACGTCTTTAAAAGTCTCTTCCGAATTTCTACATTAGTCGTCCCCGAATATAACTATGTTGTTTCTCTTTGTTAAACGCAACTCGGTCCTGCGCCATTCTTTGTTTCATAACTCTAGTGCTCCTACCATTGACTTGACTTGACTTGACTTCCTAAATAGCAGAAATTCGCGACTTCCTCTATCTTCTCATTTCCTCTTTATGTTTTAGTGTTAGTTTTATTCCCACGTCTTCTACATAATAAAATTTTGTTTTTTTAATTTATTTTTATTTATTTTCATGCCGTAGCCCTCTATCAAAACTGCTTCCATTTCTTTCAGAGCCATTTGCTGGATGCTAACACTGCTATATCATCCATGTTAATAGTTTGGCATTGTACTATAAACGGCAAAAGTGGTGTGCCACTTTGCGTCGCGAGTTTTTGTGCCGGACGTTGCTATGTTTTCGTCAGCCCCACCCCCCATAGACGATGTGATTTTTCGTTATCCGCTCTCGATACTTTGAATTTGTGATGCATTGAAATTAACAATGATAAAGGAAGTCGGTCGGTAACATTTTTATTTTTGTTTTATTGTAATTGCAATTTTGAGCAAAGTTAACGGTCAGAGAAAAATATTAAATACTTAATAGCATCTAATTTATTTGAAGTTGTTCCTAAAAGTCAAAAATTCGCCAACTTTGTTAAAAGAACATGATTATTTATCTATTTTTTGCCGTCCGTTGCTTACTAGTTAAGGCTAACACATTAATTTGTTGTCATTCAAATAGAATCATTTAGGTCCGTGTTCAAAACTTTAATACATTGGGGGACAGTTGCTAAGGTTTTTTTTACCTCAGAACGTAATTGGTTATTTATGGCATTTTAAGCGGAATTGAACCGTAAAGTGGAACACCAATTTTGCTGTTTACTGTACATTAATCTGTGAGGCTGTTCTCTCCTTAACAATTATATTAATCGCATCTTCGATAATATAAGCTGAAAACTAGAGCTGACAACGCACATCCCTGTCTCACTCCATTCCGGATATCTACTTCTCTTCGTTACTGCTTAAATTCTAACCAGAATATCAAAAATGAAACCTACACTTAGTAAATTCAAACTGAGATTTTTGGTGGTACAGACGTGTTTGAACACATATCATTTCAGATATCTTTAGGACACGTCAATAGATACGTTCCAATTCTTAAAAATACATTTAATTTCAGATTGCAACAACCAGTTCCTTTAGGTCACCGTATGCAAGAAAATTCTGCATGGTGGCAAGTTATCTGGACTTTGAATTGCAAATGTACTTATGTAGCGTTTTTCCTTCCTCATAATAATGTCCTTTTAAATAATGTAGGTTAATTTTACGTCGAATATTGTGTATAAATAGCAGATAAATTTTTTAGTAAATCAGATTCAATCAGTGTTGTTTCGCAATTAGTTACGCACTACGGCAGAGTCTAATTGCCATAACAAAAAACGATGCCGGTCTTTGATAGTGTTTACAAACTACGAATAAAAATCAAGGGGTACTTTGCAACCACAGTCCACTAGCAGACTCCTTGTCTCCTTGACATTGGTCCTTCGAGCTGGATTGATTTTGATTCGTAGTTTGCGAACACTACCAATGACCGGCCTCGTTCTTTGTTATGGCAATTAGGCTCTGCCATAGTGCGCAAGTAATTGAGAGACAACGTATCTATTGATGTGCTCTAAAAGTATCTGAAATAATATGCGTTTATTAAACAGATGGAAAAAATTTGAATTTTCTCTAGACTGTCTTAAAGTAATTTTAAATTCATTTTTACGTGGAGAAGGCATTGTTTAATAATTATTGAAAATAAGCTTGTTTAAAAAGGTAAAATGAAGTGACCGAGTTGCACTTGACTAAGCAACAATTCTTATACGCAGTAAAGCCGAATACTCAAATAAAGGTAATTCGAAAGAGTAATAATTATTAATAAATATAAGAAAAGCAATACTGTTTAATGTTTATCCTAGCCAACACATTTCTTATAAGAATTGTTATATTTACGAGGCAGATAGACATAGACCTTTTCTGTTCTTATTCGGTATATAAAATATTGGATTTATCGTTTTCAAATTAGGGGCGCGGCGAGGCAATTCGGAAGTGCATCGCGCGAATGGTTCTTTAAAATAATGTCATGGATAGCAGGCAATATTTTCGTTAAGCCCTCGGGAGCTTCTTAAAAACGGAGTACGAGAAGACGAAAACTATTTGTCCCGGATATCTCTGTATCACAGCTCGGAGAGACACCATTAGGCATCGACGTTTGATGGATTTTGTAGCCAAACTCGGCTGCATCTAGGGATTTCTACATTTTTCGTTTCCTTTCAAGTTTTTTTCAGTCGCTGGCGAGGGAGACGAGCGCACAAAGCGAACAAAGACATCAAAATGATGGATTTGGTTCATCTTATCCCAGAGTGTGATCGAGTCATATTTCAGAGGCGCGGCGGATGGGACACGGCTACGTCTCTGAATGTTAATTCCATCATCGACCCACCGCCGCTTGCTATTTCAGACATGTTGCTCTTATACTTTGACTTTGCAAGATGCTGCGCTAAATTACCTCGACGGATTTTGCATATTGTGCAGCACGGCCCTTAGGTTTCTATTTACACTTCCTCATAATTCGAAAATGATGACATCCTATGAAATAATTTATAACAAACACATTAATTTAGCTATACAAAGCAGTCTAAGTAATCTTAGATTGTCCAATCAAATCAGAATTTGTATTATTTTATTACAGTTTTCTGTACCGACTACCGCGTTCCAGTTTATTTCGTTACCGTCCGTCAATCAAATATCATTGTTCATTTATAGTAATTATGAAATACATTGAGAAAGAGCTTCCGAGAAAGAGCAAAGAAATTTGAGGTAAAATTAGGAGGATGTGGGAAGAGATAAGAAAAGGAGGAACCGAGAAATTGGGAGAAATAAATCATAAAAAATATACCAGGAGCGATATAAGCGGTTGTAGAAGAATAATAGTGGGATGGAAATGGTAAAAGAAATACAGTAAAGAGATGGATAGAACAAGGCAAGGTGAAAAGCTAAGACTCAAGTACAGAGAAGTAAACAAAATAAAAGAATGAAAGAGACGCTAATAAGGGTGGCAAGATTAAGGCAAGATATTGAGTAAATTAAGGCAGAGGAAAATGTAGGATGAACGGGTATGAGAAGAAAATATGGAAATATGAGTTGAAGATAATGGAATGAGGAAAGTGGTAGAGGAGGGGAAACAACTGCAGAAGGAATATATTAAAGCAGGAATAACTTAACTCCACTAAGAGAAACAGTAAACGGTTTATCTGATAAGTTAAGTTCTTTAACAGAAATTAAACGATTTGTTCCAGAACATTGGTAACTTGGATCAGCAAACATCTATTTTCCGTTTTAGTTAAAACTTAGGTACTAAAAACGCGTGTGGCATAGGGCATTGTTACAGGTATTCTCCTGTAGTACAACCACTACATGAAAACGTACATTATAAAGTAAATGCCATTAAGGCTTTTGCGACTTTCTCAAAAATTTAATTATTCATAATGATCTAACCAGGCGTGATCCGATTCCGATGGAACTAACCGGTGAACCAGACCATTGATAAAGTTCACAATAACGCATCACAAATAGAATCCAATACCCATAATTGGTGTTTTCCACGCGTGTTGCAGATTGCTTCTCTTTGCTGGGCTGTAACTCCGAAAATATTGGTCCCAAGAATAGGATGTAAGGGACCTCTCTTAGAAATAATTTTATAAACTTCCTCTTCTTATACCACAACCTTCAAGGATGGTGAAAATTTGGGGGCTTATAATTGATTTGCTTTTTGAATAGGGAGGTTCGGAGAAAAATAAGATATCTATTTTTGGCATGAAAACGACAGAAAATTGTTATTGTAATTGATTTACGGCGAAATTTTTTTTCTAAAAAATTTTTTTGCGGCGTAATAAGGGAAAGAAATTAGCTTATCACGCCCACATGCTAGTTCGCTTTGTTATTGGTTTGACGTCAGAGGTTCGTAAGGCGCTCCTTCCACTTCTTTTGAAGTGCCCGTGAAGCGGTACCTGTCTCATAACATACTTATTGGGACTATTTCGAGCGTGAATTTTTAAAGTAGGGTGTCAAGGAAACATAAAACAAAGACAACATAATCGATATAATGATGCAGCAAGGGTATCAAAATCCCGATTCGCATAATTTGCCATATTTATGTAGTAGGTAGGTAAATGTCCCGGTAAATGTGGAAATGGTGTGTGATTCTTGCATCTAACCCCAATTTCATTCAACCTCAAAACAGTAGTGTAAAGGCAGACCGGTATAAGTAAAACAAAGTCAACAATTTATTAACTGTACATGCCTTTTATAATTCAGTATAAGTAGGTATGTAGATTGTAGATATACCTGCTTACTTCTGTTTGTAAAATAGGTACCTACCTATATTCTCTAATTTCTAATACAATACAATACATACCTACTCATTTATGTAGATATGTATACCTAAGTGATTGACAAGTTATCAAGTTACCAGTTTTATAACGGATTGGAAATTTTTAAAAAAAACGGAAACAAATACAACTCACTCGAATCAAAAAACTACGCTACGTAGGTACTAGGTACTTGTTTAACAAAAAGAAACAACTGCGCTATATTCTGGAACGGTTAATGTAGAAACTCGGAAGAGACTCTTAAAGACGCATGTATGGAGTACGAAATTATACTTATGGGTGCGAAACTTGGACAATGGGAGAAGCGGATTGAAAAAGAGTAGAAGCGTTTGAAATGTGATGCTACAGACGGGTGTTGAAGATACCGTGGATAGACAAGTTAGCAATTAGGAGGAATTAGAAAGAGTTGGGGAAAAGAGAAAAGTATGGAAGACAATAAAGAATAGGGGATAGGATCGTAGAATGGTAGGACACCTTCTGAGACACAAAGGAATAGTTCGCGATATACTAGAGTCAGAGATAGGAATAAAGAGGTAGAGGTTGGAGCAGATTAGACTACTGCTCTCAAATAGTTGGGGATGTAGAATGTTCTACTTTTACGGAAATGTGTAGGCTAGCTCAGGGAAAGGATGGAGGTACGCGTCCTACCTGTCTTCAAAAGAGAACTTTATGATGACGTACTATTTAATTATTATTGTAAAATAGTTAACAAAATTTCCTTTTTTCGTTCAGGGAGGGAACGCTACGGCGATTCAGTATTTGGCTCCGTTATGCTCCTAGCATCCTGTTTCAAATTATGCTAACCGTAACACGTTACCAAGTACCAAGGGGTCCGAGAAAACTGTCGATAAATTACATTATGTTCGATTTTATTTAGAGTGGCTGCAATGGGGCAGCCGATAATTTTATAAACTTTTGCAATGATAAACTAACTCGCGAAAATATCGATAATGCTGACCGATTTTCCTTCTGGCTCCAACGAACCACCTTTTCCGTTTTATTGGTGTGCTGTACGATGTACTCGTATTAGTCTGGGTACAAAACAGAAAACACCAGTTAGAACCAGTTAATAATATTTAACAATTTAACTACACATGCATATGCACAATACTTATGGGACTGCTGCGCGCTGAAGCTGGGACTTGTGCGTTATACTACGTTCTGACGTCACGCGGCCTACTCTCGCTGCAAGGTACGATTTCTAGCCTCGCACCGACGGAAAACTTTGCAACGGCTTCACAGGCGAAGGAATTTTTTTTAAACAAAAATTAACAACATAACTGCCTTCAGTATAATAAACTCTATCAATTTTAATGAAATTTGAAAATTACCGAACCTGCCTATTGAAATTATCTCCTCGCAATTGTCGAGTTGCTGCACATGGAAATATGTCACTCTTGAACGGAACTTTTAGGTAAATGTTGGTATACCGTAATTATCTTGAACTAAGTAGAGTAGCATGATGATTGACCATAAATAACTAAAGCCGTTTCAGCACATTAGCGAACCAGTGTAGGTTAAGGCGAAGTGGGGTAAGTGAATTTTTGGGGCAAATGCGCCAACTTAATACTAAACCAAAAATCTAAAAACGACGTTTCCCTTTTATTGGCAGAATTAAAATAAGTTTCCATTTTTAAATGGAACGAGCAACTTTACCATATTGTCTACAATTTAAGTACGCAGTTGCTCTTAAAATCAGTGTAGACGATTACATGGTTAGAGGGTGTGGCGTTAATTTTGTTTCATCGATTGCAATTTTTGGCGACTGCAAAAAATATAGTTTTGGAGCATGACGGATTCACTTTACTTTCAAAATCGACTTAGATATACCTAGTACGATCTTTCCGTAAAGAGAGATCCGCCTGGGAAAATGCAGATAATTTAGGCGGGGAAATTGCACACCACAGTTCACTTACGCAAAAATTGAGCAGATAACCCCAGTGCCGATTAGCGTAATACGACCAAACTTTATTACTGCTCAAATATAGAGGCTAAAGGTAGCTGTTTCGAAAATGTAAAGAAAATAGTTACTTATGTAATATTGTGTGTGTGTAACAACTGCTTTATACAGTTGTTGGAATGTGAACTTTCAAACTTACCTCACTTCACCTCATTATAGGTAAACTTCTACAGTAACAAGTGTACCACTGCCTATCTGACTGGTACAACCAATTTCACACAGCGCTCATCTGTTTAAATTATTTTTTGACCCAAGTATTAATAGAAAGCATTCCAGGGCTCCCGAAAAGAAAACAAATTCGAGGGTTTTTTAAGTGACGACGGTGAAGGAAGTCATCTACACCGTTAATCATAAAGGGGCCGCTTCTTATAAAGAAACATATGGTTGAAAAATGAGCCGGCGTTCTGTTAAATGAAGACGTCCTATTCTTTTAACGTGCTACTAATGATAAGTTATTTTACACAATTCATGTTCATATACTTGCGCAGTAATAATTTTAATGGTGGCTAATAAATTGCCCACTTTTTTTTCAAAGATTTCAGCAGTTGGCGCTGCACAATTTAAATGAGATTTGGACTAATTTGACTAATTCTTCGTGCAAGAATTACTCTTCATCACAATATCCTCAATCTTCAGGCGAACCTACTCAAACACAATTGTAAACGAACACATACCTAAAGGTAGGTAAATAATCTTCTGCGATTTTCCGTCGTGCATCTCATGCTTCATCATCCCCATCTATTCCTTCTGAATCGTCACTGAAGCGATGTTTTTTAAAAAGAGTTTCTAGAAATAACTAGTTAAGACTAACACGCTTCTTCTCGTAACAAAAGTATTTGACTAGGATGAAGCCATCGACACCCATAGAACTTATTCTAACTGAATCGTATGCCCCCATCTTCGCGTGGGATTAACTCACTTCCTAATCTTCAAATGCAATTTTGAAAGTCGCAAGTGTTTTTATCTATGCCAAATGAACCGAAAAATTATTTTCACAAGACTCCATAAGAAAGCGACACGTTGCAAACAACTGAGAAGACGCGGAAGTTGACAATAAATTGCTTCCACTCGTGTGCTACGCTCAGCTGTGTGCTATAATAGTATATTACGTAACGAGCATGGAAAGTGACAAATTTCATACGAGCGTGAAATTTTATGCACGAGGCGTACCCGAGTGCAGAAATCACGCGAGTTTATAGGAAATACACTTTCCATCGAGTTATGTACACTATTTTTTCCACGACCCCTTAAGAAGATAAATTTATTCATAAAACTGTCACTTTATTTTTAAGGATTTGTTGTCTATGGTAATAGATGTGAACCTAAAATATTTAGGTCTTCCACGGAGTAGCCATTAAAATGTTCAACTGCCGTAGGTACCTTTCAAGAGATTTTTCTGATAAAAAATTATTAGATTTAAAAAGAGACACGACAGGACATTTATTCAGTAAACTCCAAGATCTCAAAACTGCCTACAAAATGTGATCAACCTGTGCGATTTTCAAATATTACAGCACAGTTTCGAGTTTAGCGCACGAGCAATGCAATTGTCAAGTATTCAGCCTTCTATGCTGTATGCAACCGCTTTCATAGGGGGTCGTGGAAAAATAAAAATATCGCACGGGTGCATTCAAATCTTGCAGGCAACTTTGAAATTTTGATGTTTATTGAATTAATATCGCGTCGCGTATCTTTTCAAGTCTAATAAGTTTTTAGCAGAAAATTCACTTAAAAGTTTCGGCAGTTAAACATTTGAATGGCTTCTCGATGGAAGGGTTAAATATTTTAAGTGCGAACTGGGCATTTATGATTTGGCGGGCTGGATTTATTCGAATCTGCTCATATACTTGGGCCGCCCAACAGACGGAGTGATCACCCTGCAAGAACGTGCTCTAGCGGGGCCAATTTATGACGACCGAAGTGGAGTGATGCGACTTCCTTGGGTCTAAAGAAAGCGCATCACTGCGGTTCTGTCGTCCTAAATTGATTGTGGTCCCGTCTAGAGCTCATGCTTGCAGGGTGATCACTCCGTCTGTTGGGCGGCCCAAGTATAGTTATGCAGTAGGCTACTTAGAAATTTTGACGTTTACTAACGTAGATAACCATCATTAAATAGTACGTAGATATATTACGTACGCCGGAGGTGGAAAATGTAATGAAATTTTCCAACGAGGTATGTATACTATTTTATTCACAATCATTAATTTTAATGAACAATAAAGGAATAAATACTTCATTATATTTTTCAAATACTGCATTTTCGATAATTCTTAGTATGCTATGAAAGTGACATTTATATTTTTATTAATTATTAAATTGACAAGTATCGTTTTTTGACATTAAAATAACTGAATATTAAAGAGTATATCTGGTGGTAAAATATATCTGGTAGTCAGTTGGAGTACACAATACACTTAAGCAGAACTCCCCGAGACCGCAGAAAAAAACGGTAAGAAATTTTATTTCAAGTTTATTACATAATACATACCTAAGTATAAAATCAAATAGGCGCTGAATTTTACACCCGAGTGGAAAATTTTCCAACCCGGTCGGGAAGTAAAAGTTAGAAATAACCTACTTGCAAACTTTTTAAAAGTTGGTAATTGACTTATTACTAACCGATTGTGAATAAAATAAAGTTTTTGTTTTGTGAATAAATTTGACTTTCTTAAGGGTTCCTGGGAAAAATAGTGTACATAACTCGATGGAAAGTGTATATCATATATACACTAGTGTGAAATGTCACACTTGTACGAAATTTGCCACTTTCGTAATAACTATTACGTAGCAGGTTCAAATGTGTGAAAAATCAAACGAATCAGCCGCCAAATTTTAAATATGTAACCAGTAACGGAATTACTGGAGCAGAGACATATTTTCCGCGAATATTGTACCAGGGAACCTCAACTGGTGAATGCTATGGCCAGTTTTTAATAGGCCTCCTAGAGAAGTAGTCGGTGTTAGAATTTAATTTTTTTTCAGCATAACAACCGTGGAGTGAGCAACAAGAATTATTGAACAGAATTGAAATGGAACAAACTGACCTGTTAGGCGGGTCTCGCGTTTATCACACCTTTCTTCTTTGCATGGATATTCATATTTGGGGTTATTTTCATTTATAAGCAGACTTTGAAGCTTTGCAAAATAAACAGGAATCATCGACGCAATTGACACAAGACTGATTCCTAGGCAACGATGGCAATTTTGAGGAAAATGCAAAAAGTATTCAGCATTATGAGGACGTGTTTTGTTGTTTTTCTTCTTCTTCTTCTTCTACTACACTTCTCCTTCTGCCTTTCGGAGTTGGATTTCAGGTCCGGTTGCCTTTTATCCATCTATCCCACTTCTTCCTGTCCAAGGCTATTACATTCATCTCTGCCAGTGATTTTCCCCTGCTGTTTACAGTTTACTCTATTCTCTTCTTCCATGTTTTCTTAGGCCTGCCTCTCTTCTTTCCTCTGCCTACCCCTGCATCATGTACCATTTTTACTAATATGGCCCTATAGTTTTCACATTTCGAGTATTCCCCTTTCTTATACATACGAGTAGGTAGTATTATATTACTTGTCCATACGTCCTTGCATTTATATTCAGTATCCATTCCTTTACCACTTCTTCCCTCCCCCCCATTTAATCGTTGCTGGCACTATTTGATCTGCGCCACTCGTTTTTCCTAATTTCAATCTTTTAACTGCTTCTTCTACCTCTTCATATGTTAGATTTTCCATTCTATTTACTCCTGATTCTTTTCTATGTTAACATAGAAATAGACAATTGTCTTCCTCATTGTCGTTGGTCTTAAATTTAATTTCGTAGTGCTCTCTCCATGCTTCCAGTATATCTTCTATGCTAGTTTTCAGAATATTCTGTGCATCTCTTAACTCCTCTTATTTTTTTGCGTTTTTCACTCTTTAACACCTTTAGAATTTCCTATTATTCTCTTTATAATTCTAGTTTATTTGTTCTCCGAATTCTTCCCAGCTTTGTATCTTAGCTTCCGTTCAGGTGTTAAATGTGGGATTTTTCGTATCTATAATTAGGCATATTTTAGTTCTCCAAATTTGGAACATTTTTAAGCCTCTCGTTCTTTGAAACAGTACCTTGTCTTTTCCACACTTATGTCCGAAATCAAATTTTCTTATTATCTTCGAAACTTCTATTTGTCTGGCCAAACATTTTTATCAGACAGGAATAATTATGTAATTATGTAATTGCGATGTACGAGAAGTGCTGTTACTCTGTATAAGATTAGTCCTTGTACAAAATTTGTGGGAATCGTTAAGAGCGTAGATATAGATGTAGGCCAATGGAAGCAAACGCACGAAAACATATTCGCTTTCATTGTGGGCCTATGAAAAATATCCGCCATTTAACTGGTCTATTCAGCAAAAAATATATAGTCCAGCGTGTAGAAGCGCGCCATCAACGTGTGTATTAGTCAAAGAAACGTTTCACCCCCTACTATTGATTGGCGATGATTTTTTAGGTTTTGTGGTATTTGTTCCATTCCGAATGATAAGACCTTTGAGTCTTTGAACATGGAGGTCATCAATAAACGGCCTGAACTGTAATCTGCTTTCTTGATGACCGGGTTTTTTGTTTACGACTCATTTACTTTGAAATTTTTCTTCTGCCAGGACAATTTATCACGAAAATATAAGAGCAGCCACATTTAATATTTTTTTCAACGAATGCCTGATGAAATATTTCTCGTGCCGAAACAAATGGCCCTGATGTAGCGTTTGGGTTGCTTCTGTAAAAATAATTAATTTTGCTGTTAAGTTTATTTACAAGGTTCAGTCCTTTATTTGGCACGTTTGGGATGATGCGAAAATTGCGTTTTCTACTACGAGGGGCTAGACATCATCAGTTACGGTTTAATAAATGGTTTACGGATTGTTAATTAATTTTATAATACTACGCTGAATTGTAAGGGCAGATTGTTAATACAACTGCAATAATCAATTATTAGATTAGGTTTGACCTTTGCTGGTATGAGTAAAGTTCGATCATATTCGACCGGGTCACGATTCATTCGTTCGAGTTATTAAGTAGTTACCTAACCCTATTTGAAAGTTTTAGGGACTAGACCCTGAAAATTTGATCAATATACAGGGTGTCCTACGCTTGTAGATATCGAAAAATGATTCAAAAGAAAGTTGAATCCAATCAACTTCCTCACATTTTAAAATTATTTTCGAATTTACAGGGTGTTGCATTTCTTCTGCACAGCACCTAACTTTGTTGTTTTAATGGAACACCCTGTATCTGATTGTATTTTGGAATTGTTTGTTCAATTTAAGGTCCACTTGGTTAACCATACATTGGGTCTAAGTCTTACGGCTTCGGCGTTATGTGACATTAAAAATTGTCATTTTCCAAATTTCATTAGTTATAACTTGGAAACGGTACGAGATAAAGAAAAATGATTTACATATCCCTATCCTAGTTTTTAATTCTCTATCTAATGGGTTTGGAAAATACTGCTTCCTGATTGGCAACTTTTTGTCATTTTTTGACCAATAAGGAGGCAGTAATTTTCATACCTATGGAAAGAAACGGATTTAAAAGAATATCGGGCTATGATATCTTCAAATTCAAAGTGTCGGTCACTGGAAAGTTTATGTAATGCTTTTGAGAATGAAGGACCACATCAATAAGATTTGTGATACCTACTTGGAGGTATAAGAAGATGGTCACATCAATCTTTGGCAGGTTTGGTCACTTTGTAACAATTTCATTGGAAGGTGCCATAGTAAACGTCGACTGGTATTCTGCTATTTGTGCTATGGAATTCTTAGGAAAGATGCGAAATAAACGTCTTCGGGATCACATCACCTACACCAGGATAATGAGTCGTTTCACACCTCTTTCCAAACGGCGACCGCTTATAGGTACTCTTGTTGACCGGGAAGAAGGAATTTCATTCCTCTGTTATTCTCAATTAAATTTTCTATCTTTTGCTAATTACATTTACTGAAATCCCCCTTTATTTCCTTTCGCGGTGTTTATTAATTTCTTCGTAATCGCTTGTGTTTGTTGGTGACATCACCAATCTTCTCCTCTTCTTGCTTTGTTTTTGCCCTCTTGAAATTTGGCTGTTAACAAAAGGTTTGTTATTGTTTTATTCCTTTTTCCTTGCGACCTTCATTTACCAATTCATTTCTTTTTGACTGAATATGATGTCGTTTTTTAATAACCATTTCTGATGGCTACTACACTCTGTAGTGAATATGTTAAGTATCTACTGTAAAGTTTTCCATAATTCCTTTACTTGTGCTAAAAATGTACTACATATTTCATTTTCTGTCACCTCAAATGAATTCAATTTTCTTAAAGGAAATAGTAATGGCTTGTAATCTTTAATTTCTTCTTCCATGTCCTTATTTTAAAATAGTAGATTTATTACTTCTTCTCGTCCTTCACTGCAATGCCATTTGCTAGTTAAAAAGGTAATTTTTAGAACAATGAAAGTCTATAAAGGGCAATCGCCCAAAAATTTGCATTCAATAGTTTCCGTAATTTCGAAGATAAGCAATGTTTTTGATACACTTCACACCCTATATATTTGTTAGAAGTACTTTTAAGACATTTCCTTTTTTTCTATCAACCCCCGAAGTCTTTTACTCTCAATACACATACACTGTACTGGGTGTCCGGCTAAGGTTGGCGACCGGCCATACCTCAGAAACTATTCATTCGATAGCGTTCAGAAAAAAAATATTTGTAAAAATGACCACTACAAAAATATTTTTAGCTTCCAGTTTTCATCGCTGTGCGGCTCATTTTTAAAGGAACACGGAAAAGCGGCATTTTCTTAGAAAATTTCAATGGAAAGTTAGGTGGTCCTTTGAGTTTTCAAAATCTTGTCATAATACTGAAAAATCTCTCGTCAAAACAGAATTATGGCTTTAGGGTATCTCAAGGCAACATTGCTACCAAAGTATTCATTGTCTAAGTCAAAAACTTGAGGAATGCGAAGTAAATTTCATGGCAAACTATTTTTTTTTTTTACTTTACTTATGTGCCATATTTTAGATCATAACTTCACTTTTAAAATAGGATATCAACTTCCGGTTTGGGACATCATTTCCTCCATTTTATGTGTAATGATGCCATGTTATAAAAAATATGCAATTTCATTTAAAATCATTGAGAAAATTTGGTAAATTCATAAGTTCTGAAACAACGCCATCTAACGACTTTCACGTAAAATAAAATTTACGTGTAAAAATGTAAATTTCCAGTTCGCTGCAAATTCCCTTTAAATCAAAACTAAATTCATTAAAATTGGTTTGAGTACCTAATTCCGAGATATCGCGTTTTTGTGTAGGTAAAGGAATTCTTTCTACCCCCACCACTTACTTCGAAAGCTACATCAAAAAGGTATTATCCAAATTTCTAGAAAATTATGAGAAGATTTTGAAAACTCTAGATTTCCATTTGAATTTTCGAAGAAAACGCCGATTTTATATTTTCGTTTAAAACTATGCCACCTAGAGGCGAAAATTGAAAGATAACAATATTTTTGGTGAATTTTACGTATGCCTAGTTTCCAAGATATGGCCGGTCGGCGGTCGCCAATCTTAGTCGGACAACCGATATTGTCTGAGGTACTTCAACTATACAGTGTAGAAATTCAGTATACCAACGTAGGAATTGCCATCAGTACCTTTAGCAGCATAATATGTAGCTGAAGCGTAGCTCCAGCTGCTAGTTTTCAGTTTCTTGTTACTTAAAATGTGTACCTGTGGAAACCTACTTAATTTCTTTTACTTCTCCTAGTTTACGAACATTTTCGGTTTGCGATATTGTCTGGATGTTGTAGCGTCGTTCCTTGCACAACTATTGTGTTACTTTTTTGTGTTTTTATGTTATACCATTTATGTTTATGTTACTCAATTGTTTCCAGTGATGGAGCTTCTTCCCACATAAGAATTCCTGAGGCTAGCAGTTTTTCCGATGTGGGATTTTCGACAAACATTCCTATTCAGATGAGACATTTTTATTTTGGGACTCAACATTTCTTATTTGAGCAGTGGAGAGATGCTAAATGAAGAGCAGTTTTTGTTAAATTAAAAAAAAATGTTTAATTTTGCACTAAGGAGTTTAAAATCTTGTTATGATATTGCTAAATGAATATGTTTTAAGTTGGATATCTAATAAACTGTTATTTTTATCAACAGACATTTTTATTTCATTAATTTAAAAAAAACTACATCTCTCCCGGATTTACCCTAATTATTCAATGCCTGGCGGGGTAATTTCCCCAGGAGTAGTTTGAACTGTCCAGTAATATTTGTTACGAAAATATTGGTTCAAAAAATCTAATATAGCTTTAGGCGGAAGAATTTGAATAAAATGAGTTAAGGCCATCGACAAGGAAAAACAAATTTACAGCAGCGCGAAAAATTTGGAAACTGGAATATCTAGGCTTATAAAGAGCAAACTGTTGTCTTTGTTATTGATATTTCCTTTAAAAATTGCTATTAAAATTCAGACCTACTTCTTGAAAATAAGTATTTCTGAAACTCGTTGAATGTCGGAGCATTTTTTATTTAGTTTTCAAAGTTGATTGATGGGGCTATAAATCTACAAGCCTTTCAATTGTGGATGTACAACAGAAAAACTACAAGTACTGCACTGTTGTACGCAGACTAGTTTTGTATTATTATAATAATTATTGTAAGGTAGGTATCGTATATATTTGTGTTCCCTTGTTATAATAGCAAGTTTCACACACAGTTGTCACACCATATTAATAACGAGAATCGATCAGTGGCAACCGCCATCAATCTCGCGTACGAGGGGTCGCCACAATCCGTTATAATGCGGAATAAGGGTAGAATATCCGATAACTATCGGATTTTCCGCAAACGACGAACGGTTTCCACTATATATAGTGAAAATATTATCTTTTATCCTTTTGTAACAGCAACTAAGTGTAGCTTGAAAGAAAATAATGATTTGTGGCTTTCGGTGATTTTACGAAATATCACATCCGAATGTTGACTGGTCTGTAATTCAAAGAAGACTCAACATTTCAGGAAAAGTAAATTAAACATCGGGTTACTAAAACAAATACTTACAGGAGGTCAGACCTTTAACCCTTGATAGTCATCCTTGAAAATAAAGTCTTCTAGTTCGTTGCGAAATGCTTTTCTATATACCACTTGTTTTGCAGATTTTGTGCATTGTTGAATCTCCTAGTTACGTTTTAATTATAAAGTTTTTCCGGACCTCTCACATCAACAGTTCATACTGGAATGAAAGCGTGAAAATTATTTATAGTTCACATGCATCTTTCTTACAAATGCCATATCTGCTTATTCCCTGATGAACTGATCAGCATTTTGGTCTTAAGCTATTTACGTTTTTGTCATATTTTAACCATATATCTGTTTATAGAGCCTTGTGTTGGCTTCTAATACCCACCTTCAACTCTCTTCTATCTTCCCAGTCTCATTCTTGTCTTTTCTGATTTTCTTCTACAGCACTTCCTTAGTCTTCCTCCTCCTCCTCCTCCTCCTCTTCTTCTTCTAAGCAGTGTCAATTCCTGCGTTTGTAGCAACAGTAGGTAGGTATATTATTCAGTCTGGGTGCATGGCAATATCATATCAGTTGCTTATGCTCGATTTCTTACACCGTTGTTGTCTTTGCTTCCGTTAATTCTTAATTTGATAGTTTTCCTGCCTAATCCCGATAGTTTACATATTTCGCCTATCGCTTTCTGTCATTCTCTACGTCTTGGAGCCATGAAGTGTATGTTTCTTTTTTTCGTGCCATTCTTTTCCCAAAGTATTCTATTTAGAACTTCTGTAACTTTCTTGAATTGTGCTATTATGTCTTGTATGCCACCCCTAAGTATTTATCCTTACTATATCTATATTCTTACCCCGTTTTTCCAATCATATTATTCCAATAGTTTCCTTATTATACACCCTGTCCAAGATAACGAGGGCCAGTATGAGGATATTGGAAATGACAAGAGATGGGGATTTGGTTAAATGGGAAAAAAGTTGTGTAATTAAATGACCAACAAAATGCCGTATAGAAATCCTTGATAAGATTTTCTGATTTTGATTTATTTTGAAAAACTGAATTTATGGATTTTTAACTATATTTTTTTCTGGCTTTATTATTAAAGTTAGAGCCAAACTGACAAAACTTCTTCGTAGCAACTTTTCATGAAATTAAAGATTTCATTGTCAATTTTTTATTCTACGTTTTGTCTTTGTCTTTTTTAAACACGTTCTTGATTTTCTGATCTCAAATTTTATGAGCCCTTTTTATTCTGAATTCAACAATGTACTACACATTATGGTTTAATTACGTTTCGATCCTTTTTTGACCATCATCAAAACATTTTTAAGATACGAACCTGTATTTCTCATAATTTTGTAAAAAATAGGTAAATACAGTATAAGTTGTAAAATAAAATGTGCTGTTGACTTTGCTACTTTCTTCTGATATCAGAAACGAACAAAATTTTCCAAAACTGCAAGATGCGTTATGCTTAGCGCTAGTATCACCTAACATATTCGTAAAACTCCTGTGGTGCACTTAAAAATGACCAACTTATACTGTATGTACCTATTTTTAACAAAATTATGACAAATACAGGTCCGTATCTCAAAAAAATTTTTGACTATAGTCAAAAAATGGTCGAAACGTAATTAAACCATAATATGTGGTACATTATTGAATTCAGAATAAAAAAGGCTCATAAAATTTAACACCAGAAAATCAGGACCGTATTTAAAAAAATGAAGTTGATGATGGTTACTCGAAGACGAAACGCAGAATAAAAAAATTCGCAATGAAATCCTTAATTTCATCAAAAGTTGCTACGAAGAAGTTTTGTCAGTTTCGCTCTAACTTTAATAATAAAGCCAGAAAAAAATGTAGTTAAAAATTCACAAATTAAGTTTTTTCAAAATAACTCAAAAACAGAAAATCTTATCGAGGATTACTAGGCTCCATTTTGTTGGTCATTTAATTACACAACTTTTTTCCCATTTAACCAAATCCGTATCTCTTGTCATTTCCAATATCCCCATACTGGCCCTCCTTATCTTGGACAGGGCGTATACTCTAGGTATGTCCTGAACCTCTTTTGACTGCGAAATTAACACTTGATCATTTGCAAATTGCAGGATATGCAACATTATGTGAACCATTTAATTTTCTCCTCTATTTTCTTACGCCTGTTGTCTTTTCTACATAGGGTTTGAAGTTATTAACGATATGGAATAACCTTGTCGTAGTCCTTTCATAATGGAAAATCTATATGGTACTCTATTACCGATTTTTATTCTCTAAGTTCACTTCTTTCCTCCGCTTTCTTGGCTTGTAAGTAACCATATAAATGAAGTCTTTTAAAATTAGTCCATAAAATTGGCTATACGATCTAGTGGCCAATAATGCTCCATAGTTTTCATCTTTTCATATTCATTTCAGACATCTTTCAGTTCATTAGGTACGGAACGGCCATTTATTGTTTAATGTTCTGATATCATTCTCAAAATTTTCTAGAATGACTAGATTTTACCAGCATATTCAAATTTATTTTTCTTTCTTCACTCTTCGCTGTATAAATCTCGGCAAATAAAGCAAATATTAGTTTGAAAATTTGCACACCCACCTAAGTCAAGGGGGTTAGTTTATCGAAAATATTTTTATTCCTCCTGTACTTCCGGTTATACCGGAAGTTGATACTAACTTATTTATTTTAAATGGAATGTTATAATTTGTAGGGCGTTTCATTTCAGAAATATACTGATTTTTAAGAAAAAAAATGTGGGTGCAGAGTTCTAGCAAATTATTAATATTTTAGAAACTCTCTGCACCAAATTAATGGAATTCATCCACACATAACTATTAATAATTGGCTAAGTACATACGTAAATTTTCTGTCAAGATATTTACAGAGTGTCTGGAAATTATTATTAAATTTCGTGAAATTAATTGATTGATTAAAAAATAAGTTTTCCCAAGTTAAACAGTTTTAGAAATATCGTGATTTTTGAACAGAAATAAGTAGTAAGGCACCTCTGAAATAATGCAACAACCCACATTTTTTGCTCATACAGAGAATTTTAGATAGACATTGCATAAGAATAGGAATTTCTCGGTTGTTGCATTTTAGAGATATCTTTTTATACTCCGTACTTAAATCTTAAATCAAGATATCTCTAAAATGGTTTCATTTTAGATAGAAAATCATTTTTTGATAAACCGGACATAAATTTTGACGTAGAATTCAAAAATTTAATAAAAAACGTATCGTTTCATTTTAAATTAGGATGTAATAGAAAGAAAGAATTTATAGTTATTTTTTCTTTCTTTTACATCAAACAGTTCAGAAAACAGGAAGAATATTTTACCATAACACGTGTATGGCAGAAAATCAAAGTGCAAATTTATGTTTTCAACCTTTTTGTATTTACTAATTTATCAATATTTTTGTAACTGTCATACAGAATTTGCTTGCCATTTACTGAACGCAAACCCGTTATTTTTCCTATCTTTACTACATAATGTAGGTAAAGCAAGTACGTTGAAGAATAGCTTGAACATTAGTCAGGCTTGAGACATGACATAAGTCACAGCTGAAACTAGAAAAGATGAAAAATGCGGACCAAAGACGCTGGGGAAGGTCGAGAGAAAAATACAAAGTACAAAAAGCAGCAGCAGCGTGGAGGAAGTGGGGATCAGAACTCACAAACAGCTAAAGTTTTTGGGTCTCCTGTGGGAAGCGGCGCATTGATACACGCTGTGATGAATGCTGGTGATAATGCCCTCTCGTCAATCCCCGTCCGCAGCACCGGCCTGAACAATACCGCGCCGCATTCTCTGTAATTCACCACTACCCTATCTATTCATTTCTGCGATTCCGGATCTCGTTTTGTTAGTTCTCTGCGTACATCTTTAATAAATGTCATTACTTAATTACAATAAACGGAAATCGTTCCTTATCTTTCTTACGGATCGCTGAAAGCATCCCCTCGCTATGTTGTTTCGACGTCTACGGCGACATCTATAACACTTCTTATGGACCAAAGAAATTCCTTTGTTGCACTTGCGAGACTGAAACGATTAATGCCGGTCTTTGTGGAATATTACGACCGTTGAATAAAATCGGAGCTCATGATTTTAAGATCAAAATGTTTAAGAGTAGTTACCTATCTTAAAAGGCATAAGCAATTAGCAATAGTTAACGAAAAATTAATTGAATTAATTGAAGTGGAGTCACCTTGTAAAAACAAAAATTGTGTGTGTCAGCTCCGACGCACGACTGGAGTTTACTCCTTACGAACGATTATTTTAACTTCAATCACTTGATAATAGGGTACACGCGAATGTCAGTTTTATACCCAAATGTGTATTTATCAGATGGTTTATGTTCGAAAATGTCCAACTACATCAAAATATAAATTGTTTATAAATTCAGTAATTAAGTGCCAATCTGCTAAACGTCGATCCCACTGGCAATGAAATAAATACTTTTCCTGGTGTTCGAATAGGCGTTGATTCACATTTCGGCACTAAGCAATATTTGGAGTATTTAATATTAGGTTTCTCCAAATTAAAACAAAAGATTCGACAAATTTAGGAACGAACAAACACTGTAAATGCTGACTTTACAACGCCAACTGTCATATCTACTCTATGCCACTCTATTTTCACTATGTCCATGCTCTATTCAGTCAGACATAAACAGCCATAAACAGGACGACCAGCTAATCGTGAATTATCAAACAAAAAACTGAAGCGAAAGAAAAGTTTAATACAAAATATAATGCTAAATCCTCTACAGACGCATTATGAAGCTACCGTGGATAGATAAGGTTAGCAATAGGGAGGTTTTAGAAAGAGTTTGGGAAAAGCGAAAGGTATGGAATACAATAAATAGGAAAGATATGATGATAGGACACGTAGGAATAGTTTGCGACATACTAGAGTCAGAGATAGGAATAAAGAGAGGTAGGGGTAGGCTTAGATTAGATTACTGCTCTCAAATAGTTGGGGATGTAGGACTTTCTACTTTTAGGGAAATGCGTAGGTTAGCTCAGGGCAGGAAAGGATGGAAGTACACGTCCAACCAGCTTTCGGACTGAGAACTTTATGATGATGGAATTAGCCTAATTCAAAAAGTCATGAAAATGGACATTAAATTTGTTTGTTTGTCGATTTTCATTTGGATAATTTTATTGAAGCTTGTAATGAATGATGCATAATAAACAATTTATCATCAATAATGTAATGCCTACATGCTTCAAACTGCATAGTAAAAATGTTAGCAACTGAACTGCAAATCCTTTGTGGTTTTGGGCGTGCACAAATAACGTAGCATTTGTAGTCGGAAAAACAATTCCATTCAATATGTGATTTTAGCACCCTGGTGCCACAACGGTATAGTTTATGTAAATATGGTTCCGGGAGTCCACGGCTGGGAGGACAGAATTCTGGAAATATCTTGTTGTCACGAAAACAGGAGTAATGAATAGCTTTTCTTTAGTATTGGCTGGTACGTGGATGGCATAATTATATGGACAGCGGACGGATGGTTTTGCAATATCTACCATCTTAAGAATTAGAAATATAGGATGCATCATGTGGGAAATATGGACAAGAAACCTCTTTGTCAACTTGAACGCTATATCTTCAGAAATTAAATGGTTGTACTGTCATTTTATAACATTTTTCAATTATGGTTACCTAATTGTTAGAAAGTACGCTGTGAGAAGCATACATTGTGGTCATCCCAAACTATCCCGAGTTCTGTCCGCCATTTTTTAAGATAAAGCAATCAGAATAATATGATCTTATTAGGTTTGGGAAAAGTCAGTTTACTTCGAAGTTAGTAGACAGAGAGATTATTAAAGCAATTCGTCAAGGTTGGTCATTGAACAAAGTAAAAGACAAACATTTTCCATCTGCTGGTCTACTATCCCCAAGTTATCCAGTCACTTTTTGAGTGCGAGCGAAATGCCGTAGGTAATCAAGCCGAAGGCATTAATGGGAAAAATGTCCCGTAAACAGACATCGATGGTTGACGATATTGCAGGCTGAGGAAGAATCCCCGAACACGGCACACCAGTAATTCTGCGTTTTGGTACCTATCCTCTATCCTGCGCAAGATTCAGAATTGGAGCAGTGTGTGTCCAGGTTGTACCAGGTATTAGGTATAGTGGGAAGCCTGATTGTTCTGTAAAGGATTGTTCAACAATATCTGACGATGATCGATTTATAAGCATGTTTTCGTATAACATGTATACAGTAAAAAATATAATTGAGTATAAATATCTTACATGGTCACTATGAATTCTTAATAAGTTAACCCCACACGCCAAAAGACAGTGACACAGTAATTAAACTCGACACGTGTTTCGCTGACAACGTCAGCATCTTCAGGAGTAGAAGATAATCTAATTCTACACTTAAATTACGTTGCTATAAATATCCAACCCCCACTCACCCACCCTCCACTACTGGAGTGAAAAGGATCGATAAACCTATAGGGTTTCTCAGAACTAATTTGAACATGAGAGCAATAAAATTGTATTCTTAAGTGAAAGGGATCAGTAACCTATAGGGTTTCTTAAAACTATTTGAGCAATAAAATTAGGGTTTGGAGGGTAAATATTTATGGCTAGACTTAAACTATCTACCTGATAAATCTATACAGGGTTGAGTTCGGAATCGGACCATAGTTCCTGTTAAGACAACTACGTTTATTTTTATATATCTCTATACTTTCCAATGCGTTTAAATAAAATTTATTATTTCCTGGTTTTAAGAGTTTGAGATTATTGCTATTGAATTTATGGCCCGTTTCCAACGCGTGTGATGACCATGCTAGACTTATCAGTGCGGCCGTATTTGTAATAAGCTTGATGCTCCTTAAAGCGAGTTAAAATAGACCGAGTTGACTGCCCGATATATTTTTTGTTGCAATTTCCGCATGCTATTTCGTAAATTCCCGCTTTATGAATGGGTTCCGTTTTATCTTTCGCATTTCCTAGGAGATTTTGTAAATTGTTGCTCGAAGTGTAAACCACTTTGAAGCCCGCTTTCCCGAAAATAGTATTCATACCTCTAGCTATTTGCGGTACGTATGGTATTTTTATAAATTTAGTAATTTTATTATCCCAATTTAAAGTGGTGGAATTTCGCAATAGCATTTTAAATTTTCGTTTCCTAATTAAGAATTAACCTATTGACAATCTCTGGATCGAAACCATTACATTTCGCTATATCTTTGATTGTATTTACTTCCTTGCGGTATCTTTCAACGGATAATGGTAGACTCAACAGTCTATTAACTAAAAAACCAAAACTAGCCTCTTTGTGTTGACTACAGTGGTTCGAATCTGCAGTTATTTACCGAGCTGTACTGGTTTCTTTCCTATAGATATCAAATTCTAACTTACTGTCTTTCCTAATTACCAAAATGTCCAAAAATGGAAGGTGTCCTTCCCTTTCTATTTCATGGGTAAATTTGATAGAATTGAATCTACTACTTAAGTCGCTCAAAAAATCTTCAATGTTACATTTACTAGTGTCAAAAATGGCAAATATATCGTCTACATATCTCACCCACACCTTTGAAAAATATGGGAGCTCATCTTTCAGTTGGGTTTCAAATTTGCCCATGAAAATTTCTGCAATGAAAGGAGAGAGGCAATTTCCCATTTCTGTACCCTCACTTTGTTGAAAAAATGATCCACTGACTTTGAAATAATTCAGCTGCATACACAGATTTGTTAAATTAATGTATTCTTTGGCAGTTTGTTCATCAATGTTATTTTTATTAAGGAGTTCATACAAGTACTCCAAAGCCTTTGGTACAGGTACACTGGGAAAAAGTGAGCTGACGTCGAATGAAATTAATAATTCGATATAATGCAGTGTGATGTGTTGAATTTTGTTTATAAACTCTAAAGAGTTCTTCACTGAAAAACTTGACTGCTTGATTTCGAGGTTATTAAATTCATTGACTAACCATGGACAGTTTGTAAGTAGGAGAATCTATAGCTGAAACTATGGGCCTTACGGCTTTCCCTACTTTATGGATCTTCGGTAAACAATACATGCGTGGTACTTTTGGGTTAGACACATGTAGCTTACGTTTGATATCCGCGGTAATGAGGTTATTACATAGTTTAAATGTTTTCTGAGTATCTGAAATCATTTTAGGCAACGGATCTTTGTTAATTTTCACGTATGGACCGGTTTCTATTAAATTATTTACTCTTTCGTAATAGTCACATTTATCCAATATAACAATCTTGTTACCCTTATCTGCCTTAAGATAAAAACAATCTTTCTCTAATAATAATTTTAGAGTGGTTTGTGTGACGGGGAAGAGAACCATGATATTTAATAATATTTTCAGATAATTTTTGTGCAACTGTTCCCCTAATCATACTTTTTTTGGATTCAGTTAAGTACTGAATTGAGGATTCAATACTAGCTATTACATTTTCGGTGCCTACGCGACGAGATTCTGGCAAGCTAAACTTCAAGCCTTTATTTAATAAGTTAAGTTCGACTTTATCAAAGGTTTGAGAAGATAGATTTTCTACAATGTCGATCTTTTTCTGAGGGAAATTAGTCGCATCTAATTTCTGACAGGGGTTTATTCCCAACTTTATTAATTTCTTCTTATTAGACATAACTTTTTTCAGATATTTAGCAGTATTTGTGACCTCCATTCTCCTCAAAAAATTATCCCATTCTAGATTTCCTAAACTGTCTAGCTTATATGTAAGTTTTTGGTACAGATTGTAAGCCTCTAATTCTAACATACTACGTTTACCGTAAAAATGATTGAGTTCCATATTCAACCATTTCTCTTTTGCAACTTTATTAACTACATCATTAATTCTTTTATTATTACACGATATTTTAACATGAATGAAATTTGGGAATATTCTGTTAAATTTGCAAGTTTTGAGAAATTGAATATCGGCACTCAATAATTTAATCTTGGTACTAACTAAGGTTACTTACTGTGTCACTGTCTTTTGGCGTGTGGGGTTAACTTATTAAGAATTCATAGTGAATTTACGTCAAAGTTCTTGATCCATCCACTGTGTGTATCTTACATGGTGTTAAACTACTTGGGTGTTAAATTTCGTGTAATTTCTTTGGTTTGAGATAGATTGAGTTATTTCTAAGGAAATTTGAATAAATAAAACACAGTATTTATTCTCTTAACACCTTATTTGTTTGCGCTTTCAAACTTGGTTAAATAAGAATAACTTCCACAGATTTGAATTACCAATTACGTACGCAACACATTTTATAGTAAAATAAGGTTCAAACTGGTGACACACAATAAATTGTGTAAAATTGAACAATCTTTGTGTGGTGGTTTGTGTGCAAGACTTCGCAATGGCAATTTTGACGTTTCCGATGTCTGGTTTGCGTTAATGGTTTGAGAGGTACTTTTGTGTTCCTTTATCGCTCTAGCTTAAGAGTTAAGAAAAGTTCATCATCAAATTAATGCGCTTTTGATCCATATCCCTGAATAGGGAAATATTATTTATAGGTTAGGTACATTATTTTTTAATTATAATTTAAGAGTTCAACGAATAACAAGTTAACGAATAAACTAAAAATTTCTTGATTTCTGAATGTATTTATTATCTACATTATGATTGTCCGTTTTGAAATTGTGTTTGCAACAAAGCCCTGAACAATACTTTGATATTTCTAAATTAAGTACAGCAATCGTCAAACGTGATGGCGAGAGCCCGCGCAGGTAAGGCCACGCCCTAGTTTAAAACAGATTCAGGCAGTGGCGCGAGGTTCCTTTGACTATAGATGAACTTATTATGAAGTTAATCGTGCGCCACTGACAGTTGCGTGCGTCCACCGAAAACCAATCCCGGACGAGAGCGTAGCGGGTGAATAGTGGGGATTACTCAATTGTACATCTCTGTCGCTCGCCATCACGTTTGACGCTTGCTGTAGCAATCATAGCGACGCCAAACATTCATGCGCCGCCTACTATAAATTATTATCAAACCTAAAATGCAATGCCTACTATAAATTATTATCAAACTTAAAATGCAATTTTCTACAGTTACGGAAATAACTCAAAAATGACTTGTTTTGGCTCTAGGGTCATACGATATTTTTTTAGTGAATTATACAATCAATCGGTACGTGACATAAAATATGACGTATTTAAATTACAATTGAATATTGCAATTTTCTGCACAATAAGTACAAGAAATTACAGTTTTTAAATATTCCACTGATAGAGACATCTTTCAGCTACAATATGAGCCATCGTTCAGGTTTTTGTCTTATTCCGAACAAAACTTATAGGGAATTTTCAAAATGTTTGTTAACGGCCAAAATTGTAGAAATTAATGTTCATCTCGAAAACTAAAAAATATAAGTGTACAAACCGTTACCAAATTCAACGCGGACTCCAAAAAAGTACACATATATAGGGTATTCCATTTAAAATAACACAATTGATAGCTACTTCCGGTAGAACCGGAAATGCTAGAAAGTTGAAAGTATTTTGCATGAGGAGAACAGAATCAACTAAATGTTCAAATTTCCATTATAACGGGAATGGGGCACCCCGTATATCTTGAGCTTTGAAATAGTAGTCTTTCTTGTTGAAATGTTGATAATTTGACTGAAAAAATGGTTACTCAAGCGTTGATTACTCACATTACTCACAATTTTGTGAAATTACGCATATTTTGAGCTTGCGTTGAATTGACGAACATTTTCGTGAATATTTAGTCTAGTGTTGATAGCAAATAACACATTTTTACAAGAAATTCTCACTAAAAAATGACAAGTGAAGAAATGTTAACACATTTGTGTGAGGACCTGGATTAACAAGGAATTGTGTTGTTTTTGAGTGAAAATTCACTCAAGATTTTTTATTGTGTACAAGCAGCAGAGCTGGGAAATAAGACAAGAGTTCTTGGATGGTCAAGACACATCAACTTTTACGATGGCCATGATTTTACTCTTTTGCAAAATTTTGGATAGAGTACCATACTATAAACACTAGTTGGTTGCGAACAGACTCCACATTCTCGTTTATCGCCCAAGTGTAAAATTTGCTCATTCCTGGGACATCGCCCTTGTACCAAAGTCCTTTCCCAATTTCAAACCTTTACCATCTACCTGGTTGCATCTTCCAAATACTCAAACAGCCTACTCTATTCTTCTCCTAATTGCTATTCTTCAATATTGTGTTATAATTGCCTCATTGCCGTCTGTGCTCTACAGATAAAAGATCTTCAGGATATTCCCTTTCACATTTTATAACGCGTGTAATTATAGTAAGTTATATTAATTGAAATAATATATATAATCCAGCTTCTCTGCTGCCTTTGTTGAAATCTGTAGGTAGTCAGCAAGTGCGTAACTAGTAAAGCAACAGTTAAATTAACGTTGGTCCAACATTTAGAAATATTAAAAGGTGAGGTAGAAGAATACGTGTAGATAAATGAACTGGCGACGCTAGCGTAGGTGGTAGCTGCATTACATATATTGGTTTTATGTGAAAGCATGAACAAATTTTTCATTTTCCTCCCCCAAGCTCACACACGCATTATACAACTTGGGGTTTTATGAATAATGAAAACAAAATCGAGGTCAGGGTAATTTATCAAATTTCGATTGTTTGTGTTCCTCCAAAAGTTTGTTCAATAATAAATAAGAGCATTAAAATTAGTTTTAACCCCTGGTCTCGCCCATTAAAGACCTGATACTTTTTCGGAAGAGGAATCGAACCAAAACAGAGCATAAATCAGAAACAAAATTTGAGATAGCATACAATCAGTGATTCAATCGTAGGAATTCTAATTGGTATGAGGGAGACGTGTGTCGCAGTCTTCCCCTTCCCCGGTGAGAGGGTATAATCCATCAAGACCGCCGAGCGTCGAGCAACCCCCGGTCAGACGCACCCTCTCTCTCACTCAACCACCCTTCTCGCTCGTTCTCTGACGCGATCATTTTTCTCCGAGGTTCGTTCCATCATCGCGTCACATCCGACCCACCCCTCACGCGACGTTGCCAAATGGAACGTCGAATTTTATTTATGGTCTCTCGGATCTGTTTCTGTAATTAATGATTGGATGGATATCATATCGGCTTCTGTTTCTACGCGGTAATCGAATATTATGTGAGAGAACGCACCTTGTTTTAAAAATTTGATTGATGGGAACGATTTGTATTAACACGTGCACCGATTTGATGAGCTTTTGATCATGTGTGGGGTGGCCAACTAAAAATGCAGAATAACCTGCAAATTAATCTTCCCAAATTTTTGAACGGCTACTTCTAACTACCTCTGGACTGTTACGCACCTCTTTGTGCACGAGTAAGTTTAACTGAGTTATTGCAGATATGTCTATAAATAATAGATTATATTTTCTCCAACGTTATATGCAACATATATTTTGGTACTATACAGTGTGATCATTTAAAAACGAGCCATCACCTCAAATATCTTAGAAACAAATAGAAATACAATACAAGTTACATTTTCGCGTTTTAAATTCCAAAGCTTGTTTTTGGTATATGAAATCTTTATTATCCATCCATCCATCCATCCATGTATCCATCCATCCATCCATCCATCCATCCATCCATCCATCCATCCATCCATCCATCCATCCATCCATCCATCCATCCATCCATCCATCCATCCATCCATCCATCCTATAATTTGATTAAAAGTATACATTGTAATTAGGTATAATTTGCCTCGTAACGGTTTCGTCACGATGCAAGGAGCTCATGAGATCAACGTTTTTATTCATTTTGGGATATTTTTTTTATTTACTATCTCTGTAAGAGATGTAGACACCTTTATTGCTCATATGCTATGGACGTTATTTCCATACGCAATGAAATTTGCTTTTTTTCTCACAACAACGTTTGTGTTATTTTATTGTCGGAAACGATAACTAAATTGGTTGCCAAACATTCGTCTATAACATACTAACTTTTACTTAAACTAATAATAAAACATTATTAAATTGAAAAATATATAAAATTCGAAACCGTAAACTGAATAGGAATAGGATCATTTCCGTGTCAAAATTTATGCTATACTTACTAATCATATAGCTGCCCGAAACGTCGAAGTTGACTATTTTTTTAACCCTAGCTTCTAAGCCTACTAATAACCTTTTCTCTATTGTAAAAGGTCCGTTTAGACACTCAAACAATATGCGCAAACTGGCTTGTGCAAATCAAGTTGTTCAAGTAAATCGTTGCATGTTAGATATCGGATTGTCAAACTCTATGACATAAAAATTATGTTGTATTTTATTTTCATTCTGTTTCAACATTTACCACAATTCTACTATCTGATCCTCACATTTCCACAAGCTGTTATGATAAAGTTAATACATTCATAGTTACATTATGAATCAGGATTTAAGTCTTTCTAGAAAAGTGCGCACTTATTGTGGTTAACCAATTTTTACCGGTTTCCATATGTAAATAAAATATTAAAGCTCTAAATTTGTTTGTATCGTACACATGACATTCACAAAAGAGTAGATGCTTGCCTACTGTTTTATGATAATGTATTCACAATATTCCATTGTAGTAAGTGGATGGATCCTTCAAGCTCGTGATCAGCGTAATCACATGTAGGTATAAACTGAAACGTGAATGTCCAGTAACAATCAATAAAGTGACGATAGGATAGTCCTAAATCCACAATTTAAAATACAAGAACTGTACTATAATTTGTAGTAGATACAGTCCGCTAATTTGAAAATGAAAATAAAATAATCTAATTATTTTCCTCTTAAATTTTCACTTCTTAAATTTTTAAATTATCATTACGTTTAAAAAGTGACCGGGGTTAAGTGTAGCAAAAATCTTTTTGAAATTATCGGTAGGAGCACCATTAACGAGAGATTAAGTTTATATCATGTAAACCCCTATGATGCAATTTAAAAAAATGTCCTATCTAGGGGAAGTTGGGGGAATGAGGGCCGCTGGGGTAATTTGGGCCAGCCAATATTTTAATTCACGTGAGCTCTATTCGCAATTTGACGTAAGACGCCATCTAGTGACCACTAGTTAAACGTCCAGAAACAAAGTAACCGCTACTTGTCACTATCATTCAGTAGCTGCTGAGACATTCTTGTAATACTGTGCTACACTATAAGAACAAGTGATCTGTGAAATTTTGTTTCTGATCCGTACATATATTTTAAGGTAATTATTTACACGTCATTAATTCGCTTATTAATTATAGTAAAAAATGAACCTAGTTAGACACATTTTGATCTTGAAGAAAAACGACAAAATATTTTTTAACGGAAAGTTACATTTTGGGGTTATGGCAGCCACAACAAACGGGGTAATTGTGGCCAGACCATCATTACGCCGTCATCATCATGTGGACGAGTTTGCTCTAAATAAGGTTACACAATGTTTCAAATGCCTATAATCTACCAAATAACAACGAATAAAGCTTCATGGTCTGTTGACAACCTGAGCAAGAAATTAACGAAGACTTGGGTGTGGTATGTGGGAAATTTGAAGATGTTTGGTTGCGGTGTGTTATGTGTGGCAATTGGGCACATAAAGCTTGTACAGATTCTCCCAAAAAAGGTTTTTTATTTGTGTATAGTTCTCGAATTCCACCTGTTAAGGGGTAATGATGGCCATGGCTACCATTACCCCATTGACATGGGGTAATACCGGCCAAGGAGATGTTTAAGTTTTATTGTTAAAAACAGTTACGTTTTGTATTATCCCGCTTTTCTTAATAAAGTTCTATTCAGTTACATATTTAACTTAATGTTTTTCATTGTGTCAACTCCATATGTTCAAAAACATGCAAGTTGCAAGGCCGCCATTCCCCCAACTTCCCCTACCCAGCTAACTGGTTTAAATGAAGACATTTTAAAATTTCTGTCTGCCAACTATATGTGGCGCTTTATTGTTTCTTTGGTTAATGGTTATCCAAACTAAATTGCATGCTCAAAGTCTGAAAAGTTTTTGTAGAGCATATACAGTGCACTTTATTAACATTGCACCATAGGGAATTTACATGGTATGAACTTCATTTCCTGTTAAGGATGTTTCTATCGATAATTCCAAAGAGATTTTTCAAACACATTTAATGTACAAAATTTTTTAAACGTAGTGATAGATTTTAAAATGTTTCTTAAATAGAAAGGAAAATAGTTAGATCATTTCAGTTCAATTAAATTTTACTTTTTAAATTAGTAGACCAAGTTATAAATTCAATAAATGTTCAATAAATTCACATATTTCCGGATATGAATATTTCATATTTTTGAAATGTAGTTTGCCAAACTTTTGCAACCGCTAACAGTTTTGTTTTACAACATTTGGCTAGTCCTATTTTATATTTCGCGAGGTATATAAAAAAGTATTGTTGTCTCCCGCATGTTTTTCTGTGCCTCATGCTTTGTTTTTTTCGAAAATGCCATATTTGACTTGTGTCTAACAAAAATATCAAATTCTGACTAATCTCTTAAAATATTGAAATTTGACACAGGATATACTTTGAATTTTGATTCAGTAAAGCAGTAGGTAATTAGGACGTTTTATTCCAAATAAACAACCTTCTGGGCCGGTTTTTCGAACTTAGATCAAAATGTAACGCGAGGCTACATCTAATTCGGCTTTTGTTGCTATGATACAACCAATCACGAAGTCCAGTTGTACCTTAGCAGCGAAAGCCGAATTAAATGTAGCCTCGCGTCACATTTTGATCCACGTTCGAAAAATCGGCACTCTGTCAGAAGATGATATACGTATAGGTTGTTCCATTTTTGTAACTTGTTGCCACATCTAATTCTCGGTCGTTTCTCTAATGACACAACTGAAAACTTAAAAACCAAAACCAAAATTTTTGTATTTAACTTATTTTTGTAATTTCAAAAATAACATAGATAAAGGGGGTGGGAACTTTAGGTGAAACAATCTGTTCAAGAATCAAGGTATTCTGAATTTCATGAAGACTTCGAAATTATACTTCAAACTGCAATATTGTGTACACCATTTAGAAAAAATAAAACTGTTTCGCCATTCTTCTATATGAACCAACAAACTTAACGAAAAGTATTTTGAAAGTGTTGCTTAATGTAATGCTTCCCCTGACTGCAGTTATATAATTTATATTGCTAACCCTCAAAGAATTACACAAATTTTAATGAATTTATACATTACCTACTTAAATATAAAATAAAGAGTATTTTGCCCGAGAGAAGTCTACACCAGATATATAAAAATCTGATTGTAATTATCATTTATTGCAATGAATCGTTGCAGTGCTATTTGTTTGAGGATATTGGGTTGCCAACCTCCCGACTGATTAAAATGCTATGTTAAAATTTCATACGGGAATAAGCAAATTACAATAAAAGATAGAGGATCAAACCCAAACAAATTGTTGGGCATTTATAGTATTATGATTTTCGATATCTGTATTCACATAAATTTGTACATCATTAATAAATTGTTAAATTCCATCACACTTATATGACGTATACGTAGCACAAACTTAAAATTAGCAATTGAAAATGCTGGCGCAGTCCTTGAAGTGCACAGGTATTCGCTTGGAAACATTATGCTGCACGTGTTTGTCACAGATTCCCAGAGATTTTCGGACATTTTGACTAATTTCTATCCCATTAATCTGTCCCACGGTTAATAGAAGTTTAGTCTCGTCTCACCTCTTCGGGGCTAACGCACCTAAAGTTTGCGGAAATCAGGGAAGGTGTTTTATTTCGGTAACAAAGAGGAGACCTTGGAGCCGCCTTTAAGAGGGCCATTATGCAAAGAGTGTTCTAAATATTCCGGTGGCCTTGTTATCAAACCTCTTACCGACGCTTCACACGAAGGTATAAAAGTGTTGTGTGCAGATGCCTACCTTTTATCTCTTCTTGGGTGATCCAGTTCAACAAGAACAAGAAGTTTGAAGTTATAATTTCTTTTAGTAGGTATACCATGTCTGAAAGAAATAAATTATTATCTTGGCTTGGTGCAGTTTAACATTATACTATTTATAAAGTAATACCCTAAATTTAGGTATATTTTTATGCTATTGCCTAGTTCCAAACAAATATACTGGGTGGGGATTAAGGTAGTGTGTAATCGGTTCATATCTCTGGTACCTACTGCTTAAGATATCAAAATGAAATTTTACACGTATGTGGGGAACGAGGAACGACATGGATTATCTCGTAAAATTATTTATGTATATACAGGATGTTCACATTCTGAGTACCAGACCAAAGTTCTATTCCTTTAAATTGAAACCCCACAAGTATTTGCGTGATTTCGATTCCCCATAAAATTTCATGAAAATTGATATACTACATGATGTGGTTTTGAGTAAGGACTGTTATGATATTGACATTTTTGTGTCATTATGGTCCCAAATTTATGACGCTACTAGCGTCTGCTGACTAAAGCCACCTAACTATTTTTTATTGAAAGGGGTTTACACACTGCTATATTTGTGAAATCTATAAATAGTTAGAATTATACAAGGTGGTTAAGGCAAAACGGAATTTTTCTCAAAGATTTCAAATAGAATACCATGTATTTGCACAACTGACAGTCAGTTAACTAAGCTTTTAATTGATGTAGATATTGCCAGGTCTACTACTAATAGTTTCGGCAGATATTACGATTGAACATCAAAATTTTTGAATTTCATTATTAGTTTATACTCTTTTTGGCAAATTCCCCCTACTCTGTTGCTCAAAACTCACAATAATGTTTATATTTTGTATTTGCAAATTGGTATCAATATAAAGACAATAATCTTATTGTAAAATTGTTTCTTGATGGTTATATTCTTAAATGTATAATGTCTTTTTAAAGTCAAACAAGGAGTGCCATGGAAGAAAATATTATCTTTAAGAAATAATCTTGCAATGGGATTTTTTATGTTAATGTAAACTTCATTTGCTAAATATTTTATAGAAACTAAATGCAGACCTTTTTTGAAGTTTTGGGTGACAAAATAGGGGAGATCGTCAAAAGTAATGTAAAATACTAAGGAAACTCTACATTTTTATAATTCAATTGTACATTCTGTCGAAACTTTTACTGGTAGACTTGACAATATCCGCATCAATAAAAAGCTTAGTAAAAAGACCATCAATTGTACAAATAATATATGTACATGGTGTTCCATTTGAAATTTTTGAGAAAAATTATGTTTTGCATTAACTTAACCACTTTGTATTATCTCAAGTATTATGGTAAAATTATTAATAGATTTCGAAAATACAGCAGTGTGTAAACCTATTTCAATAAAGAAATTTTAGGTGGCTTTGGTTAGCATGCGTCAGTAGCGTCATAAATTTGGGTCCATAATGGCACAAAAATGTCAAAATCTCAACATTCCTTAGTCAAAACCACATCATGTAGTAGGTATACCAATTTTCATGGAATTTTATGGGGAATCCATATTATGCAAGGACACGTAGGGTTTCCATTTAAAGAAATAGAACTTTGGTCTGGTACTTAGAATGTGAACATCCTGTATATACCTATAATTTTGTGAAATTCTCCATGTGGTTTCCCACATTCGTGCAAAATTTCATTTTGATATCTTAAATAGTTCCAGAGATATGAGCCGATTACACACTAAATCCCCACCCGGTATATTATAAAAACTATTGTGAGAGAATCAAAGCATTTGTTAAGAAACGCCTAAAAACATAGAAAGTCTCTGGCAATATAAGCGATTG
This sequence comes from Xestobium rufovillosum, assembly GCA_963966045.1. Lineage (NCBI taxonomy): Eukaryota > Metazoa > Arthropoda > Insecta > Coleoptera > Ptinidae > Xestobium > Xestobium rufovillosum. The sequence continues at coordinate 16,634,147 of OZ014496.1, forward strand.
AATTCAGCATTAGGGCAGTCCTTTTTAAGAAAAAAATACGTATAGGAGAGAGTCCCTTATATTGGACCGACTCCAAAATTGAACCGCTTCTAATTTACTTAAATGCATAGCAGCAACTTAGCGCCATCTCATTGTTCTATATCATCACAGATACGACTGAAATACGCTACTTTGTTGTAAAGCAGGTGATTTTCATCTTAATCTTTGACTTACCGTGTGCCTAAACATTAGACAGGTACGTATTTGTTGTTACTTCTAAATGTTCTTTGTTTTTGTTTTGTATGTTCATAGTGTCAACACATTAACCTCAAATATATGTCGAGGCTTTCTGATAGATATGAGTGGATACTGAACTTTATAAGTGGTGTCCTGAATTGGACCACCGCATGGGTCTTAAATTGAACCGATCCAATTTAGTGTTCGGGCAGAGGTTCAATTTAGGGATCTATATGATTTTGAATTCCCTGTTTTCCTACATGTGGTAAATATTCAATATGGAACAGACGATCTTTAGCAAATGCACTTGAAACATATCGAACAGGTGATTTTGGTCTCAATTAATGTGTTCGACAATTCGGAATTCCGAAATCGACTGAGAACGGACTGAGAACTTTATGATGATAGTTTCTGTTGAAACTGAGAAAAAATGAACCCCTTCCCTACTGAATTTTTGCACCACTGGCTTTGACCCGGCGATACCTTACTGACATTTCGTCTTCCACCACCACTGAGTAGATGGAGGTACTAACACTGTTCTCCGTAGAAATAATGTCGATAATAATGCTAAATAGTATACCTAAGTACCGATTAATGTTTTTGTTTTATTTCATACTTCTTTATTTAAGTTTACCATGTTTATTCATGCGAAACAATGTAAGTTTGCGACTAACGACTGACGAGTCATACATGAAACATGGGTTTGTTTATAATTTCTTATGACAGATATGGTAATCCATGCAAATGGTGAAAAATACCGATGCGGAGCAAACATTATATGCGGCGGCATCCCACTGTAGCGATTAAATATAATTACGTTTCACTTATCACTCATTCATCTGCCAGTAAGGCAGTAGCGAATAAAGCGTTTCAGTATTTAACCATTCATTCTATTTCATTACTATTCATTTCGTTCGCATTTTCCCATTCGGAAAGAATTTATCTTGCGTTTTCTGCGCCCCGCTCATTTATAATTCGCCTTTGTGAAAGAGAAAGGCGCCCTACACAATCATTCCAGTTTAATTCCAGAATTTTAGTACAGAAGAGTTTTGTTCAACGAAAATGAAACATTCCTGCTTGCGTATTTAGGATTCGATTCGGTTTATAAACGTCGTTTGTTGTTTGATATTCACATAGCCAAAAGGAAGGCAAAACATAGTATTTTCCCCCGCCTTTTCAAAAACATGTCTAACCAGAGCACCCATCTATTTTTAATTAGTGTGTCTATTCATGAATCCCACAAGTACTCTGGAAAAGTAACAAACTCTTGTATTTTGGAACTTTCTATAGAATTTGTTTCAACTATTTACTCTTAATTCCAGAAAATGAGAGTCTTCTGAAGATTCCGATAAGAACTGTTACTTTAATTGATGCTGGCTATTATAGCATCCATGAAGCTGCTGTTCACAGGAGAACGCCTCCATTTCGAAAGACTGGTGATTAACACAGAAGATTCTGATCAGGAAGAAATCGAAGCACAACTTCTCGAACGATCTTTTCGTCTTCAATTCTATGAGATCGTTCCATGCCTGCAGGTGAGGAATGAGCTGCAAGAAGTTTGCCAGATCTACGTCAGAAATACAACCGACTCCGAGCTTCTCCAGTATAATCACACTGAGACAACAGCCTGCGGTTTATCATCAATGGATAATGGATCGATTATTTGAACCATATTTTCTGATTAACAATGAATGTATTCTTTATCAATATACGCAATTTATTGTGAAAATGAAATTGCGTTGTTGAAATTATTGATTTATAATAAATAAAGAATATTGTAATGTATTTCAATTAACACTGACTGTTTTACAAATATTTACAATTAAAAGTGACATGAGTACATAAACTTTATAATTAACAATAAGCAACGAAGTAACAATCAACAAACAAACAAACAAACACAACAAGCAATAACAATTAAACAACCAGCAGTAAACAAACAATAAGCAAATAATTAACTTACTCTAATCAATCCAACAATATAGAAATCCACAGTTTAAACTTCTCTGAAAATATTTCAGAACACCCGTTATTAAAGCTCTTATACAGTGCGAGTAAAAAGTCTGGAAATAATTCGATAAAAATTCAGGAATCATTTCTAGAAAAAACGCTCGTACACATCAAACTAATTTTTTTAAAGTGCATATTTTTTGTTACCTAATTATAGATTTTCGATGGTTTTTGGATTTCGTACTGTGGCGCCATCGTCCATTTTTTTAAATGGCTCCCCATGCTTTTGAAGTGCTGAAATTACGAATTCACTGATATGCCACTGTATGACATTGACGTTGATATTTTTCAAAATAATCAAATTTAAAGCGAAAACAAAAACTTTCAAAGGAAATGAGTTAGCCATGGAATATTGACAGTTATTAATTGGTAACGAAAACCATTAAGTCTCCAATTAAATTCTAACAATTTAGCATTGATTTGTGGATTTCCCTTGGTTCTCTACCCAAATCATGAAGATCCGTACTTACCAAACAATACTTTATTAACAACAGGATGATGCTCCTGCACACTTATGGTCCGGAATTATTAAAGCCAAATTTTCTTCAACAGATAGATTGGTAGGAGAGGTGCTATTGAGTGGCCTGCATGATCTTATCCCACTACATTTTTTCTTGTGGGGCTATCTTAAAAAAAGCAAAATTTATTTTAACTGGTCAAATACAATTGATGAATTTCAGCAGAGAATCCGCAACGAAATTAGAGCAATTAGACCAGACACCCTCCATAATGTTCTCCAGGAATTTAGATTACGACTTTTGTATTGTCAAGAAGTGCGTGGATGGCAATTTCAACATCAACTTAACAATTATTTTTGCTAATTAATGTTACTTTGTCCAATTTACTCCGTTTTCAATCAATAAAACTGTCAATATTCCATGGCTAACTTATTTTCTCTGAGAGTTTTTGTTTTTATTTTGAACTTGATTATTTCGAAAAATATCAACGTTGTCATCTTTCATTCCACAGCTTGCTATATTTTTTCAGTCTGTATACAGACCTACCTACCTACTTCTCTATTTTGTAATTTCCTGATTTTGCTTTCTGCAACTCTAAGGTAAAGACGAAGATAATGTTATATTTCTGCAGCTTTATAATAAACAACCTATGCACTAACTAAATTATGCGCCTTGTTTTATTCTGTTTGTTCATTCGTTTGTGTAATAGCTAGGTACCTACATAGTGGATTTAATTCAATATTTATTAATTTAGGCATAAATTTTACATCACGAAATAAAATATTCTATTAATTCTAATTTTAGTAGAGCTCCAGTAGGTAGGTATCAGATTTCTAGAAGCTGCAAAATGCATTATTTATTAGAATTCTACTTTTAAATCTTAAGGTCATATGTCTTGCTTGTATAATCTCACCATTTTATCTAACATTATTGATTCAGGAACAAAAATTGAAACAACTGCGCCAAAAATGTAGGTAGGTACTATACAGATTATTACGCAAACGAAAATTTCAACTACGTACTAATACATAAGTAGGTAATGCTTTAAGTGGGTTTTCGTTTCAAAATGTCTATTGTATGTAAAAAGTTACTAGAAAGGCGGTAAAGCACAAAGAGAATAATTTATTCAAATTTTACTATTAGCCTATCTACACTGGTTTTATCATCTTCTTTAAGTGATGTAAACATTAATATTTGTTTCTTAACATTGATTTAGACAGCTAAACAAATTATCAACATCTCCAGAATAATACATTTCGCTGTTTGTAATTATAGAGTCATAATATCTGAAAAGATTTCTCAAGAAGATTCCGAGTAGAAAAAGTTAACATTTTTTAAGAACAATACTAGAGTCTTCCGCCTTATTTAAGATAAGCGAACTTTTCTTTTTGCACTTTACTAATTGAATCATTAAAAAAATAATTAATGTATGTATCAGAATTGCGTATCGCAGCGCTAATTATAGAAGCAAATTGAAAATATCGTTATGAATATTTTTGCATTCTAATAGAGTTCGACGAAGAACAGATAATCAATGAGCTTACAACACGTTACCCATTGTATCTTCCGTAAACCTGTAAAGGAAATTAGGTACATTCTGCAAAAAGTATTATGTTTTTACTGATTGTCGCTCAAAATTACTATACAAATAAATAATTCATATAGTCGATACTAGATGTCGCAGCGCTTCAAAAGTTTTTCTTCCAGCAACATATCAATTTAATTACACCACTGAAAAGATATTCTCCTATTTAATTTTTAAAAAGCTATGGCCTAATTTCATTTGCATTCATACTATACGATTTTTTAAGTATTTATGTTTACAACCAATTATTTTCAAAATTAAAATGGTGATCTGCTTTAAATCGTTTCTATTCCAGTCACTTCTTTAATAAGTTCGTTATAAGGCCGCACTTTTTTAATAAAAGTCAAAGCAGGCTTCGAAAAAGCAATTCCACGTGTCAGTTTCTACCTCGAATTTTCAAAATGATCTCGATTATTCAGGCACATTCTCGCCCTTCGTGGAATCGATATCGATATCGTCATACGACGGACCTAATAACAATATCAGGATCGTCTTTGTGATATTAGAAGCGTAAATTATTTGATTCAACAAAGACTTCATATGACCCCAGATATAGCAATCCATGGGCGATAGGTCGGATGACCTGGGTGGACAATTAACAGTACCCTGGCGCCCTATACAACAATTTTCAAAATTGTCGATTAAAAGTCCAGTTACCACTCTGCCAAAATGCAGAGGTGTTGCATCTTTTTGTATCTACCCACATATCATGTGTGATATTTAGATCTTCTAACAACACTGGTAGTTCATCTTCCATCAAGAAGCGGAGGTAAAAAACGCAAAAGTCAAGCGACCTTCAAATACAAGTGGTGCAATCATTATTTTGACAGACTTAACCTTTCAAAGACAGTTATTTGTTTTCAAAGCCACCTTCTTTTTGTTTATGGTATTTGGTCGAACAAATTCAAATGGGAATAACTTTATAACAATTGATTTTGGACTACATGTTTATTGGAAATTTTCGACTTAAAATAACGTCAGGAACATGTATTAAGATATGTACATTCTCTTGCGGGATACCTGTATAGCCATTTTCTAAATGAATTTTCGGAAATTTTCTTTCCATCGTCAGAGAATGTTTCCAATTTTGAAAATAATAACATAATTCCCGTAGAACCCAGACAACCTCAAAAATTTCAAAAAACAAACCAAGGCACTCTTGCAATACAGAAAGACCGTACAAATAAATGTTAGCGACTTTGACATCATTATTGACAGATATTTTAGGAATTCTAAAAAATCAAAATTACCTGCTTAAACAATTTAAATTTAAATTTGTCCGTTAAGTACCTAAGTTACATTTTTATCATGTTTTTGTTTATAAATTTCTATAGGTAGGTACATTCCAAAATATTTAACTGATAACCTTTTTCCAAATTACACAATAATTTAGTTTTTTCAAGAATAGGAAATGGTTTACGAAATTTGAATCGTTATCCCTCAACCGAAATGATCTTAAATGTTCATTATATATTAAATGAATACCTAGGTCTACCAGTTTGTGGAAACCGACAGTGAATTTTTACGGTTACTATTTTGCTCACTTAGTAGAAATTCGCATTTAGTCATAGAATCCGGTATGACGACAGTATTGGACCTCTGACTCAAGTAAACTGAATTTCATTGCTCAGTCGCTAGCACCAGGATTGGCTAAGAGCGGCAAGTCGAAGCAGTTAAGCTGGCTACTCACTATGGGTGTATTCAAAATTTGCAATTCTTAATTTGCGTTTTCATCATAATTTGTTCACAAAATAGAATATAAAAAGCTGTTTGATGCGCTAGGCATAGAAAAGTAATGCTATGATATACACTTCATTATTTAACAAAATGAAATGCTGTTTGCGGTAAATGTATAAACAATAAAGAGCCTCTTAAAATCGTATATGGATGTAGGAAAAAATAGAAGTGTTTAAAATGTATTCCCATATTATATACAGATGCATGATGAAGATTCCGTGGAAAGATAAGGAAGTATTGGAAAGAATTAGGGAACATAGAAACATGTGGAAGAAGGCAGAGAAAAGGGGACACAATATTCCCAACGTTAATTGTCAATCATTTTGTGCTTCTTCTTAGCGTCTTCAATAATCCGCTGAAGCCCATATACAAGAAACTTGTTTGAGCCAATAGTATTCTCTGAAATACACTATCGTGCAGAAAAAGATGAAATAAAATCTTCTCGCGAATACCGGTCCATTAAATACAAACTGCATCGGGCATTATACTCCCATTAACGTAATTAACATGTAGGTACGCGTATCATCCAGTAGCGATGTCTTTTTATGGTCTCATCAATAATGCAGTAATCACTAAGTAATGTAAAAAGAAAACAGAACCGACCGGTAGCTTGTGAGACGGTAAATAAATGACCATCAACCCCCGCACAAAAAAGATAAAATTAAAATTAATAGGCGCTTAGACAAATGGCACTCCTCTGTGAATACGGCCCGAAATATTGTGTGAACATTACTTAGAACCACACCTTTTGTGCTGTTACCGCACGGTGCGGGCGATAAATTATTTTACTTTATAAAATTGTCCCGCACTTATTAGGAGCGCATTGAACCATGAGGTGGAAAACTGTAACAAAATTTCTTTGTCAAAGATGATCTGTATACGAACAAATTAATACTTTCAACAAATATGTTGGTAATATGGTATTATCACTCCTCAAGTTGTGGCTAAATACACCCAGTTGATGGTTTGCACCAAAATATAACGTTGCAAATATAAATAGGTATAATATATAATATGTAATGTATAATGTATAATGTATAATTTATAATATATAATATATAATATATAATATTCAGGGTGATTTATACCAGGGGGCAAAAAATTAAAATTAGGGTTCAGAGCCACAAATTAAGTAAAAAATGTCCCACAATGGTTTGTCCGGAAATGCTTCGTTTAAAGGTTATGTTCTTCCAAAGATGGAGGCTATTAAATTATGTTTTTAATTTTTTTCTCAATTTTTGAGAAAGATATAAATGTGAATTTTGGCACACCTATTATACTAATAATGACGTTTCTACGAGATAATTTTTCACTCATCCCTTATCGTTCCAAAGGATGAAAACAACCGTCATTAATTTTTTATACCAGGAGGCGAAAAATTAAAGATCGGATTAAGAATTTACTTTCAAGCAAAAAAGACGAAATAAATTTTTTTCCTATCGGACTTTGTTTTTGAGATATCCAGGTTCAAACTTTTGAAAAATAAATTTCAAGTTTTACAAAAGGTAATAATACGTCATACGAAATATCTTATTTAATGAACATAACAGTTATACACAAAATAAAAACATTATTTTAAATATAAAATTTAGAAAACAAGTAAAAACCTAAATTAATAGCTTGTAATTTCGAGAAATTATGGCAAAATAATAATAAAGACGTTTCGGCCGCGTTCGGGACCTTTGTCAAGAATAATTTGTAAATTAAAGTAAAATAACAGATATAAAAAATGCGCATTATTTGTCTAATAAAATTGGCCACTTTCTTATATTTTTTATATTTTATCTAATATTTAAAAATCAATATTAAAATTTAAATTTAAATTTAAAATGTGATTTTTTCATTTCTTCACAATTTCTGACGGTTACGTTTTTATTGCTGTTTTAAGTAAAAGTTTTCTCATTGAGAGTATTTCTTCAAGGTTATATTAAGAGATCAATAGTAATTTGTCGTAAAAAAGTAAACTCTAGCAAGTTAACAAATAAAATTCTGGGCTTGGATGTTCTCGATGTCAAAAATATGAAAATTCATACTTCATCCCATTAACGAAAAATGCCCGTTGCACCATCCTTTCAAGTGTCTATATTGACTAATACAAGAGTTTTTCATCTGAGGAGGGTTGGGGTCACCGTACAACGACGATGACTAAGTGGACTTGCTGGTTCGTAAGACGAAGAAAAATGATGATTCCGCATTGAGAAGTTCCCTCGGTCTCTAGGCAATTCCTCGTGCCCCGCTTAAACTTATATTTCTTTTAGTTCCTTCATTATTTTTCCTTATTCAACTGAAGTGTGTGATGACATCAAAATAAAAATGTTACTCACAAAGTAAACGAAGTTGTAGTACCTACGTCAAAGTTAGGTACATTACCCACATACAGAATAAATTTATTGTTAGATAAGAATCATCTATTTAGTATACCAAGAGCGAGTTAAAGGTTGTTTGGTATCTCCTAAATAATTTCAAAAACTAAAGAAAAAATAAAACTTGTCGCCAGTATTTCTCAACTTAAGCGTAGATATTAGTTTCAGTTATACAGTACGTTGCATATTTGCTGAAAAGTTATATTATGAATGTTTTTGAAAACTTTTTAAGATGTAGAGAAATTTTGAAAATTAAGTACTTTTGCTTTGAATAAAAGTGTGGCAGATTGTTTTGGTCGCATCAAAGCAATATGTATCTACAAGGTGATGTGTTACAAATGTACCAACTGATTTTGTAGCAAAAATCACGTTTGCTTTCTGTCGTTTCCAAGGATACTGTATGTGAAAATATGTCACTTTGACAGTGACGGTACTACTATTATGCTCTTTTGGCCTTTTCACCACTTTTGACAGTGGCAACGTAGCACCTTGCCTGTCTTTTCATTGTAATAACTTTTTATTGGTGCAAATTCTGAAAATTAGGGCGTTTGATTGGCTTACCCAAAATGACTCGGAGTTTTATATACACTGTGTCGCTGGATGCATCTAACAGTTATGCTTGTAAACTTTCTTACTTCACATTTTTAGAGAAAAAGTCGTCTTTCATAAAAAGTGTTTTCTTATTCTGCGAATGACAAAAGGGAAGTTTAAATTTGTTTTCCCACGACCCCCTAGGAAAGCGGCACATTGCATACAGCATAGTAGGCCGAAAACTTGACAATTGCGTTGCCCGTGCCCTAAACTCGCAATTGTGCTGTAATATTTGAAAATTGCACACGTTCATTCAAATGTTGTAGGCAGCTTTGAGATTTTGACGTTTACTGAATAAATATCCTGTTGCGTTTCTTTTTAAATCTAATAATTTTTGATTAGAAAAATCTCTTAAAAGGTACGGCAGTTGAACATTTTAATGGCTACTTCGTGGAAGACCTAAATATTTTAGGTACGAACTGGTCATTTTTATGAATTGGCGAGCAAGAGAACAAATCAACGTGTCTTTCATGAGCCGGTCGGAATTATTAGAATATTATGCTCATAGTAAGTTAGTAGGCTACTTGGAAATTTTGACCTCTGTTAACATAGACAACAAAGCCTTAAAAATAAAGTTACTGTTTGTTTTATGAATAAATTTGTCTTCGTAAGGGGTCGTGGGAAAAATAGTGTACATAACTCGATGGAAAGTGTATTTCCTATAATCTCACGTGAATTCTGCACTCGGCTAGGTACGCCTCGTGCATAAAATTCCACGCTCGTATGAAATTTGTCACTTTCCATGTTCGTTACGTAAAATATTATTAAAACGTTTCCAAAGAACAACCTTTTCAAATGGGTTTTCCGCTAGCGCGTAATTTAGCGATTTTGACGTAGATTGCGCTCACCAATGAGGAATATGGGGAAGAAGTGACACGGAGCAATAGCGGTACTAGCAGTAGTAGTACCATAAGCGATAGAGTTATAAAAACCAGAAAGATATTAGGAACGACACTGAATTTCCCCGAATATGGGAACAAGTGTCGCTTTTGCTACCAAAATACCTTGTGTCGCTTTTCCACTGTCATATAGTTCAGACCAAAGTTGAGAAGCTCCAATCCATGTCCTGCCATCCTCACAATTAGATTCTGTTTCCTCATCTGGATCAGGAGTAGTCCTCTTTTTCTTCCTCCTATCCTTGGACCACAACACCTTCCTCATCCAACTGGTTATAAAGTTATCCTTTCTGGTTACAATCGCTAATTTAGTTATTTCTCGTAGATCCTCATTTCTTATTGTCGTTTAGTGTTATTCGCACCATGTCTCTTTCCATATGCTATCATTTTGTGATTAATCTTTTTAGGTTTTTATGTGTAACCGCCCATATTTCGCACATGTTAGTGTAGGTAGAACACGCGGACTTGATTTTTTTATTTTTGTTGATTGACTTGTTTGGGATCTTAGGATATAGTTCATCCCACCAAAACTTCCCACTCCACTTTATTCTTTTATCCATCTCCGTAAACTGGTCCCCCCACTTTGATAATCGGTCCTAGATGTGTGACATATAAAGGTACTGATACGTAGATTCTCAATATGACGTTGAAAATTCAGAATTTCCATTTTATGCAGAATAAAATTTTCCGAGTAACACTCTCGACTTTTTCAATTTGTGCGCTGTCTATATTATTTATAGACCTGCTGCTACAATAATTACTGCTAAACCTGGATTTTATTTGATAAAAACACCGCTGCTACATCAGCTTTATTCAGTCCCAAGAAATTGAAAGGAAAAACCTTCAAATGCACAATTATTTTCCCATGCGTCTCAATCTGAGGACATGATGAAATAAAAATATGGCAGTAGTCTTACTGCAGGGTGTTTGCCCTGTATTTAATTGTGTTGGCGTTCGTCATATGAAAATTTAAAACGTGTTGATTTCCAAACACTACTACTTATGAATTGAAATTTGTTTACGTGACATAATTTTGACCTTGGTACTCCAAATACTTCGCTTTGAATAATGAAAACACTCTGTAAGCGAGTGTCAGTTTTTCTTTCCCTGGATCCTCCCACCATTTCCGCATAACATGTTTTCCCACCGATCTTAAACTCCATCTCTTAATGATAATTCCCTTGCGTAATACAGTCGCCCTAAAGTTTTCAATCACATTAAAAACCGTCTCATAAAAACGCCCCTGATAAATGAGTTGCCGGAAAACTAAGTATGGTCAACATTTTCAGCTTTAGGTAGTGCGGCGAGGCTCACTCTATCTTTCGCAAAAAATCCTTTTATATAAAGACGGAAGAAAAATCGCATTTGTTTTGAGGCGGCACGGCGCTTTGATTAAGTGCGTTCTTGGCGGGGCTCGAACTTCGGGCGCCGTAGCGGAAGATGGATCAGCACGCGAGCTCATTCCGTGTGCTTCATTTAACATATGGATGAAACTTCGCTTGGAGGTGTGTGCGGCAGAGGGGGTGCACAATACTCAAAACACAATTCTTCATTATTGCAAGTGAAAGCTTATTTTGTTATTTTGTTTATTTGTTTCTTACTTAAAATCTCGGCTGATGGGTTTAAAATTTCTTCATATTTTTAGATAGGGCGTATTTCTGAATACATATTACAGAATTCTAGGGCTTGTAGAGCAGCCAAAAATAACAAGTTTTGATAATGAACCCATGTCCGAAAATTAACTCATTCCAAGGTAATTGGCCTACTATAACGATTTTAACAACGCACTACGAATGAAAAGAAAGAATTGATGGTTTTAAACAAAACTTAAAGTTTATTGATAATTTGTTTAAGTATTTGTGCCAAATATTTTATACAAGCTAGCTGACAAGTCCAAATTTCAATAAATCTGTTTGTAATCGTTTTGTGAATTTGTGAAAAGCTATTGGAAAATGTGTCAACAAAGTAAAAATGAAAAAAAAACGTATTTCTGAGTGATCATTGTATCTATTAACGATTGTGGCCATGGATGTTCAATTTGAGGAGGAGTGCATTATTAGAAGTAGGTACAACAATGTGAAATTTTACATGCGAGATAAATTCTATCGACATCATTACACCGCTGAAATGCTGGAAATGTGTGATGTGCCTGGGAATATGATCGACTTGGAACCATGCGGTTTTGTTCCAAAATTTAAGTCACAGTTTAATTAAGTCAGAATTTCATGTCAACCAAAAATGATTTATTTTCTTCCATTAAATTTGAAATCACAATGAATCTCAATTGCAATCTCATTTCGATTTCGATTGCAAGATCAATGTTCAATTAAACAAATCACAACAAATAAATGCTTTTGTTCAATCCTGCCATAGAAACATGTTGTTTCACTCTTAGAAACCGTTTCGCTCACTTATTTGCCTCTGCACACTCGCCTGGCGGCAAATTGCGGCAAATTACGTGAGCGAAATTTTCAGTTTCTCCACTTGTAGTGTAATATACTATTTCGCCACTATGTAACCGACTAGCTTGATTCACAATTTGACAATCAGCTGTCAAACGACATTTACGCACGCGCAGTGCTGTCAGATGTAAAAATTAAGAAAATAGTTTACCATCTGTACAAAAATCGTATATTTGGGAGGTTTGAATTAAAAACAGTAGTACACATTAAAAACATTTATTTATTGGACAATGTTTTGTTCGAATCGTGAGTTATGGTCTTGAGTTCATACAAAAATTCCATAGAAAAAAGTACTTTTAGTTTTCCCGAATTTTCTAATTTTCCGGGCAACTTTTCCAATTTTTCTTTCCCTAAAAACCTTAAGTGGACTATTACGAATGCCTATTAAAAAAACAAGTGGAACCCGTGGGCTACGCCACACGTCTTTTCAGAATGCTCCATATTCGTGTCCCAACCCCTGTCGCCATTTGGAAATAACAGTGTATAGGTATGTCTCGTGCTACTACGTATTGCAAACCCTTTAATCATTCAGCGCTGTCATAATTTTACTTATCTCCGAATTTTACTAAATTATATTATTTACTGATGACTGATGGAAAATGTCTCCACCAATTTGTTTGTTGCTAAGTTACACCAAACAAAAAATCTGTAAATTTTCTGTCTCACACTCCGACGAAGTAATGAACTTTAAATTACAAAAAGACCCTATTTAAAGCTCTTTAAACCCCGAAAACCCCGGAAACCCCGAAAAGGCACATCTACAGCATTAGAGCTTTCCGTAGAGCCCACAATTGTTGGAATCGATAGAGTCCTCGATAAGATATCTGGCGAACAAAGTTTCAATGTAAAATCAATCAATACATACTGTACCTATATTACATAATATAGGTACTTTCTGTATATTAGAAATATATGTTCATTATCTATTGGTGTTGTACAGGTTGGGTACTTTTGGTCATAAATAGAAAATTTTATTATTTTGCAATCCTGTAATTGGAAACGAAGGTTTCTCTGGGATTGCCAGATTTGTAAACTAAAATAAAATAAAATAAGACTTTATGGATAATAAGTACATTAACGCTCTTTGAAGTTGGTTCATTTTCCGCACGCTTTCGCTGGTCTGCAAATGAATAATGAAGAAACTGAGCTTATCTTGTGTAAATATAAAAGTCATTAGACAATTTCCATGAAGTGGCGAGCGTAACAGAGTAGCGCGATATATCCAAACTATGTCGTACCCAGCAACAAATTTAGGTATTAGTCTTGGTCCATTCTGCAGTGGCATATCCATCAATCTCTGCAGTAATTTATTGTCTTATTTCCCATTGTCATTTTTCATTTACTTTATGCGTACATCTTTATTTCAAATTAAACATGGGCACACAACGTTATTCGAAGCGGTATATAAGAAAGACGGGGAGATATTTATGTAGATTAATGATGATGCCCGTTGAATTAAGCTCTGTACTAAGTATGTTTATGTGTATCTTGTGTTCTCTCTATTATGTACAAGTACCGCCGTTATTTGCGGGAACGGGAATGTGTTGATAATTTATATAACTTTCACATTCCTTCCGGGATGATGCTTGCAAACAAAGAATTTCTAGGATTTCCCAGTAGGTAGGCACTTAGTTTTGTAAATTCTTATAAAAAAATTTATTTGCAATTAATTTCAAAATTATAATTGAGATTATATTGCTCGACATACTATGCGTGCGAAATACACGGGATGGGTCTCGAGCAGAGATATAGAAATATTTAGGAAGGTGACGTCACGGCTATATTATCTAACACTTTCTGACCACATGTAGTCTGCTCAAAAGTCGCCTTAAGAATGTCATAGTGGTTAGAATTTCGATTGCAACTGTGTGACGTATGTATCAAGGGCAGAAATGCCCTAATCGCTTACCTAGTCGAAACTGTGAGTGGGCCAAGGACAGTAAAACGTATTAACTCGGAGATCACAGCTTCCAAATGTCGCTGGCAAACAACAATGGGGAACTACAAAACAGTGAAATTTAAGAGAACAAATAATAAACATGTATTAAAAAACATATATGTGAATTGGCACAAACGTGGTGAAGAAATCTAAAGAACTGCTGCGAAACGAAAAATAAAGAAGATAGCAACGGCCTAAACCTTAAACAATGCTCTGAAGAATAGATAATAAAAGACATAAAGTAATACAAAATAGGATTTAAGCCTGCCGTCCACTACATATGCGAAACGGTGCTAATACTGAGTGTTGTCAGGATGAAGTTTCGAGTACGCATGTCTTATGGGCATCCGTCCACCACCGAGGAGATGTTCAAAAATAGGAAGCGGTGATGTGCTGAGCCATCTTCATTTCGCTCCGGGTGCAATTTAAGCTGTGAAAAAGATTATAAAAATCAAGAAATGAAAGATTATGTGTGATTTTCTTCTGTTCTTGAAAATGTTTCTAGATTACCAGGAATTTTTCTCCAATTCTCATGATCAATGTTGTAAAAAAGTGAATGATGCACTAAATATATTCAGTATAAATTATCCCTTAGTATCGGCATTAGTTTTATTTCAGAAAATTTTCAAAAAATGAATATTGTAGTTAGAACAATAATTTGAATCTGAAATATCAGTTTTTTAAATTTGTTTTTCTCCATTTAGTAGATATGCTATGGAGGTACGGGCTCACGATTAACATTGATTCTCCCATAAGAGCTAAAAAACTACTTTTGTTGCAAATCCCAACCAAGTTTTGCCAATGACTTGTAGATCCCAACTAGGTTTTGCCAATTCACTTAACATACGGATCCCAACTAGGTTTCGCCAATTACTTGTGGTTTCCCATCTAGGTTTTGCCAAACTACTTTGTTTGTGGTTCCCAACTTGGTTTTGCCAATGTCTGCTATTATTCCCTTGTTTTCATTAGTAATCGCGGATTAGTTCGAATCCTAACGGATCCTTTTGCTACCCGAAAGCCACCACTGGTAGGTCACACTGCCTCATGTCGGTAAGGCAGATTCCTGCAACGTCGTGGTAGAATGGCCCCAGTCCTTAAGCCTTCGCCCCGCTAGAGAGCAACCCTAAGTGGGATTCGACAGACATAAATTCAGCACCGCCGCCCGCAGTCTCAGAGAACTTATCTGTGTGCGCGTGTTGACTACAGGAGAGCGGTCAGTTCCTGCAACAGGTTTGTACCATCAACGCCACAGCCGGCGTTCGCGTCGGCCCTTACGTCAAAGCTCTAGCTCCCACCCTGGGAAATCCGGGAAAGGTAAATAAAACACCCGCAATTTTGCATTTTATGCCTTTTTGCCCCCCAAATCGAGCTCTTACGGGAGAATCAATGTTAATCGTGGTCCCGTATCCCGGGCCTACATCCAAGTTGACGCAATTATGACGTCAGCGTCCACGCAGGCGCCAGCGTTTGCACCAGCGCAACGTTAATAAAACACGAGCAATATCTTTGTCTGTTCCACTCTTTCTCGAAGGAACGATGACTAAAACACAGTTTAGTATTATACCGACCCTAACGTTAGTGCCAAATAGGCTTTAACTCATAAGGAACGTAAGTAGCTCATGTGAGGAGAATCGGAATAAACAGTTATTTCGCCGCGATTACTATTGGTTACAGACAGCTGGCCCCCTATGTCAAAGCCAGCCCCCCCCCCTCAACCCCCCTTCAGCGGTGATTTGAGTATGGCGTAACCAAGACGGAGCAACCCTGACGTCACATGTGGGCGCTTTCGCGATACGCACCCAAACCGCCACTGCTACGTCACCCAAGATGGCCGCCACCGAGCAGCCAAGTTGGCGGCAGCGTTCAGCTTTTGTGAATGTGAGAAGGTTAAATAAAACACTGTTGCGTATTATCTTTATTGGAGCATATTACACAAAAGACCCTGTATGTCCTGACATGATGCAATTTTATTGAAAATGTTTACTGGAATATAACGCCCTGTATGTAAGTACTTGCGAAACGATGAAATCTTATCGGACAAAGGACTATAATTAAATAACACCTCGTAGGTACGCTATACAACGAGCCGACTTGCAGGGTGAATCAGTTGACGATAATTTTCAGATTAACGATGGCGGACAGCGTCCAGCCTGCAACACATAAATATAAATTAAATAAAAAATAATAAACAGAAACCGAGACACGAACGAATATTTCGCAACGTACTAGAGTCTAAGATAGGAATAAAAAGAGGAATAGGTAGGCCCAGATTAGACTACTGCTCTCAAATAGTTGGGGATGTACGATGTTCTACTTGCAGACTAACGATAGCGTGACAAAATAAAAGCACATACCAGAATTTCGCTCCTGAAACCCTTCCAAAAACATTTGCTTAACGATGGAATAAATACGTTTCTGTTTCAAAGTTGATGAATTTACGTACCGTGCGGGGGCGGCATACTAAATTACCTGCGTGCATTTTACCTAGAAAATAACTTCTATTAGTTCGTTGCAATACATTTGTTGATATGAATCAAAAATGTCACGTCAATTTATTAGTATATGACTATGTGAGAAACATATCAATTAACCCTGGTATTTAATAAATGTGGTTAAATAAAACACTGTTGCGTATTATCTTTATTGGACAACACAACAGACCCTGTATATCCTGACATGATGAAATTATATTGAAAATGTTTACGGGAATATAACACCCTGTATGTACCTACACAACGATGAAATTTTATCGAACAAAGTTGTATTGAACTATAATTAAATAACACCCTGTATGTACGATATACGACTAGCCAACTTGCGGGGGGGGGGGGGGGGGGTGAATCTGTTGGCGATAATTTGCAGATTAACGATGGCGGACAGCGCCCAGTCTGCAATACATAAATATAAATTAAATAAAAAATAATAATAATAAAAGGGAAAAACTTTTCGATGCACGAAGGAATATTTCGCAACGTACTAGGGTCTGAGATAGAAATAAAAAGAGGGATAGGTAGGCCCAGATTAGACTACTGCTCTCAAATAGTTGGGGATGTACGATGTTCTACTTGCAGATTAACGATAGCGTGACAAAATAAAAGTACATACCAGAATTCCGAGCCTGAAACTCTTCCAAAAACATTTGCTTCGCGATGGGATAAATACGTTTCTGTTTCAAAGTTGGTGAATTAACGTAAGTACCTGAGGATCCGTGCGGGGCGGCATAGAAAATTTCCACAATGCATTTTCCCTACAAAATAACCTCTGTTAGTTAATTGCAATATGTAGAAATAAATAAAAAAAAATACAACTTAAATTAGTAAGACTAGGTGAGAAACATATCAATAAACCCTGGTATTTAATAAATGTAAATTATATTTTCCACCAATTAGTTAATTGCAATATGTAGATATGAATAAAAAAATACAACTTCAATTAGTAAGACTAGGTGGGAAACATATCAGCAAACCCTGGTATTCCGTAAATGTAAATTATAATTTATTATTTTCCACCAAGTTCATTCGGTGTTTCAACAAACATTTGACAATCCTCACTATCCAAAAATTATTATGATTGTGTATAATATTTATAAATAGGAACTTACCTGTGTCTAATTATTTCGGGGGATCACTCATGTAAAATTTTGGGCACGATATATTGCCATGTTCTACTTGTACGAGTAGATTAACGATGACGTAACAAAATAAAAGTAAATTAAAAAAACTTTCCGAGACACGAAGGAATATTTTGTCACTATAGATTGCCTCATGTAACCACTGACCACCACTAGATCGAATCTCGTGAATTACTCTCCGAATATTCATATTAGCACATCGGTTGGTATCATTTATGAAAACTAGGTGCAGAATGTTAAAAATTTACTAATCTGGACGTTCTTTTATAACGTATTCTTGCGCAAGTTCGGCGTCTGCAAAGCCATAAATTACACATGGGAATGCTATTCTTTGATATAGATACATGATGCAATGTGGCCAAATTAGTAGAATCGACGCGTTATTATTTTAATGAAACATAAACAATAATAAATTCATGTCCGAATTGAAAGTCTTATCAAAACAAATCATTATTTAGATTACCGAAGACACCCTGTGGGTAATAAAAATGACAATTTATACTGCTGACTCAATAAATAATTTCTGTTTAGGTATTTTATGTATGTCAGATCGAAAATTAATTATGGAACATCATGAATCAAATAATGTTAAAATACGACAAGATCGTGTACTTAAATTCGGTGCGAAATAATAATAAGAAATTTCCAGAAAGTTATTAATATATGGAAGGAATGGGGTGCGAGGGGTTAAACGATTATTATAAATACTACAAGACGTGTACTTAAATTCGGAGGGAATGGGGTGCGAGGGGTTAAACGATTATCTATATGACAAGACCGTGTACTTAAATTCAATTAAGTTCTTCCATAGTGCGCGAATATATTTCTCTGTTCATGTAAGGACACGGGCAAGTACGGAGATACTAATAGATACTTCTATAAATAAAGTGTGTCCTTGTTGGAAGTCGGTACGTAAAACATGTGGCTAGCTTATAGACAACAAAACTGGCCCCAATTTGTGGACCTGAGTAGCGCCATACAACGATTAGAATGCCAGTCTACCGATTTATCCTTCGAGGCGAGTCACGAAGCAGTGTATGGAAAAGGTGATCTGTATTCGGAACAAAATCTAAAAGAGCTGGCTGAACAGTACGAATACTCCCTCGATACATTTTTAAATACCATGGTCACCGAGGGCAACGAGCATTTCTTAGAAGACATTGTCAAATATCTGCCGGGCGAAGTTATTGTAAAACATAATTTGATCCGTTTGCTGAAGCCGTAGGTATTTTATGTATGTCAGACCGAAAATTAATTCTGGAACATCAAAAGCGGTTATGCGGAATAATAATAATAATAAGAAGAAATTTCCAGAAAGTTATTAATAGGTATATGGAAGGAATGGGGTGCGAGGGGTTAAAGACTATTACTATAAATACAACAAGACCGGTGCATACACATATACACAACTAAATATTCCCGCTTTACTTCTGATACCCGAGGCACGAAGGCATAAATATTTCGCAACATACTAGAGAACCTATATTAGTTCATTGCAAATACATACATGTAGATATGAGTCAAAAATGCAACTTCAATTTAGTAGTATGACTAGGTAAGAAACATGTCAGAAAACCCTGGTATTCAATAAATGTATTTTATTTCCATCAAATTCATTCGGATATACGTCCTATATAAACATTCGACAATCCTCACTGCCCTATGACGTAACAACATTTCTTAGAAGACATTGTCAAATATCTGACGGTTGAAGTTATTGTAAAACATAATTTGATCCGTTTGCTGAAGCCGCAGGAATAATCTTATGTAAATAAAATATATGTATACCTGCTGTATGTTTGTAACAAATAAAAGTAACTGCTAGTAAGTACCTACCGTGTATAATATTTTATTTTGCATTTTTAAATTGACCCCAAGAGATTAGTATAATAACCACTATACACACATACACATCCCACGCAATGCTCTAAAGTAAAGTAAATAAATAAGGACGCCGAACTTGTATCTGTAGGTACCTACCTTAAGTTTGTCAACTCAAAAGAACCTCATAAAAATTAATTGTGTATAAACAGATCTGGAAATGCATAGTCTTATGTGTATATACAACTAAATATTCCCGCTTTATCTCTGTTACTTAATGAAGCATGCGAAAATCTAAACAGAAAAATTCTTACGTTCACGTAAGTACTTCTATTTACTTACCTTAGTATCAAACCCAGAGAGATACTTGAAGATTGTGTTGAATAGTCTCCGTGCTTGCTAAAGGGATATCTATTTATTCCAAAGACTGGTTCGACGTACCCCACACTTTTTTAGGTGGGTACATAGTTTTATAAACCGAAATTGCATTTTTTCTACTTACTAATAACTGAATATGAGTGTGCTTTTTTTCTTCTTATACAGGTAAATTCTAGGGAGCCGTCAAAGAAGTCGCTCGCATGTGCGTGGGAAGTTTTAAAATTTGTGATTAGGACCCCAATGAACTATACAGTTTCATAATATTATTCCTTTGCGAACTAATGTTTGTTTTGATAAAAATCGCCAAATACAAACATGATTAGGTATACCAATATAATTATTCTGTAACATCTGCCCATATATGGTAATTTAAAGAACTCGCGGACATTTCGCTTGACCACGCACGAAGTGTAATTAACATTCATTTACCACCGTGGGCTACGGTAATTACTAAATAGCGCTATTCTTGTGTTTTCAATTTTATGAGTTATAGCACATGGACAGACTTACGTGTTGGGCTTTAGGTGGTCTGGGATTCACCCTTCCATATAATAATGCCTATTTATGCCTATTTAGATATATTTATGCATTTCAAATCGAAAATTCTAGAACATTATAATAATTTTCAAAAGTTTTCATATGAGACAAAGTAGGGGCTCCGAAATAATATATTAGAGTTGTCACCAACAGCAGACGCCACCGTCGCGTCGGGATGAACGTTCATGCTAAATGGGCGTTAACCCATAAGAGTAGTAAAATTATGTCATGTGGGGTATCAAATTAAAAGACTCGACGAGGAGTATCGGAATAAACAGTTACTTCCCCGAAAAATGGCCGCCCACCCGTAAGCCCTGTTTCGGACAAACGTAGGACACCATCACGGCGTTAACCCATAATGGAGGTAAAACAATGTCATGTGGGGTATCAAATTATAGGACTCGACGAGGAGAATCGCAATAAACAGTTATTTCATCGCAAAATGAACGCCCACCCGTAAGCCCTGTTTCGGTCAAACGTAGATCATCATCATACCGCTCCGCCACTCTTATTCCTATGGTCGACTGACGTCATGGGTTGAGATGCCACTTCCAGCCAAACCGGATCTGCGGTTTTGCCAATGCGCTTTACTTGCGGTTCCCAGCTAGGTTTTACCAATTACTTTCAGATCCCAACTAGGTTTTGCCAACGCACTTTACTTGCTGTTCCCAACTAGGTTTTGCCAATTACTTGCGGCTCCCAACTAGGTTTTGCCATTACGCTGAGAGGGCTCTTGCCCTGTGTACTAGAATCTGCAATATTACCAAGCGAACTTTTGTAACACATTGTATGTGTATACAGGTGTATACACCTGTATGTACTAACAGATGTAACACAAAGGCCTTGTATATACGAGCAGATAAAACACAAGTGTCCTATATGTACCATGCTATGTGCCCCTCTGGAATCGCATTACATGATTGACACAACTTTTGTTCCCAACCGCTGGACCAATCAGAAGACAGGAACAAGATGGCCGCCATTGCAACGTGACGTCAGCGCCCGACGTCAACGTCCACGCGGGCTTTAAGCCTTGTCTAAACTTGTCGCTGCACTGAACGCCCCGTGGACGTTGACGTCGGGCGCTGACGTCACGTTGCAATGGCGGCCATCTTGTTCCTGTCTTCTGATTGGTCCAGCGGTTGGGAACAAAAGTTGTGTCAATCATGTAATGCGATTCCAGAGGGGCACATAGCATGGTACATATAGGACACTTGTGTTTTATCTGCTCGTATATACAAGGCCTTTGTGTTACATCTGTTAGTACATACAGGTGTATACACCTGTATACACATACAATGTGTTACAAAAGTTCGCTTGGTAATATTGCAGATTCTAGTACACAGGGCAAGAGCCCTCTCAGCGTAATGGCAAAACCTAGTTGGGAGCCGCAAGTAATTGGCAAAACCTAGTTGGGAACAGCAAGTAAAGTGCGTTGGCAAAACCTAGTTGGGATCTGAAAGTAATTGGTAAAACCTAGCTGGGAACCGCAAGTAAAGCGCATTGGCAAAACCGCAGATCCGGTTTGGCTGGAAGTGGCATCTCAACCCATGACGTCAGTCGACCATAGGAATAAGAGTGGCGGAGCGGTATGATGATGATCTACGTTTGACCGAAACAGGGCTTACGGGTGGGCGTTCATTTTGCGATGAAATAACTGTTTATTGCGATTCTCCTCGTCGAGTCCTATAATTTGATACCCCACATGACATTGTTTTACCTCCATTATGGGTTAACGCCGTGATGGTGTCCTACGTTTGTCCGAAACAGGGCTTACGGGTGGGCGGCCATTTTTCGGGGAAGTAACTGTTTATTCCGATACTCCTCGTCGAGTCTTTTAATTTGATACCCCACATGACATAATTTTACTACTCTTATGGGTTAACGCCCATTTAGCATGAACGTTCATCCCGACGCGACGGTGGCGTCTGCTGTTGGTGACAACTCTAATATATTATTTCGGAGCCCCTACTTTGTCTCATATGAAAACTTTTGAAAATTATTATAATGTTCTAGAATTTTCGATTTGAAATGCATAAATATATCTAAATAGGCATAAATAGGCATTATTATATGGAAGGGTGAATCCCAGACCACCTAAAGCCCAACACGTAAGTCTGTCCATGTGCTATAACTCATAAAATTGAAAACACAAGAATAGCGCTATTTAGTAATTACCGTAGCCCACGGTGGTAAATGAATGTTAATTACACTTCGTGCGTGGTCAAGCGAAATGTCCGCGAGTTCTTTAAATTACCATATATGGGCAGATGTTACAGAATAATTATATTGGTATACCTAATCATGTTTGTATTTGGCGATTTTTATCAAAACAAACATTAGTTCGCAAAGGAATAATATTATGAAACTGTATAGTTCATTGGGGTCCTAATCACAAATTTTAAAACTTCCCACGCACATGCGAGCGACTTCTTTGACGGCTCCCTAGAATTTACCTGTATAAGAAGAAAAAAAGCACACTCATATTCAGTTATTAGTAAGTAGAAAAAATGCAATTTCGGTTTATAAAACTATGTACCCACCTAAAAAAGTGTGGGGTACGTCGAACCAGTCTTTGGAATAAATAGATATCCCTTTAGCAAGCACGGAGACTATTCAACACAATCTTCAAGTATCTCTCTGGGTTTGATACTAAGGTAAGTAAATAGAAGTACTTACGTGAACGTAAGAATTTTTCTGTTTAGATTTTCGCATGCTTCATTAAGTAACAGAGATAAAGCGGGAATATTTAGTTGTATATACACATAAGACTATGCATTTCCAGATCTGTTTATACACAATTAATTTTTATGAGGTTCTTTTGAGTTGACAAACTTAAGGTAGGTACCTACAGATACAAGTTCGGCGTCCTTATTTATTTACTTTACTTTAGAGCATTGCGTGGGATGTGTATGTGTGTATAGTGGTTATTATACTAATCTCTTGGGGTCAATTTAAAAATGCAAAATAAAATATTATACACGGTAGGTACTTACTAGCAGTTACTTTTATTTGTTACAAACATACAGCAGGTATACATATATTTTATTTACATAAGATTATTCCTGCGGCTTCAGCAAACGGATCAAATTATGTTTTACAATAACTTCAACCGTCAGATATTTGACAATGTCTTCTAAGAAATGTTGTTACGTCATAGGGCAGTGAGGATTGTCGAATGTTTATATAGGACGTATATCCGAATGAATTTGATGGAAATAAAATACATTTATTGAATACCAGGGTTTTCTGACATGTTTCTTACCTAGTCATACTACTAAATTGAAGTTGCATTTTTGACTCATATCTACATGTATGTATTTGCAATGAACTAATATAGGTTCTCTAGTATGTTGCGAAATATTTATGCCTTCGTGCCTCGGGTATCAGAAGTAAAGCGGGAATATTTAGTTGTGTATATGTGTATGCACCGGTCTTGTTGTATTTATAGTAATAGTCTTTAACCCCTCGCACCCCATTCCTTCCATATACCTATTAATAACTTTCTGGAAATTTCTTCTTATTATTATTATTATTCCGCATAACCGCTTTTGATGTTCCAGAATTAATTTTCGGTCTGACATACATAAAATACCTACGGCTTCAGCAAACGGATCAAATTATGTTTTACAATAACTTCGCCCGGCAGATATTTGACAATGTCTTCTAAGAAATGCTCGTTGCCCTCGGTGACCATGGTATTTAAAAATGTATCGAGGGAGTATTCGTATACCTAAACAGAAATTATTTATTGAGTCAGCAGTATAAATTGTCATTTTTATTACCCACAGGGTGTCTTCGGTAATCTAAATAATGATTTGTTTTGATAAGACTTTCAATTCGGACATGAATTTATTATTGTTTATGTTTCATTAAAATAATAACGCGTCGATTCTACTAATTTGGCCACATTGCATCATGTACCTATATCAAAGAATAGCATTCCCATGTGTAATTTATGGCTTTGCAGACGCCGAACTTGCGCAAGAATACGTTATAAAAGAACGTCCAGATTAGTAAATTTTTAACATTCTGCACCTAGTTTTCATAAATGATACCAACCGATGTGCTAATATGAATATTCGGAGAGTAATTCACGAGATTCGATCTAGTGGTGGTCAGTGGTTACATGAGGCAATCTATAGTGACAAAATATTCCTTCGTGTCTCGGAAAGTTTTTTTAATTTACTTTTATTTTGTTACGTCATCGTTAATCTACTCGTACAAGTAGAACATGGCAATATATCGTGCCCAAAATTTTACATGAGTGATCCCCCGAAATAATTAGACACAGGTAAGTTCCTATTTATAAATATTATACACAATCATAATAATTTTTGGATAGTGAGGATTGTCAAATGTTTGTTGAAACACCGAATGAACTTGGTGGAAAATAATAAATTATAATTTACATTTACGGAATACCAGGGTTTGCTGATATGTTTCCCACCTAGTCTTACTAATTGAAGTTGTATTTTTTTATTCATATCTACATATTGCAATTAACTAATTGGTGGAAAATATAATTTACATTTATTAAATACCAGGGTTTATTGATATGTTTCTCACCTAGTCTTACTAATTTAAGTTGTATTTTTTTTTATTTATTTCTACATATTGCAATTAACTAACAGAGGTTATTTTGTAGGGAAAATGCATTGTGGAAATTTTCTATGCCGCCCCGCACGGATCCTCAGGTACTTACGTTAATTCACCAACTTTGAAACAGAAACGTATTTATCCCATCGCGAAGCAAATGTTTTTGGAAGAGTTTCAGGCTCGGAATTCTGGTATGTACTTTTATTTTGTCACGCTATCGTTAATCTGCAAGTAGAACATCGTACATCCCCAACTATTTGAGAGCAGTAGTCTAATCTGGGCCTACCTATCCCTCTTTTTATTTCTATCTCAGACCCTAGTACGTTGCGAAATATTCCTTCGTGCATCGAAAAGTTTTTCCCTTTTATTATTATTATTTTTTATTTAATTTATATTTATGTATTGCAGACTGGGCGCTGTCCGCCATCGTTAATCTGCAAATTATCGCCAACAGATTCACCCCCCCCCCCCCGCAAGTTGGTTAGTCGTATATCGTACATACAGGGTGTTATTTAATTATAGTTCAATACAACTTTGTTCGATAAAATTTCATCGTTGTGTAGGTACATACAGGGTGTTATATTCCCGTAAACATTTTCAATATAATTTCATCATGTCAGGATATACAGGGTCTGTTGTGTTGTCCAATAAAGATAATACGCAACAGTGTTTTATTTAACCACATTTATTAAATACCAGGGTTAATTGATATGTTTCTCACATAGTCATATACTAATAAATTGACGTGACATTTTTGATTCATATCAACAAATGTATTGCAACGAACTAATAGAAGTTATTTTCTAGGTAAAATGCACGCAGGTAATTTAGTATGCCGCCCCCGCACGGTACGTAAATTCATCAACTTTGAAACAGAAACGTATTTATTCCATCGTTAAGCAAATGTTTTTGGAAGGGTTTCAGGAGCGAAATTCTGGTATGTGCTTTTATTTTGTCACGCTATCGTTAGTCTGCAAGTAGAACATCGTACATCCCCAACTATTTGAGAGCAGTAGTCTAATCTGGGCCTACCTATTCCTCTTTTTATTCCTATCTTAGACTCTAGTACGTTGCGAAATATTCGTTCGTGTCTCGGTTTCTGTTTATTATTTTTTATTTAATTTATATTTATGTGTTGCAGGCTGGACGCTGTCCGCCATCGTTAATCTGAAAATTATCGTCAACTGATTCACCCTGCAAGTCGGCTCGTTGTATAGCGTACCTACGAGGTGTTATTTAATTATAGTCCTTTGTCCGATAAGATTTCATCGTTTCGCAAGTACTTACATACAGGGCGTTATATTCCAGTAAACATTTTCAATAAAATTGCATCATGTCAGGACATACAGGGTCTTTTGTGTAATATGCTCCAATAAAGATAATACGCAACAGTGTTTTATTTAACCTTCTCACATTCACAAAAGCTGAACGCTGCCGCCAACTTGGCTGCTCGGTGGCGGCCATCTTGGGTGACGTAGCAGTGGCGGTTTGGGTGCGTATCGCGAAAGCGCCCACATGTGACGTCAGGGTTGCTCCGTCTTGGTTACGCCATACTCAAATCACCGCTGAAGGGGGGTTGAGGGGGGGGGGGGGGCTGGCTTTGACATAGGGGGCCAGCTGTCTGTAACCAATAGTAATCGCGGCGAAATAACTGTTTATTCCGATTCTCCTCACATGAGCTACTTACGTTCCTTATGAGTTAAAGCCTATTTGGCACTAACGTTAGGGTCGGTATAATACTAAACTGTGTTTTAGTCATCGTTCCTTCGAGAAAGAGTGGAACAGACAAAGATATTGCTCGTGTTTTATTAACGTTGCGCTGGTGCAAACGCTGGCGCCTGCGTGGACGCTGACGTCATAATTGCGTCAACTTGGATGTAGGCCCGGGATACGGGACCACGATTAACATTGATTCTCCCGTAAGAGCTCGATTTGGGGGGCAAAAAGGCATAAAATGCAAAATTGCGGGTGTTTTATTTACCTTTCCCGGATTTCCCAGGGTGGGAGCTAGAGCTTTGACGTAAAGGCCGACGCGAACGCCGGCTGTGGCGTTGATGGTACAAACCTGTTGCAGGAACTGACCGCTCTCCTGTAGTCAACACGCGCACACAGATAAGTTCTCTGAGACTGCGGGCGGCGGTGCTGAATTTATGTCTGTCGAATCCCACTTAGGGTTGCTCTCTAGCGGGGCGAAGGCTTAAGGACTGGGGCCATTCTACCACGACGTTGCAGGAATCTGCCTTACCGACATGAGGCAGTGTGACCTACCAGTGGTGGCTTTCGGGTAGCAAAAGGATCCGTTAGGATTCGAACTAATCCGCGATTACTAATGAAAACAAGGGAATAATAGCAGACATTGGCAAAACCAAGTTGGGAACCACAAACAAAGTAGTTTGGCAAAACCTAGATGGGAAACCACAAGTAATTGGCGAAACCTAGTTGGGATCCGTATGTTAAGTGAATTGGAAAAACCTAGTTGGGATCTACAAGTCATTGGCAAAACTTGGTTGGGATTTGCAACAAAAGTAGTTTTTTAGCTCTTATGGGAGAATCAATGTTAATCGTGAGCCCGTACCTCCATAGCATATCTACTCCATTTGCATAAAAATTATTAATTATTAGAAGATACCGGAAATAATACAAAATAATTATTTTGGTGATTTTGTCAACGACCTTCTAATTTATTTTTTCTCTTCTGGTTGGTACTGTTTTTTCTGGTTTTCTGGAAATCATTGGATTTTCTGCTTTTTTCTTACAATGATTTTTTTCTACGCATTATGTTTGTAAGATTTCTTCTGCTTTGTCGACTCATTACTGATTTGTCGCTTTTTCCTCACATTATCTGGAGTTTTTCCTGTTTCACTGCCTTATTGCCATTTTGGTTTGGTCTCTCTTCATCATTATTTTTTCGTTCTAATTTATTAGTCTTTCTTGGCCAACATCTTGATATTTTTCTCATCTTTGAATTTATAGAAAAGAGTCTGCAGGAATATTCTGCTCACTTCTGGAATGAACTTAAACAGTTTGTAAAGATGGTACACTTTGTCTTCAGTGAGAAGGAGCTTGGTTGATTTTCTAACATTGTTGATTTTGGGCAATTTACCGTTAAGTGCACTATTTCTAGTTTTATGTGTGATTCTATACTGTTATATGAATAATCCAATTTGGGATATACTCGCAACGGCTCATTTCGGTTGTATTTCAATCGTTGTTTAACTGAACAATAAGGCACTTCAGTGAAATTAGAAATTTTCGCACCAGAATTAATTTTATTTAGTTGATAACATCCATGCGCAAATTGAGAGGAAATTGGAACATCTTGAAATTTACGGTCCTTTAGCCCTTGTAACAGCCCTAGAAACTGTGAACAGCAAGAAACCATTTAGGATAATTGCATTGCAGCTGACGGATTTTAAATATTACTGGATGAACCCGTGGTCTACGCTCCACGACTTTTACGTAGTGGTGAATCGGTGTAGTAATTATACATAAAATGTAGGTGCATCCCAGGTGCACCACAAAATATTCCCATAGAATATTCTTAAATAATTAATTGAGTTTAATTTAATACGGCAAAAACCATTCTATCTACGGGTGCGACGTTGAATGCCCCCAGTTTGAACTACGACTGCGAACAGCGCTGAGCAGATCCAAGCGTCCATCGGAATGATGCCGATGCTATTTTCTTATTTGCGTTAAAGAAACACCTGATCGAGTGCACGACCTCACCCATACGATCTCCGCCAGTTGAAAAGAGACCGAGCGTCCAATATCCATCCCCACCCGTAAAGTGTTGTGCCACTTCGCTTTTAATATTATGATGATGATGATGATAAAGGTGCTTAAATGTTCTAACTACAGAAATCATTCAATCACCTAACTTTAATTTTCACTGCATCAGATAGAACAAAGTTGATATAACTTTTCAGAGAGCATGGTCGGTTTTCGCCTCAGTTTGGCAATGCAGGTAGCAGAGTCATGTCGAATATTCTAGTACTCAACTTG
This sequence comes from Xestobium rufovillosum, assembly GCA_963966045.1. Lineage (NCBI taxonomy): Eukaryota > Metazoa > Arthropoda > Insecta > Coleoptera > Ptinidae > Xestobium > Xestobium rufovillosum. The sequence continues at coordinate 16,663,375 of OZ014496.1, forward strand.
CGAATTATCCTGCAAGTAAATAGTAAAGGAATACGACAAGATCCCAGCGAATTGTCCTTTTCTAAATATTTGATAGCTTTAGTCGAATGTAGGACAAACCTTACATAAGCTGCATAGACATTTTCAAGAATGCAACAATGTGAAACGAAATTTCAACGTTTTTCAAGGGAGGTGTAATTTCTGTAGAACAAAATTTAGTTCCTGTTCATCACATCTTTCACGAAATATATAACACATTTCCTATGTGAGAGAATACCACATCAATATAGAAGAACTGATCATACGAGAAAAACTGTTGTTTTGAAAGCAAACCAACAGAAGCGAAGAAAATCTGTGAAAATTATGGGGACGGGCAAGTAAGAAAGTAATATCCATGTAAAGTAATGTGACCATATTATTTGCCCTTTTCTTCTAAACACTTTCGTTTTCCTCAACGATGGTTTGCTCCTTCATCAATATTCCTTCAACCAGTCGTGACCTAGCCTTCTCCCCAGTTTCATCGAACCTGATGAGACCAATACCAAATCAGTGTAATGAAATATAATAGATCGCAGGTCAGCATGCTTTAATGGCAATCCACGAATTTGCCTTTTTAGTTAACGAGCAATATTTTCTCCAATTTTTTGGTAAGCTGGCACATGTTGCCTTTGTCATAGTTACCCGTTTTATTCCGCGTTTCAAAATGTTAGGTTAGATAGATGCGTTCTGGACGGAAGCGTCGTTATTCATCTGTCATACTGAATAGCATTTTCCTAAGTTTGTAAACCACGTGATGCGCAGTTTTCTTAAGTAAAATTTCTTATAAATATGTCGTTTCCATTCGAATTTGCAGGTTGGCTCCCATAACGGCAATTTGGACTCTAGAAATAACTGGGAAATGTTCTATTGATAATATGCAATTCACCTAGATTCCCCAACTAACAGACGATTCACTTATCAAATGATTCTTTTCAAAAATAGTTCCATCTCCGGAATTAGCAATTCACCATACTCAATGGATAAGTTTAACGGCAAGTACCTATTCAACTGTCTTTTTACTTTTGGAAATCAGTCTGGTTGTTACGCAACTGCAAACCAACAATCGGAAAAGTCGTTTTAACAAATTAGTAAAGAAGAAATGGTCATATAGGTACCTTATGTTTTAAGGCATGAAAGTTTAAATAATCCTTGGGTATAAGTAAATTCTGAAGAGCTTATTTTATTGTTTTTATATCAACAAAAGAGACGAATAATTATTCTAAAACAAATGTCACGGTATCAAAAGCTAGATATAAATTTATAATTTTACTGATATCTATCAACAGATGTGCGAGACACCCTATTACTTCAAAGTGGGCTAGCATTCCCAGGTTTTGAATTCGAGGCTTATTTGGAGCAATGGAATAGTATTGGATTAGTTGTCGAGAGGTAATTGACGCATCAAATTTTGCTTTGCCAACATTTTCTCCCAGATGTACCTACTGATACTGACATTATAAATAATGCTATTTCTTGTTATTTTTCTTTCTCTGCCACTCCACTTTCCTAAAAAAATCTAGCAAAAAGTAGTTTACTATCGGACATACCCTAAATTTAATTTAGGTTTCAGTTTGGTACAAGAAGTGAAATATTTTTCAATCACTTTATGGAATACTTTGGAGAGATGACAATTACATTTTTAATCTCATTCGGCAATGTTGAACTCCATTACATGTCCTCTGAAAGGTTATACACGTTACATTATAAATAAACATTATTATCCTGAAATTGTTCCAAGTGATGTAAGTATATTACTGATCGAGTTAATTATTCACAAAAATAATGTGAAACGTCCAAGACAAACTACGCCGCATGTTTATAATTTATTACTGTGTGGGTTGTCCAGGAAACTTCTATAATAACTTGGGTGCAATCTTAGTGTGTATTTTCCATGCATGTGTGCAATCATTCAAAATTTAAATGATCCGCATTGTTGTATATTAAATTCAAGGAAATGTGAAGAAACTTGAAATTCTCGATGTATTTGTGGAAATAGGTACATTCCATTGTATTGTTATTCGGCCAAAATGGTTTATTCTCCGGCCGATTTGAGCGATTCTTGATGAAATCGTAGTTTCAAAGTTGGCAGTGACACTGGTTAATTTTTGAGCAAGTTCCACGAGGTTCAGAGGATTAGATAACAACAACTCTCATCATACGCGAGTAACGAACCAAAGTTGTAAAGTTGTTTTTAAAGCTACGTTTAATTAATGTCAAATCCCAGAGCCCCTTTTTTAATATTCTGTACTCCGGACATTCGAGAAAACTGTTAAGTTTTAGCCCGCATTTGCTGCTTTGTGGTTGGACCATGGCAATCAAACAAGTGTCAAAATTTGAACACCTGTGACCATAATCTATAATTAGTGTACCAAGCCTGCTACTAATATTTTGGCAAAAATTACGATTGCAAATCAAAAATTTAGAATGTCATTATTTTATACTCATCTTGACGGATTTCCCCTCTTTTGTCACCCAGAACTCAAAGAAATATCTACATTTTGTTTGTGCAAATTGGTATCGCATATTGGGGCAACAGATCTTATTATTAGATTGGTTTTTGATGGTTATGTTCTTCAATGGAAGTAAATTCCAAAAATAATCTTGAAATTGGATTTCTTATGGTGACTGTGTATCAACTTTATTTGCTAAATTTTCTATACGAACAAAATGAACATGTTTTTGCTTTGTGTGATAATTGACAAAACAGGAGAAATTCTTCAAACGTCCTATAAAATAATAATGATACTCCAAATTTTTAATGTTCAATATTGTAACATCTGCCGAAACTATCAGTAGCAATATCCATGTCAGTAAAAAGCTACAACGTTACTGTATCTTTGTTTTATTCTCGGACGTCACTGGTAGAATGACGTATCTTAATCCTTCTCGGGGCTTCTGGATTCGGGCCCTTAGATATACGGATGTATCCCTCGGTATCACGTATTGGGACGCAGTGTATATCTACGGAGATCTGGTCGCAGAAAGGGTTGGGTTCTTTTACTATTGCTAAACGACGGTTAAAATAACAACACATAAGAAAATTATATCGGGACTCTATTACTTTAACTATGTACAAGATAGAATGAAAATAATAAAAGAATATTTACAACAAAATCGGTATTTACATGAAATTAAATCGGTTTTCTTTATGAAAATTAAATCGGTTCTCGCGGTGTATCCTGATTGGGCATGCCACGGACTCGTAGTATGATCAAACTGAATTACCATCGGTTTCGTGGAGTTTACGTGAAAGCCTCAGAATACAATCTCCTCTGGAATACCACCGGGTTATACGTATCGGGGAAATAGACGGTATTACAGCTGGATTGTACTAAAGGCCGCCGGTTCGGCCAGGTGTGATCGATCCCAGCCGGTATATCGTCTCATTTGTTGACTTATGTCACCACGAGATTGCCGAATCGATCCAACCCACACCAGCAGACACCCTTAGCTCCTGCTGTATCTACTCCCTCGCTACGGAAAGCTGGATCTAATCCACTCGCAACTATGTTGTGTTTGATAGTTAATATTACTGCAATACCAACTATCGTACACCGGGCACTTACTCAAATTTATTTATTGTATATCAGTTAATCACACGGCGAACCTAGGCAAGCTCAATCAAGTACTTCTATTTCGGATCGGAGCGGCCAGCATCATCTCAGATGCTGGGAGTACTGGTCCTGACTGAGGGCCGGACGACCAGGTACTGAATTTCTTCTCGGGATCCTCACCTTTTATAAGCGGAGAGTGGGGTCTAGCTTCAGTGGTTCACTTCCAACTTTCTAGCGGGAGGAGTAGTGCCGGTTGAAAATACATGACGTCACATTAGTGCCGGACGCAACTATCGTCCATCTCGATTGACTGTTGTCTCGTATGGCGCGCGTGTGCTTCTCCCACCTGTGTTGACGAACTCAGATGACGTACCTATCTTACACATCACGGCGTGACGTCAGAACGTCCAAAGTAAACACTAATCAATTTTGATTATCCAATGTGTTTACTTTTGCAACGTTACAAAGCTTAGTAAACTGGCTAGCAATTAATATACGTGATGTTCCGTTTGAAATTTTTGAAGAAAATTTCATTTTGCATAGGTCAGTTTTGTGACAAAAGTATTATTTCTAGATGTGGACCCATCCCAATAAAAAAATCTTAGGTGGCCTTGGCCAGTAGACATAAGTAGCGTCACAAAGTTGTGAATATCTTGACATTCCTTAGTCAAAACCCCATCATAATATGGTATATCAATTTTCATGAAACTTTACGGGAAATTCAAATTCTGTTAAAGCATGTGAGGATCCCATATAAGAAAATAGAACTGCGACTTGATACTCGGCGTGTGAACACCCTGTATACCTTAAAGCAATGCCACAAGAGAATTAAGTTACGTTAGTCATTGTTTAACCCCATCCAAAGTTACTTGACCTTGACCAGACGTGATACTAAGTACTTAAATACAGTTTGATCAATATCTACCAATAATACTGGTTTTGCAAAATGCCTAGGTTCTATGCTAAAAGTCTGATTCTGTTATGGGATATAACGTCCGCACTAGGGCGATACGATCGTGAATATCGTTGCGGCAATTTTAATTTTTTTTTCGCCTAATGTACTCGTAAAAACGCTAATAATTTTATACTAAATGGTCCACTACCGTACCTACTGACAAGGCCGTATAGCACTATAGGTATGGGCGTATAAGTAAGTTCTGCGAATGGACACAAATGTTATTTTTATAGATAAAGAAGTAATCAATACTATACTGTTATACCATATAGGCTCAAACTCTTCTTCTTATTATCTGCTGCGACGCTAGCAATTTTCTCGCTAATGAAGACATTAGTAGGTACACTCTCACGGTTTTTCACAATAAATTCTATGGCCAGATTAAATTTACAGTAAGAAACCAAGTCTTCTATTAATTACGTACGCTAGAAGATAGACAAGTAACTTATAGCAAAGTACATCTCTATTATCAAGTTAAAAGTGTTATTGTCCGATAAATGGCCGACTTCAAGAATACATCTTGTAAAGCTCGAAGTATATTTCTATATCCAGAAACACCCACATAATCTACAATCGTATATGATTCCGCCTCCTATCCTTCTCTGTACCCTGAAACCGATCCTTTTGGAAGCGCGACTGCACATCAGCTTTGCAGGAAAGCAAAGTTACAAAGCCAAGGAATACAAGATTGATCATTCTGAGATACCAACACTGGTCGATTCAAGGTTGGGCATACACAATATTAATCGGGCGTCAAGTGAAAACAAGTAAGTGATAAACTGCTGGAAATGGACTCGAACCTGCGTGTGTCAGCCGGATTGGATGAAGACATAACATTCTAAGTTTAGTTGATTGTTGCGGTGTATATAGTAAAATTCCGTGTCTTTTGATTGGTACGACCTGGCACGTTATTGATCATAGGTAAATATAGGTATCGCTTTCGCCTTAAAAGCTTTTACTGTTAGTGTGTTAGTTTTACATGCTAGTGTGAAATATTCATGCACATACATTAAATTACCTACTCAGAAACTCCATTTCCTGAAATTTCGTGCACCTATTGGGAGTCCATCAGCACAAGGACATTTGAAATGTTTGCTTTTTAGTACAACAAACCTCAAGTAATTTAAAATTGAGACATGACAATTTTGTCGTCTAATAAGACTACACTGAGAGAAGTTTTTATTAACGCATACACTAACGTAAACCGTTAAATAGTATCTAGTAAAGAATTTATTTAAATACGGCGGAGTGTATCTTGATTTACAATGAATATATTATTCCTTACCATAGTTATAACGAACCTTATGTCATGCAAATTATGATCCATTTGTTTGTTAATAGTTATCGCAATATTTAGCAAGAAAATATGGTGTGTTTTTGATAAATCGGCCCAGATTAACTATTAATAATGTGTAATAACAATTCATAGTTATACTTATTAATATTTACCACTGACCCTTAACTATTATTCTTAGTAATAAAATAATTAATTGCTATATATTAAGTATTACAATGAAATTGTTTAACTGATAAACTATGCTATACAAGTGTTAAGTCAATAGATGTTGAATAACACTATTAAGAGAAAAATTTGTTAATATTTACCTAATATTTGATCTTCAAGAAGTCCAACATGTTCTTAAGTACTCCACTGAGTAGGGCAACATTTAATAAAAAATATAAATAGGTAGGTACCTACCTTAAATTATGGGGCAATAAGGCATAGAGTTAGAAAAAGCGGCAAAAGTAGTCGGTCTATAGGTATTTTTTCCAAATTAAATCAAGTCTAAGCCAAGAAAGTGCTGAAAATAATTTACTTAAACTCACAAACACAACGAATTTCATCTAAATTGTTTCTTAAGTTATCCATGTTTTAACCGAATCTGTATCTATTGCCATTTCCAATGATTATACCCCATAATGTGCATTCTTATCTTGGACAGGGTGCATGCATATTACAAAGAAATATATTAGATTTTCCTATTAATGCAGTATCTACGCATTTTTACACTAAAAGAGGTCATCATATACCTAACACATACACACAACCAAACTTATCTGGAATCACCCAGTTTTTCTGAAGGACAATATTTCAATGGCAAAAAAGTATTTTGGAAATGAAAAGCAGTTTATCCAAAATAAGTTTATTATAAGAAGAATTAGAAATTAGTTCAAACAATTTTTTTATAAAGAAAACAAAAAGAAATGGGAATTTTTCTAAAAACAAACTAAGGAAAATGAGAATTTCGGTCAAAAATTAATAACTTTTTGTAAATTTAATAATCAGTATTGCGTCCCCTGGCCTCAATGCAAGCACGAATTCGACGAGGGATGCTTTCTATTAAGTTATCAACTTCTTCTTGGGGAACATTTTCCCATTCCTCTAAAACTGTTTGAATGAGTTGTTCTGCATTTCCAGGGTTATTTCGACGAGCTCTAATCTTTCTTTTCATCTTATCCCACAAGTGCTCTATGGGGTTTAGATCCGGTGAACAAGAAGGCCACTTCAAAACAGCCACACCCTCCATTTCTAAAAAATTTGTGGCAACTCTGCTGGTATGTGGAGGTGCTTTATCCTGCATAAATAAAAACAAATCGCCGAAAGCAACTCTCCAGAGCCTAACTACAGCTTGCAGCACTAAATCAACATAGCGTGGACCTGCTAAATTTTGTCTCATTATAATAATTATAGAAGTTTTTTCACCAATCATGATCCTACCCCAAAACATTACAGTTCCTCCTTTGTATTTGGGAACAGATCGGGCAGCTACGAGCCTAGCTTGTCTCCCACGACCTCTTAAAACTCGAATTCGCTGGTCATCTGATCGAAGGCCAATTCTGGTTTCATCCGAAAATAAGACATTTCGCCAATCTTCCATTGTCCAGTTTTGATGTTCCAAACACCAATTTAAACGGTCGATTTTATTTTGCTTTGTTAGTTCGGGAACCCTTAACTGTCTTCTGCTGAATAATCCTCGTGCACGAAGCCTTTACCTGATAGTTTCGACCGAAACATTAATACCAGTAGCTTGCAAAAGTTGCACAGAAAACTCGGAATAGGATACTGTGGGATTTCTTCTTGCTATTTGAGCTAAAAAGCGGTCCTGGTTTTCTGTAGTTACTTTTCCACGACTTCTCCTCAGCCTATTTTTCAAGGTTTCCAACTCCAAAAACCTTGAATATGTTTTTGAAACAACCCCTTGTGTGACCCCCACCGTCCGTGCAATTTGTCTTTGGGACATTCCTTGTTCCACCAGAGCTATAATTCTTCCCCTCTGTACTTCTGATAACCCCACATAAGGCATTTTTAACAAAAATTTTGAACAGATGCAGCTTACCAACTCGCTGCGATTTCACTTCTGAACAGCAAAAACAACAGTTCACCAACAAATCTTATTAACTTTTTATGCATCCAACCGATTTTGACAGTAAACACATTAAGCATTTATCCGCATGCAATTGTTTTACCCACAACAACTTGATTCTTGTAAATACCTAGAGATTCCATATAAGTTTGGTTGTGTGTATTGTGTATATTGCTTATAACTAATATACGGGAGAATCTGATTATGAGGATTACATTAATCTCTAATTTTAACAAACATTTATTTCTAGTTATAATCCATTTATTAATAAACATTGCATTGAGGCGTTAATAAAATATAAATTATTATTAATTGCAGCTTGTTAATAGAAAATCTGCAGCAGGTTAATATATTCTTTATTTATTTTAAATCAATAATTTCAACGACGTAATTTTATTTTCACAATTGTGTATTCATAAAGAACATATTTATTATTAATTAAAAATAAATTAATAATAAATCAGACCTTTCTCTCAGGGTATTTTTGATTATTAACTGCCTGTTTATATCTAACTTCTCTGCTTGAAGTAAGTATCAGTTAAACTTGATGGCTATTAGTGGTATTGGAGCATTCGAACAACTACTCTTCGTGCAAGTACCCTGCCACTAGTTGAATTATAGAAAAAATCCGGATTTTTGTGCTAGGAGATATCACAGAATGCTACTGATGGGTCCCAAAAGGACGAAACTAGTGGCTTGCAGTTTTCTGTAAATCATTTTGAACGTAACATTCCTATTTGATGACTATTGTTTTACTTAGCTTGACGGTGACCTAAACATTGAGCGAAGATTATATTATTCTTTGTCAGATTGACTGTCCATTGAGTTTTAGCAGTTTAGTATAGGTACCTACGAGATATCTTCCACCAGTATAGTCGGATATACCTTAAACAGGCATGTTCTCTTTATCATATCTCAAAATTTTGTAGTAGTTTTCCTGGTTTTGGCGTTAGAATTATTTTGCCTTCTGTCCTAAAAATGTAAAGGAAAGTAGTTTTTGGCATTACGGCTGTGCGTGCATCCGTGCGTATTCGTCCGTCAAGATGTCCATTCTTTACGTTAAAAATGCGCAGGCCTCAAACCTCAATCAAATTCTTAAAAGCTTTTCTCAATGAGGACTGGATGTCTACTGATTTTCAAGTTATTTAAAGAATTAGAAAGACTAATTTTGATCTTTCTGTTTTATCTAGCAAGCCAAAACGTTTTTTAGGAAATTTGAAAATATGTACGAAATGTTCTTATAAGTAATTACTCAACTTTTGTGTCATTTAACCAAGATAGTACTATCTCCTAACGTTCCCAAGGGTACAAATGATACCGAAGCAATAGGTATCTACGCAACCCTGCATATTACTAAATAAGGAAACGTGAAATTGTGTTACGAGAAAAGTATTAATTATGTATGAGAGCATAAGCAATTTCTCTTCATTTTCGACTTGTGGGAAGCATCATATGGCTTTCAATTTAAAAATCACACTGTATGTAAGGCACTCCAAAGCAGATTAGTTACTGTACGCGCGTCACACGCCCCAATGTGACCAGCTACAGAAACAAAAACACAACAAAATTCGTTTTTAGTTGCAGTTGCATTTTTCTCTCGAATACGGTAGACAGTTATTTGTTATTTCAGTTTTGTTTTTAAAATTAATGCTTTGTTGCGTTTTTCTTGTGTTTTTGTCTACAAAACGTGTTGCACTTGTGTCAGTTTGATGTGGACCCGGCATTAGAGCATGACGTATGGAACATTCTGGAAAACTGGGAAGATGAATTGAATTGATAGTAAGCATAGTACTGATAAACTCAATTATGAGAGAGTTTTTATTTAAAGAGATTGATAAAAAGCAAGACAAAGTACCAATACGGCATTATTTTTAACCGACTTCCGGCCAGCCTAGTGCCCTGTTACACTTTTTACTCCAGGGTTCTCCCATATGATTACCTATATTTAAACCTACATACACCTTGTTTAAATATTGCATGTTTTGAATGTATATGGAAAACCGCAGACCAAATGGTTTCGTCCTTCTGGGACTCCATCAGGAGTAGTTGTTCTAACGGTCCAGTACCACTGATTACTCCCAGATAATTACTCAAAGTAATTCTCTCACTTGCTGATATCTGTCCAAAGCGCGGCAGCACAGAAAGTTAAATTGCATGGTTTGAGTGTGGGAAGCACCGTACTGATGAGTCCCAGAAGAACGAAACCAGTTGGTCTGCGGTTTTCCATGCACATTAAAAACATTCAAGACCTGCTTAAAAGCAAGTACATACATAGACACATTATGATTGCTTGAAAGTCACCTTAGGTGGTGTATAGCGTTCTGTGACGTCTCGTAGTACAAAAAATCTTGTTCGAGTTCTATAATTCAATGCCTGGGGGGTATTTGCCCGAGGAGTAGTTCGTCGAACGATCCAGTACCACTGATTACTGCATACACCGATATAAAAAAACTATATTGCTCCTAACTCCGATTCATATAATATTGATATCTCTATACGCGTAAGAAAAATTTCGAGACTTATCATTAACTGTACCCTTAAATGGACGTAGTCAAACACCGATTATAAATTATGTTATTCATGCGAAGTAGATGTCACAAAAATTATATAATTACTCTGGTACAATCCACGTGTAAGTTGTATAAAAATATTGAAGAGTTGGCTACATTCCTTTTTATCGTTACCGTTATTTGGTGCCCATGATGAATGCTCAATTACCATGCGATATTGTCATTAAGAGACCGTACAAAAGAATGTTGCGTACAACGAATTAACTTGAGATAAAACGAATAACTAAAATGTCCGATTGTAAATCGACTTTCTTAGATCATCACGTGTTGATAAAGAGGACTATTAACTTAAACGACCTGAACATCGGTGACACTGAAAGATACTTTGACTAACAACTAAATAATTTAATTATCAGTAGCCTCTACACTCCACATGACCCACGCCCTCTCAAAATTCTACATCTTATTTAAATATTTAACGAATAGCACACATCAAAAAATACCGGGTTTAGGAGAAGGTTCGAATATGAGCCAAGATGCTCAACACACTGACAAATTATGTTATAGGAACGAAACCATCGAAATTGCTGCTACCTAATTTTCGAAATTGCAGTTTCTTATTTCTAAAGAATGATCGTCAAACTATTTAGAGTTGATGAATTGATGGATTGATGAATGATGAAATTGAGTCATGGAACCAAAACTTATCTGTAACCTCTCCTGAGACTCTTTTTGAAGCAATTCCTCTATGAAAACTGAAGTAAGAATAATAATAATGAGATTCGCTCGTCAACAAATCTCTGACATCGAGAGTGTCACTGAAAAGGCATTTTCAAAAGAACAGTATATTGTTTTATAAGGAGGAAAGGCGTCATTGTATAGTGATGAGTCGAGACGAATCACTAAAGACACGTTTTCTCCGAATAAAAAAGGCGAATTTTTCTTCTGACTTTGAAAATGGGTTAAGAATTCAAAATAATTACTCAAAATAAACCGTAAAATAGCCAGATATCTCTCAAAATTCGTCAACTGTCGGCGTCGCTACTATAATGGGCGCTTACGGGCGGTAGTAAAAGTAGCTTTTACTGCCTTGGTAGTAAAGTTGAACTTTAAGTCCCGAAATTTCATGTTTTTCGAACGTTGAAGAAAAAATATTTTAAAAGCCTTGAAAGATTAAAAAAACATTTAGGGGGCATTAAATATGGCACTCCATGAGACAAATCTATTAAAACGAGAAATTGTGAATCTGAAGGATGAAAATAAGTGTGTGTAGAAGAAAGTTGGAGTCCCGCACAGTTAATCCGGAATAGTCCACGCAACTGAGCCAGCCATCTCCTAATCTTCCGAATTCTGGGAAAACAAAACGAAGATATCGAAGCGTCAGTATTGGATATTTTAAGTGAAAGGATGAATGTTGACGCCTAATTTCTCGATGGGCCATGCCACCGTATTAGAAAGGGTAAGTCTACAAAGCCCCGGCAAATTACCATTATGTTTGCCAATTATAAATTTAGGAATGATGTATTTCATAAAGTCTTGTCTGAAGGGCAGCAAGTTATTCATTAAGGAAGACCTTTGCGCCACATGGCACCAGTTGCTTATGCAGGCAAATGAGAAGTTTGAGTTTAGAAATGTTTGGGAGAGACGGTGGCTGTCCTTATTAAAACTAAAAATGTTAGGAAAACTATATTTTCTAGCTATGAAATGTCAGATCTTGAATTGTAAGTGTTCTATAATGGGAGCTAAACTGACCAACTAAGCACGTTTTGCTACTCGTTATTTCTTGTTCTTAATTGTTTATTTTCTATATTTTTTCATAACTTAGAATAGGTAAATGTATAAATCTTATTCTTGCAGTTTAGTATCTTGTTTGTTTAATTTGATTTTTTTATAAGTGTTGATTGTTGGGAGTTGATTTGACCCGTTTTTTTTGCTTTTAGCTTCTTTACTTTTGTTACTTGTGGCATTTGCTTATAATTGTTTGCCTTTTTGTGTGTCTTGTACTTCTTTTTCTTTTCTTTCCTGTTCTCTGACTGCTGGACATACTTTCGTGTGCGTGTTTATTATATCTTTGTTTCTTTTTATTATTATTTATTTATATTTCTTTTATTCTTCTCGCCTGGTACATTCCTTTTCCTTTTTTGCATTATAGCACTGTACATTGCCTACATTAATGCGAGATCTCTCGTTGCCTCATTTCATCGACTTACTGATCATGTAATCCAAAATCAATGATTATGACCTTATATGCCTGAGCGAGTCCTGGCTACATGATGGTATTGGCGATGCTGCTGTGTTGCTTGATGGTTATATATTAGTTTTTTTCTCCCCTTAGAGCCTGCCTGCACTGCAGCCACAAAATGGGCTTATTGTGCTCACCCTAATTCTAAGTCACACCCATTCCATGATCTTGGTGCATTTTGGACTAAACGGTACAAGTCATACATTGAATGCGTGGAAAATTCTTCCGGTTCCATCAGACATCGCCCGAAAATTCGCTGCCTCTTCTGGTGTAGAGCTTCACATCTGCACAAGATGTGCATAGCTGTCTCCCGTTCCTTATTACACAAGCGGCAGTTAAGGTCTCCGTAACAGGTGTTCTTTAACGGTCGTGTGTCCCGATAGGAAGCCTGTTACGATTCTAATTTGCATCCTACTAAGGCAAAGTAGTTCTGAGCATCTTTTCCTGCAAGGTCCCTTTATATACAACTTGCTGTGCCTGTGCCTGGAATCATGTTCCAGTAATTGTGATGTTGAGCGCGAATCCATTCGTTTACTTGGTGTCTGACTGCAGTCTTAGTTATGCCTAGGGCAGGTTCCGGTCCAATGAAAGGATCGTTGGAGCCCCGCTTTGCTAGTTTATCGGCTTCCTCGTTCCCTATCAGCCCACAGTGACCTCGAATCCAAAGCAGTCTCACTGCGTTCCGCATGGCTAGGATATTAAGTTGCTCGAAGCATTCCCACACCAGTCTGGAAGACATCTTTGGGCTCATAAGAGCCTTCAAAGCTGCCTGGCTGTCTGATAAGATAAAGATCCGCTGATTTTTGTAGCCCCCCTTAATGTTTTCCCGCGCACATTGTAGTATCGCGTAGACCTCTGCTTGAAAGACAGAGGCATATTTGCCTAGAGAGGAGCTGAGTTTCACTCTTGGTTTATCTCCAAACAGTCCTGACCCAGCACCTGTGTCGGTCTTAGAACCGTCGGTGTACCAGATTAGACTGCCGGAAGGTATGCTGTTCAGAATTTGGTTCTCCACTCTAGGGTCATCGATTGTGACCTGAAAGAGTGGTTGTGCGGTGTTTTTGGGGACCATGTAATCCGTCCTCATGTCAAGCATGTATTAGTTAGATCTGATCGTACGGGTAGAGGTGTGTTGCCAAGTACATTAGAAATACCCTGCAATGTAAAGTATTAATTTCAAGAACTTCTAACGTTAACTTTGAATATTCAGTTTTGGCTGCAGCACCTAGTGGAACTGATCACGTGATTGGCGTTGCGTACAGGCCTTCGACTTGTTGAACCACGACATAATAATCTCCGTTTTACATCATGTTGGTCTTGCTCCTAAAGCCGTAAAGCTTATATTGGATCGTTCTTGTCCGCCATGCAGTGTTACTTCCAGCGTGCCTCAGGGTAGCATTCTTGGACCTCTCTTTTAATGAAGATCAACAATATTATTACTAATATTTTATTTAGTATTTATCGCAATATTCTCTTTTATTCGAAGAAACCACATCAAAACAGAGCCCAGTGTTCCAGAGGAACATCATCTGATGTTCTTCAAAGGCTTCAACTGTGCCTTATGCACTGTCAAATTTGACTCCGTGCATTTTTTGATGAAGTTGAACAAAAAGATAGAGTACGGTTGATGTACCTAACATTTCTCGCGACTACTCATTTTTGGTCTTCGGTGAGGCTATGTGGTATCCAGTGACAACAGAATTTTGTAACAGCCTAATGTCCGCATATTCTCTTTAATAATTATTATACCGTGGACAACACAGATATTTTCTTCAGTGACCAGTGACCGTGCGGTTGTAGAGTGATGTGTGGCCACGTTCAAATTCATTATACCAATTTTATACGTTTATACTTTCCGGGATAACTAACTAAAATAATGCTGCCCAGAAGAAAGAAGAAACAAGAGAACCTGCAAGTGAAAATAATTTTAGGTAGCGAACAAAAAATCAAAAATATAAAATATAAAATACTTACCTAACGTTTGAAATTTCGTGCAAAGGTACCTACAACTATGAAAAAATAATTTACAAGTGAATTATCAGAAATTTAGGATCATATACATATACGAAAAATACTGCGATATATTTATTATCTAAGTTGTATTCTGCTTTGGAAAAATATTCTCGAACAAAATTACGTACCAACGAAATGGAGAGCGCAATTACTATTCTCGTCCTCTAAGTGCTTTAATAACATTAGACATGGAACCCTCGCCCCAATGGCAAAGTAAGTTGCTTTATTCCTCCTAATGGCGGTTAAGGGCATGATGGGATTTTAATAGTGGCTCACTTATTAAGTTGAAGTTTTGCTATCATGCTTCATGCGTGACAACCTATAGTCGGCCATTAATTGCTTGTTTTATTTTAAATCTGTATGATTTAATAACACACGCGTGTTTAGTGCATTTATGCTTTGCATTCAACAGGCTGGAATGCTGCACTGGACAGTAAAAATAGTTAAATAATAATTATTAATTGATACAATCATATAGTTTAACTCTTTCGATGCAAATTATGAGTCATTAAATCATAATGCTAATTGGGATAAGCGTTTTAATAATTAAGAAAATTCCCCCATTTACGTTTTCTTCTTGTTCCAGTAGGTAGTTTTTGGGCATTTATTTTTTAGTTTTAAGTGGTTATGAAAATTGAACCATACCGATTTAATTTTAGGAAAAATGAGAATTTTGACGGCAACAGTAATAACAGTAATAACCTATGTGTTAAATAATTTACCAGTGGCGACTCGTGACTTGTTCACGATGGAGGGTTCTGTCAAATAAAATACTAAATGCCGTGTAGCCAACTATAGAATACTTAAAGGCGATTTGGTCGATTAAGTGACTATGCGCCCAAAAGTCGATGTTGAGCATTGCTGCTACCAGGCCTTCGTCATTTGGTGACCCGCTACATATAAAGTTAAAAAATCTGAATTAAATTAAATGGTACAGAATCGTTACCCAATTTCAAGTGTTCACTATTTTAACCTCAAAATATTTCTCGTTTATGAGAAAAATTATTTAGCTTGGTAACTGTGTCCTCGGAGGAACTATTTCTCGACACTCACGGTCCCAGGAGTTGAGGCATCCGAATCCGGTCTTCTATAGGTGTCTCACACCCTTCCGCGCCCTTAATTTGGGAATTTCGTCTCAGCAGCTAGCCTTCGACTTGGAGCGATGAAATTTGACGCAAGTCAAAGGACGTGCGGGTGAACAGCTTCGCGCGTATGTGACGCTGTCCGTTCATCGGATGCTTGGAGTTTGTGCCATAATTATTAAACAATTTCATTAATGAATTATTTAGATTTGCTTTTATTTGATGTGGAAGGTGCATTATACTTACACTTATGAGAATTTGAATAAACACATTTTACATAAGAGAAGTAATATATTTCCTGTAACAGTTGGATAAAAATAAATATGTGCTATGGGAGTTTGAGAACAAGTAGGGTTTTTCAAAGCTGTTTTTTGGGAAGTCAGAAATAATTCTCCTGTCCTCCTTGTAACCTAATCCAAGGACATACGTATATTTAAAGCCGCGGTTAGAAATTATCTCACCACACTTTATATAATGTTCTGCTGTTGAAATTTTAATCTTTTTTATTGGACTTTTCTTTTCAAGTCGACGACAAAAATTAAGTTTCCTTAGATTACCTACTCACTTTCAATTTTATATTACAATCTTTCGATTAAAAATTTCTTTGTAATTTGTGTACCTATACGAGTTGTACTATTAATAGAACAAAAATTAAAGGTTCGTGATTTTCTGAATTTACTGTTAGAAATTCTTGGGAGGCCGGTGCCCTACAGTCCTCTACTACGATCCGCCACTTCAATTTATATATTTGATACAATCTCTCTGTCTAATGCATTCAATGGAAAAGAAAATGAACGTCCTAAGTTCCTACTAAAAAACCACGGAAGTATATTTTTCCAAATAACCTCTTTTTGTTTCAACGTTATACAGAGTGGGTCAATAGTGTGTAGTCGGCCCATATTTCTGGTTCTATTCAAGGTATCAAAATGAAACTTTACACGTATGTTGAGAACCCCACGAAGCTTCTGATATAATTATTCTGGTGTATACAGGGTGTTCACACTCTGAGCACCAAGCCAAAGTTATGTTTTTTTAAATGGAATGCCCCACATTTGTTTACATATTTGAATCCCCAATAAAATTTTATGAATGATGGTGTATGTACTACACGATGGGGTTTAGAGTGAGCGATTTTAAGATATTACCATTTTAGCGCCCAGTCGAAGCTATTTAAGATTTCTTTATTGGACTAGGTTCTCAGACTGTTCTATTTGTAAAATTCTTGAGTACTTTTGTCACAAAACATGATATGCATTTTTTCTTAAAAATTTCGAATGGAACGCCCCATATATTATTTCCATATTTGATAGACAGTTTACTAAGCTTTAGATTGATGTAGATATTGTTATGTCTGCGACTGACGGTTTCGGTAGAATTGAAAATTGAACTTTAAAATGTAGTAATTTGACCGGTAGTTTATTAGTTTCTCCCATATTTTAGCGCCCAAAACACAAAATATTATTTCCATTTTGTTTCTGGAAGTTGATTTCACATTGAGACAAAAGATTTCATCGCCAGATTGCTTCTTCATGGTCATATTCTTAAATAAATGGTAATTTTTTAAACCTAGGTATAAATTGAAACAAGGAGTGCAATGGAAGAACAACCTTCTTTCAAGAAGTAATCGTGCAATGAAATTTCTTGTGCCGGTGTAAACTCTGTTCGCCAAATTTTCTGTAAAAACAAAGTGTAAGCATTTTTCTGAATTTTGGGTGGCAAAATCGGGGAAATTCCCCAATAATGGTACAGAATTACGGCAAAAATCTCAATTCTTAAGGTTCAATAAAAAAATCATGGTTAGCTTTGACCATCAGACGTCAGTAGCACCACAAGTTTGGGTTCACACTGTTACTAAAATGGCCATATCTTAACATCGCTTACTCTATACCCCACCGTGCAGCATATCAACTTTCATGAAATTTTATGGGGATTCCAAAAATGTAAACAATGTGGGGCATTCCATTAAAAAAAAACATAACTTTGGTTCGTGGGGTTCTCCTCACACACGTAAAATTTCATGTTGATATCTTGAACAGAATCAGAGATATGCACCGACTAAGCACTATTGGCCCACCCTGTAGATCAAATTATCCAGTTCTCTGTGAAAGTCGAATGTATACATCTTCAATGGTCATGCTTTATGAATTTATGACTCTTCAGATTCTTTCCTATGGAAAATCGAATAAAGATCTGCATAGAGACGTTTCTTTCATATTTCCTCCTGTCAAGGAATCTGCACCAAAAACTTTATTGTTTACATTCTGGTTAACTTGTAGAAGAAGAACTTAAAAAAATTTGGTTTTGAAAATTGAAGCGTCTGTTTTATTCCAGTAAACTCAGTTTTTTAATAATGTACTGCAATAAAAATGCAGCAAACTTAATATGTCAGAAAACCTTAAACCAATAAAACGTATGGCACAAAAGCCATTACCTCATAGAAATTAATACATACTAAGAATTGGTATTGTAAGAATTCTCCTAAAATCGATTCTGTATAATTTATTGTTTGCCATACTTATTAATTTATTGTCAAACTAATAAAGTAAATAGAACTGAAAAGACTGTTCACATTATTCTTTCTAGGTATTCGAAGCATGCTTCATTTATTGACCGTAATGTAACAAATAATAAGATACGTTGGATTTCCTGGAAGACAACGATACCTGTTCTGTCTGTTCTGTGTGGTCTCAGTGGTCCATTGATTGACATCGAGCGAGTGTCAATCGTGCGGATAATACAGGCCATCATGCATTTGTAAATGTCACCAGTGAGGTACAGAGTTCGTGATTGTAAAGGCGGCCGGGTCAAATTAGTAATTATTCGAGAACATCCATCTCCATTTGTCTGCTAGTCCAAGACGTTCGTAATCATCTATTTCATTGGTTACTGAATGGGTAATGAATGTTCCGCGGATTCCGTCAGCTACAATGGCACCTACTGAACGCTTCTGGTGCGCTGAACACAGTGGGTACCCAGAACTGTACAAAGAGGACATTTGTATTTGTCTGTGCCGAGTTTATGTAATTTCCTATAGAGTTTGCCCCTTCGCGTCCCGCGGCGCCGCTCCTCTGGGGCGGCACTGAGACTGTGAACCCCCCGAAGTCTGTTTCGTTGTAAGAATACGAATAATCACAGTCTAACAGCAACCGATATTACAAAGCTTTCTGTGAGTCTGCATCGCATCCAATTCCGAGCGGGCCGCGGCCTGGCAGTGACGGATTGAAGGATATTTGTCATCCTCCCGGGTCAGCCACAGTACTATCTGCCCCCTATCCCCCGTTCAATTCTCCAAAGCTACCGCCCCTCTCAGATTGCACAGATAACACTCTTGAACAAACATTGCATTTTTCATTGCTGTATTTCACGTGTGGGAATTCCATTAAAAAATATTAATGGATGCTCCAAGGAAAAATCCATATCCTTAACACTGTTTGTCCTAACTTTCGCGTACCTATTGATATCTGATAACGTTAACTACCGGAGAGTGAATATAAATCATATTTATATTATCAGTGTCATACTAGAGGATTTCCGGCTTTTGGCGTTTTTTCAGTTAAGTGTTCTTTTTAAACTGATTTTCTTCTACTAGATTAAATATTAAATGTTCGTTTGTTCTCTTTATGTTACCTAACACCTATAATTAAAGCAATGAAATAAAGATTGATATCTAAAAAAACTGGAGTGTATGCATTTATGAGTTTCAAATATTTCTTTATTCACTCAAATCTAAAACTGAAATGATAGGTCTATGTGCGGTTTGATTTTCTCTGAAAACAAAAAAAAAACAAAAACGAAAAAAAATTAAAAAAAACAAAAAAAACAAAAAATGTTAAATATTTTATATCTTTTTAGACGTTTTTAATAAATCTTGGCAAAGCCCCCGAACGGGGACGAAACGTCGATATTATTATATAGTTATTTATTTACTACATGCCAGAAATTTTATGTTATGAAAGATGATTGGAGATATTATGAATACTTGTATCAGTACACCCAAGTAATTTGTGCAATTCAATTAAAAAGTGCAGTTTGGGTGTAAGTACTGATGTAACTATTCCTATCTCCAGTCGTCATCTACACCATAAAATGGCGGCTTATAATAGTTTTATTCAAAGACTGATGAACATTCCCCTAACAGAAGATAATTATTTTATTATCAAACTAAATATTATTAAACAGATTGCTGTAAATAATGGCTATAAACCAACATAAGTTAACAATATTCTCGCGAAAAAAATAATGTATTAAAGCAATTCAAGAAGTATACCCTTTAATAAAAGAATTGATTACCACTATAAATTTAAAACTTTAACCTCCTTTTCTCCTAATGTTCTTAAATTATCTTCCTCTCTGGGTAAACAAGATTTAACAATATCATATAGAACTAACAATAGGTATATAAAATAATAAAGATAAAAATTAAAATCTGTTGAAATTTGTTGCCTTGTGGTTCATGTGCTAAATTTTATGTAGGCCAGATCGGCTTCAGGACTTTCTGTAAGCGAATAGGAGAACACAAATTTTCGTTTAGGATCAAGAAAACTGATTCTACTTATGGTAATCATTTGTTTGAAGAATACCATACTTTTAATGACTGATTGTCGCTGAGTTGGAAAAACAATTGCTATAATATAAGAAATAATTAATAATTAACACATTGTGTTACCTATTTTGAATATGACGTTTTATTCTTTTTCGTTATCGACATCTTAAAATTCGTTTTGCAAAGAAGAAAATAAATTTAATTCAGTTGCATTTTCTGGACATAAGATGAGAATACACCTCTACTGCCACACAAGTTAATAAGACGAGATCCAAAGGCAAAATTAGAAATGTTCTGTCTGACTTGATGGCAGTTTCTGGTCCCTTTGGTAGAACATGATAATCTCAGATAGGCAGCAAGGTTTGATGCTTCAGTTCAAAATTTAAGGTTGATTAGTTACAAAGCCCACCACCAGAATTCGAGAAACGATCAACTGTGCGATGTTAACAAATTGACTCGCAGAATCCACTGACCACACGTAGAACATTGTAATGCATCTTATAGGTTATGGTATGATATCGGAGGACCCTTTAAATAGGAAGGGCACACTTTGCTCGCTGTTGTACTATGGGGCATGCATGCATGTTGCATCCACCGATGCAGGCTTGGTCTGTAATTTAATTCCTGGTGCAGTACGTGCCCGAGGAGTAGTTATTTGAGAAGTTTATAAATAGGTTGTTGCTAATAAATTGCTGTAAAATACGAGGATAGGTTGACAAGTTTCCGGGTTGCTTTTTGTTAGATATTTTTATGTTGTTGTCTTGGCAACTCCAAATTGACTTCAAGTATTAAATCGATCTGGTTTTGATAAGCGTTCAAGTCGAACAACTTTGTGCATTTTCCATTGCGGATAAAAACGAAATTCGAGTGGTCATCAATTTTTTTCATCTGGATCCCGTTCTTGGAGATGCATCACCTTCATTTTCCAACGTGAAGACCATTCAGTGGCTTGAAAAGTGATGGCATCAGTTTTTGGGACACCAAAGGAATTCTGTTGATTATCTTGAAAAGGAAAAACTGTTATTGGCCAATACTGCACAACAGTCCTTCCGCATACAAGTAGTTAGAAAATGAGAGTACTGGATACGAACCCCTTCGGAGCACATAGCGCCATCGAGTTCTCGAGGTGCCATCGACTTCTTCGGCAAATGACCTTGAAAGAGACCAGAGGCTGCTGAAGGAGTCGTTGAGGCATCCGAAGAAGTGTCTTCAGCAGCGGCATCTGCGGCAGCCTCTGGTGTCTTTCAAGGTCATTGCTGAAGAAGTGTGCATGTCTTCAGCAGCGTCTGGTCATTGCTGAAGAAGTGGTGTTCAGCAGCAGCAGCAGCAGCAGCCAGGCGCATGCGCCGGGGCTATTCCTCAGATCAGTCCATCGAGTTCTCCAGGGCGTGTCTGCAGCAGCCTCTGGTCAATGCTGAAGAAGTGGTCTTCGGCGGGCAGCCTCTGGTGTCTTGCCATTGCGCACCCAAGCCGCCATTTTGGCTGTGGGTCAGGCGCCTGCGCCGGGGCTGTCGCGTACAAAGCGCGTGTTGCTCATTGTTCAGGCCAGTCCATCCTGGCCCCATCAATGACTAGAGGCTGCTGAAGGAGTCATGTCTTCAGCAACGGTGTCTTTGGGGCCTTTGGTCGTGGCTCAGGCGCATGCGCCGGGGTTTTCGCAAACGTTCTGGAAATGACGCCGACCGGGATTCGAACCCGGGTCCCCACGCACCGGAGCCCTCGCTCCAACCAACTGAGCTAATCGGCGGCCCACAAGCCCGTCTTTCAAATCATCCGTATATACTTATGATTGTAAACAGAAGTTACAGAATTAATATTTATTTTCTCGGAAATTTACAATTGTTTATACTAAATAAATATTGATATTAAAGTTTAAGAAAAAAGCACGTTCGCCGCCGATAAGAGATGTTATAATTGTTTTTATTATGGGAAATAACCTTTCATCTTGCCGATAGGATATGTTTGTTTAGGATTGATCCCACGCTCTGCATGTGAATTTAATACGTTGTAGACACTACAAGGTGACCCGTTTGTTTGTTTGTATTATGTATTACAATAAAATAACATTCTAGAATATTCTTCTGATTGTTTATTTGAAATTACTTGTTATCTTAATGCGTTTCGGACACGTGTGGGAAAAAAACATTCTAGAACATTCTCCAGTTTGTTTATTTGAAATTACTTGTTATCTTAATGCGTTTCGGAAACGTGTGGGAACCATCTGATTGATATATGCAAACATCTTAGTTCTCGGTAGTAGAACATTCTACACCGCTAATTATTTGAGAACAGTAGTCTAAATTTAGGCTAACCCCTACGTAAAAACTGTCATGTGGGGTGTCAAATTAAAGGACTCGACTAGAGGTATCCGAATATTGGGGTGGATTTTAGGGGTGGTTTTTGGGGGTGGTTTTTGGGGGTGGTTTTTGGGGGGTGGTTTTTAGGGGTGGTTTTAGGGGGTGGTTTTTAGGGGGTGGTTTTAGGGGTGGTTTTAGGGGTAGCTTTTAGAGGTGGTTTTTAGGGGCGGTTCTTGGGGTGGTTTTGGAGGGTGATTTTTGGGGGTGGTTTTTAGGGATGGTTTTTAGGGGTGGCCACTCACTGACCGCGCCCCCGGCCACGCTCCTTGCCCCGCCCACCTAGATCATGTAGGGTATCAAATTAATCAGCTCGATGAGACAAAAAGGAATCTATAGTTATTCTCCTACTTCCGAATTCTTATCAGTAGTTGTCTGTCTGTATGTCTGTCGGTCCGTCTGTCTGTCTGTCTGTCTGTCTCTCCGTCTGTCTGTCTGTCTGTCTGTTTGCGAATACAGCTGTCTGTTGACACAGACAGCTGTATTCGCAAACACCATGGCTGACGACACGAGCAAGAATAAGACTGTGCATGCGCACGGTTGTATGGAGAGTATTTAAGCAAGAAAATTAACGGTGCTATCAGTTAGTACTTGTGCTTCAACAAGGGAACCGCATTTGAATAATGACACACATAAACGTAGACACTTTTCGTGTTCTGGACGGTGCTGTTTTAGATGAGTCAGCACGCCGTGTCGAGGTGCACGTACATCAACCGTTCGTGACAACAACAACATTCAACGCCAATGACGAAATTCGCATACCAATCCACCAACAAGACGTTTACGTACTGCCGCACCTAAGCAGCATCTACATAGAGGGCAGGTTCATCAAGGGTGCAGGAGGCGGAAATGCGGCTTTAACAAATAACGCCCTCAGTTTCCTCTTTGACGACGTCCGCTATGAAATAAACGGGGTGGAGGTGGATCGAACAAAAAACGTGGGCATCACGAGCACACTGAAGGGTGTAGTTTCTCTGAATGTGGGTGAGGTAGGTGCCCTGGAGAATGCCGGCTGGACGAATACGGGAGACTCACCGAGCCACCTTATCGACGCGAACGGGAACTTTAACGTGTGCATCCCGGGAAGAATCCTGCTGGGATTCTTGGAAGATTACCCCAAAATTCTGTTAAATGTGTGTCACGAGCTCATTTTAACTCGATCGAAAAACGATAGGAACGCTTTCGTGGGTAACGAGGACACCAGAATTGAGTTGAGCAAGGTTCATTGGAGGGTGCCGTACGTCTATCCATCGGATGCTGAATACCTAAAACTTCTCAATATTGTCGAGGAAGAGAGAACGTTGCAGATATGTTTTCGCAGCTGGGAGCTGTACGAGTATCCGGTGTTGCCGCAAGCTACGAAACAAACGTGGGCCGTCAAGACTGCAACACGGTTGGAGAAACCCCGCTACGTTATTATCGCCTTCCAGACGAATCGCAAAGCGAATTTGGACACGGATTCAAGCAAATTTGACCACTGCAATCTGACAAACGTCAAACTGTACCTGAATTCTGAGTGCTTCCCCTACGAGAATTTAAACTTGGATTTCTCCACGGGGAAATACGCCCTGCTATACGAAATGTACCAGAACTTCCAGAGTTCATACTATGGAAAAGTTGGCGAGCCGTTATACGGCAAGGAACAGTTCAAGGATCTAGCACCCATCGTGGTGATTGACGCATCAAAGCAGTCGGAAAGCATCAAGCCTGGACCCATAGATATGCGTCTAGAATTTGAGTCGAGCGAGAATTTTCCGCCCAACACAACCGCATACTGTCTCATCCTGCATGACCGCATCGTTGAGTATACACCGGGTAATGAATCGGTCAGAAGAGTGGTATGAGAAGCTGCAGGGCTTCGATTTGCCCAGAAAATACACGCATTCCTACTCTGTATACAGATTATAGTTTTAATTATATTGATGTAAAAATATATTCAACGTTTTTATTTTTGCGAAAACCCCGGCGCAGGCGCCTGGGCCACATCCAAAGGCCCAACAGCACCTAACAACAAGATCAGTTCTGATAGGCTCTCATTGGCTGTTGCCCCGCCCACTCTCATAGAGCCCCGGCGCATGCGCCTGAGCCACGGCCAAAGGCCCCAAAGACACCGTTGCTGAAGACATGACTCCTTCAGCAGCCTCTAGTCATTGATGGGGCCAGGATGGACTGGCCTGAACAATGAGCAACACGCGCTTTGTACGCGACAGCCCCGGCGCAGGCGCCTGACCCACAGCCAAAATGGCGGCTTGGGTGCGCAATGGCAAGACACCAGAGGCTGCCCGCCGAAGACCACTTCTTCAGCATTGACCAGAGGCTGCTGCAGACACGCCCTGGAGAACTCGATGGACTGATCTGAGGAATAGCCCCGGCGCATGCGCCTGGCTGCTGCTGCTGCTGCTGCTGAACACCACTTCTTCAGCAATGACCAGACGCTGCTGAAGACATGCACACTTCTTCAGCAATGACCTTGAAAGACACCAGAGGCTGCCGCAGATGCCGCTGCTGAAGACACTTCTTCGGATGCCTCAACGACTCCTTCAGCAGCCTCTGGTCTCTTTCAAGGTCATTTGCCGAAGAAGTCGATGGCACCTCGAGAACTCGATGGCGCTATGTGCTCCGAAGGGGTTCGTATCCAGTACTCTCATTTTCTAACTACTCATACACCTCATACACCTGATTTGACTCCCTCGGATTTCCATCTGTTGCCGAAACCAAAACATTCCTGGCTGGCAAGAGATTTCGATCGAATGAAGAGACGATAGGGAAATTCGAAGAAAGTCATTTTCGGGAGGGCATCCACAGGTGGCAGAAACGTTGGAACAAGTGGAAAATAAAATATAACTCGAATCAGATTTAGTTTGTTTTTATTGTTATTCCGGCAACTTGTCAATCTATCCTCGTAATTTGATAAATATTTCTAAGTACTGCAGAGGCCTGCAATTAATCGATGAACATGAACAAATAGGTAGCTTACTTCCACAGTATTTACATTCGTTATGCATATTTTTTGCTCTGCACCCATTAAAACTTCTTTTTTTAGGAACTTGAATAATTGCCCGTAAACCACAGTAGACCTCTTATATCTTGGAGCGCACCTTTTGGAGCTTGCGACAGTGAATACGTAAGTGTCAGTTATAAATTGCTGCATGGGTTATAGTTTTTCTAAACATAGCAAACCCGTCCTTTATAAATACGTAGAATCGCAGACTGTTATTTATTTTACATTAATAGATACGTAAAAGTCATTGATTAATTTCTATGGGGAGAAGGTATTTTTAAATTATCTTTCAAGTTATTCCATTACGACATACATTTCAAGTTAAAATTCTTGGACTGTGAGTAAGAAGTACGAGAAGCAAAAGTAGGTTTCCTTGATCGCGGGGAATATATATTTTTGTTATTTTTCTTATTTACATGTTCATGTAATGTTTCGTCATTAGCAAAATTTCGTAATTTCAACATTTACAACCCTCAGTCATTTATAAAGTCACAGAATTGTTAATATTTTTTGGTAACCTCCAGGCATTGTCTCTGAAGTCAGCCGATTGATAAAAAATATGTTGCTTGTTGCAAGCTTATAAAGCTTTTAAGCCAACAAAACAGTAAGATAGATATCAGTCAATATGTATAAAAAGGGATTTAAACTTCTATACACTAAATGTTAATATTTGCAACAAACTAATAAAATGCTACAGTATTGCAAATTGTTAATAGCAATAATGTCTTTATTACTAAAAAGATTTTTACCGGTTTCATGGATTTTAGATATACATATACATATTATGCCTAATAAACAACGAGCCTTTATTGCAGTAATTTTGTTAAAAATATTCAAATTTCAGATGCTCAATATGTCTATCTTTTCTCTCGTCTATAATTTCGAAGTTGGATCTAAAACTTGCAAATTGTTTGATTTATTTAGAAAAACAAAATCGTTTGTAGAGTTTTTGAGATCTACACCCATAGCTCATTTTGATTTTTGGTTTGGCGAGAAGATCAATATTTGTGTTATGACTTGGTCCAACAAAGTTAGTGTACTTAATACCTTTTCCTCAGCAGTCTAATCGTAAAATAGGACTCATATTCTATAGATTTTCAACGGAGAAATGAATAAGGAGTAGCGACCCCACTGAATTTTAATTGAATAAAATACCTGCAGCATGAATATTAAATTTTTCCACTATACAAAAGAGAAAGTCCCGTAATAAATTGCCCGAGGGCAAACACAGATTATTAAATTAGAACATCTTCCTTATTTCCCCGAAATTAATAGCTGAGCGAAGTCGTTGTCAACAGTTTGCTCATCTGAAACAGAAGTTTATCTCCCAAGGTAACAGTCGCATAATCTGCGATCTCGTTTTGACGGAAGGCCCTAATCAGAGCTGCAACATCGCAATAACCACGCTGAACATTCCTAATGGATTTATAATCCTGGGCCAAGATCTTGAGACTTGCTGAACAACGTATCTTCCCTGTGAGCGATGGCTTCGGCAGAGACGCAGACGCGTCGTGGTGCCGCAGCATTTATCATTTTCTGCTCATTACGGCCGAATCTGTTTTACTGATCACTACTAGGGCTATTTACTTTCACACACGAGACGTTTTAGCGATATTGAAATCAATACTCAGAATAGTCCATACCTCCATACAACTCAAACGACGCTTCGAAAGATTATAAATCCATATTTATCACTTGATGTGTGAAAAATGACGAGAACTGCACAAGCAATTCGGCAGTGTTTTGGAAACTATACATTTCAAGTTAAGACGCCAACAGATATCCACTAAAATAGTTAGTATACTCTTATATAAATTGTTTCATCCAATCAGCTGTGCTGAATATACGAGGTCCATAATAAAACTTGGGAGATGTTTGCCGAGGATTGATCTATTCCGTTAACGTAACTGAAACTTCTTTTGTCTCGGTAGAGTATGTTCCTGTGTTGGCAAATGCGAGCGTCACGAAAAGTGAAACGAATGGAGCGGAGCAGTCTGAAAAGACGGTCAGAGGAGAAAGGGAATATCGAACGCCCCACTCTTTAGCCACGCTCTGCCTCATGCTTCGCGTTGTTTTTCTCGGGCAAGCGTCAGTTCATTCCTCTAATAACGTTGAAGTTTCACTTCTACCGCATGTGGCGACCACGCACCCAGTTTTTTTATAAAGTGGCGATACGGTACGAAGTTTCGTTGTATGGTCCTGACATTTAGATTTGCGGTTTCTCATATTGCTCTGGTATATGCCTATTTCTTACCCTCTTTGATGGCTGGGCTTTAAAACAAAATAATATTAGGAATAAAGAAGCATTAGAAATGTGGTAAAAAAGAATATTACGGGTAAATAGGATCAAAAATTGCTCCACAGAATAGGTAAGATTAGAGAGTTCTTCGAGATCTTGAGGGACTCTAGATCGAGGCGAAACCTGCGAAGGATTTAAAACCATCATGAAATAGGTGTATCAAAATATTGTACTATGTGCTCGTCGCTGAAAATGAAGATGAGCTGCAACGTATCTTGTGCATATTCAGAACGACTTGTGAATCCTATAACGTGCTCATTTCAACAGGAAAAACCAAGTCTAAGGTGATATCAAACCATCCCTTAAGGTGTAAGACTGTCATCGATTGTAACCATTGAGCAGGTTGTATGTTTTGAATATTTATTTAGCGCCCAAATTTTGAGAGATCGGGATATCAGACAAGACGTGCAAAAGCCCCAGAGAGAGAGCACCCAGAGAGGCAAGGACATCGGAGTACCTGAGGGGCGTTATCTGGTGTAACAAAGTGATGACGACACATAGTAAAACAACAATATACAAAACCTGCATAAGACCCATCCTAAGTTCTAACATAGGTTACGCGACCGAGACAAAAACGGATACTTGTAGCATCAAACGACTTCCCAGAAAAACAGAGGTGGAAGTTCTGGGAACTATTAAAGGAATTAACCTGAAAGGCCAGATACGAAGCGATGTTCAGGATGGAATCCCAACGAAGGGAATGGAATGTGTATAGAATGGACTTTAATGAGAATAGTGCGATAGGAAAGAGTTGAGTTTTCCCGAACAGCATGCAGTCTGGTAAGTAGAGTACCCGATAAATGGGCCATGAGTTGAATGTCGGCACCCCAAGAAGTATAGGAAACCATGAATAAACAGGACTTGGTCGTAGAAGAAGTGGTAGAAGATGAAGAAGGAGGAGGAAGAGAAAGAAGAAGAAAAGAGAGTAATTATAATATCTGGGTAATGCTGTGGAGTGAAGGGGTTTCCCTACTTCGACTCTTCATGAAAAGAAGAACCTAACAGCGAAAAAGTGTTCATCCTGGGAGAGAAATCTGAGGTAGTTTAATACGTACCAGTTGAGTATTAGGGAGTTGCAGATAAAGTGATGTTTGCAAAAATTATGTTCAACCTCCGTTTGAAGTGGCATTAAAAGGATAGGAAAGAGGTAGTCTTTTTAAATACATATTGACGAAATTGGACATAAAGAACATTTTATTTTTTTCCGCCACTTCATCTATTTGGACTGTTGTTGCACGTATCGTCATCAGAATATATCATCATAAAGTTTTCAGTCTGAAGACTGGTTGGACGCGTACCCCTATCCTTTCCAATCCTACGATCTTACATCCCCAACTCTACATAGTATGTCGCGACAGAGGCCTTCGTGCCTCAGAAGGTGTTCTACCATCCTGTCTCTCCTATTCCTTATTGTCTTCCATAAATTTCGCTTTTCTCCAACTCTTTCTTGCTAACCTTATCTTCATCATGCGTCTATAGCACCACATTTCAAATGCTTCTAATTTTTTCCTATCCGCTTCCCCTATGGTGCAAATTTCGCACCAGTACAATGCCGTATTCCATACACAGTCGACGGTTTAAAGACTCTGCATGTTCAGTGTACCATTTGGTTAACGTATATCTTCGGGATAAAATCGATAGCTGATTATTGCAAAACTGTTTGTGCTTCAAGGACAAGCTATCTATAATAAGTTTTATGCCGAAAAACTCTTAACCTGTCTTGAAGAAAAGGTACTTCATGTTCAGGGTGACATTTGGCCAATAGGTAGCTGAATTAGATGGTAGATTCTGCATTTTTAGGGTAATTCTGGATAACCAAAAGACAACTAGCGGTAGGTGTATGGTACTCTCAAAACTACTTCCTTCAAGTTCTTCAATGTGAAATATACGCGATCTCGCCGGGGTACCTAAATATCCATACGTTTGGTTCTACTTATGAAATCTTCTATGCTGATTAGTTTCTGCCAAAAAGGCTCGTATGGTAATTGGGAGCCAGTTGATTGCGGAAGTAAAACATTTTATCCAGCAAAGAAAGGCATCAGAAGAAAGGCTCTTAACGTTTGATGCTTGGATCATCACAATTCCTACTTGTCAGTAGATACCCCCAATCTTTTGCCACTCTCACACCACAAGCTTCATTCCCTCAACAGAAGTGTTGTAGTCCCTTAAAGAAATTCTCTAATTTGAAATGCATAGCTGACAATCTTGAATTATGTGCCACACTCTCGCAGTTTGTTGCCCCTCCAATCAAAATAAAATGTGAATTTCGGGTGACCTGATTTTGTATTTCATAATTGATCAAGACCGGAAAGGCTCAGCAATTTATGTGCCAAAAGTTTACAAACAATATTTTGGGATTGAAGAAAAGTGTTGCAGTGTTATTTGGGAAGGGGTGAATACAGGTGATTAGGTAAAAGTTTTCTTTCCACTATAGATTATAATTAATTTTCTATAATACCTATCACATAGCAAAAATACTTGTTATTATACCATACAATAGCAATAAAGCATTGGGTAGACTGTATCGATTTCGACATTTGCTTTGTCTTCTAGGTATTTGCGTTGCGTTTGTTAAAATAACCAGTTTCGTTATTCACATGGCTCCATTAATATTTATACACACATTATGTAAGCGACGTTGTACATAATTTAGAAATGTCATGTTTTGGGCTACCGAATTTTTGAATTATAATGTGTCCATTATTATTAAGTGCATGGATCTGAGAAAAATTTTAGTTAATGACTTTTTAATTACTTCTATAATTACACTAATTCTTAGTTCACTGATGATTATGCGGCGGGCTCACTCGAGGTTGTTGCTTTTTCTTTTAGTTCCAAAAAATGAAATTAATTCCGCCATATCATTCGTATGAGACAGAGAGGAGGATACGTCAGTCTAGCATTTCTAATGACCGTATAATGAATTAATATTCTTCCTGCAACAAGAGTTTGAAATAAAGTGCCCGTAAAATTTTTTCTGCTTTAGTCCACATTTTAGTCCACATTTTCTTTCGATAATAATTCACAAATAACTAAAGAAATTTTCGACTGATTGGTGCGGTATCTAATAAGTCTGATGCCGCGGTAGGCAGGTCTGGAACTCGTGAATTTTACTAAATGAGAAAGAACTATGATTTTTAAATTAAAAAATTAAGCAAGTCGTGATAATTTAATGCATCTTGCTTACTAAAAAATAATAAATGCTCCATATAAAATAATAAATGCTCGATAAAATATAAAAATGCGGAATAAACTAATACAATGCTTTGTATTTTAAAGAAATTCACCCGATAAAGTATCTCATTTGCACTATAAGTTCTGTTCGCTACTTTAGTCAAATAAGCGCTGTAAAAATGTAAAGGCTCGATAAGTCGGGTTCACTATTAAATCAAATTTTGCTTGATATAATTGAATTATGCCTATGGGGTACTAAATAAACGCTCGGTAATGTTTTGGTTTGGGGGAGGGGGTTAGACTTAAACGCTCCACTCGCTCCGCTTGCACAAAGACCGGAAATAGTGGACCGTGGAACCACTTTTTTAGCTGTATTCAGTGACGGGTAAGTATAAAATAAAGCAGTGCGAGTTGTACACCTTTATAGGTATACCGAGCATTCATTATTATAATTGAGAGTTGATAATTTTTTATCAAATATTATCATTATGGGAGGCATTTGAATTTTGTATCAAACTTTCATTACATTTATCGAGCGTCTATCATATTTATCGAGTATTTATTATGTTAGCCAGCATGTGAATTATATACCGAGCATTCATTATAATAATCGAGTGTCTGTTATTTACATCGAATTTTTATTTCTTAATCATGCATTTGTATAAAATGTGCTCTGCAGTATGATTATATAATATCGATCACCTAATTTTTTGTTCCCTTAATATTAAATTTCTTTAATTATTTGTGTCAATTGTTTTATTATATAAATTTGCTTTAGCGAAACATATTTGGAAATAAAATTCTATACCTATATAAAATGTCGACGTTTCGGCCCCGTTTAGGGCCTTTGTCAAGATTTACTTAAAAAGAAAACAAAATATTCGTAATTTTTATACGTTTAATTTTTTAAATAAATCTTTACAAAGGCCCTAAACGGTGCCGAAACGTCGATATTTTATAGGGTATTTTATTTAACAATATATTAAAATTCAGAGGATTAAGTACGTATTTTTATACGACTACAATAACAACATATTATTTTATTATTTTGATGAGACTTTTGCAGGCCACTAACCCCAGTCCCAAAACACTGAATGCTAGGTAATTATCCGTTAAAATTTATTAAAGGAATGTACCTACTAAGCATTCTTGGAAATGCGATAGTGCAACAAAAAATAAAAAACAAACTTTCATACTATTTGTAAAGTGTTTACTTGCACACTACTGGTAAAATGTTCACATAAATAAAAACAGATTTGGTCTACTGCTACAACTTTCCAAAATTTGTCTGCCAACCTTCAAGCACATTATTTTGGAACGTCTGATAATGCAAATGCTCCGTACTTCCATCCTTTCCTATACTGAGCTAACATACGTATTTCCTCAAAGGTTGAACATCCTACATCCCTAACTATTTGAGAGCAGTAGTCTAATCTGGGCCTACCCCTACCTCTGTTTATTCCTATCTTTGACTCTAGTATATCGCGAACTAAGCCTTCGTGCCTCAGAAGAGGTATCCTATAGGACACCATCCTATCTCTCCTATTCCACTGTATTACACAAATTTCGCTTTTCTCCAACTCTTTCTAATACCTCTCTGTTGCTAACATAGAATACATACGTTTTTAAGAGCCTCTTCCGGGTTTTTACATTTATCATTCCCGAGAATAGGAGTTGGTTCTTTTTTTAAATGCCATTCGACCCTGCGCTATTTATTGTTTTATATCTCTAGAGCTCCTACCATCACAAGTTATTTGACTTCCTAAATAGCAGAAATCTGACACTTCCTCTATCTTCTCATTTCCAATTTGTATTTTCCGTTTAGTCCTATTTTCACGCCACCTTCACACCAAAATTTTGTTTTTTTATTAAATTGTGGTCTTCATACCATAGCCCTCCGTCAAAACCGCTTCCATTTCATTCAGAGCCCTTCCTAATTTTTCTTTGCTGGATGCTAATACAGCTATATCATCCACGAATCTGAGCATATTAATAGTTTGGCCCTGTATATTCATTCCAGTAGCAATTCTGTCTTTAACAATATCAATCGCATCTTCGATATATAAATTGAAAATTAGAGGCGATAACGCACATCCCTCACGCCCTTTCAGATATCTACTTCTCTATGTTCCTGATCAAATTCTATAACTGCCGTTTGCTCTTTGTATAGATTATGAATTATTCTTCTATCCCTATACTTCATCCCTACATTTTTGAGCACTTCGAACATCTTCCATTTTACATTGTTTTTTCTATTATTACTCCTAAAGCTACAATGACCTTGCGCTTTCCCCTATTTCTTCTGAGTTCGAACTGATCTCATAATATTTCTTCCGCCTTTTTTTCCGTCCTCATTTGCACAATTTATTCTAGTTATTTTTTTTCTCTTTTAAAATTTATTTTTTAAATTAAAAAAAATATGTTTTAATTGTTTAATGTTTTAATTTGTTTTTTTTTTCATTTGTAGCTAATAAACAATAGCTGTAAACTGAGAATTTTGGGCATTTTGTGCCATTAATATCTCACAGTAGATCAAGTAGGTGCGCAGGGTATCCCACGACGACCTTACACGATCTGTATTTATATAGAAAAGTATAATAGCAGAATTACATAAATTTGCACAAATAGGTAATCAAGGACGACGACCTTACACGATCTGTATTTATATAGAAAAGTATAATAGTAGAATTACATAAATTTGCACAAATAGGTAATCAAGGATGCTCAATTTGACTAAAATATTTTTGACTTTCTGTGACTTCCGGTTATACCGGAAATAGACACCAACTTCCTTATTTTAAATGGAATACCCACATTTTTATTACGGATTTAGATTTTTGGTCGAATTTTAAGGTCACGTTATGCAAAACATCATATGCGTAAAGTGCACCCTCTTGGAGATATTAGACGTTAAAAATCGTCACTTTTCAAATTTCATCAATAATAAATTATAACTTGGAAACGGTACGAGATAAAGAAAAATGATTTACATGTCCATATCCTAGTTTTTAATTCTCTATCTAATGGGTCTGGAAAATACTGCTTCCCGATTGGCAACTTTTAGTCATTTTTTG
Organism: Xestobium rufovillosum; assembly: GCA_963966045.1. Lineage (NCBI taxonomy): Eukaryota > Metazoa > Arthropoda > Insecta > Coleoptera > Ptinidae > Xestobium > Xestobium rufovillosum. Next base: position 16,697,559 of record OZ014496.1, read on the forward strand.
ACCAATCAGGAGGCAGCATTTTCCACACTCAATCGATAGAGAATTAAAAACTAGGATAGGGACATGTGAGTCATTTTTCTTTATCTCGTGCCGTTTCCAAGCTATAATTGATGAAATTTGAAAAATTGCGATTTTTAACGTCTAATATCTTGAAGAGGGTGCACTTTACACATATAATGTTTTGCATAAGGTGTCCTTAAAATTTGACAAAAAATCTAAAGCCGTAATAAAAATGTGGGCATTCCATTTAAAATAGGGAAGTTGGTGTCTATTTCCGGTATAACCGGAAGTCGCAGAAAGTCAAAAATATTTTAGTCGAATTGGGCATCCTCGATTACCTGTTTGTGCAAATTTGTGTAACTCTACTAAACACACTTTTCCATATACAGATCGTGTTAGGTCGTCGTGGGATACCCTGTATAGGCCACAAAATGTGATTTATGTAACAAAATGTACATGATCTTAATGTTTTGCTATTGAACATAAAATGAATGAAGGGAACTTTTCGTGAGTGTGATCTAATTTGAATTCATTAAAATTCAGCACCATCTGAAATAAACAACATTTTCGTTCTATAATGGACCTTGAGCCAGAAACAAAATGTTCCGCTCACTAGCAGTGGTCAGAGTAGAAACTTTTTTATTAATGTTATCTCGATTAGTTTCCTTTTTGATCGCGTTGCATTTGATACATAACTCGAATCTAAAGATAATATCTAAAAATAAACGACATAATAAAGATCTCAGTGTGCTCATCAAGCTCACAGCTTGCCAATCAGTCTACGCCAACTCTGTCTGCCCGTCACTTTTTCCTCAATCACTTGTTCTGTTACACAGGTTTTAACAAATGCGCTCCAACGGGGGTGCCTTTCTGTCAGATAAAGACGTACACTTTTTAAACTTCAACTTAATTAATCGACACTCATTTGTGTGGCCGACTGATATTTAAAAATGGCCCGATATTGAAACCAGTATGGACGGCAGGTTTCAGAATCTCACAAATAGAGACAACTGAAACTAATGGGCGAAACAAGGCCGCTCAGGTAGAAAAAACTAACGGGAAAGAGCGATCGTCAGCCCATTGTCTTATATTCTCACCTCTGATGATACTATTTTTGTATTAGTTATAGAAATAACCGTATACCAATTTATTAGTAGGTAATGTATTCCAATAGGGCACGGGGTAGGGCATAAAAGAAAATCAAAATATTTTCATGTTACCTGATCAATTCTCCACCCCGTATCTACTATTATAATAATAAGAGTTAGTTAATTAAAATGGCACTTCCAGAGTCCGATATCTTAAATTGGCATGTTTCCGACTGATGCTGGTTTGCAGGATACCTACATGATTTCACATATCTAGCGATTAGCAGCAGTGCGAGAAAATTGGCTTAAGGTATAATTAACTGTAATAAATTGTCATCTCATAACTTAAATAGACAATTCCTCTCGCGTTCAATGTGCCAGTGCTCTTACCCGAAACACTCAGGTTTTGGGGTCCCCATATCAGTTAATGTTCCTTACATTTTCCCCGTATTGCATACCTATATTTCATTTTTCATTAGTGCCACAATTTTCATAAAAACCTGTAGAGGGTGATTTTAAATATATGCGAAACATTTCAAAAGGTGATACCTTGGCAAAAATTAAGGGGGGTTTTTTATATAAACTTATGTCGCTAAGTACTCCTTGCAGAGTTATCCCTCTCCAAAGAGTGGAGTCGAAAATAATTATTATTCGTTTTTACAAATATACCTACTTAAGTAAAGTGAATTTTGAGGAACATAATCTACTCATATAAGGAATTCTTACTACTATTTTTTAATCTTCCTCTAGAAGGTAGAAAGGGTTGAAATTTACGCCCCCTTTAATTTTGTCTAGTATAGGCAGTCGCCAAAAATTAAGAATTACTTAATAAATTAAGGTGCGTGTATTTTTTTTAATTTCAAGTGAATTTCAGAAATGCTGACGTGTCATAATTCTGCCCAAGCCAGGCGTATTTATGCCGAAGGTGTGGGCAGAGTCAGGACTGTAGAAGTAGAAGAATCCGTGTTCAACGAAATTGGGGATGATCCTAGTACATAGCATCAGGAAAATTGCTCACACCTTAAAGATTAGTCAGACCACAATTTGGAGGAAATTGAAGGATCAGTTACTGTATCCTTAACACATTTCAACAGGTGCAAGCACTTTTGCCACGTGACTTCCAGCAAAGAGAGGTTTTGTCTTAAGGGACACGAAACAAAATCAAAGGAAAATCTCTATTCTTATCTCTTCTTCACCGATGCGATGGAGCTATTTTATCCAGAGAACGTATCATTAATTTTCACAATAACCCATTATGTTAGCCGGGGAAAATCATCATCATAAGGTTCTCAGTCCGAAGACTGGTTGGACGCGTACCTCCATTCTTTTCTATCCTGAGCTAACCTACGCATTTCCCTAAAAGTAGAACATCCTACATCCCTAACTATTTGAGAGCAGTAGTCTAATCTAGGCCTACCCCTACCTCTTTTTATTCCTATCTCTGACTCTAGTATGTCGCGAACTATTCCTTCGTGTCTTAGAAGGTGTCCTACCATCCTATCTCTCCTACTCTTTATTGTTTTCCATACCTTTCGCTTTTCCCCAACTCTTTCTAATACTTCCCTATTGCTACTCACCAAATATTACAAGTCGTCAAAATCAATGGCGGAGTAAGAAAGGGAGACGTACTATCAGCTACGCTCTTCATCATAGCACTGGAAGGTGCAGTAAGAAAAGTAGGATGTAACGGATCAGTAGCAAACAAGGAAGCGCAGCTGATGATGTGGCAATAATATATCTAGATCGATGAGGAAATTGGAAGAAATTTTTAGAAGAATAGAACTTGAAAGAAATAAAATAGAACTGAAAATTCACGAAAAGAAGGCAAAGTATATAAGAATAAAGAGAGAAGCAGACAACGACGATGGCCAGATAATGATTGACAAATACATATTTGAAAAAGTGAACAGATTTAAATATCTGGGACTACAACTAAATTACAAAAATGACAGAAGAGCAGAGATAGAGGAGAAATTACAGATGGGAAACAGGGCATACTATGTGAACAAAAAAATTTTAAAAGACAGAAATATAAGTAAGAAGATAAAACTGAGACTGTATAAAACAGTTATAAGGCCAGTTTGTAACATATACGCAGGGGAAGTAATGAGCCTGGGCAAAATAAAGTGAACACAAATTAAAAATATTCGAAAAGAGAATACTAAGAGTAATACTGGGACTAAAGAAAATTAATGACCTTGAAAAGACCAAGGATGAATTTTGAAATAAGTAGACCAAGAAATGGGGGGAGAAGATATTTATAGTTTATTACGGCACAAAGAATGCGATGGCTCGGGCATGTAATGCGAAGTATGGGGAAGAAACAATGATAAGAAAATTGTTAGTATGGAAACCAGGCTATGGTAGAGGGCGAGGGAGGTCAAAGATGAGATAGTGGGACGAGGCGGTGGAGGACTTAAAAACCATGAAAGTTGAGAATAATTGGAGAATGAAGGTTAATGATAGAAGAGAGTGGAGAAGAGTTGTGTGGGAGGCCACGACACATCAAGAACTGTAGAAAAGATAATAATGGGGATTTCCACACCAATAAAGGGATCTGCACCAATTTTAGGTAAGTATGGGCTGGAATTATTGGTGCTTCACTTAATTGGTTCACACTTCTTGCCTTTAAGATTAAATAGAGATGTTTCTCGCCATTTTCTTGAAACAGGGATGTTGGAAGAGGTCCCAATTCAGTTAGGAAACCAGAAGATGTTACAAAGACACTACAGCAAATTTAAACTTGGGTTTGGACAATGTGTATTGGAATCAGTGGATAGGTCGAGGGGAAGGTTATATAGCCTACGCCATTTCGATCCACATATTTAAATCAATGGATTTTTTCTTCTGGGGTCATCTTATCTGATGGTACAACCGCGATTCCCAAACAGCAATTTCCTATTTTATTGAAGTTGTGAAAACTTTTTCTACAGAAAACTTATAAAACACTGTTTCTCTCAAGAATGTTTTCAATATGTTTATAAAACCACTATAAGTGTAAAATTGGCACCATTTTATAAAATACTTTTGTCTCCGTTAGTATTTTGTAAAGCATTTTGCAAACATTACCAAACAATTTTATAAACATTTCTACAGCTCCTGAAAACACTAACTATCATCATTATAAAATAGTTTTATTAAAGCTTTCCATAATGCGCTTCAGAATATGGGCACTTAGACTACTTATTTCTTATATTAGTAGGTATTATAAAACAATTTAACAACATTTTTATCAAAGTTTCTTAGTAATTTCAGGTAAACCTTATAAAGTAAAATTGCAAAATGAAATAGCAATAATAAAATAAAAAGGTTTTTTAAAGTTTGTCTAATAGTAGCAAGATACAGGGTGATTCTGGATAAAATCACAACGTTTGAAGACAACATACAGGAAGCAACTCCTTATACAACACCTAATGATAACAATAATAGTAATAATAATACCTATCGTCTTTATCGTGGGTAGGAAATAATCCAGTTTCATAAAGGAATAGGTAGATCAGTTTAGCGCAATTCTTACACTTAACTCTTAATAAATCATTTAAGTAATGGGTCTTAACTAAATTTCATTTTTTTAATTAAATCGTTCTCTGGGCGTGTAATTTCGTAGCTCCTAACGTAAGGGTTGGTTTTACCTAGCAAAGAGACAAAGAAAAATAGATCAGTACATCTTATTGTGCAAATTTTCAAATTTCAATTCACACTAAAAAATTTGGTTCACTTTTTTGCCCCTTTAGTATATTAAAAGAATTGAAATAAAAAATATGATCTAAAGTTTAGGTACCTATAGGAAAACATGGAAGTTAGAATTTTCTTGGAAGATTGGTTTATGATGTCACTTGTTTCAGCTTCGGCTTTCTTGATTTCAAACACCTTTTCCTCTAGAATAGACGAATAGAGCCCTCCATCCCGCGTCGGTCAAGAAGGCGTGCTACATAAAAAGTCCATTAGACCAAGAAAAACTAGCCAGCAAGAGCCATGTAAAAGAAGTGTCAAAATCCAACAAAAGCACACTAATGACCCTAATGGCTTCGAGTGTATCGAGAAGCGATTAAGCACGAAGTACAGCGACTCTCCTCGACCGGTCAGCGGTTGGCCGGTGTAAATGATGTGGGTGCCACGCCCCACGCTCATTACAGGTAGGGAGCTACCATCAATTTAAAAACCAATCAGAGCCTGCGCTCGTCAGCTGGACCCGGCATGCTCTGCTAATGACAGGTAATTTTATGTGGAACAAAAACAAGTTAGGGATTGTATCTTCGGATTTTTATTCCGCTTTTTCCGGAGATGTTTGGAAAGTTTCGCTCGTTCGAGGGGAATGATGAGACGGACTCCAGCATTAGGGACGTTGCGAAGGACAATTACACTCTACAGAAGAATAAGTACTTATCGTTTTTGTAAAGAAACTCTTGGATTGTTCGTAGATTAATTCCTGTAGAACACTCTAACTTGTACTATACTAGCATCCGTAGGTATATTGTTATTTTTAGAACATAATTTGCTTGTTTTCCATCAGGATAGGTAATAATACAAGAGCAATTATTATTTCTAAATCGAAAACTCATTATCCAAATAATGCTAATGGATTCGACCTGGAGAATTTAAGAAATATTAACATGGAACAAACACGTGCTTTATGAAAAATTCAGAACAAAAATGAACTTTGTGTTTTCGTGTTCCATCAACTTACGTGTCATTTAATGCGTTCTTTGCGTGTTAATACACAGAATTCGAACCTCTTTAATTTCTTGAGCCCAACATTTTATCTAAATGTACTTTTAAACTGGCCTAATGTACCAACCATGAAATAAATGTCGTTTATAAATAATGCAAATTACTTAACTCTAATGCATATTTTTCACTAACTATATATTGTTGTCTGATGCTCACGTAGGTTTTTAACTAAGTACAGGTAGATACTTGCATGCATTGATGTCTGTATATATATATATGTATATTGTGGAAGTAGGTATCTTGGCAAATTTACAAGTTAAAGATGCTGGATTTATTGGGTATTGTTGCCAAATGGAGAATATAAACACTTGGTTACTCTGTGTTCTTTATTTACCAATATTTCGGAACTAGAAATGTGTTCCTTTATCAAGGCTATAATAAATGGTCAAATCAACACACTACAAATCGGGAAAATTACAAAATGACTTACTGTGAACATGAGGATTACTGTGAATAGTTGAAAATAGTACATGAAACTATTATTCTCAAAATTAATACATCAGAATAGAAAACAGGGCATAACATTATATGTAGGTTGACAGTGAAAGCCCGATATGACTTATTGTAACAATCTAGATTAGGAATGTATGAGAAATAACTCGCATGTAAATAATTAAGATGATGAATGGACGATTACAATTTGGTGAAATATATATTAAAATGGGTAATGGGTAAGATTTATTCGTTGGTAACCCTTAAGCTTTCAGTCACAGAAAGGTGGGTTCCCTTACTATTGCTAAATGTTGACCAAATCGATCAAATAATACGGCATAACCAAAATATAAATAAATTCTATTACTTTAGCTATGTACATGAGATTTAAAACAGTAAATACGGAATACCTATATATGTATACAAAATATACATATACATCGAAATAAAAAGCGGTTCTCGCGGAGTATCCTGATAGTGCGGTAGGCACGTCGCATGATCAAAACTGAACTTTTAAGGCGTTTCGGAATATACGTAGTAGCACCAAGATTCGCGGACTCCTAGATGGGCTTCGATGCGAGGTTCTCGTCCCATCAACGGGATGCAATCTCGTTGGGAGAACGCCGATAGCTTATCCGTCACAAATAAATAATTAGTTATCCTTCGGGATATAACCAGGGGTGGCCAGTTACATAAGGTGCGATCGGTTTCTGCCGGTATGTCGTCTCGTTACAGGCACAAGTACCACACGAGAATGTCAAATCGATCTAACCTTCACCAGCAGGCGCTCCCGATTCCCGGGTTCGAACACGCCACTATTTACCTATTGGTTACGAACAAGGTAGGCCAGCCAGGTTGTGACTGGTTAGTGTTTAATTGTGGATATTTCACAATAATCGCAAGTAAACACCGGGCATATATTCAAAATTTCTTACTCAATATTTATAGGACGGTTACTGTCAGTTGATCACACGGCGAAGTCGGAACGGTCCATCAGGTACTAATAGTTCGAATGTCAGCGGCCAGCATCATCTCGAATGCTGGGAGTACTGGTCCCAGCTGATGGCCGGACGACCAAGCATTCAGCCTATGGAGTTATGGCTACGAAGGACCTACAATTTGCTGGATTGAAGCCCAATATTGAATTTATCTAGGAGGATAAATACTGGTGACATTAGCAAAGGGATGACGACAAGGTTGGATGTTAAAACTCCTTCGATGACCAATCGTCATGGATGACCTATAGGGAAGAAGATAACAGACAAAGATTAGGTACTGCACGGCAGGATACTTGAATAACCTACTCACCTTAATCAGAGATTGTTTTCTAATTTGGGCCAGTTCCTTTTTATAAATTTGTAATTTTTTGAAATGTTGACAAAATAAAAATATACACTATTTTAAATTATAATTAATATTTTCACATCTACATACCTTAATAAATATTTTTATTATTTAAATTTTTTTATATAAATAATTAGGTATTTTTTATATCTGCCAATTTACAAATACCTAAATCTTGACAAAGGCCCAAAATGGGATCGATACGTCGATATTAAAAGAGTGTTTATTAGAGGAGGTGGTGCAAATGTGAAAACCCAGTTTGTTTTTAATTTGTAAAAAATCAGTGAATTTTAATCTGGAAAATTGCCTTAAAATGCCTTATAATGTTAGAAATAGGGGACCATAAGTCACAAGTGCAAAAACCATGTACTTAAAAAATAAAAAAATATTTGGCTAACTTACTACACTTTTAGATTTTTGAAAAAAGTGCGGGTAATGTGGAAACACCATAAAATTACAGAAAATCAATGTGTAAACACAAAGATGTTGGAATATTGAACTTTAAGCATTATATTCTTTTTATAGGTAATAGGTATGTCTTTATTCATAGAAAACATTATTCGTTGATAAAAAATACAACACATTGCCCTCATTCACATATTTCCAAGTTACCCGTACTTTAGCCAAACTGGATTTTACGAATTAAGTCAAGAAAACGTTAGCTTATGATTCATTGAAATCCAACAATACCTTCCATATAACTCCCTTTCCAATACTCTGATACGCATTACGCTACCTCTATGATAAGTTAGACTAAATTTACCACAAACTTACCTCCAAAAACTTCACGAAAATCACGAAACAGAAATCAACGCACCGCCATTAACTACAATGTCCCACTGATTCCTAGCGCTGCGCCGCGCCGTGACGAATGGGAAAGAGATTGATTATTTACGGCAATCGCCGCTAGAGTGAAGCTCTCTGCAATCGAAATACTTGCCGTTTCCACATTACCCTCATGTTTCCACATTTGCACCCCCCCCCCCTCTACTATTTTGCCAGCATTTCACAAAATCACAAACTTAATCAGGTGTTATCTTTGACCTCTGATATCCGCAAAAAATTCATCATAATTCCATTTACAAAACACAGGAATTTCAATTTAAGAGTTCTTCAATTAGACGGACGATTCATTATAGCTCTCCGAAAAGTTAAATATTTAAGGGTGACTCTAGATTCCATAAGCTAAACTGGAAAGCGGATTCTGACAATTGACTCTTGATGCAAATATAACGGCGTCTTCTTGGACGTGATTCGTTTTGTTTGGCAAAGACATGGAGGCCAAAATCTAAAATGGTCTAGCGATCATAAACCTATTGCAGTAATAAAGTCCATCGTCGTTTACGTATCCAATGCGTGGTGTGGACGAAGGCTACCTACAAGGAAGACGATGCATAAAGGAAGTTTACGAAAGCAGCTGTTAGTGCGTGTGTAAAACTCCAACTGCAGTCCTGATGGAAGTCCTCCTGGATCTAACAAGTAATATTTGTTTTCTTGGAGGAAGGAAACCATGCTGCCCATCGTCATTGACGAGAGAAATATTGTAAACCTAACGACAGACACTTATAACGCTCCGCTAGCTTCACTTCGCTCCGCTTGATGTTAACCTGACAGATTGTTGTGTAAAAAATGCAAATCGAAATTAATAGAAAAAGGGCTGAAGCCGTACGGTTACACTAGCTGCTGACCAATGCTTGGCCAATATTCCCGGGAGTTGTGCACCCCGAAAATATCAAATCGCTCTAGAATTTAAATGAGTGAGGTGCAGTGAAAACAACCGGTGATGCAATGGAGTGCAACAGGAGTGCAATAAATTCAACGAACATTTTACAAAACAAATCAACGGGGGAGGTCGTTATTTTATCTAGCTGAGTATTATTATATACAGGTAGCAACCGAAATACAATTATTGTAATCGAGATAGCACGATCTATGTGTTACACTTATCATAGCGTCTTTTTTGCCATATTCATATTGGATTTCTTTCTATTGCATTTTCCGCTAATGCATCTAGTTACAATTTTCAGTACTCGTACCTTACAACTGACAAAAAACCTTTGCCGAATTACCAAATTAAAACTGAATTCACTGAATTTTCATTAAATTTCAAACTCTCAAACTAATGAGTAGATACCAAAATCGCATTATCCTTGAGAGTGACGGGGTCACCTCCTCCCCCACCGCCCCGAGTTTCAATCTTCTTGCAGCCAACACTGATAAATTCGAGTCAATTTTTCTCGCTCACTCCGCGGCCTTTCTAACGCAAGAACTAAAATAGTATCTAAACGTTTTTTTAAATGTTTTCGGGTAAATGAACCTTTGATTAAACGCCATGTCTAATTGTGAAATTACGGTGCATCAGAAAAGTTAAGATTGGGTTAGCGATTAATTGATTGTAATGGAAGGGGAAGGTTTCTAAAATTGCGATCCCTCAGACTAAAGGGTAAAGTTATAACAAGTTTAACATTTTGTTTTGGTAAAGTGCTTGTTTCTAGACGTTTCATAATAATCGTTTCGTTTGGAGATAAATTGGAAGAGAACCATCTTCTAAATTACCAGAAATGCTTGCTAAAGGAGTCATATAATTAATTTTTGGATACTGTTATTAATTGTCTTAACGCTGTACCGTAATTAATTTTGGGAAAACAGATTTTTTATTCTGAGTCGCACAAAAAGTTTGGGGGATCATTTAGAAATATTTCAACAATTGAAAAATTACGTTAATTCATCAATTTTGAGCTAAGTGACTAATACACTTTCCGCCGTTGGATTTGTCTAGCATACCTAGTGAGCACACCGAGTAGGGAGGCGAATTTGGAACATTTTTTCTGAAACTTCCAAATAATAAAATTTTGGACAGTTACATAATGTATTATGACAATCAAGAGGAGCATTTTTTCGCCCAGTTGTTTCGTTGTTTCCAATTCCAAATTCTTGAAGACTATACCTCGCTAACGTGGTTGTTTATGGTCGCTTCCAGTATTCATTCCTATTAGACTCCTTTCCAAATATTTATAAACCCCAGTTTTCTGTTTGGCTTTATGACGTGTGTTCGAGATATTAGAAGAGGGGGTATGGTTTTGGCAGGACAAGGAAAAATTCCCTGTTAAGGATACAGAAAAGGTAGAAGGTAGATGGGTTAAAGAAAAATTTGCGCTAAGGAGGGAGCGAAGCTAGAAATTGGGAGGGCAAGACAAGATCAGGAGCTGTAAAGACTGAAGATTGGCTGGTCAAGACAAGATTAGAGGTTAAGGAGGTAGTAGAGGTAAATGATTGGCAAGTGAATACAAAATTAGCTGTTGAGGTGGCAGATACCTAGTTACCTAGTAAAGCTACTGTTTCCTAGAAAAATGGTGCCGTCATACAGCTATCAGTACGTCGTAGAGCGACCGGGAATAATGCGGCCGTCGTAGAGGTGGCTTCAGATGTAAAGTTAGAAAATTTAACGGCGTGGCGTTGTTTTTCAGTTTAGATGTTCATTTGTAAGTAGGTTAATGCGTAAAATTGTTTCTGTAAAAATCGATCAATATTTCCTCGTATTCTGTACACCAGCCTACAGCATGTTGTTTATTAACAACTTCTAACACACATCTTATGGCAATAAATTATAAATAACTGCAATAAATTATTTTACTGTGTGGTACTCAAACATCGCAGCTAACAAATGTCATGTGATCAGTGCTAATGCCGTAAAATAAAACTCAAATAAAAATCTCCGTTCCGCCATAAAACGTTGGCGTATTGTTTATCCGCCGGACTACCACCGTCTCATTTAAGTTTTGGTTTCCTAGGAAAGCAGTGCCATCTTATGGCGAATGTTGAATGTAGGAGACGGCAAGAAAAGTTTTTCCATTTGTAATAATCATAGTGGCTTCCTAGGAAGCGGTACTGAAAACCGCAACGTAATAATACTGTGCCGTCATAAATGAGACGGTATAGCAGTAGGTACGGCGGATAAACAATTCGCAAACGTTTCTTGATGGTGGAATTTGACGTAACGGTGACTTTTATTTAAACAGAGCCGCCAAATTTTCTAACTTTACATCTGAAGCCACCGCTGTGACGGTCGTATTATTTCGGCCGCTCTACCATGTTATATGGTGATCGCTAATTATGACGGAACCGCTTTTCTAGGAAACCGTAGCTTTTATGACGGCACCGTAGGTATTATTACGTTACGGTGTTTGGTACGGCTTTCTAGGAAACCATTGTGAATATTACATAAAGGAAACGCTTTTTCTGACGTCTCCTTCCGCTATATATGACGACATCGTAGCTTTAGTAGTAGAATATTATCTGCTGAGCTAGAAGGTGGTATGTTCAATTCTAAAGTTTTTGGATCATCCGCTGTTGTACATAATTCTGTCTCATCTTCAATCGTGTCATAGTCAGTTTCAATGCCTTTGTGAGGCTCAGCAATAAAATCAGCAGGTACCTGTTGTTCCGGATCCATCGATCAGCAACATCAATGTAGGTAAGCCTTGGCCGAACAGTTTCATAACATCGTAGGTACTCCGTGGTTGCTGGTTGCTTAGAATTCATTGACGGATTTCTTTACTGTAATAAAGTTGTAATCATTATATAGACGATTTGTCTAAATTCTGCATTCTATGCGTACCATTGTGCCAGTGAAATTATTATAACATGGTTTTCTCGTGCTAGGTCAAGGACATATATATTTCATGTAATATTGCCATCTTCATTTAGGATTAAAGGGATCGATGATTCCCTGGAAGGATGTGTTTCGACAAAATGCTTGAAATGGTGAATAGACCAATCTAGACGATTTTTCCATTTTCAATCGCAAATGATAAAGAGGATATAGGTAAATCTTGCGGTTTGGAAATAAGCCTATATAAGAAGGAATATACGGAAGCAGGCAGATGACGGTTGGAGCTAGACACATCTGATGAAGGCTATGTAAGAAATTGCGAAGAGTTTAAGTATCTACCTACACCTTGAATCTATCTTTATTAAAAATCAAACGGTGAGTAGGGCACAGAGGACAAAGTGAAACAGAATGGGGCAAGAAAATGAGAAGCAGCATAAAGCGAAGAATCTATCACGTTATAGGAGAAGGAAATAAGACAAGCACTTCTACAACAGCATAGACAATACAAGAAGTCCTGTACACCTCAAAGGTTTGTGAAGTGAAAAAGAACATAACCTGAGACTAAGAGCAATTATATAGATTAGAAATGGATGCTGTTAGGAGAAGCTGCAGAGTCTGAAGACATGAACTTATTCCCAATTGTCCAGGAAAGAATGTCAGTTTAAGAGCATATAACAGATAGAACAAAAAGGTCAGGTCATTGGTGGGGTACGGAAATCTTAAAGATTTGGGAGATATTTGATGGCCATAGACTCCTAGCAGTTAGCAAAAGACTGAATAGAGGATTGCCTAGAAAAACAGAAGGGCAAGTATTTCATTTCTCAAATCCTGTTTAAATGGAAAGACACGAATATACTGAACACTTTAGTGAAGAGATGATGATTTACTCTATCTTAAAAGGAGCAGGGCGTTGCAACATGGTTTTTAATATTTGATCACCCTCAGTCCTAATGATTAAACAGGTGGAACAAAGACACTGGAACAGAGAACCTGACTAGGAAGAAGACCAAGAGGGAGACTTCAGACCAGATGGAAAGACGTCTTGAAACGTATAGCTGGCGTGGATTGGAAGTGTAAAAAATGGAGAAGAGAAGGGGGACCTATATCAGACATTGGATGGATAAAGAATGAGGAAAAAGTTATCCCTATTTAAAGGAGCATTAATTTGCAAGATTGGTTTTCTGGAAACGTATGGTAGACCTTTTACTTTCTTAGCACCACAATCGAAAATGATGTTTCTGTCCCCGTAGTGAAGACACCCCTACGGTATTTTTACGATGAACAATTTAAAACAATGTAACACGGTGTTAAAAGAGTGATTAATTTTAATAATAACGATATGAATCTGGCGCACTTGCTGAAATTGATGACGTCGGTAATAGTAACGAGACTTATAACGAGCAATGAGGGAAAACCTCTAAGACTAATCACGGTAATCTTTCTCATAATGTCTAGTGCTAACAACTTTTCAACCGTTTAAGAAAATCACGAGCTATTAAAACTGCGACAAGCTAGGCTTGTTCGCGGCTGCAGTATCTTGCACCAATTACGGAGATGTTCACAAAGGCAGACGTTAATCATTCGAAAATCTCGACTTTTAATCGCTTCTTTAATTGACGTTTAAGTATATTTTATTAATACCGCAACAAAAGTCCTGGATGCACTGCTGCATTTGCATTCATTTCAAACTGCATTCTTTGAGCCGCAGTCGCTTTAAACACACGGTGGCACATTCATTTTCAGGATCTAAATTAATATGGGAAAAAGCGAGGAAGAGTTGTAATTATTTTATACGCTAATTAGTGACATAATTGGTACGTGGCTTATCATGAGCAAAATGTATCAGTCATGAATTAGCTTCAAAGAATGTTTGAACAAACCCGGGACAGTTGCTGACACTGATCTGTTATTGAAATTTCTTTAGGGGTCAGATAAAATTTATGAACATATTATAGTATCACTGAAATAGAAGCACTGAATCAAGTAAATGTACCATTTGAAACTATTTAAGTACTTGTTTTACTTTTTTGTAAAATAAGTTATGGTACCCAAGGTACTGTAGGTTTTTACTTAAAGGTTTTGGATTGTTTCTACACTATTTGGAATATTTCACATTAGTATTTTATTATTTACGAATGATAAACTTCACGAGAAATGTGATTAAATGCAACTGGGACGCGAACTCAGATTTTCCTCTTTCCGGCCTGGCGCCCTAACAACTCATCTGCACTGGTTCACCAGTCGCCGAATGACAAAACCTGACGCACTGCTATACTGAAATGAAAGGAAATATTATATTCATTTCGAACAATAAACTGTATTAAAAAATGACCAAGCGCAACTGGGATTCGAACCCAGATTTCATAGTATATTAGTCAGAGCACGCAGAGTTCAATATCTCAAATCGTTAAATCATTACAAGCTACCAAAAGTGAATAGTAGTTATGTATTGAAATTAACGTTTTACAAGATGAAAGTGGAACGAATTTCCGAGCTTGAAGTTTATTACCTATATGAAAGTTTAAATAAGTAGATAAGCTATGAGAGAACGGGACCACGATTAACATTGGTTGTGCCATAAGAGCCTGAATCACTGCTTTTTTGCCCCCCCCCCAATCGGTTCTTATAGCACAACCCATGTTAGACGTAAAGCTGTATGCCTTACTTTATCGGAGCGTGTATAATCGGACGGGCTTTTCGTCCACAAAGCAGCGTGGTACATGGGCCTTTATGGCCGCGATTACTATTGGTTGTGCCGTAAGAGCCGTAATTGAGTGTCAGCTGTCAGCTGACGCCCCCGTCGGCCCTACTGTTCGTGTCAAATAGGCATTAACTAACGTAAGTGTGGATTTTCGTCCACCAAGCAGCGTGGGCCCTTATGGCCGCGATTACTATTGGTTGTGCCGTAAGAGCTGTAATCACCGGCCGATCCTAACGTTAGCGTTAACGCTAGCGCGAGCGCCAGCGCTAACGCGGCCCTAACGCGGCCCTAACGCTTGTGTCAAATGGGCATTAACTGACGTAATTACTATTGGTTGTGCCATAAGAGCTGTCAAACACAGACAGCCGGCGCACCCAAGCCACTGCTACGTCATCCAAGATGGCCGCCACCGAGCAGTCAAGATGTAACGTACAATGCACCGCGATTACTATTGTTTGTGCCATAAGAACTGTTAAACGCAGACAGCCGGCTCCTACGTCAGAGCTGTAGTCCCCCTCAACCCCCCTGCCTACACCCACGATGATTTGAGTATGGCGTAACCAAGATGGCGGCGCAGCCCTGATGTTAGCATCCAACTCGCGGGTGCTTTCGCGATGCACACCCAAGCCACTGCTACGTCATCCAAGATGGCCGCCACCGAGCAGTCAAGATGTAACATACAATGCACCGCGATTACTATTGTTTGTGCCATAAGAACTGTTAAACGCAGACAGCCGGCTCCTACGTTAGAGCTCTAGCTCCCCTCAACCCCCCTGCCTACATCTACGATGATTTGAGTATGGCGTAACGAAGATGGCGGCGCAGCCCTGACGTCAGCATCCAACTTAAGGCTCACGCGGGCACCCAAGTCACTGCTACGTTACCCAAGATGGCAGCCATCAAGATGGCGCCAACGTTTAGCCATAAGCCGGCGCCAGCGTTCAGCATTTGTGCATGTGAGAAGGTTAAATGAAACACTGTTGCGTATTATCTTTATTGGAACATATTGCACAACAGACCCTGTATGTCCTGACATGATGAAATTATATTAAAAATGTTTACGGGAATATAACACCCTGTATGTACTTACACAACGATGACATTTTATCGAACAAAGTTGTATTGGACTATAATTAACTAACACCCTGTATGTACGTTATACGACTAGCCAACTTGCGGGGGTGAATCTGTTGGCGATAATTTGCAGATTAACGATGGCGGACAGCGCCCAGTCTGCAACACATAAATATAAATTAAATAAAAAATAATAATAAAAGGGAAAAACTTTCCGATGCACGAAGGAATATTTCGCAACGTACTAGAGTCTGATATAGGAATAAAAAGAGGGATAGGTAGGCCCAGATTAGACTACTGCTTGGGGATGTACGATGTTCTACTTGCAGAGTACCGACAGCGTGACAAAATAAAAGTACATACCAGAATTTCGAGCCTGAAACTCTTCCAAAAACATTTGCTTCACCATGGGATAAATAAGTTTCTGTTTCAAAGTTGGTGAATTAACGTAAGTACCTGAGGATCCGTGCGGGGGCGGCATAGAAAATTTCCACAATGCATTTTCACTACAAAATAACCTCTATAAGTTAATTGCAATGCGTAGAAATGAATAAAAAAATACATATTCAATTAGTAAGACTAGGTGAGAAACATATCAATAAACCCTCGTATTTAATAAATGTAAATTATATTTTCCACCAAATTCATTCGGATATACGTCGTGTAAACATTTGACAATCCTCACTGCTCAAAAATTATTACGATCGTGTATAACATATGTAAATAGGAACTTACCTGTGTAAAGCGTCGTCTAATTATTTCGGGGATCACTCATGCGAAATTTGGGGCACAAAATTTGCCATGTTCTACGATGTCGTAACAAATTCCAAAAACATTTGCTTCGCGATGGGATAAATACGTTTCTGTTTTAAAGTTGGTGAATTAACGTAAGTACCTGAGGATCCGTGCGGGGCGGCATAGAAAATTTCCACAATGCATTTTCCCTACAAAATAACCTCTGTTAGTTAATTGCAATATGTAGAAATGAATAAAAAATACAACTTAAATTAGTAAAACTAGGTGAGAAACATATCAATAAACCCTGGTATTTAATAAATGTAAATTATATTTTCCACCAATTAGTTAATTACAAATATGTACCTAGATATGAATCAAAAAATACAACTTCAATTAGGTAGTAATACTAGGTGGGAAACATATCAGCAAACCCTGGTATTCCATATAAGTACCTGAGGATCCGTGCGGGGCGGCATAGTAAATTTTCACAATGCATTTTCCCTACAAAATAACCTCTGTTAGTTAATTGCAATATGTAGAAATGAATAAAAAAATACAACTTAAATTAGTAAAACTAGGTGAGAAACATATCAATAAACCCTGGTATTTAATAAATGTAAATTATATTTTCCACCAATTAGTTAATTGCAATATGTAGATATGAATCAAAAATACAACTTCAATTAGGTAGTAAGACTAGGTGGGAAACATATCAGCAAACCCTGGTATTCCATAAATGTAAATTATAATTTATTATTTTCCACCAAATTCATTCGGATATACGTCCAACAAACATTTGACAATCCTCACTACCCAAAAATTATTACGATCGTGTATAATATTTATAAATAGGAACTTACCTGTGTCTAATTATTTCGGGGGATCACTCATGTAAAATTTTGGGCACGATATATTGCCATGTTCTACTTGTACGAGTAGATTAACGATGACGTAACAAAATAAAAGTAAATAAAAAAAAAACTTTCGGAGACACGAAGGAATATTTTGTCACTATAGATTGCCTCATGTAACCACTGACCACCACTAAATCGAATCTCGTGAGTTACTCTCCGAATATTCATATTAGCACATCAGTTGGTATCATTTGTGAAAACTAGGTGCAGAATGTTAAAAATTTACTAATCTGGACGTTCTTTTATAACGTATTCTTGCGCAAGTTCGGCGTCTGCAAAGCCATAAATTACACATGGGAATGCTATTCTTTGATATAGGTACATGATGCAATGTCGCCAAATTAGTAGAATCAACGCGTTATTATTTTAATGAAACATAAACAATAATAAATTCATGTCCGAATTGAAAGTCTTATCAAAACAAATCATTATTTAGATTACCGAAGACACGCTGTGGGTAATAAAAATTACAATTTATAATGCTGACTCAATAAATAATTTCTGCTTAGGTATTTTATGTATGTCAGATCGAAAATTAATTCTGGAACATCATGAATCAAATAATGTTAAAATACGACAAGATCGTGTACTTCAATTCGGTGCGAAATAATAATAAGAAATTTCCAGAAAGTTATTAATATATGGAAGGAATGGGGTGCGAGGGGTTAAACGATTACTATAAGTACGACAATACAGTGTACTGGAATTCAATTAAGTTCTTCCATTGTGCGCGAATATATTTCTCTTTTCTCTGTTCATGTAAGGACGCGGCCAAGTACGGAGATACTAATAGATACTTCTATAAATAAAGTGTGTCCTTGTTGGAAGTCGGTACGTAAAACATGTGGCTAGCTTATAGACAACAAAACTGGCCCCAATCTGTGGACCTGAGTAGCGCCATACAACGGTTAGAATGCCAGTCTACCGATTTATCCTTCGAGGCGAGTCACGAAGCAGTGTATGGAAAAGGTGATCGGTATTCGGAACAAGATCTAAAAGAGCTGGCTGAACAGTACGATAAAATTGTGGCATGCTGTCACAAGTATTCAAATGGTGAATACTCGCTGGATACATTTTTAAATACCATGGTCACTGAGGGCAACGAGCATTTCTTAGAAGACATTGTCAAATATCTGCCGGGCGAAGTTATTGTAAAACATAATTTGATCAGTTTGCTGAAGCCGCAGGAATAATCTTATGTAAATGAAATATATGTATACCTGCTGTATGTTTGTACAAATAAAAGTAACTGCTAGTAAGTACCTACCGTGTATAATTCCCGCTTTACTTCTGATACACGAGGCACGAGGGCATAAATATTTCGCAACATACTAGAGAACCTCTATTAGATCATTGCAAATACATACATGTAGATATGAGTCAAAAATGCAACTTCAATTTATTAGTATGACTAGGTAAGAAACATGTCAGAAAACCCTGGTATTCAATACATGTATTTTATTTCGATCAAATTCATTCGGATATACGTCATATATAAACATTCGACAATCCTCACTGCCCTATGACGTAACAACATTTCTTAGAAGACATTGTCAATTATCTGACGGGTGAAGTTATTGTAAAACATAATTTGATCCGTTTGCTGAAGCCGCAGGAATAATCTTATGTAAATAAAATATATTATGTATACCTGCTGTATGTTTGTAACAAATAAAAGTAACTGCTAGTAAGTACCTACCGTGTATAATATTTTATTTTGCATTTTTAAATTGACCCCAAGAGATTAGTATAATAACCACTATACACACATACACATCCCACGCAATGCTCTAAAGTAAAGTAAATAAATAGGGACGCCGAACTTGTATCTGTAGGTACGAGGTACCTACCTTAAGTTTGTCAACTCAAAAGAACCTCATAAAAATTAATTGTGTATAAACAGATCGGGAAATGCATAGTCTTGTGTGTATATACAACTAAATATTCCCGCTTTATCTCTGTTACTTAATGAAGCCTGCGAAAATCTAAACAGAAAAATTCTTACGTTCACGTACCTCTATCTACTTACCTTAGCATCAAACCCAGAGAGATACTTGAAGATTGTGTTGAATAGTCTCCATGCTTGCTAAAGGGATATCTATTTATTGCAAAGACTGGTTCGACGTACCCCACACATTTTTTAGGTGGGTACATAGTTTTATAAACCGAAATTGCATTTTTTCTACTTACTAATAACTGAATATGAGTGTGCTTTTCTTCTTCTTATACAGGTAAATTCTAGGGAGCCGTCAAAGAAGTCGCTCGCATGTGCTAGTGGGAAGTTTTAAAATTTGTGATTAGGACCCAATGAACTATACAGTTTCATAATATTATTCCTTTGCGAACTAATGTTTGTTTTGATAAAAATCGCCAAATACAAACATGATTAGGCATATCAATATAAGTAATTATTCTGTATCTGCTCATATGGTAATTTAAAGAATTCCCGGACCTTTCGCTTGACCACGTATAACATCCACTTACCACAGTGGACTATGGTAATTATTTTGGTACCTATATACTAAGTAACGCTATTCTTGTGTCAAATCGATAATTTTAGAACATTATAAATAATTGTCAGAAGTTTTCATATGACAAATATTAAGAGTTTCCACCAACAGCAGACGCCACCGTCGCGTTGGGGCGAACGACCGTGACAAACGGGCGTTAACCCATAAGGATAGTAAAACAATGTCATGTGGGGTTTCAAATTATAGAACTCAACGAGGAGAATCGGAATAAACAGTTATTTCGCCGCAAAATGGACGCCCACCCATAAGCCCTGTTTTGGTCAAACGTAGATCATCATCATCATCACACCGCTCCGTCACTCTTATTCCCTTATGGTCGAGTGACGTCATGGGTTGAGATGTCACTTCCGGCCAAACCGTATCTGCGGTTTTGCCAATGCACTTTACTTGAGGTTCCCAACTGGGTTTTACCAATTACTTGCAGATCCCAACTAGGTTTTGTCAACGCACTTTACTTGCTGTTCCCAACTAGGTTTTGCCAATACGCTGAGAGGGCTTTTGCCCTGTGTACTGGAATCTACAATATTACCAAGCGGACTTCTGTAACACATTGTATGTGTATACAGGTGTAACACGAACATCCTGTATATACTGACAGATGTAACACAAAGGCCTTGTATATACGAGCAGATAAAACACAAGTGTCCTTTATGTACCATGCTATGTGCCCCTCCGGAATCGCATTACATGATTGACGCAACTTTTGTTCCCAACCGCTGGACCAATCAGAAGACAGGAACAAGATGGCCGCCATTGCAACGTGACGTCAGCGCCCGACGTGTTCCCAACCGCTGGACCAATCAGAAGACAGAAACAAGATGGCCGCCATTGCAACGTGACGTCAGCGCCCGACGTCACCGTCCACGTGGGCTATAAGACTTGTCTAAACTTGTCGCTGTACTGATCGCCCACGTGGACGGTGACGTCGGGCGCTGACGTCACGTTGCAATGGCGGCCATCTTGTTTCTGTCTTCTGATTGGTCCAGCGGTTGGGAACACGTCGGGCGCTGACGTCACGTTGCAATGGCGGCCATCTTGTTCCTGTCTTCTGATTGGTCCAGCGGTTGGGAACAAAAGTTGCGTCAATCATGTAATGCGATTCCGGAGGGGCACATAGCATGGTACATAAAGGACACTTGTGTTTTATCTGCTCGTATATACAAGGCCTTTGTGTTACATCTGTCAGTATATACAGGATGTTCGTGTTACACCTGTATACACATACAATGTGTTACAGAAGTCCGCTTGGTAATATTGTAGATTCCAGTACACAGGGCAAAAGCCCTCTCAGCGTATTGGCAAAACCTAGTTGGGAACAGCAAGTAAAGTGCGTTGACAAAACCTAGTTGGGATCTGCAAGTAATTGGTAAAACCCAGTTGGGAACCTCAAGTAAAGTGCATTGGCAAAACCGCAGATACGGTTTGGCCGGAAGTGACATCTCAACCCATGACGTCACTCGACCATAAGGGAATAAGAGTGACGGAGCGGTGTGATGATGATGATGATCTACGTTTGACCAAAACAGGGCTTATGGGTGGGCGTCCATTTTGCGGCGAAATAACTGTTTATTCCGATTCTCCTCGTTGAGTTCTATAATTTGAAACCCCACATGACATTGTTTTACTATCCTTATGGGTTAACGCCCGTTTGTCACGGTCGTTCGCCCCAACGCGACGGTGGCGTCTGCTGTTGGTGGAAACTCTTAATATTTGTCATATGAAAACTTCTGACAATTATTTATAATGTTCTAAAATTATCGATTTGACACAAGAATAGCGTTACTTAGTATATAGGTACCAAAATAATTACCATAGTCCACTGTGGTAAGTGGATGTTATACGTGGTCAAGCGAAAGGTCCGGGAATTCTTTAAATTACCATATGAGCAGATACAGAATAATTACTTATATTGATATGCCTAATCATGTTTGTATTTGGCGATTTTTATCAAAACAAACATTAGTTCGCAAAGGAATAATATTATGAAACTGTATAGTTCATTGGGTCCTAATCACAAATTTTAAAACTTCCCACTAGCACATGCGAGCGACTTCTTTGACGGCTCCCTAGAATTTACCTGTATAAGAAGAAGAAAAGCACACTCATATTCAGTTATTAGTAAGTAGAAAAAATGCAATTTCGGTTTATAAAACTATGTACCCACCTAAAAAATGTGTGGGGTACGTCGAACCAGTCTTTGCAATAAATAGATATCCCTTTAGCAAGCATGGAGACTATTCAACACAATCTTCAAGTATCTCTCTGGGTTTGATGCTAAGGTAAGTAGATAGAGGTACGTGAACGTAAGAATTTTTCTGTTTAGATTTTCGCAGGCTTCATTAAGTAACAGAGATAAAGCGGGAATATTTAGTTGTATATACACACAAGACTATGCATTTCCCGATCTGTTTATACACAATTAATTTTTATGAGGTTCTTTTGAGTTGACAAACTTAAGGTAGGTACCTCGTACCTACAGATACAAGTTCGGCGTCCCTATTTATTTACTTTACTTTAGAGCATTGCGTGGGATGTGTATGTGTGTATAGTGGTTATTATACTAATCTCTTGGGGTCAATTTAAAAATGCAAAATAAAATATTATACACGGTAGGTACTTACTAGCAGTTACTTTTATTTGTTACAAACATACAGCAGGTATACATAATATATTTTATTTACATAAGATTATTCCTGCGGCTTCAGCAAACGGATCAAATTATGTTTTACAATAACTTCACCCGTCAGATAATTGACAATGTCTTCTAAGAAATGTTGTTACGTCATAGGGCAGTGAGGATTGTCGAATGTTTATATATGACGTATATCCGAATGAATTTGATCGAAATAAAATACATGTATTGAATACCAGGGTTTTCTGACATGTTTCTTACCTAGTCATACTAATAAATTGAAGTTGCATTTTTGACTCATATCTACATGTATGTATTTGCAATGATCTAATAGAGGTTCTCTAGTATGTTGCGAAATATTTATGCCCTCGTGCCTCGTGTATCAGAAGTAAAGCGGGAATTATACACGGTAGGTACTTACTAGCAGTTACTTTTATTTGTACAAACATACAGCAGGTATACATATATTTCATTTACATAAGATTATTCCTGCGGCTTCAGCAAACTGATCAAATTATGTTTTACAATAACTTCGCCCGGCAGATATTTGACAATGTCTTCTAAGAAATGCTCGTTGCCCTCAGTGACCATGGTATTTAAAAATGTATCCAGCGAGTATTCACCATTTGAATACTTGTGACAGCATGCCACAATTTTATCGTACTGTTCAGCCAGCTCTTTTAGATCTTGTTCCGAATACCGATCACCTTTTCCATACACTGCTTCGTGACTCGCCTCGAAGGATAAATCGGTAGACTGGCATTCTAACCGTTGTATGGCGCTACTCAGGTCCACAGATTGGGGCCAGTTTTGTTGTCTATAAGCTAGCCACATGTTTTACGTACCGACTTCCAACAAGGACACACTTTATTTATAGAAGTATCTATTAGTATCTCCGTACTTGGCCGCGTCCTTACATGAACAGAGAAAAGAGAAATATATTCGCGCACAATGGAAGAACTTAATTGAATTCCAGTACACTGTATTGTCGTACTTATAGTAATCGTTTAACCCCTCGCACCCCATTCCTTCCATATATTAATAACTTTCTGGAAATTTCTTATTATTATTTCGCACCGAATTGAAGTACACGATCTTGTCGTATTTTAACATTATTTGATTCATGATGTTCCAGAATTAATTTTCGATCTGACATACATAAAATACCTAAGCAGAAATTATTTATTGAGTCAGCATTATAAATTGTAATTTTTATTACCCACAGCGTGTCTTCGGTAATCTAAATAATGATTTGTTTTGATAAGACTTTCAATTCGGACATGAATTTATTATTGTTTATGTTTCATTAAAATAATAACGCGTTGATTCTACTAATTTGGCGACATTGCATCATGTACCTATATCAAAGAATAGCATTCCCATGTGTAATTTATGGCTTTGCAGACGCCGAACTTGCGCAAGAATACGTTATAAAAGAACGTCCAGATTAGTAAATTTTTAACATTCTGCACCTAGTTTTCACAAATGATACCAACTGATGTGCTAATATGAATATTCGGAGAGTAACTCACGAGATTCGATTTAGTGGTGGTCAGTGGTTACATGAGGCAATCTATAGTGACAAAATATTCCTTCGTGTCTCCGAAAGTTTTTTTTTTATTTACTTTTATTTTGTTACGTCATCGTTAATCTACTCGTACAAGTAGAACATGGCAATATATCGTGCCCAAAATTTTACATGAGTGATCCCCCGAAATAATTAGACACAGGTAAGTTCCTATTTATAAATATTATACACGATCGTAATAATTTTTGGGTAGTGAGGATTGTCAAATGTTTGTTGGACGTATATCCGAATGAATTTGGTGGAAAATAATAAATTATAATTTACATTTATGGAATACCAGGGTTTGCTGATATGTTTCCCACCTAGTCTTACTACCTAATTGAAGTTGTATTTTTGATTCATATCTACATATTGCAATTAACTAATTGGTGGAAAATATAATTTACATTTATTAAATACCAGGGTTTATTGATATGTTTCTCACCTAGTTTTACTAATTTAAGTTGTATTTTTTTATTCATTTCTACATATTGCAATTAACTAACAGAGGTTATTTTGTAGGGAAAATGCATTGTGAAAATTTTCTATGCCGCCCCGCACGGATCCTCAGGTACTTATATGGAATACCAGGGTTTGCTGATATGTTTCCCACCTAGTATTACTACCTAATTGAAGTTGTATTTTTTGATTCATATCTACATATTTGTAATTAACTAATTGGTGGAAAATATAATTTACATTTATTAAATACCAGGGTTTATTGATATGTTTCTCACCTAGTTTTACTAATTTAAGTTGTATTTTTTTATTCCTTTCTACATATTGCAATTAACTAACAGAGGTTATTTTGTAGGGAAAATGCATTGTGGAAATTTTCTATGCCGCCCCGCACGGATCCTCAGGTACTTACGTTAATTCACCAACTTTAAAACAGAAACGTATTTATCCCATCGCGAAGCAAATGTTTTTGGAATTTGTTACGACATCGTAGAACATGGCAAATTTTGTGCCCCAAATTTCGCATGAGTGATCCCCGAAATAATTAGACGACGCTTTACACAGGTAAGTTCCTATTTACATATGTTATACACGATCGTAATAATTTTTGAGCAGTGAGGATTGTCAAATGTTTACACGACGTATATCCGAATGAATTTGGTGGAAAATATAATTTACATTTATTCAATACGAGGGTTTATTGATATGTTTCTCACCTAGTCTTACTAATTGAATATGTATTTTTTTATTCATTTCTACGCATTGCAATTAACTTATAGAGGTTATTTTGTAGTGAAAATGCATTGTGGAAATTTTCTATGCCGCCCCCGCACGGATCCTCAGGTACTTACGTTAATTCACCAACTTTGAAACAGAAACTTATTTATCCCATGGTGAAGCAAATGTTTTTGGAAGAGTTTCAGGCTCGAAATTCTGGTACGTACTTTTATTTTGTCACGCTCTCGGTAATCTGCAAGTAGAACATCGTACATCCCCAAGCAGTAGTCTAATCTGGGCCTACCTATCCCTCTTTTTATTCCTATATCAGACTCTAGTACGTTGCGAAATATTCCTTCGTGCATCGGAAAGTTTTTCCCTTTTATTATTATTTTTTATTTAATTTATATTTATGTGTTGCAGACTGGGCGCTGTCCGCCATCGTTAATCTGCAAATTATCGCCAACAGATTCACCCCCGCAAGTTGGCTAGTCGTATAACGTACATACAGGGTGTTAGTTAATTATAGTCCAATACAACTTTGTTCGATAAAATGTCATCGTTGTGTAAGTACATACAGGGTGTTATATTCCCGTAAACATTTTTAATATAATTTCATCATGTCAGGACATACAGGGTCTGTTGTGCAATATGTTCCAATAAAGATAATACGCAACAGTGTTTCATTTAACCTTCTCACATGCACAAATGCTGAACGCTGGCGCCGGCTTATGGCTAAACGTTGGCGCCATCTTGATGGCTGCCATCTTGGGTAACGTAGCAGTGACTTGGGTGTCCGCGTGAGCCTTAAGTTGGATGCTGACGTCAGGGCTGCGCCGCCATCTTCGTTACGCCATACTCAAATCATCGTAGATGTAGGCAGGGGGGTTGAGGGGAGCTAGAGCTCTAACGTAGGAGCCGGCTGTCTGCGTTTAACAGTTCTTATGGCACAAACAATAGTAATCGCGGTGCATTGTATGTTACATCTTGACTGCTCGGTGGCGGCCATCTTGGATGACGTAGCAGTGGCTTGGGTGTGCATCGCGAAAGCACCCGCGAGTTGGATGCTAACATCAGGGCTGCGCCGCCATCTTGGTTACGCCATACTCAAATCATCGTGGGTGTAGGCAGGGGGGTTGAGGGGGACTACAGCTCTGACGTAGGAGCCGGCTGTCTGCGTTTAACAGTTCTTATGGCACAAACAATAGTAATCGCGGTGCATTGTACGTTACATCTTGACTGCTCGGTGGCGGCCATCTTGGATGACGTAGCAGTGGCTTGGGTGCGCCGGCTGTCTGTAACCAATAGTAATCGCGGCGAAATAACTGTTTATTCCGATTCTCCTCACATGCGCTACTTCCGTTCCTTATGAGTTAAAGCCTATTTGGCACTAACGTTAGGGCCGGTATAACAACATAATATACTAAACTGTGTTTTAGTCATCGTTCCTTCGAGAAAGAGTGGAACAGACCAAGATATTGCTTGTGTTTTATTAACGTTGCGCTGGTGCAAACGCTGGCGCCTGCGTGGACGCTGACGTCATAATTGCGTCAACTTGGATGTAGGCCCGGGATACGGGACCACTATTAACATTGATTCTCCCGTAAGAGCTCGATTTGGGGGGCAGAAAGGCATAAAATGCAAAATTGCGGGTGTTTATTTACCTTTTCCGGATTTCCCAGCGTGGGAGCTAGAGCTTTAACGTAAGGGCCGACGCGAACGCCGGATGTGGCGTTGATGGTACAAACCTGGCAGTTGCAGGAACTGGCCGCTCTCCTGTAGTAGTCAACACGCGCGCACAGATAAGTTATCTGAGATTGCGGGCGGCGGCGCTGAATTTATATCTGTCGAATCCCACTTGGGGTCGCCCTCCAGCGGGGCGAAGGCTTAAGGACTGGGACCATTCTACCACGACGTTGCAGGAATCTGCCTTACCGGCATGAGGCAGTGTGACCTACCAGCGGCGCTACTGGCTTCCGGGTAGCAAAAGGAACCGTTAGGATTCGAACTAATCCGCGATTATTAATGAAAACGGGGGAATAATAGCAGGCATTGGCAAAACCAAGTTGGGAACCACAAACAAAGTAGTTTGGCAAAACCTAGATGGGAAACCATAAGTAATTGGCGAAACCTAGTTGGGATCCGTATGTTAAGTGAATTGGCAAAACCTAGTTGGGATCTACAAGTCATTGGCAAAACTTGGTTGGGATTTGCAACAAAAGTAGTTTTTTAGCTCTTATGGGAGAATCAATGTTAAATGTGTCACCGTTCCTCCATAGCTTATCTACTGAGCAGCAAATTCTGAACATTTTTAATTAGACCGAATGCAACTTGTAAATTTTTTGCGCTGCACTATAAATAAGAGTTACAAAAACTCTATTTATCGAAAATACAGAAAAGAATTTGCTAGGTATATATAATTTTGTCTACATATTATTAAGCACAGACAAAACGACTTTTCGTTGCTCGTTCCATTTAAATGTTTACAAAGAAAAGCATTTTCTCATTTGCAGTCTCATTAGGTAGATATTAAAGTACCCACTTCCTTTTTTGTTTGCATCCGTATATTATTGCGCTTAAAATGAGATACCCAGAGTACCTCCGTTGGAATTTGCAATCTGCTTTAGATATTCGT